>CM028131.1:1526715000-1528062500 GCA_016271365.2 Neoceratodus forsteri
ACATTACCCGAATATGCCCATGTTTAGGGCAGCTGCGGGAGAATTCAGAGAATAAGACTGTCTCACACGCAGAGGAAAGCAATGCTCCGACTGGTCAGGAACGGTCCCTCGATCTTTCATTGTATACGTGTGTCAGTGAAAGAAAAATACATGGCAACAACATTTACAAATGTATAGGACGGAAAAGAAATTTAGTGCATGCCACAGCGTATCAACTTCGATTTATACCACTAGAAAGGGGCAACAAACACGATCACGGTATACACATTTTTATGGTCTGGTTACATTGCTACTCAAATTAATTAAACTACATAAAATTGGAAACAATAAATCTAAACTAGAAAATAATCTCTCCTAGGGTAACTACATTGACTGAGATGCTAGTTCATAGGAAACTGAAAACAACCGAGTAACCAAACATTTTCCAGAGCCTCAGGCATACCATAACCATTCTCTGCTATTCGCCTGGTACTTACAGCCTCAGCGGTTTCTCTGCCATTTGATATATGTGTTTGTTTTTTTTATTTATTGCTAGTAACGTTTGTTTCAAATATTTAATAAAAAAGTCATTAAAGACCAGAAGTCGCACAGCCACGCTCACCAACAAAGCTTAAACTTCCGTCGCGGTCTCCGTCACGCAATAAGATCCTCCGGAAACTTCAGCCGGAGAGTGGCATAAATAACGGTGTGACGAGGACTGTACACTTCCTCCCACATAGATTAAAAGTGACAGTGGTGTTGCACGAAATGCATAACATCTTCGTAATAAGATGCCTTTCGTCCTCAGTACTTTTTTTTCACCAAACGTGTGTGTATATATATAATTTGTTTCCGGAGTTTATTAGGTGACGGACCAAATATAGACGCTTAGAGATGATGACACAGCTGGACTATCACCGGAATTATTTTTTTTTTACTTTTCTATTTCTGTTAAACATACATCTCAACCTTTTGGCTTTGAAATGAGTAACAAAGACCCTCAAAATGAGGGACACTGACCCCCATAATGAGAGACACATCCTCAGACTTGATAATAGAAGCTTAGACTGTGAAAACCTTGGGTTTAGTTGTACAAGGTTTGTCTGAGTGGTCTCTGGGGAAAATCAGCCTTGTAATCCTAGAGTTTAATAAATAAATAATATCTTAAAGTATTATGAATTAATGTTTTAAAGTCTGAGTTTACTGCACATTCTATGTGTGGGCAGCACCTTGTCTAGGAGGGACACAGCAAGTCTGAGGGGAGAAATGAGGGGATGTCCCTCCTAATCAAGGACAGTTGATGTATGTTTTTATACATGATGTGATGAAATGTTGCCGTGGATTCAGGCCCTGTCCTTGGTCAAGACAGAAGAAGAAATATTTTTTAACAGTTCACTTAGATGCAACCTTGTTTTCAGTGAGCGACATCCTGCTGCTTTTACACAATTTTGCAGTAGTACATGCTGTCAAGCCTTGTTAGCATGCCCTATAGAAATATACTGGAGGCAATGCAGCAAAGAGCAACATAGATTTTCCAGGGATTGGGGGATAGAACTTATGAGGAAAGACTAAAAGAGCTCAACATGTATACCCTGGAGGATAAGAGAGAGAGAGAAAGGGGGCATGATCGAGACCTTCAAGTACCTGAAGGGGATGAACAAAGTAGGCTTCCAGGGTGGGTTCACTCTCCATAAAGGAGGAAATACCAGAGGGCACTCCCAGAAGTTAAAGGGGTGGGGGGCAGATTCAGGAGGGAAAGGAGGAGGCATTACTTCACCGAAAGAGTGACAACGGTGCAATGCACTGCCTGAGCAACTTGTATGAGTGCAGACTGTGGGATGCTTCAAGAGGGAGTGGGACAAGTTCAAGGAGAAAGTACAAATCGGGGCAGTTGGGGAGGGAAGAGTTAATGGGAGGGGGCAGCTGCAGTCTAATGGGCTGAAGTGCTGCACACTCGAGCAGACTAGCTAGACTATACAGACTGTATCTGCTGGCAATTTCGTATAAGGACGTGAAGGTCAAGACCCACATGGCTGATTCAGCGACAATATGATTTTCTGAGTAATCCGAGAGACTGTGCGTTGTATGAGAGGCTGCAACAAACAGGCAATCCTGTTCAAGAAATACTGTGGCTTTAGTGACTTTAAGCAAGTAAAAAATTGATTGAAGGCTAATTGTTAAGTCCATAAATCATATAGATGTGTTGAGAAAGAAAAGCAGTGCAGTCAGTACAGTTTGAACAAAATTTATCAGTATGCAGTAAATCAGATGCTCAGCGACTTGAGTCAGATACAGATTGTTGATGCGCCAGGAGTGCTGCCGCTGCCATTACGGGGTGGGGCAGTAATGTAAACACAGCAGCAGGGATCCATTTTGTGAGACTGTTCCAAGTATAGTGAGCTCAGTAATAACAGTGAACTTTTGTGTTTATTTACAGTCATGGCTTCGGGACTATCCCGCTGTCTGGATCATACCCAGGCTATGATAGCTGAAGAGGTTACCAAACTTAAAGAAATTGAAAAATGCCTCTACGGTGGAAGTTTGCCTCCTCATGTTGCGATTCCCAGCTACCCTGTGAGAGTATGCATAATGTGCCTCAAGGCTGGAAGGGATGTATTTTTGATTCCTCACTGTTCAAGGTGTTTAGAGAAGCAAGGTCTGTCCAAGACACCTAAAATTCATTTGGTTTCCACTTGGACAAAGCTACAAGATCCTGCAAGTAGCAGCACACAGCACCAGGTTGAACCTTTTGGGGCAGGTCCAGCAGTCTGTGGCACAAAGGAAGAGGGTGTAGATGTACTGCCAAGGCAGATTCCTCGTGATGTCTCCACGCCTGTGTCACAGATGGACAGTGCAGAGGGAGCGTCAATGGATCCTTGGAGTGAGGGTCCTAGCCTCATTGGAGAGGATGAGATTCGAGAAACTTTAGAATGGGAGGTGTCTACTGTCACAACCCCACTCCGCAGGTCAGGCCCTCTGCTCTAACAGTGCCAGCCTCCGAGCACAGTATTGTGAACAGTTAACAGAACAGGGTAACCTTCCTGTCTGTTTTGTGGGTTTGAATCAAACTTTGGTGTCAAGTTCTGGAGGGATTCAAACTGTGAACCTCTTGCTAGCGTACCCAATGTACAGGCTGAGATAATTCTGCTTTTCGGGGGGGCCATATATCTTTCGCCTATGGGCACCTAAGCAGGTGTACAAAATGAACCCTTAAAAACTCTATGAAAGACCTCAGAATAAACTCTTACCTTTTCCTAGTTTGTTAAATCCGTAAGCTTTGTACAGTGTCAGCTTTAACCATATATGCTTCACTTGTTAAAGAAAGAATTTCAAAGGCACACCAGGTAGTCTCTAAATATAGAGGTTTACTTAAAATAGATAAAAATGTAAAACATAGAACCAAATATCACAAAACATACAATCTTTTAAAAACAATAAGGTTTAAAAAGTGCAGATTCTTACCAATAATACACTTTGACCTGTCTACCTAATGTATGCTTATTTTCTTATAGTGCTATAGATGATTCTTTTTTCAGAGTCCAAACGTGTGTGTAAAGGTCTGTTACAGCATAATTAAAATACTGTCTTGACCCTGCCTTCTCCATGATGTCACCCAGATCCTACTCTGTTTATTAAAAATTGTAGAATCAGGATGTCTTTTGTCAGGAGGTAAATTGATAGGTGACATTAGCAGAAACAACTTGTTTCCCCATATGACTTCCCAATTAAAGGAAAACTCCACCCACGGCTAAGCCAGGATGCCTCTGCAATATCGAAAAATTAGCATGACTAATCTCCATAAACTTTTAAAACCCTCTGTAGTCAACATATAGTTTAACCTTTGTCTCACATCTGTTTTTGCAGTCTGTGCCCAAATCTGCGGGTCGCCATCTCACGCTGTATTTTGTCTCGCGCTCTCACTTTTGCCCGAGAAAATGACGTCCAATCGCTGCCTATACCTTTCCATTGTATGTACTGAAATCAAGCACTGCAGCTTCCACATTTTGATTCTGTCCCCTTGCCTACACACTTGGCGTCTGCATGACTGCTTCAACTCCTCTGATTGGCTACACTGTGATGCTTGTGATTGGCTTGAGAGTTTTTTTATAGCTATTAGCTGTGTAAAATATTTCCCAGCACGACATTCGGCTTAAAAATGGCGCACTTTGGTCCCCGTTTCCAGCTCAGTTCAGAAGTTTTACTCTATCTCTGTCTCATGTAGTAGTGTATTTGCTGTGACCTGTTACTTGAACTGCAGAGTGAGGTGAAGAATATAGACCCCGCATCCACACAGCAGTGAGCAAGTTATCCAGCCAGGCAACAAAACATAAAGGTTAGTTGTGGTGTCTGCATAATCCCCCAAAACTTGTTTGGTCTGTTAGCTGCATCTCTCTGGGCTATTTGTTCATCTAGGAGCAGACATGAGATAATTGGCAGATCGTGATCTGTAGGCAGCCCAATCTTTGCCTGTTTTTTGTTTTTTTTGTCTCCAATTACAGTGTAATATCAGAGATCGGGAGCGAGAGCAAGTGGTGAAGGCCAGGAGACCGTAACCCAGACTGAGACCAAGCGACAAGTTTGGCGTAGTGTGCTGCCGGGGTGTAATTCACTAGTTCAGGGTCAGGGGAATGATACAGAGCAACAAGATGGCTGCAATGCTGCTCCACTCCCTGCAACTCGCTCTTCAGTTTTTCTGTTGCCGGACTGAGGACTTTTGTTTACGGTTCCCATGAATGAGACTTTGGTTATCTTTGCAAGGTTTGTGCTTATTTGTGTCCTGTCAAATGGGTGCTCATTTCTTTGACAAGGTTTGTAAAAACAAGTAAATTCTGGGACCGATAAACCGAACAAGCTATTTTTTTTAGGTGGCTTTTTGGCCGACGGGTTATGAAGTTCTGCTAAATGGCAGCTGCGACGGTAAAAGAAGCGAGCGTATACTGGAGCATGCTATTAAACTGAGAACTGAAATTAATCTAAGTTCTGAGCCTGTTAGCTTTTACTTTGGTATGCTTTGCTTGATACGCTTTGCTTTGCTTGATACTGCAATATTTGGGACCCGGTGGCACCGTGGTTCCATGAGAGGAGTTCGATCGAGGTACTGTTATAAAATGTGGCTTTTTAATGTTGGGCTTACAGCCAGATTTTGGCTCCTATTGGCTTGAGCAGAACTGGTACATTACCTATTTGACACAAGTTTCCGGACAAGTGGGGAGTTGTTAAATAGTGCCGCAACTCCGTTCGGCCCTGCGGTGGCTGCTCCCCATATGCACTGATGTCTTTAGCCAATGTACTGATATAGAGCTATTATTGGCTTGGAGCTTTTGCAATTTGAAAAAAAGTGTGTGTGTGTGTGTCCACGAATAATTGCGCTCTAAGTCGCGTCATGGCAGTGGCTAATAAGATAGAGCAAAGCCAAATGAATTACAGTATTTGCTGGGAGTCGTCCTGTGGAATGCTCATGATATGAAATGTAGTGGCATTTTTGGCCTCATAAAAGGTACACCAACGTTGCCAATGGGCCAGGGATATCAATTTTGCTTTATTTGAGTATTTGAATTTCCTGTGCTTAGTGGAGTGCTTTCTTTTGTTACGCAACAGGTGTCCTCCTTTTTGTGAACTTGTCCAGAAGAAATGGGAGCAAGAAAGCAATTAAGGAGAGGTAAAAGAAACTTTTAAAATAGTTTGTGTATTTTCATAGAATGGAGTCTAATTACTCCTCGAGGTTAAATGGAGTTATCCTGATATCTAAGGGATTATTATGGTAATCTGTTTAAGCTACCTTGTGCTACCTGACAATAACTTTTATAACTATGGTAAGACACTGATGGTGGTGGCAGGTGGAGTTCAGCAGAAGGGGAGTAAAACCCCTATGAAGTACTCTTTCCGTTTTACACCTTTTCTTTTCTGACATTGACGTGGTAGATTGCCTGTTTCCACAGAGAAAGCTGACTCACTTTTGTGAGATATGACTGGCCACTCAAATATCCTTATTCTCATCTGAATTTACATGGAAGGTTATTAAAAGGCACAAAGAGAATGGGACTCCTAGTGTATCTATCTACTTTAGATGAAAAACTTTAATATCGGAGCAAATGGAACAGTATACTGCTCTACACCTTCGTATTTATGAAGCCAACAATGTTTGCGATTGAGCTTAGTCTGGAAACTGCACATTAAAATTAGACTCCTAGTTATGGAGTTAAACATTTTCGGAGGTTAAAGGTCAATGTTAAATTGACCGCAGATTGTAGCCTGCTGATGTAGGGATTATTTGGAGGAAAAGGAGTTTTATTTTTTAATTTTAAGAATTTTTAAATGTATGGACTCTTTGCCTAGGAGCTATATATGTTTTATTTTAAGTTTGCCACCTGTCTGGCTTCCTGAAAGTCAGGGATTTTTTTATTTTATACTGTATTGTACTTCATGCTAAATTGTAGGTTTTATTTACGTGTTTTTTCAATAGGAAAGCAGTTTTTATGGTGTACATAAAAACATAGACTTTGACGGCAGATAAGGACCACTTGGCCCACCTAGTCTGCCCATTTCCCTACCTACTGGATAAGCTGCAGATTCTTTTTAACCAACAGCCTACTTCCTGCAACCCCCCCACTATAATTGCCTTATGTCTGTCCCATGCATGTTTGCATTCCCCCACAACCTCTCCAGGAAGGCGGTTCCATGCGTCCACCACTCTCTCCGTTAAAAATAATTTCCTCACATTACCCCTGAGCCGTCCCCCCTCTATCTTTAAATTGTGCCCCCTTGTTCTTGAACATCTCTTTTTTGAAAGATGCTACCCTCCTGGACTTTGTTGATTCCCTTGAGGTACTTAAAAATTTCTTTCATGTCTCCCCTGTCCCTCCTTTCGTCAAGGGTATACATATTCAGCTCTCTGTCTCTCTCTTCATATGGTTTCTGATGTAGACCATGCACCATTTTAGTTGCCCTCCTCTGGACTGCTTCCATCCTGTCTATGTCCTTTGCGTAGATAAGGTCTCCAAAACAGCACAGAGTACTCCAGATGGGGTCTCACCAACTGTCTGTACAGAGGGATAATCACTTCCCTTTTTCTACTTGTTTTGTCCCTCCCTATGCATCCCAGTATCCCCCTGGCTCTCCTTACCGACTTCTCACATTGCTTCCCCACCTTTAGGTCATCTGATATGACTACCCCCAGGTCCCTTTCCATTATTGTTGTTAGTACCTCCCCTGCTATTGTGTACTCTTCTCCTGGAATTTTATTTCCCAGGTGCATTACTTTGCACTTCTTTGCATTGAATCTAAGTTGCCATATGTCTGACCATTCCTCCAACCTTGCCAAGTCCCTTCTCATCCTTTCTACCCCCCCTTGTGTATCAACTGTTACAGATCTTTGTGTCATCTGCAAAGAGGCATACCTTTCCTTCCAGACCCTCTGCAATGTCACCTATAAAGACGTTAAAGAGGACTGGACCCAGTACTGAGCCCTGAGGTACTCCACTAGTAACCCCCCTTTCTTTGGAATGTGTTCCATTCACTATTACCTTCTGTGTCCTGTGGTGCAGCCAGTTTGCTACCCAGGCTACCACCCTGGGACCCACTCCCAGGCTGGCTAACTTGATTATTAATCTTTTGTGTGGGACTGTGTCAAATGCCTTGCTAAAGTCTAGGTAGCCCATATCCACAGCCCCTCCCTGGTCTATTACTTTGGTCACCCAGTCAAAGAAATCTATTAGATTTGTCTGACATGACCTTCCTGCTGTGAATCCATGCTGCTTTGGGTCCTGTGCCCCACTGGCCTCTAGGTGCTCAACAGTTCTTTCTTTCAGAAGTGATTCCATCATTTTCCCCACCACTGAGGTCAGACTAGGAGGTCTGTAGTTTTCTGCTTCTGCCTTGCTCCCACTTTTGTGAAGTGGAGTCATCTGCCCTCCTCCAGTCCTCAGGTACCATCCCATCCTCCCATGATTTGTTAAGTGTGGTCAGTGGTGTCACTAGGTCCTCCTTTAGATCTTTTAGGATTCTAGGGTGTATCCCGTCAGACCCCATTGCTTTGTCCACATTGAGTTTTAGGAGTTCTTTCAGGACTCTTTCTTCTGTAAATGGACTGGCGTCAACCCCACTACCCAGAGTGCTTCTATTGTTTGGTTTAGGTAACTCCTCCTCCTCTTTTTCTTTTGTGAATACTGAGCAAAAGTATTCATTCAGTATCTCTGCCTTTTCACTGTCTCCCTCTGCCCACCTCCCCTCTCCTTTATTAATCTTCACTATGCCTCCCTTAACCTTTGTATGCTCCCTAATGTACCTATAAAAGGTTTTCTCCCCTTCTTAACTGAGTTGGCTGTCTTTTCCTCGGTTTGGTCCTTTGCTTTTCTGACTGCCTTCCCCACTTCTTTCTGCTTTAATTGATACAGTTCCCTGTCGTGCTCTTTTTGTGATTCCTTATACTTTCTGAATGCAGCCTTTTTCTCCTTAACCTTCCATGACACCTCTTTTGAGAAGCATGGTGGTTTTTTATTCTGCTTTGTTTTCTTTATTTGTTTCACACAAAGGCTTGTTACCTCCATGATAGCAGTTTTGATTTTTCTCCATTGTTCTTCCACCCCTCCTTTCTGGCCAATTGTTAATGCATTCCTCAGGTATTCACCCATTTTGCCAAAATCGGCCCTTCTAAAGTCCAGTATCCTTGTTTTTGTATGGATTGCCTCCATGGTTGTGTTTATTGTGAAGCACACTGTAGTGGTCGCTTGTTCCCAGATGTCTACTGACTTCTAAATTTGTGATACTCTCTCCATTTGAGAGTACCAGGTCTAATATTGCTCCCTCCCGAGTGGGTTCCACCACTAGCTGTCTAAGGCATGCCCCCTGTAGGGCATCGAGAATGATCCTGCTCTGGATGTGGCTGCAGTACATGTCATCCAGTTAACATCTGCATATTCAGGTCCCCCATCAACAGTATCTCCTTTTTCAGCCATTTTGAGAATGTCCTCTATCATTTTCTTGTCCATTTCCTCCCTTGAGACAGGGGTCTGTATACAACCCCGTGCGGATTGTGATGCTATTCCCTGTCTACAAGGTGACCCAGAGTGCCTCTTGTCCTCCCTCTTACTTTTTAGTTCTGTAGCTTTGATCCTCTCCCTTATGTAGAGAGCTACTCCACCTCCTCGTTTACCCTCCCTGTCACTTCTGTAGATTGTGTACCCTGGTATGTTGACATCTCAGTCATGGTTCTCTGTGTACCATGTTTCTGTGACTGCCACAATATCCAAGTGTTCCTCTTCCATCAGGGCTACTAGCTCAGGAAGCTTGTTTCCCAGACTACGTGAACTGGTACTCATTGCCCTTCATTTAATGTTGGTTTTATCTTTTTTTACCCATCCCTGCTCTTATTGCCCTTGTCTATTTTTCCATTTACCCCTGTTCTGCCCTCTGTCAAGCTCTGTACCTCAGTGTTTACCCTACTACCTGCCATGTTTTGTGGGGGGAGGCTTGAACTTTCCTGTTTCCTATCAGCACCTCCCCCATTGGCTAGTTTAAAAGCTTGCCAAGGAAGCCTTTAAACCTGTCACCTAGGAGCATGTTTCCCTTCCTGGACAGATGCAGACCATCATGCCAGTATAGACCTTCATCTCTCCAGGTGGACCCCCAGTCCCCAATTAAGCCAAAGCCCTGTGCTCTGCACCAGTTTTGCAACTATTCATTAAACTGCATGGTGTGCAGTACTCTAGCTTCACCCCTGCCATAGACTAGCAGCACCTCTGAGAAGGTTATCGTGCTTGCTACCTGTCTGAGGCCCCTCCCCAACTCCACAGATTCATCCTGCACTGCACTGATCTCATGCCTAGCTAGGTCATTTGTCCCAAGGTGGACAACGATATCTAGTTCCCTCTCCTGTGATGCTGCTTCTGCAGTTTACCCCCACCTCACCCTCGGAAAGGTTTCTCTTTGTCACTTCATGTTTAAACTTCTTTTATCCCCTTCAGTTTGTGTATTTTTATTATGTTTGCTTGCATGCATGTGCAAGAAACATTGTGCCACCATACGAGTTTTCGTAGGTGATTCTCCCCCACTTCCAATGCCCTGCTCCCTTTTGCATGCGTGGATGCACCACGCCAATGAATGTCCAAGCTGTCTATGAAAGCTACTCAGAATGCAGTGGCATACAGTTGAAAGCAAAAAAACACTGCAATCAGCGGTTGTAACGTGTTGGCAATTTGCATACTGGCATCGGCAGGCTATTTACATACTACCATCAGCAGTAAGCAAAGTGCCTACATGCAGCACTGCATCCTGAACAGCTGTCATAGATGGCTCCCTTTGTGTCTGCTCTCCCTCCCCAAGCACTCAAGTAACACGATGGAAGCCCACCCCAGCATGCTCATACGCTCCCGCCCGCCACACACAGTATGGCTGAAGGGGGTCGCCCAATCCCCTGTTGGCTCCACACCCCCCAGACTTCTAGATGCCACACTGTGAGCCCACACAGCATGGCACAAGTCCTGCATCATCTTCCTAAAGAGAACAAACACATGAAAAGAAAAAACGGTCCCTCATTGATTGCCTTGCCTCCCAACCCGTGCCCACCCTCTGCGCATCCACCTCCCACACCCCCACCCCATACTTGCCACCGGAGTCTGGTGCGACGATCTTTTGTGGACCAGGAACATGTCAGCACTCTTCAAAGCCGACTGCGATCTGAAGAAATGCCGGTACGCTGTATAATGGCCTAAATGGGTTTTTCTCAACTTTAGTGCATATCTCGGCCATTTTGGGTAATTTTTTTCACCAAATTTTCAACATGGGGTTCTTGGGGCCCCACCTCATGAATTCAGTCACTGACATTTTATCAGGCCCTTGAGCTCTTGAGATCTCCTCTTCCCACAATGGTCTCACATCCACCCCTACCCCCTCTCATACTGCTGGACCACTGACAGCTCCCCCTTCCTCCTCCCTTGTAAATTCCAGACAGAAATAACTATTCGGTAATTATGCTTTCTCACTGTCCGCCGTCTACCTTTTCCCCTGTCTCAGCTTGCAGGCCTGGTAACCCAGTCCCCCCCTTTCCTCTGCTCTCTCATATACCTAAAAATGGTCTTGTTACCCCTTCCTGGCCCACTTGGCTACACTGTCCTCCATTATCACCTTAGCCCAGCTGACCATCATCCCTGCTTCCCTCTGCTTCTCCTGGTAAGACTCTTGTTCCAGCACTCCGAGTACTCATGTACTGCCTGAATGCCCACCTAGCGCTGATGCTCTCCCCCACTTCATTGCTGAACCATGGTGGCCTCCTTATCCTCCTGCTCACCTTCTTTGTACAGTTTTCTGTGGTCCCTAAATTGCCCCCTTAATCTTGGTCCAAATGTCTTCCACCCCACCTACATTCCGCCACCCCCAATGCCTGTCTAGTGTACTCCATCTTCCCCAAATCCTCCCATCAAAAATCAAGTATCTTCACCGTAGTCTGGTGTGAGGCCGTTAATCGCATCGTGAACCATACTTTGTTGTGGTGCCTACTACCAACGCTATCCCCTACCATAACCTCACCCGCCCAATCACCATTTGTGAGCACTAGATCCAGTACCGCTGACTCCCTGGTGGGCTCCTTGACCATCTGACTTAGGTGGGGTTCAGTAGTGGGTCAACATTCACTCTGCTTCTGGATGCAGATGCATACAGTGTTTGCCACTCCACATCCGGCAGGTTGAGGTCTCCCATCAGCAGGACTTCCCCTTAGCTGCCATCCTAAGTATCTCCTCGATCATCTGGCCATCCACCTCTACAGTTTGCCCTGGTGGCCTGTAAATGACTCCCATCCACACCACCTCAGTCTTCCCTGCAGCCAATGAGACCCATAGGGCCTCAGCGTCCCCCCCCACCTGCCCTGTGTTTCCAACACCTGGATCCCTTCCCTCACATTGAGAGCTACTTCCCCTGCCTTTCCTGCCAACCCTGTCCTTCCTGAACAACATATATCCCGGAATGTTCATATAACATTCCTGCCCATAATGGAACCAAGTCTACCTTGATCCCCACCATGTCCAGCTCCTTGTCCACCATGATTGCCGCCAAGTATCGGACCTTGTTGCCCGGCTGCTGGCACTTGTGCACATGGCCCTCCATTTCTCCCCTTCTGTAAATCCCAACCTTCATTTGCCAATGGGCTTTGCTCTGCATGGGACATCTGATCTGACTCCCACCGGTACACTTGCCTCTAGTGGCAGTAGTACTAGTACTGGCAGCAGCAGTAGCAGTAGTAGTAGTAGTACCACAGACATGCCATTTGAAGATGGTACTTTCCCTAGCACCATTGCCATTCAACAAATAACACAAGGTAGCAACTTACATTACACAGTTACAATGTTACAATGTTGAGTTATAGTAATACATTGTTGTGGTGCACTACCGACATGCCTAGGAACGGTGCTTGGGTTCAGCTCTGAGTCACATATTACTATTTACTCACAATGCAAACATTTTGCCTTTGATATAATTTTTCAGCTGTACAGCTAGTGATAGCTTCAGGCTCTACAGAACAAAATGATCAGCTAAAATCTTATGCATCCTATGCTGCCTTTACTCCTTTGTCCTACTTTTTGTTCTCAATCCACATATGGCCACTTGTACTTTCTCTTTGTGGGTTTTTCAACCATAAAAAAATTTACTAATAAACTATGGACTTCTGTCCACCTCAGTACCTTTACAAAGTTGTGACACAACATGTTATGGAGTGGAACAATGGAACCTGTCGTGCACATAGAGACAAACATGTTCCTCTGGCATTGCATAGCAGCAAAAAGTAAGCACTTCAATATTGCCTATTTGTAGCTTAATAAATTTCTAATACTATTGACTGTTGTCATGTAATTATTGATGTGGTGTTTCACCTAGGGAATCAAGTTCACATGGCTCAAAGGGGAAGAAACAATGCGCCATACCAATTTGAGCCAATGTATGAGGACCATGAGATGCCACAACACAGTACAGTCGACAGTGGTGACAGCAGTATTGACAGTGACAGTGATGGTGATGTGGAAGGATTCCAACTGCTCAATCCACGTTTGGAAACTAGAGAGTGGTGCTTGTGCAATAATTGCACAATTATGAACACTGCTCTTGAGTGCTATTGCTGTATGGAGTCCCCACATTGCCGTGCAAAATGTGTGAGTGACAATGGTGTCCAGTACTGCATGTCACACAATGAAGACTTCGCTGCTTTTTCCTGTATGAAGAAAGCCTCAAATTATAGGTTACCAACTGCATGCATTTCCGCAGCACAGGATGAAAACTTCCAATGGACAAATAGGAACATGAACCAAACTTATGGTATTTTTACTTCATGAACTGTCAATAGTGCTGCTCATCACATGAATCTATTGCATAGCCTTTTCAACAATGTGTTTCTATGCAGTGGTGCCCAAAGATGCACTGCCCATGTGCCACAGTGTTGTGGTTCTCAATGCATGCAGTCTGCACATGTGTAACCACATACAGTCACCATCTGCAGCAGGAGTTCACTGCTTTGCCTTGGCACAATGCAGTTTGCTTTGGCCAACTTGACGTTGTGAATAGATGGCATTCACAAAGCCCAGTTTGTCATCACAAACTGGGATTGTACCTGGACAAAGCAGTGAACACACACACACAACATTCCATACATAGGTCAAATGGGGAAATCTGGGGACCACAAATTGTATGCATTACTTTGACAGTAATGGGTGTGGGTGGTTGTAAAATTGCATAAGCCCATTAGTAAGATAAAGTCTTGTGCTTCCTTTGCCACTTCCTTAGAGAACCCTAACAGTTTTTTTTCTTCTGTGTTTACTTCCTTCCTTCACACAGAGATTACAGTAGTTGCTTTAGTTATATCCTCCCTTAGTTTTGCTCACTGTGCCTCCACTCCTCCCTGTCCAATCCCACCTTCAAGGCTGTTTCTGAGGTTTCCCAATTTCTTTAAAATATGCCCTCCTAAAGTCCAGTACTCTTGTTTGTGTGTGGTTAGTTTGTGTTCCTGTTTTGTCTTAATGTTAAACCACACTGTACAGTGATCACTGGTACCCAGGGGACTACCCACTGTGACATATGCAGCGCTGTCTCTGTTTGTAAGCATCAGGTACAGCACTGCCCCCTCTCTACTGGCCTAGCTTTGTTCTTACTCTCTTCTGTCCCGTCCACATTCATCTTCTTTTTGCATACCCCAGGGGCTGTACCCTCACCCCTCCCCCAAGTTCTGCATCATCCCTGTTCACCTGTTCCTCCTTTTCCTGCCCCCTCCACACCTCCCTTTTGCTTGCAATGCACATTTTCAGGAAGGGAGTATGGGTATGTAGAGCTGGACATTTAGGTGACATCTGTATAGGGGATGGATTGAATAGTTCTCAGTGTGACTGTATCCAACATACTGCTTGACATGGATAATTTGGAAGTATGTTTCTGGCAGTATGAAACACGCAGCAAAATATATAACCAGACAATTGAAGTGATTCATGTGATGTTGACCACAGAATATTACAACCATCTAAATTTCAGCACTTGAGCAAAGGGACACTGGTTCTTTAAAAAAAAATTTTTTTCACGGACCGTTGATGAGTGAGGCACTGGACAACACACCTCATGGTATGCCATCGAACCTCATTCGGAAAAGACAGGCTGCCAGGTGTTGCCTCTGGAGATACGATTGACCGTCTGGAGGAAGGCTTGGTTGTCCTTCCGCATGACTGATGCCAGAGGGTAGGACGGATGAGGGTGCCAACAGAAGGGTGGGTGATGCTAGACTCCCACGAGCATTGACATGTCACAGCCCACCAATTGGGAAGGAAACATGGAAAATCCCTTGCAGCTGCAGGATGACGAATGTCCATCCACAGCCTCTGTGCCAGTGGCCCAGTGGCATGCCTACAGCTGTGACTAACATACCAACATACTAAAATGCCAGCAGAGTAGGACTAATGGTCTTTCATGTCTGCTCATTTGGTCATCCTCCAAACTGGGAGTTGACTTTGCTGCCCCCCCAACAGCCTTGTGTTTCTACAGTCCCAGTCCAAGATATTCCCCTTGTTTTGTATTGTACTTCACTAGTTCAACCCTTCCCCTCTACCTGTCCAAACCCCTCTTGAACCCCTCCACAATCTCTCCCTCCACTAGTCCCCTGGGCAGCACATTTCATGGTCCACCACCCTCTCAGTGAAGTAGTACCTCCTCCTTTCCTGAGGGTCTCCCCTGCCTCTAGCTTACACCAGTACCCTCTAGTTGCCCCCTCCTTCCTTTTGAACACCCCGACTGAGCATCCCCCTATTTATCCCCTTCATGTACTTGAGTACCTCTATGTCCTTCCTGGCCCTCCTCTCCTCTCCTCTTCTCCAGTGTGTACATGTTGAGGTCCTTGAGCCTCTCCCCATAGGTCCATTCATCAAAGCCCTAGGTCATTTTGGTTGCCCTCCTCTGACCCTCTCCAGGAGTGCAATGTCCTTTTTTAGTGCAGCTTCCAAAACTGCACACTGCCTAAGGTAAGACCACTGGAGGTGATGAGTGATGGGCCAGTGGGTCTCAGTCTAATGGGTGCAGCCATATGAAAAACTGAATCCTAAACTACGGTTAAAAAGAACAGCATTTGTTTCAATGTAGCAGCAGTGACATATTATGTTTTTTTTTTCAGTTGTTTAACCAGGTGAGACACACTAAGCTGAAAGCTTTTTTACAGGTGCAACCTGGGAGCACAGGGAAGTTAAGTGACTTGCTCAGGGTCACACAGTATATGCAAGTGGGGGCTGTGGGATTCAAACCTACACATTATGTGTTACACTAGGGCTGACAAATGTGTTTATATAAGGTGACTATGTTTGCCATTATGAAGCAAACAATTCACCTGCTCCATTCTTTTAATATAAATTTTTTTTTTTGGTAGGATGTTCCAGTTTGTAGCGTATCGTGGCTACGTTATCTGGATCTATGAGGGATGCAGACTTGGGTATGGACATCGTGTTGTAATCCCATCATGCATTGTGAATGCCATATGGGAACAATTTCCATCAGATGAAGATGATTATGTTGGCTTTTTGCCCTTCGAAGGCTTCTGGGTATATCCAGACACAATGAATGGCTAAAGTAATACATGTATCTAAGTGCTGGATTACTTAGGGTAACCACCTTTTAAGAAGCACAAAGTGGGACATTTCTTACCGAAACAAGATTTTTTGTAGGACACTACATAACCATGGCCAATATAACAGATGTGTTTTCTCTATATAATCAGAATTAAGGCTAAGTATTGTAGTTTCTTAGTTGCTTCTATTATCTTTTGAAGGTATTTTAGTTAAGATAGTTTTCTGCAACATTTACTGGAAAATTAGAATATTTTTACTATTACAAAGTAAGGTCATGTAGTAATTTTCATGTTTTTTTGCAGGACACAGCTGCTCAAATCAGGACTGTCCTGCGACAATAGGGATGGGTGGTAACCCTAGGATTACTGCATGATCAGAACACAGCTGCTCAAATCAGGACTGTTCTGCGACAATAGGGACAGGTGGTAACCCTAGGATATACAAAATCACACATGCTCCCACAATGCAAAGCATCATGGGCTGCATATGCAAATCACCACAGAATGTTATGCTGGTCCAACCTTAAGCAGAATTGCATGGTGCCAAAAGGCCTCTCACACAGTTTGCAAAGGGTGCTAACAGAAGACATAGACACGTGTTTCATCCTACCAGGACTCATCAGTATGCCTCGTCTGTTTGACACCCCAGTGGAATGGACCAGCTACCCTTAAGGCAGTGTGCCTTGGATGTATTGTTGTGAACCCATTAAAATAAAAAACTATTTAAAAGACAAAGAACCTCTGTGCGCAAACACTGAGGCAAGGGTTATCCCAAAGGGCATTTGGCTGGGAAGCCAAGTTTCAAGAAAATACAAAATCACACATGCTCCCACAATGCAAAGCATCATGGGCTACATATGCAAATCACCACAGAATGTTATGCTAGTCCAACTTTAAGCAGAATTGCATGATGCCAAAAGGCCTCTCACACAGTTTGCAAAGGGTGCTAACAGAAGACATAGACACATGTTTCATCCTACCAGGACTCATCAGTATGCCTCGTCTGTTTGACACCCCAGTGGAATGGACCAGCTACACTTAAGGCAGTGTGCCTTGGATATATTGTGGTGAACCCATTAAAATAAAAAACTGTTTAAAAGACAAAGAACCTCTGTGCGTAAACACTGAGGCAAGAGTTACCCCAAAGGGCATTTGGCTAGGAAACCAAGTTTCAATAAAATACAAAATCACACATGCTCCCACAATGTAAAGCATCATGGCTGCATATGCAAATCACCACAGAATGTTATGCTGGTCCAACCTTAAGCAGAATTGCATGGTGCCAAAAGGCCTCTCACACAGTTTGCAAAGGGTGCTAACAGAAGACATGAACACGTGTTTGTCTACCAGGCCTCATCAGTATGCCTCGTCTGTTTGACACCCCAGTGGAATGGACCTGCTACCCTAAGGCAGTGTGCCTTGGATATATTGTGGTGAACCCATTAAAATAAAAACTATTTAAAAAGACAAAAGAACCTCTGTGCACAAACACTGAGGCAAGGAGGTTACCCAAAGGGCATTTGGCTGGGAAGCCAAGTTTTAAGAAAATACAAAATCACACATGTTCCCACAATGCAAAGCATCATGGGCTACATATGCAAATCACCACAGAATGTTATGCTGGTCCAACCTTAAGCAGAATTGCATGGTGCCAAAAAGCCTCTCACACAGTTTGCAAAGGGTGCTAACAGAAGACATAGACACATGTTTCATCCTACCAGGCCTCATCAGTATGCCTCATCTGTTTGACACCCCAGTGCAATGGACCAGCTACCCTTAAGGCAGTGTGCCTTGGTTATATTGTGGTGAACCCATTAAAATATGCATATGCAGCTTACTGCCTTAAGGGTAGCTGGTCCATTCCACTGGGGTGTCAAACAGATGAGGCATACTGATGAGTCCTGGTAGGACAAAACACATGTCTATGTCTTCTGTTAGCACCCTTTGCAAACTGTGTGAGAGGCCTTTTGGCACCATGCAATTCTGCTTAAGGTTGGACCAGCATAACATTCTGTGGTGATTTGCATATGCAGCCCATTATGCTTTGCATTGTGGGAGCATGTGTGATTTTGTATTTTCTTGAAACTTGGCTTCCCAGCCAAATGCCCTTTGGGGTAACCCTTGCCTCAGTGTTTGCGCACAGAGGTTCTTTGTCTTTTAAATAGTTTTTTATTTTAATGGGTTCACCACAATATATCCAAGGCACACTGCCTTAAGGGTAGCTGGTCCATTCCACTGGGGTGTCAAACAGATGAAGCATACTGATGAGTCCTGGTAGGATGAAACACGTGTCTATGTTTTCTGTTAGCACTCTTTGCAAACTATATGAGAGGCCTTTTGGCACCATGCAATTCTGCTTAAGGTTGGACCAGCATAACATTCTGTGGTGATTTGCATATGTAGCCCATGATGCATTGCATTGTGGGAGCATGTGTGATTTTGTATTTTCTTGAAACTTGGCTTCCCAGCCAAATGCCCTTTGGGGTAACCCTTGCCTCAGTGTTTGCGCACAGAGGTTCTTTGTCTTTTAAATAGTTTTTTATTTTAAAGGGTTCACCACAATATATCCAAGGCACACTGCCTTAAGGGTAGCTGGTCCGTTCCACTGGGGTGTCAAACAGATGAGGCATACTGATGAGTCCTGGTAGGACAAAACACGTGTCTATGTCTTCTGTTAGCACCCTTTGCAAACTGTGTGAGAGGCTTTTTGGCACCATGCAATTCTGCTTAAGGTTGGACCAGCATAACATTCTGTGGTAATTTGCATATGCAGCCCATGATGCTTTGCATTGTGGGAGCATGTGTGATTTTGTATTTTCTTGAAACTTGGCTTCCCAGCCAAATGCCCTTTGGGGTAACCCTTGCCTCAGTGTTTGCGCACAGAGGTTCTTTGTCTTTTAAATAACCCTAGGATTACTGCATGATCAGGACACAGCTGCTCAAATCAGGACTGTCCTGCGACAGTAGGGACGGGTGGTAACCCTAGGATTACTGCATGATCAAGACACAGCAGCTCAAATCAGGACTGTCCTGCGACAGTAGGGACGGGTGGTAACCCTAGGATTACTGCATGATCAGGACACAGCAGCTCAAATCAGGACTGTCCTGCGACAGTAGGGACGGGTGGTAACCCTAGGATTACTGCATGATCAGGACACAGCTGCTCAAATCAGGACTGTCCTGCGACAATAGGGACGGGTGGTAACCCTAGGATTACTGCATGATCAGGACACAGCTGCTCAAATCAGGACTGTCCTGCGACAATAGGACGGGTGGTAACCCTAGGATTACTGCATGATCAGGACACAGCTGCTCAAATCAGGACTGTCCTGACAATAGGGATGGGTGGTAACCCTAGGATTACTGCATGATCAGGACACAGCTGCTCAAATCAGGACTGTCCTGCGACAATAAGGGACGGTGGTAACCCTAGGATTACTGCATGATCAGGACACAGCTGCCCAAATCAGGACTGTCCTGCGACAATAGGGACGGGTGGTAACCCTAGGATTACTGCATGATCAGGACACAGCTGCCCAAATCAGGACTGTCCTGCGACAATAGGGACGGGTGGTAACCCTAGGATTACTGCATGATCAGGACACAGCTGCCCAAATCAGGACTGTCCTGCGACAATAGGGACGGGTGGTAACCCTAGGATTACTGCATGATCAGGACACAGCTGCCCAAATCAGGACTGTCCTGCGACAATAGGGACGGGTGGTAACCTTAGGATTACTGCATGATCAGGACACAGCTGCCCAAATCAGGACTGTCCTGCGACAATAGGGACGGGTGGTAACCCTAGGATTACTGCATGATCAGGACACAGCTGCCCAAATCAGGACTGTCCTGCGACAATAGGGACAGGCGGTAACCCTAGGATTACTGCATGATCAGGACACAGCTGCCCAAATCAGGACTGTCCTGCGACAATAGGGACAGGTGGTAACCCTAGGATTACTGCATGATTGCCACTGAGCACAGTGCTCCTTGCACCCACATGCATACATTGAGTTTTGCTCAACAATCTCCTGTTTGTTGTTTACCACGATTACAGACTCCATCATTAGTGAGCTTATAATGCCTCATTGTGAGTACTCCGTTGTGTAAAAATAAGTAAAAATAAGACAATAAAACCAGGTGCACAAGAACTGTCACTTGACTTGTCTGTCCTCCACTTGGGACATTATTGAATTTTAGTAACTGTTGATACACTACAGGAAAAGAATAATTCAAACTGTACTTCGAAAATGGGACGATGCTAACCCATGAAGTAAGGCTCGGTTGTAACATGAATAGTTGGGCCTAAATAAAACATCACTTCTTAACAAAGTGCTCTGATGTGTGCCCTAGTTAGTGCAGGGCTTGCACCGCAAAAGAGATGAGGAGAGGCTAGGCTAAGGGACCACAGTATTTATTCACTGTTGTAGAGGAGATAGCGGGGCACATAACTGAAACTTTCAAGTACCTCAAGGGCATAAACAAGGTGCAGTTGGGGGACAGTATGAAATTGGAAGTGTGTAAATTAAGAGGTAATGTGAGAATGTGTTTTTAACACAACGGGTAGTCAACACTTGGAATAGTATGCCAGAGGAGGTAGTGGGGGAAAGCACAGTGGAGGGGTTTAAGCATGCATGGGATATGCCGGAGGGAAGCATGAAAGGGAAGGAAGTGATGAAAAGCCATCGATCACCCAGTGTCAGTGGACGCATACAATGTGTAGGGCCTAAGGGCGGACTGGAATGGGACTACAGGTCTTTATCTCTTCAGAATTTCTATGTTTGTAGTGTGCCATTTTTTCATTAGTGGTGGTGGAAAAATACTAACCACGGAGACCTGCATTTTATGAAGTGGAAATATAGCAATGCATGCCATGTTCTGGATTGACTTTAGAACGGATAGTTCGGGGGGGGGGTTAAACATAGGCTGGTGGAGTGTCTAGCGGCAAGAGTGAATTTATATTGGGTATAGGTTGGAGGACACCAAACAAGGACTCCAAGCACTAGATGACAGGTGTGCCCTCTCCCCCATTATCAGTAACCAAGGATCACAGATTTGTTTTCAAAACTCAGTGGAGTCTGATCAGACAGGAATTTAATGGCAGTAAATCACTGCACCCACCAAACTGAATGGTGGGGGGGAGAAACCAGATCACAAGGTTCATATTTGTTTCACAGTGCATATTCGAGCAAAACTGGAATGGTGGTGATGTTTGTAGCTCACCATGACAGACTGGGTACATGTTGCAGTACTGCCAAAATGTTATGTGGTGAAGGATACCACAGAAAGACCAATGTCATATATTATAGTGAAGTATGTTTGCAGTAACAGGGCATGGGGTGGATTCTCTACCATGGACAGACTGTTGCATTCGAGTTCTGATATGGCATCGGGGGGGCACAGTAGATCACACAGTAGATCACAAGAAGACTAATGTGGGTCCAGTGGTTGAAACTGGCACCATTGATTGCAGTGGTGGTCTCCTTTCAAGTGTACGCCACTGCATCTGAAGTGCTATCATAGACAGCTCAGCCGTTCATTGGCGCGGTGTGGTCCCGCTTGCAAAATGGAGCAGGGCACTGGCAGAGCAGATGGCACACCTTTAAAAGTTGCATGGTGCCATTCTAACAGCTCTGTATTGTATTCAATACACAGTTGATGTAATCAAAAGCACATAACCTGTTGATCGAAAAAGTGGCAGCAGATTCTGTGTAGCTGTTTACTATACAAGTGCTGGTGGCATGCATAAATGCAAAATGCGGGCACTGTGCATAATGTGGATTGAGGGAACACAGCTACTCTGTCTGCTAAATATATGCAATTAATTGTCATTGATAAGCACTATGAAATAAAAATAAAAATGCAGACATAGGCTAATATCAAACAAGTAAAGTTAATTTGTGGTGTTCAGTGATTCATTGGAGCATGTCCTGGGGAGGTGATGCTTTTGCAGAGCTAGAGAGGTAGTGGATTCCAATGTAATGCTCAGTACTAAATGTAGTAGATTCCCATATGTGGGTAATACAGAAAGTGCAAAGCTGCTATGGATTTTTAGGTGTGCTGTTGAAAGTGAATAATTGTTGCGGGAATGAGACTTTTTTATTTGTACTACACTCTAGATGGTGTGTGCACTGTCTCAGTGATTGAATTCATGACTGAACTCAAACAGCTGGACCATCATGACTAGCATAACATACCACTTTAGAAAAACCTGTCATTTCCAGTGTGAAACAGGAGATTGCTTGCAGACAGCAGTAACTGCTGTTGAGAACCTTATGTGTACTCTGTTATGCGAGGGGGAGGGGGAAGTGTCAAGTAGCATTGTTGAGGAGCTACCACTAATTTGTATTACAAATAGATGAACTCCACAATGTTTCCAGGCTAGTTTATATAAAGCATTCCAATTCTGCATATTTCCTTTTATGTTCTACTCTAACAACCTACAGTATGAGGTGATGTTACTACTGGTGTAAAAACTGAAAGGGACCGAGAGGAATAGCCAGATGAATGCACAGTGCAGACACAACTACTGTAAACAGTGACATAATGAGAACACACACACACACAAACAGTAAAACATAGCAGGACAAGGTACTAATGTCAAAAAAATAATGATTACACTCACCCAAAATCTAGCATTCTCTCCTCTGGAAGGAGAATTCTGTCACGCTGAGCAGTGACAGACTCTGTAACAAGACACTGGCAGGGGCAATTAGACATCACACCAAAGGGGACTCTGGGAAGATTCCTTCAGACTAGAGGCCATAAAAGACAGCAGAATGGCAGCCTACAGGGGCAATAAAACTGCCAGGGAAAGTAAGAAAAAACAGCTCTCACAGCCAGAGGAAAAAAAAGACACTGGGAAGAGGTTATAATTCAGAAAAAAGAGAAATACGTATATTTTTCTGGTTTTAACATGGAGTTTTCCTTTAAGTCTGTAATTTTCCAAGTCCTTTCTTTCATCAATGAGCAGCATCCTCTCTCAAGGCTATCAAAAGGATCAAAGGACCTTTTATGACTTCGCACCACGGTGACATAACCTGTATTCTTTTTCTAAATGTCATAAAAGTTTATTTTCCAGCCTAGCAGCTGCCAGCTAAAATTGAGCTAGATGAACAGGAGATCCTTACTTTAAGTCTCTTCTAGCCTGTAATTATCTCTTGGCTTTTATCTTTTAGCTGAAACAGCATGTCTCATGAGAGACACTCAATAACACATTTTATATTACAAAAAGCATAGATTAATCAGAACCAGCTGTACAAGCATCACATTTACCTCCGTGCCCAGTGAAGAGTGGACTGTCTCGGGAGTGAGGACGATTGCTCACTCCTAGGCCCAAATCCTAAGTGAGGAAGAGGATTAGGAAGAAATGTATTTCTCTGTTGAGGGTCCCATTATGCAGCCTCAAGCTCTTGCCTTGGAGGAACCAGAAGAAGTTGGTGACTCCACAGCACTGCTCTCAGAAGGGGTCAGGGACTAGTTATACGTAGCTTTGAGTATGCGACACTGGCAGAACCAGGTCTGGCTGCCCCCAAGCCAGGCTGAGGGTCGTAGACTGATGAAGAGTAGTAAGGAGGAAAGACTGGTTCATAGGAAGGCAAACAAAATCTATGGAATGTCCTTTCCTTGGAGAGTCTGGGAGGAGATTGAAAAAAAACAGGAGAGCTTGGTTAGTGGAAGAGGCAACTAAAGAATTGCATCCAGGTGCAACTCGTTATGTCAAAGACAAAGTTATTAGAGACAAATTCAAGTTTTGGAAGTTGGGCAGGACATTGTTCATAGACTCTGTACGATTTGTGGACGATAAAGGGAATGAGACTTTCCATGACATAAATTATGAGCGCCCCGACGGGATCATAATTCTTGCACCTGACCCATTGTGGTACTACCCTCAATGTTAACCATTATCCTGTGAATATGCCCATGCCTACCCAGAGGGAAGCAGAGTAGTGGTAGCCAGTGTCTGCCATCCAGCCATTGCCATACTCATGTTGTTCTACCAGACTGGCGTTCCAGGATCCAAGGTGTATTCAATTTCATTAGCCTTGCAGTGTGCCTTTCCAGTTTCATCACCTGGTCTTCCAGATAGCCTAGATGACATCATCTCAGATGTTTTCCTGATTCATTGCCTGGGATTTCGGATGACATCAACCCAGCTGTTCCTTTCCTATTCCAAGTTTCCATCTCCTAGATGACATCAGTCCAGCAGTTTCCAGACTTTCCCTGTTTTCCTGGAAGAGTTCCACCCAGCTGTATCCGAAAAATGCTGCCAGGGAGAGTCTTCGGCTGGTGAACCAGGTGCTGTCCATTTTTTCGTTCTTCAAGGGACTGGTAAGTTTGGACTTTTCTTACCTTATTGACTTTGCAATACACATCCTATACCTGGCAGACTACAGACTGCTGAACTGTCCACAAAGACTCTTCCCTTTGGAATTACAGTACTTCAGGAACTGTGCTTCACCGGGCTCTGGCCCAGGAGAGACTCTTTCATGGACCTAGTTGTTGTCACTAGTGTGGACATTTAGGGCCTTCCATCCCCAAAAGGTGTATTGTACATATTGTTGATATTTTCTACTGTTTTATACTTTTCTAAAAAATATTTTTGAAATTCTCCAGTGTTTTGATGGTAAGGATTATTGTTGTTATACTGTGTGATTTGCAGATTTGGGGTGTGTTTTGTCTTTTCTCTTTCAGGTGGATCCTGGTGAAGAAAGAAGAGAAGACAAGAAGTGGATT
Source organism: Neoceratodus forsteri (assembly GCA_016271365.2). Lineage (NCBI taxonomy): Eukaryota > Metazoa > Chordata > Ceratodontiformes > Ceratodontidae > Neoceratodus > Neoceratodus forsteri. Next base: position 1,526,739,797 of record CM028131.1, read on the forward strand.
GGAGGGACTCATTGGAGTTCCTTTGTGCTTTAAAGTGTTTTTAAAGTATAGTAGTTGTTAACATGTGTTAACCTTTTCCTTCCACAGGTGTATTTGTGGGGGAGTATGTATAGTGTTAGCTCTGTGTTTTTGGTTTGCAGGTGTCCTGGGCTGGGGGGAGGTCCTCCCTTTGGGTAAGTTTCTGGTTAGATAGGTTTTCCCTAGAGGGCTAGGGGGGATAGATGGGCTGTGGACCTGACCAGCCAGGGGGCCGCAGTGCCGGTCTGTTTGGGCTATGCTCTGGACAGTTCTTCCAAGGCCTCTGGTTCTCCATAGTAAGATCGTAGTGTAGGGGTTGATGCATCAGCCAATGGCCTCTGGGCCCTTAGTGTTGCCTGCCTGTGCCTGGCACATGGTAGGAGAGGGCTTGATCTCCCCCCTCTATAGATAACACATAGGGTAGGAAGGTCCAGTGCTGGGTAGGTAATGACTGGGGAGAGTCATTTTACTGGCCGTGGGTTGGTGTAACCCCCTTGTTCCCAGGGGTTACTAGAATCCTAGTTAGAACCAGTGACAGGCAGGAAAAGGCACCTAGTGAAATGCCAGTTAAAGGGGTTTCACACTGTCATGCTCTGGTTTCAGTCTCAGCTGTGCTGGAGGATGATGTAATCTTAGAACTCTTGCAGTGGCATAAGCCACACTCTTTGCCAGCTCTAGGGAGATAGCTTTAGAATGTTCAGTTAGAGTGGAGTTCCAGGAGGAGGAGGTGGCAGCTTGCTGTGCAGCTCCTCACTTAGCTCTGACAGAGAGCTATCTCTTTGGTACTGGGTAGTTTGTTCTCACCCTAGAAGAAGAACATAGAAGACAGTGACTGAAGTGGTGGAGACCTTGCCAAGTGGGTTTTCCTTTGCCCCATTCCAGAAGGGATGGGGGCGATCTTCAGGGTTCAGGGGCAATCCCCTCAATCCAGTCTGTCTTGTGAAGCTGCCTTTGTACAACTTCAGAACTGTGAGTACTACTTTTGTGTAAGCCTAGGAGGGGCACCTGCAATACCTATGGTGAATTTCCCTGACAAAGGGACCTTGTCACCTAGACTGTTTCTGATTTAAAAGTGTCTGCTTACATTTGGAGTCTAGTGAGAGACTGTCCAAGTACAGAACTTTTAACTTTCTGACACCTTAGAGGTGTGTCATGTAGTATGTTAAGTGTGAAAAACATTTCAAGATAGCATCTACAAGTTCCTGTGAGGATATTATTAACCAGATGAATGGCCGAGTATAAACGTGGGAGCAAATAGTGGGGGAGACCCCCCCAATCTGGAGTAACCAGTTTATCTCTCCGGGTTCAGTTTGGGCACCAGTTCAATTTTCAGTCAGTGCATTTGGTCAGTGCCTGATGGAAATAGTTACCCAGACATGAGTTTTGGATTTTCTGTGTTCAGTTCACCTCAGTATAGTGGGTGCTGGAAGATTTTGAGCCTGGATGTGCTCTTTTGTGGTCATGTGTACCATCTTTGTTCCTCATGAAATATGGGAAAATGTCCTAGTACTGGCTGTGTGTGCCTAGTCGATGGGAAACGTACCAGTAACTGGCCGTGTGTGCCAGTCTCCATTTTCAGAACCAGAGTGTTTGCCGTTTTGTGCTTTTACTGTATGCTAAATGGGAATGTCAGGAATTTCTGTACTCTGGAGAATCTGCAATACCAGTATGTGTAGCCCTGTGGGGGTCCATGTTCGCACTGTGGTTATTCCTACTCTGTTACATGAATAAAAGCCACACTCTAGAATCCCAACCTGGTTTGGACAGTATTGTTATTGATTCCACTGTGTTTGCACCCAAATACCTACACAATTCCCTCCCTCAAAATTTGGGCCTCCAAAGGTGAAAGGGAGTTCAAAAAAGGTTCCCACACTACAAGAAACCTCTCTCTCTTGCCCTTCTGAAAGTACAAGGGTCTTTCCAGAGCCAGGGTTTGGACAACCGGGACACGCCAGTGTTGGATCGTGGGTTAAACATATGACAGCCAAGTATTCAATGTGCACTGTCATGCTAGGGCCAGTAAGACACAGATCCAGCAGGGGAGTAAGGCCCAACCTTCACCCAAATCTTCCATGCCAGAAAGCAAGGAGAGGGGTGATATCTGATGCCCGGAGACAACTGAGACATCTTGTGCCACAATCATCCAAACAGTTTGTAGGACAGGACAGGCCCAAAAGTAATGTATATAGAAGCCTGTCTTATTCTTGCATCTACCACACAGGGTGGAGGTTGTGGGATTACATTTATGTACAATCAGTGGGTTACAATATAATTTTGTAGTGGTATTCTTTATGTTTGTTACAAAGCAGTAGTCCCATATGTGACTGTCTAAGCAATCTCCAGTCCTCCCGGATGTGCAAACCAAGATCCTTCTCTCACAGTGCCTTGCTTTTATGTGTAAGATCAGGAAAATACATCCTATCATGATGTGCAGCTTTTTGGATTATGCCCTTACTATCTTGTTTGACGTTATGAACCACTTCAGTTTGGGCCAATGGCCAATGAAGCAGCAACTAAGTCCCTATCCAGTCCCCTTTGAAATGCACTAATGTGTAGGTATCAAAAAAAATAATGGGAGGGTGAGAGCCCCATGTAGCCCTGCAGGTCCGCAAAGGGGCGTATACCCTCATTGGCAAAATGATTACCCATTCAAACTATCCCCCTGTTCTCCCATTCTTTAACTTTACTATCATACAGGCCAGGTTGGGAAAAAGGGATTTCCTGCCATAGGAATCAGGAGTGTATTAATCTCCATAGCACTCTTGCAGCACCTCATCTAATCCCAGGCCTCTAACACCCAGCACACCAGAGGATTAGGCAAAGTCAGACTGTTATATGACTTATGCCCTCCCTTAGCCAAATATGCTGACAACCAGTCAGGGTGACCCTCCTCCTCCAAATCTAACCAGCCGCAGGAGACTGGTTCACCCAGTCCTGTATATACCTATGTTGAGATCCCTATATAATAACCTTTCAAGTCTGGAAAGTTTAGACCCCCTTTAGAGGTGTCAGCCCTGAGATGTTGTAGGCTCATTCAAGAATGCTTGTCCTGCCACAGGAAGGTGGCATGAGCCTTGTCCAGGCATCTCAAATCTATCATCGTAAGGCCCGTCAGGAGCATTTGTATCATGTACAGTATCCATGGGCGGATATTAATTTTAATAAGATTAATACGGCCCAACCAAGAAATAGGATGTGCCCTCCAGTGAGCCAGATCACTGAAGACTGCATTAATAAGTGGCATATAATTCAGTTGATAAATGGAGCCCAAGTCTCTGCCAATCTGTATCCCCAGGTATTTAAAGGAACCAGTAACCTCCTTCAATCCCCAGGCCTCCCTGTTTCCTCCCCCCTGTGTTCATCTGAGGGATAATAATTCCGATTTACGAAGATTAATTTTATACCCAGAAAAGACAGCAAGATTGGAAATCACTCGTAACAATGTGGGCATTGACTGACGTGTCTCTGTTATATACAATAACAGGTCATCCGCATATGAGGTTATTTTATGGTGATGCCCCGATCTCTCCTGTATACCCTGTATTCACGTATTCTCCTGGATTCGAATTGCCAGAGGCTCTATTGCCAATGCAAATAAGAGTAGGGAGAGGGGGCATCCCTGACTAGTCTTCCTATGTAGGGGAAATTTATCAGGAAGGGTCCTGTTGATCAGGATGCGTGCCTCTGGCACCTTATACAATGCCTGGACTAAATCAACAAAATCATCCTGCAGACCAAGCCATCACAGGACCTCAGACAAGTATTCCCACTCTGTACAGTCAAAGGCCTTCTCGGCATCCATGGACAACAACACATATGTGTGCTTCGGGCACCAAGAAGCCCACCACACAAAATTCAAAAGCTTACGTACATTATGGTAAGACAGACAACTGTGCACAAAACTGGTCTGATCTGGGTGGACAAGATGCTGGAGGAGCTGCTCTTGGTGGCTCACTAAGATTTTAGCAATGATTTTCAGGTCACAGTTTAATAAAGAAATTGAACAATATGAGGCACAGTCACCCTGGTCCTTGCCGAGTTTTAACAATACACAAATAGCAGCTTCATAACGTGGCAGGGAGAACCCCCCTCCTCCCGTAACTCTTTCAGCAACTCCCAGAGGGGTTCGATTAAGGGATCCAACATTTCCTTTTAATATTCAGCTGTGAAGCCATCAGGGCCACTTGCCTTCCCCCTTTTAAGACCACCAATAGCTCTCCAGATCTCCTCCCAGGTAATTTCCGACCCCAGGCTATCGTGTTGTTCCACAGAGAGCTGAGGTAGAGCTATGCCATCCAGAAAATGTTTTGCCGCAGCAAGTTCCCCAGCACACTCTGCCGTATAAAGCTGCATATAAAAATTCTGGAACACCTCTCTAATCTGACCCTTCTCTCTCATCAGTTCCCCTGTCTGGTTTTAATAACTGGGATATGCACTGGGCCTCTCCAACCCCTAATCACTTTAACCAAAAAAGGGCCTGGTTTATTACCCCACTCAAATAGATGCTGTCTGGTGAAAAAAGAGGTACTATGGGATTCTCTGGCCAATAAAGGATTGAGTGCTTCTCTTACTGCACCTTTTTTAGCTACCTTGCATTCCAAGTCCTCAAGCTGACCCTCCACAGCGAGCCTTTTTTTGCTTCTCTTTTTTATATCTGGAGACACAGTTGATAATGGCCCCCCTCATACAGGCTTTGTCCATATCCCAAAATGCTGTCTTGGATGGAATTGACTCATGATTTGCCACCTTATACACCTTCCATTGCTTCTTTCTGGGCCAACAGATACGTTGGGAACTTCCAAGGGTGGGGGCCCTCCCGCACTTCCGCCACTGCTAGAGTAAGAATGACCGTGTCATGGTCCGACACATGAATGGGACATGGCCACACCCTTACCACCCGGTGATACTATGCATGAGGCATATATGTGCAATCTATTCTAGACCAGATTTTGTGGGGGTTGGAATAAAATGTATATTCCTTAATCCCAGAATTAGCTGTATGCCAACGATCCACTAGGTCCAATTTACACATGCCCAGCTGCCATTGCGTCATGACATTCCTATGGGAACCCTTTCCCTCAGAGTGATCCACCTCGGGGATTTATCACGCAATTAAAATCCCCTCCAAGTATCAGACCAGGGAACTGCTCCTGGGTAATAATGTCTAATATAGACTGATAAAATGTGGCATCAAAAACAGCAGGAGCATATATACTGGCATATGTAACCCGCTCCCCATATAGCTTCCCCCTCAACAAAAACATACCGACCCTCATTGGTCAGCCACTACCTTCCACACCTGCAGGGGAAGACACTTATGAATCAAAACAGCTACGTCCCTCTTATGTGAGGAGTATGAGGCTGCATAACATGCTCCCACCCAACCTAAGGTCAGTTTAGCATGCTCCTTATCAGTGAGATGCACCTCCTGCAGTAATGCTGTCTGCGCATGTTGTCACTTTAGGGCCATAAGGACACTATCCCTCTTAAATGGGGAGGAGAACTTAACATTCCATGAAACAGTAGTGATGTTACTGACTGTACCCATCAGTCGTTCTGGATATATGTGTGATAGGCAATTCCCTCATGCCCAGTATGGCTGCTAGAGTGTCCCAGATTATCCCCCCTGTTATATGTCAACTCATGAACTGGAATGGACCAAAGAACAATGTGAACCAATAAATATAACCATAGAAAACGAGAAAGTAAACAGTGCACAACTCCCCACACACACACACCCATAACATACACCTATTACAAGAAGCTGTAACATCAAAAAACCTATAAGCCAAATACACAGTGAATTTAGTATAATTGGCAATAGTAAAAAAACAGTGTACAAAAATGTCCCCTATTGTAATCGAACCCCCCATCCCCCAGAACCACATTTACTAGAGTATCAAAGTACCCATAACAGGAAACAGTAACCAGAGGAGCACACAAACCAGGGCCAATATAAATATATATATAGTCCCAACAGTTAGAGTCCAAAAAAAAAAAAAAACACACAAAAAAAGCGCTCCTTCGGCCCAGAGATGTCCCCACTGGCACATCCTCCCACACTGACATGGTGTTGCCATACGCAGTAGAGCCGGCAATGCTGAGTGAGCTTCCTTCTCCCCCCTCCCTCCCTACCGGCCCACTTGGCACCTATATGGGAGGGTGATTAGATGTAAGGAACCCCATGCCCCCCGCGAGAACAAGACTGCTGGGAAGGAAGTACCCATATGGAGGCCAGAACAAGCATCCAAGACACATCAGGCCCCCTAAAAAGAACAAAACAGTTGCCCAATGGTTTCTCCAAATCTGAGCCCTAATAACCAACCCCTCTTCCCCCCTCAGGTATCCTAAAAGGGAAAGAGGCTCCCCAGCTGTGTGCAGTCCCTTAAGAAAAAGCGCCCCCAACTCCCCACAAAGTTACATGTGCAACTTAAATAAGGTCCCAATAAAGAATATAGTGTTTCATATGTAAGTACCCGACCCCCTGCCCGTAGCATCCACCCCACAGGACCAGCCCCCCCCCCGGCCTACTGACCCATCACCCAACAGCCACCCCCTGCCACAGAAGTACACTTGTGTAGCCAGAATAAAAAAAAACAGAACAGTAGGGAACAGTCCCAGGTAGCAATGAGTCAGCCCAGGCTGTACAGATAGACGCAGGGAGAAGCCTTGTGACTCCAAACTCCCACACGCAGCATCTACCCCCGCACCCCCCAACCTACATGATCGAGATGGGGCCCCCCAGAATTCGGCCACCAGGTTCTCCCATAGGTCACTGTAGAGATCGCTCAGGGGTAGGACATCGTAGAAGGAGGCTGTAATGGACTGTATATGTGGTTGCTGAGCAAACAAGTCCCCCAGAGCCAACATCGCAGCCCAGACCAGCATGGCCTCAAACAAAGTACCATATCAGTCAGCTGGAGTATAGCGTCACACATCACACATCACACCATGCCCCGGTAGGGAGCTCCTCCAAAGTCCGTGACATACCAGGGCAGGGGAAAGAAATAAAACCTAATGAGGTGGGGTAAATGGGGCAGCACTCTGACCACACACCAGTACGGGATAGCTAAGGAGTCAGTCCAGGCAACGTATCCATCAGCAAAGTTCTCAAATCCAAACCATGTCGCAGGCAGATTCACTGTGTGACTCTCTTCTGCAGCTCCTGTAGAAAAGTAGATGCCTTGCCATCTCCCAAAAGGAATAGTTGGCACCTTCGTATTTGATTTTTAATAAGGCTGGATATGTGAAGAAGAAGTCGACCTTAATCTCTCATATCTTGTTCAGGATAGGGTAAAATGCTCTCCACTTCTTCTGCAGCCATTGGGAATAATCCTTAAAGATATAGAAATGGCTCCCCTCATAACAGAACTCCTTCATGTTCCTGTAGGCAGTTAGGACAGCTTGGCAGTCTGTGAAATTATGGAACTGCATAATGATTTGGCGAGGTGGCTGGTTGGCTACGGGCTTCAGCATGACCACTCTGTGGGCCGTCTCTAGTTTGACTTGGCTGCCTTTCCGCATCAAGCCCAGGAGACCAGAGAGGGTAACAGCACAATACTCCTCCACACTAGTGCCTTCTTTTCCCTCTAGTAAGCCCCTGGTCTGTAGAGTCAGCTTCTGATGGTAATTTTCTTGGTAGTCAAAAAGTTCCTTGAAGTCTTCTAATTCGCACTCCAAACAGGCCACTTTGTCAAGAAGGGGACCAGTGGTATCTTCTAGTGCAGAAATCTGTTGCTCAGCCTTGCTGATCCTGAATGCATGGGCAGCATTCCACTCTGCTGGTTCTTGAAGTTTGCCTTCCAGTCTGTCCAGCTGAGGAGTAAGTGCCCCCATAACTTATGCAGATACTAGGCAGCCCAGGGTAGTCATTTCGACTGCTGAAAGAGAGGGCCAGGCCTTCCACAGTGGCAGTCGGCTGCTACTGCTCCAGATTTTTAGCTGCTGTTTTCTGCGATTTACCAGCATTTGGCACCAGGAATTCCTCCATATTAACAAAATGAAGTGTTCCAGTGGATCGGTGATGGTTTGAGTCAATGGGTATATTATAAATGATATGAATTTAGTTTTGGAGGGACGGAGCTTGGGTGAAACCCATCTGCTCACTTAGCTGCTCATCAGCACCACCCCCTTCAACAGTTACACCCCAATTAAAAATGAAAAAGGGGGCCAACAATAGATGGATCTCCTAGGCTCTCCTAGACCTCATGGGAGCTAGGGACCATCTGTGGCACAGAGCCAAGACCACTGACGAGCAGGCTGACATCCAGCAGTATAGGGCAGCAAGAAATGTGTGTACCCATGAGGTCAGGCTAGACAAAACACAACACTGCAAAGACTGTCTGACAAATATGTGGGGTGATGGAAGAACCTTCTGGGACAACTTAAAAAACCTCACAGGCAAAGAAAACAAGTCCTCTCTCTTCATGCTCCTAGTAAATGGGGAAATCACACAAGACCCCAAAACAATAGCGGACACATTCAACGTAGCATTTTCCAACCTCAGCATACTCCCTCTGGACTTCCTAGATGGAGACCAGAACAACTCAGAAGATGCTAGGAATGCCACTAGCGGTCCCCTCATTGGACCCCCCTCTTTTCTACTTTAAGGAAATCTCCTTGTCTGAAGCCAAAAAATACCTCCAGTGTACGCTTGGCAAAACCAAGCATAGTAATGACTCCCACGACCTAAAACTGATTGCCCTCATCCTTGATGAAACAGTACAGCTACTCACAAAAATAATTAACTTATCCCTTAGACATGCACAATTCCCTAAGAGATGGAGAGCCACGGTGGTCACTCCAGTACACAAAAGTGGAGATCGCTCCCTCCTTGCTAATTACCAGCCCATCTCAATCCTCTCCCCCCCTTCCAGAGCCCTAGAATGCATTGTCTTCGACCAACTAGTAGACTACCTAGACAAGTGCAATATCCAGTGCTACCAGCAGCACGGATTCCGTAAGGCACACATTCCCACAACAGCATTACTTAAATACTCTGAGTTTCTACAGGAGGCCCTAGACAGCAGCCAGCTTGTGGGGTCAATATACATCAACCTCACAAAAGCGTTCAACAGTCAGTCACAGCATTCTACTCAGCAAACTCTGTGACACTGGACTCTCACCAGAAACTGTTGGTTGGTTCAAAAGCTGTCTTGCCAACAGTACACAACAAGTAAAAATAAATAATACCCTCTCGAACAGCAGGCAGGTGAACATGGGTGTACCACAAGATTCAGTTCTAGGCTCCCTCCAGTTTAGTCTGTTCCCCAATCATCTTCCACTAGTTTGCATCAAAAAAATAGTACTTTATGCAGATGATGCCTGAATCGTCTGTTAAATGTACTTGTTATTAATGTTGTATGTTGTCTTTTTATACCTGTTTTTTTGATACTATTCTATATTGTAATTTTGTAATGTGTGTCTCTTTTCTGTACTAAATGTATTTATACTTGTGGCTTGTGAAAATGGGCAATTTCGACTCATCTTGCTAACAAGTATAAAAAATAAAAATGAAATGATGTGGTCATTTTTTTCAAAAATCTGCACCCACACGTACTTGAAACCCATCTTCAAAAAATGTTTGCCACCACTGAGGAATGGTTCTCCTTAAACAAACTTCTCCTGAAATATAAAAAAAGGTAATGCTGTTCATGAACCCCCAAAGTAAATAAATCCTATCAGCTGACAATACTTAACAGCAAGCAAACTCCGCTAGAACAGGTGAATACCTTTAAGTATCTATGCGCGTTACACTTGACAGTTCCTTATCCTTCGTCCATCACATTGATCATGTGGTAAAGGTTGTCAACACTGGAATCAATCTACTATATAGACACTGCCATAGTATGACCACTAAAGCACTGTTGCTCGCTGTCAAAAGCTCCATCCTTTCTGTCATTGATTATGGGCTAGTGGTGTATCCCTACCGGGTCATAATGTCGCACACTTAATAGCGTACAACATTAAGGCTAAACCCCAACAGCGCTGTAACGTGCAGCGAGTGGTGCAATACCACGAATACTGCTGTATGCAGTATTGCACCACTCGGAACATCCCAGGCAGAGGATAAGACCTCTGCTGGGATGGGGTTCCGCCGAGCAGCTGCCATGGCTCAATGGACTGAGCCACTGCAGCAAGGAACCCAGGTGCTGCGTCTGGGACTGGGTTTGATTTCTGGTCCCAGAAACTTTTATTTTTTTTAACAGTTTGTGTGCTCCCCAAGTTAAACCCCCACCCCCCCCCGAGTTGAGAATCTTTATTAGGGGGGTTGGGTGGTGGAGCCCCCTGAAAAAAAAAGAGTTATGCCACATGGTAGAAATCACGCTGTATTGGCAATGTGATTTTGCCATGCGGCATAATGTCTTGCGACATTATGACCCTGTGCCCAGTGTATCACGCAGCCACAGACTCTTAAAAGGGTCAGTACAACATTAAATATATCCTGCAGGCTAGTCTTAGGTATGCACAGATTAACCCGCACATGCGACCTATGTGCCCAGACCAAGTGACTAAACCTACAGGGAGGGTGAAGTACCAGGTATGCCTCCTTGGAAAAAAAACTCTCCTGGGATTAACCCCTGCAGCCATCCAAAACCTCCTTAAACCAGCAACCACCCCCAACCTGCATGCTCCAATCCTACTTATCCACTCCTCTCCACCTTTCTCCGCCTCTTGATGAAGCTAGCACTGACTAACTACTCTTCTCAGCACAAACTAAAAATGTAAATACCTGTATTGTTTAATATATTTTGTTTTCTACTGTTAATTCAAAATGTCTATCTTAACCTGTAGCTATACATGTCATGACATGGGACATTTGTAAACGAGCTTCTAGCCGAAAGGTGTTAATCCAAGAGGATTAATAAATTAATAAATAAATAACCAGTGTTTTTGAAAACCGATGTTACACTTTGAACATTCAGAGAAATAATTAACAGTTTAGAAAGTAAATTATTTCTCCATACAGCCGTGCTTAGAATCACACACCACCCAACCAGACACAGGGCATGGAATGCAAACTGATTAAGGGAGCTGAGAGTAAGCCCTTTTCCGAGTGCCTTCTGTAAACAGCAAAACAGTACAATAATAAAAAAAAAAACTCAGAGCCTTTGTCACACAAAAAGTCGGTTTATGAAACAGGCTAATTTTTTTTTATTATTGTAACCCCCCACCGGCCACTTGTTTAACTAGTAAGCACACCTCCCATATTTCTGTCTAGGAGTAAGAGAGGAGTGAGGGTACAGAAACAATATTACACACAAATGACCATTACTAAACCTAGGTCCTGAGGAGAGAACGTTTGCTAGGGGCTATGCTAGGTCTGAACTTCTGGAGGGGTACCCAGTAATTCCACACAGGAAGCAGTAACACGAATGGCCATACCAGGTTGGGGTTCTAGAGTGTGGCTTTATTCCAGAGAATGGTACACAAAAGCAAAGGTGGACCCCCAAGGGTTTATACTTCGTGGCACAAGGCAATGCAGAACAACAAAAGTGAGAAGTGTAGCGAACAGAAGCTCTAAAATTTTTTTTTTTTTTTGAGTTGTTTAACCAGGAGTAGCACACTAAGCTGAAAGCTTTTTTACAGGAGCATCCTGGGAGTACAGGATCACACAGTATGTAAGTGGAAGCTGTGGTATTCAAACCCAGGTCTGGTCTGCTGGATGTCACCAGATTTGCAACTCAGAGCCTTAAACCACTGCGCTATACTGCCTCCCAAATTTCCCATATTGTATAGGACTTTGAACTCTCTTCAGCAGCAAAGCCTCAGCTGAAACACACATTTCTTCTAGCAGCACTGGCCACAATGGAGCACACAATTTCTTCTAGTGGCACGGGCCACAACTTAGAACATTTCCCATATGGCATAGGATTTAAACATTTGGCAATGTGGCAGCTGGCCATGACAGAGCACACTGGTGCTCAGAATTAGCACAACCCACACCAGGGCGAAAACTTTCTGGTCAGGCATTGGCCACCATGTCCTGAATAAGCAAGCAGCCTCACGGAACCTGTAGTGCTGAACTAGTCACTCCAGATGGGGAGTTGCCCACCTTTTGCTTCTACAGTCCGTACCCAGCCATTCTTTCAGAGTTACACCTCAACATTTAGTAAAACTGTAGAAAAATGCTCCTTGGTATGACTTTCACATTCAACATTTGAAACACACTACTTCTGAGTGTAAACTAAAGTCCTGAACAATGTGCCAAATCTCGCTGGGGACTGCACGATTGTCAGCCTACTTCAGGAAAAGATGAGAACAGTCTCAAACAGAACAGAATTTGGTGCGTATGTCCCTTTGTCAGAGTACACCCCAAAAGAAAACACAGGTACATTCCTCCTGGGATACCCAAAGACAGATTACTCAAGGTTGTACACAAAAAGACAGCTTCAATGTCCTGGATCAAAGTCAAGGGATTGCCCCTGGGATCCATTCTACAGTCCTTCTCATCTCACGGGATGAGAAAAATCAAAAACTTCTGCTAGACAGTTTCCACCACTTCAACATGCAGGCAGATAGTTCTCAGCACTAGGGTGAGAAAAACAGGCTCTCCTCAGAGCCCACACTGCAGCTCTTCACTCCTCCAACTGCTCACACCGGCTGCTGACACAGAACTAACTGAAAATTATAAAGCTCCCCACTCACAGCTAGATACAATGGCTTATGCTGCTGTGAGATTCTAAATGACATCACCTCTCTCCTCTCAGCTAAGACCAAGTAAACAGAGAGGAAGCAGGTGACAACCATTTAACTAGTTATTCACCAGCTGCCTTCTCTACTTAACACTGACACTGATGGGATTCTAGTAACCCCAGGGAACTGAGTGGTTACATTATATATAATTAAAAAAAACACTTCCATGAAGAATTCATATGTAATTTCACACCTTGTTAGTGTTGTGACAGCGACAGCAACCCTATTAACTAAGTGCTGGCTTTCATTTATATCAAAGACTGCTTAAACATACATAACATTCTTTTCAAAATCAGCACCATAGACTTCAATGGGGCTCGCCTCCGCACTCTCCCTGGTTAGATGTCACAAAACATTTGATCACAGGGGCATGGCTGGCAGGTTGGGAAGTGGAAAGGATCAGCTGGCTGCCTTTTTGGTTCAATTTATGATCCCTTCCCTTCCAAACAGGAACACACTTGAATTTTCACTTATTGGCTCAAAAAACTTTCGCCACCATACAGTAATGGGCTATGGTATTAAAAAACCCACTGATGTAGCATGGACATTTCCTTTAATATTTTAGCGGTCCACTGGGTTTAAATTAATGCCACCGCTCATCTAACAAGAGCCTTCCCCTAAGAAAATTGGGGATTGTTTTAAAAACCAGGTCAGTTGTTACTCTTTATAAGATCAAAGATAAGGTTCAATGGCACAGAGGGCTTTGGCGCTGTGCATCTCACCTGCTGCCACACCATCAACTCAGGTTCAGAAATGGATGAAGGTCATTCAGAGGCTGGCCGGTGGAAAGATGATTGAGCACCCAGGGATGGTTCTCCTCTTTTGGGGAAGGGGACAGTGTGTGTTGCTGCTTGGTAGCCACCTAGCAGAAGCTGGGTAGTGGTGCTGCAATGGTCACCTACCTTGTTGGCCAGGAGTGGGCACAGTGGCATTACTGTGTCTTTTTTTTTTTTTTTTATACTTTAATCTTTATTCATGCTGTGCAGAAAAAGTTTTGTTACATTTTCGGAGATCAGTAATACAGACATTAAAATGGTATATACAGTTGTGGATTATTTCATTGTTGTTCCAGTAATGTATAAGGTTGAGTGACTCCATAACCTCAGACAGTGGAGGGCGTACAGGAATAGTCTTTTAACCACCAGTCCCTTCCCCCTGCTGCAGGAGGAGAACCTGCTTCTGACATTTAACATTACCTGGTCTTGGGTTTTACAGTCATCAGTACAGGTATAGGTCGCCCTAGTCCAGGAAGAGGAAACCCTGCATCTCCTCAGTTTTCTGCCCTTGTTGGTCCAGCTGGTTGTTGCCAAATTATCCACCTGGACCACCTCTGGAGGTAGAGATGGGTCTTCTGGTTTATTTTAAAAGTGAGCTCCTCCAGGTCAGACAGGCCTTTGATGATTGAGATACAATCTTGTTTTTGAGGCACAGATGGACTCAGCCAGGTTCTAGTTATCGTTTTAAGGGCCGCTGTTGTTAAGATTGCCCAGAGATACCACGAGTCTGGTCCCCTGATCTCCGGAGGGAGTACCCCTAGGATCAGTTCAACCCAATTCAGTGCCTGGGTGATAGTGAAAATTTCTTTTATTACCGATATAATGTCTGCCCAAAACCCGGTTAGCCTAGGGCATGCCCCAAAAATGTGCAGGTAGTCTGCTTTGCTTTCTCCACATCCCCTCCAGCAACCAGGCGGCAGGTTTGGATTTCTTTTATTTAGCATCTCAGGGATGAAGAAGAAGCAGATCCTTACCTTCCAGGCAAATTCTTGCCAGAGAGGTGATCCATTTGCCAACCCAGCTATGCCAAAGATCAGTTTCCAGTTAAGAGGTGGGAAACCGGGTCCTGCCTCCTCCTGCCATTTGTTTTTAATTTTAATTAGGGGATCTGGCCTAACGGTCCTCAAAGCTTTATATAGAACAGAGATCTGTCCCTTTTGGTCTGTTGATGATTTTATTTGTTGGATAGTAACCAGTAATGGGGCTACCCTCTCCGGGTATAACGCTTTCCTCTGGAGAGAGTTTATGTATGTTCGTACCTGAAGGAACCTAAAATGGTCTGTGTTCCTAAGGCCAAATCTACTCTTAAGAGAGTCAAAATCCAGGGGTAAGGTCCCTTGGGTAAACTGCCCTAGGTAGGTCAAACCCATCCTAGTCCATTGTTTGCATGTGAGATCTATTCGGTTCGGGGGGAAATCCTCCACCCAAGCCAATCTTTTAAGTGTCCACAATGAAGGTAGCAATTTATATTTTAGCCATAGTCTATGCACTGAGTGGAGGGTCTCACCCACTGAGCTTAGCCTGGGCATAGGGTGATGATGGGTCAGCAGAGGAGTCACCACCCAATCCTCAAGAGGCAACCTTCCTCCCCCTCTCCATTTCCCTCCAACCTGAGGTGGAGCTGGGACCGGACCACTGAAGAGATTGTTTCAGTTGCACCACGTGGAAATAGTCCTCCAGGTCTGGTAGGGATCTACCCCCCAACTCCTGCCGGGCCTGCAATGCTTTCAGTCTGATTCTTGGTCTCTTGTTTGACCAGATAAATCTGGAGATCATCTTGTGCCAGTCTTGGAATATAGATTTATGTATATAGAGGGGTATACATTGGAACAGGTACAAAAATTTAGGTAATACATTCATAGTTATAACTTGAATTCTAGCATACATAGGAAGATTTATCAGGGACCACTTCTCAAAGTCTTTCTTAAGGGAATCTGTCAGGGGTGTGTAGTTTGCTTTAAACATCTTGGATGGGTGTTTAGTGATGTAACTTCCTAGATATTTCATCCCCTCAGCTGCCCAGTTTAAAGGAAGGAGTTGGCGAATGTGTTCCGGAGGGTCGAAGAAGAAGCTCAAAGCTTCTGTTTTTGATTTGTTAAGGGAGTAGCCCGAGTGCTTCCCAAAGTTCTCCAGGATAGGCCATATCTGTTCTATGGATTTATGGGGCTGGGATAGGGACAACAGTACGTCATCAGTGTACAGTAGAATCTTCTTCTGGACACCCCCATCTCTATTCCCGTAACTTCCTGCGCCCTCCTGACTGCCTCAGCCAGTGGTTCGATATAAAGGGCGAAGAGGAGGGGGGAAGGGGACAGCCCCAGCGGGTGCCCCTGCCCAGTTGAAACCTCTTGGACAACCCCCCATTCACTCTGACATATGCTTGAGGCTCTGTGTATAGGGATCTCATGGTTTCAATAAAGGACTCAGGGAACCCCCTCTGTTCAAGGACCAAAAACCAAAAGTCCCATGAGACCCTGTCAAAGGCCTTTTCAGCTTCCAAACTCAGCATGCATGCCGGAGTCTGGGTTAGTTGAATCTTATCTATCATATCCAGGGCAGAGCACACTCCATCAGGTGCCTGTTGACCAATCACAAAACCAGATTGGTCTGGATGTATTAATTCTGGTAATATGGGATTAATTCTTGAAGCTACTATAGAAGTGAAGATCTTGTAGTCCTGGTTTAGCAGAGATATAGGGCGATAAGATTCACACTTTGAGGGGTCTTTACCCTCTTTATGTAGGATTGTGATGGTTGCATATTGCCAAGAGGGGGGAGGAGGTCCACCCTCGGACCAAATGTTCGAGAAGACCTTATGAAGGAGGGGCACCACCTCCAGGGCCAGGGATTTATAGAATTTGGGGCCAAACCCATCAAGGCTTGGACATTTGGCTGGCTTAAGCTTTTTGATAGAAGAAATAATCTCTTCTTGAGTAATAGGCCTAATCAATGTTTGAGCTATGTCTGGTGATGGGGGATGGGATAGAGTTTAGGTAGTCAAGTTTCTCCTGCTTGGAGGTATTCTCAGCAGGATTATATAGTTTAGAGTAATATTGTATTACTGTGTCTTCATGCAGTGCATGAGCACCAGAGCATGCCTCATGGTAAGGGGAGGAAATGGAGAGAAAAATCCCGTGATGGCAAATGACAGTGACACCTTGTGGGCTGTGCACAACCTTGAGAGGTACCCACAGTGGTTCAAGAGGTCAGGTAGGTCTTGGGTGGGTGGGTGACGGGGCTGGGGTTGTCAAATGAGGGGCTGCTGAGGGCAAAATGGAATGTGATCTCTGGCTCACAGTGTCCAGGTTCGCACTTCTGCCTGCTTACTCTACAGGGCCCACCTGGTTGAGGGGGGTGAGTTTGTTTTTTTCTTTTGCGTGGGGGGCGGTTGTCCCAGAACAAATAAGAAATAGTGCACTGCCTCCACTCAGAGAAATTAAGTGGGCCAAATGTTCTGTGTAGCACCTGCCCCTGGGACGCAGTACATACCCATCTTCTCACACTGGACTGGACCACCCCCTTGGGGAAGTAAAACAGTTGCTACGTTTATCAATAAATACTTCAATCAGGTTACCCAAAGGGGTACAAAGAGAAGTGAAATTCAACAGATTAACACTGCTTTTATTTAAAAATGCAGGCCTGGAAGCTAGTACTCCCACCCTGTAGCAATGCCCCCGGGAGCACTGTACTGTGGGTCATTACCACCCTCTTATGTCTCACATGGTCTACGAAGCACCTGCCAAATCAAAGGGCACAAAAGGGTGACTTACACTACACAGGGTGCTGTAAACTCCTCAGCTGGTACCAGTACTAAAAACTATGATTTTAAGTATGACACAATACCAGTAACTCGGGGTTCCCAGGAATTACATTAAAATCCCGGTGGAGGCCTAGTACAGTAACTATGTGTCCAGGCTCCATTGGTGGTGGACTTGATGACATTTAGCAAGTTTGCCATTTAACCCCCAATAGGGCATAGTGTGCTAGCACAGTTTATTGAACTTGAAACTGCAAATGTTCGGAAAACCCAACTTCATAATCCAGAATAGAAATTACTGTAATCCAAAGTAACACAAAGCCCCAGCCAGCAATGCCAGCACTCACGTTATCCACCGGTGCAGAAGATCAGTCAAGCAGGTCAGGCACCAATCGGGACAAGGCCCCAGAGTCTTGGAGATGAAGATACTCTGCACTTGCATAGATGACTCGAAGCAGCTTAGCCCTTTTGGCACACCTGTCAGGACATAGCCCTTCTGGCTCTGTTCTCAGTTACAGGAGCACTTGGCAGCAACTCCCCTATTCCCAAGGACCCCAGACCCCAGGAGCAACCCCCATTGTCCAGCTCCCCTCTGGATAAAGAGTACACACATACCCTTGGCACGTACCTCATGGCGCCCTGTTCTTTGTCCACCCCACTAGATAAGGGCTGGCTGGCCCCTTACCAAGGCTGCTAAGTTACTAGTTAAGATGCATGTCTATGTGACTGATTCCTCAGCTCTGTAGCTCTCTCAGAATTTGAACTGCTCAGATTCTTTTACAGCAATTTTGTTCTGCTGGTGCTTTCCTCTAATAGTCACATAGAGGAAAGCTCATGTCTGTGTAGCCCTGGCACTGTCCTCCAAGAGAGCTACTACCCCTGCCTTGCAGGCCTGAACAAGGTTAAGAGGTCTGGGTTCCTATTTTACTGTTACCGGAGGTTCTTTCCCAAGATAAGCAAATAATAGTGTGATGCTTCCACTCAGAGTACATTTTAAATGGGTCTGATTTTTACCAGCACAACCCCCTGGGATGCTGTACCAACCCACCTCCCCAAACAATCACCCCAGACATGGATGCCATAAACCAAAAACCCCACATTTCAGCCTTTTTGCATTTAAAGGCTTCAGTTAATAATAAGCTCACGAGTCAGAATTTTCCAAAACAGATAACACCATTTATTTACATGAGGAGGGTTAGGAAAAGGTAGCTGGAGTAGAGGTTAAGCAAAACATTTTTGTAAATTTGCATTTAAATAGTAGCATTTTCAAACAACCATTTCTCCTCTGAGTTCAGCCCATATTTTGATGCTTGCAGCACCAACCCTCTATCTAGCTAACTTCTGCTGATTTTCCCATTTACGCAGACACCAACTGGCATCAGTTTACTCCCTTTGTCCACTGACCGGATGCCCAAGTATTAGTTGCAGGCCTGAGGTGCAGCTGGTCAGACGGCATTGGTGCACTTAAATTAAATTAGCTTTTATCTTTCCTGTTGATTTCTGTAAGATTCACTACGTCATGGGGCATAGCTTGAAAACAGCTATGTAGATCCCCCAGGTGCAGGAGAATTCCTACAGTTATTCACGGTTCCGCTTGACCAGTCTCTGGTGGCATGGTGACTGTGCCTCTGGGGGAAGCTGGAGCAGCAGAACTTGTAGATTTGAATTGAAGAGATAAGAAACATGCAGCAGCAATCTGCAGCTTGGATCTCCCACTTGATTAAAGGGCTTGCAGCTTGTCCCCTTCATCCTGTTTTCAAGCCTGATGTAGAGCGTGAGTGCAAGGCTTTCCAGACCACAGAGGAGCCCAGACACGGGAGTGACCCCATGGTCCAGCTCCCCCATGGATCAGGGTGCCCTAGCACTCAGGCATCTGCTCGTGGCTCCCTGTGGCCCAGTCGACCTCACTTGGCAGGGGTTGGCTGGTTTCCAACCTGGCTCCAGGCTGAAATTTGAGCAGCCTTCTCAGTCTCTTTAGCTGAGCTCAGTTGGGCAGTCTTTAAATTGTTGAAGTTTAAGAAACTTTCAGCCACACTGCCATCGTGGCAGCCATGGCCCTTTGCAATCTGAACTCAGTCTCTAGCTTCCCACTGAGCACATGGTCTCAGGGAAACATTGGGCAAATTCAAAACACACCTTTTCTCAGCAAGTCCTTTGACACTGAAAAGACTTTCTTCATTGTGCAGGTGCTCCCGAACTCGAACTAACCAGAAGAGGCCCTCTGTTCTTCTCACATAATGTTTTTTCGTTTTCAGATTACTTGGTTTTGCTGGCAAAGCCTCCTTGTGCTGGGAGAGTCCCATACCAAGTGTTCCACAACCAGATCCATTTTTCAAAACCAGAACCAGACATTTCCATTACCTTAGACCAGTGTACTTCCCCTGTTCCTATTGAGTCTACCCAGGGTACAGACAGAACCTTTTTTTCTCACTTGAACCTTGATCCTTTTCCTACTATCCTGGCTTCTTACCGTTAAGATGCAGAAATAGATTGCTGTTTTTTCTCCAGAACCTCTGATCAGAACCCTTCACTGCTGTTGTGTAGCACCTTTCCCAAAGCAGACTTTTGCAGAAACCTGTAGCTCTTTCTCTCAGCAGAGCTGCAAAACCACACTCCTTTAACACATTCCTTCTCCACGGGGAAAGGCATATCCAGGCCGTGGGGGACAGTGGCTGGCAATCCACAGGCAGGCCCTTTCCCAGCCTTGCAGCCCCATTCTTCCAAGGGGCTGGAGCCCCCCTCCCTCTGGAGGGGCTCCTGCTGAACTGACTCCAGAGCCAACAGTCTCTGGGTTTTGGGAGCTCTCTGGCAGCTCCCCATTGGATGAATTCACTGTCCCTTCTCAGAATTAATATGTATGAGGTTCCCTGGATACCTGATTGACTGTGCAAAACGGCACTTAGACTTTCCCCAGCTTTTTCCCCCATAAGTCCATTTTGCTGTCCCAAAGTCCTTTGCCAAAATCCTAGCCCTCTGATTTGCTGGCTGAGGTCACCTGGCTGTAAACTTGGCTGCTGAAGCAAACATTTTAAATGCAGTCCCACTATAGTACCAATTCAGTGTCCTGGTGCAGTCAAACTAAATATTTTTATTAAATCATTTCCCCACAGACATGTCACAACCCCTTTTCCTTGTTGAATGCTAGCAGCCTTTAACATTTTTACTTGTCATGCCTGTCACTGCTGCTATTTTAGCCTGCCCCCTGGCATTAGGCAGGTTCCCTCAATAATATTCATTTGCTCATCACTTTCCTGCCCTGATGAAGCCTGTACAACTATTTTATTTACAAAAACCTCATGGTCTAGAAGCAGTCCCTCTTTGCTTTTACCCAACTTCAGGATTTAATATTTTTATTGAGCTCCCTGCCTGTTGCTGCTACCAAAACTCGCTACCCCAGGCAGCAGACAGGCTTCTCATTCATGTTTAGCACACCTCATGAATATTAATGAGGTGGCTCCCAACAAGAGTGCTGATTGACACTTCTTAAATAAAAATAAATAATATGGCTTCTCCCTGGCCCTCTCCAGGTCTCCAGTCCCCGTTCAGCCCAAATTAGGGACCGGGACACTGAAGAGGCACTCCCATGGCTGCAGAAATGGCCTAAAACACCAATGAGCTCCTGCACAAGCACGGATTGCCGACCCTGCACCAGAGAACAAAACAGGGAAGTGGCTCTGTGATTTAGTGCCTCCGGCCCTGAATTCCACCAGCAACACTGAAAGACTAATGCAAGGGCATGAGGGAGAACCCAGAGACAAATGGGACTTGAGACCAGGAGTGGGGGAGAATCAGGGGACACTGGAGAATGGGGCAGCCTCAAGGGGGCAATCAGGTAAGCCCCCGACAGGGGTGGTTACATCTGTGTAGGAGACTTGTGCTCCAAAGTCTTTATCCCTTTCTGCTCCCCACTATTTTATGTGCTGGTCCCAGGGATGTGTTGTAACCCTCCTGGGCTGTCGTCTCATCCATCAGTGGGTGCTGTGAGTTTGTCATTGCTGGCTGGCTAGCATGAGCGGGGAGTGCTGGGGAGGAGCCTCTTGTGGCACAGGCTCCCTCTCAAGGAAGGGGATTTGGATCCCCTCATGGCACTGAAGCATGAGTTGTTTCCAATCTTCTTGGCCAGGTTCAGGAGACTGGGAATAAAGAAGCACAGCTGCAAGGAAGACAGGCGCAGGAGACACTGAAGATTACATGCAGTATGCCTCTCTCTCACTGCTATATTTCTTAGCAGAAAACCGCACCAAAGTCCGTAGGAGTAGCGTTCAGGAGGGCCGCAAATGCAGTCCAGATAAGGCCCTCTCCCAAAAGGGGAGGGTTAGTTGAGCATAAATACAGGATAAAAAAGGAAAGATCTAAGCATTTCAGTAGGTTTCTCACTCTATTTGTTAAGTTCACCTGTAAAATTAATGTTACTGTGATTTTAGGTGAAGGCCCTACAAGCTTCTCAAAATTGTTTGCAAAGTCTCTGGCAGTTTGACTGATGACTAGGAGATGCTGTAAGGTTTGATACCTTTTACTGGACCAACAAGTGTCTTGTACAAAGATGGAGTTACACACAAGCTTTCAGGGCCTCACAGGTCTCTTCTTCAGGTGAATAATAAAACTGAGCACCATAAGCAGTATTTATATTACTGTGGAGCAATTTATAAAAATAATTGAAAAGAATTACTTGAAGGGTAGAATGGCAGGAAGTGTAGCCAGAAAGTGATAAAATGGACACAGAACAATGAGGCCTTGAGATAAAAGTCTATGTAAGTTGCAAAGTAAACAAGTATTTGTCAATGCCGAATGTTGTTGCACTGGCATTGGCATTGGTAGTGCAGGAGTTAGAGACGCATAATAGGAATGGCAGTGAAGTATTGAAGTGATGCCAACCTCATCTCCACCCTGCAGAGAGTGACAGGTATTGGGGTGTACCTTTGGGTCATCAGCTATAACGCTCATGCCATTGTACCTCACCCTACCCTGTAGACACTGACAAGTGTTGTGGTGTGCTTTGGGGTTTTTGGGTGTTATACGTACCCCAATCCATAAGGAAATACACTGAGGGTGGGTGCAGTATAGGAGAATGAGGTGAACTTTGTGGGCAAACACTGCAAGGCACACCATGATGCCTGTCACTGGCTGCAGGGTGGGGGTGGGGTGGAATGGCATGAGCATTACAGCTGATGATCAAGTCTCAACCCTGACACCTGTCAGTCTGTACAGGGTGGGGTGCTACAGTTGGGAACCCTAACACTGTAGGCGTGTGGTGGTATTTTCACTCCAAATTTTCGATGTGGGCTTTTTGTGAGCCCACCTCATGAAGAGCGGCACATATAGAATAGTGGATGGTTGACCATCCACAACAAGACTGTGTTTCCATGGAGGGAGTTGATGATGTCATAGAGACCTCAAGAGCGAAGCTCGAGAGGTCTCCATGGCATCATCAACTTCCGAGATGGAAACACAGACTTAGTTGTGGGTGGTCAACCATCCACTGTTTTTTATAGTACTGTATGTGGTTCCCCCAAAATGAACACAAGGTCCATACCTTGCGTTGACACGCCTGCACTGGTCCTTGCTCGAGTCCCATCCCACAAGATACCAGTCCTCCTCGCTATAGTTACGCTGTGTTCCGGCCATGTCCCGAAATATAGCGGTACTCCTCGCTGTGGTCCCGCTCCATTTTTAAAGTAACTGTGCCAGAGATTAAGAAAAAAAACACAAAAAAAAACAAATGCTAATTGTTAGTTTGGACACACAGAGCCGATTATGGCAGTCAGTGTCCAAACTGTCTGCTCACCCAACCGCTCGCTAAGTAGATCCACCATTTTAGAATGCATTTTTAAAATCACTGCCTGTTTCCACCAATCAAATAGGAGCTCAAGGGGGAAAAAGTTGTTGTACTATTGATGTGATGTCAGAACGATAGTACAACAACTTTTTTGACCTTTGAACTGTCCTACAACAGGATTTGGAAAACCATTGTTTTCCATCGACAACAAACCCTAACCATATACTATTATGAGCGTGTTAGCCGAAAGGTGGTTTTGCACAACGGCTATGACATTTGGCGACACAGGGACGAAAACACATTTTCATCAGGATGTGGAAAAATGACAACTGTATTGTTCATGAGGATATGTACAGAAATATCAATGTTGAAAATCTGGAGTGCAAATATGAAAAATTGGTGAAGTCATGAGCATGCATAGAAACTGCGCAACATACATCTGTAACCCAATTATTTTGGGGAGTTTGTTAGCCACATTTTCAACATAGGCATTTTGAGGCCTCTCCTCATGAACAGTGGCGCTGTGATTTTGTTAATACTGTATATCCCAAAAGTTGATCCCCCACAGCAACCACGCCATTGTGCACCACAGGTGCGGAAACACATTTTCGGCAGGCTGTGAAAAATGTCAGCTGTACTGTTGATAAGGAGGTGTGAAAAAATGGCAGTGTTGAAATCTGGCATGAAAATATTGCAGATTTGCAAAGTTACAAGGGTGCGTGGAAACTGTGCAATGCATTCTTGTAACACAGTCATTTTATGGGCTTTCGGCACTAAATTTTCAACATAGGCATTTTAGGACCTCTGCTCATGAACAGTGTCACTGTCATTTTCTCAAACTGTTCCGAAAATGGATTTCACACAGCGACCATGCTATTCTGCATTGGACATGTGAAAACACATTTTAGCCAGGATATGTAAACTGGCAGCTGTACTATTCATAAGGAGGTGTGGAAAAATGCCAATTTTTAAAATATGGAGTGAAAATATTACAAATTCACAAAGCTACGAGTGTGCATGGAAACTGCACAATGCATGCTCATAAAACAGCCATTTTTGGGATTTTTTTTCACCAAATTTGCAACATAGGTTTTTTGAGAGCCCTACTCATGAGCAGTGGCACTGTCGTTTTGTTACTGGGACCCGAAAGGTGATTCCCGCAGTGACCGTGAAATCACCTTTCAGGACTGAATAACACCATGACATTGACAGAATTCATGAGGAGGGGTCCGAGTAACCCCATGTTGAAAATTTGGTGCAAAAATTCCAAAAAATGCCCGAGATATGCACCAAAGTTTAAAAAACCCTATTTGTGCTATTATACAGCTTTCCGGCATTTCCTCAGTTCGCGGTCGGCTTTGAAGAGTGCAGACATGTTCCTGGTCCACTGAAGATTGTCGTGCCAACTCTGGAGGTAAGTATGGGCTGGGGGGGGTTGTGGGTAGGCAGAGTTTGCAGAGGGTGGTCGCGGGTTGCGGGGGGGCAGGGAGACCGCGACGGACCATTTTCTGCTTTCATAGGGTTTAAAAATAAAAAATAAAACTTGCAGGACGGTTTTTATTTTTCAGGGCAATTTCGCACACTGGGGTGGACTCCCAGCTTGCCACCTAAGTGTTTTGGGGTGGGGGATTGGGCAAACAGTTAAAGCGGGGCCGGGCGCAAGAGCCGAGGATTGGACACCCCTCAGCACATAACATATGGGGGTGTATGATGCCGATGGGGAGGGCCCCGCTGCACATACATTGTACAGGGCATGCCGACAGGGGGATTGGGCTCCCCCGAAGTCGGCATTATGGCAGGTAGTGTGCCGCCATGTTTATTATTTTTTTTACACCAGGGCAAGCATGTCGGAAGGTCCGCTGCATATGGTGAGCTTTGCTCGCATTGCATCAGACCTTTCCTTTAATGTGATCGCCACATTATGTATGCTTAGTGTGGCACTGGCATGCACGCTGATTGGGGAATGAGGGACGCAACTACTGATGTGTGCCCTGCATTTGCCCAACAGTGACTGGGCCTCCAAATCTGCTACTAGCACAAAATGTTGGCTTCACAAGCACGCCAACATAAAAATGGGGTGGGGTTGGGCGTCGACGGGTAAACACTGTCAACAGTGCTCAGCAACCAGGCCAGTTACTTTATGGTGCTGCCCTCCATCTGCTCCCATAGCTTGCTTGCTTGTTTGTCTGTGGAAGGGGGGGGTCCATGGGGTCCCCAGTCAGGACAGCAGCTGAAAATCAATCAGGTAGAGTCTGCAGATAAATAATCAAGTCCAGAATTTGTAGTCCTGAGCAGCTTCCTCATTGCACTCCCCCACAGATGCTGCATAAATACTGTATGTCTATTTTTGTTTAAATTCCTGTAACACTGACTTCCAGTTCCACCATGGCCCCAGCAAGAATCTGAGTGGCTCCTGCCCTGTCTGCTATTAAATCCTCTGATTTATACAGACCTAAACAACTGAAACTGAGTAAAATATCTGTAGGAGGATCCCAGAAGGAGAGGAGATCTAGAAATCTACAACAACAACCCTGTAGCAAGAAAGAAGTTACTGGGTCTAAATATAATTCTCCAACCCGTATGGCCAGCCAACCCCGAACGTTTGAAATGATTAACACATACGATACAGTTGAGGAGGCCGAGCATTTATCTAGAAACAGATTCGATACATTAATGAAAGAACTGAGGGAAATGAGAGCAGAAAATGTGGAATTTAAACAACTGAATCAAAAGCTCACTCAAGTTGAACGAAGGGTGCAAGAAGCAAAAGATAGAATCTCATACGCAGAGGATGGAATGCAGCATTTGGGGTGCACGGCCCAGGCCCTGTGTCAACATGTGGTAGAAATAGAAAAAAAAATGCCTGGACCTAGAGAGTAAATCACGGCAAGACAACCTTTGCATCTACGGCTTAAAGGAGGGAGCTGGATCTGGCGATATGGCAGATTTTATTACTGCCATGCTTAAGGATGTGTTGGATCTACCACAGGGCTATAAGCTGAAAATAGAGCGAGCCCATAGAGCCCTCATGCCTAGGCCTAAAGATCCCACTTCCCGTCTGTGCTCAATTATCATAAAGTTCCACAGCTATCGTACCAAGGGAAGATATTTTATGACGAGCATGGCAGAAGGAGGAGGTTAAATATAGAGTCTAGACTCTTTTTTTTTTACCAGGATTACCCCCCAGATATTCAAAAGCAGCGCCTAGAATATGCAGACATAACCAAAATCCTCAGAAATAAGCAGCTGTTGATTCAAACTCCCTACCTGGTGAGGTTGAGGGTGTTTTGGAAAGAAGGGGTTGAAGTGTACAAATCACCACAAGTGGCCCAAGAAACACTCTGGAGACAAGGTATAGACATCACAGATCTACCCAAATCAACCACACTAAAACGGAATGGGCATGAACAGGATTGGAAGACCATCCTCCCTAGGAAAAGTAAACTAGCCACTAATCATACCTCTTCAGAAACCATCCAGCATCTGCAGGATTTAATTAAAGAGGCTGCCTGGTGTCTCGGATCAAGACCTTAATGCAGTAGAAGGCTGAACTGATAAACCAAAACCAACATGCTTGTTCTGCTTATGACACAGTGAGTACTTACTGAGGCTCTTACCTCATATACCTGCAGCAGCATGGATTTAGAAAGGGACACAGCACTACCACTGCGCTCCTGGAATTCACTGGCTACATCCACCAAGCTTTGGACCAAGGCCTTCTCCTCGGTGTCACCTTTATTGACCTGAGCAAGGTGTTTGATATGGTCAATCGTCCTTTATTGCTTCTACAGCTTGCTAACCTAGGACTATCAACTGACGCTCTAGGATGTTTTAACAGCTACCTCTCGGATAACACACAGCAAGTTAAGATAGGTAACTCTTTATCGACCATGCGTACTGTCCATTCTGGCATTCCCCAGGGTTCTATCCTGGGTCCATTACTCTTTAGCATTTTTCTCAACAAATTCCCAGCCCACTGCTCAGAACAAATTCTCCTGTATGCAGACAATACAATAATTTTCACTATGAACGCTGACCCAACTCAGCTAGAGAGACAGCTCCAAGAAAGTTTGGCAGAAGTGGAGGAATAGTTCATCAGGCAGAAGCTTGTGCTCAGCTGCAAAAAAACTAAAATGATGCTTTTCCAAGGCTCACACAATAAACATAAATCCCATCGGTTGACAGTCCCTAACTGCTCAGGCACCTCCCTGGAACAGACCCAAATCTTTAAGTACCTTGATGTGACATTGGATACCTCCTTGTCCTTTTCTAGTCATATTGACTGCGTTGCTAGATCTGTGAGCTCCCACATTGGCATCCTCTATAGGCACAGGCATTGCCTTACAGCTGAAGCTCTCAAGCAAGCTATCCAAAGTTCAATTGTCGCAATAATAGATTATGGGCTGGTGATCTATGGGTCAGCTACCAACACTGCCCTAACTCGTATTTCAACTACCTTGAATATTCCTGCAGGCTCCTTTTTATTAATTTATTTATTTTTTTGATAACTGGGTAGGTGCACTAGACACGAAAGTGACCATTTTCAGGCACGACCCGGGAGGTCAACAAAACGGTGAGATACAGTTACAATGAATACAGTGTCAGGATATATGCAGTGATCACAAACAGAAGGAGAGAATAAAGATTAAGACAAATATTGATACAAGGCATACAATGGTGTAAGTTATACAAATAGAGATAAGTGCCCATATGTAGACTATCATAATAATATCACAATATAAGGTACAGAAAATGAAAAAAAACATATACTAACAGGGTAACATTACAGCCTCCTGCAACTGAAAGCATATTATTGGTAGGAGGCAGGGAGAGAGGTAATAGTGGGATAGGTTAAAGGGAAGTTGAAAGTAGGCAGGGTGCCAGCTCATAACATAGAAGGGATACCAAGGGCAGCCAAGGCAGTGGGAATCAAGATCTAAGGAGGGTTGAAGCAGGTACATTGAGTACAAGCTATATAAGGAGGCGATTGCCTCTTCTTAAAGGTGGTATGATTAGGGGCAAGGCGTGCATCTAGGGGCAGTGAGTTCCAGTAGGAGGGACCCACGTGCGAAGCCTGATTTCCTTGGTATTTTTACATCTAGGAATGCTCGTCAAAGAAAGGCCAGTAGATCGGAGACCGTAGGAGACATGCTGCGGGGTCAGTAGGGAGGCAAGGTAGGTAGGCATACTTGATCACAGTACACTGTCCAGAAGGTTCCCAAGAGAGAGGCAGCAGTGAGCAATGGGGTATAGCCAGTTTAGGTCAGAATACAGCAAGCAGTGATGTTTTAGTCTAGAAGATGCAGAGGCGTAACAGCATATTTTGTTATAAGTAGTATCCCACTTATGAAGAGTTGCCTTAGAGGCATTTGTATAGATTACGGACCTGTAAGAAAGCGATGGAAGCAGGATTCCTCTGGCAATGGCAGTCCTAGCAGTGGGGGTAAGAGTATGGCTTGTTTTGTAGGCTAAGCCCAGTTTGGCATTTACGGCCTTACAGGTGGCGGTAATATGAGCATCATAGGTGAGGGATTCATCAAGTGAGACACGCTTACTGGTGCTGCTCCCATGACCCACAGCTGCGACCATTATGAACAGGCTAACTGGCTGCAGCTACAAGACAGACTACTCAACCACACCTATCTCATGGTAAAAAAGGCCTCCCTTGGTCTTCTACCCCTAGGAGTGCAGAACCTCCTCAGCCCTTCCTGCAACACTTGTCACACCAGAAGTACTGACTACGCCACCCTTCAGATCCCCATTGTCGGACTACACAAGGACAGCGCTCATTTAAAGCAAGAGCCCCTAAATGGTTTAACTCACTACATAGTGAAATCACAAATGCATCCACGCTGGGCTTATTCAAATGCAACCTTGGAGAATCCCTTGTGGCTAGAGCTCCATGTACCGACTTCCTCTAACTTAAGGACCATTCCTATAGCCCACCACCTATCTCAGACCACCTCTGCTCCCCTCTGTTATCCACCCCTCTCCTCCCCTTACCCCTCTTCCCATAACCCCAACCCCTCTTTCTCCCTGCCTCACCCCACTCCCCTGCTTTGCTCCCAGTTGTCCACTGGCTGCTCCTTTGTGACCAATCTACTTGTATGTTTCAGCCTGGCTCCTGTTCCGTTTCTGCCCAGTTGACCTACCTGTCCCTCTGACTCTCCTAGCCTCCTAAGTTTCAAACTTCTGCATAACCTCTACCCTTTCTTCTCAACTCAATCCCCCGCCACAGCTATCAGACACTTGCTGTTTCGACATATTCTCCTTCCCTCCACTCCAGCCCACCCTCTCTGGCCTACCTGCCTCTTCCCATCCCTCGCACTTATGATTGATAAAGCCTGACGGCCACGACTGTCTCTGTTGTTGTTATATAATAAGTGATAATTGTCTGCCATTGCCTTGCTCAGAACACCTCTGTTGTAAATGTTATTGTCTGTACTATTCTGCTGTATTTTGTTATTATGTCTCAATATTGCACTTATCTGTTTCTGTACCTGACGTGGGACCTATGTAAAAGAGCCTCTGGCTCAAAGGTGTTAATCCAAAATCAAATAAATAAAAATTAAAAATGTGCCATAAAGTATTCACTGTGACTGAGTCTTCGCATGAAGGCCAGCCCCCCCCCCCCAGCACTTACTGAAGGCTGTTACCTCATATCTGATTTATGACTCCCCATAAAAAAAGGAACATGAGAGCAGTGAGTTCTTTCTTTCCTTTACGTTACGATCCCCCATTGCTTACCCCTCCAGCATATTCTGGCACTGTAGATTTCAGATAAGACTGAGAACACTTTGTAGAGGTGCAGCCCAGTATTGGACCAGAAGAATAAAAAAACTATGCTCTGGGCACATGACAGTACATTTTATCCACGCAGGCTCTTGGTTCCACAAGGATCTTTTGAACTTTTCTAGCCGGAGTATTCTTGATTCTGGAGGACGAACCATGGGAGACATTGGAAGTTTCTGGATAGACTATAGAAGGGCATGCCTCTAGGACTATTTCTTTCTGTTTATCCAAGCAGACTGTTTTGCTTAGCCTGTCTGGGAGCAAACAGGGGAGGGGTCGGGTGGTGATGACATAAAGATAAACATAAAAATGAAAACAAAGGTCTGAATAAAAGCAACAATTAGATAAATTGAAGCAAAAATATATAATATGTAAGTTGGGTTTTATTACTATGGCAATATATAGTGTTTCGTATCTTGCAGACCTGGGGTGCTACCAATGTCTTAATATATGCCTGAGATGGGACTCTGTTATTCCTTTTAATTGGGAATGGAAAAATGGGTAAACTGGGGGTTGATGTCCAGAAATAAATTACTCTTTTGGTGCCTCTCTTGAGAATTGGGAGGGGGAATGCCCCCGGAAAACTCAGTCCAAAACATTATAAGAAAGCAGGCAATGCATAGGGACATAGAGACTTACTAGCCACTATTTTTATGGAGTCAAAGGTTAATTTGACTCAGGAAGAGGACCTCCCTACTGGGAGGAGGCAAATACCCCTCTTCC
The DNA here is from genome assembly GCA_016271365.2 of Neoceratodus forsteri. NCBI lineage: Eukaryota > Metazoa > Chordata > Ceratodontiformes > Ceratodontidae > Neoceratodus > Neoceratodus forsteri. The sequence goes on from CM028131.1 coordinate 1,526,770,335, forward strand.
ACCTACCTTTAACATGAAGGTGGGCACAGAGTTCACTGAGTATGTTGGACCTCCTACCTTGGAAGTTGTACATAGTTTTAATGTTAGATGCACGTTTTGCACAAAGTTTACTTGCTCAAGTTATACCAGCTAGACAGCTACATTATTTAATTGCTCCTCAATATATGAAACAGCACAGGATTGTTAAATTGTGTACTAAGTGATCTCTTATGCTATATTTTGTTATAGGCAGAAGTGACTTACTTTATTCTATTCTACAATGATGAAATATACAATTTTCACATATAATGTTCATGGACTTTCTAGCCCAGTTAAGCATTCAAAGGTTTTATAGTTCCTGAGGTGTTTGGGTGTTGCTATATCCCTTCTACAGGAGACACACCTTTCACCCCTGGAGCATAAAACATTTGAGCATCTAGGATTCTCTCAGATAATTGCTTCATTGTATAAAGGGGGATGGAGGAGGGGTGCAGTTATTTTGATCCCCTCAAGAGTACCATTCAAATGCCTGGACCAGATAGTGGACAAAGAGTGCAGATATATATTAGCGAAAGGGAAATTGAATGGCAAAGTAATAACCAGTGCTTCTGTCTGTTTCCCACCAAACACAGACTTTCAAACCTATCGAGCTTTCTTTCTGCTATTAGCACAATAGGGGAGGGCCCAGTTATTTGTGAGGGTGACCTAAATGCAAACCTTTCTGTATATGTGAAGCAGGGGAGACAGGCCCCTAAACAGGATAAAAAGATAACAAAAGAGTTGATTATATTGCTGAGGGAGCTAGGATATAATGATACATGGAGAGGTTTAAATGGTACTGGTAAACACTACACGTTCTATTCACAAGCCCATACGAGCTACTGTACAATACACTATCTACTGGTATCCCAGGAACATATGGAAATAGCACAGACAATATGGGTTGGTGATTATATTTTATCCGATCATGCCCCAGTGTTTCTGCACATTCAGTTTGATAATTTTAGGAAAAAGACACTATAGAGACTTAACTTATCATTATTACAAAATAAAGAGATCATCCAAGAAGTTAAAGATACACTGCAGCAAGCACTGGCGGATAATGATACCCCTGATATAGATCCGTTCATATTGTGAGACATGTTAAAAGCCATATACAGAGGGAAATTTATTGAAATATCTGTAAGAAATAAAAAATTAAGGGACCAGAGGAGAGTCTCATTGACAACTTGTATACAAGCCCTAGAAGATAAGCAAAAAATCAAAATTAATGCTCGGATAACGAAAGAGCTAAAGTGTTTAAAGCAAGAATTAAATACACTTCTAGATCACTGCATTGAACAAAAATTACTATTCCTCAGACAAAGATATTGCAATGGGGGCCCTCGATCTCTAGAATTACTGACGGGACACCTTAGAACACAAAGGGCTAGGGCAACCATTTCCTGTATAAAAGATATCAAAACTGGCTCCTCTCAGTACTCTATAGCTAAAATCTCAAACTCCTTCCTAGATTACTATGCACAATTATACGCATCCCTGCCTCAAGCCCCACTGGAGCATATCAAATCCTTTTTGAACACCCTCCAACTTCCAGTCTTACCCAAACATCGTTTAGAGGCCTTACTCACCCCCATTACTACCCAAGAAATAGATTCAGAAATTGGAAAGCTTAAAACTGCTAAATGCCCAGGGTCCAACGGGTTACCAGGAGAATTTTATAAAATGTTTAAATCTGAATTAACTCTTCTCCTGCATTGTTTATTTCAATATATTTCTACCCCATAGGGGAAACATCCCCCCATCCTGGAACTATGTCATAATCTCAGTTATTCTGAGGCCTGGAAAGAACCCCGCCCAATGTAGTTCTTACCTCCCTATTTCTGTTCTTAATACTGATTATAAATTGATGGCAGGGATATTGTTCCAATGCTTGAAACTACTTGCTCCATCCCTGATCCATCAAGATCAAAGTGGATTTATACCAGGGCGCCAAACCTCAGACAATATAAGATGCATTGTATACTTAATTGAACATATTCAAAAACAAGGTAGTCCATCCCTACTTATAAGCTTGGATGCTGTCAAAGCATTTGACAGATTATCTTGGGTGTTTCTACATGAAGTCCTTGCCAACTTCGGATTCCCAGAACAATTCATAAACCTTATCTTTAAATTTTATACCAATCCACAGGGTTATATCCGCTCTAATGGCCATATTTCAAAGTGACCCCCACTCCAACAGGGCACACATCAAGGAGGTCTCCTATCCCTGTTATTATTTGCTTTTTACATTGAGCCCTTGGCCTAGTGCATCAAACAGATTGTAGAGATTCAGGGGATCCAACTAGCCGCTGTAGAACATAATTTAGCCCTTTTTGCAGGTGTTTTGGTCTTCCTGTCAAACCCTGCCAACACCTTACCAGTATTATTCTAAAAGCTCAATATGTTTTCAGAAATATCCGGATACTCCCTAAATACATTCAAAACCGAAGTCCTTACTTTTAACTACAGTGGCCCCCTATCTATTTGAAACAAATTCAGATTCAAATGGGACCTACAGTACCTTCTATAAAATATCCGGGGATCAGAGTACCCATTGATTTAACCTACCTCTTCAAGTTAAACTACTCCCCAGTGATAACGATTTTAAAACCAGATATGAAGAGACAGAATCTATTACCCCAGTCACTCTGTACAAGGAACCAGGCCCTCAAGATGAGTGCCCTACCTAGATTATTATATTTTTTTCAATGTATACCATGTACCATATTAGTTAAGGAACTATCATGATAAAAACCTTTTAATGCCTTTATTTGGCAAGACAAGAAACCTCGTATTAAACAACAGTTACTGACTGCCCCTAAAAATGTGGGTGGAATAGCATTGACCTAATTTACAACACTACTGGAATGCCTCTCAGATGAAATTAGCTCTCCTCTGGGGCAAAATAAATTACCGCGAGCACTGGAAGGTAATAGACCTGGCCAGATCCACATCCTATTCTCTTCCATCAACATTATTTAATCCCACACTGTTAAAACAGATTCAGCCACTGATACCTAGGGGACTGGCAACAATCTTACAGGGTTGGAAAAGGGGAACCTATCATAAAGCAAGCCAGATGCATTTCTGGAAATATAGCTGGTTCATAGCCAATCCACTCTTCAGACCAGCTGAGGAGAGGGCCTGATACACTACCCAAGCCTCTAGGGGATTAAATTTGCATGGGAGATAAAGGACATAATACATTACTACCAAATTAGGGACTATATAAACTTATAGCAATGTAGAGTGGATGCCCAATCCCAGATAAAAGAAGACAATTTACATTTCATTAAGATATGGACGTCTCCTGCAGGGGCCATGCTAGTTCCCATATATAAAAATCCCTTATACTGCAGGAAACTCACATAGCAGACTCCCTGAAGTTGTGCTAGGAAAGAGACCTTCATCTAACTCTCTTTCAATCCATGTGGCCCAGAATATGGTCAATGACCTGGTCTACCACATCCTCACCGGCATGGAGAGAATATACGTGGATGGTGTGCACCAGAATTTTTGTGGTCCCACGGTTCCTGGTTAAACGGAACCCGGGTACCACCTCAGTGTGCTGGCATGACTATGGCAATACTGCAGCATCCCATGCCCATACTTTCTTTGACTGTATAAAAATACAACCTTCCTGGCAAGTATTAACCCAACATATTTAAGCCATTCTGGACCTCCCCGATTCATTAACATCCCTTAATCTTATACTAGACACCCCCCCCCCAAGGTCGCTTAGGGACAAAGAATCATACTACCTATGGTCTGTCCTCTTAGTGGCAGCTTGTAAATCTTTTAAAAAGAAATAGCTACAGAAAGACCCTCCTACCCCTTTGGATTGGAAAACTGTAATAATGCATATACAAAGCTTTGAACAACTCACATACAACCTACGGAACAAGTCAGAACCTTTTTTAAATTGCTGGATGAGATGAGAGTTCTATCACCTAAATATACAGATTCTGCCCCTCCTAGTAGATGTGGAGCTGTCTTAGTACAGTTCAAACTCCTGGCTCCATATAGACACATGTAATGCAAATGTTACTCCCTGCCTTATTAATTAATCAGTTATTTTAAAAAGAGGAGAGATTCTTTTTTTCATCTATGTGCAGATTTTAATTGCTTTTTAACTATATAAACCTGTTGTTTAGTCTAAAGCACCAAAATACGCATTCCAAAGTATTAAGTTTAAAAAAATAGCTGATAATTTCATACCTGTTTTTACCCCTGCTTGTTTATGTTTAACACAACAGGACACAGAAGGTGATTGTAAATGGAGTCCACTCTGAAGAAAGAGGGGGCTACTAGTGGGGTACCGCAGGGTTCAGTATTGGGTCCAGTCCTTTTTAATGTCTTCATCAGTGACATTGCAGAGGGACTGGAGGGAAAAGTATGCCTTTTTGCAGATGACACAAAGATCTGCAACGGGGTTGGATACACAAGGAGGCGGAAAGGATGAAAAGGGACTCGGCAAGGTTGGAGGAATGGTCAGAAGTATGGCAGCTAGGATTCAATGCAAAGAAGTGTAATAATGCACCTGGGAAACAAGAACCCAGGGAAGAATACACAATGGGTGGGGAGGTAGTAACAACAACAAAAGGAAAGGGACCTGGGTAATCATATCAGATGACCTTAAGGTTAGCAATCAATGTGAGAAGGCAGTAGGGAGGGCTGGGGGTATACTGGGATGTATAGGAGAGGCATCAGCAGCAGAAAACAGGAAGTTGTTATCCCTCTGTACAGACAGTTGGTGAGACCCCATCTGGAGTACTGTGTCCAGTTCTGGAGACCTCATCTCCCACAGGGACATAGACAGGATAGAGGTAGTCCAGAGGAGGGCAACTAAAAATGGTGCAGGGTCTGCAGAGAAGCCATGAGAGAGACTAAAGGAGCTTAATATGTATACCCTTGAGGGAAAGAAGGGAGAGGGGGACATGATAGAAACTTTTAGTGCCTCAGTGGAATCAACAAAGTCCAAGAGGTAGCATCTTTCAGAAAAAGAGACTTACAAGAACAAGGGACACAATTTAAAGATAGAAGGAGGCGGTTCAGGGCAATGTGAGGAAGTATTATTTCACAGAGAGGGTAGTGGATGCATGGAACAGCCTTCCTGAGGAGGTTGTGGGGTCTAAAACTGTGGGAGAATTCAAGAATGCATGGGACAGACATAAGGCAATTCTTGTGGGGGGGGTAGGAAGAAATAGGCTGTTGGTTAACTAGGATCTGCGGCCTATCCTGTAGGTAGGGAAAGGGCAGACTAGATGGGCCTAGTGGTCCTTATCTGCCATCAAAGTCTATGTTTCTATGTTTCTATGTAATTGTACATAAGCAATGTAAGTTCAAGCAGAAACTATTTCTACCTGTTTAAAAGAAATGATATATAGTTACGAGCCAGAATATATAACATCAGACAAGTATATCTTGTATGACATGTAAGTAATAACTTTGGATGTATGGCTATGTTCTGCCTAATAAAGAAGTATAAAAAAAAAAAAATTAATTCCTGTAACACCGTCAACAGTGATCAGCAACCAGGCCAGTTACCTTAGTGTCAGTGATGATTCATCCTGGTTTTCAGTGGTTGCCTAGTTTCCCCAATACAGCATCCATTTCTGCACGTTTTGCACTGAATTAGGTAAACCACATTGCTGGACTGACATGTGTTGGATCCATTGATTGTTATTGTGCTGTTCTGGCTTGTTTTGATGGTGGTCTATGTGCATATGTGGGTGCAGGTCTTACATTTTGCCTTCTTGCATGGTGTTGTCCCTCTTGTTTTCTGGTTATTTTGATCTGCTCGGAGTCTTTTATGAATTATTATGTTTGAGAGGCTGGGGGCTGCTTATAGGCAATGACAGGTGGTTCAGGGAAGATGTCCTTAAGTATTTCATCCTCTCTCAGCATGGATTGTAGTTCTTTAATAATTTGCTGAAGGGGTTTTAGCATGGGGCTGTAAGTGACAACTAGGGGTATACAATCAGTTTGATCTTTTTGCTTGTATTCCAGCAGATTGTTTCATGGTATTTGTATGGCCTGTTCAATTTCTCTGTCAGTTTGTCTTGGAGAGTGGCCCTGCTGGATTAGGGAATTCCAAAGTGAGAAGAGCCGTCTGTCTCTTATTTTCTCATCAGAGCTAATTCGATGGTAATGAATTGCCTGACTGTAGATTATAGGTTTTTTGTATGTTTTGGATGGAAGGTGGGATTATGCAAGTAGCAGTGTCTGTCAGTGGGTTTTCTGTAAAAAAGCAGTTTGTATATGTCCATTTTTAGTTATACTGACTGTGGTATCTAGAAAATGTATGCTGGTAGTGGAGTATTCAATAGTGAGTTTTATAGAGTGATAAAAGTTGTTAAAATGGATGGACAATGGCCAGATTACCTCTGCCATTTTTGTCCACCTGGCCAAGGCTTTTGACACTGTCTCTCACTCTCTTCTCCTTGACTCACTCCCGGCAGCTGGCCTATCTCCCTCTGCCAGAAACTGGTTCAAGGCCTACTTTATTGGCAGAACCTAAGCAGTTAAGATCTTGGATGCCACTTCCCCTCCCCCTCCCGATTAGCACTGGCATCCCCCAGAGCTCTGTATTAGGGCCTCTCTTGTTCTCCATCTTCTTAAACGACCTTCCTTCTGTTTGCTCCCCCTCCTCCGGTATACATATGTATGCCAATGATACAGTCCTGTATACATTTAGCTCCTGTCCTGCTGAGGCTACAAGCAGCTTACAGAAAGACTTCGAGAAGGTTCAGCTCTGGTTTGCTAACCATCAACTTTTCCTCAGCGCCAAGAAGACTGTCTCCATGACCTCTGGCACTAGGCAGAGACTCTCTAGGCTTCTCTTCCTACTCACTTTCCACACCCTTGATGGGACTTTACTTGAGGACATATTCTCTTTCGGGTACTTAGGTGTTCGTTTGGACCAACACCTAAACTTCTCTGGACATATTGATGCCATCCAGAAAAAACTGTGCCCAAAATGTGGTGCCCTGTTCAGGAATCGTAGTTGCATCCCTCCTATGACTAGCTGTGAACTTGTTCAGAAGATGATACTGCCCATTTTCGATTACTGTGAGGTAGTCTATGGTACTGCACCTAAGTCCTCCCTGGCCAGACTGGACACCCTCTTCAGTTCCTTCTGCCGCTTTGCCCTGAATACCCCCTCACACCCACCACTGTGATCTTTATCATGCTCTATCCTTGCCCTCTTTTACAAATAGGCGGCTCTCCCATTCTGCTAACTTCACCTCCAAGCACTGGTTGGGTGAGCTCCCTCCCTACCTCATGTCCACCTTTATAACAACCCCCCCATCCTCCCATTCCCTTAGATCAACCGACTCCTGCACCCTGGTAGTCCCCCGCAGATCCACCCTAATTAGCCAACCCAGTTACTCTCACCGCCTCCCAAAAATTTGGAATCCCCCCCCCTTCAAATCCGGCACTCATCCTCTGCCTACTCCATCAGCTCTGCCCTTAATAATTACTTTGCACCTAGCTGCTCCTGCCATGTCCCTCCCTAATTTCCTCCTCTGAGCCCTGGATAAACCATACCCCTCTACCATCACCTTCATTTTACCCTGTGCACCCATGCACCCCAAATTTCTAGCTCTCCTCCCCTTCCCCCAAATTGTTCCTACTTACTGGCCTCCCTTGATCTCTCACAGATTGTAAGAGGACCCCTGAATGCTCCTCATGGGTCCGTGCATTCTGATGGACTATTGATTAGGCCCCATCCCCTCCAAAGGTGCGACTTCTCTCTCCTTCAGGGGTTCAATTCTCACTCTCTCCTTCTCCTATCACTCTTTGAATCCCTATCTACTGACCTTCCCCAACCCCCTGACAGAGTACCCTGCATCCTGAAGGGTCCTCTCTTGGATTTGGTCCTATTCCTCCTCCTAGCATTTAAGTCACACCTCCTTCTTCTCTTTCTCCTGCCTCTTTAACCCTTAGGCTGCCAACAGAATTAGAACGTATAGGAATTTTGGACTGCTATATCAGTTCACGGTTATGCAAGAATTAAATCCCTACAGCCTTATCCCCCATTCTGCCTATCACCATAGCCCCCTTTCAGGGTTCCCCACATCCTGAAGGGATCTCTCTGGGACACTGCCTATCCCCTTCTCTCTGGTCCCCCCAGTCCCCTTGCAGGATTCCTCGCATCCTGAAGGGGTCTCCAGGGACACGACTCTTCTCCCTTCCCCACCTCACCCTTTCCTCTCCTTTCCCCCCCTTCTCTTTCACGTAAGCACTTGTTTACTATTAACCCAGCACTTATTATTGTCCGCTCTTTCTACATATTATGCGCAACACTGTTTTAACACTGTCTGTAACACCTGCCTTACAACTGTATGTTAATGTTAATCTTGTAACTTGAATGTAACTTGAACTCGACTCATCTCCCTCCCCCCACCTCACCCCTCCCTCTCCTTTCCCCCTTTTCTTTCACATAAGCACTGAAAGGAGTAAGTTAAAAATAACTTTTCCTTTTTGCTCAGTCTCATGTACATGGCTTTCACCAAGACCTTCAGAGACTGGTAATTTTTTCAAGTTGTCAACTAATTGGACTAGGTTAGGAATCACAACATAGACAGTTTGAAGAGTGACCTCTGTTTTATGGTCTGTACCACCTGCCACAATTATCTCATGTGACACTTGACTGACCAAGACTATGTGATCTTAGTCCAAGAAGGTGCTGTGTTTATTAAAATTTAAAGTTTCCTTATGGACATGTTTATTTGTTAGTGGGCAATACGTCCTTTATAGTTCTTTTAATATTCTTATTTACTTTAAAACCATTTGTCTGTCTATGCCTGTGACAGATATATATTTTGCACCACTGTCTTTTATTAGAATGTTTAATACACCAGCCCAAATGTTTGTGTAGTAATTTTTGGTCATAAGAAATCTGTACATTTAATCGTATGAATATAAGTTGTAACAGTTACTTAAAGCGTACCAGGATGGCACAGGAAACAGAAATCTAAACCTGTTTTACTTTTTTAACTTAATTTTTTTTTTAGAGACATATCTCTCAGTTATATGATATTAAACCGAGAAGGAACACCAAATTCAGGATTTATGAATAAAATTGTTTACTTTTGATGTGAACATTTAAGTCTTACAAGGTAGTTTTGGCAGTAAAATGAACAGATAGCCACTGTTTTAAACTGATATGACAATTCAAAATACAGTTACAATTTTTTTCTGAACAACAGTGCAAAGCAGAAAATAATATTGCCGGTGCTGACTAAAGTAGTCACAAAAAGGAATGAAAACATAAGCCAGATTGCCAGTTCTTAGGTCCTATGCCTAAAATGGGTGAACAACTCACCAGACCAATACAAACAGAGGTTCCCTTGAGGCCCTAAGAGTTTTAACAACCTGTGGTCCTCTCTACGCTTCTCCTATCTTGCCTGGGGTGGCTGAGGATTAATATACTTTTTGCCAAGGTAGAAAATAGGCTTTTAGAGTTTCATATGTCTTTTTGACTAATCAAACATGGGTTGTTGATCAGATGCTGAGTATTGTCAATAACTCTGAGATATCTGATCGATATAGGGGAGTATCACGTCACTGGACTTATATCAGTGATGTTTTTAATATCTGTGAATTAGATTTTGGGAAGAAGTAGGTCATTAAACTTAGTAGTAGGTCACTGAACTTGTGTCAGAGATGCCTTTTAATACCTGGAAATTAGATTGCATTGTCAAGCAGGATACTCAACTATGAGAAGCATCATACTTTAGACAATTCCTTAAATATCCTGAGTATCAGGTTGTGTCTTAGAATAGGGCACTCAGTTTAAGAAGAATCACATTTTAGTCAGAGGTGTGAACAGCTGATCACACATTGTGGTTGGTTGTTTACCGTGGCAGGACAAGGTTGGCCACTCATGTGGTCAGCTACTTGCCTAGCAGGATTTGGCTGGCTGACCACGATTGTTCATGTGGGCCAGCAAAACCACAATAGGACAAGGCTGACCACATACTGACCTCTTTAGAACTAGACTGGGCAGGTTTAAAAATATACTGTTTGTAATTATTACTGAAGAGTACCCAAATAGGTGTCTGCAGTTGAGAAGCCCACTCTCAGAATCTCATGAAAACACAGCATGCCTGGAAAGTTACAGACCTACTTATGCTTTGAGATTTTATATATATATATATATATATATATATATATATAACACACACACACACACACACACACATATATATAAAAAACTAAAAACTAAATGCATAGGCTTTCAACGTAGCAAGAACAAATGATCAGATTTTAAGTTTTTAATCATTTAGTACAAAATCAAACATACCATAATCCATTTGTAAATATATTGTTGATAAGTCAGTACACAATCAAAGTAATCAGCATAAAATCAAACACATCATAATCCATTTGTAAATACGTCATTGGTTAGTTAGTACTTGATCAAGCATACTGCATTTTATTATAAATTTGGAAATGACAAGCTGATATTTAAAGACTATTGTCTTGGGTTGTAGCCTGAAAGTCTGACCAGCATATCTGCAGCGACCCATTCATCTGTCATTCTCTCTTGCTCTGGATTCATTTATTCTCTGATCAGGAGTGATGGGGCAGGTAGGTCCTGCAGATTAGGTGACCTTCAATAATTTCCCATCCCTGGGGTATGATAGTTTGGTGGCATAGGCGGGTTTAGTGGGATAGGTGCATGCAGTGGACCAGGCAGATCCACATTTGACAATGGGTTTGCCTGAGGTGGCAGGCCCTGTGATTAAGTAGATCTGTTTAGGGGTGTGGTTGAATTCAATAGAGCAGGTGGGTTTGATATCAGAGGCAGACCTGGTGGGGTCTGCAAGATGGGATTGCATGCAGAGCAACACTTGTTTATTTATTAACCCAGCACTTATTATTGTCCACTCTTCTACCTGTTATGTGCAACACTGTTGTAACACTGCTTGCAACACCTGCCTTACAACTGTATGCTAATGTTGATCTTTGACTGTTTAATGTCTCACTCCTGTTGCACCCCTTCCCCCCAGGTCACACCGGGAGACGAGCGACTTGTCGCTTAGTGTGCCTTCCTTGTGAAACATTTCAATCAATAAATAAAAAATCATGATGGAACTTTTTGAGGGAGTCTTCACCTTCTGTCCAAATCAGAAATGTGTCATCTATATATCAGAGGTAGACTGATGGTTTATAGGAGTGGTGTTTAAAAAAATCTTCTTCAAGACAGACCATGAGAAGGTTGACATATTGTGGTGCCATTTTTGTGCCCATGGCTGTCCCCATCATCTGTAAAAAGTGCTTGCCATTAAAAGTGAAGTTGTGTGTCAAAATGAATTTTATTAGGGTGCTGATGATGGTTCCTGGAATGTCTCTTATGAATGTGTTGTCCTTTAAAACATTCTGACATGCTGATATGCCATCTTCATGTGGAATATTAGTGTAGAGGGCAGTGCCATCCATTGTGGCTAGGATAGTGTTGAGTGGCAGTTGTCCAGTTTGCTTCAGTTTCCTGAGGAAATCTGTGGTGTCCTGAATAAAACTGCCAGTTGCTTTTACTAGGGGTTTTAAAATGGGTTCAATAAATCCTGAAATGTTCTCAGTATGTCAGTTCCAGAGATGAGGGGTCATCCTGGATTCCCGGGTTTGTGTACCTTAGATAAGATATAGAATGTCCCTGGAATAGGTTTATTTGGAATTAGTTTATTTAACTGTTCTTGGATGTTGTTCGGTAGAGAAATGATGGTTTGTTTGAGTTCTTCTGTATATTGTATAGTAGGGTCTTCAGTGAGTTCTCTATAATAAGCTGTATCTGACAGCTGTCTGCATGCCTCTTTAATGTAATCCTCTGTGTTCATCACAACCACAGCTCCACCTTTGCTAACTTGTTTTATTACAATGTTATGGTTGTTTTTCAGTGTTAGTATGGTCCTCTTTTCCAGTGGTGTGATATTATACAAGAGTTTCTGCTGTTTGCTTAGGATCTGGGAGTTTATTTTTCCATGGAAGCAGTCAATGTAGGTATCCAACTTGGGGTTGCGTCCACTCTGAGGGATCCAGTCTATTTTTTTCTTTGTGCTGTTGTACTGTGTTGTTTATGTGTTGTTTTTATCAAAAAAGTACTGTTTTATATGAAGCTGTCTAAAATATTCCTCCATCTCACCACAGAATCTAATGTTATCAAATTCCTGTGTGGGGCACAAACTTAAGCCCTTGGATGACACAGATGTTTCAGATTGTGTAAATTCTTTGTTGGTTGCATACGAACATATGAACCTGCCAGCAGAAATGGGCTATATGGGCTATCAAGTCTGCTCGAATGTGCAGCTAGCACCCTTTACCTTGCAGCTGCCCCTTCCCCATCCCCTTCACAATTACTCCCCCTTTCACCCTGTCCCATCCCCTTTTGAAACTAGCCACTGTCTTGCAGGATACCACCTCCTCTGGTAGAGAGACCATTTTGCCACAACCCTCTGCGTGATAAAGTGTCTCCTCATTTCCCTCCTATGTCTTCACCCCTCCAATCTAAGCCTATGGCCACTTGTGTCCCTCTCCTCCTTAGCTTGAATACCCCTTCATTATTTGTCTTATTTATCCCCTTTAAGTACTTAAAGGTCTCAATCATGTCCCCCAATCCCTCCTCTCCTCCAGTGAGTACATACTCAACTCCCTATGTCTCTAATCATATGATTTTTCCTCCAATCCCTGGATCATCTTTGTTGCTCTGTGCTGTATCACTTCCAGTAGTATGACATCCTTCATTAGATATGGGTGCCAATACTGCATGCAGTACTCTAGGTGTGGCCTGACCAGTGACCTGTAGAGTGGCAGGATCACTTCCCTGCATCTAGAGGAGATTCCTCTCACAATACAGCCCAGCATACTGTTGCCGCCTCTCTGCATTGCTCTGTGTTGTTCATCTTCCCCATCACAACCACCCCTAGATCCTTTTCCTCCTCGGTTATGCCTAGCTGCACTCTTCCCAGCTGGTACCCCCTCCCTGGGTTCTTTGTTCCAAAGTGTAGCACTTTGCATTTTTTAGCATTGAACCCAAACTGCCATGTTTCTGACCACTCCTCCAGTTTGGTCATCTCATCCTGCAGCCCCTGCCACCGTGCTCCATCATCCACCTTCGTCCGCACCTTGGTATCATCAGGGAATGGACTAATCCTACTCCTGATGCCATGTGAAATGTCTGCTGTGAATACCACAAACAGCACCAGCCTCAGTACTGACCCCTGTGGCACCCTGCTCATCACAGCCCTTGGTGATGATAGCTTCCTCACCACCACCACCCTCTGCTGTCTCCCCTACAGTCAGTTCTCGATCCAGTTAATCATCTCAGTCCCCCCCCCCGACATATCTCAACTTTCCCCCAACCTCCCATGTGGCACTAAATCGGAGGCCTTGCTAAAGTACAAATATGTGACATCCACAGCATTGCCCTTTTCAGATTCCCTTGTTACCCAGTCATAATACTCAGGTTGGTCTGGCAGGATCTCCCTGAGACAAACCCATATTGATTTCCATCCTGGAGCCCATTGTCTTCCAGAAAGGTCACCAGTCTCTGTTTCAGGATTGTCTCCATAAGTTTCCTCACAATGAATGTTAGTCTTCCTGACCTGTAAGATAGGTTGATCACTAGCAGTTGTTGCAGTGTATTATCTTGTTTCACAATGTTGGTGCTGTAATTTACTTCCCCTGGATGAGTCAAGGTGCTGTTGTGGCTGCTGTCTTGTAGTTCTCTGAGTTTCCTCCTTTTTTGTGATGGGGCTTCCTGGAGAGTTCTTTGGTAATGTGTTTGGAGATCACAACTAAATCCTGGTAGTACATTGTTGTTGTTTCCTTGAAGGGTGTGTGAAAGTTCAGGACATTTATTTTTAAGCTGAGATTTTCTAGTGTAGATCTGATGAATAAGGTGATTCCTGAGTTTCTCAGATATACTACGACATAGTTGTTGTGCATACTTTGAATTGTATGTAGTTCACAGTGGGTTGTAGATCTGAAGTCCTTATAGTGTTCTGTATTTTTTGCATGCAGTTAGAAAGCAGATGTCACTGTCAAGTTTAGCTTCCTTTTTCTTCATGTTGCAGAGCTGCCATTTTAGACGGCGAATTGAGGTATCTTCCATTATTTTGTAAAAAGAGATTCTAACCGTATTGATCCTTGGAAAGCAGAGATGCTGGCAGGTTTGATACCTTTTATTGGGCCAACAAGTGTGTTGTACAAAGATGGAATTATATACAATCTTTTGGGGCCTCACATGTCCCTTCTTCAGGTGAATAACAAAACTGAGCAACATGAGCAGTATCTGTACCTACTATGGAGCAATTTATAAAAAATAATTGAAAACAATTACCTGAAAGGTAGAATGGCAGAAAGTATAGCTAGAAAGTGATAAAAGGGACACAAAACAATGAGGCCTTGAGATAAAAGTCTATACAAGTTGCAAAGTTAAAAATGATGTGTGAGAAGAACTGGGGAGGGTGCAATTAATAGGAACAGGTCAGATGAAGATGAAGGGATGCTAGAAAGAGGTAATACAAAAGTAAACTAGACAGGAACGCAGATAAGAAAGATCTGAGAGTAGGCAGAAAGGGTAGAATAGGTAGGAAATGTTGAGAAATGCATGGACGCTTTGAAGTTTGAAGAAGAAAACAACAAAGGCCTAGATAAACAGAGTGTAAGGTTAGAATATACAGTGAGATGTGAAAACTAATCAAGGGGTGGGGAGGGGTGGGCAGGACTGAAGCTGGAAAAATTTGTAAGAGAAGCAGGAAGGAAGTTAGGAACAGATAATAAAAAACAGAGCGGACAGAAAAAGGAAAAAATTGTAACATAAGAATGACAGTTAACCATAGTGTGTCATAAATCCAATATCCTGATTCCGTCCACAAATGTTAGATTTAAATTGTTTTCTGTATTTCAATTCTCATGTCCTTCTGTCCTCTGTGTTTTTAAAGTTGCCTCTTAGACTAAGTGCACAGGCATGACACTATACTATCTCTATTTATGTATAGAATGATCTGTGCACCCCATGAATGTCTATTTTAACCTTTCAAACTATGTCTTTTATTAAGGTTTATTTTTGTACCACACATGATGTAAAGCTTTGTTTTGCTGGTTGGGATAAGGGTGGGACTGTATGGATGGTGTTGGCTGGCTTTGTCCATTTAAAAGAGCTGAGGACCCCCTACATTTGCCAGTAATGGCAGCTATGGCTCTGTGGATGGTTATTTCAGAGTCTGGTCTGCAGTACTGTCCAGGGAAAGGACACAGTTAAAAGATCTGGAGGGCAAAGGGAAGCTATGGTGAGGCTGGGATAAAACCCACCCCATGCAGGGCAGACCCTGTATACCACTTAGCATTTTGTCACTGAAGTGTTGAAGAGACACTCAAAATGTATGGAAATGAGGGACACTGGTCTTAATAATATGGGACAAACTGTCAGACACAGACACATTCAGAGAACTGGAAGCTAGTTACTTAACAGCACTCTACCCTTGATCACACCCTGGGCAATCTTAACAGTGGAATGATAATGACTCGCATTGAGTCTTTTGTGGGATCCCTCTCTTGAACTGCCAGATAATTGCAGCTCTTAATGAGCTGTTAATCACACCAAGCCACATGGAACACTGTGAGAGAATAGCATGAGAACAAAAGCCTGCTAAAGTACAGACTTTTTTAACTTCATTAACAGCCATGAAAACCTGCACTAGTCAAGACGGACAGGTAGAGAGTTAACTGCACTAGCCCTGGTCAATTTGCACTAGGGTTTGGGCTAGTAAAACAACGTTAAGATCGACCCCTGCTCTTAGATCTGCACCCACATATGTACACAGACCACCATCAAGACAAGCCAGAACAGCACAATAAAAATCAATGGATCCTACACATGTCAATCCAGCAATGTGGTTTACCTAATTCAGTGCAAGAAGTGCACAAATGGATGCTGTATTGGGGAAACTAGGCAACCACTGAAAACCAGGATGAACCACTACCGACACAATAGTAAGTCAGTTTAGCAGCACACCAGTAGGACACCATTTTTCACAAACAGATCATTCTCTGTCTAACTTATCTGTCCTGATACTAAGAGGCAACTTCAAAAGCACACAGGACCGAAGGACATGGGAACTAAAATATATCAAACAATTTAAATCTAACATTTGTGGACTGAATCGGGACATTGGATTTATGACACACTATGGTAAACTGTAATTCTTATGTTGTTATTTTTTTCTGTGTTCCTACCTGCTCTGTTTTTTATTACCTGTTCCTAACTTCCTTCCTGCTTCTCTTACAAATTTTTACAGCTTCTGTCCTGCCCACTCCCCTTCCCACCCCTTGATTAGTTCCCACACCTCACTGTATCTACTAACCTCACACTCTGTTTATCTAGGCCTTTGTTGTTTTGTTTCTTCAAACATCAATGCATCCATGCATTTCTCAACACTTCCTACCTATTCTACCCTTTCTGCCTAATTTCAACTCCTTGCATCTAAGATTTTTATCTGTGTTCCTGTCTGGTCACTTTTTTATTACCTCTTTCCAGCATCCCCTTATCTTTAGCTGATCTATTCCTATAAATTGCCCTCCCCCCAGTTCTTCTCACACATCATTTTTTACTTTGCAACTTATATAGACTGTTATTTCAAGGCCTCATTGTTCTGTGTCCCTTTGTCACTTTCTAGCTACACTTCCTCCCATTCTACCCTTCAAGTAATTATTTTCAATTATTTTTGTAATTTGCTCCACAGTAGATATAAGTACTTCTTATGTTGCTCAGTTTTGTTATTCACCTGAAGAAGGGACTTGTGTGGCCCCGAAAGCTTGTGTATTATTCCATGTTTGTACAAGACACTTGTTGTTCCAATAAAAGGTATCAAATCTTCCAGCATCTCCTGTTTTCCAAGGACCAATACAGCTAGAATCTCATTTTACAAACTGATGACTTGGCTACTGATTGCTTATAGCATCCTGTGGATGGGACTCCATTGTGCTCTGTGACTGGGCCCTGGGCTTGGTTCCCTTCTGGATTCAGTTGAGCAGTTTAGTGGTTACTTTCCATAGCTTTTCTTGAGACCAACACTCCCTCTACATGTGTTCATTTCCTCCACATTTGTAACAGAAGACTTCATCTCAGTACTGATGTGAATGGGGTGGTCCATCTGGTGATTACCACTAGTCCCTGTAGCTTGGTTTTGGAGGATTCCCATTCAGTGCTCTGATAAGGACACTTACTGCAACTTATCCTCGCTCAGGGGTTCCTTCCCTCTGCTAAACCATGGGCTGGGAATTACACCTCTTCAGTTCATTCACCAGGTGACACCGTTCATTTACTTGGGCTTGGAGATCATAGTTGACAGTCTGAGCCTGTGCTTGCATTCTTGTGCCCATTACTGATGAAGGCTTACTTGGTACTGTGACATCTTGCTTTTGTGGATGTCTTGTCCACCAGTGGGAGATAACTTTTGTAGTTAAAATGGCTATTAACTGTTTGTACTTCTTGAGCAATTCTTTATGCTCCTGACTCTCTTTTCAAATGGGTCCACTTTCAACAATTTGCATTGCAGCTGTCAATGCTTTGTGAGGGCCCCATCATTCCTCTTCTTCTGCCTCTCTTACTCATCATAATAGTGCTCTGTGAGATGTAGGGGTTGGGTTGTCCTTTCTCTCTTGCAGGCGTAACCTGTGCATCAATAGGTCTGAGTAGCGGCAGCCTTAAGTATGTGATCCACTGTCACTTGATTCAAGTCCTGGGATGTCACATCTCCTTTCTGAAATACTTTCTGTGGTGCCTGTTCTAGGGAGTTCAGATATGCAGACAGTGGTTCTCCCCTCCATAGTTTAGTAGTCTTGAGTGTTTACAAGAGATCATCACTGGACTCTGTGCTTCCAAAAGTGTTTTGCAGCATGGTCAGATACTCTTGCTCTGGAGCAAACAGATCAGTGAATTTCAGAGATCGAGTGATTTCTAAGGCTGGTCCTCAGAGGCTTTCTCAAAGTCATTTTTGTTTCTCAACATCTAAACATTGCCAGTATTGTACTAATGGAACCGAATAGTTCATCCAAGTTTCCAGGCCATCTTCTCCTGCAGGGGTGGGTTTCACTCCTGAAAACATTCTCAGTCTTCAGTATGAAGTGGATCCACGTGGCAGCATGTAGGTCAGTTCTGTTTCTATGTTCTGAGGCAGCATACCCACTTGGTCACCCAGCAGCATCCAAACTTCAGAGGCTGACTTTCCTTCAGTTTGCAGCTATGTATGGAACCTCTTTTCAGAATCTTCCGTTGTGACTAGAACTTTGAGCTTTGGGGGTCACACTGACATGCATCACTTTAGTCCACTTGGCACTGCCTCCTTCTTGAATCAGTCCATCGGGCATTTAGTGGCAGACACAGTATTGCAGCACTCTACTAATACTGTCAAACTCTAGGTGTTAGTATCCAGGGACTGTCCTTGTAAAGCTACATTGTCGAGACACTTCACTCCAGACAGAACTTCCTCAATATCCCAAAATCCATCCTGGATGAAACTCCTAGGAGCAATGTGATTTTCTGAGGATCAGTCTCCTCACCTGCACACAAATTGATCAGTGTATAACATGCCATGGCATCTGGAAAAACTTGTGGGGATTGGGGAACTAAACTATTCTAGGTTGCATTCAGCTCCATGTTGGGTCTGACTGATAGACAGGAGATCCTAGCAGTGCCTCCAAAGTTTTAACCAGATCGTTAGGGGTATTACAGTTACTACCCTTCCCTTGTGGACTCAAACAAGGTTACATAGAAACATAGACACATAGAAGATGACGGCAGAAGGGGACCTGTGGTTCACTGACTCTGCCCAAGCAAGGTATCCTGGGATCTATTGTGCACTGGTGTTCTGTCCTCCTGGACACCCAGCCTAGCCCTTGCCAGTGCCATGTGTCTGTTCCCAGTACTTGTCCCACCTGTGCTTAAAGCTTGATACTGACTTTGCAACCACCACCTCAGGAGGTAATCTATTCCAAGATTCCAACACCCTCTCTGAGAAGTAATACTTTCTGATGTCCCTCTTGAACACTCCACCCTTCAATTTCCACTCGTGCCCTCTTGTAGTAGAATTGACGTTTCTGGTAAAAAGCTCTGCTTCTGGCACCTTGTTGATGTCTTTAAGGAGCTTGAAGATCTCAGTCATATCCCCCTCTTCCCTCCTAGTCTCCAGCGAGTACAATTTCAGAGCCCCAAGCCTCTCATCATAAGTGATTTCCTGAAGGCCATGTATTGTTTTTGTCGTCCTTCTCTGGACCACTTCCAGTCTGTCAATGTCCTTTCTTAGGTGAGACCTCCAGAATTGTCCACAGTACTCCAGATGAGGCCTCACTAATGACCGGTAAAGTGGTAGTATCACCTCCTTGTCCCTGCTGTCTATCCCCCTGCCAATGCATCCTAACACCCTGCTAGCCCTGCTGTAAGCCTTATTGCACTGTCTTTACTTCTTGAGGTCATCCCTAATGATGACTCCCAGATCACGTTCTTCAGCAGAGGAGCTCAGCTGGACTCTATTTAGCCAGTAGGCTTCCTTGGGGTTGGCTCTACCCAGGTGCATCACCTTACACTTCTTAACATTGAAGTTTAATTGCTATATTTTTGATCAGGTTGATCGATCTGGGTCATTATCTTCCTGACTGGGATTTTAGTTTCCGATTAGATTTGATTTGCATGGTGCCTCCACCAAGAGATTAGGTTTAAGTGGATCTGATGTCAGCCAAGTATAACCCCCTAGGATGCTGTACCTCCCCACAGTGTCCCCACACACATGAAAAATAACAGTGCAACCTCAAATTCGACAAAAATGAAACACTCTACTAGTAATAGACTCATAAGTCAAAATTTAAGTAAACAAAAAATATTTATTGTGGGATATTCACAGTAGTGTGGGGAACCTATCTCAGGAAATTAATCTAGGAGCTGAGCAGGTTAAGAAAGCCCTGTGAGTCTGGTGTGTGATTGAGGAGGAGCTGCCAGAGGCTTAGTGAGGGTGAGGAAATTGGGGGACATGAGGAAATAGGAAGGGGAGATAAAAGGAGTTTATATCCAATGTGTCACGTCAAGCTCATGTCCCAGCGCATGAGTGGAACAGAGCAAGAGTGGAGTATCTTCCTTGAAGCCATCTGCAGGCTGTCCGCACATTGTCCACAGTCTGCAGGACACTCTGTGGTGGTGGGAGTCACCAGACCAAGGTAAGGAGTTGGTACAGTACTGGATACTGCTTACAACAGCTAGGAGGATGGTAAGTGCAGGTTGTAGCCATACAACAAGTGAGAAAGGAGTATTACACACCCAGGATAAGATAAGTACAGGTAGGAGAGTTAAAGAGAAAGGGAAACCAAAGACACTTTGTCTAGAAAAGGGTAACAAATTAGTTTCAGGATAGTTGAAAGGAGGCAGAAGGGTACAGAGAAGTTTAAATAAACACTTGGTAAAGGAAGGAAGGAAGGATCATGGGAGTGGTGCAGTATAGTGGGTGTGGGGCCATAGTCTTTCAGGACACCCTCTGGCAACTGAGGTGCTGCCCAAATTGTACTCATCTCTCTGGGTTGTGGGCTGAGGTTGCTGGAGTCTGGGCTGAACTGGCAAGGGTACTGAGGCCTTTCTACCTTACCCAGGGACCACCGAGTCTGCTGATGCTGCCTCAGAGGATGCCTAGGCAAAAGCAGAGTGAATGGACCTTGATGGGCTCTGGGAGGGTGGATGTGTTAGGAAGGATGCTCGCTGCTCAGCCTTTACCATTGCAGAATTCCTTTGCCATACTTTAGGGATGGAGCAGTGAGAGGAGGCACCCATGGCAGTGAGGAGGGAGGAAATAGGTGTCCCCAGAAGTGGAGGCCCCAAGGAGGGAGGAAGAGGTAACCAACTGAGGAAGAAGCAGCTGCTGGTGGTGGACTGTATTGTTAGGAGATAGACTTGGGAGTGGGGGGAAGAAGGGAGAGGGAAATGAAGTGCCTGAGAGGTGCTCTAGCTTGGAGAGATGGAGAGCATATCCAGAGGATTGCTGGGGCAGCAGGAGATGGGATGGGTCCAGGTGTCATTTGCCACCTGGTGACAAATGACTTGACAAGAAACAGGGTGGGTGTAGTGCAGGGTAACTACAGGGAGTTGAGGAAGGGCCTTAAGCAGGTAGCACACATGGTGGCTTTTTCAAGGTATTATCTGTGTGTGGCCAGGAAGATGCAAGGGTACTCTGCACCAGGGCATTTAATGACTGGTTGAAGGCATGGTGCATGGAGAAGTGTTGTGGCTACCTTGGGGACTGGGGACCAGCCTGGGAGAATATGGGCCTCTATATTGGAGATGGCCTGCATCCTTCCTAGAAAGGGACTGTAGTTCCTGGTGGGATGTTTAAATGCTATTTGGATGAGCATTTAAACTAGCCGAGGGGGGGAGGCAGTAAAACATGGGAAGGCAAAAATTACCCCCCCAAGATGAAGGAGCAGTAGACTAGGGCAGGGGTGCAGAAAGGCAAGGATGGGGACAAGATGGAAGAAAAGTGGGGAAAAACTCTGGTTAGATAGGGTAGAGGATTGAAGGAGACAAGGAATGAGGAAATTAAAAAGATGGGAGGAAAGTCAGGGGGAACATCAGGGAAAAGCACAGTGAGGAGTAAGCGGGAGAAGCAAAGCAGAGGGCAGGGGGCAGGAAGGTGTGGCTAGCCATGTGCACCAGTGCAGGGAGTCTTGGAAACAGAATTCCAGATCTGGCAGCCTCTGTGATGGAGGCTGACCTGGATTTAGTGGCCATTATGGAGTTGAGGTGCACTGAGCAGCAAAACTGGGACATGGCCATACCAAGCTACTCTGTGTTCAGGAAACAAGGTAAGGAGGAGAAAAGGAGGACTGTTTTATATGTGAGGGAGGGAATCAAGGCCATGGAGGTACAGGAGCACCAAGAAAAGGAAAGGCTGAAGGTGATGTGGGTCTCTGTGGGGACAAGCTCCAGGATTGCTGTCTGCACCAGCGTAGTGTACAGGCCTCCAGCACACGAAGAGGAGTTGATACAGCATTTGGAGAAGCCAACATCAGAATGGCAAATAAAGGGAAGGTAGTAGTAATAGTAGATTTTATTTCTTTTGGGCGCCTTTCCCTGAAGGCTCAGGGTGCTCTTACAAAAGTACAAATAAAAATAGTATAAAGAAGCCATCCCGGTAGTGCTGAGGGTTGAGGCGCTGGATGCTACACCAGCGACCTGGGTTCAGGAACAAGCCTGGGCCATCAGGGGTTGGCAGGGGAGGGAGGGAGAGGATTGAGCACCCAAAGGGCTGCCTCTCTCCCGGGGTGGGTATCTGGGGGTGCCCAACGCAGTAGTGCCCTCAAGTGGAGACTGGAATGTAGCGCAGATGTTGGGCTGCAAATACCAATGACAGGGGGCTCCAGCGGCGGAGGAGTCACGCAGGATGCCATTGCATGCCACATCCTGTGGGGAGCAAACACACAAGTAATACCCCTACTGTCTTGGTAGGCAATGGTGGGGTCTGGTGGTGGGTCCCCATGCCCAATAACGGGCTTACCGGGTCGCATCTCTGGTTGCAGTCCCCCCTTCAGTTGCTCCAATAGATTGTCAGATAAAGCACCGGAGGAGTTGTCTGTCCCACCCTGAGGGACTCAGAGTTGGGGGACTGTGCGATCGGAGGAGGCTGGAGGGCATGGGCTGGAGCCAGAGAGCGAGACCAGGAACTTCAGACGGGCAGCAGAGATCCACCGAGAGCCCCCTCCAGAGAGAGTTAGAGTCAGGTAGGAGATAAATAAAGAATACAAAAAAAAAAGCATAAAGACAGGATTCAACAACAACATAAAATACATATAAATTGCATCTTCAAACATTCAAATAAACCCTAACAAACTAAAACAGTAAAACTATTAATCATATTCAATAACTAATTATAGCAACCTTATGTACAATATTCTAATAACATTTAAACTATATTTAAACCCCAAAGGCTTGTTGACAGAGAAAGCTTTGTTGTCTTTTAAATGTCTCTAGGGAGGGATCCCCCCGCAGGTATCCTGGCAAAGAGTTCCAGAGGATCAGAGCAACTACTTCAAAAGCCTGATCTCTGGAAGACTTTATTCGTGCTCTAGGGACCTCCAGGTGGGCCTCCCCCTATTGATCGGAGAGATCAATTCGGAGTGTAGGGATGCAAAAGCTCCCTCAGATTACCAGGGCCCAGCCTGTGCAGAGCCTTATAGGTTAATGAACCTATTTTGAAGGAGATGCACCACTGCATCGGCGGCCAGTGACATTCACGCAACACCGACGTTATATGACAGGACCTTGAAAGGCCCATTAATAGCCATGCCGAAATGTTCTGCAACAGCTGTAAGCACTAAATCACACCCCCCTTGACCCTGAGGCAGAGGGTGTTACGGTAGTTGAGTCTTGAGGTGACATATGCATATACCAGTGTGGACAGATTATTCAGGGGGATAAGGGATTTAATTTGAGCAATATTCTGGAGATGGTAAAATCCAGTTGCAGCTAGTTGGTGACTTCAGTCTGCTGGATGAGGAGTGGAGCCTTCCAACTGCAGCTTTCGCTAGGAGTAGGGCCATCCTTGACTCCCTACAAGGGGCTTTTCATAGGCAGCTAGTCAAATAACCCACTAGGGACAGGGCGGTGGTGGACATGGTGCTTACAAATAGGGACAGCTTTGCAGACATCGCAGTGAGCAGTCCCCTGGGTACCCATGATCACCGTACCTATGTGGTTTAACATTGACATAGGAACACAGGTTAACCACACAAGGAATAACTGAAGCAGCTAACCTCTACATGAAGGAATTGATTAAAAGCAGAAGGAAAAAAGAGACCATTATTGATCTCTGAGGAAGTGGAAAAAGTGGTGAAGGAAGAAAGGGTGACATTCAGGAGATATAAGGAAACACAGAGGGAAGAGGATGGGAGGTATACCCAGTAAAGCAGAGAGAAGCAGGCAAAGCAGTGAGGGGGGATGAAAGGCACAGGCAGAGGAAAGAATCACCAAGGGGGGCAGTGAGATATGGCTTTCTTCGGATACATACAGGTAAGTGAGAAGAGGAAAGCAAAGGGAGGGATAGCGAGGAACAGAAGGGTAGATGGATGAGACTGCACAGAAGAGGACCAAGAAAAAGCAGAATCCTGAAAAGGTACTTCTGCCCAGTCTTCCCAGTGGGGGGATGGGGGGGTGGACACAAGTCCATTTTCAGAAGAAAGAGCTGGAAGGGACTTACAGGTCTGAAGGTGGACAAAGGTATGGTACCAGACTGGATACATCTAGGGGTTCTAGGAGAGCTCAGGGAGGTGCTTGCTGCCCCACTGGCAGCCTTGTTCAACAGCTGGAGACAAAAACGAAACTCTGGCTCAAAAAAGATTTAGATTTGAAGTGCTGGGGTGTTTAATCCTGGTTGCTCCATTTAGTGTCTCATCCAGTAAACCACTTTTACTGCATCCTAAGTTGGTACAGCAGTTTTTATTAATGTGCACAGTGTTTTGTTTCCTTATTCAACAGCTCACAAACAGGCTTGGATTCAGAAGACTGGAAAAGAGCTGATGTGGTCCCTCTACATAAGTGCGGCAGCAGAGAGGAGACTAGCAACTGTAGGCCCATTAGTCTTACAACAACAATGGGGAAATTAATGGAAACCCTGCTAAAGAGAAGACTGGATGTATATATTGAATCCAGTGGGCTGCAACACAACAGGCAGCATGGATACATGGGTGGAGAGGCCGAGATCATGCTAAATAAATCTGATGAATTTCTTTGATGGTTGACCAGGGAAATTGATCAAAATAGATCGGGGAAGGCAGTGAACATGGCCTGTCTGGACTTCAACAAGGCCTTCAACACTGTTGAACTACACAAAAGGCTTATAAAGAAATTAAGCAGTATGAGGGTGGGATCAAAAGTGGTGAAGTGGGTTAGATACTGGTTAATGGATAGGAGACAGAGGGTGGTGGTAAATGGCATTCACTTGAGTGATGGAAGAGTGACCAGCTGGGTGCCACAGGGCTTTGTACTGGGACCAGTCCTCTTTGTGTCTTCATGAGTGACATTGCTTAGTAACTGGAAGGAAAGGTATGCCTTTTTGCACAATACCAAAATCTGCAATAGTGTAACCCAGGAGCCACCTCCCAGTGGACTACTACCCCTGCCTGCCTACCTAGGTGCAGGTTGGAAGGCCTGGGTTTGGGTTTAGCTGTTACCAAGGGCTCTGTTTTAACAGTACTGCTAGTAGTGCGGTGCCTCCACCCAGAGAATTCTTTAAGTGGGTTAGATGTTAAGCTAGCACAAACCTCTGGGAAGTTGTACCTACCCATAGCCCCATCTAGAGACCTTACACATAAATTACTATAGCACACTTTACTTTGCATTTAATTTTTCAGCTAAGGGAGAGTACTAATAATATGCTAACAGTGACCACACTTACCAACAGGGTCTGGAACTCTTGCATGTACCCTCTGCCCCTGCAAAGAAACAGTTATACAGTATATGCAGCTTGTAACGGACTACTTTGTCCACTAGCAATTCGTCCGTTACAACTGGCGTCCGCTACATCCATTTCTGCATTTTAATGATATTTTTGTCATTTTACTTATTTTTAGCTAGCGTAGGAAAGTTAACATTAGGCAGAGCACTTATAATGAAGTAGGTGCAGTTTTGAAGGTCCTAGGACACTCACCTTGATGGCGGGAGTAAGAGGAGGAAGCGCTGCTGGAGGATCGGAAACACCAGCTTCTTGGTTGCGATGACAAGGGTGTCAGTTGAGCATTGGGGGTAACTGATGCAGCAGGAGGTGAGAGCTCTGCTGCCTCCCTGAGAACTCTGCCCATTTCCTGCTGTCCCTAACCTGTGGTGTGGATCCTAGGTCTCAGAGGTGGCCTGCTTGTCTGCTAACTGAGGGACTTCTTCCTGTCCTTGCCGAAAATCATGGGATGCCTTCTCTTTGAACTCTGGCCGAGATAAGCTGTGCTATCAGCAGGAGACGCGGTGATAGCTTATTTACCCTTTTTTTTTTGATTTTCCTGCTGTGTGGGGTGAGTGCCTATTAAATTAAATACCTTGGCAGCTGAAGTACTTAATTACTTAATAAGTTTGATTAGACAAGGTGGTAACTGCGGATGTTACAAATGGAATTACTGGTCTGTTTAAACCATTAATTTTAACATTGGAGCAATAGAAAAAGGCATTTGGAAAGCTAAATTTGTCCGTTACAACCGAATGTATGTTACAACCGAGTCCGTTACAAGTGGAGCATACTGTAACAACACAATACCTACCAGTTTTTTTTTTTTGTTTTTATGTTGTCTTGCGCATGCGCAAGCAACATTTTGTGGCAGTAGGAGATGGTAGTAGGAGAGATGCAGAGGTGGGTCAGTTTGGGCGAATGCAGAGCAACATTAGTGTCCCTCATTCACCAACTAGTGAGCATGCTAGTGGTGACACAAGTTTAATGCAGTGCCACCAACTTGAAACAAACTTGCCACTGCAATCAGAGACAAGCTCGTCATGCAGCAGCACAGATGACACGCCTCCCCTACACATCTTGCATGGTGAAACATTTCAATAAACATGGCAGTGGCTCATGACATCCTCCTCTCACAATCCCTCGAAAGCTGACTTTGGGGGTGCCAAATCCCCTTGTTGGCATGTTTAATACACCTCCCAAGATTGTGTGGCACACTGGGAGCCCACACCAGTGTGCCTCTGTGGTGTTCAGAAGCAGACCGTGATGGCATGTTCCTGCCCCCATCCCACCCCCGTTGTGTGCCACAGTGAGAGCCCACCCCAGTGTGGCCAACATCACCCCTCTCCAAAGTCATGGGGCACACTGGACATTTGTTTTTTTACATCTCTAAAGAAAGAAAACTGTCCGCAGTGTTCCTTTTTTTTTTTAAAGTACCTGAAACAAAGAAAATGGTCCCTTGCTGTCGGCGGTGCCCCCTTCCCCAAGCTGCTCCCACCTTCTGCGCACTCCACCTCCCCCTCACCCCATACTTACCTCTGAAGGTTGGCACCGTGATCTTCGGTTGAGCGGAAACACGTCTACACTCTTCAAAGCAGACTGTGAACTGAAGAAGTGCTGGTAAGCTATATAGTGGCATAAGTGGGGTAGGTTTCAACTTAGGGGGATATCGCGGCAATTTTTTTTTACTTTTGGCTCCAAATTTTTAACTTGGGGTTCTTGGGACCCCACCTCATGAAATCAGTCATTGTCATTCCATTATTCAGTCCCAAAAGGTGATTTCGCGGTCACTGTGCGGAATCACCTTTCAGGAACTATTAATGAAACAATAGTGCCACTGTTCATGAGGTGGGCTCCCAAAAAGGCTGTGTTGCAAATTTGATGAAAAATTCCCAAAAATCACTGTTATGAGCATGTGTTGAGCAGTTTCCACGCACGCTCATAACTTCAAGAATTTTCAATATTTTCACTCCAGATTTTCAACATTGCCATTTTTTCACACCTCTTTATGAACAGTACAGCTGTCATTTATCACATCCTGCACGAAATGTGTTTGTGCACATCTGGTGCACAATGGCGCGGTTGCTGTGGGAAATCAGCGTTAGGGACAGATTACAAAAATCACAGTGACACTGTTCATGAGCCGAGGTCCCAAAATGCCTATGTTGAAAAGTTGGTGAAAAAATTCCCAAAAATGACTGTTACGAGCATGCGTTGTGCAGTTTACACACACACTCGTAACTTTGAGAATTTTTATAATATTATCACTCCAGATTTTCAACATTACCATTTTTTCGCATCTCCTTATGAACAGTACAGCTGTCATTTTTCACATCTTGCCCAAAATGTGTTTTCGCACCTGTAGTGCCAAATGGCGCAGTCGCTGTGTAAAATCACCTTCTGGCTAACGAACTGATAGTGCCACTGTTCATGAGGTGGGGTCACAAAAAGCCCATGTTGAAAATCTGGAGTGAAAATACCAACAAATACCTGGGGCATTAGGGTCTCCAACTGTAATGCCCCACCCTGTAGAGACAGACAGGCGTTAGGGGTGTGACTTGGGATTTTCGTCTGTAATGCTCACACCATTCCACCCCCACCCCCAGCCTGCAGCCACTGACAGCCATCGAGGTGTGCCTTGAACTCTTCAGACCCTAAGTTCACCCCATTCGCCTATACTGCACCCATCTCAACGTATATCCTTATGGAATGGGGTGACCATAAGGCCCGAAGACCCCAAGGCACACCGCGACACTTGTCAGTGTCTGCAGGGTAGGGTGATGTGAAATGGCATGAGCGTTATGGCCGACGACCCAAAGGCACACCCCAATGCCTGTCAGTCTCTGCAGAGTGGGGGTTGGGTTGGCGTCAGTTCAGTACTTCACTGCCATTCTTATTATGCATCTCTCTAACTTCTGCACTACCAATGCCAATGCCAGCAAGACAACATTCAACATTGACAAATGCTAGTTTTTTTGTTTTTACCAGGAGAGACACACTAAGCTGAAAGCTTGTTTACAGGTGCGACCTGGGAGCACAATGAAGTTAAGTGACTTGCTCAGAGCCACCCAGTATGCAAGTGGGAGCTGTGGGATTCAAACCCAGATCTCGAGGTTTGCAGCTCAGAGCCTTAAGCCACTGTACTACACTGCCTCTTCATTATTTGAATTTACCCAGCACTCAGTATTAATATGCTCACAGGCCAAGTTAACATCCAAACAAACTGGTTTATTGAGGAGTTTAAACACGCGGCGGTAGGCGATGCAAATTAAATTATATTAGTTAGTATTTCTGATTTCAGCAATATTTTGTCATTATATAGCATTTGACACAACACATGCCCCACAGACTGTCTGGTTAACCTCACTGGGTACCCAGGATAAGCTACATTGCAGGCCTGAAGCTTTGCCACGGGTTGGCCAGCGTTGCAGCTGGATGGGGCCCTTAAATAAAATATTGATTATTCATTCTTTTTGACTTTTAGCTCAGGCATTCACAACACTTTATTCCCAAGAAAATTGTAATCCCCAGCCCTGATGGCCTGCAAAGACAGTTCAAACAGCAGCTTGAAAGTGATAGGCAAATCAGATGGCAAAATGCTTTAAATTGGTTGGTGGGACAGGCCCTGTTGTTACTCACTGAACAATGGACCTCAGGAATTGGGATGATTTCCAGGTTGACTCCCCTTGAGGCAAGACTCGGCTGTCTGGCTTGTAGCTGCAGGCTGCAGGATTTCATCATTTCTGGCAAGGACCAGGACACAGGGCCCCTGGCTGGCACAACTTACCTCCACTTCAAGGCATCCCTCCGAAGGGTGGCTGCAACTCATGATGATCTTTGTTGCAGAAGCCGACTCACTTCTCTGGTCTTCTGGCAGCTTTGGTCTCACAGGCAGCAACAGTCTCTTAAGCAATTTATTTGGCATCTCTGACTCAGCTTTGGGACAGTTCTGGCATAGGCTACACAGCTTTCCTGCATGCAATTTGCAGTCCTGGGAATGTAAGCTGGCAAGGCAGAAGTTCAGGTCTCCCACTGACAAATTGGCTGGAGATAATTCCAGTGACCCCAGGATTGCAAATTAGTCTCCACAATCTCTGAGGCGAGACAGCTTCTGACCCAGATGCAAGTTGGGGATCTTTCAAGCTCTGATTCCACTTTCAGTGTAAGCCCCCTCTAAAAGAGGGGCTTACATTCGCCATTAGAGGCCCCACTTTTTTGTTTCTTCCCCTCCAGTTTATGGGTTTTGTAGGTGTTTGGGGGAAGGCATATGTTAAGCTATACTTTGAGACTGCCACTAGAGGCAGGCTTTTTAGCCTCTTAAAACTGGGAGCGGGTAGCCGGGGAGGGATAGGAGGCTGGCTGGGAGATGGCAGGACAGGCAGACAGGAAGGAGCTTGTTGGTTCAGGTATGGGGCCATATTCTGGGGGATCCCTCCCTCCTGTAAGTCAAAGGTAGTGCCAGGAGCAAGGTGATGTGGTGCTGGTAATGAGAGGTGCAGGGTGAGGGCATTAGTTAGCCTGCCAGCATTGTGTGGGGCAGATGGGGATGCAGGGAGAAAGGGGTGGTGAGAGTGCCCTAGGATGTAGCTTGGTGGGGTCCCAGGCCTGTGGGAAGTAGGCCTGGACTGCCAGGGCTGGAGGTTTTGTGGCAGAATCCCTCCAGGGGAAGGGACTGGCAGCACCTTTTTTGGTTCCTGGTGTGGCAGGGTAGTCCAGGCCTGGTTAAGGGGGTGCCGGGAACTTCTCACCCACTATGGGACCTGCTTGGAGGGGCAGGCCTTGGGGCGCCGATCACAAGCTGTTCGGGCAGGCCGCAGGTCGGTTGGGACAGGCCTTGGGAAGTCCTCCAGACCCAGTAGATTACAGCAAGCACAGGATGAAAGGTGTGTAGGGATGCATGTCAGAAGTAGTTTGAGGTCCATCCTCCCCCTGTTTAGCTGAGGAAAGGAGACTGGGTGTGACTTCGGCCACAGTTTAAGGGGATTCTGACACCTTAAGGACTTGGAAGGACTGGTCAGGGAAGGAAAATTCCTGAGTCCCATGGCATGGGACAAGTTGGAAGAAGCAGCTCGCTTCTCCAACAGGTGGAAGACTGACCAGGGAGGAATGGTGAAGAACAAGTAAAATCAGAGATCAACTTACCAGTACCAGAGGGTAGGTTGGGCTCTATGGTCCGGTGAAGGTCCCAGGGAGGTCTTGGGTAATAGCAACATCTGTTCTCTCAGTCTTGTGCCCCCCTGGTTCTGTAAATAGTTTATGCTCCATGGAGCCAGATGGCTGATAAGTTTTAAGCAAGCAATGAGAACCCTTGGCAGAAATCATTGGGACCTCAGGTGTAATAAATTGGTTTGTTGCGTATTCCTGAGTGTGCAAGAGTGTTTTTAAAAATTATCAGATAGCTGAATTCCAGAGAACTTAATTAATTTCTAACCAGATTTCTTTGGGTGCAGTTTAAAGCTTATAGCCCCTATGATATCGGTGCTTCCTGGGCCGGGATGCTGGTGGGGGACATCGAAAAAGAAGAAAGAGAAAAGAGGAGGTTTCCAGTTCCATCATACAGTATCCAGAGGAGTGGCAAGGGTAACAATTTCCATTATGCTGTAGTAGGACCTGGGCCATGGTAAGACAACATCATTTCATGGGGGGGGCTCAAACTACTTCTGGCCTGCATCCCCACACACCGATCATCCTGTGCTTGCTTTAAGCTACTGTGTCCTGAGGGCTTCCCAAGGTCTGTCCCACCATGGTTGCAAATGGTGCCACACTATCGAACCCTGCAGACATAGCTACTGGTATAAATAATTTTTTCACTGACCTGGACAAATACAAAAAAGACCTGCCTCCCGTCCCAGCTGACTCAACATCGCCTGACCCCGACTGTACCCTCCCCCAATGTCCACCTAAAACTGATCACAAGGTTAGAGGTCCTCAAACAATTTAAGGGTCTCAACCCAGACAGTGCCCCTGAATTTGATACCCTTCGTCAAAAATTCCTTAGGATAGGAGCACCTGCCATCGCCTACCCAGTAATGCTACTAATAAACAAATATTTCCTTTCTCATACAATCCTGGACAAATTGAAAACTGCAGTTGTAGTCCCAGTACTTAAAAGTGGCCCCACAAACCTAGTAGAAAACTATAGGCCTATAGCTATCCTATGCCCCCGAGCAAAGATCCAGGAGAGAATTATTTATAATCAACTCTACTCACATCTCGAACTCAACAATGCCCTAACTATCCATCAGCATGGCTTTCGTAAACAGCATGGCACAGAATCAGCACTGGTATGTGTAACCTTGGACATTTTCAGGGCAATGGATCAGGGTGAGGCCACCTTTGTGGACCTGACCATAGCCTTCAACCTTGTCAGCCACCAATTTCTCCTCACTAAACTCCATCAACTTGGTCTTGACCCTGCATCCCACTCCTGGCTAGCCAACTACTTAGCGAACAGGCTCCAGTGTGTAAAATGGTATGGTGCCACATCCTCCCACACTTCCATAACCAACGGTGTTCCACAGGGCTCCATATTAGGACTACTCCTATTCTCCATTTCCGTCAATGAACTGCCATTCAACTGTGGGTCTGCAGCAATTCAATTATATGCTGATGACGCCATTCTATACATGTCTGCTAAAGATATCAATGTCATAAATGCCAACCTCGAGAGTGATTTTCGGGCTTTGGAGGTCTGGTTCAAAGCCAACCTGTTAGTACTTAACACTAAAAAGACTCAAACCATGTTTTTCCACCACACCTCCTATAAACTTGATAACCAACCGCCTTTGGTTGTTCAGATATCAGTGGGGGTGACGCTGGAATGTGTCAAAAGCTTTAAATACCTGGGCGTCACCTTAAATGAAAACCTAACCTTCGAGATCCATACCAATAAAATTGTAAAATCAACTCACCAGAAACTAGGGTTACTATACCATACGGCCCCCTACCTCACTTCCCAATCCAGAAAGACCATCTCTACTGCAACCCTACTCCCAGATCTCCTCTATGGTGCATCCTTGCTTTCCACAGTGAAGCCATCTATTCTGAACAGACTTGGGCAAGCATATCACCATATTGCCAGATTTGTCTCTTCAGCCCCAGCCCGAACTCACCACTGTGCTGTGCTCAGTACCTTAAATTGGCCAGATTTTGAGGTGAAGTTGACTACCCCTTGTTGTGTACCACCTTCAAATTAATTCACCTCCCCTCCAAGCCTGTCTAACCTACTGACCCAGAAACCATTCACCAGGTCCCTTAGAACATCTCACCAACCATTACTAAGTATACCTAAAACTTGTTTAGCAGTTGGAAAGAGATCTTTCTTGTATGCAGCGGCAAATAAATGGAACAATCTTCCAATAGGACTTCTGTCTTGCATATCTCTCTTGCAGTTTAAAAAAAAGTACAAGGACCTATTCCTTGCCACTGGCATATATAACTGAATATAAGCCCCTGCCTTGCAGGCAGGGGTTAATCCTATGTCATGCTCTCAAGGTTTCTTTGAACCCTGTGTAACAGTCTGAAAGTTGTTTATACCCTAAAATGTATGATGTTTCTCTATCTTATGTACTTACTGCATCAAATTGTTGAATATTTCTACTTGTTACTGTTACTACTGTTTGTACCACTGTTGGTACTATGCTTAATGTCCATCTACTATGTTTAATGTCTATCATTTGTCGAATGCTTAGATTCCCCGGGTCACCATTGAAAAAGGGACTGTCTTGTCTCAGTGGGCCTATCTGGTCATCAAAATTCAAATAAATAAATACAGTTTTATTCTCCATGGTAGTTTGATGTTCTGGTCTGGGTCTCTTTGGGTAGGCCCCCTTCCCTTCTTGCAACATTGGGAGCTCCTAGACAAATGGAAAGGTGGGGTGGCTATATCTGGAGAAGTGTAGCTCGGTCTGCAGACTTGGCAGTCCTGATTCACAAAGAGTTCAGGCTGAGAAAAGACAAAGTAGGCCTCTACCCAAATTTCCCCGAGCTGCAGGGAGCCTTCTAACTCTGACCAGAGACTCCCCAAGACTGACGCAGACTGCCTACAGATTGCCCAGAACTGAACTCAGTACAGCCAGTCCCCTTTAAATAAGGAGTAGAGTTCCAGCAATACAACTGGCTGCCCAAGCTGTCTAAAACAGTCTAAGGGCCAGATATTCAAAATGTTGCTCCGGGGCTAAATTATCACTGCCTGGAATGCTAAATTAGCCTGAAACCAATAGCCCACTATATCCAAAAGGGATAGCCCTGGTGCTAAACCTGCTGAATATAGCATGTTAAGGAAGCTGGGCAAACTGGGCTGGGAGTACAGTGCTAAAATAGAATGGAAATAAGACAGCTCTGAATATAGCAACCAGGAAGTGCAAACCACAACAGCATCCTAGTTCACAGTGACATGAAGGAAGGTAGAGGTGAACTATGTGGCCAATGTGTGTGCTAGCAAAGGAGTAGAGTCAGTAAAGCTGCAAGCAGCAGCACATGTGAAATTACATTGTGCAAAATGTACAATATTTCTGAAACATTTATATGCGTACAACACACATTTTGCTAGGTTTATACAGAGGAGCTGTTTGTCTGCACAATCAATGTTTTGCCTGTGCAAAACTTTTCTATTTTCAAAAGTTACATGCAAATGAACCTACTTAAGTAGGCTGTGGGCAAACATCCAGATTAGCATCTCATTATGACCTAATTTGCATGCAGTTTGCCTAGTGCTGTTGCAGGGTCCCACAGCTCCACCTGTAGGTCAGTCTGGGAATGCATGGTGGTAGCTGCAGGCTACATTTGTACAGTACAGCATAGCACATTGTGCCACAGGGGACTACACAGCACAGGCACAGGTGGTGGTGGTGCTGCATGCAATTGTCAAACTGTAGTTTGTGCTACAATGCACAGCAGACAGTACAGTAGCAAGGGGGCCAGTAGTGTGAGGGACACAGCAATGCCTATGGTGTGTAGGGCAGTGATGACCACTGCACTGTACACAGTGACAGGCCTAACTTCCACTGGCATGGGATGCTCACAGTGAAATATTCACGGCTGGCTGTGTGTGCTGTGGTGTCTGTACAGATGTGCGGTATGTGGCTGGGGGGGGCACACACCATCAGACAGGCACACTGGTGTTGGGGTATTCCCAACACTGGCCCATGTGTACTGCGTGGCTTGTCCCAGCCTTGTGGCTGCACCCAGTCTGTGATGCAGCCTGGACACTTGTACACTCTCCCCTCAACACCCTCCATGCCACAGTGCTGCATGTGTGTGTGCTGGCGTCTGTTGGTGTCCACAGAAGGGTGCTCTGCAGGTGTGTGGTGTATGGCCGCACTGCCATGGTGTCCACTGGGAACCAGGTCACCAGTTACTGCTTGGCATGGCTGGGACTGGTGGCAGATGATGGCATCATAGGGATGCCATCAGTGAGCAGCATGTTTCCTCTGACTGGCTTATTTCTATGTGTCATACTTACTGGATAGGGTCACACAAAGCTGCGCAAAAGTCACGCGAAGCCACAAAGTCATGCAAAGATGGTTTGCCTGGAGTTAAGACTACCTTCTCCTGGGCTGTAATTTGCACCGAACAAAGTGTTGCACTAAGCCGCACAAAAACACTTTGTGCGGTGCTATTCACTGCATATAGCATTGCGCCTGTATTCATGTACACACCCCTTCTGTTTGACCCTTGCATACTGTACATTATAATTTTGCCCAGCGCTAATGCAGTTTGCACACATTATATGACGTTTTGAATATAGCGGACCTGCGCTAACCTGACACTAACCCTGTGCAAACGGTTTGTGCCCAGTGCAAAGTTTTGAATATCTGGCCCAAAGTCCCTTAATTGGCTTGATTTGGGGTGCGCCAAAAATTGTACCTCCTTCCCCCTCAACAGTCTCTGGCAAGTCCCAAAAGTCCCTTTGGCAAATACTGGCTCCCCCGATTGGTTGATAGGCTGCAAAGATGGCTGCTAAAATATAAAGGTTTCCAAGCAGCCTATGCATTTCCCACTTTAAAGTTCTGGTGCAGCCAGTAACAGTACTTTTAAGTTACATTAACCCCACAGTCATGTAGCCCCTTTGGTGCCTTTTATAGCGATTACCATATTTTATATTTATATACAGTACTTTTCTGGTAGCTGCCCCCTTAATATAGTGCCCCTAGCAGCAGGCAGCTCTTCATTAAAATTCATGAAGGGGCTATGCATAGGTGTTATCCCCATAACGGTCCCAACCCTAGCGCTTCTTGGTGCTTCCTTAATTATATTACAAGAGGCCTCTCAGTGACCTTGTACTGATCCCTGATTTAGCAGACGTGGGCACTGGGACCACAGAATTACCACTGTTTTGACCGCAACGGCTGTCGGAAAGAGCAAAGTGCTAACTTGTGCATGCGTAAGCACTGACCAGACGGGGAAAGATGCTGGCAGCTCACAATCATGCTCTGTGAGCTCATTCAGGGCTAAAAACATATACGGAGCCCAATTAGGGGCCCTGGGGGACATTTACAGACCTGAGCTGTGGCGGTGGATGTTGGGGAAATTACAGGGACACCAGGGCAGGAGCAGAGAGATGGGAGGCATTACGGTAAACCCCCCAAATGGGAGGGGGGGTTACAATAAGGTGGACACTCAGGAGGGGGTTGAGATAATAAGCAGTGATCTGGAGAAACTCGAGGAGTGGTCTAAAGTGTGGCAGTTGGGGTTAAGTGCCACAAAGTGCAGGATCGTGCCCCTATGGCATAAGATGGGCAGGGAAGGAGGTACTGATGGTCACTAAACAGGAAAGGGACCTCGGGTTATCATATTTTATGACCTCAAGGTGGCAGTGCAGTTTGTCAATGTGGGTAGGGCTAATGGGATGCTGGGGTGCATTGGGGTGGGGGTATATCCAGCAGGAAGAGGAGATACTGTTGCCACTGAATCACTCACTGGAGCACTGTGTCCAGTTTTGGAGGCTGCACCTCAGAAAAGACATAGGGAGAGCCAGTCCAGAGGAGAGCAACTAAAATGATGCTGGGGTTGCACTGTCTCAGCATGTACACACTGGAAAAAAGGACAGTGAGAGGTGACATGATAGACCTACAAATACCTCAGAGTGGTGAACAGGTTCAGGAGGGAAGTCTCTTTCAAAAGAGAAGGAGCACCAAGACTGGGGGCATGTGATGAAGCTGGCGGGGTGAAAGTTCAAGAGAGATATGAGGAAATATTTCTTCACTGAAAGGGTCGTAAATGCCTGGAACAGACTGCCAAAAGAAGTGATTGAGACAAAAACAGCGGGGGGTTTCAAGCATGAATGGGATAGACTTAGGGGTGTTTTAGAAAACAGGCAGGGAGGAGGGCAGGTTACTGGAAACCTGTAAGGGTCTGCGGAGACAGATTAGACAAGGAACATTTGGGCAGACTGGGTGGACCAAACTGTCCTTTTCTGTTGACAAATTCTGTGTTTCTTTGAATGGGGGATGCAAATATAATCTGTTTTGCAGAAATCTCATGAATTTTATGAACCAGGGTTGAATTTAGTTGCCTGGCCAGGCTCGGCCTATAAAACACACCTCCAGAAGTGCCCATCCACTCCAGACAATGCAAGTACAATTACGCCAAACCTTTTTGTATTATCAGCCCACCTGTGCTGGGGGCACTACTCTTTTCCCATTGGAACCAGTATTCATCCGTTAAAACCTTTTAGGGAGCTCCCAGTATTTCACTGAATACCCATTTGTGGAATTGGCCAATGGTAGTGCACTTCAAACAGAATAAACTCTTTCCAACATCAACCCCGAAAGCCATGCAGTTGCTTAAATGGCAACTTCAAACAAGATATCTGTAGATTCTGGCCCAGTAGGGAAATCTGTAGATTTAGAATCTATGACAGTCGACAAATTTGTTGCCGACCAGCGTTACAGTGACAACTTAATGTCGACTGCAGTTGCCCCCTGCACCCCCTGAAACTAAAATAATCAACTCCGAGCTGGAGTTGATTCAGGGATGCGGTGCAAGACCCCCAGAAAGCAGTGCCGGTGTCCTATGCTGACAATACAGTGACCTGTTGCTGTTGTCGCTGTACTGTCGGTCACGGTTAAATTGTCGCTGTAGCAACGGCATACCATAGATTTGGTAGCAAACAATTTTATGTACAATCTCCAGTTACAGGGCAAGCCCAGAGAGTATTCACAGTTTTGGTGTTACCAGCTTCCCTTACAACTTGGTCCCCTCTCCATCAATCTCTGCTGGTGCAGGTGACTCTAGAGCAGTCGGTCATTTGTTCTTGCGGAAGCAGCTCAGCTGTGCAGGTTTCGGATGCTTCAAGGCTGAAATCAGGTTTTAATCTTCAGCAGTCTTTTGGAACTCTTTGGCTCCTGTCTCCTTCTCCACAGGTCAAACCTGTCTAAGAACCAGGGGTCACACTTCTCTGACACACACACACACACACACACACATATATATATATAGGCTTCAAGACCCTTATATGGGACACTAACCAGTACCTGTCACTGCCTGTTCTTTTTCCATAACTTGTGCTGGCTGTACAATCTCAGACTGGACTTCTTTCTCTACTAGTTTGGTTGCCATTCTCCTGATAACCACTCCTGGACTTGCTGCTGCAGAATCCATAGCTTTCTCTGTGCTTCCCTGGTACTAGTTCCAGTACCCACACACAAAACTCCTGTCTTAGGGTATGCATGGCATAAATCCCACTTCTTACACCATCTGTCATTGAGGCACAGGTCAGGAAGCATAGGGAAAACCAGGAGCAGTTGTAGAATTTACCAAAAATATTTATTTAAAGTAGTAGTATCATAAAATTAACTTATTCAGTATAATTATTTACAAAGGCAAAATAAAGTTTTCTTTCCATCTATGTTCCTTGTTCTCCTAATCTTTCTTGCAGTTGCAGCTTAGCTCTTTTATAAGTCCTTTCAAACCCCATCCTTAGCAAGCATCCTGTTTTTTGTAAATACTGTATCAAGCAGGAGCTGCTAGAACACAGTGTGCTTTGAGCTTTTGTGAAAGGCTGGAAGATTTGCAGTCAAGTAACCTCTGGAGTTTTCCATTAGCTTTTTACAATCATCTCAAATTATAATTATGTACATTTCAACAGTAATGCTATACATTTTCCAAACAAAGGAGATCCCAATATCAGTTACATTTCCATTCAAAGATTTGCACATATTTTTATATCAGCGGATATGCAAGGGAGGAAAAACAGACAGCAATAGAAAACTGAGAGACAGTGCGAGGCAAATAATTGTGAGATTGTCAGGGTGATCAAATCCAAGGTCTCACAAGAAAATTGGGTTGTGCAACTAGACAGAGAAGTAGACAGGAAAGGACAGATCCTTGCATTTTAAACCCTTTCTCTATAACAACTGGGACATGGTCCTATTCCACCCTGTCACACCATGTCAGATGAAACTGATTGAGTTCTTTGATTGGATGACCAGGGAGATCGATCAGAGTGGGGTGCTGGACGTGGCCTATCTGGATTTTAGCAAGGCCTTCAACACCACACCACGTAGGAGTCTTATAAGGAAAATGGGCAATTTAGGGGTGGGACACAAGGTGATAAATTGGAGAAGGAACGGGTTGATGGATAGGTGACAGAAGGTGGTGGTAAATGGCACTTATTCCAGTGAAGGGAAAGTGACCAGTAGGGAACCTTAAGGCTCAGTGCTGGTACTAGACCTCTTTAATGTCTTCATAAGCAACATTGCAGAAGAGCTAGAAGGAAGGTATGTCTCATTGCAGATGACACCAAAATCTGTAATAGGGTAGAGATGTCAGAGGGGGTGGAGAGAACGAGAAGATACCTGAGAAAACTCGAGGAGTGGTCAAATGTATGGCAGCTGGGTTTCAGTGCAAAAAAAAAAAA
Source organism: Neoceratodus forsteri (assembly GCA_016271365.2). NCBI lineage: Eukaryota > Metazoa > Chordata > Ceratodontiformes > Ceratodontidae > Neoceratodus > Neoceratodus forsteri. The sequence continues at coordinate 1,526,809,692 of CM028131.1, forward strand.
GCAAAATCATGCACCTAGGGTACAGAAACCCAGGGGGTGGTATATGAAATGGGGGGGTATTGATGGCCACAAAACAGGAAAGAGACCTTGTGGTTAACATAGCAGACTACCTCAAGGTGGCAGGACACTGTGACCAGGCAGCAAGGAGGTCCAGTGGGATGTTGGAGTGCAAAGTGTGGGGAATCACCAGCAGAAGTAGAGAGCTGGTGTTAGCACCATAAAGAATGTTGGTGAGACCCACCCTAAAGTACTTTGTACAGTTCTGGAGACCACATCTCAGAAAGGACATAGATAGGGTAGAGGCTGTCCAGAGGAGGGCAACTAAAATGGTACAGAGGTTGCATCAAAAGCACTACGAGAAGAGACTGAGGGAGTCTCAGTATGTACCCCTGGAAGAGGGGGAGGAGAAGAGGAACATGATAAACATAGAAACATAGAATTTGACGGCAGATAAGGACTGCTTGGCCCACCCAGTCTGCCCATTTCCCTGCCTACTGGATAAGCTGCAGATCCTAGTTAACCAGCAGCCTACTTCTTTCTACCCCCACCCCCTAGAATTGCCTTATGACTGTCCCATGCATGCTTGAATTCCACCACTGTTTTTGACTCCACGACCTCCTCCGGAAGGCCGTTCCATGCATCCACAACCCTCTCTGTGAAAAAATACTTCCTTAAATTACCTCTGAGCCACCCCCATCTTCAAATTGTGACCCCTTGTTCTTGCACACCTCTCTTTTTGAAAGATGCTACCCTCTTGGACTTTGTTGATTCCCTTGAGGTACTTGAAAGTTTCTATCATGTCCCCACTCTCCCTCCTTTCCTCGAGGCTATACATATTAAGCTCCTTAAGTCTGTCTTCATATGTCTTCCGGTGCAGATCCTGCACCATTTTAGTTGCCCTCCTCTGGACAGCTTCCATCCTGTCTATGTTTTTGTGAAGACTGGGTGTCCAGAACTGCACACAGTACTCCAGTTGGGGTCTGACCAGCTGTCTGTACAGAGGATAATAACTTCCTGTTTTCTACTGGTGATGCCTCTCCTATGCATCCCAGTATCCCCCAACCCTCCTTGCTGCCCTCTCCATTGCTTGCCCACCTTTGGTCATCTGATATGACTACCCCCAGGTCCCTTTCCATTTTGTTGTTGTTAGTATCTCACCCCATTGTGTACTCTTCCCTGGGTTTTGTTTCCCAGGTGCATTACCTTGCACTTCTTAGCATTGAATCTAAGCTGCCATACATTTGCCCATTCCTCTAACCTTGCCAAGTCCTTTTCATCCTTTCCACCCCACCTTGTGCATCAACTCTGTTGCAGATCTTTGTGTCATCTGCAAAGAGACATACTTTTCCTTCAGTCCCTCTGCAATGTCGCTTATAAAGACATTGAAGAGGACCGTCCTTATGAACCCTGTGGTACCCCACTACTAACCCCCTTCTTCAGAGTGGACTCCATTTACTATTACTCTCTGTGTCCTATTCTCCAGCCAATTTTCACCCAGGCTGTCATCTTGGGACCACTCCCAGGCTAGCTAATTTGTATATTAATCTTTTGTGTGGGACTGTGTCAAATGCCTTGCTAAAGTCTAGGTAGGCCATGTCCACAGCCCCTCCCTGATCTACTACTTTGGTCACCCAGTCAAAGAAATCTATCAGATTTGTCTGGCATGACCTTCCTGCTGTGAATCCATGCTGCCTTGGGTCCTGTGCCCCTCTAGCCTCTAGATACTCGACAATTCTTTCCTTCAGAAGTGATTCCATCATTTTCCCTACCACTGAGGTTAAACTAACAGGTCTGTAGTTTCCTGCTTCTGCCTTGCTCCCACTTTTGTGAAGGGGAATCACATCTGCCCTCCTCCAGTCCTCAGGTACCACCCCATCCTCCCATGATTTGTTAAACAGGGTAGTCAGTGGTGTCACTAATTCCACCTTTAGTTCTTTTAGAATTCTGGGATGAATCCCATCAGGCCCCATTGCTTTGTCCACTTCAGTTTTAAGAGTTCTTTCAGAACCCTTTCTTCTGTAAATGGGCTGGTATCAACTTCTGTATCCAGAGTGTTTCTACTGTTTGTTTTAGGTACCTCCCCCTCTTCCTTTGTAAATACAGAGCAAAAATATTTGTTTAGTATCTCTGCCTTTTCACAGTCACCCTCTGCCCACCCTCCCCTTTATTAAGCCTCACTATCCCTCCTTGGTCTTCCTTCGGCTCCCTGATGTACCTATAAAAGGTTTTATCCCCCTTCTTAACTGAGTTGGCTATCTTTTCCTCAGTTTGGGCCTTTGCTGTTCTGACTGCCTTCCCAGCTTCATTTTGCTTTAACTGATACAGTTCTCTGTCCTGCTCCTTCTGTGATTCCTTGTACTTCCTGAAAGCTTTCTTTTTCTCTTGAACCTTTACTGCCACTTCCTTTGAGAACCATAGTGGTTTCTTACATCGTTTAGTTTTGTTTATTTGCTTCACACAAAGGCTAGTTACCTCTGTGATGGCAGTTTTATTATTCCCATTGTTCTTCCACCCCTCCTTCCTGCCCATTTGCTAGTGCATTCCTTAGCACGCACCCATTTAGCAAAGTCAGCCCTCCTAAAGTCCAGTACCTTTGCCTTTGTGTGGCTTGACTCTATTGCTGTGTTTATTGTGAACCATACTGTTCGATGGTCGCTAGTTCCCAGATGGCTACCCACTTCTACATCTGTGATCCTCTCTTCATCTTCATTTGAGAGAACCAGGTCTAAGATTGCTCCCTCTCGGTGGGCTCCAATACTAGTTGTCTAAGGCATGCCCCCTGTAGGGCATCTAGAATAACCCCACTCTTCGAAGTGGCTGCTGCAACTGCACTCCAGTTAACATCTGGCATATTCAGATCGTCCATCAGCAATATCTCCCCTTTTTCTGCCTTACTAAGTATACTTTCTATCACTTCCTTGTCCATTTCCTCCCCCTGAGAAGGGGGTCTGTATATAACCCCTGTGCGGATTGTGGCACCATTGCCGGTCTCCAAATTTACCCACAGTGCTTCTTCTCCTCCCTGTTTTCCCTTTTGTTCTGCTGCTTTGATTCCTTCCCTTATGTAAAGAGCTACTCCTCCTCCTCCTCCTCTATTACCCTCTCTGTCCCTCCTGTAGATAGTGTATTCTGGCATGTTTACGTCCCAGTCATGGTTTTGTGTGAACCATGTTTCTGTGACTGCCACAATATCCAGATGTTCCTCCTCCATCAAGGCCATTAATTCAGGAAGCTTGTTACTCAGACTACGGGCATTGGTACTCATTGCTTTCCATTTTTTTATGGCTTTACCTTCAGTTGTAGCATCCCCCACTGACCTTTCTACCTTGGTCTTTTTCTCATTTAGTACCCTGTTTTGTAGGGAGAGGCTGGGATTTTCCTGCTGCTTATCAGTGCCTCCCCCCTTGACTAGTTTAAAAGCTTGCCAATGAAGCATTTAAACCGATTGCTCAAAAAAGTTGTTCCCTTCCTGGACAGATGCAGACCATCCTGCCAGTATAGGCTGGTGTCCCTCCAGGTGGAACCCCAGTCACCAATGAAGCCAAACCCCTGTGTTCTACATCATTTTTTCAACCATTCATTAAATTGCATGGTGCAAAGTACCCTCGCCTCATTCATGCCATTGACAGGCAGCACCTCTGAGAAGGATACTATGTGTGCTACTTGTCTTAGGCCCCTCCCCAGTTCTACAAAGTCCTTCTGCGCTGCTCTAATCTCATATTGAGCCAAGTCATTTGTCCCTAGGTGGACAATGACGTCCAGCTCAGACTCCCGTGCAGCTGTTCTCGTGATCCTGAGGATGCGCTTCCTGTCCCTCCAAGCCATGGCACCAGGCAGGCACCTTACTTCAGTTTTCCCTGCTCCCCCCGGTTCTATCCCCCTAATAATTGAGTCCCTTACCAGAAGCTGCTTCCTTTCCTTGTGGTGTCCTCTGCCTCCTTCCTGTGGGCCTCCCTTGTGACAGGTGTCCTCAGTCTCCTTAATCTCCTCTGTGGGTGCATCCATAGGGGAGCTGTGCTCACCCAGAATGGTGTATGGATTGTGGAGTGGAACAACTGACAGGGTGTGCCTCTAAGTACCTATAAGTACCTTCTGGAGGTGAACAAGGTACTAGAGGGGAATATTTTTCAGAGGAGAAGGTGCACCAGGGCAAGAGGACATGAAATGAAGCTGGAAGGGGGACGGGGAGTTTAGGAAGGATGTGAGGAAGTACTTCACTGAAAGAATGGTGGATGTCTAGAACAGTCAACTAGGGAAGGCGGTGGGAGCGAAAACGGTGGGCTTCAAGCATGCATTGGATAAGCACAAAGGAATCTTAGTAAAAAAGTGTGGGTGGGGGAGTAGCAGGAGATCAGGTAGGGTTCGCAGTTACAGTAGGCAGGGACAAACAGGGCAGACTAAGTGGTCCAAGTGGTCCTTACCTGCTGACAAATTCTATGTTTCAATAGATTAGATCTCATAAATGGGATTTTGAATATGCTCCTGCAAGTTGCTCTAGTTGCAATACCAGATCGTGTTTTCTCAAAAGACCTCCCCACTAATCATGAAAGAAGATTTAGGGTAATGTTTTTCAAAAAGCATGCAACCTGAAAACTGTACCACTCCTGTACAGATAATCGTTGAACCATACTCTGCATCACACAATGGTGAGTAAGTCTCGATGACTGTGTTGCAGAACATAGTATTTTGTCATAAAGCATTCTCACCTTAGGTAACAGTCCTGGAGGCTAACCCATAGCATAAAAGACAATTATGCCTGAATGATGACAGAATTTTTCACATATTTTTTAGTTTTTCTTGCAAAACACTTATGTTTAACTTAAATTCATGTCTTGCATGATCTTTAATTTTTCTGGATGCATTTGGGAAAAAAGAGAACATGTACTTTAGAGAGGGCTGTATCATCTCCAAAATACATAAATTTGTTTTTTCAGATATGGCCAGAACATTAAGCCAGGGGAACGGACTTTTGAAAGCAGATTTTTGTTCAAGTCCTGGGTGCATGAGATATTATACAAAGACTTGTGATAAAAAATAAATAAATGTGATTTTCTTTTTTTTTTCTTTTTGTTTGATATTTCTCTTTATTCCCCTCCTACTGTCCCGTCGGAGCCGCACCATCGGGAGTCACCTATGAAGTCTGACCCTGCCGGTGCCTTACCTGACAGTCTCCGGTCCCTCCATCTGGCCTCGGAAACCCCCCGGGTGGGGATGGACCCCCGAATCTTGCATATCTCGTCAGGGTCCGGAGCTGTAGGCAGGCACATTGGGACCCGACTCGGCGCTCCGTCTTCCTGGCTCTGATGTTTTTTTTTCACTGTTCTGTGGGATGTTGCAAGCCCTTACGTCATGGCACATATGCCAACATTGGCAATGTCCCTCCCCCTCCTTCCTCAAAGGAGGAGCCCCTGTGACTGATTGGTTGCCAGCCTCCGCCCACGACCAATCATGCCTTAGTGACTCCAGCTTGCCATTGCTCCTCCAGCCTCTGCCACAGGTCGCCACTTGACGGGTTGAAAGACCCTCTCTCCCCCAGAGAAGGTGAGCCGTCATTGTATGCTCCAGTCTGTCTTCTCCCCGGCCAACCCCCGGCGGCCTGAGCTTGCTCCCGAACCCAGGTCACCAGCGTGGAGTGAATAAATGTGATTTTCTATCTCATGTGTCATTTGGACTCCTGCTAGACCACTTTTCTGTGATGTAGCATGTCAATGCTGGGGCCCCTTGCAAACAGTTTTTGGCCAATCTTAGCTGCAGTCTGCTATTAAGGAGGTACAGGTATCGCAACTGTATCGGAAGTTAGAAAATAAGGTGTGCTTGCGATGTTTGGATTTGGCACAGCTGCAGTGATGCAAGGGGTTGATACAAGAATTGACCCAGACACTGCTCCATCCTTTGTAAATCTGGCCCAGGGACTCTGTTCTAACAGGCCACTCTATGCAAATTTACCAAGGAGTATGTCCCAGTTCTCCCAACAAGTCACTCAAAGGAACAGAGAGCGTATCCACCTCAGTTTTATGGTTCCCAAAGTCGGGGGGGGGGGGTAAAACTTTCAGTGATTTGAATAAGGGTTTTCTAACCCTTGCCTTAAAAAGAAAAATGCTGATGCAGTGTGCTTAGGCTGATCAGACTATGAGCCTAACTTCTTAAAGCAATATACTAGCATCTTTAATATAAAAGTAATTTATTGATTAAATAAATTAAAGTAAACCTATCTGAAAATGTGTTAAATATTTCGTATCTTTCATCATAACATGATGAAAGGAAAGGCCACAATTAAAGATACAATTCTCGAGCCAGCCCAGTGGCGTGGAGGGCTGAGGCATTTGTGCCTTACCTCCTGCCATGCCGGCGACCTGTGTTCGCTGTGTGAGCGGGCCACCGGGGGTCAGCTGGGGAGGGAGAGAGGACTGGCACTCCTGCTGAATGACTGCCCCCAGGTGGAGGCCTGAGGGTGGTGTGGGTCTGTTGGGCATCAGGGAAAGGGAGGGTACTGCAGGACTTCCGCTGACATGCTTGCACCTTCATGCACACACGTCTGGCTGTGTGCGCCCCAGCAATGGGGAACAGGAAGAAATAAAAGGAAAAACCCAGGCTGCAGGATGACGCCTGACCCTCCGCAGGCTCCTCACCCAGTGACCGGGCTGAAGGTAAGTCCCGGTGATACCAGGGTGACGTGGCTGGGGGGTTGGACAGAAGGGGGCAGCCAGAGTAGGAGCATTAAAAAAAATATATATATATATATATATATAGACAATTCTCAGGGTCTCATGATTTAATCATCAAAGTTGGTAGTTTATTGTATCCTGCCCTATATGCAATACAGGGCTATGCAAGCAATGTGTGTGGCTCTTTTGAGACTCTGGTCTCCCCTTTTTACATGGAGACATAGAATTTGTTGGCAAAGAAGGACTACTTGGCCAACCCAGTCTGCCCAGATGTTCACTACCTAATCTGTCTCTGCAGACCCTAACTGGTCTTTGGTGACATTCCCTCCTCCCTGCCTATTTACTGATATACCTCTGTGTCTATCCCATGCTTGCTTGAAGCCCCATCAACACTGTTTTCACTTCCACCACTGCTACTGACAGTCTGTTCCAGGTGTCTACCACCCTTTCAGTGAAGTAGTATTTCTTCAGATCCCTCTTAACCCGCCACCCCCCAGCTTCCTCACATGCCATCTAGTTCTGGTGCTCTTTCCTATTTGAAAGAGACTTCCCTCCTGGGTCCTGTACACCCCTGTGAGGTACTTGTAGGTCTCTTTCATGTCATCTTTCACTGTCCTGTCTTCCAGTGTGTACAGTACATATGACCATATGAACAGGCCAGCAGAGGGAGGACATTTTGTCTATCAATTCTGCTCTTATTGCAGGGTCCACAGATTGAGCTAATGTCCTTGCCTTCCCTCCCCACTCCTCTCATCCTCCCTACCCATGATCCTTACCTTCCCCCATGCCTATCCTAGCCTGTCTTAAAGCTGCCCACTGTCTTCAATGAGATGACCTCTTCCAGCAGTGCATTCCAAGTGTCCACCACCCTCTCTGTGATGAAGTGCTTCCTGACTTCCCTCCTAAACCACCCACCCTCCAGCTTAAGACTGTGTCTCCTTGTGTTATGGCACTTGCCACTTAGCTTAAAGAGACTATGCTTATCAACTTTATTTATCCCTTTCAGGTACCTGAAGGTTCCTATCATGTCCCATCTCTTTCTCTCCTGTCGTTCAGGGAGTATATGTTCAGTGCCCTCAACCTCTCCTCGTATGCCTTACCCTGCTGGCCCGCTATCATCTTTGTAGCCCTCCTCTGAACCTTCTCCAGCAAGTTAATGTCCTTTTTGAGGTGTGGGCACCAGTACTGAACTCCATACTCTAGATGCAGCCTTACCAGTGACCTGTACAAGGGCAGTATAACCTCCTCTCTCCTACTACTAATCCCCCTAGGTATGCATCCCAGCATCTTATTTGCCTTTGCTGCTGCTTTCTTGCACTGCATGGAGTGCTTCAGGTCACTAGTGATCATCACTCCCAGGTCCTTCTCCTCCTCCTCATCTGATGCAGATACTCAGACTCCACCCAGGTAGTACTCTGTCCTGGGATTCTTGGCTCCAATATGCATAACTTTGCATTTCTTGGCATTGAAGCCAAGCTGTCAGATCCTGGATCACCTCCCCAGCTTTTCCAGATTTTCCTGTAAGTCCTGTATCCCTTCAGCTGTGTCCTCTCTACTACAGAGCTTGGTGTCATCCATGAATAGGCACATTTTGCCCTTAATGCCATCTCCAGTGTCATTGATGAAGACATTAAACAACACCGGCCCCAGCACCGAGCCCTGCGGGACACCACTGGTTACCTCTCTGGTGCCAGATAACTCTCCCCCCACAAGCACCCTCTGGGTTCTGTCCCTCAGCCAGTTTTCCACCCATCTGGCCATCTTTTCCTCAACCCAACAATCTACCAACTTCCTGATCAACCTTTTGTGGTGCACAGAGTCAAAGGCCTTGCTGAAATCAAGATAGAGGATGTCTACTGCTTGGCCCCTGTATACTGTCTTAGTGATGCAGTCAAAGAAGTCAATCAGATTAATTTGACATGATTCCCCTTCCCCATGAACCCATGCTGCTTCGCATCCTGGAGACCATGTTCCTCTAGATATTCCACCAACCTTTCCTTTAGTATGGTCTCCATGAGCTTGCCCACAATGGAGGTCAGACTGACTGGTCTGTAATTCCCTGGATAATCCTTGGGACCGCTTTTGTGAAGGGGCACTACATATGCTGTTCTTCAGTTCTGTGGTACCACGCCTGATTCTAGTGAACTATTAAATAGGTCTGCCAATGTCCCTGCCAGCTCCTTAGCCAGTTCCTTTAGTATTCTTTGATGTACTCTGTCCGGGCCTGGTGATTTGTCCACCTTCAATGCCAGCAGCCCCTCCCTCGCTCTGTCCTCCTCTATCACTACATCTGTGTTCCCCTTCCCCTTGCTTCTCTTTTCCCTTCTGAAGGCACTGGCCGTCCTTTTCCCTGGTGAAGATGGAACAGAAGTATTCATTTAGTATCTCTGCTTTCCCCCCATTATCCTCCACCCCTTTCTTAAGCCTAACAATCCATTCCTTCTTGTCCCTTTTTTCACTTATATAGTGAAAGAAAGCCATCTCTCACTTCTTAATTCTTTCACCTATCTGCAGCTCCTTCTGTGCCTTTGCTTGCCAGACTTCCTTACTTGCCTCACTAGACAACCTTAGGAAATTTTCTCTATCCACCTCTCTCTTGATCTTCCTGAATTTTCTGTAGGCCAACCTCTTTTCCCTTACTGGCTGGGCAACCCCAGAACTGAACCAGCTGGGAGCTTTGGCCCTTGTGTTCTTCCCTCTGAGCCTAATGCACTCCTCTGTGGCAACCAGTATTCCTTCCTCAATGACTGACCACCTTTGGTCCACCCCATATCTGCTCTGATGCCTGCCAGATGGCTCCTTAGTGCTTTGTCCATTTTTTTGAAGTCTGCCCTCCTGAAATCCAAGATCTTGGTCTTAGTCGGGATGCTTTCCCTGCCCATATCCAACTGAAACCACACTGTGCAATGGTCACTTCCACTCAGTGGCTCCCTGACCATTATTTCCTGTACATGCTCCCCATTTGTGAGCACCAGATCAAGAATTGCCTCAGTTCTTATTGGTTCAGTGATACCCTGACTCAGGAACCCACTCTGCAGTCTTTCCAGGCTCACCTGACTCCTTGCACATGTTGTGGAGGGTATACATGTTGCGGTCCCCCAGTCTCTCCATGTAGGGCTTGTCGTGCAACCCCTGCACCATTTTAGTTATCTTCCTCTGGACCATTCCAACCTGTATGTGTCCTTTCTGGGCTTCATGTGACTTGAACAAATTTTAATGGGCGAACGCAAATCGGGTGAATACTTACAACAACCATCATTTCAGTGACCACAATTCACGGTGAGGCACATAACAAAATTTTTAACAATCAGGTTATGCAGTGGGGCCTGCCCCCCCAGACCCTCCTAGCTCTACTATTTCACCCAAGGTGCACATTGACACCGGGAAAGTTGAATATGTGGGGTCGGCTGTAATGTACCGAGAGCTGTAATCTGCCGTTCGCCCTAAATGTGGTCACTCATTTGTAGTCACTGATATTCCGTTGTGCAAATTACATCGCTCATATTACATGATACTTCCTTTCTGAGGTACAGCCTCCAAAATGCAGCACTCTAGGTGGGGTCTCTCAAGCTTGTGATACAGTGATAACACCACCTCACCCCTCCTGCTAGAGATGTCCCTCCCTATGCACTCATCCATCTCACTAGCCCTGTCTACTGCTTTGTCACACTGTCTTGCCACTTTGAGGTTGTCAGTTAGATAACCCTCTGGTTCCTTTCCTACTTAGTCACTGTTAGTACCTTCCCACCATCCTATACTCCGCCCCAGGGTTCCTATGCCCTAGGTGCATGATTTTGCACTTTTTTGGCATTGAACCTCAACAGCCATGCTTTTGACAACTCCACTAGTTTCCCAAGGTACCTGCATATTCTCTCCTGAGTACCCACCCTATTGCAGATTTTGGTATCATCTGCAAAAAGGTATACCTTCCCTTCCAGTTCTTCTGCAGTGTCACTTATGAAGACATTGAAGAGGACCAGTCTCAGTACTGAGCCCTGTGGCACCCTGCTGGTTATTCTCCCATCATTAGAGTGAGTACTATTAACCACCACCCTCTCTTGGCTATCCGTTAACTAGTTTCTAACAAATACACCACACTGGATCCCATCCCTAGGCTGTTTAGTTTCTTTATCAAACTCCTGTGCTGTACAGTGTCAAAGGCCTTGTTAATGTCCAGACAGGTGACATCTACTGCCCTCCTCTGATTTATTTCCCTGGTCACCCAGTTACAAAAAAAATCAATCAGCCTCATCTGGCATGACCCCCCCCCCCAAAAAAAAAAATCTATGTTGCCTGAGGTCTTGCAGTCCACTGGATTTAAAATAGTCTGCCAGTCATTCTTTTAGCAGAGTTTCCATTAATTTCCCCACCACTGACTGAAGTATAACTGACCAGCCTGTAGTTGCGAGCCTCCTCCCTGATGCCGCTCTCATATAGAGGGACCACATCATTCTTCTCCAGTCCTCTGAAACCACACCTGTTTCCAAGGAACTGTTAAAAAAAGGCTGACAGTGGAGCTGCTAGCATGTCCCCGAGTTCCTTTAGTATCTGGGGGTGTATCCCGTCCTGTGCCATAATTAACTTTATTAAAAAGCTGAATTAGTAATACAGTTGTACTAGGTTATGAAGATATATGGATAGCTCAGTTGTATGAGGAATGAGAGTATATATTGTCCACTGGAATTTGTATCTCTTTACGCAGTAGACATCTGCAAGCTGGAAATTGCTTAAGAGAACTGGGGACCGATTTTCAAAGGGCGTGACATGGCACAGGGACTAAGTCACTGTGCCCAACTGTCTGTTGTGGGGAGGGGGGGATCCCTACACTTGCAAAAATGCAGTTTTCAGCATTTTATGTCCAGGAGCGGCATATGCCTTTTCACCTGCAACTGTGGAAAAAAATGTTATGCCAGGTAATACCATGCACAGCATTTTTCTGCAGCTGCACAGCAAAATATGAGCAAGCTGTTGTAGTTTGGTAAAGGTTGCAAAAAAGACAACATTTTTGACAATTGAGCACATATGGAAAAAAACTGCATTTGTGCAAAGAAATCCTCCATTGTGTAACTTTTTTTCCACACGTGCAATTTTTCCATTTCTGAAAATCTGACCCCTGATGCTTGACACCTTATTCCAATTGAGTGACTTCAGATGTAAGCTTGATGCCTTTCTCACTGAAAAAAAAAGAGCATACATTGGTTAGCCTGACTATCTTGCTGCTTGCTCTTCACTGTTTCCTTTTTGTTCACTAATCCCATTCTGTGCAATCTGTGTTTTTCCACCTTTGAATTTGTATTGTATTTTGCCAATGAAATGAACATGCATTCTGCATTATACCTAGCAATATGCTCTGAGGGCAAGACATGATATCATACTAGAAAGAGCAGAAATACACCCTAAACAATAACAACCGTTTGACACACAGTCAACAAATGAAACATATTGTAAGGCTAATTAAATATTAATGAGCTAGTTATGCTCACTGATTGTCTACTGGATCGGTCATTAATGGTCAGTAATGGCCGATCCAAACGTGACCATGTCATGAGCGGCTGCCTCACATAACCACGGTGTGTTACACTGCACCTCTGGGACAGAGACAGATTTGCCTGTCATCTAAGTCTGTGGTGAAAGCTTCGCTTGGTATCACTGTATTTTGTCTGCTTCAAGTTTGCCACATGGTGAAAGCAGATCATTGGTCAACTCGGGCAACCATACCACTGCATTTCACTTCTTCTAATAAACGTCTGCATGTATTTTTTTAGTAAAAACATGCAGACATTTATTAGAAGAAGTGAAATGCAGTGGTATGGTTGCTCGAGTGTAACCGATTATCTGCTTTCACCATGCAGCGACACCAAAGCAGACAAAATACAGTCAGTGAAAGGCAGCCGATTTCTCCTCAATGGTAAAAAAAAAAAAAAAAGTAAAATGCGTGCAAAAGTTCATCACAAGAGTCAAGATCCTGTGATATGGTTGGCTGAGAGTAACTGCCGATCTCCTGACACCATGTTGGCTGAACTACTTCACACCAGCTCAGTGGACTTGCACAGACGTCATCATGATGTTTATTTATTTATTGAGTAAATCGGATATACAACCTTTGAGTCAAAGACTATGTGACCTAATGATGCACACATCAGAATTGGCTTTATAATAGCAATAACGACCTCACTGGTGGTCATTTCCTGGGGATTAATGATCGCCAGTTTCGTCATTATTGCTTAAATCATAACATGTCAATAAACTTATATAAAATAATAAAATTTAATTAACCTAAAAAATATAGGCAAGGGTTCTGGAGTCAGTACAGCAGTGCAGTTCTAATGGGAGAGATTTCCAGAGGCCAGTAGCTGCAAATGTAAAGGCTCAGTGGCCAGCAGATATAACTTTGCTTGGATGTCACAAAGCCACCACAGGCCAGCTGCACAGGCCATTCTCCTTGGCACTTGGGGAGTTTAAGGGCTTGAGAAGTTAGAGGGGTCACAGTCCATACAGGGTTTTCTATGTCAGCAAAAGTACATTATAACTGATTCTTTCTCTGTTAGACAGCCTTCGCAGAACTTATAGTGAAGGTGTCATATGTAATAACCTCCGAGCAGATATCAGAAGCTGTGCAGCCATGTTCTGCACTATTTGCAGATGTTAGATCAGACCACAGGGCAAGCCCTTGTACTGTGCACTTCAGTAACAGAAACAGAAACTGACGGCAGATAAGGACCACTTGATCCACCTAGTCTGCCCATTTCCCCTACCTACTGTAATGTGGCAGACCCTACTTGATCTCTGGCATAGCCCTCCCTTCCCTAATCACTAAGGTTCCCTTATGCCTATCCCATGCATTTTTGACCCCACCACCTCCACTGGGAGGCTGTTCCAGGCATCCAGTACTCTTTCTGTGAAGAAGAACTTCCTCACATTTCCACTGAGTCTACCCCCTCCAGATTCATAGTATGCCCTCGTGTTCTTGAGCATCTATTTTTCTGAAAAATGCTTTCCTCCTGTACCTTATTTATGCCTGTGAGGTATTTGAAAGTCTCTATCATATCTCCTCATTCCCTTCTTTCTTCCTGGGTGTACATATTGAGGTCCTTCAGTCTTTTCTGATAGGGTCTCTGGTGCAGACCCTGCACCATTTTAGTTGCCTCCTTTGGACCGCCTCTACCCTGTCTATGTCCTTCCAGAGATGTGATCTCCAGAACTGGACATAGTACTCTAGATGAGGTCTCACCAATGATTTATACAGCAGTATCACCACCTCCCTCCTTATGCATCCTAGCATCTCAATAGTCGGGGGGGGGGGATAAAATCTACACTAATGTTTACAAGTTCGCTGGTTTGAGGATGGGACACAGTCTGGGAATAGAAACATACTGTAAAAACATGGAAAGAAAGACAGCAGAAGAGACCAATTGTCCATTTAGTCTGCTCATGTGTTCCTCGGACCGTCTCAGATCCCAGGATCTACCCTCCTTCTGCCTAATGCCTCTACTGCTCCTGTTGCTTTTGATTGCACTTTAGCCTTGTCTCACCCCAGCTTGAATGAGGTCACGGACTTTGCTTCCACTACCTCAGCTGGCAGTTTATTCCATGGATCCACAACTCTTCCTGTAAAATAATGTTTCCTAAGCTACCTCTTCAAGCCCCCCTCCAACTTCCACTCATGCCCTCTAGTGTTAGAGTCAGAGACTCTGTTGAACAGGTCTGAGGATGGCACCTTATTTATTCCTCTCAGGAACTTGTATGTTTCAATCATATATCCCACTCCCTCCTCTCCCTCCTCATCTCCAGTGAGAACATATTTAATGCTTCCAGATGCTCCTCATACGAGTGCCCTTGAAGGCCATGGATCATTTTGGTCACTCTTCTCTGAACACCCTCCAACCTGTTTATATCCTTTTTCAGATGTGGACTCCAAAACTGGACACAGTACTCCAGATGGGGTCTTACCAGGGATCTGTAGAGTGGCAGTATTACCTCCTTCCTCCTGTTGTTGAATCTCTCCGTATGCACCCTAGCATTTTGTTGGCCTTCCCATAAGCTTTGTTGCATTGGCTTGTCTGTTTAAGGATGCCACTTATGATGACACCTTGGTCTTGTTCTTTCTGCATGGCACTGAGCTGGACTCTGTTGAGGTAGTACTCTGTCCTTGGGTTCCCTTTACCCAAATGCATCACCTTACATTTTTTGTACTGAACTTTAGTTGCCAGACATTGGACCATCTTTCCAGCCTCTGTAGGTCTTTTTGTAGGTCATTAACTGCCTCCTTGCTGTCAACCCTTCCTCCTAGCTTAGTATCATTTGCAAATAGGGCATTTTTTGCCCTGAATACCTATGCTGATGTCACTGATAAAGGCACTAAACAGGACTGGCCCCAACTCTGAGCATCGGGGCTCAACTCTAGTGACCACACCTTTATCAAACCTCACCTCGTTTACCACTACTCTCTGTTTTTTGTCCCTAACCTAATTACCTACCCAACTGACTATGCACTTGGCTGCACCCAGGGCCTCCAACATTTTTAGCAGGCAGTTGTGCAGCACCAAATCAAAGGCCTTCCTGAAATTGAAGTAGAGGAGGTCCACTGGGTGGCCTTTGTCTAGTTCCCTAGTGACTCAGTCCAAAAATGTGATTAGGTTCGTTTGGCATGACCTTTTTGCTATGAACCCATGTTGCCTGTCATCCTGCAGACCATTCTTATCTAGGTACTCTACCAAGTCTTGTTTTATTAAGATTTCCATTAGTTTCCCCACTACCAACGTAAGGCTGACCATTTGGTAGTCGCTTGCTTCCTCCCAACTTCCTCCCTTGTGGAGAGGTACCACATCAGTTCTTCTCCAGTCTCCTAGCACTACCCCCGTCTGAAGTGATCTATTGATTAAATGTACTAAGGGACCTGCCAATTCACTTGCTAACTCCTTTTGCACCCTTGGGCATATTCCATCAGGCCCTGGTGACTTGTCTTTCCTGAGTTGGTCCAGGTCCTCTCTAACCCTACTGCTGGTGACTGATGGTGTTTCCATTTCTGGAACACCTTTGTCAGCAGACTTGGTGCCATTGTCTGGTACTGGACCTTTGTGTTCTTTTTTTTTCCCCTATTGTTTAACCAGGTGAGGCACACTAAGCTGAAAGCTTGTTTACAGGTTCAGCCTGGGAGTACAGGGAAGTTAAGTGACTTGCTCAGGGTCACACAGTATGCAAGTGGGGGCTGTGGGATTCAAACCCAGGTCTCCAGATTTGCAGCTCAGAGCCTTAAACCACTGCGCTATGGTGTCTCGGTGAACACTGAGCAAAAAAAGTTGTTCAGAATAGTGGCTTCTGCCTATCCTCCTTCACTACTCTATTACCGTCTTTGAGTCTACCTATTCCTCCCCTTTTCTTTCTTTTGTCTTGTATATATTGAAAAAAGTATTTGTTCCCTTCTTTAACCCCTTCCACAAGCCGAAGCTCCATTGTGGCCTTAGCTGATTTCACCAAACTCTTTACTTCTTTGTTCATCTGAACATAGGCTTCCCATGTGCTGTCTTCCTGAGTTCTTTTATAGTCCCAATAAGCCTCCCCTTCAGTTCTGATTGTGGTCCTTACCTGGTTACTGAACCATATTTTTTTTTTGTGTTTGTTCTTTTTGGTCATTGTTCTTACGCAAATCCTGGTAGCATCTAAAATGGCTAACTTAACCAGTCCCCATATATCTTCCATATCTAAATGCTCCTGAATCCTTAACAGCTTGCTTCTGACTACAGCTCTCATTTTGTCAAAACTGGCTTCTCTAAAGTTTAAAACCTTTGTCTTAGATTGCGATTTTTCTGCCCCTTGGGCTAACTCAAACCACACAGAGTTGTGGTCGCTGTTGGCGATGTGGATCCTCTCCCCCATTACTAAGCTAAGTAGCATCCACAGGGATTTCACACCCTCCTTTTGATGCTAGCTGCTGAGATGGCATTTATCTCGTCCTTTACATATAATGCTACCACCCTATCCTCCCTTCTATCCTGTCTGAACAGGGCATAGCTTGGGACCAAAAGATTACAGTCATTTTTCTCTGAGACCGAAGTCTCCGTGACAGTCACCAGGTCCACTTGGGAATCCACCATCATAGCTTGCAGGTAGCCTGTTTTGTTTCCAAGGCTTCTGGCATTGATGCATACCCTTTTCCATAGTCTGGTAACCCTGCTGCTATTCACTACTATTAATTTTACTCTTGGGCCTGTGGATGCGTCAGTTCCTGATAGTTTCCAACCATAGGTGTTTCCATAGATCGTGGGAGAGAAATTCCTGCTTGTGTGGGATGACTAAGTTCCTATCAGAAGTGTAATAGAGGACGTGGGATTTTAGACACAGGAACAGACGACAAGACAAACAGCTTCCTTAGGGAACCTGCAGAGGCTTTACTTTCACCTACACTAGCGCAAGGTTGTTTGGAGACTTGCTTTGTCTCCTAGATGCGGGTGCACAGTGCATAGAGTGCACGGGGCTAAGAACAAGAGAGAGAGAGAGAGAGAGAGAGAGAGAAGATTTATACACTGAAATGTTTATTTTCTACCCCCTTTCCTCTCTGTTCTTGTATTTTGACCTTTTTTTGTTGGAGCCGGGCTATGGGGACCTTTGCTGTGTCCCGGGGAAGCAGGAGATGCACAATGCGCATTGTGCACTTGCTACTGAGCAATAGAAGAGAGAGAGAGAGAGAGAAAAGAGAGAAGAGAGAAGAGAGAAAAGAGAGAAGAGAGAGAAGAGAGAAAAGAGAAAAGAGAAAAGAGAGAAGAGAGAAGAGAGAGAGAGCTTTTCTTGGTAGTGCTTGCAAAAAGAAAGCCCTCTTCTCTCCTTTCCTCCTTTGGCTTTGGGTTCTATTTTCTTTATATTTTTTGCAAATGTGGCACCATAACTCAGTGCACGCATTAATTGGGAACGAGAGAAAGGGAGCGTGCTTTGCAAAGTGCTGCATCAAAACCCTCACCTCTCCATTCCTGTCTCCAAGGCTCCTTTTATTATGTTTGCTTACGCGCATGTGCAAGAAACATTATGTGACAGCTTAGGAGAGAAGCGGGTTTGGGAGGCGCGGCAGTGTGGCAGCCAACACAAGCAGTGCATTTGGGGACTTGGCCATGGTGCACCAATGGAGGCATAGTGTGCTGATGACACTGGCTTCCAAAAGTTGCACCAAGTTGTAACGTTTTCACCGCAGCAATCATGGGCCGCCATGTCATTGCAGCGTCAGCAATTTGCTGAAATGACAGAGCAACCCGTCATTGCTCAGCAGAACATTGCTAGTGTAATATTGTTTGTGAACATGGCGGCGCCATGCCGCCGTGTTCACAAACAATATCAAAGCAGCCGTCAGTGCCGAGGGGGTGAACAATTGCCCTCGGCAGTATGTGTCCCTCCCCACAAAAGTGTGTTTTTGCTGACGGAGGCCCCAATCCCCGTCAGCATGCATCCCCATGCAATTTGAGTTGCTGACGGGGAAGCCCACTCCCCGTCAGCAGTATGGCCCCTTCCCTGTTTGATGCGCTGATGGGGGAGCCCACTCCCCGTTGGCATCAGGCCCCAAAACAAGACTAATGGGAGAGTCAAGGGGAATTTTCCTCCCTTGACTCTTGCGCTCTCCCCCAGCTTTTGTACCGACGGGGTGCCCAGTCCCCCGTCGGCACCATCCCCAAGTAGTACAGGTTGCATGCTGGGAGCCCATCCCAGCATGCCCAATGCTCCTGCAAAGAAAAACACCTCAATGTTTTTTATTTTCTTAAACCTGTAAAACAAAATGGTCCTTCACTGTCTCCCCTGGCCCCCACCCCACAACCCGCACCCACCCTGCGCACCCTGCCTCCCACACCTCCCCTCACCCCATTCTTACCTCCGGAGCCCAGCGCGACGATCTTCGGTTGACCGGGAACACGTCTGCACTCTTCAAAGCCGACCATGAACTGAATAAATGCCGATAAGCTGTATAATGGAATAGATAGGGGTTTTCCAACGTTTTAGCATATCTCAGGCATTTTTTTGAATTTTTGCACCAAATTTCCAACATATGGTTTCTGGGACCCCTTCTCATGAATTTAGTCACTGTCATGGTGTTAATTGGCCCCAAAAGGTGATTTTGCAGTCACTGCGCGGAATCACCTTCGGGACGGTAATGAAATGACAGTGCTAGTGTTCATTAGGTGGGCTCCTCAAGAAGTATATGTTACAAATTTTAGAAAAAATCAAATAAATTATTAGCAGGCATGCATTTGAGCGTAAGGCTAGCAGTTGCTACGCACGTCAGAAGTTCATGGAATTTGGCAATATTTTCAGTCCAGATATTCAATATTGTCATTTTTCCACACCTCCTTATGAACAGTAGAGCTGTCATTTTTCACATCCTGGGCGTAATGTGTTTTCGCACTTGCGGTGCAGAATAGCGCGGCCGCTGTGGGAAATCTGTGTTCGAGACTCATTATGAAAATGACAGTGACACTGTTCATTAGCAGAGGTCCTAAAATGTCTAAGTTGATAATTTGGTGACAAAAGTCTATAAAATGACTCTGTTACGAGCGTGCGTTGCGCAGTTTCCACGTACGCTCATAACTTTGCACATTTGCAATATTTTCACTTCAGATTTATAGCATTGCCATTTTTCCACACCTCCTTATGAACAGCACAGCTGTCATTTTTCACATCCTAGCCAAAATGTGTTTTCGCACTTCCGGCGCAGAATAGCACGGTCGCAGTGGGAAATCAGTGTTTGGGATGCATGAAGAAAATCACAGTGACACTGTTCATTAGCAAAGGTCCTATAATGCCAATGTTGAAAATTTGGTGACAAAAATCTACAAAATGACTAGGTTAAGAGCATGCATTGCGCAGTATTTACACACGCTGGTAACTTCGCACATTTACAATATTTTTACTCCAGATTTTCAACATTGCTATTTTTCCACACCTCCTTATGAACAGTACAGCTGTCATTTGTCACATCCTGGCCAAAATATGTGTTTGCACTTCCGGCGCAGAATAGTGCAGTCGTTGAGGGAAATCAGTGTTCAGGACACATTATGAAACTCAGTGACACTTTTCATTAGCAGAGGCCCTAAAATGCCTATGTTGAAAATTTGGTGATGAACATCCATAAAATGACTGTGTTATGAGCGTGCGTTGCACAGTTTCCACGCATGCTCATAACTTCGCACATTGGTAATATGTTCACTCCAGATTTTCAACATTGCCATTTTTGTGCTCCTCCTTATGAACAGTACAGCTGTCATTTTTGACATCCTGTCCGAAATGTATTTCTGCACCTGCTGCACTGATCAGCGCGGTCGCTGTGGGAAATCAGTGTTGGGGGCACATTAAGAAAATCACAGTGACACTGTTCATTAGCAGAGGCCGAAAAATGCCTATTTTGAAAATTTGGTGATAAAACTCCATAAAATGACTGTTAGAAGCGTGTGTTGCACAGTTCTTAGTCATGCTTATAACTTTGCACATTTGTAATATGTTCACTCCAGCTTTTCAACATTGCCATTTTACTGCACCTCCTTATGATCAGTACAGCTGTCATTTTTCACATCCTGGCCAAAATATGTTTTTGCACTTCTGGCGTAGAATAGCTTGGTTACTGTGGGAAATCAGTGTTCAGGACACATCAAGAAAATCACACTGACACTGTTCATGAGCAGAGGTCCTACAATGCCTATTTTGAAACTTTGGTGACAAACGTCCATTAAATGACTGTGTAACGTGCATGCATTGCGTAGTTTCCACATACTGTATGCTCAGACGTGCAAGCACTTTTTATATTCCCAGTACAGCTGTTCAACATTGCCATCTCTTCACACCTCCCTGTGAATGGTACAGTTGTCATTCTACACATCCTGCCCAATCTGTGTTTTTGTTCATGTGGTGCAGAAATGGCACTGTCACTGTTGGAAATCAATGTTCTGGACACATACACATAATCACACTGCTACTCTTCACAGGTAGGGTCACAAAAAGGCCATGTTCAAAATTTGTAGTATAAATACCAACAAATGCCTGAGGCATTACAGTTTCTAACCATAACGTCCTACCCTGTACAGACTGACAGGCATTGGGGTGTGCCTTTGCATTGTCGACTGTGCTGCTCATGCCATCCCACCCCCACCTCCAGCCACTGACAGGCATCGAGGTGTACCTTGGAGTCTTCGGACCCAGACTTCACCCCATTCTCCTATGCTGCACCCATTTCAGTGTATGTCCTTATGGAATGCGGTAAATATAAAGCCAGACACCCTAAGGCACACCTCAACACATGTCGCTGTCTGCAGAATAGGGTGACCTGACATGGCATGCCCGTCGTGGCCGACGAGCCAAACAGTTACCCCAATGCCTGTCCATCTCTACAGGATGGAGGTGGGGTTGGTGTGAACTTCAATACTTCACTGCCATTCCTATTCTGCATCTGTCTAACTCCTGCATTTCCAATGCTACTATAAGCAAGCAAACATTCGGCATTGACAAATGCTTGTTTTCAATACAGTGTTCACTTCTCTTCAGGCATTTCCAGATTAAAGCTTTCTTTTTCATCAATTCTTATAGGGCATACTAAGCAGACCCTTGCAATACAACCTACTGTATTTATTTTACAGGGCATATTTCTTTTAACTAGGCAACTTGCCTATTTTTACAATTCTAGCAGCTAAAAGGGCTGTCTGCTCTACAATTGTTTGGCTGGATTATCAACACATGGCTTTGTGACCTACTGTTTCCGATTGGGGGGGAGGGAGAAGGAAGTCCTCAGACATTTAATCCTTAGGCATAGGAAACCTTACTTAAGGTAAAATCTATAACATACCAGGGGAACATAAAAACGGCTTTACAGCAAAATGCTGTCTAATCATTCATTTCATCAGTTGTTTAGGGGCAACCACATGCCCTTTAAGTGCTTTTCTTTATTGTTTGCTGATATAAGCGTAAATAGGTCTGGAGGTCATGTTTCACTTGACCTCCCATGTTGCTGGGCCCAAGAGGATGTAAGAAAATAAAGTAAAAGAGATAGGGTTGAGCTAGAGAGAGAGAGAGAAAGAGAGAGAGGGAAAAGTTTGCCCGAATGTGCAATCTGGTCGAGTTTGTGGGCTGATGCTTGGGGACTTCCGGTTGCTCACCTTGGTCGGGGTGAAGAACCTTGGCATTGTTTTGGACTGCGGCTTGAAACTTAAGTCACAGGTGCTGGATGTGGTCCAAAGGGCATATTACCATCTAAGAAACATCACCAAGATTAAACATCTGATACCCCAGGTGATCTGCCATCCTTGGTCCATGCCTTTGTGACATTGTGGCTCGATTACTGCAGTGCCCTTTTCCTGGGGCTATTGGGAGTTGATCTTTGCCGCCTGCAGCTAGTGCAGAATGTGGCGGCCAGATTGTTGATCAGTCTGTCGAGATCATATCATATTACACCTGTGCTGCACTCTCTGCACTGGCTGCCGGTAAGGTGTTGGATCACCTTCAAGGTCAGTTTGCTGACCTATAAAGCCCTGCATGGCTAGGGGTCTGGCTACCTGCATGACCTCCTACAGCCTCGCTGCTCAGTTCACCTCCTCCACTCAGTTGACAAGGATTTTCTGGAAGTTCCCAGGGTTCATCTTAAGACATCAGGCACGGGTGCATTTCCTTTATTGCACCAACCCTGTGGAGCTCACTTCCTCGTTACATAAGAGAAGCTCAGTCGAGGCCTTTAGACGGGAACTGAGAAATTATTTGTTTATTTTATTAAGTTTTAGTTGACTGGGTAAGTGCATTAGACAAATTGTGCATATTTTCAGGCACAACCTGGGGGATGGGGATACAGATGAATGCCAACTGACTTTGAACCAGATTAAGCTGTTGGTGTTTTTTAATTTTTTTTTTTTTTTAGTGAATAAGGGAAATTTGGCCAGGACACCAGGAAATTCCCTTATTCTTTTCGATAAGTGCCATGGGATCTTTAACATCCACCAGAACTACCACCAATCCAGGCAGATGGGACCTTGGTTTAACGTCTCATGCAGAAGATGGCACCTCAGAAGTGCAGCACTCCTCTCTTGCTGCACAACAGTGTCAGCACTGGGATATTAACCCAAGTGCCAGATGTGGGAACTGAACCCACAGCCTTCTTAGCTCCCAGCTTCAGAAGTGAGTGTGCTACCTACTGAGCCACTGACACTGACTTTTAATCAGGCCTTTCCACTTAATGAGATTAACTGACCTGTTAGTAATTAATTTGTGTCACCTGTTATATGAAATGTGTTACTATTGCTTTTATGAATTGTTTTAGGTAAGGCACTTTGAGTCGTAGTGATGAAGTGCGCTACATTAAATAAAGGATGATGATGATGAACATCCAAATAAAGATCAATGGCACACTAGCAAGTCGAAGCAGCAGAGACAGTGTGGCAGAAATAGAAAATTCAAAGCCCTGGATTCCCCTATCTCTGAGAACGCAGCAGAAGCAGGGAGTCGAGGCCATCCCTCCCAGAATCTAGTACTCCATCATGGTACATGGAGCCTCTGAATAAACTAGCCAGGGATTCAGATGATGAGGTGCCGGTACAGTGGCTGGCAGAGCTGCTTCACAGAGAGGAGCACATGGACACAGAAGAAGCTTTCCTCATCCTAACGAAGGATGACATATCCTTAAAACTCAGCTGAGCAGGGATCATGGAAGGAGAATCTACTGTGGCCAAACTGACAGAGACACTGCAACAGTAGTAGCATGAGATCCACTCAAAACACAGTCGACCGCTGACAGGGCTGAACTCGTAAGTGCCCCATAGAGACATACTGAATATTTTACTTTTTGTTTTTTTATGTCTTTTGTCTCTCCTTTATAGAGATTGGGTCTCCAGTGAGTAGAGAAAGGAAGGACTGCAGAGGACTCATTTTATACATGGTACTGTACCATTTAACATGAGTTTTAATGTCAGTAATTGTCTGTTATTTATTGTCTCCCTCCTTTCTTAGGCATAATATTATACAGCAGAGAACACTGGCTGGTATTTCAGTTCCTTGATACAAGCAGAGCTTACTCAGGGTCAGTTGTGGGGACAGTGGTCATGCGGGCGGGGGGGGGAATGTTTAGCATTGAATGACTCCCGCAGACACCAGCTCTTCCAACTGGGGAGGTATAGTGTCATCATCCTTCACACCAAGGTAAACCGTGAAGGGAATAAGGACTCTGAGAGATGTGCTATGGGGTATTTGACTTGCAGGTCCTCTTGCACCCCCTCATGGCAGGAGTTGATGATTAGATGTAAATCTGGGACAAATCAGGGAAGGAGGAATGGGAAAAGAGGCCAGCTGTAGGTAGAGGTAACGTACACAGTTCAGGAAATGTAAGGAACCTCGAGATGAGAGTGTGATCCCAGAGGGGAGGGTTGGGGATGATATTAACAGAAGTGCTTCCCATTGGTGTATCCTTCACAATACCCCATGAGGTCACCTTCCCTGCAAGCTGGACCTCAGATTGGACCCATATCCCTACAGAATCAGAGGGACAGATATAAGTGTAACCCCCCCTTCCCCTCATCTAGGGGCATACTTTCAATTTGTAGGTGGTCCTGGGAGCATATGGGGAGGGGGTGGCACAGCTAAAGGGCTAACCTGAGCCACTGCACCTGTGAAAAGATAGGAATAGAGCTGTCCTACCTTTCGGTGGCTTCACTGTCAAGTGCACTCTTGATCTCACCACTGCAAATCTGGAGTCTTCCCAAACGCTGTCCACCAGACCAGGATCTCCATGCTACAATTTCCTGTTTCCTCTGAGCCCTAGAGCCCCTCAGTCCCAATACAGCTCAATGGAACCCTTCTGGAATTAAAAACTTGTGAAATGAATTAGACACATGGGGGCTTCCATTTAATTTGTCCCCCCAATCTAACTCAAATAAGGAGAACATTACTTCCAGTTTCTTCCCAAACCAGCATCTTTATTTAAGCTCCTGCACCCAAGTGACTCCGGGAATGCAGGGGTCTCTTCTTTTGCCAAATAAAGCAGCTCCATGGGGCTATCTGAACTTTGTACAGTTTACCCTAGCTGGACATTCTGAGCAGCACAAAGGGATCACAGGCAGTACAAGCAGGATTTTGGCTCTCTAACCACTTGGATGATTTACCCAAGGACCCACTTAACTAGGTGAAACCCACAGGCTCCTGACTCCCCATTTCTGGCAAACTCTCTCTCTCTCTCTCTTTCTTTCCTGGGTTACCCACATGACCTTCTTAAAAGTGGTCTGGAACTGGTCAGCTGCCCATCGCCGGCATGGGAAAGCGAGTTGCTTCCTGCACCTGGCCCCTGGATCTTGGCCCAAATCTACTGAGGGTGCCAGGATTTTGTCCTCTGACCCAGGCCCTGTAACACAAACTCCCTAGCCTCAAGTTGAGCCTGAACCTGCCTGGTGCTACCAAACTCACAGCACCAGTCCCATGTCTGCAGCTCAGCTCTCTCTCTCTCTCTCTCTCTGGTGCAGTGGCCCCAAAACCTGGCCCTGCTCCAGCACTTGAGCTTCCTTACCTGGGCTACCCTGTCACAGAAGGGACCCAGGCCCTGCCACCACCCAGGCCATCTGAGCAGCCCACTTCTCTCAGTGCTCCCAAATTTTGGAAGGAGGGGTACACAGCTCCTTGACCCACATCTCTGTCCACACACCCTGGGCTTGCATTAAACCCCCACCAGAGGCACCCTCCGAGGCCTGTCCTAAGACCTGCAACCTGCCCGGCCCTTTAATGCCAGTGCCCCAGGACCTGCCCCTCCATGCAGACCCTACAAGTTGGGTGAAGGGTACAAAGAAGAACCACTGCCACTGGCCTTCTCCCTGTGGGGCCCTGTCACTGCCCCCACAGCCCTGGTGGCCTGAGTAACTACTACCAATGGGAACTCTACAGGTTCCTGCCTATCCTGGCATACCATCCCCACCTACACTGTCCCTATCCCAACAATGCAGGGATATTGACTGACCATCCTCCCCACGGAGCTTCCTCCCCATCTTCTTGATGCCACGTTGCAGCCAAAGCCGTCCCCATTTGCACCTTGGGGGGGGTTCCTCACTGGCCCACCCGGACTGCCGAGCTCCCTTCTTGCCTGCCATCCCTGCTCCTCCAGCCGCCCCCCTTCAGCCTCAGACCTACTGCCCGGGCTGGAAAAGGCCCCGAAACTTCCTGTCTCCAGTCTTATATACCTCCCTAAACCTGCCCTCTGCTGCCACCTTGAGGTGTCCAGCAGGTATTAACCCCCACAGCATTAATAAATTCCCAAGCTTGGGGGGGGGTTAGGAGGGGGAAAGGGGGAGTCCTAGTGGGAGCAATAAGCCCCTCCTTTAAAGGGAGCTTACACTCTTCCCCCACCCAGAAAATCATTCCCTCCTGGGAATGATGGCAAGGGTCCAGTGATGGTCTCCTCCCATCACACTGGGTATGTGCACTCCCCGGCCTTTTGAAAGGAAAACACACCATACCTGGCCATAGGAACCACCATTCAACCTACCTCTCTAAACTCAACACACTCTATACACTAAAACCTACCTGTGCCAGGAGATAATCTTACATGTTTAGAAAAACCCTTCTTTGTTTCTTTATCAAAAGATAACCATAATCATTGTTCCATAATGATTGGACTTTAGTCTTAAAACATTGAACACAGTAATGAGGTAGTTTTCTAAAACTATAGCTATGCCCCAATATACCTCCCACCAAGCAGAGCAAGTTACTCTGTGTACAGTCCCCAAACCACTCATTCACACATTCGCTCACTGTACTTTTCCAACTTTCTTGCCAACAGTTTTATCATGATTATAAAAATTTTAATAACAACATCATTGTAAATCTCAACATTTTCCCCTTTTTTAGGAATAAGAACTGTATACAGTCACTGTGTTTCTGCTCCATAGAGCAATTGTCCTGGCGCAGTTCACAAGTCTGAAATCCAGGAAGCCTAAGTTGAAGGCACCCCTCCTGAAGGGAAATAGTACTCCGTGTCTTTCTTGGTAGCCATATCCCCAAAGGAATCCCAGTCCAATATGTAGTACTTGGTCCATGTCCCAGCCAAATCCTGGACCAGGGCAAAATGTTTGAACAATGATGGGCTGGCAGTATAGCCTAGAGGTTAGAGGAATGAGGTGTGAATGAGCTTGATACATCCAGCAGACCAGACCTGAGTTTGATTCTCACAACCTCCACTTACATACTGTGTGACTCTGAGCAAGTCACTTAACCACCCAGTGCTCCCAGGTCTCCCCTGAAAACAGGCACTTGTGCCTAGTGGGCCTTACCCAGTTACTAAAGACTAAAATAAAATAAAACAAAGTCAGGCCAGACCAAGTCCCTGTGCGACACATCGACTGTACCTGCTGTATTAACTGCTGAGATGGGGCACCACCTCCTCCTCCTCCTCCAGGGTGATTCTTTAAGTGATCCATCTGCTTCTTAAAGATCCATTCCTCCCTCATCTCCTCAATGATGTCCCATAGCCTTTCAGGCACATAAGGATAGTTCATATGGGGAAACTCCACATGCAGCCTCCTATGGACCCACCTCTCTGCCTGGCTCCATTCTGGCAGGTTTCTGACACTGGTCCTTCTGGCTTGTCCAAATGGTAGCCATATCCTCCATCGATACTTGAGATTCAGCAGGTCACTAGGATTCAACCCGTCCATCCGGGTCCGGAGGGTCTTAGCCTGTACTAGGAGCTGTAAGGTGCTGTCTGTCAAGGTGATCCTTGGGTGATGGTAAGGCCAGAGGATTGCCCTAACCGATTGGTAGTCCTGAAACTGAAATGTGCCACCAATATACTTCTCCTTATCCAAATTCTCCACCTCTCTGTGATCAGTACTCTCCCTGGATACTGTTTGTGCAGGAACAGACTCAGAGCCAAGCCCGCTGGGCTTTATTCTGAACTTGGCTCCTGAGGTAGCTCTAACTTGGACAACAGGGCCTGTGGACTACTGCCAGACTTGGGCCAAGGCAGAAACCCACTGGGCCCTGGAGGATCTCCTGCCAGTTGTCTAAGACCACTGCCCCTCCTTCTGCCACTGGGATAGCTGGTAACCAGCGGTGGGGAGCAGGGCAGATGGCTGTGCTCCCCATCACCTTCTCTCTTTGCTTTTCCCCTGCACTTTCCTCTTCCTCGGCCTCTATGATAACATCTGGGGACACACTCCTGGTCTCTTCCACTTAGGCATGAGTGCTTTTTCCCAGGGAGAGTCTATCAAAAGCCCCCGAATCCCCACTGGTGGATGACCACAGTACACAGGGGCTCACAGTGGAACTGGGAGGGAACCCCAAATTTGGAACTGGCAGCATGTCTATACAACGTTGGCACACAGGCAACCTGGCAACACCTCCCCCCCCAATACCCACACCTCACACATCGTTCATTTTATCGTCCTTTTCCCCTAGCTTTCCACAGCCAGGAGAGCAGTGAGGCAGGAACCGTGGCCAGTGGTTCTTCTTTGGGGGTCACCTCTGCTCCACCTTCCTCCCTGCCAGACACTATACACTGACAATACATGGGGCTGTCTTTTCAACTCTTTTCTTGGTGCCTCCCAGTACCCACAGTGAGGAACCCACTTACTTGGTTGGTTTTGATCTTTCTCTTCTGCTTTTTTCTTGGTGGCACAACCCTTTTGCTCAGGTGTGAATGTGCAATTTTACTTTCGCTGTTTGGACCTCTGGCTCTCTTTCTCCTCACTCCCTCAGCTCTGCTCCCTCTGATATCTTTTCCCAAGATGGCGCTTCTGCTTGCAGCTGTTGTAGCTCCTCACTGGCCATCACCCAATCGGAGTCCTTCTAAGGGTCACGTAATCAGCTGGTCATGCATGCACACCACACCAGGCATGCTGAGGCCTACACCTGCTTTAGGCCTACCCCACAGCAAATTGTTTTTGTGCCACAGGGCCCAAACAGCCTGGGAAGCCTGCCAACACATTGGACCTCAAAGCTCAGGGTCCAATGGCATTTCAGGGTTTGGGGAACATCCCGGACAAGCCCCTACATGTGACTCCCCTCTGCCCCCTCATTTAGGAGCATACTTTCAATTCACAGATGATACAGGGAGCATGGGGGGTAACAGCTAAATTGCTAACCCAAGCCAGTACATCCTTAAAAAGATAGGAAAAGAGGAAAAGAGCTGTCTTACCTTTCGGCGGCTTCACTTTCAAGTGCACTCTTGATCTCACCACAGCAAATCTAGAGTCTCCCCAAATGCTGTCCACCAGACTGGGATCTCCATGATGCAACCTCCTGTGTCCTCTGAGCCTCAGAGCCCCTTGGTCCTGATATAGCTCGATGGATCCCTTCTGGAATTAAAAACCTGTGAAATAAATTAGACACATGGGGTGGGGGGTTCTATTTCATTTGTCCCCCTGTCTAACTCAGATAAGGAGAACTTCACTTCCAATTTCTTCCCAAACCAGTGTTTTTATTTAAGCTCCTGCACCCCAAATGATTCCAGGAATGCAGGAGTCTGATCTTTCACCAAACAAATAAAGCAGCTCCATGGGGCTATCTGAACTTTGTACAATTTACCCTAGCTGGACATTCTGAGCAGCACAAAGGGATTGCAGGCAGTACAAGCAGGATTTCATCTCTCTAACTGCTTGGATGATTTACCCAAGGACCCACTTAACTAGAAGAAACCCACAGGCTCCTGGCTCCCCAGTTCTGGTAAGCCAAACTCTCTCTCTCTCTCTTTTTCCAGGGTTACCCACACAACCTTCTTAAAACTGGTCTGGCACTGGTCAGCTGCCCATCTCCGGTGCGGGAAAGCAGGTTGCGTCCCCCACCTGGCCCCTAGATCTTGGCCCAAATCTACTAAGGGTGCCAGGATTTTTTCCTCCGACCCAGGCCCGGTAACCCAGTATCCCTGGTCTCACATTGAACCTGAACCTGCCTGGTGCTACCAAACTCATGGCACCAGTCCTACTTCCGCAGCTTAGGACTCTCTCTGTTGCAGCAGCCTCAAAACCCGGCACTGCTCCAGCACTCAAGCTACCTCACCTGAGCTACCCTACCACCACCCAGGCCCTCTGAACAGCCCACTTCTCTCAGTGCTCCCAGATGGCAAATTTTGGAAGGAGGGGTACACAGCTCCTTGCCCCACATCTCTGTCCACACACCCTGAGCTTGCATTAAATCTCCACCAGAGGCACCCTCCAAAGCCTGTCCTAAGACCTGCAACCCGCCTGGCCCTTTAATGCCAGCACCCCAGGACCTGCCCCTCCACGCAGACCCTACAAGTTGGGTGAAAGGCCCCCTGGCTCCATCTAAACTCGGGCCACCCTGCCACACTGTGTACGGAGAAGAACCACTGCCACTGGCCTTCTCCCTGTGGGGACCCTGACACTGCCCCCACAGCCCTGGTGGCCTCAGTAACCACTACCAATGGGATCTATATGGGCTCCTGCCTATCCTGGCATACTACCACCACCTACACCATCCCTATCAAAATAATGCAGGCATATTGGCTGACCATCCTCCCCATGGCGCTTCCTCCCCTACTCCTCACCACCATGTCATTGCCAAAACCATCCATATCTGCAGTTTGGAGGGGGGGATCCTCCCACTGGCCCACCTGGACTGCCGAGCTCCCTTCTTGCCTGCCATCCCTGCTCCTCCAGCCACCCCTAACACCCCAGACCTACTGCCTGGGTTGGAAAAGGCCCCAAAACTTCCTGTCTCCAGTCTTGTATACCTCCCTAAACCTGCCCTTTACTGCCACCTTGAGGCATCCAGTAGGTATTAACCCCCAGAGCACTAATTAATTCCCTAGCTCGGGGGGGGGGGGGTAGGAAGGGTCCTAGTGGGAGCAATAAGCTCTCCTTTAAGGGGGGGGCTTACATAAGATTGAAACAGTGATTACAGTAGTTGAACTGCAAGGCCAGCCTTATGGCACTAACCCCTCCAGCTCAACGTAGGTACAATCCCCACATGAATCATGACAAATAAAGCTCTGAATCTGAGATGCACCGCAGTAAGGACAATAAGTCAAACAGACAGGGGACATCACGTAGCAGCTTTATGGCCTGATTTAAATGACCATTGCATGGCAAGAACCTGTTTAGTATGGTAAAGCATTCCAACTACTTCGGCTTTGTATCAGGGCATCAGCTTAGCCATAGTACAGTGCATGAGGGTCAGAGCTCCTCATTACATTTCTCAGTAAATACCAGCCAGTCTCACATCAGGAAAACTATACATATCTGGGTTCACATGGCCCATGAGTCTGGGGTCCTGGGAAGGAATTAGCAGGGCTGACCCCCCCAGACGCCTGTACTACTGTCATCAACTCCAGACTACACCTAACCCCCCCCCTCATATGTCTGGCCCGCCTCTGTGTGAGAGTGCAGAGTGCACTGACTAAGTCACCTACAAGACAAGACATAGGATGTGCCAGAGGAGAAGGGGTAAAACAGGTAGTTTTAAAGACTTTCCAGGGAAAGAAAGGCTAGTACTAAGATGGACAACACTATGTCAGGAGGACAAAATGTCAACAGAGAGGGAGAAGGGACAGGAGTTAATATAGTTCCCATATAAGTGCTAGAGACAAAAATGGACCTTTGAAGCAAGGCCATCCCCCCTTCCACATCCCTGAACCAGGAATTGAACATAAGCTGCAGGATGCTCTGCTGAAGATCTGAAGGGAAGTTGGGGAAGGGGAGGGCCTCTGAAAGGACATGGATGATAAGGGGGACAAGTCACTGGGGATAAGACAAATATAAAACAGGACCACTGGAGCTAGCTAGAAAAGCCATGCCTGAAATACACAGAGACACAATTGCACAGGTAAGCAGCATCAGGCCAAATGTACATCCACTTGTGAATTCACCTAACAGTCATGCCATCAGGATAGGCAGAGTAGCAATGCAGCCTACCCCTTTGGGGTGTGATGGCCAAAAGGTAGTCAATGACCCCTTCCCAATACCTAGCAGGGAGTTCTAACCTTGGGGTGAATAGACACATTGCACCCCCACACCTGTTCTTTCTCCCCTCCCCCCAATGATAAGCATCCCAATACAGTGAAGACCTAGGCGGTTGCTAAAAGGTGAATGGGTGAGGCAGAGAACCCATGGCAGGTAGAGTGCATACATAGAAACATAGAACCTGATGGCATATGGGGACCAAAGATCCATCTAGTCTGCCCTGAGTGCACCCCCCCCTTAGAATTTCTTAGAGACAATCCCCTTATGCCTATCCCAAGCAGATTTGAATTGCTCTAGTGTTTTTGAGTCAATGACTTCTGCAGGTAGGCTATTCCATGCAGCCACCACCCTTTCCATAAAGAAGAACTTACACATGTTACCGGGAACGGACTTGGGACACCAGGGGCTGGCAGGGGAAGAGAGGAGTGTCCGTGGTAGTGTTCTCCTCTTCTGGGGTGGGTAGCAGGGCTGCATCGTTCTGCAGTGGCCCCCGGTGGAGACCGGGAGCACTGCATGAGCGGTGCAACAGGAAAAACCAGAAAAGAAAAAAACACTCCAGGATCGGCCGGACGATGGCTGCCGGTACGCCGACACCTCTGAAACCTCTGAAGGAGCCATGTCTGCCTCAGCAGTGCCCTGGAACCAAAAAGTAGAGTGTGCTGGGTAATTCCCACCAGTGCCTTCCCCCTCAGAGGAGAGCGACCCACCTGGCGAAGGGTTATACTGGGTTACCCTGATGAAGGCTACAATATGAGGTAAGGAGGCTCAAGGGGGTAGTAGGAGGTATGTTGGGGACCATGGTGGCCTGAAGGAGTGGCAGGTCCTGGAGCATGTAGGGGGGAAAATAAATAATGCAAAAAAAAAAAAAAAAAAGATCTGCTAGAGGTGCTGCCAGTTCATCCCTATGTTCTCTCTATATGCGTGGGTGGATGCTGTCCGGCCCCATGGCTTTATCTGTCTTCAGTTTATTGAGTTCATTCCTTACCCTCTCTACTGTGAAAGGGCTTGTGTCTACCTCCCTTATGCAATTATTAACACCTTTAATGTGTGCCCATTTCCAGGCTTCTACTTTGTAAAGACAGAGTAAAAGTACTCATTTAAGACCTCTGCCTTCTTTATGCTATTTTTCTATTTTAGTCTTTGGTAACCGAGTAAGGCCCACTAGGCAGAAGTGCCTGTTTTCAGGGGAGACCTGGGAGCACTGGGCCGTTAAGTGACTTGCTCAGAGTCACACAGTATGCAAGTGGAGGTTGTGAGAATCAAACTCAGGTCTGGTCTGCTGGATGTATCAAGCTTGTTCACACTTCGTTCCTCTATCTTCTAGGCTATACTGCCAGCCTGTCTGTCTTCTATGTTCTTCCCATCACTACTTATTAGTCTAACAAACCCCCCCCCCCCCCCATTTTTCCTTTTGTCATTTATGTACCTAAGGAAGGTTTTTTACCTCCTTTTACCCCTTATGCATTTTCCACCTCAGTTTGTACCTTTGCCACTCTAATCACCATAGAAGCCTCCCTCAAGCTTCTTTTGTAAGCATCCCTATCCTTGTTGATATCTGAACCCTTGTATTTTTTGAATGTTATCCTCTTTGCTTTTACTGCAGCTGCCACCTCTCTTGTGAACCGGAGAGGATTTTTCCTTTTCCTTGTGTAACCCCTCACCCCTGCCTTTTTTGCCAAAACGACAGGTGGAGCTGGCAGCAATACTTGGTGGGGATCTGGGTTCTGGGAGGATGAGGTTACTCGGTACAAGGGGACCTAGGTTTGGCTACTCTGCACAGGGGCACCCAAGTAAATCCGAACACAGGAAGCAATAACTGTAATGTCCAGAACCAGGAATGGGATTTTTCAGTGTGGCTTTTATTCACAACTAGCTGAACACAACAAAGCATAGATGGACCCCCATGGGGCTACGTTTACTGATAATGCAGATTAGAGACTACAACTCGGTCCACTGGAAGAATGAACCATTTCTACTGTTTTCAGGCTCTGGACCCACCAGGCACACAGCCCGGACTTGCACGAGCTTTGGGTACACAGCCCGACTGGCCCGGCTCCCCTACCGGCCACTTGACTGACGGTCCATTGGAAGAATGAACCCATTTTACTTGTTGTGGCTCCCCACATCACTTAGAGTCTGCGACCCCTTGAGAGATTTCCTTCTTACTTCTTCTGACTCCCATCTCACAAAGAGAATTTTCTTTACCCATGTTGTGGCTCCCCACACTACTTAGAGTCTGCGACCCCTAGAGAGATTTTCCCATTTGTGACCCACGTCTGGGTACTTCCCTCATCACTGGCCAAGCGCATGAGGCAAGTAGCAATCACAGCAGAAATCCGTAAAGGTGGACCTGGTTACTAAAGATGGGGGTGTTCCACCTCCAGCTCCCACAGCCCATACCGGCCATTTCTCTGGAAAACTGAAACTTTGGAATGTAGATTAAATGGTGGATGAACTGTCGCACCCCCTCTACAATATTACTTGAATTCACACAGCACTCTAGATTTTGACACTACTCCATTTGTTTGTCCTAGTACTATAGACCTCCCAAATAGTAGTTCAAATCCCAGATTTCTTCACATATCCCAGGCTGAAGAAACACATTTTTTGCCCTCTCATATTAGAGCAAACACTCACCCTTTTGTTGCAGGTGCCCCACAGGCGAAGTACAACTCTTCCCACTTTCCAAGCACAGACTGAAACTGAAATAGGCAGCTTTCTTTCTTCTGAAGCAATTAGGGGATTGCCCCTGGAATCTACATGGGGATCTTTACTCCGCCCCCCGGAGGGAGGGGGGCACTGAGACCCGGACAGCGGTCTCCACCACTTGAGTACTGGACACTGAACTCCTTCTTGTTTGAAAACAAAACTGGACTCTCACCTCCTTCTCTTACAGTAGGTAAAACAGAAGACTGACTTCTTTCTCTTACAGAAGGTAAACAGGAACTGACTTTGAAAACTCCCAACATTCTATCTCACTCCCTCTGCTGCAGATTCCAATGTGGCTTATGCAGCTGTGACAGTTCTATTGGTGATGTCATCTCTCAGTCTCAGCTGAGACTGAGAACAGAGTGAGACAGTGTGAAACCCATTCAACTGGAGTTTCACAAGCTGCCATCCCTGCCTACCACTAGGTCTTACTGGGATTCTAGTAACCCCGGGTAACAAGGGGTTACACTTGCCCTTGACCAGGAAAATGACTGTCCCCAGTCATTATGCAACCGGCCTTAGACCATCCTACCCTATGTGCTACCTGCAGAGAGGGGTGATCAGGCCCCCTCCTACCATGTGAAAGCACAGGCAGGCAACGTTAAGGGCCTAGAGGCCTGTAGCTGACATATCAGCCTCTACACTATCCACTTACTATGGACACCTAGTGGCTCTGGTAGAACTATCCAGAGCATAGCCCTGATAGATCAGTACTGCAGTCCCAATGGCCATTCAGGACCACAGCCTGTCTATCCCCCCTAACCCTCTAGGGAAAACCTATCTGTCTCTAACATAATATCCCAAAACCAAAAACAACTCGGGGACCTCCCCGACCTTGGGCAACCTGCAACCACACCATTAAAATACCAATTACTGCCTCCTCCCTACCCCCACAACCACACCTCTGGAAGGAAAGGGTTAATACAGCAATAGCCATAACAATAACACCACAGTACTTTAAATTTCTACACAATAATGCACTGACGAGGAACTCCGATGAGCCCCCTCCTCCTCTTCTTGTCTTCTCTTCTGTCTTCCCAGGAACACCTGTAAGAAAAAGACAAAACAAAACACACTCCTAATCTGCATACACAGTCTACCTAAAACCCTTACCATACAAAACACTGAAAAATCCTAAAAAGATTTTTTTAGAAAAAGGTAGAAAAACAGTATTTACATTAGAGTACAATAATGATATTATTTACAATACACATTTGGGGAGATGGAGT
This sequence comes from Neoceratodus forsteri, assembly GCA_016271365.2. Classification (NCBI taxonomy): domain Eukaryota; kingdom Metazoa; phylum Chordata; order Ceratodontiformes; family Ceratodontidae; genus Neoceratodus; species Neoceratodus forsteri. Next base: position 1,526,845,197 of record CM028131.1, read on the forward strand.
GCCCTAAAAGTCCCAACTAGTGACCACAAGGCCCGAAGGCTAGTCCAATAAAGAGTCTCTCCTGGGCCGGAGGCCGGTGAAGCACAGTTCTAACAGGCCAAAGTCCCAAAGGGGGAGAGTCTTTGCAGACAGTTCACACATTTTTGAAGTCTGTAGTGTAGGGTGTGTACTGAAATGTCATAAAGATAGGAAAGTTTCGGACTTACCAGCCATTTGTAGTACAAGACTCTGCACGAACCTGCACCCTGCCGAAGACTCTCCCTGGCAGCATTTCTTCTGATACAGCTGGGCGGACATCTTCCGGGAACCACAGGAGAGCACAACTGGAAACAGCTGGGCTGATGTCATCAATGGAGACAGAACCTTAGAACAGGAACAAAAAGAAAAACAGCTGGTCCGACGTCATCCGATTACCAGGCAATGAACAGGAAACAGCTGGGCTGGTGTCCTCTCTGGATCTGAAGTCATCTGGTGGGCCAGTGGATGGTTGCTGGACAGGACAGTACACTGTAGACTGATGAATGTGGGGCACCTGAGTCCTGGTTATTTATATTGGCGGATCAGTAAGGGCACTTCACAGTCTGGTGTGGCAGTATTGACTACCACTGCTCGGCTCTCCATTTTGTAGGCACGGGCACATTTACTGGGAGGTCCTTGCACTGAGGCCAGTAGTACTGGGGGTCAGGGGGCTTGAATTATTACCCCGTCTGGGCTCACATAATTCACACAGTGGGAGATTTCATGTCCCTATCCATCCACTATTCTCACTCTGTCCGTAAACAGTGTCCTGCCTCTCTTCCACTGGGTATACTTTTCGTGGAACAGTCTATTCTTTACATGCTGGTTGGCCCCAGGATGCACACTTTTCATTGCTTCATCCCAGATCCACGATTTCCTGCAGTCCTCAATCTCCTCCCAGACTTTCCGAGGAAAGGTAGGAAAGGTCATACCATAGATTTCATTTGCCTTTCTATGAACCAGTCTGTCCTCTTTACTTGCTTTGGTCAATCTGAGACCACTGGCCTGGCTTGGGGGTGGCCAGTCCTGGTTCTGCCAGCTTCACATTCTCAAGGAGGAGGGCAGGATTACTGGGAGGGTGGGTAGTCCAACTGTGTCCCTGCCACCAAAAACCAATCAGCGGAGTTTCCCTGGTATGTGAGTCTAGAGTTCCTGGTCAGCCCACGGCCAACTTCCCCTCAAACAGGAGGAAATACTGAGTGTCTGTCCATCTTCTGCTCCATTTCCAGGTAGGTGCCTGCGTAGGAGAAAGAAAGAAAAGTGATTATAGCCCTTTCCCCTGCACAAAATGCCCTGAGCCCTAGTTTGAAGGTGAGTCACTACCAGCTATCTATGATTGCATGTGTCAGTGAAAACGGGGGACCCGCTCCTCGGATCAAAAATCAAGGGTTGCCTAACCTCAGGCAATGGCTCATAGCTAGCAGATGGTTAGGAGGGGTGTCAGGGCAGCTGAGAGCTTCCTATTCCCCTTAGCCTTGTAGTGTCTACTGTATGCACAAAAGGTAACAAAACCTGTAAGCACAACCTGTAACAATTTAACAGAAAATACCTTGCAAAAAACACTCTGAATCAGAGCAAATAAAGCAGTAGTCTGTAAGCACAAAACAGTATCAACCTGCAAGCACACCCTGTAACAGTTTAGCAAAAAAAATACTCTGCAAAAAACTATTTCAATCAGAGAAAAATAAAGCAGTAAACAGTAACACCTGTAAGCACAACACAGTAACACAACCTGTGGGCACAACCTGTAACAATTTCACAGAAAATACACCCTGCAAAAAATCAATTTTAATCAGAGAAAATAAAGCAGTAATCTGTAAGCACAAAACAGTAACAAACCTGTAGGCACACCCTGTAACAATTTAGCAGAAAATATACCCTGCAAAAAACAATTTGAATCAAAGAACGATGAAGCAGTAATCTGTAAGCAAAAAACAGTAACAAAACATATAAGCACAACTTGTAAGCACAGAACAAAATAATAGCACACAGTAAATCTGCTTAGCTAAAATAAGCCTTTTTCCTTGCTCTGATAATGTTGCTCCTTGCTCTGTCCTTTCAAGTAAACCTAGAAGAAAAGAGCGTAGGGGAAGCTGGGTGCCTTTGCCAGCAAACCTAGTATTCCACCTCAAAAACACAAACTAACCTGACCTTTTAAATCTTCCTTCTGTTGGGAGTGACTAAGACTTTGTCAGCTCCAATCCCCACTTACAGTCCTAATCCTGTCTGGAAGAACTGTGGAAGGAAAGCAATTAGCTCCTTCAATGTGAGAGAGACTGAAACACCTTTAAGCCCAAATCAAAAGCTAATAAGGACAAAACAAAATAGTAGCAAAACAGTAACTTTGCTTAGCCTAAAGATAGATTAAACTGTAAAATATGTAAACACAAAAGGTAACAAAACCTGTAAGCACAAACTGTAACAATTTAACAGAAAATATACCTTGCAAAAACACTTTGATTCATAGAAACATAAAGCAGTAATCTGTAAGCACAAACTGTAACAATGTAACGTAAAATATACCTTGCTAAAAACACTTTGAATCAGAGAAAAATAAAGCAGTACTCTGTAAGCACAAACAATAACAAAACAGTAACAAAACATACAAAACAGGGCTGGGATGAAGGGTATGGGAAATGGGATGCCCTCAATATGTTAATGATACTGATCAGACCACAAAATCACAGCTGCAAAATAAAGGAATAGTGGACTCGCAGCTGCTCCCTGATCTGGTACATCTATTAATTATGACTCTTAGAGGTTCAGGGGCGCTGATCCTGCTTAGTAACCCGAAGACTGGGGCCAGAGTCTCCACTATGGAAGTAGGGAGAGGTACTGAATAGCCAGTGGCAACTAAGCAGACTGGGTGCCCCACCTCTACATCCTATCTTACCCCCTCTCTTTATCGGGTTCACACTGACATCCAATCCTAACCCTCACTCATACATCCTCCCCCTCCCTGTACCGCCCCCCCCCAACATTTGTGGACAGATGCAAAGCTACGAAACTCAGCTCCCTTACAGTACATAACACTTGAGGAGTTACATCCCTCCCTCTCTGCTCCCTCCAGCACAGAACTAGAGACATGAACATAACTGTTCCATCCCCCAAGGTCACCAGTTTAGACCCCCTAGCAAGATGGAATGTCCCAAAATTTTATCTCCTGGGATTATCAAGCTCATACTTATCCCCCACCACCATTAAATCAGTCTGTGCAGGATATCTGGGCAAGGGAGTTACAGCTTAGTTTTGCAGAACAGCAATGGGAACAGATTTATTTGCAGCTGCACTAAGTTACTGCCTGTCACTAATACAAAGAGTTTACCTGGAAAACTGTGTTTAGATATTTTCACACACCTCACATTGTGGCAAAATACCATGATATTCAGACAAACAGCTGCTGGAGAAGGCGTGGGAAGCAGAAGGCAACACACTTCCATGTGTTCCCTCACTGCTCAAACATGAGCATCTTCTGGGATGGAATTGCACAGAAACTGACTAAACTATGTACAGTTGTTCCCTTGTTAACTCCAGACTTGGATATTTTTCTTAGTTTTCGTAAGGCCCACATTAATAAACACCAGTGATACTGGTATAGCCCTTATAGTGTCCAAAAAAGCAATTACCAAACAATGGTTGCAAGCCCCAAAAAAAACACATACAATATCGCAATGGAGTAGTTTATGACAGCTATTTACAAAATGGAAAAAATAACACACACACTCAAACGGAATGTTGTAATTCTCATTTGAAAATTGTACATAGGTCAGATAGGGAACTGAAGGCAATTGGCTGGAATGCTTCATATACTCTGGGACCCAATGTGCTCCAGAACTATTGTGTTTCAAAGCTTATGTCCTGTGTACCCTGGCTATTTTGCAGTATATGAAATTGTAAACCTGTATTGCCTCAAAAAGTTTTCTTCTAATAAAAAGGTAATTAGAAAAAAAAGATCCTCTAGCAAGAGGAAGGGACAAGGCATCTGATTTCCATTGGAAAGTCTGGCTGGTAGATGCCAGCAGGTGAAGACAGGTACACAAATAGTTAAGAGGCTTTAGCAAAAACTTAGGGCAAGAGCCACATAAATGTAGGTTAGCAGAGGAGTATAAAGCAATGGTGAATAGGGCGCCAAATGGAGGGCATAGGGAATTGGGTGAGGATGTCTATAAAATGTACCTTGTGGAATGTCTCAAAAAATCTTCATGCGATTTTTCATAAAAATAGATTTTATTCATCCACAACATTTCTCTTCTGAATCATGCCCTGACATTTCACACACTACATTAATGTTTTTTCAAAGGGGCTTCTACACAATTCTGAAATATAGATAATGCCTTTTTTTAGTTATTTCATGCTTCACAAATAATCTTAACTTTTATAATATGTATTATCTCTTTAAGAAAATTGCTGTCATTTACCAAAAGTAATCTGTAGTTCACTTTGGGTCTCATTTCACCCTCCCATCTATATGTAACCCCTAGGTGGCACTACCCCAAGGGCTACTACCCCTGTCTGCCAGGCTAGTTGCAGGTTAAGGGGCCTGGGTAATGAAACAGGTGCCTCCACCCAGAGGTCAGGGTTTTTAGTGGTCAAACTAACCTGGGCACAGCCCTCTAGGACACTGTAACCCCCCCTTTTTCCCTTCTAGTGGCCTGAACAATACACAATAATCACTTTCACAATGACCCTTGTTCACCATGCATTTACCCACACTGTTTGCACTTACCACCAGGGCTGGTTCCTGTAACTCGACCCTGGAGACCCCCTGTAAAACAAGGTTAAGCACAGCAAACAGCAACAGTACAATACTTTTGGCACAAACTGGAGCCACAGTCAGGTTAAATGCAAAAAGAGTCAGATCTGATTTATTTAGGGCACTTGAAGAAGGGAGGGGCATAATCGGGTTGATTTGCTTAAAGACTATATCAATTAGACAGTTATGCATGCAGTTCAGGCTCCCTACAAAGTCACACACTCTGGGTACCCAGGTGGGGAAGAAGTGGGCTAGCCAGGAACATTGCCCGGGGTAGGCCGGTATCACAGCTGGTTGGGGCCCTGTGATGGAAAAAAACAACATGCACAACACACACTATTTGTAATCCAGAGCCGGAGGGCTCAGTTCATGAAAGAAAGACAAGGCAATCAGAAGACAACACTTTTAGATTTAGCTGTTGTTGCAGGGAGCTACCCTGATGGTTACTCACGATACCCAGTACAGGACACAGGCAGGATGAAATGGAGACTGCATGTTGCTGAGCTGAAGTGCCAGGAGAAGGAGGGCCATCATGAATCACTGAGGCATCATTCCTGTTCAAGCATGAGCAGAGGGCTGATCCCCAGGCAGGTCTCTTGTCAATGGCTTTCTCTGTGCAGTGGGAAGTCTGGCTGGGCCAGTGTAGCAAGGCCCAGGCCAAATGGAAATGCAAATGGATTCAGTCCGTTGGAGCTGGATGCTGCCTCCAGCAAGCAGAACACAATTCACACAGTGGGGAACCAAATCACGACTAACTATCAGCACACAGCACATTTACATGTAAGGAAATTCTACTGTACCAGGTAGATTACTGTCCGGTCACCATTTCAGAGTCTCTGCACAAACCGGGAGTTCAGAGGTGGCTGGAAGTCTTGACAGGCTGATCGCATTCAGCAAATCTTCGGTATTCTTCAGGTATGAGCGTGGTCACAGTTCAGTGGCTTACTTCATTCTCACAAACTTGGATTCATCCCAAAATAATTCTCTTCTCCCTCTCAGGGGCAGCAGACAAAAAAGCAAGCCAAACTCAAGCCTTTCCATAGTTCTCCCACGTGAAACTATGCAGCATGGCTGCTTGACTGTCTCAAGCTGTTGCTTCTTCACTTCCCCACCTAGATTTGACTCAAACTGCAGCAAGCCTGGGACTTTCCCCAGGATCCAAAAGGTTCGGTTGGCTGATCTGTCTGTCAGTCACACAAGGGCTCCCCCTCCAGGCTCAGTTAGGCACCAAAAGCCCAAAACTACAATTCCTACACAGCCCCTGGGGACAGGCTCCATTTTAGGGTCCCCAAAGGTACTGATTGGTCCAATTCAGCAGTCCAGGACCAAAATGGTGGTGATAAGCAGAAACTGTCCATGCTGCAAGGAAGGCTGATTAGAAAAACATCAATATCTTTACTGCTCTAATAGATAATCGTCCAACAAGTACATCTTTTAACAGAGCTCCTTCTGCGCAATTAGTGATGGCAGAAATGGAGTGATTATCAGGCAGCCAGGGTGGGACTCGAGCATGGAAACACTTAGTGCCCCTCCCAGATTAATTATAACTGCAATCTAGGCAGCCCTTAAAGAGACAGTACACAGAAGCTATATAGGCACTCTCTGGCAATAATGTTTAACTGCTAAAACGCAGGACACCAGCCTGGCAGTGAGCATTTAGGCAAGCTCAAGAAAGACTTTCCGGCAGCCCCCATTTGTAGGGGGGCTTACACCCTTCCCTGCCTGGAGAAAACTTGGTGTCTGCGTCAAGTCTGTACCATCATAATATTGAAAATGCAATATAAACGAGACATATATAACATTAGCATGCTATGCAAATACTATCTGATTCATCAATTAACATAACTTGTCACATTACTATACATTTCAACATAGCTCACTACACCCTATCCATAATGACATTACTTATGCATTGCTTCACATGTAGGGTAATCACAGGGGAATCAGTATTACACCCTGAACTTTACAATATTGTCTCATGTTATAACTTCTTGTACATTAAACAACGTAAGAGGGGGTCATTCCCTATCAGCTAGCTTGGAGCTGGATGGGGCATGGGCACCATACTGAGAAGGAAGAACAATCAATCTGGAATTGGCACTTAAGCTCAGTTTGGATAGTGAGCTCTGAGAAACATAAACAACTTTGTGGACTACATTGAGAGGCAAATCCACTGGCCTCCTGGGAGAATCATAACTGAAGTGCACTACTGGCTTGATAGTTCGGCCAGTCTTTCTAGGGGGATCAACCACAGTCTCTGTACTTTCAGCAATAGTCTTGAAGCTTTCATCACTTGGGAAGGGTGCCTCTGCATGGAGGGGAATGTCCAATTCTGAAGCACTGTCAGCTCCTTGTTCTGTAGGCTCTGGTTCCACAACACTTAACCAACTTTGAGAAAGTTCAGGCACAGTTTGTCTTTCGGGCACTGAAAGGGGGCTGTCAGCACTCTCATACTGTTCTTCAAGTTCTGGTGTATCACCAGGGAGACTCAGACTATCAGCCCCTTCTTCGGGCAATTCACACAGTACCACAAAACACAGGAGTCTGTAGCCTCAGACGTAATACTTTGCACTTCACTTTCAGGGAGCATTGGCTCCAAGGATGAAGCTGGGTGGTTAGGCAGTCCAGAAGACCCAGCTTCATCCCCATGATTCAGCATAGGATTTCCTCAACAACAACTGACTCAGTTCATAGGAGGGGTAATAGGCATTAACACACTCACTATCATCAGAGGTAGACTGGCAGTCACTATCAGTCTGGACCTGCTGCGGGGGAAACCTCAAATCTGTGACCACTGGGGTAGGTAGACTCTGTCTCTTTCTTGCAGTAGCACGAGTCACCGGCCCAGGGGAATCAATTTCTGATGGTTCAGCCTGAATTACGACTTGGCCAATTGGTAGCAAGTGGTTACAGTGCATGGGCTTGACAGCTTTGGAGTTATTCTCTGGGAGCACCTTGTACACGGGTAAATCATCCAATTTTCCAACTACTACATGGGGAAGATGGTGCCACTGATCAGCAATTTTGTGTTTGCCATGCAGTCCCAAATTGCATAACAACACACCGTCTCCAGGACGAAGGTCTTTAGCCTTTACTTTTTTGTCATTCCTCTCTTTGTTGGCTAGATTTCTCTTGTCTGGGCCGGTTGATAGGTATGGTTCAATTGAGTTTTCAGTTTCTGTACATATTGCAGATAGTTTTCAGCTCAGACCTCATCTGGAGAGACCCCAAAATAGACATCAACTGGCAGTTGGTCCACCCTCCCGAACATGAGGTGGTGGGGGAGAACCCAGTAGCATCATTTTTCGTGCAATTGTATGCGTGTGCCAAGGTGCTAATCTGCTGGCTCCATTTATGCTTGTCTTTGGGATGGAGGGTGCCCAGCATGTCTAGAAGGGCGCGGTTAAAACATTCTGGTTGAGGGTCTCCCTGCTGGTGATAGGGGGTGGTTCTTGACTTTCACACCCCCCATAGAGAGAGCATTTCTTTGATTAGTCGGCTCTCAAAGTCTCTGCCCTGGTCAGAGTGGATCCACTGAGGGACTCCATAGTGGATGAAGAAATTTCCTACTAGCGCCTTGGTCACGGTAGAAGCCTTTTGATCTTTGGTGGGGAAAGCCTGTGCATACCATGTGAAATGATCCATAACCATGAACACATTGCCAATACTTTGCTGATCAGGTTCTAAACACAAGAAGTCTATGCAGACTAGTTCCATGGGGGTACTGGTAGTAATATTAATGAGGGGGGCAGCCCTTTGAGGCAGGGCTTTTCTTTGCAGGCAGTGACTACAAGTCTTTACATGGTGCTCAACATCGGCCCTCATTTTGGGCAAGTAGAAGTGAGATCGTACCAGGTCAAGGGTTCTGTCAATACTGAGGTGCCCCATGTGATTGTGGAGGGACCAAATCTTTAAAGGCCGTGGGCAGGACCAATTATTGCTTGTCTACTTGGCCACTACAATCTACTGTCTCTGTATACAACAACTGATTGAGGAACTTCAACTTGGGGCCTTCTTTAAACAATAGAGCAGTTTGCAAGTCAGGGGAATGCAATTTGGACACATCTTTCTGAATCATATGATCTTGGGATTGAGCCCACTGAATGCTATCATTGTCAAATTGAGGCAGTGCACTAATATCTAGAGCAGAGAAGTGGCAATAAGCAGCTGGCATGCAGGTATCAGGAGGGCCCAAGCAATCTACTAAATAGTCCACTGTATCCGCAGACATCTGTTCACCTCGGTCAAACTTTTGGCACAAGGCTCGAATGTCAGGTTTAGACAACCTAACCCAATCACTCTTGGAAACTGGCCTTCATGACAAGGCGTCAGCATCAATATGGTTCAGCACTGGCCTGTATTCAAGAGCATAATTATAGGTTGATGAGAGAAGCCACCGGTGCCCAGTGGCATCTAACTTAGCTGAAATCTGTACATTGGTTAACGGGTTAGTGTCGGTCTTCACCAATATCTTTGCCCCATAGAGGTATTCATGAAACTGGTTGACGATGGGCCATTTTAGCGCAGGGAACTCCAACTTATGCACAGGGTAGTTTCGTTCTAACGGGGCCAAGCTCCTACTGGTGAAAGCCACTGGTCTCAAGCCATTCTCATGGTCTTGATACAGCACAGCTCCTAGCCCCTGCAGACTAGCATCAGTAAGCAGCACACAGGGCTTGGTGGGGTCAGCATAGGTGAGAATGGGGGCATGGGTGAGCTGGTATATGACTTCATGGAAGACTGCTTCACAGTCAGGCATCTAGCAGGGCCTGATGAGTTCACCTGGGTAGAAGTATGCTTTCTCTGGTTCTTTGACTGCCCTTTTTTGGTATTTATGATTGGTAGGAGGGTAACTCTGGGTAAGGTTCAAGAGTGGGTGAATCACCTTTGACTAGTCTTTTATGAACCTGCGGTGGTAGCCACAGAACACCAGGAAATGTTGTAGTTCTTTCAAATTATGAGTCTGAGGCCAAGTAGTCAGTGATTCAACCTTACTGGGGTCAGTCTCTATCCTGTTTGTAGATACTATGTGCACCACATACTTCACCGAGGTTTGGAAAAACTGGCACTGATCAATGGACAATTTGAGGCTGAAGTCTTCCAGTTGGTCTAGGACTTTAAACAGTCGGGTCTCATGTTCCTGTAATGTGCTGCCAAACACAATGACATCATCCAGGTTCACCAGACATTCCAGCAAATTCATATCTCCCACCACACGTTCCATCAGTCGCTGAAAGGTGGCCAGTGTGCCCGATATCCCCTGTGGCATCCTAAGAAATTCGTAGAACCCCAAAGGACAAATGAAGGCGGTTTTCTCACAGTCCTCCAGGGCCATCGGAATCTGGTAGTATCCACTGTGAAGATCCAACACCGAGAACCATTTGCTCCCATTCAAGCAGTCCAGAGCATCTTGTATATGGGGCATGGTGTATTGGTCTGGGATGGTCCGCCAGTTCAGGGTTCGATAATCAACACACATCCTCACAGACCCATTTTTCTTATGCACAACCACAATGGGAGAGGCATATGGGCTCCTTGACTCTTGTATCACGCCAGCAGTGAGCATTTCCTGCAGGTGTCTCCTTACATCATCTGTGTCTGCTGGGGTGAGGCATCAGGATCTCTCTCGAAATGGCTGGTCATCATGCAGGTGTATGTGATGCTCTGCACCCTGGACACACCCCATATCCCATTCTTTTAACGAAAACACTTGGTCTCCCTGGGTGAGTTTCTTGCTAATTCTAGTCTTTCATTCAGCTGGCAATGGGGAGTCACCAAAATCAAACAAGTCCGGGGTCACTCTCCCCTTCTCACCAGAGCGCTTGTTGCTGGGCAATACTGCACTGTTTGCACAGTGTACTGTAGCAAAGGTGCACCCTCTGTTCACCCGGATCTCCCGATCTGACACATTTTGAATCTAGACCATCACTTGTTGTGCATAGGCATGGGCATGAGCAGGCAAGATGCTGGGTTTGACCAATAATTCTTCTGGCAATTTTTCATTGCCTGGCGCATCCCACATCAGTACTTTGTTCTTGACATCTTTCCAGAGGTGGTCCTCCCCCTAAATAGTACACTGAGCGTTAGGGGCCAGTACCATTGAATCGGGGTCCTTCTTCCACAAGATCCCCACCGGTTCATCCTAGTCTACTTCCTTGGGTTTCTGTTGCAAATCATAGGCCTTCTTGATCAGAGCCAGACTTCTCAGGGCCCTCCCAGTCTGTTGCCCTTGTTTCTCATGACAGAGATGCACCAGTCTCCCAAACATATGGGCATTTGTCCCAGTTAACAGGGGAACCCTATCATACAGTCCAGTAGGGGGACACACTAAGGCCAGTGTCTTGACTTGTTCATCTACTCCAGCCACAGAGGTAGGGAAAGACAGCCAGATCCGAATATACCCTGAGTACGGTTAAGACTTCTCGCTCAACCCCCACACATGCAAACCTTCCAAGAATTGTAGAGGCACATCAGGCAGGTGCTTTTAATACCAGTCTTGAAACACTATAGTAACTTAAGCTGTCAAGCAGGGCCCGGGTGGACACACCGTTCACTTTTACTGTAGTTTCCATTGAAGGGCCCACAACCTTGGACCATTCAGGTGAGGCAGACTTGGATGTTGACTTAGCAGAGGCCTTGGGTGAATAACTCTTTCTAGTGGCTCTACCTTGCGGCCAGTTATTGCTTCTTTGCAACCAGGCTAGTAGTCTAATAGTAGCCTTTCTCAAATTCTCCGTTGAACAACAGGCGAACCACCGGGTGTGTCTGTCCTCCCTGCAGTGGTAGCAAAATTTGGGTTCTCTAGAGTCTCTGAGTTGTTGCGGGCTGTCTCCCTGCCTGGGTACATCAGGGGCACCTCAGGGCCCTTCTTTGGCTTGTGACTTGGAGCTCTTGATCCTCTAGACTTCCACCAAGTTTGTGGGTTTGTGTGGCTCATAGTAGGTCCCCCACCAGGGTTTTCAATTCTCATACTCCTTCCAGTAGGTTACCCTCAGTCCAGGTTTCCGAGAAGACAACATGCACCCCCACCCCACTAGGTGGGGCCTCACTTTTTAACTCAAGGGGTGCCTGATAGAGGTCAAGATCTCTGGCCGCCTCGGCAGCTTGTGGGCTGACCCTCAACTCTGTCAGTTCTTTAATCAACTCTCTCAGCTGCTGGGCCTCATCTTCGTCACTTCTCTCAGGGGTCTGGCAGGTGCGGACAACCCCCAGCATAGGGCTCTCAGCCCTCGTCATCATTCTCTGCCTCACAAATCTCTTTCATGAGGTGACAGTACTTGGGAGGATCAGCCTTCCTGTCTTGCAATTTAAGTTTTAGCATCATCACACTTGAGTACCTGGCTGACTTGAGAATATGGTCCAATATGACCCGATTCAGTTCCTTAGCAGGCACCCCTCCTTTTCTGTGGGCCCTCTGCAGAGCCCTCTCAATTCTGGTAGCAAACATAGACAACTTCTCATTCTTCCATTGCTTGGCAGATTTAAATTTCCACAGTAAATTGTCCTCTGACTCAGTACTTCCAAAAACTCCCTCCAATGCAGAGAGGTACTCAGCCGTAGTAGCCTCTGGGCTAGTGGCTCTTAGGAAGTGAATGGCCTCCAGTGCAGGGCCCCTCAAACTTTCCATGAGTCTCTTTCTTTTTTCCACCTCAGAGCAGTGCCACTGCTGGACCAGAGAGGTAGCATAGTCAATCCATGTTTCCAGGTCATCCTCCCCTACAGGCACTGGGACTGTGCCCGAGAAAAGTCTAAGTCTACGGTAAGAGTCCAGGTGCGCAGATGGGATTACTATGAGGGAGGTGACCACTGGGAAATCCCTAGGGAAAGCAGGAGACACTATTGGGGACTGTAACGGTGTGGGCTCTTTAGAAAGGTCTAGCACCTTCACTAACTCTTGGGCGTTTTGCCCCTCAGAAGTTAACAGCTTAAGCAGTTTGTCCTTGAACCCTTCTATTCCGGGGGACCCACCCAGGGTAGTTGGATCATTGTGCGAGTGGATGACCCTCCATCCCTTCTGGGTCCCTTTGGACAGAATAACAGGGGTACCTTCTCTGGATCTATGGGGAAGCTGCAGGAGAGTAAAACTACCATGGTCTGGTCAAACAGGTCTGAATCCCTCCCCTTCACTTCAACTTTTCCCAAACACTTAACATGCTCCACAGCTTCTACAATAACAGTATTAGTGGTCCCTAATGGGACATACATTAACAGGAGGGCCTGTCGGGGATCTGTTGCCTCAGCCTCACTTCACCCCATCATTCGGTGTACTAACAGCTTATGGGGGGTGATTTTGAGCTTAGGCGTAGCAAGCTCTTTCATTTTTTCACCAGTTCTGAACATAAAGGGGTAATTCCCTCCTCTGGCCACTAGAGGACACTAATCCCAGTGGTGCCTCCAAGATGTAACCCCTAGGTGGTGCTACTCCAAGGGCTACTACCCCTGCCTGCTTGGCTAGTTGCAGGTTAAGGGGCCTGGGTAATGAAACGGGTGCCTCCACCTGGTGGTCAGGGTTGTTAGTGGTCAAGCTAACCTGGGCACAGCCTTCTGGGACACTGTAACCCCTTTTTTCCCTTCTAGTGGCCTGAACAGTATACAACGATCACTTTCACAATGACCCTTGTTCACCATGCAATTACCCACACTGTTTGCACTTACAAACAGGGCTGGTTCCTGTAACTCGACCCTGGAGACCCCCTGTAAAACAAGGTTAAGCACAGCAAACAGCAACAGTACAATACTTTTGGCACAAACTGGAGCCACAGTCAGGTTAAATGCAAAAAGAGTCAGATCTGATTTATTTAGGGCACTTGAAGAAGGGAGGGGCATAATCGGGTCGATTTGCTTAAAGACTATATCAATTAGACAGTTATGCATGCACTCCAGACTCCCTATAAAGTCACATACTCTGGGTACTCAGGTGGGGAAGAAGTGGGCTAGCCAGGAACGTTGCCCGGGGTAGGCTGGCATCGCAGCTGGTTGGGGCCCTGTGATGGAAAAAAACAACATGCACAACACACACTATTTGTAATCCAGAGCCGGAGGGCTTAGTTCGTGAAAGAAAGACAAGGCAATCAGAAGACAACACTTTTAGATTTAGCTGTTGTTGCAGGGAGCTACGCTGGTGGTTACTGACGATACCCAGTACAGGACACAGGCAGGACAAATTGGAGACTGCATGTTGCTGAGCTGGAGTGCCAGGAGAAGCAGGGCCCAAACAGATCACTGAGGCGTTGTTCCTGTTCAAGCGTTGAGCAGGGGGCTGATCCCCAGGCAGGTCTCTCGTCGATGGCTTTCTCTGTGGAGCAGGTAGTCTGGCTGGGCCAGTGTAGCAAGGCCCAGGCCAAATGGAAATGCAAATGGATTCAGTCCGTTGGAGCTGGATGCTGCCTCCAGCAAGCAGAACACAATTCACACAGTGGGGAACCAAATCACGACCCACTATCAGCACACAGCACATTTACATGTAGGGAAATTCTACTGTACCAGGCAGATTACTATCCGGTCACCATTACAGAGTCTCTGCACAAAGCGGGAGTTCAGAGGTCGCTGGAAGTCCTGACAGACCGACTGCATTTAGTAAATCTGTCTTTTTCAGGTATGAGTCTGGTCACAGTTCAGTGGCTTACTTTGTTCTCACTAATTCGGATTCAGTCCAAAATAATTCTCTTCTCCCTCTCAGGGGCAGCAGACAAACAAGCAGGCCAAACTCAAGCCTTTTCACAGTTCTCCACGTGAAACTATGCAGCACGGCTGCTTGACTGTCTCGAGCTGTTGCTTCTTCACTTCCCCACTTAGATCTGACTCAAACTGCAGCAAGCCTGGGACTTTCCCCAGGATCCAAAAGGTTTGGTTGGCGGATCTGTCTGTCAGTCACACAAGGGCTCCCCCTCCAGGCTCAATTAGGTGCCAAAAGCCCAAAACTGCAATTCCTATAAAGCCCCTGAGGATAGGCTCCGTTTTAGGGTCCTCAAAGGTACTGATTGGTCCAATTCAGCAGTCCAGGACCAAAACTGTGGTGATAAGCAGAAATGGTCCATGCTGCAAGGAAGGCTGGTTAGAAAAACTACAATCTCGTTACTGCTGTAATAGATAATCAGCCAACAAGTACATCTTTTAACAGAGCCCCTTCTGTGCAGTTAGTGACGGCAGAAATGGCCTGATTATCAGGCAGCCCAGGCGGGACTCAAGCATGGAAACACTCAGTCCCCCTCCCAGATTAATTACAACTGCAATCTAGGCAGCCCTTAAAGAGACAGTACACAGAAGCAATACAGGGACTCTCTGGCAATAACGTTTAACTGTTAAAACGCAGGACACCAGCCTGGCAGTGAGCATTTAGGCAAGCTCAAGGAAGAATTTCTGGGAACTCCCATTTGTATGGGGGTTACATATAAATATAATAATCACATACATCTCATTTTATCATGTCCTGTTTTTGTTTAAAAATTCCAAAAAATCTTTCAAGAAATGACTTTACATAGTGTTTTAACATCTCACCGCTTTGGTATCTTTTGCCTTTTAAAAAAGGATATAAACACTATTTGTTTCAATAACTGTTTAAGCGTTTTTTCCACAATAGGAAATATAAACATAAAATATTTTACTTTTTCTTAGTTCATTACTGCTTGTAATTCACAGACATGTTTTTGTTTTGAGCATCTCTACCTTTTGCTTCAAATGAAGCTTGCCCCAGCCTTTTTACTGAGCTTGCCTGGAAACACACAGTTTTTCAATTCCTGTATTTCTTGCTTCAAAAGCCTGTAACAAAGCGTTTTAAGATATTCAGCAAAGTTCTAATTTCTTTAGGTAGCATTTTAAACTTATTCCCTCATTCTTCTACTACTTTTTTAAGTCAAAACGTACTTTGTCTTAGCCAGCGTTCTTGTGTACTGGCTACTCTGCTACTGTAGTTTGTACTGCGACTCAAGTGTCTGGCTGAACTTCATCCTCTTGAGCTCACTCGCCCATGTGACCTCACAAGATCTTGTGATATCATACGATTTCAAGGGCACTATATAGTTGCTAAGCAACTTTTGGCAGCCTGATCTTCAATGCGCTGCCGCTTGGACGAGTGAGCTCATATTGAGATGCTTTTTTGTTTGTTATTAACCAAGCATTTTTATGTTTGCTTGCACACATGTGCAAGAAACATAGTGCCATCATCTGAGTTTTTCAGAGGTGTGTCAGCATCTTCCAAATTCAGTCAGTGCGTTTGCAGGCGTGGTCACAGTTCTCCAATCACTGCTGAAGCTGTCTATGACAGCAGTTGAAAATGCAGTGGCATACAGTTGAAAGAGGGAGCTATGCTTCAGTGAGCAGCTCCTCCACACACACACACACACACACACACACACACACAGATCAACTGTGTCAGTTGTCTGATAGGATGGTGTAGTCTTGTCTAGCTTAGAGAGACAAGCCACATATCATTACTTTAATAAACTGTTCCCTGCCAAAGCAGAACCACCAAAATGTGTGGGTGCCTAACAGTCCTTACACACGCCAGCTCTCCAAAGCACACCTTTATGGACTCCATGGGTTCTAATCCTCCAGAAAAAAAATACCTCAGCATTTGGTGTGAAAACTCGGACTTCGTTGCATGTGTAATTCCAAGCGTTTTCTCTTACTAGACTCTGTCAATGTGAACTCCCCGCTGCTAAAACCTATGCAAATGAACTTGAGCGTACTGTACTACCTGCAGCTGAAGCAAAGAACAGCCAGAATGCACAAAGGAGAACATACTGCTATGCATTTCAGCAGCAGCCAGTGGGGGAGGTTTTCATGACTGAAGCACTTTAATGCACCTTTTAGTGCTGTCATATACACACCCCTGTGTGGTAATTCACTAAACTGCACACTTAGTCTGGTAATGCAGCTTCAAAATATGTTTTTTTTTTTCTCTGAATTGCCGTGAGCTGGCATTTAGATAGAATCACATAACTCTTTCTCAAATCAGATGCTTAATGAAGTCACATGACCTTGTGACCCTAAACATCTTAGGGTTGGACATGTGCCCTAATAAAATAGTGAAAACTAGGTATAGAAAAAGAAAACACAAATTCAACCGTAGCTCACAATCGAATCCACCCTTTTCTCCAGTGAATCTGAAGCCGCCTAACAGCCTACCCCTGGGTGCTCATGCACTCCCTCCACCCGCACAACATATGGCCGACAGGTGTGCTGTTGCATTTTATTTCATAATTTCCTGATCCTGTTGCTGCCACCATACTGATACAGTAATACTTTTATGGCTCGAAACTGCTTGACATTAGCTGAATTATAAATGGCATCCCTGTTTGACGCTGTGGTGCGGAATATGGTGGTGCTCAAATTTTAAGCCAAGTATTACATGCAGATATGTTGTTATTGACTCATGTCACTTACCATTTTATACATCTATTGATTTTTTCAATTCACTTTTGCTGACAAATGTTGATCGCAGGGATTCTGGTGTCACAATTCAGTTCAGTGACGTGTAATATCTTAGTGCAGATGCTAAGTAACTATTTTAAAATGCTGAAAAAGTTAACAGTCATGAAAATGCATGAACTTCTTTCTTCAGTGTCTGGAGCTGTAGTGGTGTTATTGGCAAGTGCATGTCCCTTTGCTCCAGATCTATCAGTGAGATGTCTATTCTGTGCAATGGACAGTGGCTGAATGTTATCAGCTAACAGTTTTCATTTCATTATCAACAGATAAATATTCAGGGCTTTGCAAATACAACTTTGCTGGTAGCACAGTTTCATGCCCCCAAGTGTCTAATCAGTTAGTGGTTATATCTTAACCAATGATCACAAAAAGTATGAAAAAGATTTGCAGCTGAGTAATGTAAATGCCAATCCACCTAAGCACCTTTAGGCTGCAAACATAATGTGAACGATAGGGATTCTGGACCGTGTATCACCCGCGGCATAGCAACGGCTATAAGTTTAAGCACATTCTCAGGACATTGTTTCACTTGCCCCCTCTCCCCACTACGATCCTGGTCACCTGAAATAAACCTGACATTTTAGTATCTGTTTTACATCTTGGCTCAGTTAGGCAATCAACGCTGTAAGAACATAAACGGACATATAAATGGGGACTATAAGAACATGGTCACCTGAAATAAACCTGACATTTTAGTATCTGTTTTACATCTTGGCTCAGTTAGGCAATCAGCGCTGTAAGAACATAAATGGACATATAAATGGGGACTATAAGAACATGCCATGGGTGCTTGTGCCTTAGTCCAGCTGTGCAACATCAGCCTGAAGCTCAGGTAGGGCTTACTGTCTACCACTTTGTTCACTCCCCCATGTATCTGTACCATTTCACATCCTCCCTTGCCTTAGTCCAGCTGTGCTACATCAGCCTGAAGCTCTGGTAGGGCTTACTGTCTACCACTTTGTTCACCCCCCATGCACCTGCACCATTTCACATCCTCCCTTGATCTACAGTGAGTGGATCCCTCATTCATACGTCACATATGCACGCACAAAAAAAAAAAAAACGGTCTTCAAAAATTAAGAAACATTTATCATGGTTGTTATGTTTTGCTTGCACGCATGTGCAAGAAACATAGTGCCATCATCCGAGATTTCGGAGGTGTGTCACCCGCTCTTCCAATTCAATCAGTCTGTTGGCAGGCGCGGCCCCTGTAAGCCGATACATGCTGGAGCTGTCTATGACAAGCTCCAAAATGCAGTGGCATACAGTTCAAAGGGGGAGCTACGCTTCAGTGAGCAGTGATAAGATATCGCTTGCTCATGCGCAGCTACCCCCCCCACACACACACGCAGGTGTGCACGCCCGCATGCATGCACTCTGTATAGCCGACGGGGTGCCCAACTTCGTCACTGTGCTGCGCCCCCCCCCCCAAAGTTTAAATGCCACGCTGGGTGCCCACCCCAGCGTGGCAACTCATGATATAGTCGGGGGTTCCCAACTCTGCCGGCCCACTGTCCTCACCCCCGAGTACTGGGTGCCACGCCGGGAGCCCACCCCAGCGTGACAACGATGCTTTGGGGCAACGGGGTGCCCAATCCCATCGGCTGAATGCCCCCATCCATCCTTGTGCCATGCTGGGAGCCCACCCAGCGTGGCAAACATCCCAAGCGCTATTGGAAACAAAAAAGAATCAGAAGAAAAAAACGGTCCCACGAGTCTCCCTGGCCCCTCCCACAACCCGCACTCCACCCACGGCGCACTCCTGCCTCCCCACACCCCTCACCAATACTTACCTCCGACCTCGGCGCGGTTGATCTTCGTGACCGGGAACATGTCTGCACTCTTCAAAGCCGATCACGAACTGAGGAAATGCCGTAAGCTGTACAATGGGCTAGATAGGGGGTTTTCAACTTTGTTGCATATCTCAGGCATTTTTTGGAATTTTTGCACCAAATTTTCAACATGGGGTTTTTGGGACCCCTTCTCATGAATGATGTCACTGTCATGGCGTTATTTGGGCCCGAGGGGTGATTTTTCAGTCACTGCGCAAAATCACCTTTCGGGACTGATTAACAAAATGACACTGCCTGTGTTCATAAGGTGGGCTCTCAAGTAGCCTATTTTGAAAATTTGGTGGAAAAATTTCAAAAAATGACTGTTTTAGGAGCTTGCATTGCGCAGTTCCTACGCATGCTCGTAAGTTCACCAGTATTTTCACTCCAGATTTTCAACATTGCCATTTTACCACATCTTCTTATAAGCAGTACAGCTGTCATTTTTTACATCTCACCCAAAACGTGTTTCCACCCAAGTAGCGCACAATGGCTCAGTTGATGTGCGAAATCAATGTATGGGACACATTAAGAAAATCACAGTGACAGTGTTCATGAGCAGAGGTCTTAAAATGGCTATGTTGAAAATTTGGTGAAAACATTCCTAAAAATGACTGTTTTATGAGCGTGCGTTGCGCAGTTCCTATGCATGCTCATAAGTTTGCAAATTTAATATTTTCACTCCAGATTTTCAACATTGCCATTTTATTACACTTCCTTATGAACAGTACAGCTGCCATTTTCATATGCCACCAAAATGTGTTTTCACACACATGTATATAATGGTGCTGTTGGTGTGAAAGCAATGTTTGGGACAGATTAAGAAAATCACAGTTACACTGTTCATGAGCAGAGGTCTTAAATGGCCATTTACAGAAGAAAGGGTTCTGAAAGAACTCTTAAAACTGAAGGTGGACAAAGCAATGGGGCCTGATGGGATTCATCCCAGAATTCTAAAAGAACTAAGGGTAGAACTAGTGACACCACTGACTATCCTCTTTAACAAATCATGGGAGGATGGGGTGGTACCCGAGGACTGGAGGAGGGCAGATGTGATTCCCCTTCACAAAAGTGGGAGCAAGGCAGAAGCAGGAAACTACAGACCTGTTAGTTTAACCTCAGTGGTAGGAAAATGATGGAATCACTCTGAAGGAAAGAACTGTTGAGTATCTAGAGGCCAGAGGGGCACAGGACCCAAGGCAGCATGGATTCACAGCGGGAAGGTCATGCCAGACAAATCTGATAGATTTCTCTGACTGGGTGACCAAAGTAGTTGATCAGGAAGGGGCTGTGGACATGGCCTACCTAGACTTTAGCAAGGCATTTGACACAGTCCCACACAAAAGATTAATATACATGCTAGCCAGCCTGGGAGTGGGTCCCAAGATGACAGCCTGGGTAAAGAATTGGCTGGAGAATAGGACAAGAGAGTAATAGTAAATGGAGTCCACTCTGAAGAAAGGGGTTAGTAGTGGGGCACTGTAGAGTTCAGTATTAGATCGGACCTCTTCAATGTCTTTATAAGTGACATTGCAGAGGGACTGGAAGGAAAGTATGTCTCTTTGCAGATGACACAAAGATCTGCAACAGAGTTGATGCACAAGGTGGGTGGAAAGAATGAGAAGGACTTGGCAAGGTTAGAGGAATGGTCAAATGTATGGCAGCTTAGATTCAATGCTAAGAAGTGCATAATGCACCTGGGAAACAAAAACCCAGGGAAGAGTACACAATGGGGGTGAGATACTAACAACAACAAAATGGAAAGGGACCTGGGGTAGTCATATCAGATGACCTAAAGGTGGGCAAGAATGTGAGAGGGCAGCAAGGAGGGTTGGGGATACTGGGATGCATAGGGAGAGGCATCACCAGTAGAAAACAGGAAGTTATTATCCCTCTGTACAGACAGCTGGTGAGACCCCAACTGGAGTACTGCGTGCAGTTCTGGAGACCCAATCTTCACAAAGACATAGACAGGATGGAAGCTGTCCAGAGGAGGGCAACTAAAATGGTGCAGGGTCTGCACTGGAAGACATATGAAGAGAGACTTAAGGAGCTTAATATGTATAGCCTCGTGGAAAGGAGGGAGAGGGGGGACATGATAGAAACTTTCAAGTACCTCAAGGGAATCAACAAAGTCCAAGAGGGTAGCATCTTTCAAAAAAGAGGTAAAGAACAAGGGGCACAATTTGAAGATAGAAGGGGCGGCTCAGAGGTAATTTAAGAAGTATTTTTCACAGAGAGGGTTGTGATGCATGGAACGCCTTCGGAGGAGGCTGTGGAGTCAAAAACAGTGGTGGAATTCAAGCATGCATGGGACAGTCATAAGGCAAATCTAGGGGGTTGGGGTAGGAAGAAGTAGGCTGCTGGTTAACTAGGATCTGCAGCTTATCCATCAGGTAGGGAAATGGGCAGACTGGGTGGGCCAAGCGGTCCTTATCTGCTGTCAAATTCTATGTTTCTATGAAAGGGAAAGCAAGAGGGCCAGATGGTCTCAGTGAAGACTTTTATCAATGCTTTGATCAGCAACTGGCATCATGTACGGTGAAGATGTTCCAGGCCACAGACTAAAGAAGGCAGTACACCAGTCATTACAGGAGAGGACTATATCAGTCACCCAAATCGCACAAGGACCACAGACTGTGTGCACATTACAGGCATATCACCCTCATTAATGTAGATGGCAAGATAGTAGCAAAAATAATGGTGTAACACAGGGGGATCCCCACCCCTGCCTTTTTACTAAAACGGCAGGTGGCATGCTGTTGGCATTGCCAGCAATACCTGGTGGGGAATCCTGGGTTCGGGGAATATGAGGTGACCTGGCACAAGGGACCTTGGTTTGGCTACTCTGCACAGGGGCACCCAAGTAAATCCAACTACAGGAAGCAATAACTGTAATGTCCAGAACCAGAACTGGGATTTTTAAGTGTGGCTTTATTTATTAACTAACTGAACATAAACAAAGCATTGCATGGTCCCCCAAAGGGCTACGTTACTGTATGTGCAGATTAGAGGTTAACACAGCGGTCCATTTGAGGAATGAACACATTACTACAGTTGTCTGGCTTTGGACCCACCAGGCACTCAGCCCGGACTTTGCATGCACTTTGGATACATAGCCCGACTGGCCCGGCTCCCCTGCCAGCCACTCGACTGACAGTCCACTTGACGAATGAACCCAAACTTTACTTGGAAAGACATCCCATCAAACAAGGAGACTCCCAAACTGTGGCTCCCCACACCACTTAGAGTCTGCGACTCCTAGAGAGATTTGTTTTCGTACTTCCAATCGAACTCCCATCAAACAAGGAGTAATTTTCCCATCCTGTGGCTCCCCACACCACTTAGAGTCTGCAACTCCTAGAGAGATTTTCAAGTTGCGACCCACGCCTGGGTACCCACCCCATCACTGGCCAAGTGCATGAGGCAAGTAGCAAAAACACAGAAGAAATCCGTAGAGGTGGACCTGGTTACTGAAGATGGGGGGTTTTCACACCTCCAGCTCCCACAGCCCATACCCGGCCATTTCTCTGGATACACACAGAAAACTTTATAACTTTAAAATGTAGACTGAACGGTGGATGACCTGAAGCACCCCCTCTACAGCGAACTTTAAATCCATTTAAAACTTAAACTGTTTGACTGCTCTATTTGTTTGTCCTAGTTGACATAGTCCTCCCAAATAGCAGTCCACATTCATTTCCCAACTGAAGAAAACAATATGTTTGCCCCTTCAAATAGAGCCAAACACTCACCCATTCGTTGCAGGTGCCCCACAGGCGAAGTACTGTAACCTTTGCTGTTATACAAGAACAGACAAAACAAAATCAGGCAGTTTCCTTCCATGGTGGGAGAAGGGGATTGCCCCTGGAACCCACAGAGAACTCCCCCCCGGAGGGAGGTGGCACTGAGACCGGGGGAGCGGTCTCCACCACTTTAAAAAAGGTAAACACAGGAACACTTCCTTTTTCTTAGTGAGAGATCAAACAGCAGACTGATGCTTCCTTCTTGCTTAAGGACAAACGGAAGACTGACTTTGAATTTCCCAAAGTTCTAAACTCACTCCCTGAGCTGTAGATTCCAAAGTGGCTCATGCAGCTGTGACAGTTCTATAGTGATGTAATCTCTCAAGTCTCAGCTGTGACTGAGGACAGAGTGAGACAGTGTGAAACCCATTTAACTGGAGTTTCACAAGCTGCCTTCCCTGCCTACCACTAGGTCTTACTGGGATTCTAGTAACCCCGGCAACAAAGGGTTACACTCGCCTGACCAGGAAATGACTGTCCCCAGTCATTATGCACCTGGCCTTAGGCCATCCCACCCATGTGCTACCTGCAGAGGGGGGTGATCAGGCCCCCTCCTACCATGTGCAAGCACAGGTAGGCAACACTAAGGGCCTAGAGGCCTATAGCTGACACATCAGCCTCTACTCTATCCACTTACTATGGACACCTAGTAGCTCTGGTAGAACCGTCCAGAGCATAGCCCTGATAGATCAGCACTGCAGTCCCTATGGCCACTGAGGACCACAGCCTGTCTATCCCCCCTAACCCTCTAGAGAAAACCTATCTGCCTCTTAACATAACATCCCAAACAAAACAAAACCCGGGGACCTCCCTGACCTTGGGCAGCCTGCAACTACAACCATTAGCAAACAACACAGTACATTTAAATTTACACCATAAGCACTGACGAGGAACTCTGATGAGCCCTCCTCCTTCTTGTCTTCTCTTCTGTCTTCCAGAACACCTGTAAGAAAAGACAAAAACAAAAAACACATCCTAATCTGCATGTACAGTCTATCTAAACAACAACACGACAACAACAACCCTTACCATACAGAAAAACAAAACACTGAACAATCCCAAAAAAGAAAAATTTTTTTTTTTAGGAAAAGGTAGAAAAACAGTATTTACATTAAAGTACAGTAATGACATTGGTAACAATACACCTTTGGGGGGGATGGAATGCCCTAAAAGTCCCAACTAGTGACCACAAGGCCCGAAGGCCAGTCCATTAACAAGTCTCTCCTGGGCCGGAGCCCCATGAAACATAGTTCTTTAAGGCAATAATCCCGCAAGGGAGAGTCTTTGTGACAGTTCACACTTTTGAAGTCTGTAGTGTAGGTGTGTATTGCAATGTCATAAAGATAGAATAAAAGATTTTTCGGACTTACCAGCCTTTTGAAGTATTCGGATTTCACAAACCTGATCCTTCAAGACTCTCCCTGGCAGCATTTCTTCTGATACAGCTGGGCTGACATCTTCCGGGAACCCACAGGAGTGCACATCTGGAAACAGCTGGGCTGATGTCATAACTGGAGAAGGAACCTTAGAACAGGAACAAAAAGGAAAACAGCTGGTCCGGCATCATCCGATTACCAGGCGATGAACAGGAAACAGCTGGGCTGGTGTCCTCTCTGGATCTGAAGTCATCTGGTGGTGCCAGTAGATGGTTGCTGAACAGGGCAGTACACTGTGGACTGAAGAATATGGGGCACCTGATTCCTGGTTTATTCATATTGGCAGTTCAATAAAGGCACTTCACAGTCTAGATGTGGCAGTATTGACTACCACTGCTCAGCTCTCCATTTTGTAGGCACGGGCTTAATTACTGGGAGGTCCTTGCACTGAGGCCAATAGTAGAGGAGGTCAGGGGCTTGAATTATTACTCCGTCTGGATGTACATAATTCACACAGTGGGAGACTTCACGTCCCTCTCCGTCCACTATTCTCACTCTGTCCATAAACAGTGTCCTGCCTCTTCCACTGTGTATACTTTTCGTGAACAGTCTATTCTTTACATGCTGGTTAGCCCCAGGATGCACATGTTTCATTGCTTCATCCCAGATCCAGGATTTCCTGCAGTTCTCAATCTCCTCCCAGACTCTCCGAGGAAAGGTAGGAAAGGTCATACCATAGATTTCATTGGCCTTTCTACGAACCAGTCTCTCCTCTTTACTTGCTTTGGTCAATCTGAGACCGCTGGCCTGGCTTGGGAGTGGCCAGTCCTGGTTCTGCCAGCTTCACATCCTCAATGAAATTAAAAATGGATCCCTGACTTCTTCTTCTTCTGGTGAAGCCAGGGCAGTGGCATCACCACCTTCTTGAACACATTCCTCCGAGGCAAGATCTTGAGGCTGTGTACCTGCTTCCTTCACAAGGCCACATAGGTTCCCCCTCATCTTCCTCTTCACTGAGGATCTGAGCCCAGGAGTGAGCAGTAGTTCTCACCCCCGAGACTATCCATTCATCGCTGGGAGTGGAGGTCGACACCTCCCATTCAAGGGCCTCCCGCATCTCATCTTCACCTTCGAGACTTGGGCTAGGCCCCCCCACCCAGGGGTCTATTGATGCTTTATCTGAACTTGCCTTCTGAGATCCAGCATCCAATGCTTCACTTCCAGATTCAGTCTCTAATTCTGCACTCTCTAACTTTGTGCCACACTCCCCCAAGGGACCTTCCTCCACAGGCTCCACCTGATGCTGTGTGCTGCCAACTGCAGGTTCTTGAAGTTGTGTCCATGTGGGAGCCAAACGAATTTGAGGCGCTTTATACAAGCCATATTTTTGAAGACACCCAGCACAGTGAGGAATCATGAAGACATCCCTTCCAGCACTCAAGCACATCTGGCATACACGCACTGGATAATTAGGAATTGCCACATCAGGAGGGAGATGCCCCTATAGCACCAATTTTCAATATCTCTCAATCTATTTACTGCTGTTGTTACTGCAACCCGGCATGATCCGGTAACGAGCTGGTCCTGAGGCCATAACTGCAGAAAACAAACAAAAGTTCACTGTAACTGAAAGTCCCACTTTAAATGAACACACTCTGTAGCTTTAAATGGCTCCTCTGCTGCTGTGTTTACTTTACCACCCCACCCTGTAATGGCAGCGGCAGCACTCCTGTGCATCAACATTCAGACTCGGGGTCAAGCCACTGAGCACCCGATTTACATCAGCTACTAATAACTTTTACTCAAACTGCACAACTTGCTCTGTTCTGGCTGTTCACACATTTACAGGATTTTCCTTGGACTTTTCTCATGCTGGCAACATTCATTTAATTACAGTCCCTTTAACTTCAGGTTTCAGCACAGGATTGCCTACTTCTACTAGTGTTGCACTTATTTTACAACCCAAAGTCTCTCTTTGGTTGCAAACTTTAAACTGAGGCTACTTTTCATTGCTATGCACACATTTAATGGCTTTACAGACTTGCACTTGCCAGCAGGACATCACACAATCGCTACTTGCAAAGCGACTATACAGCTACACACACATTTTATATGGCAGTACTGAAAATCACTGATTTGAGCGGTTTTAATTTGTTTACTCATTGTTATTGTAGCAGATTGCTGCGATGGAGTAAAACGGCCTGCAACCAGATCTTGAAGGCCTCAGATTGCAAATGGGCGGGCAGTCTCCGCGATCGTAGTATTAACCACACAATTCACTGATCCCACGATCGATTGGCGGGTTGAGCCCGATTTTTAACTAGAAAGTCACTTTTTTACTGTTTACAGTGCTTTGAACACTTCGCGAACGCTCCTCCACTGCCAGTACACGCACTACTCTCTGTCTCCCTCTCGAATGCTGAGGCAATCACAGAAGAGCTGGCTGAGGGGCGGGACTAATGGCAAACTGACCAACCACACGACGCCATGCAAATGAGCCTCTTCTTCCTCACGAGGGCTCCTCTCCTCATGGCGATCGTCCAACAGGCAAATTTAAACTGAAAAGATGCACTTTTTTTTTTTTCCAACTGACTCCACGGCGGGAGCCCATTTCAACCATGTAACATTGCCATTAACTCTGCAGTCTCTAGTATTGCACAGAAAGCATTTCCAATGTCCAGGGCATAATTTCTCTGTTGCTACCCCTAGTCTTCCACACTTTCCTTCACAGAAATTCATTTTAAAAGCATTTCAAACATCCAGGGCATAATTTCTCTGTTGCTACCCCTAGTTTTCCACACTTTTCTTCACAGAAATTCATTTTAAAACTGACAAAATCACTGTAAACTTTTTTGATGCAGGACAAGGACACACACTTTGGCTTTACAGCTCCTTGGTAAACAGTTGGCATTTTTTAAACAGCAGCACAAGATTCACAGCACACAGCAACACACTAGGGAAATTGCTTCAACTTTTTTGGGCTACCGACTGCCAGATAGCCAAAACGCTAGCCTCACTTGCCCAAGCACCTTCCTTCCCGAACAAATCCAAAGCGGTGCCTCCATTTTTGTAACACATGGGGATCCCCACCCCTGCCTTTTTACTAAAACGACAGGTGGCATGCTGTTGGCATTGGCAGCAATACCTGGTGGGGAATCCTGGGTTCGGGGAAGGATGAGGTGACCTGGCACAAGGGACCTAGGTTTGGCTACTCTGCGCAGGGGCACCCAAGTAAATCCAACTACAGGAAGCAATAACTGTAATGTCCAGAACCAGAATTGGGAATTTTCAGTGTGGTTTATTTATTAACTAACTGAACATAAACAAAGCATTGCATGGTCCCCCAAAGGGCACATGCTACTGTATGTGCAGATTAGAGGTTAACACAGTGGTCCATTTGAGGAATGAACACATTACTACAGTTGTCTGGCTTTGGACCCACCAGGCACTCAGCCCGGACTTTGCATGCACTTTGATACATAGCCCGACTGGCCCGGCTCCCCTGCGGCCACTCGACTGACGGTCCACTTGACGAATGAACCCAAACTTTACTTGAAAGACATCCCATCAAACAAGGAGACTCCCAAACTGTGGCTCCCCACACCACTTAGAGTCTGCGACTCCTAGAGAGATTTGTTTTCGTACTTCCAATCAAACTCCCATCAAACAAGGAGTAATTTTCCCATCCTGTGGCTCCCCACACCACTTAGAGTCTGTGACTCTTAGAGAGATTTTCAAGTTGCGGCCCACGTCTGGGTACCCACCCCATCACTGGCCAAGTGCATGAGGCAAGTAGCAAAAACACAGAAGAAATCCGTAGAGGTGGACCTGGTTACTAAAGATGGGGGGTTTTCCCACCTCCAGCTCCCACAGCCCATACCTGGCCATTTCTCTGGATACACACAGAAAACTTTATAACTTTAAAATGTAGATTGAATGGTGGATGACCTGAAGCACCCCCTCTACAGCAAACTTTAAATCCATTTAAAACTTTAAACTGTTTGACTGCTCTATTTGTTTGTCCTAGTTGACATAGTCCTCCCAAATAGCAGTCCACATTCATTTCCCAACTGAAGAAAACAATATGTTTGCCCCTTCAAATAGAGCCAAACACTCACCCATTCGTTGCAGGTGCCCACAGGCGAAGTACTGTAACCTTTGCTGTTATACAAGAACAGACAAAACAAAATCAGGCAGCTTCCTTCCATGGTGGGGGAAGGGGATTGCCCCTTGAACCCACAGAGAACTTTTCCTCCCCCCCCGGAGGGAGGGGGGCACTGAGACCAGGGGAGCGGTCTCCACCACTTTAAAAAAGGTAAACACAGGAACACTTCCTTTTTCTTAGTGAGAGATCAGACAGCAGACTGATGCTTCCTTCTTGCTTAAGGACAAACGGAAGACTGACTTTGAATTTCCCAAAGTTCTAAACTCACTCCCTGAGCTGTAGATTCCAAAGTGGCTCATGCAGCTGCGACAGTTCTATAGTGATGTCATCTCTCAAGTCTCAGTTGTGACTGAGGACAGAGTGAGACAGTGTGAAACCCATTTAACTGGAGTTTCACAAGCTGCCTTCCCTGCCTACCATTAGGTCTTACTGGGATTCTAGTAACCCCGGGTAACAAAGGAGTTACAATGGCAACAAGGTTCGAAAGGCCACCTTCTTATACATAAATCCCAAATGGGTTTTATGAAGTGAAGGCAAGGGTCCGACAATTCTGAATGGTGGTGAATCTGTTGAAATGAGCTCAGCAACTGCCAGGCTCTTCAGTATGTGTAGCTTAAGCCTTTTGAGTTGGAGGATTGGGATTATCTTCTTGATGTGTTGAAGGCAGCTGGTATAAGACCCACACATGTTATGGATAAGAATTTCAGCTAGCTGGCCTGGTGGCACTGAGGGTTGAGGCACTGGGGCGACCTGGGTTTGGGAATAGACTCAGGCCACTGGGGGTTGGCAGGGGAAGGAGAGGATTGAGCATCCGTAGGACTGCTCTCATCTCCCAGGGAGGGCTCCGTGGTTTGCTCGGCACCTTAGTGACCTCCGATGGAGTCTGGGGGCACTACAGGTGATGACGCTGTACAGGGGGTGGAGCGACGGCAGATGTCAGCAGCGTGCCTGCGCAGACATCATGGGGGGAACTTACATATGAAAAAGCCCTTGCCCTGGGATAGCCGATGGCTGCCTCCAGTACCCCGCTGCCACACACCCAACACCGGGCTTGTCTCACTGGCTCTCCCAACCCTCTGCCTCACCTTGTGGCTGACCCACTTGATTCTAGATAGAGCGCCAGGAGTGGAAGGCAGACCCACCTTGGGGCAGGGAGCTCAGAGCTGAGGGCCCATCGGTCTGAGGTAGATAGGTGTGTCTGTCCCTGATTTCCCGGTGGGGTGTGCTTCAGATGGTGGTAGAGCAGCGGTGGTGAGTGGAATTAGCCCGAGAGAGTTCCCAGGTGCGCCAGTGAGAAAGAAAGTTGACAAAAAAAAAAATTCAGCTAAATGCCCACTCCACTGGTGCATGAGACAGGGCTATCCATTATCCTCTCTGTTTTTTGTTGTGCTAGTGGAATCACCGAACATTGCTATATGGCAAGACCAAAACATAAAGGACTATAGCATGGGTACCTTCATGTGTAAATCCCTCTCTTATCCTAATGACCTTCTGCTCACAATATCAGATGTGCAAAGGTCACTGCCACAGACTGTTTCCATTATTCTACAATTCAGCCAGCTCTCCAGCTTGCAGGTTAATTGGATTAAAATAGAAATCCTTCCCTTAAAAGGGCTGGCCCCCCAAGTAGCAAAGGTAGGGGATTACACAATGAATTGGTCTCCCAAAGGAATTTGTTACCTAGGCATAAATGTAACTCCTACCATGTCTCTTTTGTGGTTAAACAGGCAATCAGGGGCTGGCTTTGTCCCTCAGACACAGGCCATCTGTGAGTGGAGGCAGAACAGTCTCGGTGCGCCCGCTTAGCCTGATACTGGCCAAAGTAATCCCTAAGGGGAAACCAATGCTGAGTGCTATGCAATACAGCAAAAGCTCTTGGCAAAAACTGCAAAACATAAGTAAGTGGAGGACGCCATGTCTAGAATGGTATGATCCTCTGTGGGATAAACTGAGAATCCAAAAAGAAGACAAATCCCTGCATTGGAAAGAATGGATAGGCAACAGGATCCATAAGATCATATGTCTAGTGGCAGAGACTTCAGGAGTAATAAAATCTTTAATCAGCTACAGAGAGACTACAGCCCCTTCCCAACTCAGATAGCTGGAAATGTCCACAGGTAAGACACACCATACAACCATGGTTTGACAGGCAGGGTAAAGTAAATGAGTCTGAGATGCTGCGGCACATCTCTGGATGGCTGAAGAAACAATAGGGACAAGGTAGAGCTGATTTATAAACACAAACATTTAACTTTTCTGACTGGGAGACACATAGACAAGAGGGCACAAGATCATAATGTCCCTATAACACTGGAGTGTTGGGTGAAATGCTGGGCACAGATACATCGGGGGTGGCTCCAGACCCCAAGGACCAGCTTATACAGAAAACAATTTTGAGCAGGTGGCACAGCAAACCAGAAAAATTAGTCCATAGGGGGCTAAAGGTGTGAGACAGATGCTAGAGATGTCAGCAGGCCCAGGGCACCATCGCACACATTATATGGTCATGCTCACTGGTCTAGGCTTTCCGGAAAGCAGTCATACAACACAGTTCTAAGCTCCTGGGGAGGGGGCAGGTCATTTCATCTCCTCTATTCTGGATCCTGGAAGATGTGAGTCAGTCGCACCTGGCATTACATCAGCACCAAAGGCTATTGTACTCTCTAGCAAGAGAAGCTAAGAGGCAAATACTCATGAGATGGAGGATGCTGGAGGCCCCTGATGCCACTGAATGGGAAGCAGTATCTCCAGGATGGTGTCTTACATGAGGACCCTTGCCAGAGTAAGAGTCACTCTGAATACATTTGAAAGGACCTGGGAACCATGTGTAACCCCCTTGTTACCCGGGGTTACTAGAATCCCAGTAAGACCTAGTGGTAGGCAAGGAAGGCAGCTTGTGAAATTCCAGTTAAATGGGTTTCACACTGTCTCACTCTGTTCTCAGTCTCAGCTGAGACTGAGGGATGACATCACCAATAGAACTATCACAGCTGCATAAGCCACATTGGAATCTGCAGCAAAGGGAGTTAAATAGAACGTTGGGAGTTTTGAAGTGAGTGTCTTCAGTCAGTCTTCAGTGAGTGTGTGAGAAGTTGGGAGCTTGCTGGTAAAGCAGCTCAGTGAAGGCTCTAGGAGCCTCAGCCCTGACAGAGGGCTACTTTTAAGTAATAGGGTGTGTGTCTCCACCTTAAAGAGAGACACAGAAGATTACAGAAGTGGTGGAGACCGCTGTTTTCAGGTCTCAGTGCCCCCTTCCTCCGGGAGGGGCAGGAAAGGTTTCCCTGCAGATTCCTGGGGCAACCCCCTAGTTCTGCTTGTGGAGGAAAAGCTGCCTGTTCATTCCAGTATTTATTTGGGAGAAAAGAAGATTTGTGAGTCACCTGTGGGGCACCTGCAACGTGAGGGTGAGTGTCTGCTCTGGCTAAAAGGGCCTATGTTTTCTCACCCTGGGACTTGTGTGACAATGTAGGGATTGAACTACTAAATATTGGGAAGCCTAGAGTAATGGGCTAAGCAAGTTAAAAGTAGTTTCAAGTCCAGAGTTTGTTGGGACGCAAATAATATGTAGAGGTGATGTGACAGACGTCTACCCTTAATCTACATTTGAAAGTTCAGTACAGGAATTGTTCAGTTTTCAGAGAAATGGCTGGGTATGGGCTGTGGGAGCTGGAGGTGGGTGGCCCCCCATCTTTAGTGACCAGGTCCACCTCTACGGATTTCTTCTGTGGATTTCTACTTTGCCTCAGGCACTTGGCCAGTGATGAGGGAAGTACTCAGACATGGGATTGTAAGGAAAATTCTCTATCTAGGAGTCGAAGACTCTAGTGTGGTTTGGGGAGCCACAACAGAATAATTGGTTCATTCCACCAATGGACTGTGAATGGGATAATTGGTTCATTCTTCCAATGGACTGCGGATCAAGTGGCCGGAGGGGGAGCCGGGCCAGTGGGGAAAACCCAAGAGTGTACAAGTCGGGCTGTGTACCCAAAGCTGAGTGCAAGTCCGGGCTGTGTGCTGGTGGGTTTAGAGCCTGAGGGCTGGAAATAGTGATAAAGTGTTCTGTTGTCTCTAATCTGCATTACCAGGAAATGTAGCCCTGTGGGGGTCCGTCTATGCTTTGTTTGTTCAGCTTGGATATGAATAAAAACCACACTGAAGAATCCCATTCCTGGTTCTGGACATTACAGTTATTGCTTCCTGTGTTCAGATTTACTTGGGTGCCCCTGTTCAGAGTAGCTAAACCTAGGCTCCCCTGTGCCGAGTAACCTCACCCTTCCCGAACCCAGTCCCCACCAGGTACTGCTGTCAGCTTCAACAGCATGCCACCTGTCGTTTTGCTAAAAAGGCAGGGGGTGAGGAGTTACACATGGATCAAGACCATGGAGGTAAATAAGGATTAGGGCAGATAGTTAACCCACCATTCATGATTAGTTTGCATGTACAGTATATTGAGGTATTGAATAAGGAGGACATATGCAGAGTCCCCTGACTATCCACATCCATAGTCATAGAGATTTTCTTTGCGTACCTAGTTGAGTAACAAAAAAGTGGGGCTTAAATGTAGTCTGCATGCTGCATGTATATGAATTACAGTAAGAGACTTTGCATAAATCATTTTTACAACTCATAATAGATATGGTAATAACCTGATTCAGTTTGCACCAGATGGTTCATAGACTATGAATCATAATTAATGTTTGAGAGCTGGAGGAAAGATAAATGAACTGGTGCAGTAGATGCTAGACAAAATGTTTGATTCTGCATAAGCATATTTCTTCTTTATTGCTACTTTCATCCTGCAGCATAAGGGTACAAGATGATGAGTATTACCTATTACCTATAACCTATAACCACACTTTTAATTACATAATAGAGTTCCTCACATATAGAAGGAGAACAGTTGTAACTGAGGAACTGGATAACCATAGATAGTTGACTTGTATGTTGAACTGTATATGCTGAACTGCTTCAGTTTTTGCTAAGTAGATTTTAGAGCTTGGTTTAACACAGCCTACTGTCCCCCCTGTCCTTTTTTGTTTTGCCTTTAGACATCCTCTAATTGTCCTATCTCCTGACTTTGCTTTTCTCTTGCAAATTCTCTACTTCATTCCTTTGTTCAGCCCTCTCACTATTCTGTCTTGCCTGCAACCCCTTGCTGTTACTGTGTCTCTGCTGTCTGGCTCCTGCCCACCCATCCCAGCCCTTACTAATATCTTCTTTGTCTTTCCCTTCCAGCAGAGGCCCTGAGCGGGTGCTCTCCCGCTACCTGACCACGCCTGTGTTTCTTGCTCCCCCTGCTTCACTGCGGCGCAGTCAGAAATTGCAAAAGCTGCCACCCATGCACATCTAAGATCGAGAGACCCTGAAGGACTTTGGCAAGGGACGGACAAGCTGTAGTTTGAATTTTCGGCGCCCGACCTTAGCCTGCCTCTGCTTGGCTGCTTTTTCCACCTACTTGTTTCCTATTGGCTATCTCTCTTTTAATCAGTTATGTATGCTCTTTTTGCCAAAATTAACATTTTTAAATGCTGATATGTTACATTGTATATGCTGAACTGCTTTAGTTCTTGTTAAGTAGATTTTTAGAGCCTGATGTAACACAGCCTACTGTTCCCCCTGCGCTTTTTTGTTTCACCTTTAGACATCCTCTAATTGCCCTGCTATCTCCTGACTTTGCTTTTCTCTTGCAAATTCTCTACTCCATTCCTTTGTTCAGCCCTCTCACTATTCTGTCCTGCCTACAAGCCCCTGCTGTTACCATGTCTCTGCTAACTGTCTGGCTCCCGCCCACTCATCCCAGCCCTTTCTTATATCCTTTATGTCTTTCCCTTCCAGCGGAGGCCCTGAGTGGGCGTTCCCCTGCCAGCTGGCCACTTCTGTGTTTCTTGCTCCCCCTGCTTCACTGCGGCACAGTCGGCAATTGCAAAAGCTGCCGCCCGTGCTCATCTACGATCTAGTTCCCTGCCGGTGCGTTGCACCAGCTCCACACCCTCCTCCCACCCTCCCGCGTGAATTACTTATATAGCCACAGAATGTCACGTGGGAGCCGTCACATCGTTTTGTTTTTAAAGTGCCCAGTTTGCTACCTGCAGCTTATAAAGGCCTGTCACTAGAGGGACTCCTACACAGCCATTTATAGAGTGCCAGTCCCTTTGGTTCAATCCCATACATAAGTGACTAGCTGGATAACTTTTCCAACAATCTATATACAGCTGTAGCAGACACATGGCACATCATTGGGAGTTCTTCACTGTGTTGAAAATCCTGCACAGTAAAGTCATCATCACGCAACTAATCCTTATCTGTTACATAATTTTACTAGTAAATTTACCCCATTCCTCTGAACCTCCCTTTAGCCAACCCAAGTGTGAGCATTGTTTCTGCCGTGCACTGTCACCCGGCCCAATTGGCCCTACTGGTGCCTGTTTACAGGGAGAAAGAGTCTTCCACGCATATGGCATTACTACTCCTATTGCCCTGACACCTTTAAGCCTCTCAGTCTGGGTGGTAATTTTCCATGCAGTGGTATCTTGTAGAAACACCGACCGCCTCATTCCCCTAAAACCCCAACCACTATCTAAAAGGGGTAAATTTCGACTCATAAAGTTCCTAATAAGTGCTGTCAAGCAACTGCTTCTCTTACTGCTTCTATGTTCTGGAAGTGTGGAACTCAACCTGGGGCCCCCATCTCGGCACCATCTATCTTACAGCAATTGAAAGAAACGACACTCCTACATATGAATGCAATGCAACCTCCTGTGGAAATTGGACTCAGTCCAAGCATGGGTCTCTCACACACACCTGGACGTAGCTGTCTCCGAAACATGGTTAAGGAACTCTACCCCAAATCAGGAAATTAACCTCCCCTCTTACAATGTGTATCGGGCAGACAGACTCAATAGAGGAGGTGGGGTCGTGATTTATGTGAGGGACAGGTTCTTAGTAACCCTTGTTGACACTTCCTCTACTCCAAAATAATTCAAATGTGTCACCATAAGAATTCATCTACCATCTTTGGAATCCTTCTGCATCGTTGGCTGTTACCCGCCACCTTTGGGAGGAGTTGAACTGCTGAGCTATCTATGCAAAATAGCAGACACACAAACCAATGAAGTAATCATCTTATTTATTATATTTATTTATTTATTCAATTTTAATAACTGGGTAGGTCCACTGAGCCCCGATGGTCCCTTTTTCAGGGGTGACCCAGAATTAGTTACACAGTAAGAACATTTCACATATACAGCATATAGGTGTGCTGACTGTTTCGGTTTACAATCAGGTCAGTACTCCGCAGGATTCAAAGACTGAGTACACGGAAGGATTCAGACATTTCGTGAGGACAAATGAAATGTGCAATCACATTAGTAAGGAACAGGCCTTTTACAGGGTGTGTAATTAGTACAGAAACAGAACAACTGACAGTACACTTGCATCTCCTGAGGTGGAGAGGTTTGTACTGGGCTGACCAGGGCCAGGGTAGGCAGGAATCTAAGCTTTGCCATTCTGTGCTCAGGTGCAGGAGCATGCACTTTTATCTAGTAGATGCTCACGGAGCCCAATACGGAAGGTTCCCAGGGAAGTCACATCCTGGAAGTGTACTGGGGGCCTATTCCACAGTATAGGCAAAGGATTTACTACTGGCTGTAGTTCGTACCCTAGGCTCTTCCAGGAGATTTCTCCTGTGGTGCGGAGCTGTCTGCCTGATCTGTTTGGAACCAGCAGACCGACTAGGCTATCAGGGGGGCGATTGTTGATGAGCTTGAATGTATTACATAATAGAGGGTACTGCAGGTGGTTGCTAAGAGATGGCCAGTTTTGGGAGGCCAATGATTCGCAGTGATGTTGCCTCTTGTGGGACATTGTGGTGAAGCAAGCAATCTTATTATATAGCATCTGCATCCTGTTGTGCTCTTGTTTAGCTATTCCCTGCATTACAGAAGCAGCATAGGACAAGGTTGGGAGGAGGATGCTGTTAGCTATGGTGATCCTAGTCTCAGGGATCAAGTGGGCATTCAGGCAGTATAGTAAACCAGGTTTCTGATGCATAGTTTTGGTCATCTGATTCACATGAGGCTTCAGTGTGAAGCCTTGATCCAGCATTAGGCCCCGGTATTTCAGAGAATTCACTATATCTATTGATGTGCTTGATGAGGAGACTAGGGGGGGGAGTAGGGAGCTTCTTGGTCTGAATAGCATGGCTTTTGTTTTTTTTTTGGCATTTAGAACTAGTCTATTTTCAGATAGCCAAGTTTCTAGGGTTTCAAAGTCCGATTGAAGCTGGGGCCCCAAGTCTGCAATGCTATTCAAGGATCTGTAAGTCTGCATACTGGACCACAGAGCTGCCTCCACAATGACTGTTCAGGTCATTAATGAAAAGCAAGACTAGGAGGGGGCCCAGTATGGAGCCTTGTGATACCCCCTCACTGAGGGGGAGCGGTTCAGATGTAGCGCCTCTCCACTTGACCTGTTGGAAGCGATTAGTTAGATAGCTACTGAACCAGTTTAATGAGTGTTGACCAAGACCAAATTTTCCCAGTTTGTTTAACAGGAGGTTATGATTGACTAAGTCAAAGGCCTTGATCAGTTCTATAAAAAACAGCCACAG
Source organism: Neoceratodus forsteri (assembly GCA_016271365.2). Classification (NCBI taxonomy): domain Eukaryota; kingdom Metazoa; phylum Chordata; order Ceratodontiformes; family Ceratodontidae; genus Neoceratodus; species Neoceratodus forsteri. Next base: position 1,526,882,184 of record CM028131.1, read on the forward strand.
TGGGGGTGCCTTTGTCTAAAGCTGTGAGGACGTCAGCTGACAATCTGATGAGGGCTGGGTCAGTCCCATGGTTATTCCTAAATCCATGCTGGGTGAGCACCAGCAACTGGTTAGCCTCCAGGTAGTCTCAGAGTTGCCAGTAGATAAGCCGTTCTTGGATTTTTTTTTTTTGGAAATTAAAATTTATTGGAGAACTTTTTTCCAAGTAGATACATACATTAACAAACAGATATAAAGTCCATTCCTGCTCATTTACACCAAAATGGATTTAAGATCAGAAAATAAGAAGAAAGAAAAGAGAGAAATATAAAAGAAGAGTGGAGAAGAGAAGGAAAAGAAAGGAAAGAAGAAAATCATGGGGGAAGAGTGCCTGCATATCCGACCAAGAAAGTAAGAGAGATAAAGAAGATGAAGAAGTTAACAGGGTAACCAATCAATTGCAAGTCATACATGTATACATTATAACATTGCCTTTAACAATTAAAAGTATGATCTCTACCGTTGCTAGAGGCCTCGACAAGCACCATAATCTTAGTTCTACAATGATTTAGCAAGTTACCCTAAAGGGAGGCAGAGTTCAGAAGTTATTAATATGGCTAAGATGAAACACAAACATGAGGGGGTCTCCTGACTCTGCTCGCCATTCCACCCATCCGAGCCAAACCCGGAAAACCCCCTCATGCATATCTAGCTAATACTTCTATTACAATTATCTTCTCCTGGGAAGCCATGAAATTCATAAAGGGAAACCATCTTTCCTTGAATTTTTCCATGGAAAGTCTCAGCTTGGCAGTCAAATATTCCATTTCCAGAATCCTGGTGCAAATACTGAACCAGGAGGAAATGGATGGCTTATTAGGTGTCAACCACAGCAAATTAATGGCCTTGTGAGCTGCCGCCACCAAGATTCCAAATAAAACACGGGAGGATCTAGAGGATAAGGAGGGGGGATACAATCCCAGCAACCAGTGTTGCTGGGACTCTGGCATTACAGTCTCAAAGATCATCTCGAAGGTGCCCTTTATTTCCCTCCAGTATTCCTGCATGACTTTACATTCCCAGAATATATGGAAATATGTACCAACCAACTGGCAGTTTCTCCAGCAAAGGTCAGAGTGATATAATCCGTAATGTTTAGTTACCACTGAGACACTAAAAAATCTAACGACAAATTTCCATCAGAATTCCCGCCAAAAGAGGGATGAAGTAGTGGTTTGAACTGCCTTCCAAATCTGGGACCAGTCCATCTCTGACAAGCACTTTTTGCAATCTCTGTGCCATGCCTCTTTAACACACAGTAAGGGGTCCTTCTCTGCACTGTAAATCACTTTGACTAGTTTAGAAATCAGATGTTTTTGATATGGGGACCTAATCAGGGAGGATAAAGTTGATTGCACCGGGGTTTTTTGAAGACTCTGTGCCCAATTCAATCGCTTTTTCATTTACTTGAACAAAATGTCTTAACTGAAGGTAACGGAAAAAATCCTTTTGTTGGAGATTAAATTTGACCTTTAATTGCTGGAACGATTTAATTAGATTTTGCTCAAGTTGTCCTAAATTAGTCAAGCCCACTTTTGCCCACCGGTGGAAGCCCAAGTTCCACTTAAGTGGTTCAAAATCAGAACAGCTCAGTATTGTTGTACATGGATTAAGCTTTAAGATGGTACCTAACTTAGAATTCATGTCCCTCCAGACTTGGGGGAGCACCCCAGTAAAGGGGTTCCTGAAATCAAGCCATCTCAATCTAGGAGTGTCCAAATAAATTAAGTCTAAGGCCTTCCCCAGAGGAAGGTCAGCCTCCTCAATCTGAACCCATTTTGGCGGGGGATCCCGGGCCATAGCCACCAGAGACTGCAACTGAGAGGCCCAAAAATATTTCTGGGCATCAGGTATCCCAAAGCCTCCCCTTTCCTTGGGGGCCACCATGGTCTTCCACCTCACCCGTGGCCTTTTCCCTAAACAAAGAAATTTAGAGAGGGTGGATCTCAAGTCCTGCCAAAAATTCCTCGGGGGCCTAATCGGAATGGCACCCATTATAAACAGCAGACGAGGGAGAATATTCATGCGGATAGACTCTCCCCTACCCGAAATAGAGAGGGGAAGCTCCCTCCATCTGTTACAATCCTCTCTGATCTCCTGAAGTACTTTCAAATGGTTTGTGGAGTATAAGGTCTTAAAATCCTTAGGGATCCATACCCCCAGGTATCTAAACCCTGACTTACACTATTTAATTTGCTGCACCCTTGGTAACGGATGGCCCCGGGCACCCCTAGAGGGAATAATTCAGATTTATCAGGGTTAACTTTGTAACCAGAGAGGGATCCGAATTCCTTAAGAAAAGTGAGAATTCTGGGAACCGAGTTTATTGGGTCTGATATGTATAACAATGTATCGTCTGCATATAGCAAGATCTTGACCTCTACACCCCTAACCTGGAGACCTTTAAAGGGATCCGATTGCCTAATGTACATGGCCAGAGGTTCCAAACTCAAAGCAAATAAAAGAGGGGAGAGAGGACAGCCCTGCTTGGTACCCCTCTCAATCCCAAATTGGGTGGAAACCGTCCAGTTAACCCGGACCCTAGCTCTGGGCCTGGAATATAAATTAGAAATCCATACACGAAATATCTCCCCAAACCCCAAACCACCCAATACCAGATCTAAATATTGCCAATTTAAACGGTCAAATGCTTTTTCAGCATTTAACGCTAAAACGGCTGAGAGTGGTGAATCTATGGGGTGTTGGACCATGGAAATCACATTTAATAACAATCTTATGTTATCTTGTATGTGTCTACCTGGTATAAACCCAGTTTGGTCCGGATGAACCAAGACGGGAACCACTTTTTGTAATTGTTCGCTAATAATCTTAGCAAAAATTTTAGTGTCTTGATTAAGCAACGAGATAGGTCGATATCCAGCACAGGAAGTGTGATCTTTTCCAGGCTTGGGTAAAACTGAAATAAGGGCCTCACCCCATGTGTCCGGCAGGGCCCCCAGCTCCTGCACCACATTACAAACTCTGGTGAGAAGTGGGGTTAAAATATCAATAAATCCTTTGTAGAATTCTGAGGTGAACCCATCTGGGCCGGGAGCCCTGCCAGACCCAAGGGCTCTGATAGCTGCTTTAACCTCATCCTCAGTAAAGGGAGCTTCTAAGTCCTTCTGAGCTTCTGGTAAAGCAGGCATTTCCAAACCCTGTAAAAAATTCAGAATTCTTTCCTGTGTTCATGTGTTTCATCTTTGAGTAAAGTTGCCTATAAAACTCTGCAAATTCTGTGCAATTTCCTGGAGGTTCCAATAGGGAGTTGGGGGGTCCAGGCTGACCTAGCCACATACCTGTCAGCGGCCTGTTTGCGAAGCCTCAAGGCGAGTAATTTGCCTGCCCTCTCCCCCCCTCTCATAGTAATGTTGCCCAGTATATCTAAGGGAGTTTTCCACCCGTCTTTGCAACAATGAGTTATAGGAGTCCCTGGCCTCTCTCAGCTTTTTAAGAGTGGAGTTAGACCTTGTGCGCTTATGTAATGTTTCCAGAGTAGCAATTTCGGCAGGGCTTCACGTATACGGGCCTGATGCTATTTATGCTTATAGGAAGAGTACGAAATTGTATGTCCTCTCACCACCGCCGTTAGGGCATCCCATAGATATTTAGGTTTAGAAAGCTCCTCCGTGTTTTCCCTTAAATAACACTGAATGATTTTTTGGGTGGAATCTATATAATGTTTATTGTTGAGGAGCCCGGGATCAAACCTCCAGAGGCCACCCCCCTTCCTTACGCCCCATTGAAGTTTAGCCTTAACGATAGCGTGATCAGAAATCGTGATCGGGAGGATGGAGATATCTTTAAATGTATGCAAAGCATTTCTATGCGTATAAAATCTATCCAGCCTGGAATACATCTTTGAGGCCGATGAGTAAAAGGTAAAATTTTTCACCGAGGGGTTGAACTGTCTCCAGGGGTCAATTAATCCTGCCTCTACCAACAAACTACGAAGCAATCTGGAACGTGATTTTGAATTTGGGGTCTTGGCTGAGCTCCTATCCAGACTAACATCCTCCACACAGTTCCAATCCCCCATTAAAATGACTTGTCCAGGTAGTAACTTTGCTATTGAGTTGAACAGGGAATGAAAAAACTCACCCGAGGGTGGAGTAGGGGCATAAACCCCAACCAGATGTATAGTTTGGCCCTTATAATTGCCAGTGACTGTCAGCTGATGTCCTGTACTGGAGTTAATTACGGAAAGAATCTGGAATGGGAGACCCCTATGGAATAAAATGGCCACTCCCCCCTTTTTGGATTGTGGGTGCTCATCCGAACACACCGTACTCACCCAGTCCCTTCGCAATTTCATGTGTTCTCCCCGGGTTAGCCTTGTCTCCTGCAGACAGGCAATATCACACTTTACCCTTTTAAATTCGGCCAATATTTTAGCTCTCTTAATGACATTATTGATACCCTTAACATTTAGTGAGCAGATTATCAGGTCACCCATATTGTTGGTCCACAAATATTACAACAACTTGTTATACTTCCTTCATTCAGTTGTATAATCATAATACTTACTAATACCACGAGGCACTTTCCCCGAAGCAGACAATAAGAGAAGAAAAGAATAGAGTAGAAGAGAGATAGAACAATAAAAAACACAACCTTTAAGATACGTACTTGGTCTAAAGACCTAACATGTCCCGCATTGGAGACGCAGGGCGTGCTTCCCTTACGGGAGCACAACGACAACAGGTCATTGCTGAAACTAAGATTACCAGCCGAGGCATCCATCCTTGCCATTGTTCATCAGCTCGGTGGGTGCACCGGTATGGAGTAGGGGGGTAGAAAAATTCATGCCCCCTTGAGGGAACAACACTCCGCTGGAGTGAAAAGGCTGGAAAGTTCCTCGGAGACCCGGAGAGTTACCCGCTTGTGCCCTCTGTAGGTTTCTTGGTTATGGAAATTTCCGGGAGGGGCTGGGATAACAAGAATACCCCTCGGGACACCAACGTGCCTGCTAAAAATGACACACTCCTTTGAAAGAGAATCCAGTGTAGCACAAACTGTAGGAGGGAAAAGGAAACAACAGATGGAAAGGGAGATAAAAAAAAAGGGGGGGTATGAAGGATCATTCCAAAACTTAGTCCAGATCCGTTAAGCAAATGGGGCTCTTTGGTGGGTGGTCTCCCCCCCCGGGAGACGACCGTTGTATTGATTATCAACATATGTAGAAGGCCCACCATCCCCACTATCCCCTCCTGCCCGTTCTCTCTCACCTTCACCTCCCCTCATGGGGGGGGGGACAAGAACTGAATACCAAGCTAGAAATAAGCAGGGGAAAGCAGAAACTGAACCAGGAGCATCCCCCCTCTGCACCTTACTCCCATCTCTGTCCCTTGTTCAACGACCTCAGGTGGGTAGGGCTATTAATTACTGTAGCTCGCCAGGTATAGAGTGAGAGGGAAGAGAAAAATGAGAAAAAAAAACCTGATCTGTGATGCACCAAGCCCTGACTCTCACCCCATTTTAATGCGAACCAGGTAAAAAAGAACCCCCCCCAACTCCACAGGAGGCATCATAGGCCCACACTTACAAGTTTCCCAGCAAGAGTTAGGGAGGCACACCACCTCAGTCTATAGTTTTCGTGCGGAGGGGGCGGAAGACCAGACTGAGAGACTGGGAAGGCCCAATGTAAGCAGGGGGACTGCTATCCTTGCCGGACTCGGGAAGGCACCACCGAAAAGGAACGCCCATCTCCCCCGAGAACCCAAACCTAAAGGGCCACCCCATCAACCCTCTGATGCGCACGTCTGTGTCCCATGCTCACCTGGGCCCAACCCACCATAGGAAAAACTGGGGAACCCTCAAGGAACAAAACCAAAAAAAAAAAAAACCCAGGGATAGGATCCGACAAATAAAAAGAAAACCCCCAAATCAACCAGGTAAGCCCTGTGAACACCCTTCTCTCCTACTTTAGAAATTTTTCATTAAAGTATTTGACTGGTGGACTCTTTAGACAGTACATCCTTCGGCAAAACCGGATGAAAATGTGAGTAATATTAAGTATGTTCAAGCTCGCACAGTCTACTCTGAGAGCTTCCCTCTGGAAATCCATCTGGCTAGATCCGCGTGTAAAGGCAAAACTGAATCCTCTCTCAAGTAAGGCTGATTACTGCTCCTTGAGCCTGGCGCTGTTGCCCATAAAAGCTTCTCGATTTCCTTCTCTGCTACCTCCTCTTTTATATCTGGGATCTGGATATCATTTGAGATCAAAAAGTCCCGGGCCAGAAGCAGTGAATCATACATTTTTTGGCCCTCCGGCAGATCTACCCAAAGTCTAGCTGGATAACGTAGTTGGGCCCTGAAGCCTTTCTCTCTGAGCTGTTTCACAACTCCAAGCACTTTTCTCCTGCGGCCATTGGGGAATCTTGATCCACATACACCTTCCCTCCATCAAATTCAAATCTTTTCTTTCCCCAAGCCAAATGCAGGACTTTGTCTTTCGTGGGGTACCTAAGAAATTTAATTATAATTGCTCTGGGGGGGCCCCTGTTTGGGTTTAGGGGTGAGGGCTCTATGTGCCCTTTCGATCTCTAAAGGAGTGTCCTCTTCGATCTGTAACTCTGTTTTAAGCCAGCAATCCATGAAGGAGATCATATCCGCCTGCTCAGCCCCCTCGGGGATTCCCACCACCCGAATATTGTTGCATCTAGAGCACGCCTCAGCATCTTCTGCTTTGGATGTAAGTGCTTTCTCCCTGCCATATAAGAAGGCCAATGATCTGCCAAAAGCCATGTGTTCTACCTGCAGCCCTTCTACATGTTGTTCCACTGCTGCAGTTCTGGATTCCAACTTTTTAAAATCCTTTTGGATGTCCGATACTTTGGCAACTATCTTGTGCAGTAGTTTAATAATCTTCCTCGACTCTGCCCGTGTGTTTGTTGAGCCAGAATCTGAGCATGAATCTTCCACTCCTGATGCGGAGAGCACCGATGAACACGAGGGTGCTGGGCTGAGGCCTGCTGACTGTCTGCTCGAAGAATTCATCAATGCCATTTTTGCCACTTGAGAGCCCCTTTTTTTCGTACGAACCATAACGAATCCTTGCTTGCACCTTTACCAAAGTCTAGGGACACAGGATGCGATCGATGGACACTGGATTCTCTTTAAGTTTTAACATTGGTGACCGGAGTGAGGAGTTAAGCAGCCATTCCCACCTGCTACATCACCGGAAGTCGTTCTTGGATTTTTGCTAGAGTGCATAGTAGGGAGATGTGCCTATAATTACCTATTGGCTCCCTGGGGCCTCCCGTGTGGATGGGTACCACGTTGGCCAGCTTCCATTTGTTAGGCACAGCCCCTTCAAGGAGGGACCTGTTAATGAGCCACATGATGGGTAATGTTATGGCTGGTACGGCAGCCTTGAGCAGCCTAGGGTCAAGACCATCTGGACCAGATGAGCCTTTTGGTTTGATGGACTTTAGAAGGTGACGTAGTTCCTTTGCTCTCACTAGCCTTAAATGAATGTGGTGGTAAGGAGGGTTCAATGCCCCAGGGCACAGTTGCTCAGAGGTTTTGGGGGGAGACTCATCTTGTAGCCTTCCAAATTAGTGAAAAGTTTGTTAAAGGCAGAGGCAATCTTCAGGCCATCATTAAGTGTTTGGCCAGAGTATTCTATTGGGCCTTGGGGTGATTTACCACTGCCTTTTAGCAAGGCATTGATGTGCGACCAGAAGGACCTTGGGTCAGCCAGATTGGTCTGTTGGAGGCTTTTGACATACTCCCATTTAGCAACCTTCACTGCTTGTTTGCACTGGTTCCTTAGGGTCCTATAAGTCACCAGGTCCTCTGGGAGGGTTGAGATCTTATGTTTTTTCCATGCTTTGTCCCAGTTTATCATCATAGTTTTCAACTCTGGGGTGATCCACTTGTAGCAGTGACCTTTTGTTCTAAGTCTCCTTAGTGGAGTGAACAGGTTGGCTGCAGAGACGAAGGAGTTCTGGAAGTACTCCAGTGCTTCATCCAGGCTAGGGAGTAGCTGGATGGGGCTCCAGTCCAGATTGTGTAGGTACCCCTGGAAGGAGTCTGCAGAGAATTTGGAAAAATCTCTGGCTGTGAGGAGCCTGGGAGGAACCTTGAGTGTCCTGTTCTTCTATATACAGAAAAATGGTGAGTTGTCACTCAAGACATCTGCCAGAATGCCAGCCACTTGAATGTTTAAGGGATTGGATGCCAGTACCCAGTCTAGGGTGGAGTGGTTCCCTGTTTTGGCATTGTGCCTTGTTGTTTCAGTGATGACCTGTTCCAGGTTGGCATCCAGGAGTGAGGTCCTGAAAGCCTGCTCACTGTCAGAAGCCCAGTTCAGGTTAAAATCCCCCAGTATTAAGAGTTCTGAGGAGACATTTTCTGCTAGAGCCTTGGTTAGTGCCTCCAGGGCTTGGAGGGTAACCTTAGGAGGGTTGTATAGGCAACCTATTGTTAGGTGTTTGGCAAGGCCAAGAGTAACCCTAATGAATAGTGACTCACTTCCAAATCAGTCGGTGTAGGGGAGGGAGGCAAGTGCCACGTCTAGTGAGTCCCTGACATATATAAGTACCCCCCCTTTTGTCCTCCCTGTCCTTCCTGTGGGTGTTGTAGCCAGTGACTCCTATCTCATGGGTTAGGATGTGTGGTTTTAGCCAAGTTTCTGATACTGCCAGTATCTCTGGTTTGTACAGATCAATCCAGCCTTGGATTTCATGTATTTTGGGATGCAGACTGCAGACATTCATATGTGCAATTTTTAAGCCCTTGGGGGAGGTCCAATTTGGGTCGTGAGGGGAACCAATATTGAAATTAGCCACAGGGTGTCCGGGGTTGGGCTCAAAGTCTCCTGCAAGGAGCAACAGTACTAAGATTAAGCTTAGCACTTTTGGCATTATGAAGAGTGCGCCCCTTACTCCGTGGCTCCTTGAGCCGTGAAGCATTAGGTAACAGACCCCCTTTTTAGTTAAACCATGCACCAGTAGCAGTGATTCCACTACTGGCCTGGTAGGATGGTAAAGCAAGTAGGGCAGGTGCCATTCTTGTTGACCCCAGTCCAGTTTACAAGTACCATTATTATCCATAAGTTTGTCTACCCACATTACTGTACTGATGTACATAACCACGAAGATAACACCCCTGTTTGGCGTGCATTTAGGGATAGTGCTCCTGTTCACTTGAGGATGGGCAGAGGGGCTCAGGTGGTTCTCAGGCCCAGGGATTGGCATTTTTTGGGCAATATTTGCCCCTGTTATAGACATAATATCTGTTAACATTTTAAGCATTGCACCAAGTACTTTGTTAATCTCCACAGACCTTCCAGTCTAACTGCACGCTGCTGCAATTCAGCTACAGTATGCTGCAACTACTACCTTTGGCATATTCACTTAAAGTTTTACGTATCTAGGTTCAGTGGTGCTATTATAACCTTTATACAGAATACTCCAGGTCACTTATTTGCTGTTAAGTCCAACCTTAAGTTTTGACAGACCAGCAGGTGGTTATGCTAATACAATTGTTATATTAACACTAGTACTTTATGCTCATCAGTTTCACAGTAAAGCTAGGATAGTTCAGAAACAAGGGAAGACACTGCCTCCTAACTGGCTAAGACAGAGCTAGGTGGTGCTTGATTGAGTATTTAAATGGGAGGAGGGACAGTGTGGGTGAGTTGGGCACAAACACCCTCCAGCTGCTCAGTCCGTGGATTTCGGGGGGAGGACCGCTGTACTGCATTCAGCACTGGCGCACCTCACACCCCACTTCAGCTCTGGTATTGTTTTGGCTATTGGTGGTCCGGTTCTGGCACAGGAGGAGGGGACCAGCAGCAAGAGGTCTTCCCCTCTCCCCACCCCCCGATGTTGCAGGTACAGTCTCCGGCGGCATCTGTGTTGGCCAGCAGGCTTCAGCATAGCTTTTTATAGCATGGCCAGCTGAGGTTGCTCATTCAAGTTCTTTGTCCAAACTGAACGTTTTTTTATTTTTTTTTTATTTTGGTGCCAACAGGGTATGAGGGTGCTGACTGGCTGGCGAGTGTAGGTCTCCAGTGTGGTAAAAAAAATAAAACCTTCCAGCTGCTCAGTCTGTGGATTTCAGGGGATAACCACTGTACTACTTTCAACACTGGCACACCTCACACCCCGCTTCAGCTTTGGTATTTTTTTGGCAATCGGCGGTCTAGTTCTGGCATAGGGGGAAGGGACCAGTGGCAAGAGGTCTTCCCCTCTACCCCACAATGTTGCAGGTACAGTCTCTGGTGGTGTCTGGCCTCAAGAATTTCCTCTGCCCACCCTACAATTGGTGACTTAATCCTGGATTGGAACTCAAACTGCTCCAAACCATTAAAAGCTTTCTGTGATGAGTATGGTTTATCCCAGCTTGTTTTGGAGAATACCTGTCATAACCTTAAAAATCCAGCAAACAGCACTCTTCTTGATCTTATACTTGTCAACAAGCTGCAATTTATTCAGCCATGTGGGCATTTTCTTTAACAATATCAGTGACCATAGCGTCAAAGCCTGTGTAAGGGCCATTCCCAAACCCATATCATCTTCGACATACGTTCTAAAAAGAAATAGCTGGAATTTTGACCATAATTGTTTCCTAACTGATCTGGGTAATATTAGTTGGCAGGACTTTTATCTTGCCTCCTGTGTAGACTCATCATATGAGTTGTTCCAGAAACCTCTACTAGAAGTCATCGACAAACATGCACCTCTGACAAAATCCAGAACTAAGAAAAGATCATGCTCCTGGTTCTCCTCTGACCTAAAATCAGCCTTACACTGCAGGGATGCACTTTGGAAAATGGTAAGAAAGACAAAAAAAAACACAGAAGACTGTCTTCAGGAGATCAAGAAACCAATGCACTGTTAATTTGGGCTGCCAAAGTGAACTATTACCATTCTAGGTTGGCCTCCTCTACCAACGACTCTGCCAAGTTCTGGAAAACCTTAAGGGAAATAGAAGGGCATCACTCAGTCAGCACCCTCCCTACCAAGATCAACTCTGGCAGCACCAGTACTACGGATATGCAATGCACACTCGACCTATTGAACAACCACTTCACTACAGCTGGTCTTGCTTTTTGATACATTTGCAACTAGCAAACTCCACCACCAGCTAAATAACCCTGCTGTGAATTGTTCCATCACAAAGGCTCTGGCACAGGAGCTGAACTTCTCCTTCAGCCCTGTCATGTACAAGCAAGTAGAGGACTTACTTTTGGGCCTAGGCACCCAAAAAAGTGCAGATGCAGATAAAGTGGAACCCTACTTCCTAAATTGGCGTATCTTGTATTGACTGCTCCTGTCACACATCTTTTTAATCTATCTCTGGCACATGGTGAACTTCCTTCCATATGGAAAGTGGCACATGTAGTCCCACTCTTTAAGTCTGGCGACCCAAGTGACCTCTACAGCTACGGGCCCATATCTCTCCTGACAATCTTGCCCAAACCCCTAGAGAAACTAGTAAACATATAGATTAGGAACTATTTGGACTCGCTTCAGTTGCTAAACCCCATTCAATCTGGCTTCAGAAAAAATCACAGCACAACATCTGCGTTAGCCAAGGCAACTAATGACTGGCACCTGGCCCTTGATTCCAGACTTCATGTGAGTGCCTTATTCCTCGACCGAAGTAAGGCCTTTGATACAGTGGACCATGATCTTCTGTTGACCATACTACAAAGTATTGGCCTTGATGACATTGCCATGAACTGGTTTACCTGCTACCTCAGTGGAAGGCTACAGCAAATCAAGGCCCAGGGGGGCTTATTGTCACTGAAAATGCTCCTCAGGGGGTTGCCACAAGGTTCAGGATTGGGACCGTTACTTTGCACTATATACATCAACAACATCAATGAGAGTATTAATCAAGCGTACATCTGTTCACGGACAATACCGTTCTCTATGTCACCGAAACCACCCTCTAACTTGCCTGCAGCACGTTGCAAAATGAATTCAATCTACTACAGCAAAATCTTCTGAGCCTTAAATTGTTGCTAAATGCCAAGAAAACAAAACCCAAGTTTCTCTCACATAAATCCAACCCAAGCAACCCTCCAACTCTAAGAACACCTCATCAAATAACATCCCTCCTGGGGGAGGCCTATCAAAGCCATAGACAAGTTTAAATACTTAGGGTTCTGGGGCGATCATAAACTTTCCTATAAGGTGCATATCGAGAAACTGGCAAAAAAATGAAAGCAACGGTTAGGATTGTTCTTCAGGATTAAATACCTCCTAACCTTTGAAGCCAAACAGAGACTAGTGCAATCCATATTTCTCCCCCTTCTGGACTATGCCGACTTTCTGTATTGTCATGGTCCAAGTACGGCACTGGCCAAGCTCAACACCCTATACAATAGGGCATTAGGATTCATTACCAGTGCCCCATTCAGGACACACCACTGCTCTCTTCATGCAATACTAGGCTGTCAGTCTCTAAAAACTAGGAGAACCATAAATGCGGCTACATGGACTGATAGAGTCTTATTCAGAAAACTCCCGCAGTACATTTCAAGCCTACTAACTAGTACCCCTGGATGTTACTCACTTAGAAAACATTCTTACCTTTCACTTGACATCCCTATATGTAGATCTCGCTTTGGGCTTTCATCCTTAAGTTATGCCCTGCCAGTCCCATGGAATAACCTCCAGAAAGTCCTGAAGTTGTCCACTCTTGTTAAATTGGCAACCTTCAAATCATTGCTAAGACAATATATCAGAGACTCTTGCAACTGTTACTCCTAACTCCCTGCTTAGCCTGTCAGGTGATTACGTTTAGTCCTTCAGCTGATATGCTGCCTACTTCCCTCCTGCCTACACTACCATTAAGACAACCAAAATCCCCATACTAATACTACCATCTCTACCTCCTGCTTTCTTATTCTCCTCCCATCCCTTTCCTCGATCCCCTGTTATCATATGCTGGTGTGCTCTTGATTCCCTCACTGTTACTAACCGCTCCCACCCCCCCCGCTACATTTAGGGTACAGTTGCCATAGGCCTATATGAAAACTGTATATTCTTTAAATATTGTTAAACGTTTTGTATTCTTGTGTTGTTGTTTTTGCCTTGTCTTTGTATTATCTTAGTTGACATAGCTCAGCGTTGCAGTGCTGAGCAGGCCCACTTCGTAAATGAGTCTCACTCAATGGTGTTTCACCTGGTTAAATAAAGACTGATTGATTGATTGTATGTACTAGTTAGAGAACCAATGTTATGAATCCGCAGATTTGTATTTCCAAGGGGATATCCTTGACTGGGCATCAAGTTATGTGCAAGATATGTGTGGTGGATTGTCTTGAACTGATATAATACAATTTGTACAGTATATACCAAAAAATGTAGTTAAAATGGAGGTCATCTGTCCTTGCCAGCAGGTGTGTCATGAGGGTTCCCCAAGGTTCAGTTCTGTGTCCCTTGATGTTTTTGATTTTTGTAAATAAACTGTCATTAAAGCTAACAAGCATTTGTCAATGCCGAATGTTTGCTTGCTGGCATTGGCAGTGGTAGTGTAGAAGTTACAGAGCTGCGTAATAGGAATGGCAGTGAAGTATTGAACTGAAGCCAACCCCACCACCACCCTGCAGAGAGTGACAGGCATTGGGGTGTGCCTTTGGGTTGTCAGGCATAACGGCCATGCCATTTCACCACACCCCACCCTGCAGACACTGACAAGTGTCACGGTGTTCCTTGGGGTCTTTGGCCCTTATGCACCCATTCCATTAGGAAATATGGTGAGATGGGTGCGATATAGGAGAATGGGGTGAACTTTGGGGCCGAAGAGTCCAAGGCATACCTCGATGCTCTCACTGGCTGCAGGGTGTGGAATGGTATAAGCATTACAGGCAAGAATCCCAAGTCACACCCTGATGCCTGTCATTCTCTACAGGGTTGGGCTATGGTTGGAAACCCTAATACCTCAGGCATTCGTTGGTATTTTCACTCCAAATTTTCAATATGTTTTTTGTGACCCCACCTCATGAACAGGGGAATATCAGTTTGTTAGCTGAAAGCTGCTTATGCACAGCGACTCGGCATTTAGCACCATAGGTGCAAAACATTCTGAACAGGATGTAAAATGACAGCTGTACTGTTCATGGGAGGTGTAAAAATGGCAATGTTGCAAATCTGCAGTAAAAATATTTAAAAATGGTGAAGTGACGAGCGTATAGAAACTGTGCAACGACACCCGTAATATAATTAGGTTGGGATTTTTATAGCAGATTGTCAAGTCAGGCATTTTGGTGCCTCCGATCATGAACAGTGTCACCGTGATTTTCTTTATCTGTCCCAAACAATGATTTCCCACAGCGACCACGCATTTCTGGCGCAAAAGTGTGAAAAGACACTTCGCCATGTTGTGAAAAATGACAGCTGTACTGTTCATAAGGAGTGTGGAAAATGCCACTGGTGAAAATCTGGACTGAAAATATTACAAAGTCATGAACTTATAGGGTGCGTGGAAACTGTGCAATGCTCACTCATAACACAGTCATTTTATGGAGTTTTGTCACCAAATTTTCAACATAGCCATTTTAAAACCTCTGCTCATGAACAATGTAACTGTGATTTTCTTAATCTGTCCCAAACATTGCTTTCGCACACCAACAGCACCATTGTGCACTACATGTGCGAAAACATATTTTGGGTGACATATGAAAAATGGCAGCTGTACTGTTCATAAGGAAGTGTAATAAAATGACAATGTTGAAAATCTGGAGTGAAAATATTAAATTCGCAAACTTACGAGCATGCATAGGAACTGCGCAACACACGCTTGTAAAACAGTCATCTTTAGGAATTTTTTTACCAAATTTTCAACATAGCCATTTTAAGACATCTGCTCATGAACAGTGTCAGTGTGATTTTCTTAATCTGTCCCGTACATTGATTTCGCACACCGACTGCGCCATTGTGTGCTACATGGGAAACACATTTTGGTGAGATGTGAAAATGACAGCTGTACTGTTCATAAGAAGGTGTGGTAAAATGGCAATGTTGAAAATCTGGGTGAAAATATTGAAAGTTGCGAACTTCTACGAAAGCATCGCGGGAACTGCAACGCATGCTCGTAAAACAGTCATTTTTATAAATTTTTCCCCAAATTTTCAAAATAGTCTTTTTGGGAGCCCACCTTATGAACACTGGCAGTGTCGTTTCATTAATTGTTCCGGAAAGGTGATTTTGCACAGTGGCTGCGAAATCACCCTTCGGGCCCGAGTAACGCCATGACAGTGCAAGAATTCATGAGGAGGGGTCCCAAAAACCCCATGTTGAAAATTTGGTGCAAAAATTCCAAAAAATGCCTGAGATATGCAGTAAAGTTGAAAAACCCTACCTGTCCCATTATACAGCTTACCGGCATTTCCTCAGTTCGCGGTCGGCTTTGAAGAGTGCAGACGTGTTCCCAGTCCACCAGAATCGTCGTGCCCAGCTCCGGAGGTAAGTATGGGGTGAGGGGGTGGGGAGGCGGGGTGCAGTGGGTGGTGCGGGTTGTGGGGTCAGGAGACTGCGGGGATCGTTTTCATTACAGGTTTTTTTTTTTTATTCATACACGGGACGTTTGCCACACTGGGGTGGGCCCAGCATGGCACAAGGACAGCTGGAGGGGCGTGGAGCCGGCGGGGATTAGGTACCCCTGTTGGCCATAGCAACTATTGCCACGCTGGGGTGGGCTCCCAGCGTGGCACCCTACTCGGGGGAGATGGTGAAGTCGACGGGATTTGGCACCCCGTCAGCGACAACATGGGGAGTGGGGGTGGGGAGAGACACTATCTGGCAACTCTGGAGCCCGGCAGGGATTGGGCACCCCGTCGGCCGTGCAATGTGGCATGGGGGGGGCAGCAATATGCGATGCGATGCGTGTATATATGCGTGTGTGTGTGTGTGTGTGTGTGTGTGTGTAGGGGAGTTCGCGAGCAGGCGATATCTTATCGCTGCTCACTGAAGTGTAGCTCCCCTTTCAAAATGTATGCCACTGCATTTGGAGCTTGTCATAGACAGCTCAGCATGCATTGGCAGACAGGGGCCGCGCCTGCCAACACACTGACTGAATTGGAAGAGGGGGTGACACACCTCCGAAATCTCGGATGATGGCACTATGTTTCTTGCACATGCGTGCAAGCAAACATAAAAAACACCTCACATGACACTGTATGTAGATGATACAGTGTTAATTGATCAAGTGCCCAGATGGAGCTGAACTTGAGGGAAGACTCTGACAAAACACAGGAGTAGTTCAGCAGGTCAAAGCTGATCATGAATACTAGAAATCACAATCCATGATTCTGCAGAGCAACCCTGAAAGTTAAAAAAGCCTCAGAAGCTTACAATCATCAACTCTCAGGGCTCCCACCTAATACAAGAAGAAAATGGGTACCTTGGGGTAACTAATGCTAAAGTGGGTGCTCTGAGAAGGATAGCATACAAATATGGAAGCAGATGAAGGCCTTATGGTCTATCTAGTTTTCTCAAGTATGCAGGTCCACCCTGTGTCTACAGTGGGACCAGCTCCCTCCTCAAATCTCCCCTGACTCCTTTGATTCCCCCTCCTTCTCCTTCACCAGCAGTTTTCCCCTTCATTCTGTCCCATCCCCTCTTGAAGCTATCCAGTGGTTTCAGGGAGACCGCCTCCTCTGGCAACTCATTCCACTTGGCCACTACTCTCTTGGTGAAAAAATTTCTCCTCATCTTTCTCTTTTTTTTAAATTTTTTTTAACTATTTTTCCCTCCGGTCACAGTTCGTGGAACCTTCTCTTGGGCATCCTGTCCGTTTCCTGCCCAACTGAGACCCCTTCGGTCTATGCCCCCCCCCACAGCCAGCACCCCTGGTTTAACCTGTCCGGGGTGGGTCGACCCTCCTCTTAGGCGCTCTTCCATGTCAGACTCCGGCTGCAGGTAAGGACCCGGGTGAAGGACATGGAAGGCTAGTCAGAGTGAGCCCTGTAGTGGGCATGGGGGACAGGTGCTGTCACCTGTCCCACAAGCTAGTGTTTTCCCTGTTCTGCGCTCTCCCCCCTTGCATGGTGCACCCCCAATGCTCTGGCGCATGGCAACCCTGCCAGCATCGACCATGCTAAATACGTGCCACCCGGCTTGCTGCAGTGCCCCAGTCTCCACCGGGGGCCACTGGCATGCCAAGTCGCCCCCACCCTGCTTCCCCGGGGAGGAGAGCACCACAAGGGCATTCATCCTCAACCCTCCCCTGCTGACCCCCGGCACCCCGAGTTCACTCCAGGACCTGGGTTGCCAGCGTAGGGCGAGGTGTGGCATCCAGCACCTCAACCCTCAGTGCCACCAGGCTGGCTCCTCTCTTTTTCTTGAATCTTCCCCCTACCAGCCTTAGGCTATGCCACCTAGTGGACTTGTTCCCATTAAGACTGAAGAGGCCGTCCATATTCATCCTGTTAATACCTTTAAAGTATTTGTAGATCTCAATCATATCCCCCCCTTCTGTCCTCAGGGGAGTACATGCTGAGCCCCTTGTCTCTCTTTCCATAGGTGTTGCCCTGATAGCCCTGGGTCATTTTGGTTGCCTTCTTCGGGCTGGTTCCAGCAAGTTAATATCCTTCTTAATATAAGGACACCAATACTGCAAATTGTACTCTAGGGCCCAGATATTCAAAAGGGTTGCGCATGGCACAACAGTGTTGTGCTATGTGTAACCTACTGATGCACCCCGGCACGATATTCAAACGGGAAAAGTGCGTGGCACAAATCCCAATGTGCCGGAGCGCATCAGTAATGTATGCAGGTACAGATGGAGCGTGCCCGTAAAAGCTCCTGCACAGCCCGATATTCAGCCTGGGATGTGTGGAGCCATGCATGCAACCCTGCGCCAACACAAAGTTGATAAAAAAGGAACAACGGATGGCCACCCACAGGTGAGCTGCCACATTGCAGGGTGCAACACAACAGCTGCCACCTGTGGGTGGCCACCCGAGCTCCGGCTGCACCTCCGTGGTGGCGCCCGCCCCCCATACCCGATCGCGGGCTATGTAAAGATAAGTATAAACCTATATCCCTGGTGGTCCAGTGGACCTGTCTGCCCGATCGCGGGCTAAGTATATTAATGATAGAGCCAATTTCCCTGGTGGTCCAGTGGACCTGTCTGCCTGATTGCGAGCTAAATATATTAATGATAGAGCCAATATCCCTGGTGGTCCAGTGGACCTGTCTGCCCAGTCGCGGGCTAAGTACACAAACAACAAATCCTATATCCCTGGTGGTCCAGTGGACCCCTCCCCACCCGCCCACTGATCCCCACCACCCGCCCCACCCCCCCGTCAGGAGGCGGGCGGCAGCACCTACCCACCTGCCGCCCCGCCACCTGCTGACTGACACCGTCGGTAGGGCTGTACACCCATTGGTCCACAGCATGAGCCAATGGGCATGCAGCCCATACCGTACTACACATTCCAGATATGTGAATGGATCCATCGGGCGGGCAGCAGTCCACTGGACCACCAGGGATTTATGATTTTTCTTTTTGTACTGCAGCCCACGATCGGGCTGTGAGGCACATTGCCGCACTGCAGGGGGCGTCAGTCCCCGACGGCTGCTGTCTGGCAGGGCGCCAGGCGCAAGTCGTCAGGATTGGCATCTGCATGCAAATGGGTTATAGATGACATGCAATGGCCCCATGCGCTTTGCATACATTATGGACCCATTTGCACGTCAACTTTTGAATATCGCGGTTGCTGTGCCTTGCGCAATGGAACTTGCGCTTGTGCATCCCCATGCTCCACTCTGGCCACTGGCGCTGGTGCAGTGCCACTGCACCATGCGTATTGCTGGTGGCCAGGGTGAGATATTCAACGCTGCTGAGCCATGGCGCAGCTCCGTTGAATATCGCCCAGTCCACACCCCTGCGCAGCCAATTTGAGCTGTGCCTAGGCTTGCACCACAGCCTGGCGCAGTTTGAATATCTGGGCCCTGGTGTGGTCTTACCAATGACCTGTACAGTGGTAGTATGAACTATGCCTTCTGGCTAGTAATCCCACTGGCTATGCAGCCCAGCATCCGATTTGCTTTTGCTGCTACTCTCCTGCAGTGTGCTAAGTGCTTCAGGTCACTTGTGATGATAACCCCCAGGCCCTTTTCTTCCTCTGACTTGGTAACCTGCACACCACCAAACCAGTATTTGGTGTCTGGGTTTTTCAGCCCCAAGTACATTACTTTGCACCTTTTAGTGATGAACCCCAGTTGCCAAATGCCAGACCATGTCTCTAACCTAACCAGGTCTTCTCTAAGTTCTTGTCTTCTCCTCCTCCTTGTACACCCTCCACAGAGTTTTGCGTCATCCATGATCAGGCAAATTTGACCTTTGATTCTATCTGCTATGTCACTGATGCAGATGTTAAACAGCACCAGACTGAGCACCAAACCTTGCAGGACCCTACTGGTCACTGGCCTTGCTTCCAAGAATTCTCCCCAGCCACCACTTTTTGGCTTCTGTCTTGCAACCAGTTTTTGACCCATCATGTGTGGGGGTGGTGGGGAGAATGTATTTACTGGGCAGACTAAATGGACCTTGTGGTCCCCTTCTGTCATCATCTTCTGTGTTTCTAGCAAGCTTGGCCTCCACCCTCAGGACCTCCAGCTTCCTAACCAGTCTCCTAAGAGGCACAGAGTTAAAGGCCTTGCTGAAGTCAAAGTACAGGACATCAATCGCTTGGCCCCTGTCCACTGTCCTAGTCACCTACTTGAAAAAGTCCATCAGATTAGTCTGACAGGAACTCCCTGACACAATCCCATGCTGCCTTTTGTCTTCCAGACAGTGTTTCTTGAGAAAGCTCACAGTCTTTCCTTCAGGATAGTCTCCATCAGTTTCCCCACTACTGAGGTCAGACTGACTCACCTGTAATTCCCTAGTTCATCCCTGGGACCATTTTTATGGAGAGACAATACATGTGCAGTTCTCCAGTTCTAGGGCACACTCCAGGATGCCAGAGCTGTGTGAAACAGGTCTGCCAAGGGGCCTGTCCATACCTCTGCCAGTTCCCTTAGGACCCCTGGGTGTACTCTGTCTGGCCCTCAGGATTTGTCCACCTTCAGGGCCTTTAGGCCATTATGCACCCTGTCTACCTCTATTAGCCATCTGTGAATCCCCCTTCCTCATTCCCCTGTTCCCTTGTGGTACTGGTCTGTCCTTCTCTGTAGTGAAGATGGAGTAGAAGTACTTGTTAAGCACCTCCACTTTCCCTTCACTTGCTTCTGCCCAACCCACCTCCGTTTTTAACCTGACAATCTAATATTTGATGTCCCTCTTCTCCCTTATATATTTGAAGAAGGCCTTCTCACCTGATGTTACTCCCTCTTCCAGTTGTACCTCCCTTGTAGCCTTTAGAGCCCAGGTTCGTGACCGAAAAGAACCTGAACAGAACGTGAACTTCCACATTTTTTGTATATCTGAACTGAACCAGAATGAGGAAAAACATTATTGCAATTAACCCGAACCAAACGCAAACCGTGATCTCTAGAGAACCAAGAACTTCATAACAAGCTGCTGTAGGATTTGTTTTGCACAGTAACACACACAGCTTGTAGCAAATAGCCCAGTCAATCTTAACTCTGTCATCGGGAACGAAGCGAGGCACACTGCAGCTCTCAAAAAGGAAACAAAAAAAAAAATTAAAAAGCCTTGCAACTTCTGAATTCAGTTTTGCACTTTTCTGGTTGGTTGTGTTGCATTTCTACAACTTAAGTGCTTCTCTTAGCCAGAACGCATCTACCTATACACCAATAACATCATTAAGCTCATGTCTCACACTTTTGTATTTTGACACACCGATCTATCAAAGCTTGCTCATGTCACAAAACTCCCCAAGAACTCTCACCTCTCATTCCATTCTTGTTTTGCTGCCCTCACCTGCTTGGCCAGTTGTTGGGGTTGGCAGTAGATGACTTATATTTTGTGCCCACAATAGTGATTTTGTAGTCTGACTGTCTCTGCCTCTTGCAGACAATGCTAGCATTGGGGCACTGGGAAATTGCAATTTGCAATTGAGGTCAGGTATGCTCTGCATAATTGTGTGGTTTGTGGTTTGCAGTCTGCCCACCGGCTGCCCCCACCTCTGCGAATCCCTGGAACTAATGATTAATTTATGAGTGTTGAACCCGGGTTTGTGTTTTCTCCAGCAGCTGGCTACTACTGACAGACAGATGCATTTCTTATTGACTGTCAGTTCTGCTATGCAGCTTCATGCCCGACAACTGTTTTTCAGGTTACTACTGAACAGTTTTTTTTATACTGGCATCTGTTAATATTATTAACCATCTAAATGCAGATTGTGTGATTGCCATCAGGTGAAGCTAATTAAATCACAGCACATTTTATTCTGAGCTTTCCACCTGGGCACAGTGCACCTCTTGTAATTCTGTCCTCAGTACTTCGATTCGGCTGGTCAGTGTAGCACCTGTTACTCTTGCTAAAACATTCATGCATCAAACTTGAACTTAGAAATTAACAAAAAGCCTCAAATAGAACTGAACTTGAACCCACACTTTGAATTATTAAACCGAACTGAACCAAACTCAAACTATACCATGCCGAACCCGAACAAAGTAAAACCCTAAAAACATGTCAGTATCACGTAATGTGGGTGAGTGCAAAAGAGCGAGCCCACATTGTGGTGAACAGAAGATGGCAAGTACCGGAATGGCAAAACCGGCATTCCCTTACCCTGAGGTGCTATGACCTTGGAGTTTGATATTTAATAAAGGGGGGTGAGGTGCTGGGGGCAAAGCCGCCCCGCAGAAAAAGCACAGTCACCATTTCGGTTCTTGCCATTTTCTGTTCGCTGATTTGGGCTCGCTGTTTTGGAGTCACCCATATCACATGGAACCAACACATAAGACACTGGTTCTAGTAGCCTTTGCCTCTCTAACTGCTTTGATTGCCACCCTTGATTTAGCACAACAGGCCTCCTTATCCTTCTCATTCTGAGTATATTTTTACTGCTGGAAAGCTGCCCTTTTTTTCCTTATCATATTTGGCACTTCCTTTCTAAACCAGCTGGGCTTTCTGGCCGTAGATTTCTTGCTTTTGGTTTGGCACACTTATCAGTTGCCTCCATCAGTCCCTTTATTATGGCCCATTTCTGTTCCATCTCCATCTCCTTTCTGATCCCAGCAAGCTGTCCTATCAGAATTCCTCCCATCTTATTAAAGCCAGCCTTCCTGAAGTCTAAAACCCATGTCTTGGTCCTGATCATCCCTCTACCCATGTGCAGGTGGAACCACCATGTGGTGGTTACTTTCTGCAACTGGTGCTTCCACCTTTACATCCTGGACATGCTCACAGTTGGACAGGGCCAGGTCCAGTATGGCCTTCTCCCTAGTGGGCTCCATGACCCCCTTTGTCCAGTGGTACTTGCTCCCTGGTGCTGGAGGTAGGTGGGATTTTCCTATCCACCCCAGTCAGATTGAAGTCCCCCATTATTACTACCTCCCTCCTGCATGCCATTTCTATGATTTGAGACCCCAGTACCTTGTCTAGCTCCTCTTAAGGTGGTTCCTCATAGTGGATTGTACCTTCACTCATAACACTTCTGTCTTTCCATCTGCCTCTTCCTCTCTGGTGCAGGTTATCCCCTCCTTCACATACAGCGCCCCCCCCCCACTTCCTGTCTCCCTATTCTTCCTATATATTTAGATATTTTGTACCCAGGGACTGCAAAGTCCCAGTAGTAGTTTGGTGTGACCCATGTCTCTGTGATGGCCACTATGTCCACCTCTCTGTCGGACATCAGTGCCTGCATATCAGCCATTTTGTTTCCTGGGCTTCTGGCATTCACAGAGACCACCCTGTACTGCAACTTACCCCTGTCCCACCCCCTTCTCCCTCTTTCCCCAGTCTCTCCTTCCCTCTTCCCTCCATTCCACTAGTTACTCCCTATTCTGTCCTGATTGGGGAGAGGACTATCATCCTCCTCCACCAGGGGACTGAGTGTACTTTGCACCCTGCTGCCCCCCCCATCAGTTTAAATTGAGGTTTTTACCCATGGATTCCTCCAGTTTGCCCTTCAGGACACTCATTTCCTTTTTACTTAGATGTAATCTGTCTGGTGCATATAGGTCTTTGTTCTCCCAGGTGTGACATGCCTGGTTCATATGGGTCTTTGTTCTCCCAGGTCCCTTCCCAGTCACCAACAATCCCATACCACTCCGACTCACATCGCTCTCTAAGCCATACATTGAATTCCTCTGTTTTAACTTCGCTTGCAATACTAGCCCTTGGGATCTGTAGCACCTCTGAGAAAGCTACAGAAATCCTTTCCTCACAAGAGATTTTCCCTGCCTCCCTGAACCTGTCTTGCACCACCCCACCTCACATCCTGTAAGGTTGTTTATACCCAGGTGCACTATTATGTCAGGCTTCCCACCCTCCAGCCCCATGTACTTGGCTAGTAGAGATTCCACACTCCCCTGCTGCCATCCTTGGCATACATTTTACCTCCCTACAGTTTGCTCTGGACCCCTTCCCCCCCACCTCATCCCCTTTACTATTGAATCCCCCAAGATCACCACTCTCTTCCCACCTTCCTGGGACCCTCCCTCTCTTCATCCATGCTGCTGCCCACTCCTGCCTACTCTCTCTCCTTCCCGTCCTCTACTCCCCCTTGACTCCTCACCCCAACTACCCCATCCCAGACCCCTTTACCTTGCCCTCAATTCCCCTGGAACTCCTCCGTCCTTTCCCCTTAGCAAATACAGTAGTTTGCATCTAGTTGCACATAACAAGATAGCAAACCAAATGCTACTTCCAGTTTTAGACCACAGATCTGAAGTATATGGACATGCATCTAAAAGTGATGTAAACATGAAATAAAACATTTAGTGAGGACTAGCGCTCTTATGCAATGCATTATTGTAAAAATGCACATTTTATTTATTTATTTAAGAAATTGGAATTACACACACATATATTGAGTGCCTGAGAGGTGCTCCTCGACCGGAGGTGGAGCAGGGCGGCTGTCTCGCTGGCTGCTGCCCACCTGGAATCCAGCTGCGGTAGACCACTCTCCTGGTCCCCATTCCTGGACTCGACTGAAGGCTTGAGTGCCTGAGAGGTGCTCCTCGACTGGAGGTGGAGCAGGGTGGCCGTCTTGTTAGCTGCTGCCCACCTGGAATCCAGCTGTGGTAGACTGCTTTCCTGGTTCCCATTCCCGGACTTGACTGAAGGTACTAGTCGCTACTGATTTCTCCGTTCCCTTGCTAGTGGGGCTTCTGTGATTGGCGAGGCTTCCCGATAGTGGATGCTGATTGGACCACTGGCCATGGGCTGCTCGTGCTCATTGGTGCGCCTTCAGACAGTGAACTTTCAGTGCCTTTTTTACTATTTTCAAACCTGCTTTCTCTAGCCTGCTTAGAGGACTTTTTTGTCCCAGTCCCCGCACCCCATCCCAGGCCTCCATTAAATACTCAGTTGCTCCTCCCTCTGCTGTCCCCCCTCATATCATAGGCTTATTCCCTAAACTCTGTCTGAGTTGTTTCAGCAAATGACAAGTTGTGCACCTCCTCTTGACCTAATTTTTAATTATATGCTACCTAAGCTTGCAGTTTCTAAACAAGCTTGTCTCTCTATCAAAGTCGTGTAAAGGCTTCTTTGTCTGCACATCATAATCATGTGCCTCCCACTGAAACTACCATCTTACACAAAACTCCTTGCCTTGACCCTCCACCTAGGTGGGCTGTGTAAAGCCCTGTCTAAGCAATACCTTATGTACTTCCTGACTACCTCGCTAAGAGAATACTCTTGTGGACTTTGACTAGTATGAAATATTTCCTTTAGACTGTCTACCTGCCTTAGTCTAGTGCTCTTTCTTACTCTGTTCTGTTGCCAGGGGTAACCTGTCCTTTCTGCCCATATAAAAGATATTAATTATGTCCTTACAAATGATACTATGTTGTCTTATGATAACGTTACCCCTACTCCACTTGTCCATGCCTTTGGCACCTCAAACTGAAGTGATCCACGGGAGTTTCCTTCCACAAGACTACTACTACTGCTCTAATCTTCTGATAATGCCTACCCCTTATTCTAACCCATCCCCATTTCTAATAAATAGGTTATGGAGCCACATGGCTGCTTATGTCCAAAAGAAATGCCACTGGCACCTACATGCCTGTTTTTTCTTCTTGCACCACAAGCTATGGTCTTTTTTTAACTTGCTATCCTTCTCGCAGGTGATGTACAACTAAATCCAGGACTGGTTAATGTGCCACATGACATCGTTAGTAACACTAAAGGTCTTATTATAGTTCACCACAATATCAGGAGCCTTGCACATAATGTAGCTGAGCTTCAATCCTGGGCCTCCTTCTACAAGCCTGATATTATATGCCTAACTGAAACCTGGTTAAAACCATCCATACCTGATTCTCTATGCCCCCTTTCTCATTATAATCTACTAAGACTTGACAGAGCTGCTCCTAAAAGAGGGGGTGAGACAGCTGTATACTTTAGAGATCACCTCAATGTCTCTGTCCAAAAATCATCTACTGTACCTTGCGCCACTGTGAGGCACTTTATGTCCTGCTCACTCTTGGGACCAAAAAACTACAGATAGTGTGCACCTACAATCCACCAACTAATGGTCTAACAGGCCTGGATGAGCTAATAGACCAAATCTCATGCCTAGCTGGAAGAAATTGGGTCCTCATACTTGGAGACCTTAACATTAACTGGCTGGGTAGTAACCAAGCCACAATAGTGACCAAATTGCAGAGTTATACCCTGCACCAACTGATAGGTGAACCTACCAGGCATGTCCTCTGTACAAACACAAACATGTTACTAGACTGGATTATGACCAGTCGTCCTGAAAATATAATTACCTCAGGAGTTCTACCGGATGCTATTACTGATCACTCCCCAACATACTGTATCTGGGGCAAAAATAGGCCTCCTCAAATGGTGCCTCCCTTCATTACCTTCCACAACCATGTGAACTTCAACCCTCAGTCTTTCTTACTTGACATTGCTACTACCGATTGGTCCCCCGTTCTCATGTCCAATGATGCTCAGACTGCCCTTAACCTGTTCTTGAAACACTTCCTAGTGCTCCAAGATAAACACAGCAAACTGGTAACCCGTCAGGTAGAAATCAGGCAAACCCGTTGGCTGAAATCAGACCTACTAGCTAAACTTAAGCAGAAAGACAAAAGCTGGCTCCACTATAAGAACTTGGGGCTAACCTCTGATCTTATTACCTACAGGGCCCTGCGCAATGCCTGTAAAAAGGACATCAAAAAAGTCAAAAGCTCCTACTGCAAGGACCTACTTACCAACTCCTATGATCACCCCAAACAATTCTGGTCCCATATTAAATCCTTCCTTGGCTCTAATCTAGCATCCACCCCTAATGACATGTCTCTTGATGGAGTACGCTGTAATAATCCTAGAACCATTGCCAGCTTCTTCAACAACAAATTCTCAGACCTGACTAATTACGCCTCCTCTTTCCCTGTCCAATCAGACATATCCTGCCAGAAAAATATAAATGGTCCTCATTTCTATTTCCGATCTGTCACAAAATGTGAAGTGTTTAGACAGCTAAATGGTATTCCAGAATGCACCACAACTGGTGCCGACAATCTAGAACCAAAGCTCTATAAGATCGTAGCACCTATTATAGCTTCTCCGCTAGCCAAGATTTTTATGCTCTCCCTGTGCCAGAGCTACATCCCTGAGATATGGAAAACTGCTAGGATTACCCCGTTTTCAAAAAAGGAGATAGAAAAGATCCCTCAAACTATAGGCCTATTGCCATACTGTCCACCCTAAATAAGATTCTTGAGAAGCTTGTCGCTGTCCAGACAACTGATTTCCTTTGAAAGCATGATCTACTCTCCTTAGCCCAGCATGGCTTTCATAAAGGCCTTAGCACCGCTACAGCCCTTCTCAAATTCACATTGGATGCTCTTGTGGCTATGGACTGTGGTCTACTCACCGGGGCAATTTTTATAGATATGGCCAAGGCACTTGACCTGGTTGATCACCCCATCCTTCTTGCCACCCTTGGATCACTAGGCTTCTCAGATAATGTTGTAAGGTGGTTTGGCAACTACTTAGCAGACAGGACTCAAACTGTGAAATACTATTCTACTATCTCAGATAAGACCACTATAAACATTGGGGTTCCTCAAGGCTCCATTCTCGAGCCCCTACTTTTTTCTCTCTATATTAATAACATCTCCTCTAACCTCCAGAGGACAACCGCCTTGCTATATGCGGATGATATTGTTCTGTATGCAAGTGCAAAATGCACTGAACATGTAAACAATCTACTCTTTCTTGACTTTCAGCTAGTACAGGAGTGGCTCTCTACTCACAAACTTGTATTAAATGAGTCCAAAACCCAGGCTATGCTCTTGGGATCAAATATGAAACTTAAACTTGCACATCCTAATTTTAAAGTCACCTCCTTAAATGGCTCACTAGTTGAGGTGGTAAACTTGTTTAAATATCTGGGCATCACCCTTGATCCATCACTAACTTTTGACTTACACATCAATCAGGCCTGCAAACTGGTCAACTCTAAACTTGGAATAGCTTACTGAACCAATTATGTGCTCACTCCCTCAGCAAGGCTTACCATTGCCTGTGGCATACTCCTCCCATCACTTACCTATGGTGTTACAACTTATGCCTCTGCATGCAAATCAATCCTTCAGAAATGGGATGTCACATATAATAATATCTGTCACTATGCATCCTTTGCACACCGACTGAAACACCACTGTCTCCTATATTCAGATCTGGGATGGCTTCCTCCTAATGAATTGCGGCTTCATGTGTACAGTTCTATCATTGATAACATGGTCCGCCTACAAATAGCTGCATCCCTTGCAAAACTTTTCCAAAATCTGACACCTTGTTATGGGCTGAGGTCTGCTGACCAGGCCTCTGTCTTCATCCCTAGACACAAAACCTCAAAAGGTGCGAGTGCTTTCACCTGCCATGCCCCCAAATACTGGAACTCCCTTCCACTAGCCTTGCATCAAGAACCATCTCATGCATCTTTTAAAAAAGGGCTGCAAAACCATCTTGACTTCTCCTGTAAGTGTACCTGCTTCAGATCTCCATAGTTATCCTGCTCCTGTTCCCCTGTCTTGTCCTCCTCTCTCTCCATGGCTTCTCTCTGTCCTGACCCTCTATTTCACTATGCACTTATCCTTACCAATCTGTTCCACCTCCCTACTTATATTCTCTCTCATCCCTTCTTCTTGGCTCATCCCTCCTTTCTTGGCTATTACCTCTATCACTTACTAGCATCCATTCTAATTACTTAATTCTTTCCCTTATTAGCACTGCAATGTTTCAAACTGTTTCATGTTTCGTTCTTTATAACAAATTGTTGGTAGTCTCTGATTTGTACTGCTCTTCTCTTATCTTTCTCTTTCTCTACACTGTTACATCTGCAAATTGCCCCATATACTATTGTCAAATAATTTGTACTTGTATCAAAATGTTTGCCTGTAATTGTATAACCATTATCAACTATTTTTGTACTTGTATCAAAATGTTTCTCTGCATTGATGTGCTGTACCCTCTTGGGTCATGCCTGAAACTAGTCATTACTATGGCTAGTGCACTTATCCGGTAAACAAAAACTAGTTAACTAAATAAATAAATAAATAAATATATATTTCCAAAATTTGAATTGCACTTAGTTTAGTGAAAAGAAGTGTGTGTGTATATATATATATATATATATATATATATATATGTATGTATGTATATATATATATATACACACACATTTTTCATGGCAAAAGATCCATTTAATGCATCAGTTAGGGTTGTTCCACAGGGACAAAGTGAGAGGTGGTGTTAGGGTTGCCTCCCTGCACTCACGCCCACCACCCCACCAACAGGCATCAGGGTGTGCGTTGGGGTCGTTGGGCCTAACTCTCACCCCATTCCATGTGTAAATAAGCTGAGATGGTGCAGTATAGGAGAATGGGGTGCGAGTTAGGCCTGACGACCCCTATGCACATCCCGATGCCTGTTGGTGGGTGCCGGGTGGGCGTGAGATGCAAGGGGTGGCTACCCTAACACTGAATTTTCTTGCTTTTGTCACTGTGGAACAACTCTAATTGATGCATTAAACTGAGTTTTTTGCCATGAATTTCCCTTCTTTTTGGAAATGTGCACTATAAATAGTGAATGGTATGTGGTGGTGGGAGCACGGGGCCTGCTTCCCATTTGTGCATAATAACCGTAACAGTAACGGTAACATTAACAGTAATGGTAATACTAATGGGAATGTTAATGCTAACAGTAACGCCAACGCTAATGGTAACAGTAACAGTAACGAGAACAGTAACGGTAATGGAAAAATACACATGCAAATGGTAATGAAAATGCAAATGGTAATGCCAATGGTAACACAGAAGGAAACGGTAACGCAAACACAAGTGCAAAAGCAAATGGAAACAGTAATGGAAATGGAAACGCAATCGCAAACATGAACATAAACACAGATGGTAACAGAAATGGCGACTAAAATGCAAACAGTAATGGTAACGCAAACAGAAACACAAAAGCAAGTGCAAATACAAACACAAACAGTAAACGCACACAGTAACGCAAATGAAAATGCTAATGAAAATGGTACCGGAAATGCAAACGGTATCAGTAATGCAAATGGTAACACCAGTGGTGACTCAAAAGGAAACAACAATGCTAACGGTAATGCAAACGTAAGCGTAAACGGTAACGCACACATGGTGATGCAAATGGAAATGATAACATAAATGGTAATGGAAATGCAAGTGCAAACGTAAACACAAATGCTAATGGTAATGCAAACGGTAAGGGAAATGCAAATGATAATGGTAACGCAAATGGAAACACAACGCAAATGCAAACGGTAACAGTAACTGCAATAGCGATAAACAAAGAAACAGTAACGAAAGCGACAATGGAAACACAAGTGCAAATGCAAACAGTAACGGAAATGCAAATGGTAACACAAATGGTAATGGTAATGCAAATGGAATGCAAATGGTAATGGCAATGGTGATGCCAAGGGAAAGAGTAACACAAACGGAAACGCAAATGCAAGCGGAAGTGCAAATGAAAATGGTAACTCACATGGTGACGCAAACAGAAATGCTAACGAAAATGGTAACAGAAATGCAAATGGTAATGAAAACGCAAATGGTAACGGTAACAGTAATGAGAACAGTAACAGTAACGGAAATGCACACGCAAATGGTAACATAAACGCAAGTGGAAACAGTAACGCCAATGGTGACACAAAAGGAAATGGTAACTCAAACACAAGTGCAAAAGCAAACAGAAACAGTAACAGAAATGGAAACGCAAGTGCAAACATGAAGACAAACACAGATGATAATGCAAATGGCAATAAAAATGCAAATGGTAATGCAGGCAGAAACGCAAATGCAAGTGCGACTACAAACACAAATGTTAAACGCACATGGTGATGCAAACGAAAAATGCTAATGAAAACAGTACCGGAAACGCAAACGGTATCGGTAACACAAACACAAATGGTAACGCCAACAGTGACTGAAAAGGAAACAGCAATGCTAATGGTAACACAAACGTAAGCACAAAAGGTAATGCACATGATGATGCAAATGGAAATAACGCAAACAGTAACGGAAATGCAAGCGCAAACGTAAACGTAAACAATGGTAACGCAAACTGTAAGGGAAATGCAAATGGTAATGGTAATGCAAATGGAAACGCAAACGCAAATGGTAACAGTAACAGCAATGGCGATGCACAAGGAAACAGTAACGCAAGCGAGAACGGAAATGCAAGTGCAAACCACCACAACTGACCCATTAATTGTTGCAACTGCTTTTAATTCCTACTTCACAAGCTGCACCTCAGCCCTGCTGTCCACCCTCCTCCCTTTACAGCCAAAACCCAAAGCTGCAGCTGCCACTGCACAAGCTCATTCCTCTTCTCCTCCTGATAAACAACACCCTCTGAAGTCTTTGAAGCCTTGATCTCCTTAAATACTAACAAAGGCATATGCCCTACAGGGCTGGATGTCAAGATACTCCACCTAGCCGCTCCTGCCATAGCTGCCCCCCTGGCTGATCTCTATAACCTCTCATTTTCCTTAGCCTCCATTCCCTTGGAATGGAAACATGCTACTGTCATCCCGCTCACTAAGGGTGGTGACACCTCTTAACCTGGTAACTATAGATCTATCTCCCTCCTCCCCATCCTGGCAAAGATCCAGGAGAAACTAGTCCTCTCCAAATTCTCTACTTTCCTTAACTTCTCCTCCTTTTTCTCACCCTACCAGTCTGGGCTCAGGAAGTCTCACTCCACAGCCACTTCTCTCCTACTCCTCACCGATGCTATCCTTGATGGCATGGGCAAAGGCCATCTCACCTCTGCAATTTTTGTCGATCTAGCAAAGGGCTTCAGCATGGTCTCCCATCCTTTCTTACTAGATAAGCTCTCCACTGCTGGGCTATCTGCTAAGGCTTCCAGTTGGTTCTACTCCTACTTGGGGGGATGATCCCAGTCTATAAAAATTAGTGGACCCACCTCCCCCCTTCCAGTTATCACCGGGTTCCCCAAGGATCCATCCTTGGTCCGCTCCTATTCTCCATCTTTCTAAATGACCTGCCAATCACCTGTCCACACACCTCCATACACATGTATGCAGATGACACAGTCTTGTATACTTCTGGCCCCTCAACCGCTGAAGTTGAAGCCACATTGCAGCAGGACTTCAATCAAGTCCTGCACATGTTTCGCACAAACCAGCTATTCCTAAATGCCAAGAAAATGGTCTCCATGTCCTTTGGAACAAGGCAGAGGCCTAAATTGGGAACCCTCTACTGCAACCATGGTAGCATCCCCCTGCCAGCCCGCAGGACACTAGTACAGAAAATGATTCACCCCATCTTCGACTATGGTGATGTAGTCTATAGTGCCGCTCCCAAATCCATCCTATCCAGACTGGATCCCCTCTTCCAGTCTTTCTCTAGATTTGCCCTTGACAGCCTGCCCTCTACTCACCACTGTGACCTCTATCGGGCCCTAAAGCTGCCCTCCCTCCATGACCGGTGGGCACAGGCACACTGTACGATACTCATAGCAAAGTATTGGTCCCAGTCCTTCCCCCAATACCTCAATGCAGTGCTAACTCCTCTTCCCACCACCACTTATTCCCTGAGGAAAGCAAACACCCTTCTCCTAACTCCTTATTCCCTTATTTAATTACATAGTCGTCAGGTTGCATAAGTTGACCCTACTGTATTTTCTTGTTAAAATAGTAATGCTGTACTTGGTCTTCCTACCTTAATTTCTTATTCTGACCTGACTGTATGTTGTCTTACGCTTATGTTTGTCTAACTATCCCAATTCTTTGTCACATTGCTGCTGTTATGTAACTTGTACTATGTATCATAATGTTCCTATACCCTGCACTTTGTATCATGATGTTTTTTGAAGTTTGTCTCTGCATTCTCCTGGGTCATGCCTGAAAATAGTCTTTCTGGCCAGTGCACCTAGCTGGTTAACAAAAACTAAATAAATAAAAATAAATAAAATAAATAAAACAGTACCATGCATGACCTAATCGGCTGGCCAAACAGCCTTCAGACACTGTGGCCCAGATATTCAAACTGCGCCAGGCTGTGGCGCAAGCCTGGGCACAGCGCAACTTGGCTGCGCAGGGGCGTGGACTGGGCAATATTCAACAGAGCTGCGCCATGGCTCAGCAGCTTTGAATATCACACCCTCGCCACCTGCAGTGTGCATGGCGCAGTAGCACTGCGCCAGTGCCGGTGGCCAGAGTGGAGCAGGGGGATGCGCTAGCACAAGTTCCATTGCGCTATGTGCAGCAACCGCAATATTCAAAAGTGCACATGCAAATGGGGCCATAATATATGCAAGGTGCACATGGGTCCATTTGCATGTCATTATGGCCCCATTTGCATGCAGGTGCACTGATCCCCGATGACTTGTGCTTGGCGCTCTGCCAGGCAGCAGCCGTCGGGGACCGACGCCCCCTGCAGCGTGGCAATGTGCTCTACAGCCCGCTTGCGGACTGCAGTTCAAAAAAGAATATTCCAATATCCTTGGTGGTCCAGTGGACTGCCCTATCATGGGCTAAGTAAAAAAATTTTTAAATCATATTATCCCTGGTGGTCCTGTGGACTGCTGCCCACCCGATCACGGGCTACATAATGAAAGAGAAATCCAATATCCCTGGTGGTCCAGTTGACCTGTCTGCCTGCCTGATCGTGGGCTGAAGTGAATAAAAGCTTATTCCAATATCCCTGGTGGTCCAGTGGACCTGTTTGCTCACCCGATTGTGGGCTAAGTAAATAAAAAATAACGCCAATATCCCTGGTGGTCCAGTGGACCTGTCTGCCCACCCGATTGCGGGCTGAAGGGAATAAAAGCTTATTCCAATATCCCTGGTGGTCCAGTGGACCTGTCTGCCCGCCCAATCATGGGCTAAGTAAATAAAAATAATGCCAATATCCCTTGTGGTCCAGTGGACCCCCTCCCCACCCACCCACTGAGTCCCCACGCCCCTCCCCCATCAGTGGTGGGTGGCAGCATCCACCCGCCTGCCATGCCGCCCGCCAACTGACACTGTCAGAGTAAGGTTTGTCCGCCCATTGGTCCATAGCGTGAGCCAATGGGTGTGCAGCCCTTACCGTATTACACATTCCAGATATGGGAATAGATCCCATTCATATATCTGGAATGAGTAGTACGGTATGGGTTGCATGCCCTTTGGCTCACACTGTGGACCAATGGGTGTACAGCCCTACTGATGGTGTTAGTCAGCAGGGCGTCAGGAAGGTGGGGTGCTGACACCCACCGCTGATGCAGGGGGAGCAGGGACTGTGGGACCAGTGGGCTGGTGGGGAGGGGTCCACTGGACCACCAGGACATTGGAATTTTTTATTTACTTAGCCCGCGATCGGGCGGGCAGTTGTCCACTGGACCACCAGGGATATTGGAATAAGCTTTTATTCACTTCAGCCCACGATCAGGTGGGCAGACAGGTTCACTGGACCACCAGGGATAATAAGAATTATCAGTTATTTACTCAGCCCGCGATTGGGCGGGTAGGTCCACTGGACCACCAGGGATAATGAGGATTATCATTTATTTACTTAGGCCATGATTGGGCGGGTAGGTCCACTGGACCACCAGGGATAATGAGAATTATCATTTATTTACTTAGCCCACGATTGGCCGGGTAGGTCCACTGGACCACCAGGGATTTTGGAATAATCACTTTTTTTACCGATGCCTGCAGTCGGGCATGGGGGGGCCGCCACCACGGAGGTGCATCTGGAGCTCGGGTGGCCACCTAGGGGTGGCAGCTGCCATGTTGCGCCCTGCAATATGGCAGTTCACCTGTGGGTGGCCATCCATTGTTCATTTTTTTTTTTTGGCATAACTTTGTGCTGGTGCAGGTAGGAGTTGCGCATGCATGGCTCCTCACATCCTGGGCCGAATATCGGGCTGTGCAGAGTATGCATGGGCACGCCTCACCTGCACCTGCATACATTGCTGATGTACTCCGCATCGGGATTTGTGCAGCGACTTCTTTTGGAATATTGCAGCTGGGCACTAGTGGGTTGTGCATGCATCACTGTTGCGCCCATGTGCAACTCTTTTGAATATCTGAGCCTGTATGCCTAAGTGTGGAACTCCCTCCCTTCAAGCACCTGACTAATGCCCTCACCCACTCACTCACCTCAGACACCTCATAAACGTGCACTGCAATTCACCCTGCACATGCTCATAGTGGTGCTGGTTCAGTACTCTGCCCTGGCCTCCCACTACAGCACTGAATACTCATCTCAGTTCTAATTGCAAGCCTTGCTTCCTTCTGGATGAAATGATGATTGTCAGTAGCTGCAAGTCACATTGTTAATGGCCAAATATAAATATGTATGTGTGTTCAAATTTTCCAAATGATGTGTCAACCTAGTGATGTATCTGAACTGTTACTGTACTTGCTTGTATGTGTCTGTCTTCTTATGTCCCCCTTCCCCAGGATGCACCTGGATTCGAGCAGTACTCTGCTCAGTGTGCATTTCTGGTTAAACTTTTTAAATAAATAAAATCAATAAATAAACACAACTGCTAACAGTAACAGAAATGCAAATGGTAACACAAATGGTAACAGAAACACAAACGGTAACAGTAACGCAAATGGAAATGCAGATGGTAATGGTAACAGCAAAAGTGGTGCCAAAGAAAACAGTAACACAAACGGAAATGTAAACGCAAGTGAAAATGCAAATGATAATGCACACGGTGATGCAAACAGAAATAGTAATGAAAATGGTAACGGAAACGCAAACAGTAATGCAAACTCAAATGGTAATGGTAACAGTAATGAGAACAGTAACGGTAATGGAAATGCACATGCAAATGGTAATGAAAATGCAAACAGTAATGGTAACGCAAATGCAAGTGGAAACAGTAGCACCAATGGTAATGTGAAAGGAAACAGTAACGTAAATGGTAACACAAGCGCAAAAGCAAACAGAAACACAAGCGCAAACGTGAACACAAACACAGATGGTAACACAAATGGCAGTGAAAATGCAAATGGTAACACAAACAGAAATGCAAGTGCAAGTGCAAATACAAACGCAAATGGTAAATGCATACGGTGATGCAAACAAAAATGGTAATGAAAACGGTACCAGAAACACGAATGGTACTGGTAATGCAAACGATTAATGCCATCGGTGACTCAAAAGAATACAGCAATGCTAACAGTAACACAAATGTAAGTGCAAACTGTAATGCACACAGTGACGCAAAGGGAAATAACACAAACGGTAATGGAAACGCAAGTGCAAATGTAAATGCAAACACTAATGGTAATGCAAACGGTAAGGGAAACGCAAATGGAAATGCAAATGCAAATGGTAATGATAACGGCAACAGCAACGTACAAGAAAACAGTAATGCAAGTGACAACGGAAACACAAATGCTAACGTAACAGAAA
The DNA here is from genome assembly GCA_016271365.2 of Neoceratodus forsteri. NCBI lineage: Eukaryota > Metazoa > Chordata > Ceratodontiformes > Ceratodontidae > Neoceratodus > Neoceratodus forsteri. The sequence continues at coordinate 1,526,918,210 of CM028131.1, forward strand.
TGCAAATGCAAATGGTAACACAAATGGTAACGAAAACACAAATGGTAATGCAAATGGAAACGCAAACACAAACGGTAATAGTAACGGCAACGGTGATGCCAAAGGAAATAGTAACACAAACAGAAACACAAATGCAAATGGTAACGCACATGGTGACATAAATGGAAATGCTAATGAAAATGGTAATGGAAACACAAACGGGTAATGCAAATGCAAACTGTAACAGTGACAGTAATATGAACAGTAACAGTAATGGAAACGCACAGGCAAATGGTAATGCAAATTGTAATGAAAATGCAAACAGTAATGGTAATGCAAACACAAGTGGAAACGGTAACGCCAATGGTGATGTGAAAGGAAACAGTAACGCAAACGGGAAATGCAAGTGCAAAAGCAAATGGAAACAGTACGAAAACGGTAATGGAAATGCAAGCGCAAACATGAAACCAAACACAGATGGTAATGCAAACATCAACAAAAACACAAACAATAACGTTAATGCAAACCGAAAAGCAAATGCAAGCACAAATACAAATGCAAATGGTAACGCACACAGTGACACAAACAGAAATAATGCAAATGGTAATGGAAACGCAACCGCAAACGTAAACACAAATGTTAACACAAATGGTAATGGAAACGCAAATGGTAACGGTAATGCAAATGCAAACACAAATGCAAACGGTAATGGCAATGGTGATGCACAAGGAAACAGCAATGCAAGCACCAGCACAAGTGCTAACAGTAACGGAAATGCAAATGGAAATGGTAATGCAAATGGTAATGAAAACGCTAATGGTAACAGAAACGTAAATGCACACACTTTGTGTGCAAAAGAGGTGCATTCAGAAGCACCACAGTAAATACAAAGAATGTGGACATAATAGTGGCCCTCACACAGGAAAATGAGCACTTGAACTGCTAAATTGCTTATCTCAGGAACTGTATGAGGTACAAAAAAAAAATAATTAAAATCTCATATTATTTACAACTTTCCAGGCTAGTTTTGCCCTTAGCCCCCTGGTGGGAGACTAAGAATTTTTGCAACGAAAAATCTGTATCTAGAACCATTTTCGAGATATGGGACCCAAAAGGGGTGACGGACGTTGTAATGTTATTCTATGGGAAAAATCATCAACTTCAGAGTGCTGTAACTTTGCAGCCCTGTAATATTTTTGGACCAAACCACTGCAAGGCACATCTGTGTAATGTTGGCTTTCTTCCCTGTAAATTTCAGCCCAAAAGACCAAACTGTTGTTTTGCAGCAGGGTGGCAAAGATTTCCTATTGTTTTGGGCATAGTGTCGCAAATTACTTTCGCAAATCACAACACTTTCGCAAACAAAAATCATGAAAGTGTCGCATTTGCAGAAGTACTCTTTGACACTACTTTTTACAAAAATAAAAAAAACCCAACATATTTCTGTTTTTTTTTTTGCCCCTAAAAAGACGTGACTAGTATCCTCAGGGCTCGACTAGATGAACACAACAAGAATTGTGTCCCGAGAGGGTCCCAAACTTAAATGCCAAACATGTTTCTTACCACCAACTGAAAAAAAAAAAGGCTGAATCACAGAAGTAAAAGGGTAATTTGCGACAGTAAAAACTGCATTTGCGACACTTTCGCATAGTTTAACTTTTCACATAGACTATAATGGGGAACCGTCTTTTTTTTTTAATAACTTTTGAACTGTTTAATATTTTTTCACGACATCTTCAAAAGGCACATCAGGGACCCCAGCTGCATGTTCCTTGAAGTTTTTGGACTGATCACACAAACCTTGCGACCTGTAGGCGCGAGCAAAGAAACATGCAAACATTTGTAATTTATGCGTTTTATGACGCTCTGTAGCTCTGCAACTGTACATCCGACCATAACGTAACTTGCCAGATCCACAGTTCTATGGTACCAGATCAGGCATTCCAAATTTCAGGCAAATCCATCATATGGTTACAAAGTTATTAAGCTGACAAATTTCAAATTTAACCTTAAATGGGGTACTCAACCCTAACTATAGTGGCACTACCGTGCCACTATAAAATATATATAACATGTATGTTGGTAACATTGATCTTCCTTATTTCTTAAAGGACAAGCTGAAAATTAAAGAATTGGGTTTCCTATTAAGAAATACTTAAAAAAACTGACTGACTGGCAATTCCTAAAGTTCTGTCAAAGTATGGGGAATTACCCCCAAAGTACTCAGGGACAGGAGCATGGAACAGCTTTTCTTTTCAATGCAAGAACAGCCATTAACTTACTGTAAAACAGTTGCAATATATTTTAGGAAATGAGCTGGTAACCACTTGTAATTGCTCAGAATAATTCAAAGAAGGGCAGGTTGCATGTTGTAACAAGATAAGAAAATGGGATTTTTTTACATGTTCTGTGAATGTTTGATTTTAAAATGTATTTTTTAACTCACTCAGCTCTAGGTGGCCATTTTGAATAAGGTTAAGCATAGAACATTTCGACTCACATATGAGTGTGAAATAATGATGTGTAACTAATCTTAGCTGATCTCGCACATGATGATTTCTATTCATAGGACTTTTTCCCCTAGATATCGTCTTCTAAAAATGTGTTTTATTTAAATAATCAATTTCATCTATTTGGGGGATACATTGTACACATGAACAATGCTTTGCCTTTGGGGATAGGATAGTAGGGGCAGGTTAGATGGACAAATGGTCTTTTTCTTGTCATCAGCTTCTATGTTTCTGTGGTGTTCTTCTGGAACTGAATCTGATGTTTTTAACTGCACTACTAGAATGGACTTAACCACTTGTTCCCCAAATTCTTTCACTAATATTGAGGAAGGATACTGGCAAACTTTAGTAGAAGGGACAGAGGCAGTTCATATATACAGTAGCCAACCTTGCCGTAAGTGGACCTATGTAGAGGCCATAGAAGGTTAGTGGAAAGTATATAAACATGTCTTATTCTGCAAAATACCGGTGGTGACTATGAAGGACACCAGTTTGCAGGTACACTTCATTTTTTATTGATGGGCGGACTTCTGGTCTGAAATTTATAGAGCACAAATATTGCTATTATTGCTGCTATAGCAGTTTTAAGTTAACATAGATCCAGCCATGACACTTTGAAGATACTTAAAAGTTACTGACTTATTATTGGGACCTATTCGGTATATGGCTTTTTGTATGAGACTACTGGAATTTAGTCTGCCTATAAGTGAGCCAGCAGGGAACTTTGTTTCTTCTTGATCCACATCAAATTGGATGATTGGCACAGGAAATTTTGTGGAATTAGCTTTTACAGAATTTTAACATTACAGGCAGCAATCTTATGGCAGCCTTAAATATGTACCCAGCATAAAAATTATGTGCAGTATTGCCAAATTCTAAAAGCTTTTGTTAAAGTCACAGCCATTTGAAGCCATTGAAGGACTTCAGCAAGATAGATGTTTTATTTAATGTATGTAGATGTTGTTGTGTATGTTTTTAATTATGTGGTTGGTTATCCGTGAAAATATGTCAACATAGTTTTCCACTTTTTAGTATATAGTTACATTGCAACAATTTTATTTAGTTTGCAACGTTAAGATATGCAATATTATGGTTGCTATTTATTTAATAAGGATCTGTGTTATGAGTTTGCTACTTTACAAGATCAGGGATGGGGTGCCGCTTCCTAGTTTTGTTTAATCCTAGATGGAATATTAAAATATTAATATGCTAGTTTAGCCTTCGACCCTTCTATTTGTTATCAGTTTGATACATGGTTTATTCTTATGTAGGCTACCATAGATGAATTTGTCTGATTTATAGGAGCAGACCTTCAGGAAAGGGCCTTTGCACAAGAAGGCTATTAAGTAAAGAGAACTACACCTGCAGAATACTACTTGCTTCCAATTAAGTGTTTGCTATGGAAATGTTGCGGGTTATGCACAGGGCCTTGGGAGTTGTTAAACTGCACACTGGGTCAGACTCAGCTGTGTGTCTATGCCTTGCTAGCATGCGTGTACAAGTGGTTGCTTTTGCTTCTAATATGGTGGATAGGTAATCCTATTTGGCTAATGGAAGGTCAGTCCAAACTTCTTAGGGCAGACTTGTATGATGGTCTCAGCTGGTACCTTACTACATAAAGGGAATTAAGGGTGCCTTAGTGCAGATGCATTTGCTGGCATATTGAGGGTCAATAGGGCTGTTATAGCCCCAGTATTGTGCATTACACTCCCAAACGAAAGTGTAACCATGAAGTTATACAGAAAAATGAACAAGGTTTTGGGAAAGGATTGTGTTCTAATTAGGGTGCTTAACTGAATAATGGACATTCTGTTGTATGGCTCTGTGTATCTTGGAGTTCTGTAATTATTGATTGATGAGTACTTCTTCCTCTGATGTTATAAGTAGTCCTAACAAGATTATAATATTAGGGAATGATCATGAACAAGAATATAATATATTATTGATTATGCCTGTAAAGTCCTTATGATTTAGAAGGAGGAAAGTAAAGTCTGCATGGATTGTAACTGCCTGCACCTCATTGATATATTTTACTGTACTGTACTGTTTTTGATATATTCTCCAGTATTTTAAGAAACTGTATGATAAATGTGTTTTGTACTTTTAAATTGTAATGGCACGATTGCTGAACAATAAATCTTTAACTAACTAACTAACTATATACAGTAGCTTGCAGCAAACTGTAGTAGCAGGTAGGGGGCAGTTATCTCATTGATGCAGCACAGTACTGTAGTGGCTGACATGCAGTATGGGGACACAAAACACATAGCATCGGAGTGCCTCCACAGTCAGGCCATACTCAAATGTGCAAGTGCAGCCTGTAGGTGACACGTACAGAGTAAGAACTACATAAAACACCATCTGCAGGGAAAAGAAGAGAACTACAAAAACAAAATACCTGAAAACAACTAAAACAAAACCAGCTGTGGTGACCTGATGGTGACGGGGAAGCAGCCGGCCCAATCACAGCATGAATTTCATTATCTCCATTCATGGCTGTGGCAGAGTCCAACATACTGTGGTCTTTGACTGCATGAGGCTGAAAAGTATGTAAACTACATCATTTGGTTCTAAAATGGTACTTATCACCAGTGTGCAAATCAAAAACACCCATTATGTTTACTAAAAGACCAGCTAAAGATGCAACCATAACAAAATGGGAACCAGTATTTAGAAAACAGCTTCTATAGGAAAAGTAAATTGTAGGATCAGCGGAGTTCTCCTTCAGGTCAACAGTTAAAATGTGTAATCTGTGCTTTTCCACAATTAAATATTGATTCATTTTCTATTTGTTACTGCTGTGTGGTTCATTGTTTGAATCTTAACATTTTGTTATTGCCACTGTGTTTATTATCTGATAAGCTGTTAATGTGCATCGAAATGCTTTATGGATCAAAGTAAATTTTATAAATAAAGATGAACTTGAAGGTTGTAATCCTAAAGTCTGTTAAATAAATAAATAAAATACATAAATGAATTGAATGGAATGGTAGCAACAGAGATAATGTGGGACTTTCAAAGGCTTCCAGATTAATACACGTGGTAACACTAAATACGTTTTGCTTTCCTTTTAATGACCACTTCAGCTGTTCCAGTTGTGTGTGCCAAAGCTACAAATAACAAGAGCTCACAGCTGAGATGTTTCCCAAAGTTGGCAGTCTGCAATATGACATTAAGATATTTAACATGACTTGATTTGCAAACACGCCATTGGGACAGGTGGCATAAGATAGCAAAGTGAGGAAAGAAAGCCAGTCCACTAGCTCAGCTGTGACTTTATGTCTCTCAGCCAATGGCTTTATGCCCGGCTACTTGTTCCGTTATCTGAAGCCTGCTGCACTGATCAGGGGGTGGGTACAGTCTGAATGCTGTACTACAAGGTGACCTTTCAATTTCACAACTGTTACAAGCTCATTAACTTTAGCTATGACAGTAAGAACTGCATAGGCACCTCTGCAAAGCTTCTGAGAGCAGTGGCCATGCAGACAGGGAATGGAACACATTGTGGGTGCCCCAGGACCGTCCAGCAAGTGTGCATGCTCACATGTGCATCTTAGCAATGGAGATATGTGCTCTCTTGGGGGGGAGGGGTCATGATGTGATTAGGAGCAAAAGACTGGGTGCTGCACCAGTGTGTAGGCTGAAAATGGACCACAAGTATTACTCTGAATGTATGGAAAGAACAGTCTGAATCAGTCCTAAACCATATTTTAATTTTTTTATTTATTTAGAGTTCAGAAACAACCTCTGAGCCATGACACTTTTACAAAAGTTCCACATCAAGGGATTAAAACACAGACACACAAACAGTAATGGCACAGTGTACTGGACATGGGTATACAATAGACATTGTTACAATTTTGATTCATTATAAGTACTTCTAGATACTGGAACAGTTGTAGCATCCCAATAGATAGCCGGCGAGGCCATGGTTTTGCAGGAGTGCAGGAGGAGCCCCACTGGGAAATGCGGACACAGAGGCAATAGGAGTGATCAGGTGATGTCTGCGCCTGAGGAGGAGGAGGAGAGTGGGGACGGAGGGGGACAGAAAGCAGCCACTGGCCTTTGTTCAGGGACATAGTCATGGCACTCAGGGGAGGGAGGGGAGGGGTTTGAGAAAACAGGTAGTGCAGCGGTGAGCAGGTGGTGGGTGGTGTCAACTCCCAGGGGTGGGGGATGGGGGCAGTAAGCAGCCTCTTGCCAGAGGCATTGTCATAGCACAGCGAAGCGAAGAGAGGGAAGGGGCAAGAAGAGCAGGTAGAGCATACTGGGAGTGGGTGGTCTGCAGGCAGGAGAGATGGAGAAAGGGGCAGGTGTGCTGGGGGGGAGGTAAGGGAGAGCAGTAGAAGGAAGAGGTTTTGCCGGGGAGCAAGTCTAGACTAAGTAAAGGGGGACTAAGGGTCCAGCCCAGGGTCATTTCACGGGAGCAGAAAGCATCACTTGGCCAGGCACAGCCAATGCTCAGTGTGTCAGGCTTTAGAGAAACAGGTACACACAGTGCTGGAGATAAGGTAGTGCTTGAGATTGGATTTGAAGCTGAAGAGGCTGGTGGTATTATGAATGGCCTCAGGGACTTTGTTGAGCCATAGTGGGGCTCTGTAGGAGAATGCTTGCTGACCGAGTACTGTTCGCTGAAATGGTACCACAAGTGCCCCCTGCATCCTTCCTCTGGTGTTGTAATTGGAGCCTGATAGGGCAAAGATGTCAGATACGCTCTGAGGAGTCTTCCCTAACAGCGCTTTTTTGCCTAGTAGGCAAGTCTGGAATTGGATCCTGCTCCCTAAAGACAAGTAGCTGATCTGCTCACAGAGTGAGCAAGTATGGGTAATTGATTGGCACCCAAGATGAGCCTGCAGGCCTTGTTGAGTGCTGTATGTACCCCTTGAGCACAGAATCCATGGCTGCACCATAGATTACCAGGCCATAATCAATGGTTGATAGGATGGAGCTAGAGACTGAGAGGCAGAGGGCTGCCGGAGTAAGGTACTTTCTATGCCTATATAGCATGCCTAGCTTGGAGTTTACGTCTTGACTACCAGATCAATGTGTTGAGCAAAGGATAGGGTGACATCCAGCGTGACCCCCAGGTACTTGAAGAAGTGTATCTGTTCCAGAGGAGCTAGGACTTTGTTGGAGATGGCAGTGGAGGGGAACCTTTTCTTGAGCTGGGGACTGGATAGGAGCATGGTCTTGGTCTTTTTATAGTTGAGCAGAAGCTTGTGCTCGCAGAACCAGTCCTCTACTCTGCTGAAGGAGTACTGAATTGATGATTGGAGAGATTTGATTCATGTGTTGCTGTTGAGGATGACTGCATCATCAACATAAAGGATTAATTTTGGAGTTATAGGCTTTGGGGAGGTTATTTAAAAATAGGCCGAAGAGAATGGGTCCCAGGATAGATCCCTGAGGGACACCCAGTGAGACTTCCCTGGGTTCTGACACAGTTTGTCCTACTTTGACATGCTGGGATCTGAGAGACAGGTAGTCCTGGAACCAGCGTGTTGCATTGGCAGCCACCCCCAGACTTGGTAGTTGGGCCAGTAGGAGGGTGTGGTTGACAGTGTCGAAGGCTTTTGTTAAGTCTATGAACACTGACCTGACCGACTTGCCTTCATCCATAGCTCGATGCACGTAGTCAGTGTATTCCACCAGTGCAGTGGTAGTGCTGTGCCTCTGCCTGAACCCATGTTGGTTGGGGCATTGCAGTTGATATTTGTTGAGGTATTCAGTGAGTTGATCCACAACAATCTTCTCAAGGGCCTTGGATGGGGGGGGGGGATTGAGATTGGCCTGTAGTTGAAACACTGGTCATGTCACCGCTCTTGTGGACAGGAGTGACCAGCGCTTGCTTCTAGACTGCTGGGAATTTTGCCAGGGTCAGAGATTTGTTGAAGAGTTTAGTTATGGGTATGATGAGTACATCAAGGGTGTGAGATACTAGCTTTATGCCCATTCCATCACTCCCCATTCTGGTTTTACCAAGCACTTTCTTTACATAGGATGCAGCCTCCTTGACAGTTACTCTCTTGAGATAGAAGACCAGGCGAGAGCTACTGGTTGATTTGTTGCAGGAGGGATCCTTGGCAGGGCATAGGTAGTCAGGGAGGAGGACTGTGCTTAGATTAGTGAAGGCAGAGTTGAAGGACTTTGCAATAAGGAGTGGGTCCGAGGTTGGAGAGCCGGTAATGTTGAGTACTTGAGGACGTTTTTTTCATCTTTCCCCAGTAGATTTTTTTATGTTCCCCCAGAACCTTTTACTGTCACCCCAGCTTCTATTTAGCAGTTCCTTGTGGTAGTCAGCTTTAGCCCTCTGTATTAGATATGTACAGCAGTTTCTGGCAGCCCTGTAGCACTGGTGGTCATGTTCGTTTCTGGTGGACCTGGCCTTCGACCAAAGGTTGTCCCTTTCCTTTATCTTGGCAAGGAGCTTGCCAGTAATCCAGCTGTTATTGATCCCGTACACTTTTCTTCTTCTTACTGGTGCATAGAAGTCACAAATATTGTTGACACCGTCTACAAAGTACTTTAGGGCCAGGTCAAGGTCAGGTACCAAATCGATGGGTGACCAGTAATGGAGACAGAGGGCAGTTTTGAGCACCCCTAGCTGACCTTTCTTCAGGACCCTGCTCTCAGTTATGATGGGGTGTTGTTTTTGTACTTGTTGGACCACCTGAGAATGATAGGGGAGTGGTCGCTGAGGGTGTCAGGCCAAACTGTGACCTCAGAGATGCGGGAGGGAGAGTTAGTGAGGATCCAATCGAGTAGCATGTTATTGCCTGTTCTGTGGTTCCTTCTGGTGGGTTTGGTAACTAATTGTGTTAGATGTGTGCTTACCACAATGTCCTTTTGTGAGGTAGAAACAGCACTGTCCCAATTTATGTTGAAGTCCCTTGTTATGATCAGTTCACTATCCCTAGGGAGGGTGACCGTAGCATCCAGGATCTTTGGGAGACTATCCCTGTCATTTTTGGGGGGCAGATATACCGAGACAATGGTCAGAGACTTACCATGCTGTTCAGCCTGTAAGTGCACCACTAGGAGCTCGTGGTCAGCAGACATCTTGGAGATGGAGAGAACAGAGCAATGGAGAGAGTCCCTGGTGTAGATGACACAGCCCCCTCCTTTCTTGCCCCTCCTGTCACTCCTGAACACTTGGTAACCTGTTAGTGCTACTTCCTTGTTTTTTATCTTGTCTGTCAGCCATGTCTCTGTAAGGCAGACAATGTCTGGACTGTGCAGGGTCATCCAGGCCTGGAGTTGTGTGAATTTGGCAGTGAGGTTACAAATATTCAAGGCGGCGATTATAAGGCTCATAGTCTTACTCCCTGCAGGTTCAATTGAAGATGGTGGGTCAGGATTGAGGTGTACATTTGCAGAAAGAAGGAGCAGCATTAGGATAAGTTTCCTTGCCATGAGGAGGAGAGTTACTGAGATGCGTGTCTTGCATCACCTTATTTTGCCAGGGAAAGGCTGATTTATTTTCAGTGGGTAGTTAACGGAGGTTGAAGCCAGTAGGTGCCATGGTGGGCATTGGAGGCATACTCCCCTGGTGTAGTTAGATGAGTGGCGTGCTCCTGGTTGGCCTCTTCTGAGGAGGTTGCTCCTGGCCCATTTAGCCAGCTGTCTGTTTCAAGGCAATGCTCAGGGTATACTATTTGGAGGATTGTACCTAGCCCCTTTGGCCAGCTGCCTGTCCCAAGGCTGTCTGGGTAATCTGGGGAGGGGTGGTACCTTGGTGGTCACCAGGGCCAGCGGCACCAATTGTGAAGGTAAGAAGTAGTAGGAGTTTGCAGCCCATTATAGGTCCACAGCAGACAGGGAGAGGGAAAACCATGAGGTCTTCTTCTTGGCTGCAATGTTGTGACTCTCTTATTTTCTGTTTTAGCATGTATTTTAGATAAACAGAGTAACAGAAGAAAACAGCTGGGGTTTTATTCCATCGAGGCATTCAGGTGAAATCAATGCTTGAGAGGTCTGTAATGTCACCTGTAGTCTGAGATGGAATACTTGTCCCTGAAACATTTGTTTTTTGGGGGGAGGAGGGGCATGCCCCGAAGGCTAATTAGAACTTTTGCAGCCAGAGTTTGTTTTATTTATTTATTTATTGTCATGTAGGTGCACTAGACAATCAAATGCCTATTTCGGGCATGACCCGGGAGGTTACAACAGAGCTGGCAGTACAGTATACAACAGTAACATCAAATATCTACAGTACATTGTGGTAATAACAGTGACATACAAATAGAGTCAAATGATCAGAAATGTGTTTTATATCAGGACTAGTTTGGATCCTCTCTTGGGCCCTCGAGACGCCTTTACCCCAGAGATTTGTATGATTGGGGATTATAGTAACCACCTCTTGGGCCCTGGAGGAATTATTTGGCATTAATTGCTGCGGTTGCCAAACTGATCATCGTGTGTCATTGGTTGGACACTATGACCCCAGTGTGGCTAAGTGGTTACAGGAGATGTTTCTCAATGTAGAAAAATTGATAGCCAGTTTTTATCACACCTTGCATACTTGTATGTGCAGCCGTGGGACTTTACATATGTTATTACTTATTAGACACTAAGTGGAACCATACCTTCTTCATTTAAATTCTGTATTTCATTATTTTTTTAGGTATTTATCATTGTTTCAGGGATTCGCCCTCGGTTCAGGGGCATTTCCAGGGGTCCTGCCTGGGTAATGGGGAGGTGGGTGGGTGAGGGTGGGGCTATGCTTTTGTTTGTTTGTTTTGTTCTCTTGTTCATTGTATATGATATGGTGTTTCTTGTTTGTTTTCTTGTTGTTGTTAGCTGTTGAAACTCAGTGAAATATATTTCATAAAAAAAAAAAAAGAAATGTGCCGGCCCTGTGGTGCTGAGGGTTGAGGTGCTGGACGCCACACCTCATGCCACACCAGTGACCCAGGTTCGGGAACAGAATTGGGGCCGCCTGGGGGTCAGAAGGGAGGAAGAGGATCGAGCGTCCCAACGGATGCTCTCCTCCTCCTGGGGTGGGCTCCTGGGGTGCTTTGAGCACCCGATGCACCTATGCCTGTGGAAGCATGGGCATCGAGGCATAGGTGGCTCTCCAGAGCCAGGGATGGGAGGACATTGTGGGCATTTGACAATGGTGTGCATCACCATGCTGTTCATCTGGACGTCAGTCCTGCATGCCGATGCCCTCAGGGGATGGAGGGACCAAGGGAAGAAAAGCGGAAAAACCTCCTCTTGGTCCAAGATGATGACCGATCCCAGCCCCAATCACCTTCCCATGAGCAGACCCCATTGTGCAGGCAGTCTGAAGAGAGAGGAGTAAAGGTAGGGGGATAATGGAGTAAGCCTAGCACTCTAGGGGCAGACATCGTGGGAGGGATCTACGGGGACTGATCAGGTCTGAAGGGGTGGACTAACAGGGTAGTAAGGTGGGGTAAAAACAAATTGGAAAAAAAGACTGGCTTCAGGGAAGGCAACAGAGGGTGGTGGTGGTGGGTGGGGAGCTCTCACACCCAAGGGTAGTGACGAGCTGTGTTCCACAGGGCTCGGTGTTGGGACCAGTGTTGTTTGGGATATTCATTGCAGACATATCATTGAATATCAAGAGCAAGATCAGTCTGTTTGCTGATGATACCAAGATGGGAGCGGTGGTGGATGACCTAGGGGGGATGGCAGGGGTTGCAGGATGATCTGGCAAAGCCTGAAACCTGGTCAGACACCTGGCAACTGGGGGTTAATGCCAAAAAGTGTAAGGTGCTGCATTTTGGAGTGAGGAACCCAAGGAGGAGTTACCAGCTGGGGAGAGTGCAGCTAGCCCAGAGAAAGGAGGAGAAGGATCTGGGGGTGCTCATTACAGGGTCAATGAACAACTCAGCACAATGTAGGAAGGCAGCTGCAAAGGCCAACAAAATGCTGGGTTGCATTGCAAGAGGGGTATATCCTTGAGGAGGGAGGAGGTGATTCTGCCACTGTATAGGTTATTAGTTAGACCGCACCTGGAGTAATGCATGCGGTACTGGTGCCCGTATCTGAAGAGGGACATTAAGTTACTGGAAGGGGTGCAGCGCAGGGTGACAAAGATGATCAAGGGGCTGGCGGACTTATCATACAAGAGGAAGCTGAGGGAGTTGAACATGTACTCGCTGGAGGAGGGGAGGGACGGGGGGGCATGATTGAAATCTTGAAGTACATGAAAGGAATAAACAAGACAGGTACAGAGGGACACCAGGGGCCATGATATGAGACTGGAGGGAGGGAGGAAGGTTCAGGAGGGAGATGAGGAGACACTTTTTTACAGAGATGGGTGGTAGCTGGGTGGAATGCGTTACCTGCAGAAGTGGTATCCAGTAGAACAGTGGACTGCTTCAAAAGAAGATGGAACAGGACAAGGGGAAGGGAGGGGCAGCTGCAGAATAAGGGGTGCTAGCTGCACATTCAAGCAGACTTGATAGACCTCTAGGCCTTTATCTGCTGGCAAATTTTGTATGTTCGTAAAAAAAAAAAAGAAAAAAAAAGATAGGGTCTGGATCACAGTTTGGAGAACTGTAGTCACTGTAAACATTTTTGTGCACAATCTATTGCAAGGATAACAAGCATTTGTCAATGTTGAATGTTTGCTTGCTGGCATTGGCATTGGTAGTGTAGAAGTTACAGAGCTGCATAATAGGAATGGCAGTGAAGTATTGAACTGAAGCCAACCCCCCCACCACCCTGCAGAGAGTGACAGGCATTGGGGTGTGCCTTTGGGTCGCCAGGCATAACGAACATGCCATTTCACCACACCCTACCCTGCAGACACTGACAAGTGTCATGGTGTGCCTTGGGGTCTTTGGCCCTTATGCGCACCCCATTCCATCAGGAAATACAGTGAGATGGGTGCAGTATAGGAGAATGGGGTGAAGTTTGGGCCCGAAGAGTCTGAGGCACACCTTGATGCCTCTCACTGGCTGCAGGGTGTGGGTGGGGGTTGAATGGTATGAGCATGACAGGCAAGAATCCCAAGTCACACCCCTGATGCCTGTCATACTCTATGGGGTGGGGCGTTATGGTCAGAAACCCTAACGTCTCAGGCATTCGTTGGTATTTTCACTCCAAATTTTCAACATGGTTTTTTTGTGACCCCCACCTCATGAACAGTGGCAATATCAGTTTGTTAGCCGAAAACTGGTTTTGCACAGCGACTATGGCATTTGGCACCACAGGTGCAAAAACACATTCCGAACAGGATGTGAAAAATGACAGTGGTACTGTTCATGGGGAGGTGTAAAAATGGCAATGTTGAAAATCTGCTAATAATCTTAAACTAGTGAAGTACGGTGATGTAGAAACTGTGCAACACACACCGTAATGTAACTAGTTTGAGGGATTTTTACAGCAGATTAACACAGGCATTTTGGGACCGTAATCATGAACAGTGTCAGTGTGATTTTCTTTATCTGTCCTGAACAATGATTTCCCACAGTGACCACGCATCTCTGCACTGAAAGTGTGAAACACATTTCGGCCATGTTGTGGAAAATGACAGCTGTACTGTTCATAAGGAGTTGTGGAAAAATGCCACTGGTGAAAATCTGGACTGAAATATTACAAATTCATGAACCTACGAAGTGCGTGGAAACTGCATGCTCACTCGTAACACAGTCATTTAAGGAGTTTTGTCAGCAAATTTTCAACATAGCCATTTTAAGACCTCTGCTCATGACCAGTGTCACTGTGATTTTCTTAATCTGACCCAAACATTGTTTTCACACACCGACTGTACCATTGTGCACTACATGTGCGGAAACACATTTTGGGCGAGATGTGAAAAATGGTAGCTGCACTGCTCATAAGGAAGTGCAGTAAAATGGCACTGTTGAAAATCTGGTGTACAAATATTACAAATTTGCAAACTTGCCAGCGTGCATAGAAACTGTGCAACATGCGCTCCTAAAACAGTCATTTTTGGGAATTTTTTCACAAAGTTTTCAACATAGGCATTTTAACACCTCTGCTCATGACCAGTGTCACTGTGATTTTCTTAATGTGTCCCATACATTGATTTCGCACACTGACTGCGCCATTGTTCGCTACATGGGCAGAAACACGTTGTGGGCGAGATGTGAAAAATGACAACTATACTGTCCATAAGGAGGTGAGGTAAAATGGCAATGTTGAAAATCTGGAGTGAAAATATTGAAATTTCGCAAACTTATGAGCGTGCGTAGTAACTGTTCAACGCACGCTCATAAAACAGTCATTTTTAGGAATTTTTTCATCAAATTTTCAACATAGCCATTTTAAGTTGTCTGCTCATGAACAGTGTCACTGTGATTTTCTTAATGTGTCCCGTACATTGATTTTGCACACCGACTGCACCATTGTGCGCTACCTGGGCGGAAACACATTTTGGGTGAGATGTGAAAAATGACAGCTATACTGCTCATAAGAAGGTGTGGTAAAATGACAATGTGGAAAATCTGGAGTGAAAATATTGAAAATTCACGAACTTACAAGCCTGAGTAGGAACTGTGCAACGCACACTCGTAAAACAGTCTTTTTTAGGAATTTTTCCACCAAATTTTCAAAATAGGCTTTTTGAGAGCCCACCTTATGAACACTGGCAGTGTTATTTCATTAATTGTTTTGGAAAGGTGATTTTGCGCAGTGGCTGCGAAATCACCCTTCGGGCTCGAGTAACGCCATGACAGTGACAGCACTCATGAGAAGGGGTCCCAAAAACCCCATGTTGAAAATTTGGTGCAAAAATTCCAAAAAATGCCTGAGATATGCAATAAAGTTGAAAAAACCCTATCTATTCCATTATACAGCCTACCGGCATTTCCTCAGTTCACAGTCGGCTTTGAAGAGGGCAGACGTGTTCCCGGTCCGCCGAAAATCGTCGCGCCAAGCTCCGGAGGTAAGTAAGGGTGAGGGGGTGGGAGGTAGGGTGACAGTGGGTGGGTGCAGGTTGTGGAGGGGGCAGGAGAAGCACCGAGGAACAGTTTTTCTATTTACAGGTGTTTTTTTATTTTAGAGGCGGCGAGGGACGTTTGTCACGCTGGGGTGGGCTCCCAGCGTGGCAGCTGAAAACTGTTCGGGGCTGGAGCGACGGGATTGGGCACCCCGTCGGCTATAACACATTTTGTCACGCTGGGTGGGCTCCCAGCGTGGCACCTGGATGTTTGGGGAGAGACAGTGGAGCTGATGGGGTTGGGCACCCCGCCGCCATAACATTATTGCCATGCTGGGGTGGGTTCCCAGCATGGCACTTGGATGCTTTGGGGGGCGTGGAGCGGGATTGGGCACCCCATTGGCCGTGACAGTATGGGGAGAGGGGAAGGTGCATGAGCACGCAGTGGGCGTATGCACGCAGGTGTGTGTGTGTGGGGAGAGCTCTGCTCACTCAAGCGGAGCTCTCCCTTTCAACTGTATGTCACTGCATTTTCAGCTGTCATAGACAGCTGGAGCAGTGATTGGCGCTCTGCGACCGTGCCTGCAAACACACTGACTGAATTGGAAGAGGCTGACATACCTCTGGAAAACTTGTATGATGGCACTATGTTTCTTGCACATGCATGCAAGCAAACATAAAAACCTTGTTTGCTCCAGTATCAACCACAGCCATTAGAGCAGTGTGAAATGTGTGAATTCTGCTGGCAGAATCCAGATAGAATGGCAATTCCACTTCCAAAAGGCTTTTTGGAATACCAAAGGTTTTTCAATGTAGACTGAAGATGAGTTTTCCACACTTTATCTAAACTTAATTCATGGTTTACGTAAGCCACAGAACAATAATCCACAATGTATGTAAACTGTGAATTACTAATCTGCAATTTAAATAATGCTTTTAGAATTTCAGAGGTCCACTTCAGATGGCATCCTGAGGAATTAGGTGGTATTTGAGAAATTCTGCATATTTCCATCAGAAGCAGATTTTGAACATTCAGCACAGTTTTCTATCAGTCATATTTCTTGTGAATTCTCTACTTTCCAAAGAAATACATAGAAGTGAGGTATGGATAGGAGAGTTCACAATGCAATCTACCCAGAGACCAGTGTTCAGTAAGTTACTTTTTCTATTACTTTTGGAAACGTGTTCCAGAAAGCTCTGTGCAGTCACTATAGGATGAGAATAGTAATACACCTTACAGTTATAATTACTTATGTATTTTTATATAAAAGAAATATGTAACTGTAACTAATTATATTTATTTGAAATTAACTAGTAACTAACCTATTACTTTCAAAAAATGTTATTTGTTATAGTTATTTATTATTTTTGTATTGTTTTTGTATAAAAAGAAATAAGCAACTATACTTGTAAGGTGTATTACTTTTTCCAGTACTTCTCCTTCCTTGCTAGTGACTGCACAGAGCTTCCTGGAACAAGTTTCCAAACGTAATGGAAAAAGTAACTTACCCAACGCTGCCAGAGACCCATCTGATTAGGTGCAGCTCTGCTGGTAGCAATATTTCCAGACTGCAAAGATCCCCATTTGAAAGGCTCCACCTGGAGTTCAATGGGTGAGCAATCCGCCACACCTACTTCCTAAACTATATAAGCAGTTCCTCCCAGCCTCCATCTGAAGCTCCTTCTCTTTGCCCCACCATCCTCCCCTTCTACTCCAGCGGCTCACTTCCCTACTCCCAGGGTTTCCTTCCTAAGGCATCTTTAGCCAAGGGACCCTTCCCTCGGCACCTCTAGGGGTGGAACCCTCTTGAGGGAGGCAGTATAGCGCAGTGGTTTAAGGCTCTGAGCTGCAAATCTGGTGATATCCAGCAGACCAGACCTGGGTTTGAATCCCACAGCTTCCACTTGCATACTGTGTGACCCTCAGCAAGTCACTTAACTTCCCTGTGCTCCCAGGTCGCACCTGTAAAAATGCTTTCAGCTTAGTGTGCTACTCCTGGTTAAACAACTAAAAAAAAAAAAAAACCGGGTTCCTTGCTTTCAGTACCCCTACAGGGTGGTAATTCCTACCAGAATAGAGAGTGCGAACGACCAAAAACATTGTTATACAGTTACACAAACATAACATTATTCTGGTTGAGAAAACCATTGAACTAATCATATGGGCAATTCTGAGAGCAGTAAAGCAGCCAAGCTGCACAGAGACCCTTCTGACTGAGTGGGCAACTCTGGTGACTAGTAAAACAACCATGCAGCACAGAGACTCCTCTGATTGTCTTTGTGTGTGTGTGTGTGTGTGTGTGTGTGTGGGGGGGGGCAACTCTGATAGTGGCAAAAAGGCTACAAGTGCACCTTTACACAAGGATTCTGAGAGGGATCTCTCTGGTAAGGATGAAAAGCACAACAGACAGGCTGATGCCCAGTGCAAAACAACTACAGGGAAAAGTAGCAATAAAGAAAATCACACGAAGACCCCCCCCCACACACACACACACAGTGTGGACTGGGAGGAAACCTCTATTCTTGATGACCTGATGACAAAGGGTTACCTTCAAGTCAGGACTTAAAGCAAATGTGGCTGGAGATAATACATACATAGATACACAGACAGTGTCGGCAGATAAGGGCCTATGGCCCACCCAGTCTGCCCATTTGAGCTTATAAGTTCAGTTTATGTTTTCCTAGAAGTCTGTTGCCCCTTACCCCGACCTCCAGAATTCCTTTATGTCTATCCCATGCATTCTTATATCCCGTGATTGTTTCAGCCCCCACCACTTCCTCTGGCAGGGTGTTCCACTTGTGCACCACCCGTTCTGTGAAGAAATTCTTCGTCATGTCTCCTCTGAATCATCCTCCCTCAACTTCATCCCATGCCCTCTAGTCCTGGAACATCTTTTATCGCTTAAAAATAGTGCATTCCTGCACCCTGTTCCTCCCTCTAAGATACTTGTATGTCTCTATCATATCCCCTCTCTCCCTCCTTTCCTCCAGGGAGTACATGTTCAGTTCCTTCAACCTGTCCTCATAGGACTTGTGATGCAATCCATGCACCATCTTTATTGCCCTCCTCTGAACCTTCTCTATCCTGTCTATGTCCTCACGTAGGTAAGGTCTTCAGAACTGTACAGTGTACTCCAGGTGGGGCCTTACTAGTGTCTTGTATAGTGGAATTATGACCTCCTTTTCCTACTGGTGATGCCCTGCCTATGCATCCCAGCATCCCTATTTGCTTTACCTGCTGCCTTGTCACAGCTGTCTGCCTTGAGGTCATCAGGAGATGATAACCCCAAGATCCCTTTCCTGCTTGGTGCATGCTATATCCTCACCCCCCAACTGATATATTGTGCCAGGGTTTTTGTGCCCCATATGCATTATCTTGCACTTTCTTGCATTGAATTTCAACTGCCAAACCCCTGACCATTCTTCAAATTTCTGCAGGTCCCTTCTCATTCTGTCTGCACCCTCAGGTGTGTCTACTCTGTTACAGAGCTTTGTGTCATCAGCGAACAGTGAAATTCTGCCTTCTAGGTCCTGCGCAATGTCACTGACGAAGATATTGAATAGGACCGGTCCCAGCACTGATCCCTGTGGTACCCCACTGGTCACTCTTCCTCTGTAGAGTGACAGCCATTTACCACCACCCTCTGTGTCCTGCCACCCAGCCAGTTACCTACCCACCACACTACTGTCCTGCCCACACCCATATTCCCCAGTTTGTGCAATAGTCTTCTATGTGGCACAGTGTCAAAGGCCTTGCTGAAGTCCAGATAGGCCATGTCCACTGCCCTCCCTGATCTACCTCCCTAGTCACCCAGTCAAAAATTCAATGAGGTTGGTCTGACATGACCTCCCCTGTGAAACCATGCTGCCTTGGGTCCTGTAGTCCATTGACAACCAGATGTTCCACCAAACCTCCTTCAGTAGTGCTTCCATGATCTTCCCCACTACCGAGGTGAGGCTGACTGGTCTGTAGTTTCCACTTCCTCTTTGTTCCCACTTTGTATAAGGGACATACATCTGCTATCCTCCAGTCTTTGGGTACTCCTGTTTCCAGTGATCGGCTAAACAAGATAGACAGAGGTTCAGCCACCACCTCTCTTAGTTCTTTAGACCCTGGGGCACCCATCTGGCCCATTGCTTTATCAACTCTTATTACTTCCAGTTCCTTCAGGACCCTTTCTCGTAAAGGGACTTGTGTCCATTTCTGCACCATTCTCACCCCTTGTACTCTGTTCAGACCCATTAGCCTCCTCTTCCTCAGTAAAGACTGAGAAGAAATACCTGTTCAATATGTCAGCTTTACTGTTGTCATCCTCCACACAGGCCCCATCCTCCCCCCTCTTCAGTCTCACTATCCCTCCCTTTGCCTTTCTTTTTTCACTTATGTACCTGTAAAAGGTTTTGTCCCCTCTACCCACTGATTTTGCAATGTGTTCTTCTGTCTGAGCTTTGGCTTCCTTACTGACCTCCTGCCTCCCTTTGCTTCTCCTGGTACTTCTCCCTATCCTTCTTCTTGTGTCTTTGTATTGCCTGAATGCAATCTTTGGCTTTCACTTTCTTTTGCTACCTCTTTGGAAAACCATAATGGTCTCCTCTTCCTTTTCCTCTTGCTAACCTGGTTAATACATAATTCTGTTGTTTGTAATCCCCATTTTAAATACTGCCCACTGTTCCTCAACCCCTGATTCCTGCCCCATTCCCCTTAATGCCTCTTTCAAGTATCTCCCCATTTTCCCAAAGTCTGCCCCCCTAAAATCCAGGATACATGTTTTTGTGTGGTTTAGTTCTGCTCTTACTGTGATTTCAAACCACAGTGACTGGTGATCACTGTTCTCCATGTGCTCCCCCATTGTTACCCCCATCACACTGTCCCTGTTTGCAAGCACAAGGTCCAGTATTGCCTTCTGCCGAGTTGGTTCCATGACCAGTTGCTTGAGGAAGGCACCCTGAAGGGAGTCCAGGGTAAATCTGCTCCTAGTTGATGCTGCTGCTGGGATGCTCCAGTCCATGTCTGGAATATTGAAGTCTCCAACCAGTACTACCTCACCCTTGTCTGCCATCCTTTGGATGGCTAGCATCAGCTCCCTATCTGTTTCTTCCTCCTGGGCTGGTGGTCTATAGACCACACCTGTGCGGATGGCTGGCCCCATTTTCCTTTCCAGCTTAACCCACAGTATCTCTCCCTCATTTTTGTTCCTCCTGGATCTCTGTGGGCCTTATGTCATTTTTCACATACAGTGCCACTCCTCCTCTCTTCCTGCCTGCCCTGTCTCTTCTGAATATGTTGTAGCCAGGTATGGCCAAGTCCCAGTCGTGGTTATCATTACACCAGGTTTCAGTGATGGCCACAATGTCCAGGTCTGACTGCACCATGACAGCCTCCAGATCTTCCATCTTGTTGCTAAGGCTCCTGGCATTTGCACACATGGCTTTCCATGATTTGACCTCCCTAGACTGTTTTGCTGTTCTACTTATTCTTATTTTATTCAGCATTTCTAAGACTGTGGGCAGAAATGCTGTGTTTAAAAACAACAGAGGCTGATGTTGATAAAGAAGCTAAACTGATGGCTATGTTGTGATAAGACTTAAAAAAAAGAAAAAACAGATTTCAGTCCCTAGGCATAGTTTATTTATTTATCGTGGTCTTGGATTAATACCTTTGAAACAAGCTCATTACATAGGTTCCACTTCAGGGTAAACAAACAGAGCTAAGGATTTACCAAAACAACAAACTCTGGTCAGAGCCAAAACGTCTGCAGGATTTGACCTGATAAGGAATAAATTTAGTGTGCATGACCCATGATACTAGATGTGTTCAGACCTGCTGCTGGCTGCGACACCCTCTGGGCTGCAGCTGCGGTGCTGTCAGGTTCATGTCAAGGTGCAAAGTAAACAGCAGCACCTCCGAGCTGTTTGGCACACTGTTAGCAAGGCAGACAAAGCAAGCTGTATTGACCAATACCAGGCCTCACTTTCCCATTGCCCCTCCCCCACTTACCTGTGGAGCAACAAAACAGAGACCTTGTCCAGCTGACGAGAGAAAATTCCCCATCAGTGACAGGCAAGTTGCCTGCCTGGACCAGGCTCCCTGCCGCACTGGTATGAGTTGAAAAATTAATTGACAAAAGCAGTGATCTCATGGAGTCAGAAATTGGTGAATTGTCATATCTGGAGGCATGTCTGTACTTGGTGGTGGGAGATGTGTCAAAAGGAAGTGAATAACTGTAGAATTACACCAGGATATGAGGTGTTTTGAAGGTTTTCTCCGTGGTGTCCCTTCGGAGTCACTCCTCAGCTGAATTCTGAATCATAACCAGATGAATACAATTATAGCTTGGGGATGTCCAAGGCAGAATAATATGTACATGTCGAATACTTGAGATTGACAATACAAGTTTTACAAAGCAGGTGACTTAGTAAGCACCAAATCATCCATTCTGTTGATCTTTTTGTACAAGTCTACATTGACGTGCCTGAGCTGGAAGCTTTATTCTGTCAGGGTTTAGCAGTAACTACTGGCTTTCTTAGAACTCAAAATATGCCTTTTCTCCAGTGGGTTAGGTTAGTTAGGTACCTCTTGGGCAACTGATCTCATGAACTGCTTGGCTGCTGGATTCCAGATGGCCGGAACGGTCAGCACCCATGGCACATCCTCCACCCCAAACAGAACCTGCCCCGATGCTGTGCTGATGAATTCCAGTGCATGATCCTTCAGAAAGCAGAGATATTCAGCAAACACCTTCACAGCAGGCAGAGTGCGTCTGTTTTTGGCTTGTAAGGTCATAGACAGGGCAATTTTCTGTAGGAAAAAAAAAAGCTTAGAGCAGAAGGCAAATACAGAGAACATTACAATATATAGACATTAATGACCGGTATCCAGAAATAAGTGGCACCACGTACACTGAAACAAGTGACATAGCATACCTGTTTATAAAGACGCATTTTGAAATGCTCGAAATATAACACTTTTTGCGCTTCCTGTGCTTCAAGAGATACAGTATATATTTCATGACAGCATCATAGTCGAACTCCTGGAGTTTCCCATTTTCATCTAGTAGGGTGCAGGTTGGGGTTTTGGCAGTTCGAGGACCACTGGGGGATGCCCAGTGCACTTCTTGGATCCCACTGTCCTCCACACTGATGCAGTAGCCACTGTAGGTGGTGCCAAAATCGATGGTGATGATCACAGGGCTGTCACCGACTCTTCGACACCCGATCCATATCAGATCCCTGCTACTACTGTTGGCCATGCTTATTTACTGGATGAGACAGTCTGGCTGCACCGACTGTGGCAGTGGGACTGGCTTTCTACCAGGTCCGGTAAATGGCAGGCACTGAGACTCCGGTCGCAGCCTGAGTTCCGTAAGCCAGCTCCAAATATAAAGTCCCGGGCGGGGGCCGGGTTTGCAGGCCAGTCCCCTACTTTGTTGATAAGTGCTGACCAAATAAGGCTTATGTCAGGATGACCCGATATTGATCGGGCTAAGACCGATGACCAGGTTTGATCGTATATGAACCTGTGTAGTGCTGACAGCAACGTTTGACCCACTATAAGCCTGGCTGGGACTGACTGTCATGTCAGGTGTGACCCGATATGAGCAGGGCTGAGACTGATGGTCAGATTTGACCCAATAAAAATTTGGCTGGGGTCAACGTCAGGTTTGATCACTATAGTCTGACTGGGACTGACTGTCAGGTCTGACCCGATTCGACAGGTGTTCAGGTTTTTTGGTACGTGAGCAGGGCTGAGACTGACTCTCAGATCTGACCAGATATGAGCAGGGTTGCGGCTGATGGTCAGGTTTTTGACCAGATTTGAGCAGGACTGAGACCGAGGATCAGGTCTGACCCAATATAAGCAGGGCTATGACTAACAATAATAAAAAGCTCGCTCCTATACTAGTTTTGTGTGGAGATCATATTGGGGAGTGTTACAAGACAAAATAGCCGAGCCTGCAATGGGTGTGGGGAAGGGGTGGAGGCGTACAGTGCAAGACTGTGGGAGGATTTGCCTACAACCATAGTAAGCTCCATGTGGGGCAGAGTTGGGGTGGGTTAAACATATTCTGTGGGGGAGGGCACCTCTGGAGGCATGAAGCGGGAAGAAAAATAGGGCTGTTTAACTACCATGCCTTATATAGTCAGCATAGTACTTGGGCTGGGCCCTCCGCAGAAGAAATACTGTTGTGCGGACGGAAAACATGATGTAGATCCTTTTCTGATGCAAAACGTCTGCGGGCTCCGCCCACCGCAGATGTAAAAAAATCATCTTCTGTTTGTATGTCAAGTAGGAGAAACATTAGGGTGTCACTAATGTAGTGCCCTGATAGCTAAAACAATCCACAGTCTGGATTGCTTGAAAGGGATGGCTTTATTTTGGAATTTTGTACCTTCCTACGAGATCTTCATTTTACTTGTTTTATTAAACATTTTAAAAAAGAGTACGTATCATCTTATATATTTATTTTTCCTGGTTTCCACTGATGACATATATGCTTTTCATTAGTAAAACGCAGAACCTAACAATGCAGTCTTAATGTACCCCAACAGGTGAGGGTAATTCTCAAGTGCTTCAGACCCATCAAGCAAACGCAAAGGAAGGAGGAACCACTACCTTTTATTGCAGTAACAGCCTCAGTGCACCTTATGCTGTTTTCTGGTACAGTCAACTCCCAGGACAGGTGCCTCAGCATTTAGCATCTGATCCTTCTAGAGGCGATAGCGCTGGACGGTTTAGTATCTCAGTTGACAAGGCACTGCGTTCTAGTTTCTTGCACATTTTACATGTGGAGATTCAAGATGCCGAGGCTGTGTATTACTGTGCTGTGAGTGACACAGTAACTGATCCTGCCCATGTGTCACATCAAAATCTTTTACAGCTGCTAATGGTGCTAATCCAGAAATGAAGCGTTTCCAGAGGATGTGGTTTGGTTATTGTACTGTGTCAGTTACAGTTATGTATAAGCAGTATTATTGTTTTCCTACAATGGATTTGCCCATGATATATAGTCCAGATGAAATGCCGGATCTTGTTTTCAGAGAGGCCTTTCTTTAATTCATACCAAGGGCAGGCTAGAACACTAGGGGGTTACATGACTTGCTCAATGTCACACAGAGTGCACTTGGCTTTATTGGTGTGGAACCTGTGCTCTCCGACTGAGACCCCATAACTCTGACCTGAGCTCCTGTAGCTACAGCATCATAGGAACATTTTTTAACAAAAGACAGAGCCCCAGGGACCCATAGCTATATGCTCACCATGTGCAAATCTAACAGTTTTTGTTTTTATGTTAATGGCTAATGCTAGGGGCTGGATGATAGGTTCTCTTGGGGGACTCGGGGAGTGATAACGCTATTTCACTATTTTTATTGCATTTGCGATATTTCACTTGGCACCTTTGTACATGGCAGAAATAATCTGAGTAATTTCCGCATATTCCTAATTATATCTCATCACATGTTGACCCAGCCATAAACAGGAATTGCATATTTAAACATCTGTAACACACCACTTCCACCTTTAGCACATGAAATTTTAACAGATTTTTAACAACAAAACAATATGGTTTGCTGATTCTCTTTTTTGCTATTGCTGTCAACCCAGCAGCTCACAGAATGAGCGTAGAACCACTGGAGGGAGGTAACAAGCTACTGTGAACTAGAGCCCTCGCTCTCAAGTCTCCAAGAATACTTGCAAAATAATCATTCATTGCATGGGCTTATCCAGTCCCTTCTGTCTTGCTAAATAACAGCAATACAACCAGCAAATTATGTTACCAACATGAAAACAAACACAAGAGGCACTGAGACTCTGGTCGCAGCCCGAGTTCCGTAAGCCATCTCCAAATACCCAGTCCCGGGGAAGGGGGGGGGGTTTGCAGACCAGTCCCCTACTTTGTTGATAAGCGCCGACCAAATAAGGCTTAAGTCAGGATGACCCGATATTGATCGGGCTAAGACCGACGACCAGGTTAGATCGTATATGAACCCGTGTAGTGTTGACAGCAACGTTTGACCTGCTATAAGCCTGGCTGGGACTGACTGTCTTGTCAGGTGTGACCCAATAGGAGTGGGGCTGAGACTGACGGTCAGATTTGACCCTGATAAAAATTTGGCTGGGGTCAACGTTCGGTTTGATCACTATAGTCTGACTGGGACTGACTGTCAGGTCTGACCCGATTTGACAGATGTTCAGGTTTTTTGATACGTGAGCAGGGCTGAGACTCACTCTCAGATGTGACCAGATATGAGCAGGGTTGCGGCTGGCAGTCAGTTTTTTGACCAGATTTGAGCAGGACTGAGACTGAGAATCAGGTCTGACCCAATATAAGCAGGGCTATGACTAACAATAATAAAAAGCTCGCTCCTATACTAGTTTTGTGTGGAGATCATATTGGGGAGTGTTACAAGACAAAATAGCCGAGCCTGCAATGGGTGTGGGGAGGGGGTGGAGGCGTACAGTGCGAGACTGTGGGAGGATTTGCCTACAACCGTAGTAAGCTCCATGTGGGGCAGAGTTGGGGTGGGTTAAACATACTCTTTGGGGGAGGGTACCTCTGGAGACATAAATTGGTAAGAAAAATAGGGCTGTTTAACTACCATGCCTTATACAGTCAGCATAGTACTTGGTCTGGGCTCTCCGCGGAAGAAATACTGTTGTGCAGATGGAAAACATGGCGTAGGTCCTTTTCTGATGCAAAACGTCTACATTCTCCGCCCACTGCAGACATAAAAATTACAGTGAAGAGCAGTAATTCAGTAGTGCAGGGAAATTCCTACAATGGACAGTAAACAAAGGCATGGCAAGTAAGAATCAAGTGAACATTCTAATAAAAGTACATTGACTCGGGCAATAATAGTGAGATGACACAGGCTAGTAAGTGCTCATTTAAAAATTAGGTTGCAGAGTGAGAGGGTTGGGGGGATTGAGTAACAAGCAGGTGAAATTGTTATAGAGGGTAGGGGAGGGTAATATCAGCTCAGAAAAGGTTTTTTGAGATGGATAGGAGAGAAGCAGGGAGGGTGAAAGTGCAAAGCAGCCAGGTAGGCTTTGTCAGCGATGCTGTGAGGAGCCCAGAGAAAGTCAGCATAGCTGGCCAAGGAGGCCAACTGGCAGAGACAGAGATAGGATAGAAGTAAGGGGGGGCAGAGGAGGAGGAGGAGAGAGGTGAAGGTAGAGGATGAGAGATTACATGCAGTTATGAACCTTAGGAAGAAAACTGCTGGACAGCAGGGGGGAGCTAGTGGAAACAGTCACAGCTAGCAGTAGCAACAAGATGTTGTCTGAGTTCATGTTTAAAGAGGCCTAACTTTGCTGAACTGGAAATGGCAGGTGGGAGATTGTTTAGCCAGGAGGAAGCCCAGTGGGCAAAAGACCTTTGGGCTAGTGAGGTATGGCAGAGTGGTACCTTGAAGGACATGCTAACTGAACTTCTTGTGCGGTGACTGTGTTCATAGAGGGTGAGGAGCTTCATTACACCAGTGGGTACCAGTCCCAGGCTCACCTTCTTTGCCAGGAGGCAGGTTTGGTATCTTAGCCTACTAGCAAACTGTAACCAGTTTGGCTGGGCATATAGGTCACATGCATGGGTTAGACGAGCAGACCCAATAGGAAGCCAATGGGCTTTGTTCAATGCGACTATAATCCATCATAGGGCAGAGTCTGTAGCAGATCCATAAATTACAAGCCTGTAGTCCACCAGCGAGACAACAGAGCTGAGGACTGCAAGTGATAATGCCTCAGGTGTAAGATTAAGCCTATGCTAGTAGAGCAAACTGATGCGAACATTAGTTGCATTAGCAATATTATCGATGTGATATGCAAAGGACATGGTGCTGTCAATCGTTACCCCCAGGTATTTGAAATGATGGACATGTTCCAGTGGGATCCTGGCAACATTAGTTATGGCAAGGGGGTGGGTACGATGTCTGTTCTGGGAACTTGAGAACAACATTGTCTTGGTTTTCTTGTAGTTCACAACAAGTTTTTGGGTACTGAACCATTTCTCAATGGCCGTGAAATTCTGCTAGAGCTTATGTTCCAGGGCACTGGGATCATGGTCACTTACAAAAAGAACCCTGTCATCTGTGTAGAGCAGAATTTTACTGGGACAGGTGTCAGGGAGCTAATTGAGGAATATCTTAAACAGTATAGGACCTAGTATGGACCATTTTGAAACACCAGAGAGAACTGGTTTGTTGTCGGACAGGACATTGTCAATCTTAACCTGCTGAGAGCGATTTGAGAGGTAGCTTCTGAACCAAGCTACAGTATCATCAGACAAACTGATAACAGCAAGCTGTTCCAGTAGGAGGACATGATTAGCAGTATCAAAAGCTTTGGATAGGTCGATAAACGTGGTACCGACCATTGCGCTTTGATCCAGAGAATTGTGAATATAACCAGTGAACTCAAGTAGAGCTGTGGTGGTACTGTGCCCTTTGCGGAACCCAAGCTGCTGTGTGCACTGCAGATTATACTTGTCCAGGTAGTCCACAAGTTGGTCCACAACTATCCTTTCAAGGGCCTTAGATAAAGGCGGGCGTATAGAGTTGGGCCAG
This sequence comes from Neoceratodus forsteri, assembly GCA_016271365.2. NCBI lineage: Eukaryota > Metazoa > Chordata > Ceratodontiformes > Ceratodontidae > Neoceratodus > Neoceratodus forsteri. Next base: position 1,526,946,134 of record CM028131.1, read on the forward strand.
TAGTTGCCCTGTTCAGTTTGGACGCTACTTTTGAAAACAGGAATCACTACAGCATCATTCCACAATTGTGGGAATTGGGAGAATCTGAGCGATGTATTGAGGATGTGGGTTAGAGGAGACAATATGCTGTCCTGGGTAAGGTTCATCAATTTTAGGTCAAGGGAGTCTCCACTAAGCCGTGTCTTCCCAAGGACCTTACTTAAGATTTCCTAGCTTCCAACGTAGAAACTTGTCTAAAGTAGAAAGAAGGGTGAGAAGGCAATAGGTCATTAGGTCATTAGAAGTAGCATTATGGGAGCAGTTCGAGTGTTAGAAAAAGTCAGGTGGTAACACCCCACTGAATTCAGTGAAGGCTTGATTAAAGGAGTTAGCAATGGTGAGAGGAACAGTGGAGGGTACCCTATTAACATGTAGCATTGAGGGGGACTTCTTCTGTCCCTTACCAAAAAGTTTATTGATGTTTGCCCAGAATTTTTTGCTGTTGCTCCAGGACTTGGTGAGAGCATCCCTGAAGTAATTGCTTTTTGCTAGGTGAATTACCATACTGCAGGTATTACAAGCTTTTTTGTAGCTCTGGGTATCAACAACTTTTCCAGTGGCCCGAACTCGGTGCCACAGTTGGTCCCTTGATTTCATTTGCTCTAGAAGTTCAGGGGTTAGCCACGGATTGCAATATCCTTTGGTTTTATGCTTTTTCAGTGGTGCATGCCTATCACAGATACCATTAAAGGCAGTGATGAAAGATTCTAACGCTGAGCCAACAGAGCTGGCTGAGTAGACAGCTGACCAGTCTTGCCTTTGTAGGTCCTTTTTCAGGTGATCAAGATGACCCTGCTTGAGGACTTGATAAGTAATTGTTCTGGCAGGGGGTTTCCTGAAGTAATTAGACCAGTGGAACAAGATGGGTGAGTGGTCACTACATGAATTGTGGAGAACTGTGGTATGAGAGATGTGGTTGGGCCTGTTTGTCAAGACTCAATCCAGCACTGTAGATGTGCCAGTTTTATAGTTCACCCTCGTAGGAGAGTCTGAGTTGGGTGAGGTGCACAGGGGAGACAGCATCCCTATAGGGGCTAGCAGCTGGTGAGAGCCAATTAGCATTGAAATCCCAGAGCAGTGTAGTTTCAGTGTTAAGATTCAGGGAGCCTAAGCATGCCATGAATGCATCTAGCCCAGGTGCCTTCAGCCCGGGTGGAATATAAACTAAGAATAGTGAGGGATTTGTCATGTTTCCTGATCAGAAGTTTTACAGCTAAGGCTTGCATGTTGGACCCTGTGTCAGGTAAGATGAGCACAAGGGCCTGGAGGTTGTCTCTTATATAGATGGCACAGCCCCCCCCCCCATTTTTGGATAGATGATCCACTCTATAAACGGTATAGCCAGGGATTGCGATAGCCACATCTTGAACTTTAGGGGAGAGCCAAGTTTCTACCACTGATAGGATGTCTGGGTTGTGCTGATGGACCCACACAGTTAGGATGTCCATTTTGTGGAGTGACCTGCAGACATTTATTGAGCCAATAGTGAGGTGTCCCCCATCCCTCTGCGGGAGGGCTGTTGACTGAGGAGGTCCAGGATTAGGGTGGACATTCCCAGAGAGTAATAGTAGCAGGAGGGCTATACAACAAAGGTACTGTGGTGTCTCCCAGGATGAAATGCAATTCTGCAGCATTTTGCAGCACTCTACAGAACGTTGCAGCAGACCTACTGAATAAAGCAATGTAATTTCAATGGTAGTTTGTCCCCTTTGTCATTCAGGAAAATGTGACACTGCCAGGATGAAGTGAATGCCACAGTTTCCTGCATGACAAAGTGTACTAATTGCCATTGAGATTACATTACTTTATTCAGTATGTCTGCTGCATACTACTGCAGAGTGCATTAAAAGTGCATTTCATCCTGGGGGACGCCACTGTATGCCTTCAACTGTTTGTTGTTAATTTTGTGTTGTCTGCTTTGTGTGCGGCAGATGGAAAGTTTTGGCTGAATATTAAAGATTCCAGGAAGGAGTGCCAGGGGGCGTGACCACCTAGTTGTGATGAGAACAACCCTGAGAGCCTTAAAGTAGGCACGGCCTGGGGTGGTGTATGGTAGAAAGCTCTGTAAGACAGCGTTGCAGTGCTGTGGGCATTCATTGTTGTTTCAAGCAGTATGGGGACAGGTGCCAGGAGTGGGCTAGCCTGAAGATGCCTTATAAGAGGAAAGAGGAAGGACAGTAGGGCAACGTGCAAAAGCAGTGCACCTAGAGGGGTCATAGTTGCAGTATGAATGGATGGCAGGAAAGTGATGGGCAGCTCTTTAAGAGAAAAGTAACAGAGGACACAGTGATACAAAGCCAAAAAATAGCAAGTTAGGGGAGGGGAATGCCACTGCAACCAGTGTATTTAATAAAGGGTGGAGGCAGGGGAGGGGGGGAGTGGGTGGCCCGAAAAACAGGGTAGAAAGCTGAACAAATTGAAACAAAAAGCTAGCTAGCTGAAAGGCAAAGGTACCAGAAGTTCAAAAGTTTCCCAGTGCAGTGAAGCAGCCAATGGGCGGCCTGCAGCAAGGCTGATTAACCAATCAGAAGAACGGCTTTCAAGCCTTCCAAGTTCTGATGATTCCATACCTGTGGCTGGGTTCCTGGCTAGGAGGGTCGAGCGGCAAGAGAATGCTGAGTGTGGCTGGCCCTGGAGACTGGATCAGAGCCACAGAAGTGTCCGAGGGAGAGTGTTGAGTTCTGGGGTGAGTAGCGTGGGTCTTGTGGGCAGCCTGAGGATGGAGGCGACAGACCTAAAGGAGTACCTGTGCTGTGGCCGGAGCCATCAAGCCCGCTCAGGGAAAGCACAAAGATTTTTAAAGAAAAACAAAAAGCATTTTAAAAAATCTTTGTTCTGTACAGGCTACTAAAAAAGATAGAGAAAAGGCATATTATTAAAATAAAAAAAAAAAAAGGTCTGAGTTTGTTTTCATATATCCAAATCCAGAAGGCTTAATAAAGGAGGCTGCAAGTGAAAAAGCAAATGTGAGTTTTAGCATGCAGTCCCCAGACAATAATTCAAAAAGAACTGATTTCTTAGTTAAAAAGAGCTACTCTTTAGCAACCCAGCTTCTGAGACAGGCTGCAGTTACCAGTAGGCATCATTGAATATTATTAGGCTTCTGTGTGACAGTCTGCCAAGCCTGGAGAGAACACGAAATGTGGCTTGGATGCAGCTATATACCAATTTCAGATGACAGTTGACATTCATAGTATGACCTTGAGATTAATAGCCAGTTCAGTAGCCACAAATCAATATGCTTGGTTGAGGAATACAGGATTCTCTGCTGACATAGAGCAAAATGTGAATGACTTCCCCCTTGAAGATATTGTACTGAAGGTTACTGTATATGAAAAAATCTGAAAATAAAACAACACTTAAAAATCTCATCCAAAGAGAGACTAGGCCAAGTTCTAATTACAGGCTATGCAAAAGGAAAAGAATCAGAAGGGGCCAATATGGTAGGCAGTTCTTCCAACATGAATGTACTGCTCCCAGAGGTATTCATAGAGGAAGAAGTAGGAGAAAAGGGGCAAGAACTCAAATAGTATCTACCCCTTCAGCGCAACCAGGTTAATACTACCCCTGACAATTGTGCCCAGGGTGCTACAGAACCACTGCCATCTGGCTCATTAGCTCCAGGAATAGGAAACAATTACTAGAGACCAGTGGGAGTTACTCACATTGGTATAGGCTGAAAAAAGGACCTGAGGTCCATCCAGTTTGCCATAGCCTGACCCCTTTGCCCATTTTAGGCAGAGTGTTCTTCAAATGCCTACTCACTAGGCCATGACCTCCCGTTGAACCTGCCCTTCAGAACTCTCACTAGCCCCATGCACCTATCTCAGCCCATCTGGAACTAAGTTGTAGAATATGCATTTGCCACATTGCTAGGCAAGTTGTTCCATTTGTCCACCACCGCCATCTGCCTCCCATCACCTTGTTATTGTGCCTCCTGGTATTAGTTCCTTTCACTGTGAACAGCCCCGAGGCATCTGCCTTATCAGGTTATTGTAGCTACTTGTATGTTTCTATCATCACCTCTTTCCTTCCTGTTTTCTCGGAAGTACAACTTCAGTCTCTGCAGCCTTTTCTCGTATAATTTTTCCTGCCGCCCCTGAATCATCTTCATCATCTACCACTGGACAGTCTCGAATCTGTTAATCCTTTTTAAACATGGGTTCCAGAACTGTACACAGTACTTCAGAAGAGGCCTTACCAGGGACCCATACAAGGGGAGGATCACTTCCCTCCCACATGTGAAGCCCCTCCTACATAACCCCATATTTTTCTGGCTTTCCAGTTACCTTGATACATTAAAACAGCAGTGCAATGAAAATGTTTTTTTTTTCCCAAAACAGTTAGTTTCAACTATGATTAATAAAACTATTAGCATACCTACCAAATCTAGTTTTCTAGGTACCTCCTATGCTATGCACAGTATTTTTTTCTATTTTCTTACCATGTTCACAATGGTATTCCCAAGCCAAATGTGACAGCCAACTTTTTTCTTGAGAAGACTTAAATTAAAACACTTATACAATACTGAAACTGTTGGTGGAACTAGAACATTTTACCACCAAATTAAACTGTAAGATGCCTGGAATCTTTTATAGTGAAAGAAAGTTGGAGACAAATGTTTTTTGCCCAATTTCGTTGCACTGCTGCTTTAAGAGGTGGGCTTAAGGCTATCACTGATATTAACCCTCAAGTCCCTTTCCTCCATAGTAATCCCTACCCTTATCCCATCAAGCCTATATTCTGTTTTTGGATTTGCTATAGTAATAGTAGTTCTTCTAAGGAATAAACATGTAAAACTCAAAATCTATAGGTACATCCCCTTGTAATACTTGAGTAAAATTGTGCATCATCCAGAATCAGTTGGTTAAGTTGATGCTTGAGCATTTAAAAGTTTATTATTTGAAATTGTTTTTACAAGCTAAAAATGATTTTCAGAAACTTGGCAGCAAATTTACAACATAATTGCTTTTATTAGAGGATTGTTGTCATGTTTTCTCTTCAGCCATAGATCTGGGAGCTGGGCAGCAGTGAGCCGGTGATCACAACTCAGAGGCCCAGATATTCAAAAGGGTTGCGCATGACGCAACAGTGTTGCGCCATGCACAACCCACTGATGTGCCCCGTGTTGATATTAAAAGGAAAAGTCGTGCACAACCCGATGCACCGGAGCACATCAGTAATGTATGCAGGCTCAGGTGGGGGGCGTGCCCATGCATACCCTGCACAGCCCGATATTCAGCCCGGGATGTGCAGAGCCATGTATGCACAACCCCTACCTGTGCCAGCACAAAGTTGATCCCAAAAAAAAATGAACAACGGATGGCCACCCACAGGTGAGCTGCCACATTGCAGGGCGCAACATGGCAGCTGCCACCTGTGGGTGGCCACCCGAGCTCCGGCTGCACCTGGCAGCACCCCCCCATGCCTGATCATGGGCATTTGTAAAATAAAAGAATCCCTATATCTCTGGTGGTCCAATGGACCGTTGTCTGCCCAATCGCGGGTATTTGTAATAGAAATGAAGAATTCTGTCCAATGTCCCTGGTGGACCAGTGGACCGCTGTCTGCCCGATTGTGGGCATTTGTAATAGGAATGAAGAATTCTGTCCAATATCCCTGGTGGTCCAGTGGACCGCTGTCTGCCCGATCGTGGGCATTTGTAATAGAAATGAAGAATTCTGTCCAATATCCCTGGTGGTCCAATTGACCGCTGTCTGCCCGATCGAGGGCATTTGTAATAAAAACAAATAAATATGTCCAATATCCCTGGTGCTCTAGCGGTACCTCCCCTCCCCACCCACCCACTGAGCCCCCACCACCGCTCACCCGGTCAGCCGGGCAGGTGGCAGCATCCCACCCGCCTGCCGTCCCGCCACCCTCCAACTGACAGATCGCATTCTTACCCACTGGGAATGCAGGTGCAGCAGGTACAGAAAGACCAAACACAGCAGTAGTGATTTACTACAAGTTCACTTGTTTGAGGCCCCTGTCTTAGAGGGGCAGAGAAAGGGGATTCCATCCATCCCTCTTCCAAGCTATGAACACAGGACAGAGCTTGTCCAAGAATGAGTGTAAACAATGCTGGGCTCACAGTTTACCAGAGTCCTTTCTCTCCAGGAAATGAACAACGTTGGGTTCACATATCCCAAGGGTGAGCAACACTGAGCTTCCTCTTTACCAAAGTCCCATATTCACAGAGCTTTGTCAGGACAGAGCATGTCCATACATCTGTGAAAAACAGTTCCATTGACATTTACCCAGACTGAGAAAAGATTTCTCCTCATATCCCAGACAGAAGTGAGTGTAGCTCCACATTCTAGCTAGAGGGCAGGTAACTATTTTCCAAAATGAATTCATAACTGTGAAGGCACCATCTGAGTAGTAAAACAGTCTTTCAACAGTTATGAAATAAAATTATCCAGACATACAGGAATTCCTTTGACTTCTGGTGATGTCATGGAGCCAAGAGAAGAGCAGTTGCTGAGCTCCTACACTCTCTGGAGAAAAACTACCTTCAAAAACTATATTTTTGAAAAAATAAAATACACAAATGGCTTCATGAGGTAGTAAAAGCAATCAGGGCACCAGATCACAAAGAAAGCTACAGCATAAAACCCAGGATGGCAGCAGATCCAACTTGGACTCAGAATACCGGAGCAGGAGTCCCTTGCCGCCAAGCCCGCATGGCACAGATTATGACACAGAGGGGGAGGCCGAGCATTTATCCAGGAGTAGGATTGAGATGCTACTCAGAGAAATTAAGAGATCGTGGGTTGAAAACAAAAAGGAGTTTCAAAAACTCTCTCAACGCTTTACCAAACTGGAGCAGAGGACTGAGCAAGCAGAAGAGCACATAGCGGAGTCCGAGGAAGGAACGGCTAATTTGAGCCATGTGGTAGAAGCTCTCATTATACAAAACACCTTGCTACAAGCCAAATGTCTTGATTTGGAAGGGAAATCCAGACGGGATAACCTTCACCTCTATGTTTAGGCAGAAGATGTAGAAGGAAAACCTATGACTGCCTTGCTGGAAAATCTTCTGATAGATATTTTGAACTTGCTGGCTGGCTACACGTTATCCATCGAGAGGGCTTGTAATTGTCTAGTGCCAAAGCCGACAAGCCCAACTGCTCACCTGCACTCAATCATAATGAAATTTGTGAGTTACAAAACAAAAGAGGACATATTGCAGGAGACCATGGGGAAAAAAGAACTAAAATACCTCAGCTCCAGGCTATTCCTGGACCATGACTACCCTCCAGAAATTCAGCAATCCAGGATGCAATATGGCCCCATCCTCGAAGTCCTTAAAGAGAACACTGCACAATGCACCTGGGAAACAAAAACCCAGGGGAAGATTACACAATTGGGGGGGAGGTAGTAATAACAACAAAAATGGAAAGGGACCTGGGGGTAATCATATCAGATGACCTTAAGGTTGGCAAGCAATGTGAGAAGGTGGTAGGGAGGGCTGGGGGGATACTGGGATGAATAGGGAAAGGCATCACCAGCAGAAAACAGGATGTTGTTATCCCCCTGTACAGACAGTTGGTGAGACCCCATCTGGAGTACTGTGTCCGGTTCTGGAGACCCCATCTCCACAAGGACATAGACAGGATGGAGGCAGTTCAGAGGAGGGCAACTAAAATGGTTCAGGGTCTGCAAGAGAAGCCATACGAGGAGAGACTAAAGGAGCTTAATATGTATACCCTTGAGGAAAGGAGGGATGGGGGGACATGATAGAAATGTTTAAGTACCTCAGTGGAATCAACAAAGTCCAAGAGGGTAGCATCTTTCAGAAAATGAGATGTGCAAGAACAAGAGGACACAATTTGAAGATAGAGGTGGGATGGCTCAGGGGCAATGTGAGGAAGTATTTTTTCACAGAGAGGGTGGTGGACGCATGGAACAGCCTTCCTGAGGAGGTTGTGGGGTCTAAAACTGTGGGAGAATTCAAGAATGCATGGGACAGACATAAGGCAATTTTTGTGGGGGGTAGGAAGAAATAATCTGTTGGTTAAATAGGATCTGCAGCTTATCCTCTAGGTAGGTGAAATGGGCAGACTAGGTGGGCCAAGCGGTCCTTATGTGCTGTCAAAGTCTATGTTTCTATGTAAGCAGCTCCGGTTTCAGACACCTTTCCCTGCAAAGTTGGATTTTTTTGGGGGAGGATGGCCTGATGACCTATAATTTGGCCGAAGAAGCAATGGCAGCCATGAAGAAAAAGGGCCTCCCACTTCCCGAACATGCCACAGAACACTCGCAGTGGCAGCCACAGATTCTAGTGGACTGGCAGCTTGTTACACAGCAGAAACGCAGCTGGGTGCCTTTCTTTTCTGCACAAGATGCACTGAATCAGCTCAAATCCCTGGCCCAGAAGATGAAAAGACACACGGATCGCACGAATGACCCACCTGCCCATTGAAGGACTTGAGTTTTGATTTCTACTCTCGGCTGAGAGATGAGCTGGCAAGCGCTGTGACCACACCAAAGTTTGCTCCACTTTTTCTCCCAGTGTTGGACTTTCAAACATACCAGAAATATTTGTATGTGTGGAGGGTGCCCCCCATTGTTACACCGCCGTGTAATAGGAGGCTCCCTGTGGTGATTTGGGACCTCCCTGCCAGACTAACATCACGGAGTGGACTTTGTTGCAGGCTGGTATATGGGGGGAACATTGAGGTAACTTGGGGAAAAGGGGGGGATTGATAATGAGGTACCAAAGTGGGCCAAAATTCAGGTTTGGTGTTAATGTACTCCTACAGCTTTCTTAAAAGGAGGACCAGGTGAAAGACAGGAGTTACCCTGAACTAATTGTTGGGTTGCAGGGCTCCCCCCCATTTGTTTTTTCTTCATCTAGTCTCCAGCTGGCTGACCCTTCCCTCCACTTCCTGGATTAGGGTGCTGTAATCCCCATACTAGAGTAACGTGGTCCATTTGATTATAATGGCAGGGACCAATGCTATGGGGGGGGCTTCTTCTCTGGGAGGGAAAGGGTACCTGGTGTGAACTGAATTCAAAAGGTTTCATTGCCTCAACATTCCAGCATGTATAAACTTCACTGCTTCCAAAGGGTGGGACATGTTGACGGAAAGACTAACGACCCGTAACCCCTTGATGATGTCACACGAGCAAATCATCAAACAGGAACCCACATTCTTATTGGAGGCTTCAGAGGAGGGTCCTACATGTTTAGGGAAGGCTCTTCCACTTCTTCTATCTTGTATGCTACCTCAGTGGTGGCTATATTTAGGGAAGGGCCCAGAGGTCTGATATGTCAGACTTCCCAAATTGGAAGCAAACAGGTTCTCTGAAGTAAGTTGCCCTGTTGGCAAGTTGTTGTTTTTTTGTTCGAAGGGTCTCTGTATAACACATACTAAAGAAGGACATGGTTCAAGTTTGTGACAGTGTTTGGAAATCTGTTTTAAGTTATTCAGAACTGACTTTACTAGAAAGGTAGTTTTGTTATGGGGTTAAAATGGATAAACGCTCAATGTTGGTATATTCTTACAATGTACATGGTCTCACAAACCCTATCAAAAGAAGTAAGGTCTTATCCTATCTGAAATGTATGAAGGCAGATTTATTGTTGTTACAAGAAATGCATTTACACCCACAGGAACACAGCAAACTGTCAAAACTGGGATTTGGGTCAACAGTTACATCCTCTTATAAAAAAGGGAGACGTCGCAGAGTGGCCATATTAGTCCCCCATTATACCCCCTTCGAATTAGTAGACACGTGGGCAGACACAGAAGAGAGATTTGTCATGATGAACAGTAGACTGAAGAATACCTTCATTACCCTGGCATCTGTATATTTTCCCCCGGGTTCTTTGTTGGAGGATTACCGTAAGTTTTTTCTTCAGTTGCAGGAATGGGCGGAAGGGAAGGTAATTTGGGGAGGTGATTTTAACTTCACTTTTAATCCCCACTTGGATAGCACATCCCAGATACTGCACAGGGAACATAGAACAGCTAAAGCAGTAGGTGAACTATTAAAGGAAATGGGGTACCAGGACGCTTGGAGATATGTACACGGGCAGAGAAAGGACTACACATTCTATTCAGCTGCTCACCATATATATACTCGCATTGATCATTTTTTATTTCCAAGGAACATATGGAGGTGGTTCTGGATAGCTGGATAGGGGATTTCACCTTATCGGATCATATCCCTATCTTTCTCAGACTGAACAGAGAGCAATTTCATAAGAACACCTTCTGGTGCTTAAATATTTAATTGTTACAAGACTCTGAAATTGAAGACACGATAAGACACCTATGAGCAAATGGCAAGAGACAATGTATCCCCGGAGGTGTCCTCAGCCACCCTGTGGGATACTCTAAAAGCTATCTTTAGGGGAAAATTCATAGAGTTAGCCTCTAGGAAGAAACATCAACAGGATGAAAAAAGGAACAGCCTTTCTAAACACGTACAGCAGTTAGAAGATTTACAAAAGTTGAGGCTGGATAAACAAAGAGCTAAGGAACTAATTGCCCTAAAAAAATAATTGAATTCCCTCCTAGATTATTATGTGGAGCAAAAATTATGATTTTTAAAGCAGAGATACCACGAGGGGGTCCTCAGTCATTAAAACTATTGGCTGGCAGGCTCCGGATACAGTGGACAAATGCCCTTATCACGGCCATCAAGCACCCCTCATCCCACAGTACTCTGCGTTCTATCTCAGAGATTATGGAGGCATTCCGGGAATATTATAAAATTCTGTATGCCCCTGACCCTGCTCTGGGCGAAGAGGAGCAGAGTTCCTTTTTAGCTGCGTTGGAGCTCCCTACTCTCATGCAAGCCCAAAATGAGAGACTGTTAACCCCAATAACATAGAAACATAGAAGTTGACGGCAGATAAGGACTGCAATGCCCACTCAGTCTGCCCATTTTTTTCTACCTTATGAATGTGCCATAGACCTTTACTCTGTCAATGGCCTATCTATTCATACTCATCTGTATTGCTCCCTTATGCCTATCCCATGCCTGTTTGAAGCACTGCACTGTGTTCGTATCCACCAATTCCTGAGGTAGGCCATTCCATGCATCCACCACCCTTTCTGTGAAAAAGAACTTCTTCATATTACCCCTTAATCGGCCTTCCTCTAATCTCATGCTGTGTCCTCTTGTCCTGCTATTTTTCTTATATTGAAATATGTCAGACTCTTTCATCTTGTTAATGCCCTTAAGATGTCTGAATGTTTTGATCATATCACCCCTCTCCCTTCTTTTCTGTGGGGTATACATATTGAGCTCAGTTAATCTGTACTCATATGTTTTCTGATGCAGTCCCTGCACCATTTTGGATGCCCTTCTCTGGACTGCCTCCATTTTGTTAATGTCCTTGTGCAGGTGTGACCTCCAGTACAGCACGCAGTACTCCAGATGGGGCCTAACCAGTGTCTTGTAAAGAGGGATTATTAGCTCCCTCGTACGACTTGCGAAACCCCTACTAATACACCCCAACATCCCTCTAGCCTAACCAACTCTGAAATCCTCTCAGAGATCTCTAGACTAAAATCTGGGAAATGCCCCGGTACAGATGGTTTACCGTTTGAGTTCTACAAGGCCTTCAGAGATATAATTACCCCACCGTTATTAAATACCTATTCAGATGCATTATCGCATGACTGCCCTATCCCCATATATTGGTCACAAGCCATAATCTCAGTTATACCGAAACCTGGAAGGGACCCCTCCGATTGTGCCTTGTACAGACCCATTTCAATCTTAAACACTGATTATAAAATGTTAACATCGATTCTCTCCAGAAGACTCCAACAACTCATGCCTTCTCTTATTCACTTGGACCAGGCAGGCTTTATACCCGATCACCAGTCACAGGACAACCTCCATAGAACTCTCCATATAATAGACCAAATTAACAGCACAAAAATACCGACTTTGTTATTAAGCCTTGATGCTGAAAAGGCTTTCGATAGGGTCTCCTGAGCCTTTTTGTGGGAGGTCTTTTCCAGGTTCAGGTTCTCACCAGATTTTGCCCATTGCTTATTTAAACTTTATCATTCCCCTATTGGACATATGAGTGAATGGTCATATCTCTGAAAAATTTGTGTTGGTCTGTGGTACCCGACAGGGTTGCCCCCTTTCCCCCTTGCTTTGTACCCTCTACATTGAGCCCCTGGCCCAATCCATAAGACTGCATCTAGGTATCAGAGGCATATGGCTTGGTGGGGGGGGGGAGCACAAATTAGCACTTTACACAGACAATGTCTTACTATACTTAACCCACCCAGACCAATCTCTCCCGAATATGTTTTCATTAGTGCAATTATTTTTGACGCTATCTGGGTACTCCTTGAACTCCTCAAAAACAGAAGTCCTGAACTTTTACTATGAAGCATGAAATTAGACATCAATATCCAAATAGATGGGACCTTGGGTCCATGAAGTATTTGGGGATTCAGATTGCTCAGAAAACCCCCAACCTTTTTAAATTAAATTACAAACCTCTAATCGCACAACTGCGATTAGATTTTCAAAGGTGGCTCTGTTTGCCCTTGTCTCTTCATGCCCGGATTCAGGCAATCAAGATGAACACACTGCCATGTCTACTCTATTTATTTTAATGTGCCCTTTGCCGTCTCTCAAACACAGAATTTCAAACGTGGCAATTGTTTTTTCCTCCTTTATGTGGGGTAAGAAGAGGCAGAGGGTCAGAAAACAAGTACTATTTCTTCCCACTGGATGGCATTTTTGAGCTACCTCTTCTGGGCATGTGTCAGTCATTAGTTGCAGGGACATGCACTTACTTGTATTTTTTTATTGTCTCCCGGAAAGGGGGGGTGGTCTGGTGTGCTGCGTGCTATTTGCTGACTGTTGGTTAATTGCCTGTTTCCTGGAAGCAGCTCATTGTTAGCCATGTTTACATGGCCACACCTGTGTTTCCAGTGGTCCTCTCCAGTCTTGTCCACACCTCTTGCCTCAGTGCTGAAGCATGTTTACACAATCCTCTCAGCACTGTGCAAGCCACACTGGAGAGAGGCCATGAGTTGGCAGCACATGGTTGTTTGTCAAGTACTGGCTCAGAGTAACAAGAGGAGGTGAATTAGAAAGTGAAAAAATGTGCAAGTACAGAAGAAACAGCCAGGATGCAATGCAATAACTTGCAGTAAGTGACATGTCATACAAAACTACATGACAGAAGGGGCTTACTTACCACTGAATTACACTGTTCCCTGCAGCACACTACAGCATTCTGTGACATACTGCAGCATTACTGCATTGCATCCTGGCTGGCACCGCTGTAAATAAAAATCTGAACTAGCAATTCATATTGACGGTTGTAATTCAAGGCACATATTTTTTAAATGCAGTTATTGCAGATACAGCCATTCAGATAGGTGTAGTGTAACATTTTGTAGTATAACATTTATCTCAGTATAACCTTTCACAATAATTAACTGAGTGTTAAAGTATAGCCTTTTAACAGAATATTTCAGTGTAATTTCTTATGCTAGACTGATTTAACTGTCTTGTAATGTGTTAGTCTTGTGATAGCCTAATGCTTTCACAATATTTTGCATTGTACAGTGGTCAGCATTTTAAAATGCCCTATAATTACCTTTAACAGGATGTAGTACCTGTATTAGGATGGTATTACCTGTTTAAGGAAGGTGTGCACTCAAAGAACCTTCTATCAGTACAGTCAGCATTTATGAGATTGTGTAAGAAAGTGATAAACACCCTGTGATGTTATGAAGAGAATACAGCTTATCTATATTTTGTCTGTTATCCACCACACCCTAAGATTAATAGGTTATTTTGTTATATGATTGGCCTATACTAGGGAGTTGGTAGTTTTTGAGATAACACTTTGTTATATAAACCCTGTATAAAATTGAATGGTTGGCACCAAACAGAAGCAAAAATACATGTATTTGATGTTGATGGAGTCACAAAGAAAATAAACCAAAGGAAAAACTTTCACTTTGTGTGGCTTGAATTATTTGAAGATAGAAAACACAACGCAGTTATCTTTTACCTTACAATGGGAAACTATGGGTTATTAAATTGTTGGTAGAAAAGACTTGGTGCTGCATCAATTTTCACTGGAAAAGCTCGATGTCAGTTAGAAGTTTCACATATTATTTTAATTGACTGGCAAACAATCATGTAAGTGTTTTAACTGTTAATGGGAAAAAAGGAAAAGCAGACACTGTGGGCTCAATTTTCAAAGCCCTGTGTATGACACAAGGTGCCTGCATTAAAGGGAAGTGACCCAAGTGGTACCTTGCATCAATGGTTGCAGCACTGCCAATTTTTGAACATGAGCGGTGTGAAAATGGGAGGCTGTGTGCCAAACCCGCACTACAACACCTTTGCACTGAACATGGTGATGTGCCTGGACAGAAGGGGGCTTGCACCATGGCGGGGCTGCAGCATCCCCTTATTTGGGATTTTGAAAGCTCCTCCATGGCCACAAGTCGGGGCTGTCATTAGACCCGCTATGAGCTGGTCTAACTGTCCGTGCGCCACAGGTCAGGAGTGTGGTGCATGGTGTTTGGAAGCCTGCTAGGTGGTGGTACAGGGAAGATGGCTTGGGGGTGCCATAGTGCATGGTGTTGGCATGGCAGGGTGTGGCAGGGTACAGCGGTGACACTGAGGCATTCGTGCCCTGCTCAGTTCTACAGACCCACCGTCAGAGTAAGCTGAGGTATGCAAGCACTGACCATGTCCCAGACCCCCTGATGCCACCAGCCCTGCCAGATGTCCTGCATCATGCACAATCCCCAACATGCAGTGATAAGTCATGCCTGCATGGTACGAGATGCTGTTGGTGAACAGGGATGTACCCTGGGCAGCACCACCTGCCACAATGCACACCTCCCTGTGAGATGGCCTACTGCTGCTACAGGTGCCATACTAGTTATGGCAGGTGGGTAGGGCACCCCAATAGGTAGGTGCCGTAATGAGGTCTGACAGATGGCATGTACAGGACCTGGTAACACAGATAATGGAGTGTGGATGCTCTGGCCCTGCCACCATAAACTAGCATGGTGGAAGGTGTAGTGAAATTTATATACTATATTTATTGAAATGTTTCCCCAGGACAGGCACACTGAACAACAAGTTGCTTGTCTCCCGGTGTGTCCTGGGGGAGCGGGTATAGGGAATACATACATACACACAGTGTTACAAATTGTACAGTAAAAACAGCAAGGTAAGTTAACAGATAGTACTAAAACATAAGTGCAACATATGTATGAATCAAACAGGAATAGCACGATTGAATAAAACATAATAAGTGCTACATATGTAAAAAATAAATCGATAGAGCTAGATGGACAAAGTCAAGTGCTAAATCCTGAGATATACAAGCTTAAACTGCAGTACGACTAATGAAGCAGTGGGGTTAGGGAACCAGAAGAAAGGTTAACAGTTTAGCTGCAGGTAAAATTTACAAAGAGGAAGTTATGCGAGGCTGCAGAGATGGAGGAGGGGGAGGATGAGTGGTGAATCTGATGAGGAAGTGCATTCCACAGCTTAGGGAAGTGGTGCAGGAAGACAGCCTAGCCAACAGTGGTAGACTGAAGTGGGAATGCCATAGAACCTACAAATACTTGGGAGTTACCTTTGACACCACTCTCTCATTCCACGAGCACATCAAAATACTCTCCTCCACCACCAATGCCTAAATCGGCCTCTTATACCGGCATAAGGACTACCTGCAGGCCTGAAGCCCTCCGTCTGGCAGTCACATCCTCAGTCCTGTCACTTGTCGACTATGGGCTCACAATATATGCTGCCTCTGACCCCACTGCGCTGAACAAAATCCAGCTGGCAATCAGTAAAGCTTGTCGGCTCCTCTCCGGTGCAGACAAACAAATGCATATGTGCACCCTCTACTCCCTCGCCAGTGTTCTTATGCTAGAGGAAAGACTTCTATACCAGACATGTCTCCTTAACAAAAAAATCCACCTGGGTTTGATCCCTGCTGGGGTTACAGCCTCACTTCTCTCAGCCACCCTCTCAGTGATCACTCGCACTGCCACCTAGAACCTTTGGAAGGTACCCAGGGTTAACCACATTAGCTCAAAGATCCTTCCCCTTCAGAGCTCCCTCCTACTGCAATGCCCTCCCCCCTGCTATCACCTCCATACCCAAATTAGGTCCCTTTAAGGCTGCTCTGAAAACTCACATTTTGTCCTCTAGCAACTGCCAGTGTGCTCACTAGCCTAGTCTCAGGTGCTGCTGCAGCGCTAGAGGTTGAACCAGACCTTCCACTGACAATGTCTCCACTGAGGCAGCACCCAGTCTTCCCCTTCTGAATCCTACTGGTCCTATGTCTAACATATTTGCATCATAGCGTATACTGGTGATAGGAATGCTTGACAATGCCTCCCTGAGGCAGCACCCTGTTATATGAATGTAACCTTGTTCTTCAACCACTACACTTAGCTACCAAATATTTAGGACAAGTACCTCAACTGGTCTTCAGTAAACACGTTTGTATGACATCTCCTGTAATCAACTGTCACAACTGCTCTTTTGTTATTACTGGTTGTTGTTATTATTTTTCTTACTCTGTACTTGATGTGGAGCCTTTGGAAATGAGACTATGACTCAAAGGGTAATTCCTATGTTCTTAAATAAATAAATAGAACGGGAGTTATATGATCTAAGAGAGTGGGCTGGAGGAAGCAGGATGGATAGAGAGGAAGTGAGATATAAGGGGAGCAATTCAAACTAAAATTTAGAGATGAATTTTGTGCAATGGAGGTGGCATCTATTTTCTAATGAAGGAAATGCCAGAGAATAGTAGAGGTTACAATGATGAATGGGGGTCCAGAGCGAAGCAGCAGAAGGAGTTGAAGAGGGTGTCCAATATGGTTAAGGAGGTCTTGGGAGCAGCACTGTAGACTACATCACAGTAGTTGAAGATCAGGAGAATCATCTTCTGGACAAGTTCACACCTAGCCGGTAGAGGGGGGCAACTATGGTTCCTGTATAGAGCACCAAGCTTGGAGCTCAGCTTTTTCAGGATGGCATCCACATGACCAGAGAAGTTGAGGCGTTGGTCAAGCCAAACCCCAAGGTATCTGAAGGAGGAGGTGTCCTCGAGGTATGTCTCATCAAGGGTATGGAAGGAGGGCAGGGAGGGGTGCCTAGAGAGTCTCTGCCTAGTGCCAAAGGTCATGGAGACTGTTATCTTGGCATTAAGGAAAAGTTGATTGGAGTAAAACCAGTGCTGAACTTTACTGAAATCACGCTGAAGTCTGGTTGCTACATCAGAGGGGGACTGGCCTGAGGTGTAGAGGACCATGTCATCAACGTACATGTGGATTGAGGTAGATGTGCAGAAAAAAAATGGAGAATAATAAAGGGCCCAGCAAGGACCCCTGAGGAACACCAGTGTTAATAGAGAGTGGGGGAGATATGGAATCAGTGATTCTGACTGACTGGGTCCTACCTACAAGGTAGGCACTGAACCATTTTTTGGCAGACTCAGATGAGCCCGTTGAGGAGAGGGTGCTTAATAAGAGGGTGTGGGAGACTGTGTCAAAAGCCCTGGCTAGGTCAACAAAACTGTCCATCCCTGAGAGGATAGAGTCACTTAGTCTAAGCAAGGGGGTTGCAGTGGAATGGTTTTTCCAAAACCCAGATTGGAATGGTGTGAAAAAGTTGGAGTCTGCTGATCTATCGGCACAGCGGTTGGATTTCCACTTGCGACGCTGGTGACCTGGGTTTGGGAGTGGACTTGAGCATCCCATGACTGCTCACCTTCTCCAGGGGGAGGCCAAGGCCTGCAGTTTGCAAGTCCTGTTGCCAGAAAGGGACTGGTTGAGAGACGTGGTGGACATTGGCGCCTAGTGCCTTGACGTCAAGGGACGTGCACCATGCCATGGGGAGAAAAAGGAGGAAAAATCAGTGCCGGTCTCCTAGGTGATGGAGACTCAGCAGTGACCCTGATTGCCTGCACCTCCCTGACATCCCCAGTGGGTCTGACACAGCAAGATTCTCGGGGCATGCTGCCCCGCCACGTACCCACCTGGGGGTACAGCCATGACTCGATGAGGAACCACCGAGGGCAGAATCAGGGAGGCTGCGGTGTGGGGAGAGACTGCAATCTGTGTCTCCCGAAAGAGTGGAGACCGGCACTGCAGGGGAGTATAAACAGCAATTTAAAAAAAAAAGGTTGGAATCCAAGAGATAGGCAGATAGTTGAGAGAGAGAACCAAGTGCTCTTGAAGCTTGGCAAGGGTAGGCAGGAGAAATATAGGATGGTAGATCCCAGGTGTGGAAGGATCATCACCCTGAAGTGCCAGGGCTGATTTCCGACCCACTGGTGTGACTTCCTGGGCCAGTCTCATGTACAAGGTTTTCACCTTGACATTTAGAGACTGACAACCCTTCCATACCTCCCACAAGCTCTGACAGTTCTGGTTAGAGTCTGGTTGAAGAAGCAATACATAGGGTAGGCAAAGGGAAATTTGTTTCCTGATCCATACATCTTCCAGCCACTACCACTTTAATAGTTACTTGACTGACCAAGACTATTCGATCTTGATGAATAAATACTGTGTGTTCATGATAGTCCACCGTACTATTGTGACCATGACTGGCCACCATAGGACAATGGACCTGGCCTAATTCTTCAAATATTCTTAATAGTATTTTAAAATCTCCTGCCTCCTTATGTCGTGGACAGTTCAGAATTCTGCAATTAATTGTCTTATTGGGATCTATGTGGCACCATTCCAGGAATTTATGTATAAATTCTGGCAGTTTAAATCTGCATAGTTAATTACATGAATGTAACCTTGGATGGTAATCTTAATTGTTCCCTGATGCCCGGTGAAACAGAAGTAAAATTCAGGTTTAGTCTTTAATCTTGAATGTTCTAAGTCAAGGGCCCTTAATTGTATTAAACTTAGATGAGAAGCACCACCACTACATCTGGAATTCGTGTTTAAAAAAAATGTTTTTACTTAATATCAAATTCAAAAATCACACAGTAATCTTAACAGTAATATTAGTGAAAAAACATTCATTCTGTGAACAGCAGTGGAAGCAGAAAAATACATGAATTTCCTGTTGCATGAAAATTAGTCACAATGAAAGAATAAAAACAGAAATAAAAAAGTATTATGCAGGCATTATCTTTTACCCAGTTCCGAATGCCTGGGTTGAGAGGCAAAACTCACCCCACCTGTTTAACCAGATGTCAAGCTTTGCAGTCCTGAACCAAGGATGACTGTGTCCTCCTTCTGCTTGCTCTTACCTGGCCTGGTTTGCCAGCTGATCTTTATAGTGTGCCGAGGAAATCAATTGGGCTGGTACTTCTGTAGTTTCTAGTTTATGGGCTGGGTTTAAAGCAATCGTTTTCTGTGTTAGAAAGGAATGTTATATGTCAGAAGACCACCAGTTATTAAATTTCTGTATCAGAACCCTATCAATAACTTGAAGCATGTGATTAAATAGAGGCTTTTTAAGTAAAGATATGGGCTGTTACTAACAATTTGACATCATGCTACAGCGTGTAGTATGACCATCTAGTATGACTGAGGGATTTTCAGCCAAATACAAAAAGAATTTTATTTTTACCAATAGCAGACACTTATCTAGGGTAGTAAGTTATTTTTGTAGTGCTTCAGAGATGTGGGGCTTCACGTAGTCCTCTGATTGTCTGGCTGAGACATCTGGTTGCCTGGCTGGTAGTTTAAACATTATGCAAGAATGACAGGCATATGATTCATACTGTAAAGTATCTATGTAAAGCATTTAATACTTATTAAAAAGAGGCCACATTCAGTTATACATTTTCACACAAGTTAATAGGTAGGCCAATAAACCTTGAATTCGATTCAGGCTTACAGAGCTAAGAATGTATATGTTCAAACCCTTAGTTATGAGACATTTTCTGTTTTAGTCTGTTTACAAGAGGATGTTGACCTTTAATGAACATAATACTGAAAGCATTTGTTCAGACACTCAGCAACAAGATATTTCTGTTTTAATTTGTTTAAGAGGAAGTTGACTTTGCAGTTAGGCTAGTTATAGGAAAAGGGTCTCTCTGTGTGTTTACTGTAAATGCAACATATGTTTTTTTTTTTTATCTACATTCAGTAATCATGTTAGCAAGTATTAGTAAAAATTCAGAACCACGGTCCTATTAGTAAATATTTAAATACAACCCATGACTATAAGTAAACTAAATCATTAATAAAATATATGTCTAAGTATTCAGTTTAACAGTAATTATATCCTGACAAGGAAGGCTGAAAACTCAAGTTACAAGGTATTATTGCTAAAACCTGCTTATTACATTTTAAAACACCCTGAGCAAAGTATGACTTTATCTGGCATTGCTCAAAATTAATTTATGATGTCCAGCAGAGGGTCCATTGGTGGGATGTCTGGAATAGGCCATCTATTCATGATTGCTTCAATTTCCTGATTCATTTCTTCATCGGTTGGGAATGGGGTGAGCAGGCCCAATGGGGGCTGATTTGGAGCACAGACTGAGCAACTCTTAGGTAGGGGAAGAACAATGGCATGCTTCCGGTCAGCTAGGATGGCTGCCATTGTGAAAGAAAGGTTGAGAAGGTCAGACAGCGGGGCAGAGATATCCGTAACTGATAGGTATAGTATCTTGGGGTCCAAGCCATCAGATGACCTGCATCCGGAAAGGTTGAGAGCATACAAGACATCCATTGTATCAGAAGGGGAACTTTTTGAGCACGAGAAACAATTTGACGAGGAGTGTAACCTGGTTGTAGTGGAGGAGTCGACAGACAAGGGAGAGGGTAAAGAGGACAGGAAACTAGTGGCACATGAGGTGAAATAGGAATTAAATCCGGTGGCAACGCTAATGTGGTCAGTAATTATAGTATTGTTTATGTTGAGGAGTGGGGTAGGTGGAGAGAAAGGGGGGGTGAAGAGGGAGTGGATAACTTTCCAGAATTTGGATGGATTATTAATGTTGGATTGAAAGGTCAAGCTAAAGTAATCAGCCTCAGCCAATTGAGTAGCTTTTGTGCACGTGTTGCCTAGTGAGCGGTAAGCTTTGTAATCTTTTGGGAGCATAGGGGCTTTTTGTATTTTCCACACTTAATTGTGAGCTCTTTGACATGCCAGGAGTTCAGGGGTGATCCATGGAAGGTGGTTCCCCCGGACTCTGGAACACCGAAGTGGGGCATACTGGTTCCAAATATCAAGGAATTTACCTTTAAAGTAGTCAGAGGCTAGATCTATTGAGTTTGCCGAGGCTATAGGGTCTCAGTTTGTATGGGTTATGTCATAAAGGAGGGGAGTGAGGTTCAGAGATTTATACGACCGTATCAGTAGGGTTTTGTGGGGGGTCTTAAGCCTATGTATTTTACATACCAAAAAGACCATGAGGTGGTTGCTTAGGGTGCCTGAAAGTATGCCAGATTTAATGACCCTGTGGGGATGAGATGTGAGGGCCCAGTCAAGTAAGAAGTGGTTATTTGTTTTTAGGTTCATCCATGTTGGCTCGAGGATGAGTTGTGATAGGTTATGGGCTGTAATTGTATTTTGAGCTTTATTAAGGGAGGAGGCGAATCAATTTAAGTTGAAATCTCCCATTATATACACTTCACCTGACAAGGTGAGGGAGACTATGATACTGATGTGATCAGTAGCAACAGAGAAGGGTAGACCAGGGTGACAACAGGCACCTGCAACAAATATAGGGATAGAGAATGGAAGGGCTAGTTGTAAGATAAGCACTTCGTAAGTTTTAGGAACAGATGTGGAAAGGATGGTGGTGAATTGGATGGTTGAGGAGACGTACATTGCCACTCCTCCACCCCTACCTGACCAATCTTGCCAGGATATGGTGTAGCCAGGGATGGAGAGAGAGGGGTCACCTATTTTTTTATTGAGCCAAGTTTCAGAAAGGATAAAAATGTCAGGATGTTTGGGAGCATACTGTGCAACACCCACATATCTGACAGTGATATTCCCCAGCTGTGTAGTAGACCATCAGCATGGCTCTGCCTATACTGGTCCACCATGATAGGGTACGGTGGCAGGGCTGGAGAGTCCACACTCCATCATCTGTGTTACCAGGTCCTGTATATGCCATCTGCCAGACCTCATTATGGCATCTGCCTGTTGAGGTGCAATATCCACGTGCCATAGCTAATATGGCACCTGTAGCAGCAGTAGGCCATCACACAGGGAGGTGTGCACCAGGAGCAGGTGGCACTGCCTGGGGTGTGTCCTGGTCCACCAGCTGCACCTCATACCATGCAGGCATGGCTTGTCACAACATGTTGGGTCTGTGCATGATGCGGAACATCTGGTAGGGCTGGTGGTATCAGGGAGCCTGGGACACGGTCAGTGCCTGCACACTTTGGTTCATACTAAGGCGGTTAAGTGCAAGGGGGCTGTATAGCCCATAATAGCACCAAAATTAATTATAATATATAAAATTGTTAATATTTGTGATAAATTTGTCGAGACAATTTTTAAATGTTGTTTTGTTAGTACTACTAATGATTTCAAAAGGAAGGTTATTCCAGGGATTTATAATCCTTTGGGTGAAAAAATGTTTCTTATTGATATGATTAAATCTAGTTCTACTTATCTGTAATGGATGACCTCTGGTGTTGTGTATATTATTCTTGAATACAAAATCCATCTCTGAAAGTAGATATGGATCATTTGTAATATCAAACATATATAAAAGATCACCCCGAAGACGTCTAAGAGATAAGGACATCAGACTTAAATGTTCCAAACGTTTTCATATGAAACAAACATTCCCTGAATGCTTTTAGTGAATTTCCTTTGAATTTTTTCCAATGAGGCTATTTCCACCTTTTTATATGGATTTCAGAGTTGGGATGAATATTCCAAGTGTGGCCTGACATAAGCTCGGAAAAGTGGTAACATGATTTCTTGACTCCTTGATTTAATATTTATTTTGATAGACTACTTAGCTTACTTTGACCACGGGTCTATGGAACTGATCAGGGCACATCTGCCCTGGTGCCACTGCTGTTCCCTGCCACACCCTGCTGTATCAATGCCACCCACTATGGTACCCCCCAGGACTGTCTTCCCTGTACCACCACCTCTCTGGCTTCCAACCCCCCACAACATCATGGGTCTGGGCTAGCATTGCGCCATGCAGGGCGGCATGATGGAACCCTCCGTCAAACCCCTTCAGTGTGCAAAATCTTTGCTGCAACACTCTGACTGCAGTAACTCTTGGAACTTTGGCAAAGGGACCCCCTTTGTACTAAAATCATGTGCAGGGTCCCTGGCGCACCCGGAGTTTGCTGTAACCAGGGATCAGTGCATCATGCACCCATCTAGCAGCTCTTTGGAAATCGAGCCCAGTGTGTTGTCAGAATCATGGGAGGGCAGAGGAGGATGCTATGAGTTTCTATTGCAGAGTGGTGCGAGTGGTGCAGCTTGTCCACTAGGCAGCTTACAGCTTTCACTCCAGAACCTGTACCCAACTTTCACCAGTTGTCAAATGGTGCGTTTAGAAAGTTATAAATTCACTGGCAGTGGCTGTGTGCTCAGTTACTATACAGTACATCTGCAGGAGCTAGATTTAAGTTTGACTGTATATAAGTAGCGTCAAAGATGTTCCCCTTAAAATTATGTCTATACAATTGACTAACTAAACTGACTATGGTATACTGTGAAAAGCAAGTTGCTTTTATCAAAGTCACATGGCTGTCAGACTTTTCCAGATGCACTGCAGTATGGTGTCTGAAAGCACTCCAGAAGAGTGATTACCCTTTTTGGGGGGTTATGCTGCCTACCTGAGCTTTATTTCCTCTGCCTGTTATCCACGTGTGGAGTCATGGCTTCACATTTCAAATAACAATTATGTAGAAAATAACCCTTGGTTTTAAAAAACAATGACTTTGTAGAAGCCAGGACATTCAGCACTATCAAGCAATCAGTTTCGTTTATCCACCTCAAAAATTGACGAACTTGTTCATGCATGAGTTCAGTGTCATTCAGTGCCATCTTGATGCCGGGGGTGTGTGGTAAGGAGCAGACCAAATACACATTAAAAAGGGTGCTGAGCTGGCCCCAGTGTGCTGGGCGATCGCCTCACATGCTGGCGACCCAGGCTCAAACCCAAGCCTGGGACGACAGGAGTGGAGGCTGGCAGGGAGGCAGGGAAGGCTCAAGAGCATCTTCTGGATGCTGTCCTCCCGGGGAGGGTCAAGTATGCACCACCCTTTGGTGATTCCTGGTGACTGGTTTTGGCATTGCACTTTGCAACGTGGGTGACCACACATCACATGTGCGATTGCCCAGGACACCACAGCGTGCATGCGAATGGGTGGAGGGAAGAAAAATAGAAAATGGCCACCTAAGCCATCCGAATGATGGTGGCCCATCCTCCCAGCACCACGACAGCCCGGGGATGTCCATGCTGTGCCCTTGCCACCCCCAGCGAGGATGGAAGTAGTGCCTTTGGGCACGGACAGTCTCCCCTCCTGGTCATGACCATGGGAGGGGGGCTGCCTGGTGAAGGGCTGTGTCGGGTTGGTCGGGGGCAGCATGATGAGGGGCAGTAAATGGCAAATGGGAGGAGTGTGGTGGTGGGCCTGGCTGCCTGAAGGAGTGGTCAGCTAAGCTGGCAGGGGGGAGATAAACAAATAACATACACAAGAAAAGGGTGTCATGTGTGTTTTAAGCAGAATCAGAGCAAATACTCAGCAAAGCTCTAACAGGCACAAAAATACAAGGGCATTAGAAATGGCTTAAAAAGCTGACCGTACTCCTTCAAAAAGGAAAGGAAATGAGTCCTAACTGGCAGGAGTTAGTAATGTTCCTAGTTACAGAAATAAAATGCATGCCACCAAATGATCCATGTTTAACTATCTGTGAATAAACACTCATGTTAAAAAAAAACCACATTTTCAATCATTTTCTTTCAGTGGACAGCATTCTACACTGTTCTCTTCATCGAACCAGTAATTTAGAGTGTTTGGTATCCCACGGTTTGTGTATAGAATGCTAAACGTGGGATACTGACCTATCAGAACCATGGTCAGAGTTCTATACTCAAAACGTGTCATATTCAGAACTCCAGATCACTGGTTCCATGAAGAGAACTATAACAGAATGCTGATCCCGAAACAAAACAATGCAAAATATTGTTTTTTTGCATCACTTTTTGTTTAGGTACAGTTAACTACTTCTAAATAATCCACATTTATCTTGGTATTAAATTGTACTAAGTTACAAGTTTATGTACCAACACTATAAAACCTCTTACCTATCCCCGTATATAACTGTATAACGTACTTGCCTATCCTTGCACAAAACTGTATAGTTTACTTGAATGTGTTCCTGTGCCCCGTTTTTGCATTTTTTGTATTTCTATATTTTCTGCAATCTTATCCTGCCTATAACTGAATAGCTATACTTGTAGTTGCTACTGTGTTGTATTTACCCACTATAGTTTTGTACTTAACTGAAACTTAGATTTTGACAGCAGATAATGACTGCCTGGCCCACCTGGTCTGCCCATTTTCCTACCTACTTAACTCCCGCTCCTAAATGATAAGCAGCTTGCTCTCTCTCTCTCTCCTACCACTAGGGTTGCCTTCTGTCTATCCCATGCATGCCTCTCAACCCCCTGCCTCATTAATCAGGGATAAGGCTAATAAAATCAAGGACAATGATATTCACACAGAATGCTGATAGAATAAGGGGATTAGTGTAAAATATAAGTTTTTGAAGAACAGGTCTGTAACTTTAATGTTTGACATTATTTTGTGCTTACAGTGCCCACTGTTCTGTTACAAAAGCACACATTTTACGAGGGACAAAGGAAAAAATCTAAGGCAAATTCAGGGACGTCCCTGAAAATCAGAGACAGTTGGTAGGTATGATCCCATGCACAGTAATTCATGTAGTTGTTCAATTGCCCTGTATTGTATTTATTATTGTGCCATCTTCCTGGCCCGGGTTGTGCCTGAAAATGGTTTCTAGAATCAATGCACTTACCCGATGAACAAACAAAAAAATAAATAATGAATGTTATTTCTGTAAATGTGAGCATTACAAATAATTGCTAATTTACTAGGTTTTCTAGATTTTCTGTGGACATAAGAAAGCTCTGGGCCCATCGAGAATGTCCCCCACAATGGTGGGTCAAGATTAAACCAATATGTGTTTGTTATAATAGTGATTGTCCAATGCTTTTTTAAAGGTATTAAAGTCTTTAATGTCGACAATAAATGATGGTAATTTATTCCAGGTTCTAGCTGTTCTTACTGAATAAAAATGTCCTCTCTTGTTCGTGTTAACGTGTGGTACTATTAATTTACTGTTACGCGATCTAGTGATATTCCTGGTAGTGCTATAATAGAGTCCACAACTATCAGCAAGATCACAGTTCTGTAGAATCTTGTGCAGAAGTAAGAGATCGCCCCTTTGATGTCAAACATAAAGAGGATGTAGGCCAATGGAAGTTAGCCTATCAGGATATGCCATATGTTTTAATTTTGGGATAATTTTAGTGATGGACCTTTGGACTCTCTTCATCCTATTTGTATCTTTAATTAAATGTGGAGACCAAAATTGAGATGCATAGTACAAATGGGGATGGACATAACTCCTATATAAATGGATAATACATTGCTCAGTTCTCGTAGTGAAGGAGTGCCTAATCCTGGAAGTTAGTCCTGTTGCTGTTTTAGAAGCAGCTGTACAGTGAGAAGACAAGATAAGTTTATTGTCCACAAGGACGCCAAGATCTCTTTCTAGATTAGAATTTCTTAAGATTGTTTGATTTAGTATATAAGAATGGTTTGGGTTTCTAGTCCCAATGCATAGTCACACAAATATTAGTGTTAAAAATCATACCATTGGGGGCGTGGCCTGGCTCCGAGCAAGATGGATGTCTGACTTGAGCTCCTTATCAATAAAAAGCATCTAACATCATCTTCTGTCATCTAAGCCAGATTTAACACCTTATTTTCGAGAACAAGTAGCTAAAAAAAACTAAAAAAAACTACAGCCAATCTGCTTAATTATTTTAGCATAAGATCTGCTTTACTGTCCTCAGTACTCCTACAGATTCTGGAAAGACGACTGCAAGACTTCATAATGGCCTACTCTGACAAACAACTGAACCCTCTCGGAAAAATCGAAGAAATATTTAATAAATTATCTGCAGACATGAACGATCTAAAAATTACTACCCAGCAAAATACCCAGACGATGAGAACTATCGACTCTCGGCTTGCTTTTACAGAAAATAAAGTTCGCCTTAATGAAAAATCTATACAGGAATTAAAAACAACTATTAGATTTCAAGACTGAACAATTAAAGAATTACAATCAAAGGTTGAGGACATGGAGAACAGAAAATGAAGAAATAATCTCCGGATATTTGGATTCCCAGAAGAAGTGGAGGCCAAAAATACTACGGCATTTCTATTACGCGAGCTACCGCAAATACTTAGACTTCAAACTGGTAACGATCTAATTATAGAATGCTCTCATCGATCATTAGGCCCTAAACCTTCTGCAGAACAAAGACCTAGGCCAATAATTGCTAAATTCCTCAATTACGCTAATAAAGAGTTTATTATGCAGAAATCAAGGGAAATCGGACAACTCACCTGGCAGGGACATAATATTTATATTTATAGTGACTTTTCAAAGGAATTGTCTACAAAACGGAGAGCCTATACACCAGCTAGACGGATCATGCATCAAGTGGGACTCCGTTTTTTGCTCAGATACCCTGCAATTATGAGAATCTTCGTTGGAAACTCATACAAGGATTTCCATACTCTGGAATCATTAATGTCTTTTCTGAATAGCTATACCGCAACTCACCATAAAGATTCAACAGCCCGACAGGCTCACCCTACGGCCGACTCCCCGATTGCTACTGGCGCTGACATGACTTCTGATACAGTGTCTTCAGAGAAAGCAGTTACTATCTCCGATTCCCCCGATAAATCATCAAGAAGGCAGCCGAACTGTGTGTAAGAAAAGTTAACATTTGGCACAGAACATTCAAAAACACGAAATGGCAGCCCTGAAATATCAAATCATAATGTGCCTAAATCTATCGTCTCTGACCTAATCATTTCAAATGTCCCTGTGCATAATAAATATGCTCTGCTGCAAGATTTACCCTCTCCTGGTGATGTCCCTGCTGTGGAGTCGGGCATCTCACTGGGAACCGATGTGGACTGCAGTCCGATGGATGCTTCCTGGACCAGTAATGTAGACAGTTCATCTTCTAAAGTGAATGAACCCCCCAAAAAAAAGCATTGTGGAAAGGGTAAAAACAAAGGGGACACTACACCTATGAAACATTTGAAGTAAACTGTCTATAAATTTAATTGCTTCAATAGTTACTGCCCAACTCTAAGCTGAAAGATGTATCGGCAGACTCTATATGGATGTAGATGACGACAATTAGCCGATTACTGTATTGCAATTGGTAATTTAATTCATCTTCAGTACTGTCTCCTCCTCATGTTTAAGTATAAACATGTATTCTTGTAAATAAGTGCATGGGGGGGTCGTCATCGTGTGGTGGGGTGGGTATCTCTCGAGGTGTGGTTATGGGGTCTGTCTGTGCATGGTTGGGTGTACTGGTGGCATTGCAGCAATCCATGGCTGATTTTCTGGGAATGGCGCCGAGATACACTCATGGACTTCATTGTGCTCTGGCTTTTTGTCAGAGATCTGCAGTACGAGTGTGCCTGGAACATTGGAGTCTGCAGGGATTCGGTGGAGGGCTTTGGAATTGATGTCAGTTAATGCGATGGAACAGCTACACAGATACAGAAAACAATTTCCTTTGGGACATCTAGACAATTAGTAGGCAGAAATTTTCTGAGATATTATTAA
Source organism: Neoceratodus forsteri (assembly GCA_016271365.2). Lineage (NCBI taxonomy): Eukaryota > Metazoa > Chordata > Ceratodontiformes > Ceratodontidae > Neoceratodus > Neoceratodus forsteri. Next base: position 1,526,975,036 of record CM028131.1, read on the forward strand.
TGCCTGATCTTTGTGTCCTTGTAACCTGAAAAACATTTTTTTTTTTGTATTGTCTAATGAATGGAGGTAATCCCCTCGTCGGATAACGACAACACCTAACCTAAATACAATAAAACATTTATTTTTCTAGCATTCATTAGGCTAATTTTAATAACTGTACACTTTTGGTTAGTGCTAATTTCAATATATAACTTAACCAATGATCAATATATAGTACATTATGCATTATACGCATATACCACTTTATATATGGAACCTCCCAACATGTCATAATTTCTATAACTAGATCAGTGTAGATATTATATTCTATATTCTTGTAATATCATTATTGCCTTTTTTTTTGCTGTAGTAACATATTTCTTACATGTCACTGGTTCTCTTTTTATTAGAGGTGATGCTAGATCTGTTAATGTTAATGCAACGTAATTACCTCTCAAACCATAAGAGTAAGATAAACACAATATTTACTACTTCGTTTAGGTGTTTCTAGCTTGTTTAAACTATTATACTTTTGTATTGTTATATAAGCTTTTTGCTAGACTTAGTGTTTAGGAAGATCGGATTGTACTCTATTTTTTTTCTTTCCTGGTACTATCCTATCTCCTGATAGTTAAGCTACGTCCTAGAGAACAGAGAGGTGGTCTTGGTCTCTATTTTCTTTTCTTTTTTAGACTGACCTCTTCTTCTCTGTTCATCTTAGATGACCGTATTGTTTTATTGTTACACAATTCAGATGTTTAATAGTGTTAAGGTTAAAGTGTTAGTAGAGAGCTGCAAAGAAGGAAAACAGAAATACTTTATATATTTCTTTGTTTTGATGACTTTAAATAGTTCTGCCAATAGCTTCCTCACAAGTAATATATATATTAAGTTGATCTGCATACCATTGTCGAATATAATTGGACATTGGAGTCCCTTGACTTTATATCTACTCTATTATAGACTGAATAATCTAATATATGATGGCTAATTTATCACTATATACATGGAATGTCAAGGGACTCAATGCGCCAAATAAACGTAAACAAGTTCTTAATCATCTTAAGAAACATAAAGCACAGATTACACTATTGCAAGAAACTAAACTTTTGGGTGCAGACAACTTCAGACTAAAATGTGACTGGGTCGGTCAGGTGTTTGTGGCTTCTGCCTCCTCCAAAAAAAGAGGTGTGGCTATATTAATCCATAAAAATCTGGAGTGGAAACCTTCTAACATTCTGAAGGATCCAGATGGTAGGTGGCTTATTATTACCTTTGATACTCCCTCAGGGCCATTAACTATAGTCAACATTTACGCCCCAAATTCGGATGACCCTCAATTTTTCCATAAGCTGACTCAACTTATAGTTTCATTAAATCTGGTTAATTCTCCCTTATTGATTGGAGGGGACTTTAACTTTATTCTGGATGCATATATGGACAGGAGCAATGGTTCACTGGAAAGTCACCCTAAAAGCTTAACTATAGTATCTCAATTAATGAAGGATCTGGGCGTATCAGACATTTGGAGGACCCTTCACCCCAGAGATAGGGATTATACCTTTTACTCTTCCCGCCACCAGACTTATAGCAGAATAGACTACTGGTTAACTTCCCCTACAGTTACGGCTAACATAATAGGAGTCAATATCCTTCCGTCACTTATATCCGATCACTCCTCGGTTAAACTTTTATTTACCTGGGGTTCTCCCCCTGTAAAATCCCCCTCATGGCGATTAGATCCCTTACTGTTAAAAGATCCAGAATTTTTACCTTGGATTAAAACACAAGTAGAAGAACTTATAGCTTTTAATGACCCAAAAGATACTTCTATGGGTACTACATGGGAAGCACTTAAAGCTACACTACGTGGTAAAATAATTAGCTTTGCAGCACACAGGAGGAAACTTAGGGAACAACAGATTAATAACCTTGAAAATCTACTTAAAGCAAAACAAACATTATACTCAACTAACCCCCACCCCGATCCCTCATCCCCTTTGCATTACGAAATCTTGCAATTACGTATGCAAATCAATGAGTTAATCTCTAGAAAAACAGAAATAGCATTATTAAGAATAAAACAAAAATACTGGGAAGGAGGGGAAAAGGGGAATAAACTACTCACTTATAGGCTTAGAATGCAACAAATGGAGTGTCACATCGCTGCCTTAAAAGATCAGGCAGGAGAAATTCGAACTAATGAATCTTCTATCAATGAAATTATGGCATCCTTTTATAAGAAACTATACTCCTCTTCCTCCCCTGCATCATCTTTAGATATCACTTCTTTTCTTGATAGCTTAGCACTTCCCTGCCTTTCTCAGGATGTAATATGCTCTCTAGATATACCTTTTACTATAGAAGAAGTAAAAAAGGCAATTCTTTCTCTTAAATCTGGACGATCTCCTGGAGGAGATGGTTTCCCAGTTGAGTTTTATAAGCTCCTGGCCAATCAACCATGCCCCTTACTATGTAACGTATTTCATGAATCTTTCAAGAAAGGTTATTTACCTCATACTATGACTGACGCAATTAGCACAATTCTCCCCAAAAAAGATAAGGACGTTACCCTTCCGGCGAATTACTGCCCTATATCTTTATTTAACACAGACGGCAACATTTTTGCCAAGATCTTGGCAAACCATATAGAACCACATATTCCCAAACTAATTCATAGATCTCAAGTGGGTTTTGTCAAAGGAAGGATGGGCTCCGATCATCTTCGTTCATTAATCAACCTAATATATAATGCCAAACATCTTAATTCTCCAGCAGTAGCTATTGCTATAGATTTTGAAAAAGCTTTCAATTCTTTAGACTGAAACTTTCTTTATCTGGTATTATCGCGTTTTGGCTTTAGTAACCTTTTTTGCTCTTGGATCAAACTTCTTTATACAAACCCTCAAGCTAGGGTACTTACTAATTTCACATTATCCCAATCTTTTAAATTAGCAAGGGACACTAGGCAAGGATGTCCACTTTCCCCATCCCTCTTTATTTTAGCTCTTGAAACTCTAGCTACCTTTTTAAGGCAGAACAATGACATTAAAGGTATATCTATTGGGCATACGCAATACACATCACTGTCATATGCTGATGATATGCTCATCCTGCTAGAAAATTTAAAACTATCTGGGCAACCACTTAATGATACACTTAATTTATTCTGCAAGCTTTCTGGTCTAACAGTTAATTACCAAAAAAACGAGATATTACCACTAAATAAATACTGTAATCCTCTCATGAATAATTGCCTTGGATTTCGCTGGGCTCCACAAGGTATCACCTACTTAGGGATAAAAGTTTTACCCGACCTGGATAGGATATGGGAAATTAATCTACATCATTTACTTGTAGATATCAAAGCAAACTTAACAAAATGGAAAGATCTGAACTTATCTCTTCCTGGTAAAATAGCCACTATAAAAATGAACGTTACACCTAAAATTCTTTATCTGTTCACTTGCATCCCACTTAAAATCTCTCCCTGTCTTCTTCACAATATTGATAAAATTGTAGGAGACTTTTTATGGGAAGGCCACATACCAAGGTTTAACCGTATCAAATTATGCTCTCATTGGTCTCAAGGTGGTTTTGGACTTCCCTGGTTTATGGCCTACCTTTGGGCATTTAGAGCCTCACAAACTATTAAATGTTTTTTTAAACCCAATCATAATGTACCATTATGGTATGACATGGAAGCTTTCTTATCCCCAGGACAGGTCCCTAATAGCTTTATTTACTCTACCTTAACCTCTAAAGTAAGAAAACATCCTACAATTAATGCATCTATTTATTACTGGTTTAGAATGCATAAATGGCTTAAAACTGATCCTTCCCCCATACCTTACACACCTAGTTGGGGAAACCTGAAATTCACTTTAGAGAACAAACCAATATACTGTAACTCTTGGAAGCATAAAAACATTTTATTTCTGAATGATATCTTGAATGATAATAGCAATACACTAAACTCCTTTAGTAATTTACAAATTAAATGGAATATTCCCAAAAAGGAATTTTGGAAATATTTACAGATTCATTCTGCTATAGTCCCTATTATTCAACAAACCAATAATTCGCTACCAACTTCCTCATATATTAATAGTTGGATTAATACCCCTTCTTGTTTAATCAGTAAAATCTATAAACAAATTAGAGATGTATTACCGAACCAATATCTCCTTGCTAGAAATAGATGGAACCTGTTATTAAATGATAATATATCTGACTCCCATTGGGATGAATGCTGGAAACTTTGTCATAATACCTTTAAAAATACACGTAGTATGCTTATTCAATATAAAATTTTACATCTATGGTATAGAACCCCACTTCAATTGCACAATATAGGTTTATTACCTAATAACAACTGTTGGTGTTGTAATTCACCAAATGGTGACCTTTTACATATACTATGGTTATGTAAACCAATATCTAAATTATGGCAATCTATTCATAACTTAGTCTCTAAACTCATCGGTCGTCATATCCTCTTTGAACCTAAATTCTGTTTATTAGGAGTCATAAATAATAATATAAAACTAACAAAATATCAGCATAGATGGTTACAAATACAGTACTATTTATGCAAGTTAAGAGACTGACTCTAATGCATTGGAAATCTCAATTAATACCTACTCTGACTGATATTTAGAATAATTTAACCTATACTGCCTCTTTGGAACGAATTTCATACTTGGCACTGGACCGTCTTAATGAATTTCATCTTTGCTGGCAAGACTATTTAAACTTTCTCCAAACTCATAAGTGATATACATCATCAGATTTTTTTTTACTGACACTTCTGTATAATAACCTTCTTACGCAGCTCTTTTTGTTGATTATAAATTGGCAATTAATTTAACTTGATTCTCTTATTATTCTTTCATTACAGTACAGATTGTGAATTATATATAGATGTAATTATGTATACAAGATCCACTCTCTTTGAATGCAAAGCTATACAATTATCGTAATACTAATTGTTATAATAATATGTCAAACATAATATTGCTTGCACTACACATAATATAATGTACATTTCAATCCGTTTAATGCACCTTGTACTGTACTATGTAATATGGATAAAAATTTAATAAATAAACTAACTGTAAAAAAACCAAAAAAAAATCATACTATTTCACATGGCCCAAGATTCAAGTTTCCCTAGGTCTTCCATTAAGGAGAAGTGCTGGGAAAGGTCAACTTTGCATCATCTGCAAACTTTATTGTATTGTTTTGTAGGTCACTGCCCATGTCGGATATAAAAAGATTAAACAATATTGGGCCCAACACTGATCCTTGGGGGACACTGCTGCTTAATTGTTCTTGGTTAGATAAGGTGTTATTAATACAAACACATTGGTGTCAGTCAGTAAGCCAGCAGTGGATCCACTTAATCAGACTATAATAGATATCCAAGTCCATCAGTTTAGTTATTAATACATTATAAGGCACCTTATCGAAGGCCTTGGAGAAATCCAAGTAAATAATGTCTGAAGGAATTCCATTGTCTAGATTTAAACTGATATTATTATAAAAGCTCATCAGATTAGTATGGCATGACCTTCCCTTGGTAAATCCATGTTGTTTTAAGTCACCCATATGGTTATTAATTAAGAATTCTTCCAGGCATTTTTAATTAGTTTCTCCATAATCTTACAGCAGTGGGAGGTCAGGCTGATAGGTCTATAGTTCTCCAGTTGTCCTCTAGCACACTTTTTAAAAATCGGGACCACAATAGCAGACATCCAGTCCACAGGAATGTGACCCTCATTTACTGATACGTTCTACATTTTAGATAAGGGATAAGCTACTACGTGTGCAGTGTTTTAAAGGAACATAGGACTAATATATCTGGTCTGGGACTAGACCTGTAGCTTATTTTAATCAGTTCTAAATAAACAACATTGTAGGTTGCAAAATCAACATTTTCACATCATTATTGTCATTTAACACACTATCCACTTTAGGGGAAAAAAACTGAACAAAAATAATCATTGAAGCTATCAGCTATAGATGTGTCATTGTTTAATCAGTTATTTTCTTTATAGATAGGTCCAATAGTTTTTATAGATGTCCTAAAGTTTACATTTATGTATGAATACAGTAATTTAACATTCTTGCTGTGAGCAATATTAAATTCCATTTTAGCTTTAGCTTGTTTTATAAGACTTTTTAATGAATTAAGGGTTTGTTTTATAAACTAATAAATTGGCTGTGGAATAATTCTTTTAACATTTTTTAAAAGCTTTTTGTTTAATCATGATCTGTTTTTTTATACTAGCATTCAGCCGGATAGGTACTCTGCCCTTGTTATTATATTTTTTCTTAATAGGAAAATAATCAGTTTCAATCTTACCAATAATCTCTTTAAACTTGTTCCATGCAGTTTAAATGGAGAGACCATTGAGTGCAATATCCCAATCTATGTTCCTTAAGGAATTTATAATGGCGTCAAAGTTAGCCATATTATAATCTCTTATGGTGGTAGAACGTATCGTTGTATTCCTAGTTGTTGCCAGGTACCCCAAAACCATATTATGGTCAGGCTACCCAATGGATTAACCACCCTACTTTGGGAAAAGTTATCATGGATAATAGTAAGAATTAAATCCAAAATGTTTTTATTACGAGTTGGTTCAACTACAAGCTGCTCAAGACCATTTTTGGCACAGCATTCTGCAAATGATTGCTTGAGCATGGTAGTATCTTGGAAATTTAACCAGTTAATGCCTGGTAAATTAAAATCATCTAAAATAATTATGTCTCCGTACTAAGATGCTGAAATCAGTTTATGGGATAGGGCAATATTATAACAGTCAGGTGAACTGGGAGGTCTGTAACAGCAATGTAACAGTAATTTAGCCCTTCCTGGAAAAGATAATTTGACCCATACAGTCTCAAGCTCAACCTCAGTACTCATTGTAAATTGATGGGATACTGTGGGTATACTGTTATTAATATAAAGACATACACTTCCTCCAGATCTCAAATCCCTGTTTTTATGGTAAAGCTGATATCTCTTAATATCCCTGGACCATTCCGAAGAATGGTTCCATCATGTTTCAGTAACGGCCATTACATCAACATTATGTAGTTTACAGTAGGCTTCTAATTCTGGTAATTTAAGACAATTTAAACTTTGAGCATTGACTAGGAGAATTTTACATTCTTTCTGTTTACTGGTTGTTATAAGTTTAGTCTGAGTGGCCATAGCACTGGTTTCGATACCCCCAACTCAGTTTAAAGCTTTATTAATGAAACTATCAATCCTTTTTCCTAATAGAGAGCTACCATGTTTGCTCAGATGGAGACCATCCCAGGAAAATAGATTTGGGCAATCAAGGATGTTCTCCCAGTGGGCAATACAATGATAGCCCTTTTCCAGACACCATCTCCTAAGCCAATTATTTACCATTTTAATTTTGTTAGTAATAGCAACAGTGGCTCTGGGGACAGGAAGAATTCTGGAAAAACAGGCTTGAGCCTTTTTTGCAGTAAGCATTTCTCCAAGTATGATATACTCTTTTTTAATGTCCTCCAGCCTGTAATGGCTCACATTATTGGTGCCAGCATAAATTATACCAAGCAGAGTCACCTCCATCAGATAAAACAGAATTCACCATAGTGGAGATACCTGATATAGTCACCCCCCCCCTGAAGCCACTACAGGTCCTATTGGCCTTGTCATGATTACAATTAAGTCAATCAATATGTTTGATTGAGTCTCCTAGGACATATGTCTAATGCAGTAGTGGTATAGTAGGCACAGGGTGACCTTCCGACCCTTCATGAATAATGGTGCTACTAGGCCTAATTTCCAAATTTTTACTCAATGCCTGAATATTGAGTGGGGGATTGAATTTCATTCCTATTAATAGCCTGTTCTGAACAGGTCAGAGTAGTACTAGCTATTGGCTCAGCAACAGTACAGACTAGGGATTATCCATAGCAACCTGTGGTGCTGTTATGGTACTTTTCTTATTTGTACCCTGAGCTTTTGATAAACCAATTATACTGTCATGTGGGTACGGTGGAGGGCAACTTCAATAACTTCATTATCACAATCTGGGTCTGAAAGTCTATTCTCTGTAGAAATGATAAAATTCATAGCTCTGTAATCTTTCTTATTTTTATTTCCTGTAACTGTAATCCATTGGTCATCCATACTTTCAGGATCTCCAGGTTCTCTCCTTCTTCTTTTACAAGCCCTGGTACCCAGTGTGGTCTTAAGAATATTTGCTGTTGCTTGTAAAGTTGTGCTAAATGTACTACTACTAGTAGCAGCTGGGGGCTGCATAACAAGAGAGACCTGATTGTGATCAATCTTTCTAATCCTCTCTTGAATAGCTGATTGTTTTTATTATAGTCTCAAACTTAATTTTGTAAGAGTGAATTTAATTCTCAGGTTTTACAATGTATAGAGGGTCCAGCGGAGGTTGCGAGGATCTCTGACAAACCCTCCCCCACACCCGAAACAGTAAACAGTACTCGTAGGGATCCTGAAGAGAGGGTCCAGTGGAGGTCACGAAGGTCTCAGACAAATCCTCCCCCACCTCCCAAAACAGCAAACAGTACTCGAAGGGATCCTGAAGAGAAGGTCCAGCGGAGGTCATGAGGGTCTCGGACAAACCCTCCCCCAACCCCGAAACAGCAAACAAGTACGGACAGTCTCTGAGTGCACGGCACACCAAGGAGCTCCAGCTACTGAGTGTGTGTGTGTGTGTGTGTGTGTGTGTGTGGTGCCATTTTCAAACTGAACTTTCAGTCGGCATATATGTGGAGATAGTTTTATGCCAGGGAACCATGTGCCTAAACTGTTGCCTTTACATTAATTTCATGTTACACCTTAATTCTTATACCTGCCTGCAGAATACCGTAATTTAATTTAAGACAAATAAGATGGACTTTTCAGCTTGTATTTCTGCTTTTTCTACTGTGCCTTAAGCAATCACACAGATCATCTGGAGCTCCTGTCTGCTAGGCTTTCCCTTGGCTTGAATTACAACAAAGTACAAAAAACAGAAAGTGAGTGTTTGTAGCCTTAACATTCATTTCATGTCCACCTTAATTCTTGTACCTGCCTGCAGAACACCTTAATTTAATTTAAGTCAGATAAGATGGACTTTTCAGCTTGTATTTCTGCTTTTTCTACTGTGCCTTAAGTGGTCACACAGCTCATCTGGAGCTCCAGTCTGCTAGGCTCTCCCTTGGCTCGGATTACAACAAAGTACAACCCCCCCCCCCAAAAAATAGTAAACGAGTGTTAACATGACTTTGGGTTCCTCAGTTTGTAACTCCAGTGACAGATACTCCAGCTAGGTTAAGTGGGGCAGGACAAGACTGTAATTTGAATCTAGTAGCAGGCCCCATGGCTCTCTATGCCCCCTCCCCCTACTACTCCCATATTATTAATACATACCTCTCTCCTTTCTTCCAAAGTACTGGTAGTGATCCTGAGGAGAGGGTCCAGCAGATGTCGCAAGGGTCTTGGACAAACCCTCCCCCACCCGCCGAAACAGCAAACAGGTACGGATGGTCTGCGAGTGCACGGCATGCCGAGGAGCTCCAGCTTACTGCGCAGTGGGAGAATGTGTGTGTGTGTGTGTGTGTGTGTGTGTGTGTGTGTGTGAGTGTGGGTGAGCCCTGCCGATGCTCTGCATTGGCTACCAACTGCCCCCACCACCACCCTTGGTAAGCACGCCCTTTTATAGGGTTTGGGGAGTGAGCGTGAACCTATCAGCCCACTTCTCCATCTGCAGCCTATATTATTCCTCCACTAGGGGCAGCACTGCCCCTTTTCACCTACTGCTGGTTTCCCTTGGTCCTGCTTCATGTCCATATTACTATGCTATGGTTATTCCTCCTGCTGTCCACTCTACTACCCCGTCTAGTGAATCCCCCTGCCACCCTCTCTGACTACGCACCACTTCTATGTTTTTCAATACTGCCTAAGTGGCAGCCACCACAAACTGCAACCCCAGAGACTATCACAAGACATGAATCTCTAGCCCCTTACATCACTTGTGCTGACTGGTCTATCCTTACAGACTTCCCTCTTTCTCTCTCTTCTCCTATGCACACCCCACCACACATAGCACCCTCTGCTCTCTCTGCTACTTCTAGCAGCTTTGCCACCTGCAACCCCAGCTCCTGTCACTTGCCCCCTCACATCAGCTCCTACTACTGGCCACCCCCTATATAACTAGCCTCCCCATCCCCTCATTTCCTACCCTGAAAGGGCACCCAGGTTGCAGCTTGCACTTTCACAAAAATTTGAACTGGTACCCAGTCTACATACTCCTCCTCCTACTCATGTCAGAAAACATACACCCAAACCCCAGACCTCCCACATCTACTGCACCTGCTCACCTCTCAACTAGCGGACTTTGTATTGCCACCCTTAATGTCTGTAGCCTATTAAAAAAGAGGGACTCCTTCCAGGGCTGGGTTCACCAGCACCAGCCTGACGTCATTGTGGTTGGTGAAACTTGGCTCTCCCCATGGATTCCAGATTTGTCATTAACCCTTTCTGGGTACAACATATACCATGCAGATCGGCAGGGTAAGTGAGGAGGGGGCTGCGCCATTTATATCAAAGACATCCTACGTGGGCAGCCATGTCCCACCCCCCAGCTATATCCTGGACCCCAGGCCTTCACTATCAAAATCACACTGGGAAGCTCCAAACTCACCCCCCTTCCTTCTCATCACTGCTGTCTACATTCCCCCAAGGGACCAGAAGGTGGCCTTCTGCTCTGTACTGTCCTACCTGGCCATCCTTTCCTTCTCAAGCTGAGAAAATCATACTTGGATACTTTAATATTAATTGGCTTGATAAAGCCACTGCACCGTTCATAGATGCTGCCACTGCCCAAGACCTAACGCAAGTAGTCACATCCCCGACCTGTCTGAACCAGTGCACAGGGTCCTCCTCACTGCTGGACCTGGTATTCACCCACCGCCCCCTTAAAATCACCAGTACAACTGTCTTCCCAAATGCCCTTAACAACCACTCTCCTGTCCTCTGCTACTGGACATGCAAATCACCAAAATCCCCCCCAAAAAATAATTCAACAGCACAAACTTGGCCCTGGCAAACTTGCTCAACTCAAAGCATATCTTAGTACAATGGACTGGTCCCTCATAACAAAGACCCCTGATCCTGACAGAGCCCTTGATCTCTTCATTCTCTCCTTTAACACCATATGTGACAAATTTGCCCCTATCACAAAAAGGGTGGTCAAAGGCAATCCAGCACTGTAGATCACTGACCATCTCCTGGACCTTATGCGGACCAGAGATTCCTTATGGCATCTCTTCAATGAGACAGGCCTGCCTGCCGACAGACAGAGGTACAGAGAGGCACAGAACAAATGTGCTTGGTCCTTGCGCAAAGCAAAAGCAGAGTACTGCAAGACCTTTCTAACTGCTACCTGGGGCTCAGGGTGAAAGTTCTGGGCCAATATTAAGGACCTCTGTGGCAATGATCCCAACACTATCCCTAATCAGATCATGGTTGATGGGTGCCTAACCTCTGACCCGGCCCGTAGAGCCACAGCCTTAAATGACGCCTTCAGTAACCTCAGTCAGATTCTCCCTACCAACTTCTTTGACCCACCCCCAGCCACCTCCCCCACCCCCCCAGTAGCCCCTCCCTTTCATCTGCGCAGCATTACACCTAAGTACGCTGAGCCATATCTCAGAACTGCTCTAAGCCACTCCCGCTATAGTAGTGACTCTTTAGACCTGAAACTCCTCCGCCTCTCTCTCCCTGAGGTGGTCAGCCCCCTCACCCATATACTAAACTGCTCCTTATGCCTGGGGAAATTCCCCTTCCATTGGAAATTCGTTTCCATTACACTGATATTTAAAAGTGGGGACCGTACCCTTACTAACAACTACTGTCCTATCTCCATTCTCCCTCCCCTATCCAAGGCCCTAGAGAGGATCATCTCTGATCAGCTCACTGACCACATCAACAGATACAACCTACTCAGCAAGCAGCAACACAGCTTCTGGAAGGGACATAGTACTACTACTGCCCTCCTGGAACTCACCACACACATCCACTCTGCCTTAGACAGAGGTCAAATCACTGGGGTTGTCTCGCTCCCGCTATCCACACTGGCCAACACTGGTTTCTCTTGGGATGCCCTTGGCTGGGTTCACTGACTACCTGTCTAACCATCCCCAGCAGGTTAAAATTGGTAACACCCTATCTAATAGGCTACCTGTCCTCTCTGGTGTGCCACAGGGGTCCATTCTCGGACCACTACTGTTCAGCCTCTTCCTTAACTCCCTCTCCAGGTCTTGCTCAGGGAACCTGCTTCTCTATGTGGATGTTGCTGTCCTATATACCTCCAATGCTGACCCTTTGCAACTCCACCTCTCCCTTCAATCCTCCTTTAGTGGTGCTGAAAAATGGTTCACCTCACAACGCCTTATCCTGAACTATAACAAGACCAAGGTTATGCTCTTTTCTCACCCACTTAACACTAGGAAGGAACTTTGCCCTCAAGTAATAACTGCCAACCTGACCCCTCTTGAGCAAATGGACTCCTTCAAATACCTGGGCATTACTCTAGACCCTGCACTTACTTTCACCAACATATTCACCTCCTATCTACTGCCCTCAATATGCAGCTCGGGCTACTGTATTGCTTCAAACATTGTTTTACCCCAAATGCCATGAGGCTTGCTGTCTCCTCCTCTGTCCACTCCCTGCTTGACTATGGCTTACTTGTCTATGGGGCAGCAAACACCTCAGCCCTCCATAGACTTTATATCTCCCTAAATAAAGCCTGTCACCTCACCCTGAGCTGTGACCACCTAACTCACACATGCTGTCTATACAATGATACCAACTGGCTTAACCTTGACAACAGAATTAGGTTTCATACCTGCCTCATGGCAAAAAAAGTGCCCTAGGCCACTGCCTCCTAGGACTCACACCACTAATCCACCCAGCCCTGACACTTAAGCATACTCATAGTTCTGGATAGCAACTCCTCTCTGTCCCTCACTGCTGCACCTCCCAATTCCAAAGGTCCTTTAGCTACAGAGCCCCTTCCTGGATGAACAGCCTACCCAACCCACTTGCCAATGAGATCAGACTTGGACCCTTTACAACCTCTCTTAGAGACCTCCTACAGTCCTCAAACCACTGTGGCTGCCACTGAAACACCTCCAACTACCTGCCTGACTAAGGCCTTCGGCCGGCTTCTTCTACCCTACCTGACCCAACTGAGTCCCTCAAGCCTAGCTTTAGATCTGAGTTCTATATGTATTGTGTGTTTGCACTAATTATCCCTAGTATTTCACTGTTAGCCTTACAATTGCTCTTGTAACAACCTATGTACTGATGAATAGCTATGTAACTGTATGACTCTGCATGTAAACTCTGTGATGTGGAACCTTTGTAAAGGAGTCTCTGACTCAAAGGTATTTTCCGAACCTCCCCAAAAATAAATAAATAAATATAAGCATTTTGCACAGTTATAGTCAGTCTGAGTCAAAGCTGTATTAAATACAGAAAACATGGAAAAAGCCTGACATTTATAACCATGGTCCCCATCCAGTATTTTAATTTGGTTTGTTATTGTTCTTAACTACAAACACTGAAAAGTATCAAACAAAATGCAGTATGTACTGAACTGCAATATAGTCCCCAAGTAGATAATTAAGCCGTAGTAAAACAATATGGGGCAGTGGTGTAAAAAGCACTTAGCAACCTATCCCAGCTGTGGGTCAAATACAAGAGATTACCAGACCTTTGCTAGGAGCTGTATATTATTTATTCTATTTATTTATTTAGTTTTTGTTAACTGGGTAGGTACACTCCACAGCATAGCTGCCTATTTTCAGGTATGACCTGGGAGATTACAACAAAGGGTACATAGACAATAGTAGATACAAGAAAACATCATGGGAACAAGTAGAAGTCAGACATAGTACACTTTTACAAAATTTTCAGCAATGACAGTACATTTGCAGGAATCTATATGTAGTAGCAAAACAGAAATATAAGTGCAAATAACTAACAGTCATAAGTCATACAACTAGTAAGTAAATGCTAGAAGAAAGAAAATAACAAGATTTCCAGGCAGGTTTGAGAGTAGTAGAGGTTGGAGCCGGTAGGCAACTAGGAGGAACCAGCACAGGAGTGGGTGGATAGAGGACAGAAGCAGGGTTCAGAGCTTAGATGTGCCATACGAAGCTCCTGTTTGAAGCCGTGTGGAGAAGGTATATAGTAAAGACTTATACAGATCTTCTTACCAAGTGGTAATTCTTACACTTCTTACACCCACATTCCTCGTGGACACCGCAGACATGCGCAAGACATGCAGCGCGTGTCTTTGCATATATCTTCGCATGTGCTCGCTCCACTCATGGAGTGAGCGCAGAAATAGTGACCTGACCCGGAAGTAGCATGGGTCATGTGACAAACAGCCCTGAGGAGTCGTAGGTCTAAACCCTTAAAAATATATATCTACGGCAGGAAAATTATGAGAACTGCCCACTGAAGTATCAAATGCTGCTACATATAAGTTATGAAACACTAAAAAGTCTCTGTATACTTAACTAATGCTATACAAGAAGATGTAGTCCTGAGAGGCGTGCTGAGAACTATAGCTCCCAGACTACTTTCTGACAGCACAGCCCTCTCACAGATGCAATACACGCTCATACTATTACTGCACACACTCAATAGTTCAAGTCGCTTCTGCCAATACTGTCTCACCACTTCATGAGTGGTCTCACAGCATGTGGACAGAATAATTTCCTGTCCCCTTTAAAGAGTCTAGACTAATTGGATTAGTTACAGTATAATGATACATGCAAGGTTCATCATGTGGATTCTTTTGTAGTGTCCAAATGGCAGCAGGTGGAGGATGATAAAAATACGTCATGCTGTCCCAGGGGATGGGATGATTCACCCATACCTTTCAGCGGTCACACATTATAAAGTACTTCACTCATTTTACCTCTCTGAAACCCTCTGTCCCAGATGAAGAGGGCAATATTCCCCATTGCCCAATCAGACTTCAAAGTAAAACTTAGTAATAATTTATGATGCATGGTTATGAGCAAACATAAACATTAGTGCACTGATATCCACAGTATTCTGAGCTTGAAATTTCTGGTTTGATAATGTCACACACATTTTGCTCATTTGTTACACATCTCGTCATGCGTTTGGATGAAAACTGGTTGAGAGGAATGGATTCACCTATTCACTAACCAATCCTTTCTGAGGATAACTTCTAAGAGCAAAGCTATAGTAGCAGGCTGTAATAGAACCCCTGCCTGCTGCCTTTTCACAGGTCATTCAGAACACATTTAGAGAACAGTGAACACAGCAGGGCTGGATCAGTTGCCACATTCTGCGCTACATGTGTTTATGTGCACTAACTTTGTTAGGGGAAGGGATTGGATCAAGGGTCGGCACTTTTGATGCTACAGCAGGTCTAGTTAATGGGGAAGGGGCTGAGCCTTCTTTTTCTTGGAGTTCCCATTCTTTTGAACAGACTACATTTCCCATGACTCCCTGACCCATGCTTTTGCAGTGCAGATTAATAACATGGCTCCGAGGCAGGAAAAAAAACAACAGGGTGTTACAGTATTTATTTATTTAAAATGTTGGTAACTGGGAAAGGCACACTGAACCGAAGCTCGTTTCCAGGTGCAACCTGGGGGAGGGGGGGAGGTGAAGAAAATGCAACAATAATACAGAGGTGACTGCATAGCAATAGATACAATAAAATACAGGATGTTTTTCAAAATATATACAATAAAGTACAAGAAATATTGCAAATGTATACCATATATACAATAAATACAAAAGAGAATATACAATGTTTTACGATCAGGCAAGAGCGAAGTGCAGGGAGCCACAAATGGATGGCTAGAGAGTTAAAGGGAGGATTAAGAAATTGGGGGAAGGGGGGACTCGAAAGGTGCAGAGGGTGTCAAGGGGGATGTGGTGGGAAGCAGGAATAGGGGTGCGGAGGGGTTTTAGGTGCTTTTTGAGGGATACAGCAGTGGGCAAGAGGCGGACTGAGTGGGAAAGATGATTACTCAGGGCTGGGAGCCTGAAGGTGAAGGATAACTTGCCTGATTGTGAGTGTGGTAGAGGGAGGGCAAAGGAGCAAGGAAGCAAGGGTCTCGGGTATGAAGTGAGTAACCCGGGTTGGTGGAGGAGGACAGGGGACTGGTGAGGTAGGAGGGGAGAGCACTGAACCAATACTTTGCAATGATGGTAGCACAGTGGGTAAGATGACGACTAGCAAGTGAGGTGAGGGAGACAGCTGAGTGCAGGGAGCAGTGACGCATTTGATAGAGAAGGTTTGTAGCGAAGCAACAGAGGGCATTGAACAGTTGGTTCAGTTTGGAGAGAGATTATTGGGGTGCAGAGCTGATGTCAGCATAGTCTACGGAGGGCAGAATTAGTTTAGCGACAAGCTCTTTCTGGGTATGGAGCAAGAGACAGTTCTTGTGTCTGTACAAGGCACCAAGTTTAGGCTGGAGCTTAGCATGGATCGCATCGATATGGCGAGAGAAGTCTAGCTTTGGATCAAGCCAGATTACCAGATATTTGAAGCATTTCACAGTTTCTAATTTTGAGCCATCTGAGGAATGAAAAGGGGGAAGGGAGGGGAAGGAAGCTTAGCCAGTTTTTGTGCAGTGTCAAAAGCTATTATAACAGTTTTCTTTGTGTTGCATTTGAGAGATTTTTTTTTTCAAACCAGTTAAGCACATTTTCAAAGTCAGCCTGAAGGGAAGCCTGTATGTGTGGGAAGGAGGGGATGGACACAATAGATGACTGTGTCATCGGCGTACATGTGTATGTGTAAGGTGGATCAGGAGAAGGGGAGTTTGTTGACAAAAATTGAGAATAATTTTGGCCCAAGGATTGATCCCTGTGGGACACCAACGTGGATGGGGGGGATGTGGTGTCACCCAGCTGCACGTATTAAAATCTGTCAGATAGGTAAGCCCTGAACCATTCAGTGCATGAGGAAGAGAGGCTGATGGAAGCAAGTTTGTCCAGGAGGAGTTGATGGGAGACTGAGTCAAAGGCCTTGGCTAGATCTATGAAGATGGCCAGTGTCAGCTGGCCATTGTCCATAGCATAGTGAATATGATGTATATGGGAATATATTGTTATTTATAAAATGAACAGGAAAAATCCTGAAACCTTATTGGCTGAGCAACATCCACTGCCACTGCACACCCCAGGGGCCCTGGCAATGGTGGATCTAGGGGGGGTGAAGGGGACAGGCGCACCCCCATCGTAACTTACTTGCTGCATTTCACGTTGTTGAAGAAGTCTAATACTATACATTGACTGTAATATAAAATAGATTACATTTATATTTTCTGTCAAAAATGTAACGAAAAAGCTAATAGCAGACAATAAACAGGATTGAAAAAATGTGAAAATAAATTGCATATCAAGTTTGCACATTGCCCAGCACCCTCCATTGCAAAATCCTGGATCCAACGCTGGCCTTTAGCCTCATGGCTCACCTCACTCCACTAGGGTGTGCATTAAAATTTATTTATTTATTGAAGTTTGTTTACAGGGTTGGCTGACTGAGATGGATTTCCCTTTTTCAGGAGTGATCCAGAGTTAGTCACACTCATCAGTAGAATACAGTTAACTTTTACAGAAGATACTGAAAAGTAAAAGGCTGACAGAACTGGACCTGTATACTTTAGAATATTGCAGATTGAGGGGCGATATGTACCTGATCTTTTGGGCTCTGTCAGATCAACATCTGTGGGAACAGTTGAGTCTCACCCTCAGAGACCAGATTTACAATACAAGGGCCCATCCCCTACAGCTAAAAGGTGATAGATTCAACATGCATGTACGAAAGCACTGGTTTTCAGTGAGAGTAGTTAAAATCTGGAATGAACTACCTATTGAGGTGGTAGGTAACAAAACTATGGAGGCATTCAAGCACACTTTTGACCACTTTATGACTAGTAAAAACATTACTGGGTATCCATAGATCTCTATAAACGAGCTATAATGGATTTTGGTCTTTATGGAGCTCAGAGTAACCTATGAAACCTATACAATATATAGTTCAACAGAAGTGTACAGAGATGACAAGTGAAATGACAATAGTATTGTGGTTATTAAAAAACATACAGATGCACATCCCACCTATCAACGTCTGCATGTGCCAAAAGTCCTTTGATGTGCCCCATGTCGTGGCTTACTGCTTATAAATTGTTATTACATATTTTACAGTATTTTCTTTTTTTGGTGGTTGTGGGGTTTTGGCCAATGGCTTATTGTGCATTATGCAACACACCAGAAGTGGTCCCTTCTTTCTACAGGAAACATCTACAGTTCAATACTACAGTTCACCAACTTCTCTGGACAGTCATTTTTCCATGTGTTACTGGTGTTTTAGGACCTTTAAAACAGTAATCACTGCTCACATCTGGGCATGGAGAACAGAAAACAAGCATTTGTCAATGCCGAATGTTTGCTTGCTGGCATTGGCAGTGGTAGTGTAGAAGTTACAGAGCTGCGTAATAGGAATGGCAGTGAAGTATTGAACTGAAGCCAACCCCACCACCACCCTGCAGAGAGTGACAGGCATTGGGGTGTGCGTTTGGGTCGTCAGGCATAACGGCCACACCATTTCACCACACCCCACCCTGCAGAGACTGACAAGTGTCACAGTGTTCCTTGTGGTCTTTGGCCTTATCACTTCCCATTTCATTAGGAAATATGGTGAGATGGGTGCGATATAGGAGAATGGGGTGAAGTTTGGGGCCGAAGAGTCCAAGGTATTCCTCGATGCTTCTCACTGACTGCAGGGTGTGGAATGGTATGAGCATCACAGGCAAGAATCCCAAGTCACACCCCTGATGCCTGTCTTTCTCTATAGGGTTGGGCGTTATAGTTGAAAACCCTAATACCTCAGGCATTCGTTGTTATTTTCACTCCAAATTTTCAACATGTTTGTTTTGTGACCCCACCTCATGAACAGGGGGAATATCAGTCTGTTAGCCGAAAGCTGCTTATGCACAGTGACTATGGCATTTAGCACCACAGGTGCAAAAACATTCCGAACAGGATGTAAAAAATGACAGCTGTACTCTTTCATGGGGAGGTGTAAAAAATGGCTATGTTGTAAATCTGTAGTAAAAATATTAAAAAAAATGGTGAAGTCATGCGCGTACATAGAAACTGTGCAACGCACACGGGTAATATAATTAGGCTGGGGATTTTTTACAGCAGATTGTCAACACAGGCATTTTGGTGCCTCTGATCATGAACAGTGTCACTGTGATTTTCTTTATCTGTGGCAAACAATGATTTCCCACAGTGACCACGCATCTCTGCACTGAAAGTGTGAAAACACACTTCAGCCATGTTGTGAAAAATGACAGCTGTACTGTTCATAAGGAAGTGTGGAAAAATGTCACTGGTGAAAATCTGGACTGAAAATATTACAAAGTCATGAACTAAAGAGGGTGCGTGGAAACTGCACAATGATCACTCGTAACACAGTCATTTTACGGACTTTTGTCACCAAATTTTCAACATAGCCATTTTAAGATCTCTGCTCATGAACAGTGTAACTGTGATTTTCTTAATCTGTCCTAAACATTGCTTTCACACACCAACAGCACCATTGTGCGCTACATGTGCGAAAACACATTTTGGGCAACATATGAAAAATTGCAGCTGTACTGTTCATAAGGAAGTTTAATAAAATAGCAATGTTGAAAATCTGGAGTGAAAATATTAAATTTGCAAACTTACGAGCATGCATAGGAACTGTGCAACGCACACTCGTAAAAGTCATTTTTAGGAATTTTTTCACCAAATTTTCAACATAACCATTTTAAGACCTTAGCTCATGAACAGTGTCACTGTGATTTTCTTAATTTATCCCGTACATTGATTTCGCACACGGACTGCGCCATTGTGCGCTACATGGGCGGAAACATGTTTTGGGTGAGATGTGAAAAATGACAGCTGTACTACTCATAAGAAGGTGTGTCAAAATGGCAATATTAGAAATCTGGAGTCAAAATATTGAAAATTCGCGAACTTACGAAAGTGTGCATAGGAACTGTACAACGACGCTCGTAAAACAGTCATTTTTTGGAATTTTTTCACCAAATTTTTAACATAGCCATTTTAACACCTCACCTCATGAACAGTGTCACTGTGATTTTCTTAATTTGTCCGGTACATTGATCTCACACACCGACTGCGCCATTGTGCGCTACATGGGCAGAAACACATTTTGGGTGAGATGTGAAAAATGGCAGCTGTACTGCTCATAAGAAGGTGTGGTAAAATGGCAATGTTGAAAATCTGGAGTGAAAATATTGAAAATTCACGACCTTACGAGCGTGCGTAGGAACTGCGCAATGCACGCTCGTAAAACAGTCATTTTTAGGACTTTTTTCACCAAATTTTCAACATAGCCATTTTAAGATGTCTGCTCATGAACAGTGTCACTGTGATTTTCCTTAATTTGTCCCGTACATTGATTTCACACACCGACTGCGCATTGTGCGCTACATGGGCGGAAACACATTTTGGGTGAGATGTGAAAAATGACAGCTATACTACTCATAAGAAGGTGTGGTAAAATGGCAATGTTGAAAATCTGGAGTGAAAATATTGAAAAGTCGCGAACTTACGAGCCTGCGTAGGAACTGCGCAACGCACGCTCGATAAAACAGTCATTTTAGGAATTTTACCAAATTTTCAACATGAGGTTTTGGGACCCTTCTCATGAATGATTCATTGTCATGGTGTTATTCAGGCCCAAGGGTGATTTCGTGCAGTGACTGCGCGGTGACTGCGAAATCACCCGCCGAACGAAATACCGTGACATGTTGTATTCATGAGAAGAATCTGCGCTATGTTAAAGTGGTGCAGAAAATCCAAAAATGCCTGAGATATGCAACAAAGTTGAAACCCCTATCTAGCCCATTATACAGCTTACGGCATTTCCTCAGTTCGCGGTCGGCTTTGAAAGTGCAGGCGTGTTCCCGGTCCACGAAGATCGTCGCGCGAGGTCGGAGTAGTATAGAATGTGAGGGTGTGTGGGAAGCTGGGTGCACAGTGGGTGGGTGCGGGTTGTGGGAGGGCGGGAGACTCGTTGGACCGTTTTTCTTTACAGGTACAACTACAAGAAAAAACGGACCTGTCGGGACATTTGCCACGCTGGGGTGGGCTCCCAGCGTGGCACAAGAATAATTGTGAGGCGTTCAGCGACGGGGATTGGGCACCCCGTCGGCCTAAGGATACATGACCACGCTGGGGTGGGCTCCCAGCGAGGCACTTATTACTGTGGGGGAGGACTGTGGAGCCGGCGGGATTGGGCACCCCTGTTGGCTGTATTATTAGTTGCTGCGCTGGGGTGGGCACCCAGCGTGGCATTATCGAAAACCTTTGCGGGGAGGCGGGGAGCATCACAGGCCGACGAGGATTGGGCACCCGTCGGCTATACAGTGCGTGTGGGGGCGCGTGCCTGCGTGGAGTGCGTGTGTGTGTGTGGAGGGCTGCGCATGAGCAGGCGATATCTTATCGCTGCTCACTCAGCGTAGCTCCCCTTTCAACTGTATGCCACTGCATTTTGGAGCGTGTCACAGCTCCACAATGCATTGGCTTACAGGAGCCGTGCTGCCAGCACACTGACTGAATTGGAGGAGGAGGTGACACACCCAAATCTCCGATGATGGCACTATGTTTCTTGCACATGCGCAAGCAAACATAAAATGCCTGTGGTAGAGATTACTGGGAAACCATGGCTCTGGATTTACATGTTCCTCTTAGTATACCATTCTTCATACCGTGTTGTGTTGTGTACTGCTTAAGTGACTCACTGTGTCAGGTGTCCATCAGTCTGGCATTTTCTTTTCCACCTGGTGGTCAGCCAACATTTGTGATGTCTTAGTACTGGAGAAGGAGGGGCCAGGGTGGGATGGAGGTTGTTTATTGATTAAAAGTTCAAACTTCATACAATATATAGAGAATACTGGATGGAACAATGCACAACCAGTGTCTTCTGCACAGAGGAGTTCTGAATTTCTTTGACCTCAAGAGTGAAGCTTGAGAGGTCTGTGGGGATCAGAACCTCAAGGTGGCAGAACACACTGGTTGTGTATAAAGTTGAACATCCTGTATTTTTTATAGTGTATAGTATTATGTGACATGTCCCTGTGGTAGTTCTTTGCTTTCAGAATAAAACTGACTTGTGCAGTCTAGAGGTATCAGAATGCTGTTGTATAACAGAAGAGTACAGTCACATTTTA
This sequence comes from Neoceratodus forsteri, assembly GCA_016271365.2. NCBI lineage: Eukaryota > Metazoa > Chordata > Ceratodontiformes > Ceratodontidae > Neoceratodus > Neoceratodus forsteri. The sequence goes on from CM028131.1 coordinate 1,526,997,332, forward strand.
TGACCTTTGAACTGTGGTACAACAGCATTTTGAAAGGGATGGAATTCTATGCAGAACAGTGCTCTGCTGTACACTATAATACAGTAGAATATTAATTATACATACAATACATGGTATGCAATGCATTCTTATATATTCATATACAGATACAATACTTTTTTACATGGTACCGTACTAGTCACACTACCAGTTACTTACTAATCATGTTCCAGCTGCATGCCCTGACTTTGCAACTACAACTGACAACACCTTTTCTAAATATTCACTATCTCACCTGCACTGTGAGAGTGTGAGTGTCCTCCAGAACTGTAGTATTTTTTCAGTTAGTTCCTCTTTTTTTTTGTCAGCCTGGATTTTCGATGAATGTGTGTTTTCACTGCTTTGTGAACCATCTTTTTAGGATTCATGTCTGGAGACCTACATTGCAGAACAGTGTAGCTGGAATTAAAACAGTCACTATTTAAAGATGATTGTGTGGCAAACAGCTGTGCAGAATTTTTAAATTCCACTTCTACTGGAATTCCTCTGAGTTTGGGAAATGCCACCTAATTCTGCAGAATTCTATCAGAATCAGAATTGTGAAATTCTAAAAGTGGAATGTTATCCACAGAATTACATTCTATAATCAATGCCCCTACTTTTCTGCAGCACACTGGGACCAAGTTCTGCGGCAAGATTACCATTTGTCGCAGAACTTCTGCTGCAGTGGTTTGTAATTTCTGCAGAAGTTCTGCAGCACTAACGAACTACCACATCACAGTGTCAGCTTGTCATCCTTACTTCACTTTCATGGCAATGGGTATAGCAATCAGAATGGGGGAAACACAGTAACACTAGTTAAAAAAATAAAGACTTATATAAATAATTGTATGCCTAAAAAAGCAAAAAAACAAATATCTGTCTCTTAAGGTCCTAGCCTATAATATAAATGAAATATGCAGAGGGGACCATTATGTGATAAATAAGGTATTTCTATACTCATGCTGTCTATACCACTCATGAGGCCCCCACTGTGTATCATTTATATATTTATATGTGCTGTCTATGCCACTCATGAGGTCCCCACTGTGTATCACTTATATATTTATAAGCAATCTGTAACATACATACGACTATGTGTGTGTGTGTGTGTGTATGTATGTATATCTATAGTGAGAGAGAGATACTACATATATATAGTTTTTTTTTTCATTTCCATGAAATTGCATCCTCATTCATACAGGTTCCTTTGGAAATGGAATAAACAGAATAGAGGAGATATTGCAAAACTCATTTTTCATGCCAACCTGCTTCCCCTGACACACTACATAACACTATCAGACCATGACATGCATGTGAACCCATTGTGAGATAAAGCTCTCTAGCCTATCACAATGTGTCCTCATGTGACAGAGCACTGCGCCACACATTCCCAGGCTCAGAGCAGTGATGTGTTCCCCCAATCCTTGTGCTGCCCAGTCAGCTCCCAGAGCTCATCTCTGAACCTTAGTTGCCTGCACAGGAACACAACATTCTACCCTTTAGCCCAACAGCTGGCCCTGCTCACAACGTTTCTCAATAACTTTTAGGTGATTATATCAACCAATGACCATATGTAATCAATATACCTGGCAAAAATGTGTACAGCGCAATTATTTATTTAACAGGTCTATTCTTTCAACAGGTCTACACATTATTATATTCCACTTTTCTGGGCATAATTATTTCATTTTTCTTAAAAATGACAGGTTAATTCATTTTACCAGTTATTTATTTCAGATGGCATCTCTATACCTTAAAGGCACAAATACATTTGTATAAAGTAAAGTATGGATTTAAAAGGTCTATGCTATTGTCAAGGTTTTGTTTAAGTTGGCCCTAGTGTAATAACGTAAGACTGAAAATTGTATTAGGCTGTAGTGCAGGTTGAGCAAATATCACCGTGCCTAATGTGCTGTTCCACCACTTTTGGCAATGAGAGCTGTAGTAGATAAGTGACTATTCATTTCTGTGGCATAATGCAGTCATTTCATTAGCTAATGTATGATGTTATAGCATTGATGACATCACATTTTGAGCATAGAGTGGTTTGGGATATAAGAATAGGGGAAAGGAACCAGGTTCTATGAATAAACATCAATATTAATAAAGAATCACCAAGAACAGTGAATTCTGTGGCACTGCAGAAGTTCTGCAGTAGGTTGCAAGTTCTGTGCAAAATTCAGTGGCTGCAGAATTCTAGGGGGTCTTGTCCATAATCTATGGAAACTGTGGATTCATTTTCTCAAACCACAAAATAATATTCTACAGAGTGCACAGTCTGTGGAACATCATTCTCTAATTTACTTAGAAATGCTTCTCGGAATTCCATGGGATTAAAAAAGAAATTCTGAAAGCATTTCAGAAGTGGAATTGCCATCCTGCACGAATGCAAGCGGAATGAACTTCTGGAGGAGGTGGTATAATCGAAAACAGTGGACAAGGGGCTGGGACAGGGTGAAAGGGAGAGTCATAATGGATGGGAAGATGGGAAGGGGGGATGAGAGGGGGAGGGAGGGAGGAAGACTCCATGTGGAAAAGGGAGGGGGCAGATCCAGTATATTTGAGAGCTGCACACTCGAGCAGACTGGAGACTAAAATGGCCTGTTTCTGCTGGCATTTTTCGTATGTTTATATGTTTGCATGAATTCTACCAGTGGAACTCTACATTCAGCACAGCATTAGTTACAAAGTATTAGCATGCAGACAGTGTATCTATAAAATAATAACCACTGAAGTCCGAAGGTGTCAAACTCCATTGTACACACCTGTTTATAATGGGGGGTGGTGGTGTATAACAGAGTTTGACTAGTGAATATTCTGAAAGAATTTGTATAAAACTGTAAATGCAGTATCTGTGTTTTAAAATTCCATTTAGCAGCTCTCTCAGCTGTTTGTGGTAAAAAGCAGGTTGCACTGTTAGCAGCTGACAGGGCAGAATCCTGTCTCCAGTGCTGCCAAATGGATCCTCGGAGGCATTTGAAATCCACTGTCTCAGGTGGCACTGGTTTTCTGTTTGATGGCCCATTCTGGGCATAGTCTCTGCTGCATTATGTTCAGCTTCTGCCTTCTTTAAAGATTGACTGCGGTACTCTTCTCCGTTCCTGTTTTTTTTATCCCTTCCTGCCGGTTTGACTGTCTAATATCTACCAGTTTTAACCAGCAGGTAAGGTGAATTGGTGGATCCCTGGTGAGCTATGTTGTGTGCTGTCTTTTTTACAGGGGATTTGAGAGGGGTAGATTTGCTACCTGTGTTTTTCATAACACGCCCCACCAGGTCTGCATTACTGGTGGCGGGAGCCTATATATATATATATATATATATGGTGTCTCATTCACCAGTAGGCTTTGTGTCATAGTCGACTTTTTCCACTTGGTTATTATAGAAAAATAAAACATGGGGTGGTGTGGTAAGTCTGTGTTTATGCACACCCTTGGTGTGGGATATCTTAATAAACCACTCAAGCTTTGCTCTCATTCTTTGCTGGATATCCTACACCTCAGGTGTGTATAAAAAAAATCATTACTCACACCTCTGCATGCATTATTCTATACAGTATGTAACATGAGTTAAAATGCTGCTTTACTCTGGTGGTATTTTGACCCAGTTAATCCCCTGCATAGCAATAGACAGTGTTGGCACAGCATGTTTAGAGTCATTGTCCTGATAAAAGTGGTGATTATCAGAAATTGTTTTCTGGGTTTGTATGGTAAAACTATTGGATTTGCTGTCTCAAGTGAATTACAGCTGAAGTTCTATAAGCAAAACTTTCCAATCCTTTCTGTTATCAAAGAACTCTCCTATATGCTGACTACGCTGTTATTTTCACAAGCCACTCTGACCCTGTCCTGCTAGAAAATAACCTACAACCTGGCTTCATTGAAGTAGAGGAATGGTTTAGTGTGCACAAATTGGTCCTAAACTATAAGAAAACAAAAGCTATGTTGTTCACCTCCCGTCGCAATAAGTACAAGAACCATGCTTTGACCATTAGAAATAAACAGGGAGCTCCACTTGAACAGATCCAGCATTTTAAGTACCTAGGAGTAACCTTACATAGTCATCTCTCCTATGTGCCTCACATCAGAAATATTGCCAAGGTCGTCAACATTAGGATTGGGCTTCTCTATAGACACAGGCGGAGTTTGACTCCAGAAGCACTCAAGCTCGGAATCTACAGTTCAGTGTTGTCAATCATCGACTATGGCTTGGTCATATACAGGTCTGCCACCGCTAGTTCACTCAAAAGGCTAACTGTCACTCTAAACAAGGTGTGTAGGCTTCTCACGGGTGCTGCACATCTCACACACACACATGTGAACTATATACTCAAACTGGATGGCTTCAACTAAGTGGTAGGATCAAATACCAAATGTGTCTACTAACTAAAAAAGCATTCCTTGGGCTCCTGCCTCCAGGCATGGGAAAATGTCTGAACCAATCTCGCAGGACCCAACACACTCGCACATCAACCATCCAACTCCTCCTTGTCCCTAGGTGCTGGACAACTCAGTACCAGCATTCCTTTCTTTACAGAGACCCACTTTGGTTCAATGGATTGCACAGTGAATTAACTAATTTACCCAAACTTGGCCAGTTTAAGCACATGCTCCATCAGCATCTCATATTCGATAGCTCCTGAGATTGCACCCCCTAATTAAAGGTATGCCTTTCCTCTGCCCCTAACTCCCCTGTGTCTCCACCCCTGCTCACCCCCTCTCACCCTGACTATACCATAAGATAATTAGACAAGGCCACTGGCTGTTACCCCTCTCACTGTGTCATAACCCTTTTCCCCCTCTTCCTCACCTGCTCTCCCTCACTTCTCCCTGCCTTCTCCTTCAACAACACTCTCAAGGCCTCTGGCTGCTGCCTCCTCTTTTCTTTTCATTTGTTTACTACCATTCTCCTATTGAACATTGCCAATTACGTTTGATGAATTACACACTATTACTGTATGTTAAAAACTCAATTGTTAGTTCTTCCCATGACTGTCTGTAGCCTTCCCCACTGACGTGGAACCTTTGTAAATGAGCTGCTTTTCGCTCAAAGGTATTTTGTAATCTGAGATTGAATAAATAAAAAAATAAAATAAAATAAAAATCCAATTCCAGAACAAAATGACATTAGCATTCTATTCTGAAGGGCCTTTATCAAGACTGTTTGCTTTGTTGTCCATCTGGAGGAGAAAATTATGATGTAAGAAAGTGGCTATCAATTCAAATGATAAAACAATGGCTGGAAAACAAGCATTCTGGTTGGCTGACTACATTCTAAAAGGGTTTGAGTAATGGCTAGAGAAACTCTTTGTACAATAGAATGATAGAATTTGAACTATTAAAACATTCATTTTGAAAAAAGAAAACATGAAATTATTTTAATTTATTAAAGAGCTAGTGGAGTCAAAACAGCCAGACAGGAAAATCATACAAATTTTAATTAGTAGTTAGCTGTAACTTTTTATTTCTGAAGTATTTTTCTATTTTCTTTTGCTCATCAGAAAGTCTTCTATGTGATAATATTGTGCTGAATATGTGCAACAGCTCTTAGCCTGGCAGCTGACATATCTAACTCTACTGCCCCACACTACATCATCAGCATTATGATCTCACTGACAGTAACATCACAGGTGAATGACCTGGCAGTCTCTCACTTGCTGTTCCTAAGTAGCAGTGATGTCACAGTCAGTGAGGTTATAGTGCTGATGATGTAGTGTGAAAGCAGCAAGCAAAATAAGTCAGCTGGCAGGCTAAGAGCTGTTCCACATCACACCTACTAACATCAGTTAAACAATCTTCTAATTAAACAAAGGAAAAGAAAAGTACCTCAGATGTGAAAAGTAATAGTTGGCTGCTTTTAAAATCTAATATTAGTTTTAGGCAATACACTAGCTCTTTAAAGCAGAAAGGTGCTCCAGGTATTAGGCTGCCATATTTAATCTAACCCTTGAAGCACAAGGCACTCAGCTGCATCTTGTGCCTCATGAACCCCTGGGATTAAAATAACTACTGGTAACCCATCTCTAGGTTGAATCTGAATGCCTAAGTATATTCTGTTTTTATTCACAAGGATACAAGATGCATAGATATTGAACAAAAATAGAAGAGGAAAAGAAATAAGGGCCTCAGCTGGGATTTGAAACCAGGCCGCTCAGAATGCCATTCTGCTGTGCTTTGAGCTGCACCACCAAGATAACTGGAATACTGGGACTCTCAGAAACACTTTACTCTTTCTCAAATGCACAGTGGAGCACAGCTGGTAGCACAGCAGAATAATGTTCTGAATGACCTGGGTTCCAAATCCCAGCTAAGGGTTTATTTCTTTTCCTGTTTTGTCTGTGTTCCATTAATATTCACAGCACATCCTTGTGAACAAAATTGTAATTAACTGTAGCACCAGGTTATGCATTTCAGAAGAATGTAAGGTGCTTCTAGCTGTCCCAGGTTTCCATTTGCCTTGTAGTGCAGTGGAATGACATTCTGAGTGGCAAAGGTCAGTTAAGGCACTTATTTCTTTCTCTCTTTTGTCTGATTGTGTTCCATATATATGCACACTGCACCACTGTGAATAAAAAAATACATTAATTTGTGCAGCACCAGCCTGTGCATTTGAGAAAGAGTAAGGTGTTTCTGGGAGGCTCAGGTTTCTGCTTGTCCTGATGGCACAGCTGGTAGTGGAAAAGAATGGTATTCTTAGTGGCCTGGGTTCAAATCCCAGCTAAGGGACTTATTTATTTTTCCTTTCTGTCTGTTTTAATGTTATGTTATCATACAATGTAACTGAAGGCTACATACAAGGTCACATCAAGAACATTCCATGACAGACATCCCACAGGGCTATATAGGTTGTCAAGGACAACACTAAAACACTGAGTTAAACATAGAATGGATTTAGAACGAGAGAATGTCATGTTGTCCATTATTCCTGGAAAGTGAGTTCCATGACACATACGCAATGAGTAGCTATAAAGTTCCATTGCAGTCTTTGCAAATGTTCTAAATTAAACCTCTCCAGTATGGTGGCTTTTTTCCCCTCATTGAGTATATCATATGAGATCAAAGATGCAAAATCTTAAAGCAACACAGCAATGTTTAGCTCCATTAAAATATGAGTATTTAATAACTGTTTTATTTTTTTTTCTCAAGAAAAAAGATGTCCACCACATTTGTCTTAGAAATAGTACTGTAGACCTGTCAAGGATTAAGATACAAACCTCATGGTGCTCAGCATAGGAGGTACCTAGAAAAACAGATCTAGCAGGTATGATAATATTTTTATTAATTGTAGCTGAAACTAGCTTTTTGTAAAAATCTTTTTTTCATTGCATGGTGTCTTTAAAGACAGACTGTGGTCCCCACCAAGTGAAGAACTGTTAGCATCATCAGAACTCAATTACAAAACATTTCTCCACTTTTTTGACTATGCCATTCTTTCCTTTAGTTACATGAACACTAATTTGTGCCACAGTTCATTACAGCTAAGGCTGAGACTGGATCTCAAGTCTTAAAGTAACAGTGCAATGCAAAAAGTATTTCCTTCCTCCTTCCTTCCTTTACAATACCTATGAGTCAGGGACTCTTTTACATAGGTTCCATGTCAAAATGTTTTCCAAACTGCTAGTTTTAGCTACAATAAATAAAAATATTAGCATACTTGTCAAATCTACTTTTCTAGGCACCTGCTGTTCTGCAAACAATGAATTATTTAATTTTCTCGATCCTAACCCTTACCAGACATACAATGCCATTTCTGTGCTAATTTTGGCTGCTATCTTTTTTCTTGAGAAAAAACTAGATAAAAACATTCATAAAATACTCAGATTTTAGTGTAACTTGAAAATGTTACCACCAAATTAAACTGGAAGATGCCTGGAATCTTTTATAGTGAAAAAATGTCGGGTCACATTTTTTTGCCCAGTTTCGTTGCACTGCTGCTTTAGTGCCTTGCTTGTGACATCACAGGTACGTCACAGTGACTTCTGCTCCAAGCTGCTCTTTTTGTATGTTAATACTGTACATCCTAGGAGACCATTCTTACAATTTTAAGAGTGGTCTTGAGTGCATTCTCAAAGTATGAGAACTGTGAACTGAAGATGAGCAGTCCGTTACCTGAGAATGCAAGTGCAACTATATATGTATATATATATATATATATATATCTTTCTTTGTGTTTCTTACTGCATAAGAATGTTGTCTGATGCTGTTTGGGCACAAGGGCCATGAAGCAAGAGGAAGGAGGTGCTGTTAGAACTTTACTACTCTACTGGGAATAAAGAACTATAACTCTACTACTGGGACCTTCAATTTAGTGTAAAAACAAAAAGGAGTTAGTGTGTTTGTCTGAGTTGGGTGAAGTAAATTGTTATCTGTGCAGTTAGCTAGGTGAAGAATGAAACTTTGAATTGGGGGAGTGGCTTAGGTAACAGGAAGCCAGGTGTTTGCAATTTAATCTGCCCTAGATAGCTTTTGGCAGAGAACAAGAAGAGGAAGGAGGTGCTGTTAGATGTTTACTACTCTACTGGGATTACATTGCCCTCCCTCCACTTTACCCCCCCCCTCCACCCTTAGCCAGTTCTACTTTTATAGGCGCAGAATTTGACTGACAACAGGAACTTCCTGTTTGGAAGTAGGAAGGAGTGATCACAGAGGCACAAAGACTCACCATCCTAGAAGGAAAAGTAGTCTCTCCATCCCCCCAGATGCTGGAGGTCTACTGAGCTAGTGGGAAGAAGACTGCTGAGGAATATAAGAACTTCTTGTCCCAGAACAGGAAGAGCAGGAGCTTTAAGGGCACGGAGGCAGTAGGAAAGTAGGGAAAAAAAAAAATATATATATATATATATATATATATATAAAACATAAAAAAAGTAAATAAATAAACAGAGAGAGGAAAGAGTAAGCATACAAAACAACAGTTGAGTGGCCACAAATAAGACATGATGGGGTGGTGCAGTGCATGGCTGTGGAGCTGCAGTCTTCCTGGAGACATTCTGGAGGATGCAGTGTTGTCCCATCTGCAGGCACCTCTCTGGGCTGTGGGAGAAGGTGCTCATCTCCAGGCTGCATTGGCCAGGATTCAGGGGACCTCCTCTCCCACTCAGGGACCACCAGGGCTGCCACTACTGCCTCAGAGGTTGCCAAGAAAGAGGAGCAGTTAGACCACAGTGGGCTCAGAGAGGGTTAGGGTGGTGGAACAGAGTCACATCCCTCCAGTTGTACCTCTCCACAATTCATATGCCATTCTGGCAGAGTGTGATTCCTCTATGGAGGCACCCGCAGTAGAGACCAAGGAGGATGCTGGGAACCTCCACAAAGGAGACCCACAGGAGGGTGGCATGGGACCCACAGGGGAAGGAAACAGCTCCTGTTGGGAGACTCAGTTGTTAGGAGGGTAGAACTGGGGGAAGGGGAGAGGGAGGAAAGGTGCCTGCTTGGCACCATGGCTTGGAGGGACAGGGAGCAAATTCTCAGGATCGTGGAAACAGCTGCATGGGGGAAGGAGGGAGCTGGATGTCATTGTCCACCTAGGGACAAATTATCTGGCTGGGGATCAGGGCTGTGCAGAAGGAGTTTGTGGGGTTGGGGAGGGGCCTTAGACAAGTAGCATGCATGGTAACCTTCCGGAGGTGCTGCCTGTCTTTGGCATGGGTGAGACAAGGGTGCTCCACACCATGGGATTCAATCAATGGTTGACAAAACTGGTGCAGAGATCAGGGTTTTGGCTTCACTGGGGATTGGGGGTCCACCTGGAGGGATACAGGCCTATACTGATGTGATGGTCTGCATCTGTCCAGGAGGGGAAACAGGACTCTAGATGATAGGTTTAAATGCTTCACTGGCAAGCATTTAAACTAGCCAAGGGGGGAGGCACTGAAAAGGAGCAAGGAATCCTAGCCCCCAAAAAAATCAGGGTAGTTATTGAGGTAAACACCAGGATAAAGAAGTCGATAAGGAGAAGCCTCAGGTAAATGGAGAAAAGGCAAAGGCAATAAGGTCAGGGATGGAGCAAAAGGGTAAGGCCATCAAAAAATGTAGGATAATGAGTACCAATGCCCATAGTCTAGGTAACAAGATCCCTGAACTGGTGGCCTTGATGGAAGAGGGACACCTGGATATCGTGGCAGTCACAGAAACATGGTACACAGAGAACCATGACTGAGATGTCAACATACCAGGGTACGCAATCTACAGGAGGGGGAGGGTAGAAGGGGAGGAGGAGTAGCTGCCTATGTAAGGGAAGGGATCAAAGCAATGGAACTAAAGGGTAAACAAGGAGGAGAGGAGGCACTGTGGGTCACCCTGGAGACCGGAAATGGCACCACAATCTGCACAAGGGTTGTATATAGATCCTTGTCTCAGGGGGAGGAAATGGACAAGGAAATGATAAAAGGCATTCTTAGGATGGCAGAGAAAAGGGAGATATTGTTGATGGAGGACCTGAATATGCTAATTGTTAACTGGAGCACCTTTGCTGCAGCCACATCAAAGAGCAGGGTTATTCTTGATGCCCTACCGGGGGCATACCTCAGTCAGTTAGTGTTGGAACCCACTCGGCAGGGAGCAATCTTAGATCTGGTACTCTCAAATGGGGATGGAGAGAGGATCTCAGATCTAGAAGTGGGTAGCCATCTGGGAACAAGTGACCACCAAACAGTGTGATTCACGATAAAACACAGCCGCAAAGTCAAGCCATACAAAAGTGAGGGTACTGGACTTTAGGAGGGCTGACTTTGTCAAAATGGGAGAGTGCCTCAGAAAAGCACTAGCAAATAGGCAAGAAGGAGGGGTGGAGGAACAATGGGGAAACATCAAAACTGCCTTCACAGAGGCAACAAGCCTTTATGTGAAGCAAATAAACAAATCAAAATGAAAGAAAAAACCACTATCATTCTCAAAAAGAGGTGACGGGGAAGGTTAAGGAGAAAAATATAGCATTCAGGAAGTTTAAGGAAACACAGAAGGAGCAGGACAGAGAACTGTACCAGTTAAAGCAGAAGGAAGTGGGGAAGGCAGTCAGAATAGCAGAGGCCGAAACCGAGGAAAAGATAGCCAACTCAGTTAAGAAGGGGAGATGAAACCTTTTATAGGTACATTAGGGGGCAAAGAAAAACCAAGGGAGGGATAGTGAGGCTTAATAAAGGGAAGAGTGGGTGGGCAGACAGGGACAATGAAAAAGCAGAGATACCGAACAAATATTTCTGCTCAGTATTCAGAAAAGAAGAGGAGAGGGAAGTACCTAATCCAGTCAATATAAGCACTCTGGATAGGGTGGGTCGATACCAGTCCTTTCACAGAAGAAAGGATTCTGAAAGAACTCCTAAAACTGATTGTGGACAAAGCAATGGGACCTAATGGGATTCATCCCAGAATTCTAAAAGAACTAAGGGGAGGGCTAGTGACACCACTGACTACCCTTTTTAACGAATGATGGGAGGATGGTACAGTACCTAAGGACTGGAGGAGGGCAGATGTGATTCCCCTTCACAAAAGTGGGAGCAAAGCAGAGGCAGGAAACTACAGAACTGTTAGCTTGACCTCAGTGGTAGGGAAAATGATGGAATCACTTCTGAGAGAAAGAATTGTTGAGTACCTAGAGGCCATCAATGCACAGGACCCAAGGCAGTACTGATTCACATTGGGAAGGTCATGTCAGACAAATCTAATACATTTCTTTGACTGGGTGACCAACATAGTAGACCAGGGAGGGCCTGTGGACATGGCCTACCTAGACTTTAACAAGGCATTTGACACAGTCCCACACAAAAGATTAATAAACAAATTAGCCAGCCTGGGAATGGGTCCCAGGGTGATAGCCTGGGTAAAACATTGGCTGGACAACAGGACACAGAGGATAATAGTAAACGGAGTAATGCACCTGGGAAACAAACACCCAGGGGAAGAGTACACAATGGGGGGGGGTAGTAACAACAACAAAAATGGAAAGGGACCTGGGGGTAGTCACAACAGATGACCTAAAGGTAAGCAAGCAATGTGAGAAGGCAGTAGGTATAGCTGGGGGAATACTGGGTTGTATAGGGAGAGGCATTGTCAGTAGAAAACAAGAAGTTGTTATTCCTCTGTACGGACTGTTGGTGAGACCCCATTTGGAGTACTGTGTGCTGTTCTGGAGACCCCATCTTTGCAAGGACATAGATAGGATGGAAGTGTCCAGAGAAGGGCAACTAAAATGGTGCAGGGTCTGCAACAGAAACCATACAAAGAGAGACTAAAGGAACTTAATATGTATACCCTTGAGGAAAGAAGGGAGAGGGGGGACAAGATAGAAACTTATAAGTACCTTAAGGGAATCAACAAAGTCTAAGAGGGTAGCATCTTTCAGAAAAAGAGATGTGCAAGAACAAGGGGACACAGTTTGAAGATAGAGGGGAAACAGCTCAGGGGCAATGTGAGGAAGTATTTTTTCACAGAGAGGGTGGTGGACACATGGAACAGCCTTCCTGAGGTGGTTGTGGGGTCAAAAACAGTGGGGTAATTCAAAAATGCATGGGACAGACATAAGGCAGTTCTAGTGGGGGGTAGGAAGAAGTAGGCTGTTGGTTAACTAGTATCTGCAGCTTATCCAATAGGTAGGAAATGGGCAGACTAGGTGGGCCATGGGTCCTTATCTGCCATCAGTCTATGTTTCTATGTTCTCTATGAAGCGAAGCTGAGTAGTTCTGTCACCCAAACAGCATGAGATAACATTCTTATGCAGTAAGAAACGCACACAAGTTGACATATTAATATATTATGAAGCAGTCAAACATATTCCTGCAACATAAAATTGTCAGTGTAACTGTTTAAAAGACATTTTATTTTATAGTTTTCAGTTCCCCTTCTGTAATTCTGACAAGTAGTACAGTCCCGACATGCTCTGATGTGGTAGTGGGCAGCGACTAACAAAACTAAGTTTCCTTCTGTTTGTTTTACATTAAAAAACAATTTGGGAGGCTTTTTTATTTTATTTTTTCACATTTTCTTAAGTATTTTTGAAACCCACCAGCCTTTTAGAGGCAGGCAAATGTGGAACAGAATGGTGAGCAGCGAGTAGCATTTGACAGCGGAGGCAGCAGAATGAAAGTTAGCGTACTACATGAGGCAGCATCCGTGACACTCAATAAGATGTATGGTGGTTCTCTTCTCTGATTGGAGGAAAATCTGAGACTGCATTATAATAACCATAAGAGTGATGCACTGGGTAGGTGTGCATAATGATTTTTTTAATATTTGGTAACCGACTGAGTACACTGCGTTAAATGACCCACGACCTGGATATGAAAGGCAACAACATTTAATTAAACAGCATCTAATACTTACATAGATACATAGATACATAGATACATAGATACATAGACAATGTCGGCAGGTAAGGGCCTATGGCCCACCCAGTCTGCCCATTTGAGCTTGTAAGTTCAGTTTATGTTTTCCTAGAAGTCTGTTGCCCCTTACCCCTGACCTCCAGAATTCCTTTATGTCTATCCCATGCATTCTTAAATCCTGTGATTGTTTCAGCCCCACCACTTCCTCTGGCAGGGTGTTCCACTTGTCCACCACCAGTTCTGTGAAGAAATTCTTCCCACGTTTCCTCTGAATCGTCCTCCCTCCAACTTCATCCCATGCCCTCTAGTCCTGGAACATCTTTTTTCACTTAAAATCGTGCATTCCTGCACCCTGTTCCTCCCTCTAAGATACTTTATGTCTCTATCATATCCTCTCTCCCTCCTTTCCTCCAGGGAGTACATGTTCAGTTCCTTCAACCTGTCCTCATAGGACTTGTGATGCAATCCATGCACCATCTTTGTTGCCCTCCTCTGAACCTTCTCTATCCTGTCTATGTCCTTACGTGAGGTAGGGTCTCCAGAACTGTACAGTGTACTCCAGGTGGGCCTCACTAGTGTCTTGTATAGTGGAATTATGACCTCCCTTTTCCTGCTGGTGATGCCCCTGCCTATACATCCCAGCATCCTATTTGCTTTACCTGCTGCCTTGTCACACTGTTTCCCCGCCTTGAGGTCATCAGAGATGATAACCCCAAGATCCCGTTCCTGCTTGGTGCATGGTGCACTTCATTACAATAAGTCCTACCTATGTGGGATAGGGAAGGGAGGCAGGCTAGCATAAGGAGTGCTGAAACAGGGGAGTTTAACAGTTGGCTTAGGACATGGAGTACCACTTTACAGGGGACTGGGGGGACTTCTGGGACAGAAGGTTCTTCAGGGGTGACAGACTTCACCTGATGAGCGAGGGGGCCAGTGTGTGCTGGGGCAGAAGTTTGACATCTATATCAGATGTTTAAACTGACTGCAGGGCAGTCTGGGTCTAGGAGAACCATGGCGGATGGTGAGTAGAAGGGGATCTATATAGTACTTCCCCACTTCCGGGGACTATAGCAGCAAACAAGATACAAGGAATGCATTAGTGTTTACAGGACCAAGGGAATGGGCAGTAGTGAGGGGGAACATAAATGGAAAAAGCACCAGCGGGGGGGGGGGGAGAAAACATGGAAAACAGATGGACAGTAACAAAGTTAGAGCAGGGGTCAGATGGAAGGGGTATGCCTTAACGCAAGGAGCCTAGGTAACAAACTCAGTGAGCTCCAGGCACTGATGGCAGACACTGAGGTGGATCTTGTGGCCACCACAGAAGCATGGGCCACAAATAATAATGACTGGGAGATGATGGTCCCTGGGTATTCATTGTTCAGGAGGGATAGAAGAACTGATGGGGGGGGGGAGTTGCCTTTTTGTCAAGGAGGGCATTGAGGTGGTAGAAGATGGGTGCATTAGGGGTAACAGTGGGGAGACTGAGTCGGTATGGGTGTAACTCACGGTAACCTCAGGCAGGAAAGTACACTTGGGTGTGATTTATAGACCTCCATGGCAAGGAGAAGAAAGGGACAGAGAACTCAGAGAAGAATTTGAAAGAGGGGTAGCAAAGGGGAAAGTAGTGGTGGTAGGACCCCTGAACCTGCCAGTCATCAATTGTGATGTTTCATAGCCAAAGTGGCAGGAGTCAGGCCTTGCAGGATGCCTTCAAGACTGTTTACTGGTGCAGCTAGTTAAGAACCCACCAGGCAGACCATAAAACTTGATGTGGTGCTTATCAAGTCCGAGATGGTGGGAGCTGTGGAAATAGGGGAGGTGCTGGGGAACAGTGACCAGAATTCTGTTTGGTATGAATTGGTCCTCAGGGCTGGAAATCCACAATTGAGAACTGAAGTCCTTGACTTTAGAAGGGCAGACTTCACTAGGATGAGGGAACTGGTCAGGGGTACATTAGTAGGGGTGGAGGATGTAGATGGGATGGAGGAGAGATGGGGGTAATTAAGGGAGCCATCTTTGAGACATCTCAGGTATGCATGAGAACAGTAACAATAAAAAAACAGGTTTAAGAGACCACTATGGTTCTCAGCAAGGGTCAGGGAAGTGGTAAGGGCCAAAAAGAAGGCCTTGTATGCATACAAGGAAAAGCAGGGGGAAGTAGAATGGGAGAATTAGCTACAGAAAAATAGGGAGGCAAACAGGGCTGTTAGGGAAGCAAAAGCAGACAAAGCTGCGTTTCACAGAGGGGGTCAAGAACAGAGAAAGAGTTTTTCAGATACAGTATGTCAGTGAAAAAAGGCGGGAGAATCACAAGGCTAGTTGGGGGGGGTAGGGTGATAGAGAAGGGTGGGCAAAATGCCACTGTCCTGAGTGACTACTTTTGCTCAGTTTTCACTAAGGAGGATGGTGGGTCAGTGCCAGAGAGTGGCATCACAGTGGCCACTAAGGGAGCCCCAGAAATGAGAAAGCCATTGCTTACTAGTGAAAGGGTTCTGAAAAGGCTGGCAGCCATTAGGATAGATAAGGCTGGGTGTGCTGTGGGGCAGCAAACATGGCAGACATTAATTAATGTAGCTCAGAGCCAGAGAACTACTAAAACATTATATTTATTGCTAGATCGACTGAAACTTCATCTTCTTGACATATCCTGGTTGGAAAAACAATAGAGCAGCAAGATGGGTCCAAAACAGGACCAAAAACAGAATACTGAAAGTATGGAAAGAGTTTTCCTCCATTCTCATCCGGGGAAAGGACTAGGGCCCGTTACAACAGGTGGCTCCTTTAAAGCAGACCTTCCAATGTCACAGATTATTTCGATGCTTACGATGATTCAAGCTACAGGGAAGAAACTAATAAAAGGCTGGAAGTGGTTGAAAACAAGCTAACTGGTGTGGCTGCATGGGATGGGGGGTGGCCCTCGGGGAATAGAGCCAAGTTGGAGAAATGCACAATCTACACTTTAACTTAAATTAAACAAAGATGCCTCCCAACTGGATTATTACCCTTCTCATGGGCTCCCCGTGAACACACCCGGGGTCAGAGACATATGCACCTGGAATGAGGACGGGGACAGGAAACTACCGGTTTAGGTATGATACTGAGTAGACTACCAAGGGACCCCTTGGGATATAGTGCCATGAATCAGTTAACAGGATTAGATAAATAAAACTATAAAGATGACTAATTATGTCTGCCTACTATTGCTGCTTGCCTGCTGATGCTCTCTCTGCCTTTCCTCTATCCTGCCAAGGTTGCCCTACTCATCTGTCACCCATGGAGTCCGATGCCTAGATGATGGAACCCGTCATCTTCCCCCCTCTTAGAGTGGGAGGACCTGGCTCCCTCTCTCCTTTGGGCTGGACAGTGCTTACTCCAGCCATGTTGATAACTAAAGCAGATTAGCTGCTGGATCATGAAGAATATCTATACACCCGATCTTCCTGAAGCAGAAGACATGGCTCCTCCACTCTTCTGATTCGACAGGTATGTGGGGTTCCAGCATCAAAAGGGGGGTGGGGGATTCAACAGAATAGAATAAGCTGTCCAATAAGGTGAACTGAACAGTCCTTGTGGGCTCTGTGGTTGGGAGCAGCCGAAACAGATGTGAACTTTCCAAGCCATTCAGGGAGGGATGAGTTAAAGAGAGCTTTGAGGTACACTCACCCTCCTTGATAAGTCCATCTGCCCAGAAGCATAGGCAAGGAACTCTACACTGAGGTGATGAGGTTTACCCTGTGGCTTTCGGAATGACTGGACACTATACATACAGTACTCCTACCAATCTCTATACCAGGCTCACAGTGGCCACTATGTTGGACCTCGCTTGCATGTAACAGAGCCTTCCACTCTTCTCCATGATAATGCCACCACTGCTTTTGGGGAGCTGATATGACGTCACTCTTCTTTCCCCTTTTCCTTCTATCCAATATTGTCACCTATCCTAAATTCCTTCATCTTTAAATTTTCCTTTCCTATCCCATTCCCAACCATGACATTAGTTTTGTCAGGAGGCCCCTTCAGTGAGGTGACATCTCCAGGTCAGGCGGCTGCTCGACTCAGTGGATCATGTATATGATCCAACCCCATGGAAGCACCCAGGTTATCCAGACAGACAAGGAGACCAGTTGGTCGTTTGCCCTCTGTAGTTCAACAAATGTTAACATTGTTAATGGTTAATACTAGAGCTCCATTGTTTGGAGCCTCTAGTAAAGATGTTCTTCAATGTACTTATGTATATAGCTATTCTACTGTGTTATTTCTTCTTAAAAGTCAGCAGGCTGTATATGTAAACAAGGTGAACCAGGCAGGGGTCCGGGGGACAGGGGTGGAGTGGTCCCCGAGGAGGATTGCCAAATTAAACATCCTCCACCAGGCATACTTAAATGACTTCTCTCCCTTCCCAATTGCTTTTGCTTAATGTAAATGGCCTTTCTACCCCAGTTAAGAGATCCCGCATGATGGCCTATCTTAAAAAAACTAAATCTGACTTGATCTATCTGCAAGAGACCCATCTGACCAGCGTGAAGCACTCTAAATTATCCAAATTTGGCTATAGAGGAGTCTACGCCTCATGATAGCTAGGAGGTAGAAGGGGGGGTGTTGTTATACTAATACTCTCCCATACTACCTCTCAAGCAGATCAGACATGGGAGACCCCAGAAGGCAGACTGGTGATAGTGCATGGCCTGCTAAACTAGAAAGAGGTGACTGTCGCTAATATTTACTTGCCACCAGGTATTAAGACCCCAGCACTTAAACTACTCCTAGACCTGTTCTCGCTGGAGGAGAGGAGGGACCAGGGGGGCATGATTGAGGTCTTCAAGTACCTAAAGGGAATCAAAAGGGTAACTAGAGATGGGATTTTTAGGCTGAAGGAGGTGGGATCGCAAGAGGACATAGTTGGAAGCGCGAAGGTAGAAGGATGAGGGGGAAAGGAGGAGGACGTTTTTCATGGAGAGGGTGGCGGAACAGTGGAATGTGCTGCCCAGGGAGCTGATAATGGTTTCTATGGTGGTGGGCTTCAAGAGAGGGTGGGACAGGTACAGGCAGGGTAAGAAGCAGGGGTTGGCAAGGCCGGTGGGGTGGGGATGGGGGGAAAGAGAAACAGGGAATGAAGACAGGAAATGGCTCAGTTCCCACCCAGGGTTCTGAAGTACAAGCAGACTTTATAGACTATAAGGCCTGCTCTGCTGGCAACTAGTATGTTATAAAATAATGCAATTTACCAGGGGCACCCTGATGCTGGGGGAGATTTTAACACCTCTACAGACCCTAGACGGGACACATCAAACCGCAAACCCAGCAGACAGACCCCAGCACAGAAGTTCCTCAAATGATTTACTAGAGAGGTAGGATGGGTAGATGTCTGGTGCCATTTACACCTTTGCACCAGAAACTACACCTTTTACTCTACGGTACATAAAACATACACACGTATAGACAACTACTATACACAAGTAGAAAATCTGTCACAATTTAGAGATTACCATATAAGAAGCTGGCCCATCAGTGCAGCGGTTGGACTTCTGCTTGCAATGCCAGTGACCTGGGTTCGGGAACAGACCCAGGTTGCCAGAGGGCCAGCTGGGGGAGAAGGATGGAGTGTCCTGTAGACTGCTCTCCTTCTCTGGAGGGAGGGAGGGTGATGAGTGTGTCTGGCGCTCGATGGACTCCTGGCAGAGGCCGGGGGTAGCACAGTGACCATGTGTCAACAAGTGCTAGGGGGTGGGGCGGAAGCAGGACATCATTGCATGCCACCCCCCCTTAAGGGGGAAAAACACCACCGATGCCTAGATGATATCCTCCCCCACTTCCATAGCTTCAGGCCGACTCCTTGGCCTATCCCAGTGTCCATGGCACTTAATGGGGGAGCTGAGTGCCGTGGCTCCACCCTGGGGGGAATGCCGGGGGAATCGAGGAGGGTGACCATTGTGAAGCGGAGCGAGAGTCTGTGACTGGACTGAGGTTCCAGCATGGTGGGGACAAAAAGAATATAAAATTAAAAAAAAAGAGATTGCCATATAAGGGACATACTACACTCAGACCATGCCCCAATAGTTAGCAGATGGGCATAGGGCAGGAGATACGTAACAACTTTTGCGACTAAACCCCTATTATTTAAAATCCCCTCAATTCATCAAATACATAACAAAATGCATGGAAGAAATCTAGGAGAACAACCCCCAAGTGGACTCAGATCCAGCAATCTACTGGGACACCCTCAAAGTAGCACTAAGGGATAAGATCATATAGTACACAGCTAGACAATTTAGATTATGCTGTGAGCAAAAACAGCATTTGGAGGAAACCCTGCACTTCTTACAAGTGGTACACCAGCAGGGTGACTATTCAGTTGCATCACAGCTAAAGCACACCAAAGCCGAACTGGACACGCTATTCAAACACCAGGCTGAGATAGCCCTTACATTTCTATGAAAAAATATTACGAGATCGGTCCAAGGGCTACTCGCCTACTTGCTTATCAACTGCGGAAACAGAGACATGCAGTCAATATAACTACCCTGACACCCCTGCAAGTTTTTCTACCTACTATGCTAATCTATACATACCAGAGCAAAAGTGACTCAGAACTCCATAAGTAAATACTCACAGCCCCTGACCCTCCCCAGTCTCATGCAGGAGCAAGAACAACTGCTGGCCCAAATAACTGAGATGGAGCTAAAAGCTGCCATTGCCGGGTCAAAGCCCCTTAAAGCCCCTGAACCAGATGGCTATGGGGCAGAGTACTACAAAAAGCTGACCGAACAAGTATCCCACCACCTGCTAAAGGCCTTCAATTCGACCTTAGAGGGAGATCGACCTCCTCCATCATGAGCATTTACAGCCATCTCAATCCTATTAAAACCAGGGAAGAGCCCACAATACTGCCCCTCATACAGACCAATTTCTGTCCTTAACTCGGATTATAAATACTTTATGAGTATTCTGGCAAACCATATAGACTCGCTTCTCCCCCAACTGATAAGTATAGACCAAACTGGATTTGTGAGAGTTTGCTCAACCATAGACAACATCAAATGGACTCTCCATGTCATACACCAAATACAGTAACAAAACCTCTCTGCAGCCCTAATTAGCCTAGATGCTGAGAAGGCTTTTGACCGGTCTCCTGGCCCTACCTATACTCTGTAATGGAAGGATGGGATTCCGATTGAGCTGATACGGGTTCTCAAAATATATACACAAACCCAAAGGCATGTGTCAAAGTCGGAGGTCATCACTCACCATACTTCCCACTACAGAGGGGCACCCGCAGGATGTCCTCCTCCCTTTACTATTTGCCATTTATCTTGAGCCCCTTGCACAGCTGTAATGTGGGAATTGAACTCAATTAGAGCGGTCCTCCTGGAGGGGAGGAACACCGCATAGCATTGTATGTGGATAACGCCTGCTGTATTTGAATAATCCTCCATACAGGCTCTTCAGTCCATCTTAGAGGAGTTTGGGACCTTATCAGGATATAAAATCAACCTAACCAAGACTGAGGCTCTAACTTTCCATTACCAACCATCTCAAGCAACCTGAAACAGAGCCCCCTACAGGTGGGACCTTGATAAACTACAATATCTAGGGCTACAACTATCAAGAACCCCAAAAGAAATATACAATAACTGTCCCCCTTTACCAAACAGCTCACCAACGATTTAGTTAACTGGAATACCCTGCCATTGAGCTTATCCAAACGGATCAAAGTGATCAGAATGGTAACACTCCATGGGCATTATATTTATTCACAAACCTCCCTATTCTGTAGTCCACTTTTAGGGCATGGAATAAAGCAATTTCTCATTTTGTATGGGCTGGGAAGAGGCCTAGGGTTAAGTTACAACAACTCTACCTGTCAAGGAACCATCCCTCCCTAACCTGATATACTACTACTAGGCTGCACATCTAACCCACTTGTTAGCCCGACAGCTTTCCATCCCACAATCCCACTGGAGACAGATTGAGGAATCACTGATATTGGGCCCAGCATTACATAAAGCAATGTATCTTCCGGACCATAACCCGAAAAATACCCCCACAGTAAACCCATGGCTGGGGAATCTAATCACCACATGACACTTGATAAAGCGGGCACTTCACCTCACCCCATTTTTATACCTGATCTGCCCAATATCGCAGCTACCTGATTTTCACCCCCATACAATAGATCACAGATTCCGAGAATGGGAGCGCTACTCACTAAAATACCCCTTTCAACTTATAGCACAGTCAACACTCAAATCCTTTGATGTAGTACTTACAGAATATGGCCTTCAAAGAGCAGATTTAACAGATATCTGCAATTAAGACATTACAGCCAGACACTCCCCAGAGCGGTTCTCATCCCAGAGGAACTCCCTCCCCTAATTCCCTCCACAGTTTCCCTCATTAAAACACAACACGTGGAACATATGGGCTGTACTTTATATAAACCATACTTGAATCCTCTGTCCAATACCAACCCCACTAAACTGAAATGGCAAGAGGAACCAAACACCCCAATCACGGATGAGCTCTGGCAGTGGGCATGTCAAAACTTTGCCAAAATAACTAGTTCATATCAGTGGTGGGAGTATGCCTGGAAACAGTTAATAAGATATTTTCTTACACCAGTCATTACTAGGCATTACTCCCCAACTGGAGACTCTAGCTTCTGGAGGGGATGTGGAGAGCAGACTGCACATCACACACACGCATATAATGTGGAGTTGCCCGGTACTACAGCCACACTTGGAGCAGACACAAAAGGGACAAGGGGAACTGTTTGGTAGACCAATGCAGCTGACTCACGAGCTTTACCTATTCCTACAGTACCCCTCAGACTGCAGGGACCCCCATACAAGTTATCTCCTAGGAATTGTAATCACTGCAGTAAAGAAATCCATTAACAAACTCTGGCTGTCCTGGAAAATACCCTCTGTTGTAGACTGGTGGTCAATAACCAAACAGATCTACCAGATGGAAAAGATTACACATAAACTGAGTGACCAGGAGGAGAGATGCTCGTCGCACTGGACAGGATGTCTTCTATATTACATGCTAAAAGACAAGGAATTTGTACTCTGATAAGAATTAATGTAGGATCAACAGGAGATACTGAACTTTGGGGACCCCCCTTTTGTGATATGGGAGTCTTCACCTGCCACCCCCGGGCCTGAGGGGCACCCCACCTGGACAGTAGGGTCGAACTCACTGTAACCATAACTATAAACTGTTGTAGAAAGCCCAGGGAAAAAAACAACAATTCAGATTAGGATCCCCTCCCTCATCATGAGCTGTACCAAGGAATGGAAGGTCCAAGGTATTCATTTCTGAACATCCTTGAATATGATACAGATACAGTGGTAAGAACCTATATTACCTGATTTAATTGTAACTGTAATACTGTCATTCCCATGAACTTGCTGGCTGTAAAATTGTTCCAATAAACATGATATTTAAAAAAAAGGAAATAAGCTAATCAAACTGGACTCAAAAATAAATGAGAATTCAAGTGCTCTTTAATCACTAAGGGAGGAAACCGAGAGACAAAGAGACCAGAATGCCACCTTCACTAAAGATCTTCAATTTATAGATTCAAAAATGGACACTGGAGAATGCACAACATCAAGCTAATATCCGTACTGTGGGCTTCCCCTCTCGATATGCGGGGGAAACTGATATCCTACCAATGATCTTTAAAGTTATTTTTAGTGACCTGCAACTACTGGTGCTGGATTCAGGGATCAGTGTCCTGTGTGCTTTTACAATACCCCTATGTGTTATCACCACAAGGAGCTGAAACACAGTGGCCACTGATAGCTATTGTAACCCTTTTTATCGGTGGAAGCTCACCTTCAGCTACTATAAGAGGCCAGAATGAAGGGGAACATGTTATGAGGAGATCATTGGATCTCTTTTTTTCCTGACCTGTTGAGCCAAGCACAAGAAAGGGAAAAAGGGCTGCAGGCAATCATAAAATCATTGTTGGCTCACAGCCTCAGTGCTCAGCTTTTATTTCCAGCAAGACTGCAGGTTCGCCATAATGCCAAAATGTATGTGTTCTCAGACCCAAACTCTGTTTTGCTTTTGCAAATAAAATTATTACACAAACAACTACACCAGATATGGAACATGAAGAAGAGGGGTGAAGATACTAAGTCTATAATTGGCTAGCAGACTGTAAAATAAGTTTGACCAAGAGTTTCACTGTGGGACAGGTGCTCCACTTCAAAGTAAAGCCAAACTGATGTGATTATGAATCAACCTTTTCATCTAGGTTATGTTATTATGTTTGCTGGTCCTCATTAAAGTGTTGATTAAATGTTTCCTTTTATGGTGGGTGGAAGAGCTGTCACTATAATAAAGTGTGCAGTTACACTACTCAGTCTGTGGACTTGTATGACAGACTATAACATTATCTGATCTCCCTATGTGTAGATAGAGGAAGTGTCACTCAAATAGGGGTGCAAAGCAGCTTAACTGAGAACAGACAACCTTACATTTTCCTGGACGTTTTCACCCTACCACCAAGTCCTCCAACTTAAGCTACTGTACGAGGGGTGTGGAATGATAGTGAACATTTGGGTAACAATTATTTTGATGAGAGTGCAACTTCCTATATCATTTATACACCTGACTTTGCTCCTGAGGTAGTCCCGGTTCTGCACTCCTGTACTATTGATTGGTCATTATTCATTTATTGATATCTGTACCTAACCTGTAAATCAGTTGTGTGAGTTTGCATGCCCTGTTCTCTGTATTGTGATCTACTTTTTTGTGTACCATAAATGCATAAAGTTTTTTAAAAAAAGATAGATAAGGCCCTGGGATCAGATGGGTTGCATCCAAGGATGCTCAGGGAATTAGCAGCAGAGCTGGCTGAACCACAGGTAAGGCTGCTCAACAGTTCACTTAGGTCTGGGGAAGTTCCATGGAGTTAGAAGGTGGCAGATGTTCACAGAATCACAGAAATCTGATGGCAGAAAAAGACCTCATCGGCCCATCGAGTCTGCCCCCCCCCCCACTCATCTCCATTCTTATTGGTCCTCTCCTTTCTTTCACTTCTCAATCCAATATGTCTGTCCCATGCCCTCTAAAATCCCTCCATCGTTTCAACCTCCACCACTTCTTCTGGTAGTCTATTCTAGGCCTCCACCACTCTCTCTGTGAAGAATTGCCCCCTCACATTGCCTCCATATCTTCCACCTTCCAACCTTAAACTATGCCCTTTAGTTTTAGCCCCCTCCTTCCTTCTGAACAAGCTCCCCTCCTTCACCTTATTGATCCCCTTCACATATATGTTGTATCACTTCTTAAGGGGGGATAAGGAGCAACCAGAGAACTATAGGCCTATCATTCTAACCTCTGTTGTAGGGAAGCTGATGGAGTCACTTATCAAAGGGGACCTCCTAGACTGCCTGGAGAAGCAACGGGCTCCAAGAAAGTAAGCAGCACAGTTTCATGGCAGTAAGGTCTTTTCAGACTAACCTGATAGTTTTCTTTGACTGGGTAGCAAAGAAATTAGACAAGGGTCACGCTGTGGATCTGCTGTACTTTGACTTCAGCAAGACCTTTGACTCAGTACCTCATAAATGATTGCTCAAGAACATGGAAGGCCTGGGTGTGGCTAAATCCATAGTGAACTGGGTGGGTAAGTGGCTAGAGGGGAGGCAGCAGAGGGTGATGGTCAATGGGGTGAAATCAGAAATAAGAGAAGTTACGAGCGGGGTTTCACAGGGCTGTGTCCTGGGTCCAGTCCTCTTCAACATGTTCATTAATGACATTGGAGAAGGAATCCAGGGCAGGCTGTGTCTCTTCACAGATGACACAAAAGTATGTGGGAGGGTGGATAGTGAAGAGGGAATGAGGGAAATGCAGAGAGACCTACAAAAGCTAGAGGGATGGTCAAAGATCGGGCAGTTAAAATTAAATGCCAAAAAGTGCAAGGTAATACACTTAGGGAAAAAGAATCCCATGATGGGGTACTGGATGGGAGGAGAGAGACTTAGCACTACAGATGAGGAATGGGATCTGGGAGTTATCATCAGTAACTCACGTAATCAAATGAGTCAGTGGAACAAGTTCTATAGCAAGGCTAACAGGATGCCGGGATGTATTGGGAGGGGTATTGTTAGCAGAAGAAAAGAAGTAATACTTCCCCTCTACAGATCCCTGGCGAGGCTTACCTCGAGTACTGTGCCTGGCTCTGGAGTCCTCACCTTAGAAAGGATAAGGGTAGCTTGGAGACAGTGCAGCACAGGGTAACAAAAATGATTCAGGGCCAGCAGGACAGATCCTATGAGGAGCACATCAAGGCACTAAATATGTACTTGATGGAAGCCATAATGGAGAGGGGGATCCGATAGACACCTTCAAGTTCCTTAAAGGAGTTAACAAAGTGAACTGCGGGGAACTATTTAACCTGAATACCAACTTGCGGTTATGTGGACACAAGTGGAAATTAACAGGAGGGAGGTTCAGGAGGGATGCAAGGAAGTACTAATTTACAGAAAGGGTGGTGGGACCTTGGAACAGTCTGTCGGCCAAGGTGGTGGGTGTGAAAACAGTCAGGGGATTCAGGCAGAGCTGAGTTAGAATGAAGGGAATGGTGGTTGCCCCGGGTGACAGGATCAAGGAGGAGAATGGGAAGAGGACGGGGAAGGTTAGTGCCCTGGAGGAACAGTAGGCTCCAGGGATCATAGGGAAGTTGGGCAGACTGGATGGACAACTGGTCTTTTTCTGCCATCATTGTCTATGCTTCTATGTTACTAATATTTATTATCTGTAAGTACAATGGTGTATCTATCATGCTGTTATTACATAATAATTTAGTGAAATTAGAATATAATGAAATAATGTAAAGTAAGGAGAACAATAGGAAGCCAACATCATTTAATTAATGGTGCAACATTCACATTTGTGAGCAGTGGAAATTGGCTGCATTTAAACAAGTACTACTTGTAAAGTACCTTGAAATGTGACAGTGTTCTAGCCTATTTTATAATTTGATGGGTCCAGTTGGAGGGCCTCTTATGGCTATAACAGTGTCACCTCATGCGTTCTTAGACGTAGAAGACTAACAACTGAAGGTGAGCAGTTCTATGGACCTAAAGATAAAAGAGTCAACACTGTTATAGTCATAAGAGGCCCTCCAACTGGACCCATAAAATTATTGTAGCTCACTAACTTTATTAAATAAAAAAAAGGTTTTATTTAATAAAGTTTGTGGCACAAGAAGTCACTGAGAAGCCTATTACAGTGCTCAGTGCATGAGATACGCTTACGGCAATAAGGGTACCTCGCGCGCAACTGAAGGAAGCGCTGTGATTGGTCAGGGATGTTCCAGCAATCTATAATATTCCAATAGGTATATTCCAAGTTTTAGATATACTGAAGGTAAAGGAATTTTGCCCCATTGTGGTCCTAAACTGGGTAACATTAACAGTGCATCAGATGATCATCGATTTTTTCACGCTAGTTTGTATTTTAATAACACTGGCCAAGGTTCCCACTCCCTCTTTCTTAATAATTTTGTAAGTATTTTGTAAGCCATTATTTCTAGGCTGATAGCATCTTTATCTTTTAAGGGTAGCCACTTCAGTTTGTCATCCATGTACTGATAATAGACTAACAGTAAAATGACACTGGGTGAAGTGTCCCCAGTGTGACACTTAATGGTGCACTGTACTACATAGACTGTGAAAAGCATTCAATAAAGTTGTTGCTGAGCAGACACACATGGTGTGCAGGACTGCTGTCATCATATGGTACCAGGAGTTAGAATCTATTGGCATTCGGGGAAAATATGGATGCAATTCGGCAACCAAAAGAACTAATCTTAATAAGGAATCTGTATGAACAATGGAGAACCTTCAAACAAAGTTTCGAGTTCTGTATCACAGCAAATGGAGCAGAAGAGAAAGGAGACTGTCAGAAGATTGCATTACTGATAGCAGTGACAGGCCGTGTAGCTCTAGAAGTCTGCAATACCTTTGAGTTCACAGAACAAGAAGAAGGTAACTACTCTGCTGTGATGAGAAAGTTTGAATCTTACTGCAAACCTCAAAAAAACTGAAACATATGAAAGGTACGTTTTCAGATCTCAGTTTCAAAAAGAAACAGAATCTATTGAGCAATATGTTACTGGTTTGCGTCTGAAGAGCCAGTCATGCAACTTTGGGCCTGTAGATGACTCGATGATACAAGACCAAATTGTGTGTGGTATCTGTAGGAACAGAGTTTGTGCTCATCTCTTCAGAGAAACTAATTAACTTTAGCAAAAGCTGTCCAGATCTGCCAAGTCTCAAAACTGCAAGACTGCACATGAGTCCTTCAGTAAGGAGGCTGAGACTGCAGTCAGTGTTGTGCTAGGGCCCCAGACCAAGCCAAAAGACACTACCTGGCAAGGGAGAGCTTTGTTAAAAAGCCAGTGGGTCATCATATGGAAAATGTGGAAATAAACATGAACCAAAAAACTGTCCTACTTTCTAACAAACTTGTCAAAAATGTAGTGGCAAGAACCATTTTGTGAAACCAAGAAGTTCAGCTAGTGGGCCAGCAAAATTTGGGAGTTGACTCCAGCGAGGGAGCAAATCTGTTTATTGGTGCTGTGGGAGCTGAAAAGTGTGCCAAAGATGAATGGATCATCCTTTAGAAGTTAATGGAGCTATTATTTCTCTTAAGTCGAATACTGAAGCACAGGTGATTATTTTGCCAATGTCTTATGACAGGCAGCTTAGGAGAAAAGACATGAATGTTCCAGAAGCCAATTTCATTATGTGCTTATAATTATCAGCCAATCCCTACCAAAGATATGTGCAGAGCCAAAGTAACGTATATGGGACAGTCCGCTGAAGTATTTTTGTTATTGTGCAAGGGAAGAGACAGCCTACCTTATGTCTGAAAACATGTGGAAAATGGGTTTGGTGAAATGCATCCAGGTAATAAATATTGATGTATTTACACCAGCCATAAGCCCAGCCACTACAGAGACATGGTACTTGGTTAAGATAGCGTGGATAAAACCATGCATGAAATACAGCACTGCAAGAAGTGCTATAGGCTCTACAACGACGGGGTTTACAGTGTGTGGTAGAAACCTCTACACCTGTTGCTGTAGGCTGCCAGCAGGGAAGGTGAAGGATGCCGTCAGGGTGATACCTGGCCAAGTTGCTCCCATGGTGGAGTGGCTAGAGCACCTGCCTCTGGCAGCATTGGGGACCTGGGGCTGCAGTTCTGTTCTCCCCAGGTCCCCTATGCTGCGGCTTCTTTTTGTCCCAAAAACAAATATTTTCTTGACCCGAGTTTTTTTTTTCACCCCCAACATCCATGACCACCTGGAGTAGATTATACTTAGTCTGGGGTGTGGGGCAAAAAGTTGTTGCTGCAGTGTGTGCTTTGTGTGCTGGTCAGCATGTTGTGCCGTCGTTATTTGGAGCATGCTGCTGTTGCGGATGCATTGTTGCAGTGCATGGTTTGGCTGCAACATTATGACCCCATGCCCACAGACATTGCTTGATGCTGATAAACTCACAAAGGGGCAGAACAGTCAGCAGATGTTCTCGATGGAGCTGGGGGTCTGTCAGTACAGTGCAAAATACAGCTCAAAGCTAATGCACAGCCTGTGATTCAAGCTGCAAGGAAAGTCCAGCGGCACTGAAGGAAAGACTGCACAAGAAACTAGGCAGACTAATTACTTTGGGTATAGTGAAAAGATAGATGGGCCTATAGACTGGGTTAACTCTTTAGTCATAGTGGGGAAAAACAATGCTCTGAGACTTGCATTGATCCAAGAGATTTAAATAAGTGGATAAAAGAGCATTACCATTTGACCACCATGTCAGATATTACAAGTTCAATGGCAGGTGCTGCATTCTTTGCAAACTAGATGCCTCATCGGGTTTCTCTCAAATTTCTCTGGACATGGAAAGTGCAAAGCTATGTACATTTAACACACCATTTGGCAGACATTGCTTCTTCTGCATGCCATTTGGCATATGCTCAGCTCCAGAAATATTCCACCATACAGGGCAACAGTTATAGTATCTGAAGTTATGGAAGGAGTAGGTGTGTACCTGGGTGATATTAGGATGTGGGGAAGGACAAAACTAGAGCATGATCAGAGAATGACCCAAGTGCTACAACAGGCATGACAAACAAGGTTGAAACTAAACTATGAAAAATGTGAAACGGGATTACAAAGAACTGACATACCTAGGAGATAAACTCTCACCAGACAAGATCCAGTCTGATCTGAAAAAGGTAAGAACAAAAACAAAAATGCCTAACCCAAACAATAAAATGACTGCAGAAATGTATGGGTCTTCTGGGCAAGTTTGTACCAAATTTGACATAGAAACATAGAATTTGATGACAGATAAGGACGCTTGTCCCACCCAGTCTGCCCATTTCCCTACCTGATGGATAAACTGCAGATTCTAGTTAACAGCTTACTTCCTCCTGCCCCCACTAGAATTGCTCTTATGCCTGTCCCATGCATTCATAATTCTCCCACTGCTCCTGACTCCTGTCTGACTGGCAGCCAAAACTGCAGCTTTAAGAAGCCTCTTAGAAGCAAACATTGAATGGCAGTGGATCTATGAACACACAGTAGAGTGTAACACATTTGTGTCAGTGGCTCAACAGGTAGCACACTTGCCTCTGAGGCCAAAAGATCAGAAAGTGGTGGGTTCTAGCCCCACACTGGGAACATGCAATAAATCCCTATACTGACACTGTAGTGCATCACTGGGGAGGTGCTGCACTCCTGAGGTGTCGTAATGTGGATGAGATGTGAAACTGAGGTCCCACCTGCCTGTTCTGGTGGATGTTAAAGATCCCATGGCACTTCTCGATAAGTGTAAGGGAATTTTTTATTATAACTTCAAATCAAATTTTACAATCAGTGTTACTTCACACTGAATTAATATATATAAATCAAAAAGTAAAGAAAATCAAATAAGTATTTCAATCATACCCCCTATAGATAACTTCTCAATATATATTACAAACCAAAAGAAAAAATATAATTAAAATTAAAGCAAAATTAAAATTAAACAACCCCCAAAAGAGGGAATTTGAATTAACACCTCAAAGGAGAAATCAAATAATATTTCCAATCATGTTAAAGCCACACGAGGAAAACTATACAACATATTTAGGAAAAACAAAATAAGTATTCCAACATATTCCTTACCCCCCCCTTCCTGCTATATTAAGAGTAGGAGAATTTTCCAGTTAAGCTAAAAAAAGAAACATCAGAATATAAGTATGTTCAATTTGCTTTCCACAAAAGGAAAGAAACATTATAATCATGACCAAGAAAAAAAAAAAAAAGAAAAGCAGTCTTAGGTTGATACTGGTACAATAAAAGTCACACAAAAAAGGCATAACTAATGTTGAACTAAATAACTAAAGGTTTTAGGTAATATCTTATACCTATGTCACACCAAAATATATGCCCACAGGAACATATCATTTTATCATACCTCCTCTATCCATTCCATGTGTTTCCACCAGGACTGAGTTTGTGTCGCTGTATATTGTTGTAACTCTTTACGCTTTATCTGTAATAACATATTCTGAATGATCCAGAACAATAGCTCAGGTAAAATCTGCCTCTTAGATAAGGTTAATTGACACCGAGTGTGCCAGATATGATATTTGATTATCAATATAATCAGCTGTATGGTCTCTGAATCATATTTACCCCAAGGCTGGGGTAAAAGGCCTAGGAAAATAATATCCCTGTTTATCAGCTTAAATGGAGACCTATGCCATTTAGAATATAATGTGACTGAAAAGGAGAGGACAAAGGGGTTTCTAGCTTATCTGAACAGCAATAATTTCTGGGACACACTCTTTCCGCTATTTCTTTATGTTTTAAATTATTCTTAACATACAATTTCTCATGTATAAAAGTCGCATCATGTCCTACATTTTCTTCTCATTCTGAGTTTGTCAACATATTACCAACCTGCTTTATCTTAGTCGGTATCTTTATCCAATATCTGGGTTGCTCTTCAAAGAAAGCGGACAATGTTTTCTACATTTCTTTCCTGGTGAAATATATGAGCATTTGTTTCTTAATAGCCTAAAGTTTCAACTTACCAAAATGTATTGCATAAAATATGGAAGTCCCAGGAGGGATTTCTGTTTCTGTATAATAGAGTTGGGTTCCCATGTCAGTACCCATGGTTCAATCTGGTCCAACACCCAGGGACACCAAACTTTTCCAGCATTTTGTAACACAGGTTTTAAATTTCATAAGGAAACTAAATGAAAAAGAAAACCAATGAATGTATCTTATGCAACCCCCCATTTTTGAGAGACCTATAAGTCACTCCTCTTAACAGGGTTAAGTCTACTACCCCAGATACAGTGGAAACAAATATTATATATTACCGTCTCCAATTGTTTTGTTGGGGGGGAACATATATAAATGCAGAAACATGGTTAACAAAAAGGTTTTGACCATATAAACCCTCTTAAGTTTGGACATATACCATGCGTTCCATTGCTTAACTTTGTCTCTACTTTCCTGAATAGGGAGACTCCAATTATATGTGCACATGTCTCCAGGGCCAAAATAAACCCCCAAACTCTTTTGTGGCACATCCTGTATTAGGATATCTAAAATGACAGAACCATCTTTCAACACTGTACCAATGGGAAGGCACTTACTTTTTGCATAATTTATCTTTGTTTTAGTAAGGCAAGTAAAGAAAACCACCTCATGTGCTGCCGCTGTGCCTGATTCGCCAGTATCAGGCACACAGTGTCTGTGTAGGAGATTACTTTAACTTCTTGGTCCTCACTATGGACCGAAACACCTAATAGCTTCATTCCAATAACAATAACAGGTTAACTATCAAAATATATAAGGCAGGACTTAGGGGCAGCCTTGTCTGATACCCCTGTGGATTGGACATGTACATCCCAGCCAACCATTTACATATGGCCTGACCACAGCTTTATCATAATACAATTTAAACCAGTTAATAAATCATTACAGAAAGCTATAGGATTCTAATACTAACCACAAGTACGTATGATTTACCCTATCAAAAGCCTTTGCCTGATCAAGGCCCACCAGGTATCTACTGATTTCTTCACTGTTTCCTTTTTCCATAATTTCCATAAAGAATTTAAGCATCCTCAATGTTTCTTCCTGGTACTGTGCAAAATTGAGTTGGATGAATTAAAGTTTCTAATACCAAGGGCAGATGATTGTTCAAAATTTTTGCTAATATTT
Source organism: Neoceratodus forsteri (assembly GCA_016271365.2). Lineage (NCBI taxonomy): Eukaryota > Metazoa > Chordata > Ceratodontiformes > Ceratodontidae > Neoceratodus > Neoceratodus forsteri. The sequence goes on from CM028131.1 coordinate 1,527,029,912, forward strand.
TGCAATCAACATTTAATAATGTAATTGGTCTCCAGTTGTCCAAAATGGCTGTATCACCTCCTTTATGTAAGAAAATTATTAACCCTTCATACATACTGTTAGGTAATTTGAGGGCCTGTAAGAAAAAATTAAAAACCAGAACCAATTCTTTAGCTAAATATGAAAAAAATAATTTTATAAAATTCACTCGGAAGACCATCAGGACCTGGATTTTCACCCATTTGTAATCCTAAAATAACTGATTTCAATTCTAACTCAGAAATTGGTGTGGTAAGGGAAGGCAAGAAATAGGAATTTGTGGTAAGGCACAGGAGGCCAACCATTGCTTGGCCTCCTCATTTGCAATTTTGTCCTCTGCAAATTTATTAGAGACATAGGCCTCTATTTGTATAAGAATGCCATTTTTTTACATTTACCTCTTTCCCCCTATAGTTTTTAAGTGAGAAATAGCTTTATTCTGCCTTTGTGATGTACAAGTATCAAATGGATTAGCAGTACCCTGCTTTCCAATTTGACCAAATTTTTGCTCTATTTCAAGTGATTTCATCTTGTCATACTGGATGTTAATCAATTGTTCTTTTACATTCCTGATCTGCTCACTGTAAGATATATCACTATCTGTCTACAGTTAATAAAGAAAAAAAAGTTCATTTCTTAATTCAAAATAATTTTCTTTCTTTTGTTTCCAATTTAACCTCCCCATTAACTGTACATATTGTTGGAAATATTTTTTGCTGTCCTACCACCAGTCAAGTAGGGAGTCATAAAGGAAAAATACTGATTTTCTTGCTTCTAGGAGACACATAAAATCTTCTTTAATGTCTAGATTTTCTAATAATCTTAATTTCAGCCTCCAATACCCTTTACCCTTTTTAGTTTCAGCAAAGTCAGAAAGGGTAACACTTAGTAGGCCATGATCAAACATTGCCACTGGCACAACTGCCTTTGTTCAGACCATCAAACTAGGAAAAATAAACCAAAAATCAATCCTGGTGGAACATTTTCCCTTAAAATAGGTATGTAATACTGTATCCATATTTGTAGCAAAAACATCTATTAGGCCTGTCATATGTAAAACCTGATTAAGATAGGAGGAGTCACAATACATTTTTGATATTTTGAGTCTTCCATCCAAGGGAAAATGGCTGATATCAAAATCCCCAAAAATTTTGTGAGGTATGTAAGTATGGTAAAATTGATTTCAATAAATCTATACTGGCAGTTTTAACTTGTGGTACATACACATGAATGAGGTGAAAATCGATCCCTTGCATCTGAACATCAAGCAGTAAAGCTCTTCCTGGATCAATTTCTACCATATGTACAAATGTTATATTGTGTTCTATAAAACAAATCCCCACCTCTCTACAAACATCATTCCCCCCCGACCAATAACTTGATCCCGATACCCATGCATTACTGGCATTAGTAATCTCTGATGTAGCCACTAATCTAATGTCTTGGAAAAAGATGATATCATATGCATAATCTGAAAATAGAGCGAAAATTACCAGTCACTTTCTCTCTGACAGTATACTATTTGTATTCAGAGAGGCTATATTCACTTCATAGTGCCTCATCGGAGAATATTAACTGTGCACATTACTTCAAGGCACTTTTCTGGATGTGGCCCTCATGCCCATCCACCTTCTCCTTGTTTTACTAGGAGCAGTATCCTTTTTCTCCTCAGGTTCTGAGGGAATTTCTGCCTGAGATGAAGCCAAGAGGCAGTATCCAGTCCATATCCTCTTCTGATACACCCTCCCTTAATACTGAGAAGTGGTTACTCAGTGGCAGGGGATCCGGCGGTGCTGCTGCCACTGCTCAGATGATTTCCCTTTGCTTTTAGACTATTTTATTTTAAAATCCCAAAGCCCATCCCCTAGGAGGAGGTGGACAAGGAGGTGCCATTCCTTCCACTGGTGCTGCACAGGCTTCTTGTACCATGATTTCAGGCTGGGAGGTTTGAGAAGAGTCTGAGGGAGCCGTAGTATGTGCTCTGTCTGCCCCTTCAGAATCAGGAGCAGTAGGTTCCGCTACAGTACAAGTTGGAGGAGTGGGGGCACAAAAACCAGAAGCAGCTTTGGATTTCTAAATGTAGAATCCTGGACTCCATAATTCACATCTTCGATACTATGGGAAGCCCAAGGGCAATCTGCAAAAGAATGTTCTTCTTCATCACACAGATTACATTTCTGTGTATTCCGACAGTGACATCTGGAATGACCCATTTCCCCACACTGAGTGCATTTAAAAGCCTCACAATTAGGGCTGATGTGTCTTGTCAAGCCACATTTAAAGCAGCTACGGGGCTGGTCCAGGTAGAAAATAAAGCCCTTATCTCTCCCAATATACAGATAGTTTGGTAAATGTTTCTTTTTTAAAACTCTTTATTTACTCAGTTTTCAAATAACAGACAGTTCAATACATATATGACATAACATACATATGTCAAACATTAAAAACACAACAGGTCAGACCTTATATACAACTAAAATTCGATACATTTCAACCAAGCGTATACAGGTATACAGTGTCCTTGCTGAATACAAAAAAAGAGTGCATCGATTTAAAAAGGACTCAGGGAAGGAGGTGGGGGGGATTACTAATAGTTTGGGTTCATTCTGGGTGTAGCTACCCCAGGCCATGGGGAACATCATCACTCTGCCCCCATTATGCAGAAACTATTCCTAGGGGACAAAGTCTCCTTTGTATTTCATTATATAAAGGACCCAACTGTGCCAGAACAATTCAAATTTATCCTTTTCATGGCACAGCAGGGCCGTTAACCTTTCCATCTGGTAGATCTCAATCAGTAAATCTTGCCACTCTCTAATAGTAGGGGTTATTGCAGAGAGCTATCATATGTGATGGCCTTCTTAGCCGAGATCAAACAGATGTTTAACAACTTTCTGGAAGCAGGGTCACAAAGCCCTCCAGGACAGTGGGAGAAGAAAACAGTCTCCACTGTGAGGTGGACCTGGTTAACAAAAAGCTTCCCAAGTGCTGTTTGTAAAGCTGCAAAGAAAGGTTGCAGGGTAGGGCATATCCAAAACACATGACCATGTGTAGATGGGGAGAACCCATAACCTCTCCAGCAAAAGGCACCTCCCAGAGAGTATTGTATCTGAATGGCTAGGATCTGGAAGTATCTATGAGTCATTTTCCAATTAAACTGTCTCCGTTTATATGACATATTAGAATGCAAAAACGTAGGTGGTGTTCCACTCTGTCTGTGAGAAGCAGTCCCACATCTGTCTCCCATTTTTGTTTGACATAGGAGATAGGGTTCCCCTAAAGGGCCACAAGGGCCTTATATATGAAAGAAATTATATGTGTTAGAGAACTTCACCCTTCCAATGGCTTCCTGATGTGACAAAAATCTGTTCAGGTGTACAAGTTATGGACTGCTAAGTAATAAGAATATTTCCTCTGGGAGGGGTTAACAAATCTCCAAGCATCTACCCAGTTTGCCATTTTAATATAATTGTTTGCTGCCTTTTGAACTGCTGTCTTTCTAGGGGGGTTAGGGTTGGTGGTGTCTCTTATATCATAAATCATATTGTGGTCTCTTCCAGTCAGTAATACCTCAGAGTGAAATGTGGTAATCTTCTGGAGAAGAGAACATATCACATCTGAGTTAGACCCTGGTGGAACATACAGGCTCACAAGAGTAACGGGGAATCCTCCAAGGACCCACACACAATAGACAACTGGTCTTCTGTATCCACAAAGCTCTGTATCAACTGAAACTATACAGAACTGGATATAAAAACTGCAGTACCCCTCTGCTTCCCCCCTTATAACTAGAGGATATCACATGGGCATAACTAAATCTAGACAGCTTCTGATGTTCTTCTCTGCTCAAGTGTGTCTCCTGGAGGAAAGCAACAAAGGGTTTATGTTTTTTTAACAAAGACATCACTTTATACCTCTTTATAGGATTGTTTAACCCATTGACATTAATAGAACATACCTTGATTTTTGCTACCTGAGCCATATCATTTGTTTATGATTTGCCTCCTACACCACAGCTCCAGGGTCATTGATCATCTCTCCCCCTCTATTCCCCCCAAGCCCTCATGGTAGTAACCCTGTTGACTTAAAATTCTCTCAGATTTAGAGGTGATTCTATGATTTGTACCTCTGTTCAGCATAAGTACACCTTGATGATAGTTTTGCAAAATTCCATAATAAATGTCAACAGTGTCTGACCTATTAAATAGGAACAAGTATGCTAACAAACTAAGAACTAACAGACAAACCCAAACATAGAGTATCTTTTTAATGAACAAAACTTGATAAACAGTACTCCCAAGGGAGATGGGCTTAAACCTCAGCCCTCTCTGTGGCTGGGTATGACCCTCGAGAGCTGGGGGGGCCTTCATAGAGCACTGTTATGATCAGGATCTGGTATTATGATCCCTTCCACTGTTTTTTGTGGCCATTTGCTCAATAATTGTAGCTCTCCGGTTCTGTGTGGATAGGAATTCAAGGACAATAGTGAAGGAGCTCCTCAATCAGCTTACCATCTGTTTGATGACGTCACTGGGAGTCCAGTTTGGTAAATGTTTCAAGTTATTTCTTTCATAGTGAAGCTTAATTTTAATCCTCCAACCACCCATTCCAGAAACCTCCACCATCCAGGATAGATTCTGGGGTTCCCTGAACTGCACATCTCCTCTCCAGCCAATATAAAATATCAGTAACATTGACCCCCTCATTTCTGAAAAGAACAGTTATCACCCTGAAAGACTGTTTAGTCAGTGGAATCACCTGTAAGGGCATCCAAGGGGATTAGTTTTAAAGACATGTATTTTGCTCAGAATCTCTAACAGATCAGGTGTCTGAAAACTGATGTCAGCAGTTTGCTTCACCCACAGCATGTATAAGGGCATATACTTCTGCTGGAGTGAATTTAAAGACTTCTTCAACAATATTTTGCCAACAAAAATCTGCCTGGGGGTGTTCCCATGCTCCCAAGATATCGAATACGAACAGAGTTCCTTCTTTTTGCAAGTTCAATTGGTTTTCTAAAGAAACTTGCATGTGTTGGCTGTGTAGGGGGCCCTTCCCTGGGTTTATATACACTTTCTTCCCCTGCCTCCCTCTGAGGTGGGGGTTCCACGTCTTGTGATTTATCAGGACCGACCATTTCAGAACAATCTACTTTACCCTTCTGTAAAAAACTCTAGGAGAATATGAAATGGTACCTGTAACCACTGTTTGCTATTGCGATGTGGCCTCTGGGCTTGTTGTGTTCTGTCTGTCCCTGTTTGCACTGTTCCCAATTATGGTTTCATTTCAGGCAGTCCTTATTGTCCCCAACCGCTGTCTCTGGTAACCAAGTGCCAGAAGGGGTCTGCTTCCATCCAGCTCCATGCAACGCCTGCTCTGGAGACCAATTGTTCTCATCATCACTGTCCTGTGATGTAGCAGTCTGAGGGTGTGGGGAGTTAGGCATCTGAATCGTCACAGTGGAAAGAACTTCATGAACAAAAATCTTAGTTGTAGCCTCTTTTACTCGACCTGGAGATGCATCCAGTAAACGTTTTCTTTTCCGTTCTTCTTCTTTGAGTGCCATATCAGCTTCTAATTGTAGCTCTATTGATCAAATCTCCTGTTGCAAAATAACCTGCTTCCCTTCCAATGAGAGTTCGGGCTTAGCATCTGACGGTGAAACAGTTGGCTGAATGCCGTTGGCAGCTAGAATTTCCTCCATTTGCACATCACTTTGTGCATCCATGAAAGCTTCCATATGATCTATTTTACTACTGGTGTCTGCTGAACCATGGAGCATTACAGGAACACCTCATCTCTCCTCCACATCTACCCCTGAGTGGAGACCTCCATTTCTTAACAGGGTGACAGTGCCCCTGCAAAGAGTAGGGAAGTTTTATTGTGAAAGAATCAAACAATACTAGAGGCAGTATTTCCTATTGTTTTTACTAGGAGTCCTGTGTCTTACAAAGTCACCTGACCAGGAAGAGTGGGAACTGTAGTTCTAAGCATGGTCTTGAAACTACAAAACTCCCAAATTACGATTTTAAAACTTGAAATTGTTGTTAAACCTTTATTTGGGACTGATTAGTGTGCCTTGGTAACTATATACAGCATTTCTATCTAAAAACTTGGTAAAAAACACGATTACATTGCGAGTGAGCTTGTGACCCCTGAATTAACATCCTGGTCACATCTAGGACATAAGCAAGCTGTTTTGCGAGCAGGGTGCGCTGTGACTCACATGGAGATGCGCGCAGAGACACGCATGTCGGCATGTGTTATGCATGTTAAGCATTTTTAAGTATTTTGGGGGGCATAAACTAGATTATTTAACCCTTAGCAGATTAGTATCTCACGCAGGCGTGACCGTAAGTGAGACAAACTGATTATTCTACGTGAGTATATCCTGAGGTAAACTTGATCACTGTATTTCCCATATTGGTCTATATTTTGGAGTAGAAATGGACCAAATTATAACTCTTAAAGGTAAAGCTGGGACACAATGTATTGAATGTGACATGTACTTGTTCTCCACTATCCCTATACTTGATTTTCCATTTATTTGCTTGAAGTGTAAACAGAATGCAGAAATAAGTATTGAACTCTCACTATTTAGTACAAGGTTAAAGGCCCTAGAAATTAGCCAACAGAAACTAATAACAAAGATGGTTAATGAAGAATGTAATGATATAATACCTAGTGAGAACGAAAGAAATAATACAAAAGAAGGTAGCAAACAGGAAACAAACAACATAGCGTTACAACAACAAATAGCCCAAACTGCAATACCTCTGCCTATACCTCTATTAATTGTCAAAATACCAATATATCTAAGAAAAGACTAAGGAAATGGCTATTCAGGACAACCCAGACAACGAATGGTATGAAGTCCAAACTAGAAGACCACTTAAAAAAAAGAAAGGCAGGAAAGCTAAATGTTTTACACTACCACTACTAAATAGTTTTGATCCTCTGAGTACATTAACTGACCGGGACATCACACCTTCTAATGACTTAGCAACCCATAAACAAGTGAATATGATAAATGAAGAGTCTTTGTTAATACAGAGAGTGACAATGTTACCCAAACCTTTAGACAAAGCCCTAACTAGCATTACTTCACAAAAAAACAAAAACTATAACCACAAAAAAATCATACTACTGAAATCTCTTCACCCAGTACTGCCATGATAGATAAAGAAGCAATAGCTCCACCAGGTATTCTCTCACTATTGGAAAGCCAGTTGGAATCAAACAAGGAACAGGTGTTACCAGAAATCCATATGGAACCAAATCTAGACCATGAGTTACCTGAACAAATATTCATCTTGGGAGACTTAATAATAAAGTTTACAGACAGATACACAACAAGAGGGAATAAAGAAAACGTTATTAGCTGTAGTTACAGCGGGGCACTGATAAATGACATTACCAATTTGATTCCAGGGGTATTCAAAAATGTGAGTGGACCCAAAACTGTAGTATTACATGTTGGAACAACTAATTTCAGAAAGCAGGGAATACAAGATATTATTTCTGACATGGAAAACGGCATTAAATGCATTCAAGAACATAATGCAACTCCCATTATTTCAGAAATTTTACCAGTACCTAGGCAAGCTACTACAAATCAGAAACATCAAATTCTTTAACAACTGGCTATGTAGTGGTGTCTAATAACATCTCTATATAAAAACTTGGAAGAAATTTGAGAATAAAAATGAGGTATATGGTTATGATGGGTTACACTTAAACAAACATGGTTCAAGATTACTGGGGTGTAACATCTATGATGCAATCAATATACCAAAAACTAATAGAAAGGGCAGTAGGGAACGCTGTTTTCAGAATAGTAATTCTGTGATACCAAATCCAAAATCAACCAAACAGGTGAACAAGAAAGAAAGTAAGCGTGTAATGAAAACAGGTTTAAAATTCCTGTTAACAAATGCAAAGAGTCTACATGGTGCTAAAATGACTGAATTTCAATATATATTAAATAATGAAAAAATAGACATAGCTGCAATGACTGAAACATGGTGGAACGAAAGTTCAGAATGGTGTAACAATATATCGGGATATACAACATACTATAAAAATAGAAAGGATAGAAAAGGGGGTGGAGTGGCATTATTTGTTAAAGAGGACATAAAATCTAAACAAATTATGGATTTAATAGACAGTACACTAAGTGAAATCATATGGGTAGAAATATTAGGTGATAACTTACCAAAATTACTCATTGGTCTATGTTATAGGCCACCAGACTCTAACTTAACAGTAAATCAGGAAATAATAATAAGTATAAATGATAAGTCAAATTACAATGAAACAATACTAATGGGTGACCTTAACTTTCCAGGAATTAATTGGAAGATAATATAGGTATAACAATAGTGAAAATCTGTTTATGGACACATGTATAACAAAAGGGTGACATGATTGAAACCTTTAAATACATGAAAGGAATAAACAAGACGGGTACAGAGGGCTGTTCAAAGTAAGGAGGGAGGGCCACCAGGGGCCATGATATGAGACTGGAGCGAGGAAGGTTCAGGAGGAGATGAGGAGACACTTTTTACAGAGAGGATGGTGGCTGGGTGGAATGCATTACCTGCTAAGTGGTATGCAGTAGAACAGTGGACTGCTTCAAACGAGGATGGGACAGGACAAGGGGAGAGTTAATGAAGGGAAGGGTGAAAGGGAGGCAGCTGCAGAATAAGGGTGCTAGCTGCACGTTCGAACAGACTTGATAGACCTCTAGGCCTTTATCTGCTGGCAAATTTTGTATGTTCGTATGTTCGTAAATGGATTATCTCAAGTAATACATCAGCCCACCCGAAATAATAACATATTGGATCTAGTATTAACAGACATGCCCGATAAAATAACTAACATAATGGTTAAACCTCTTCTAATATGTAGTGATCATATGATAATTACCTTTAGTAATTCTACATGCTTAAAACCAGTATTGGGTAAAACTATTGTTAAAAATTACAACAGAGCTAATTTTGTTAAAATTAAAGAGAAATTATCAAATTGGAAATGGGATAACAACATAAATTCCTGTCACGCACTATGGATTAAAATTAAAAATAAAATCTTAAACTTAGAAAATAAATATATACCTAATCGAACTATGCACAATAAAAGAGGTAAAATTCCTTCTTGGATAACTCCAGCAATTATAACATTAATTAAACAAAAGCGTAGACTTTATAGAGCCATGAAAAGAGATAGTAGTGATTATAATATTTGGAAATACAAGACTTCATTAAAAGATGTAAATCTAAAATTGAAATAAAACTTGCCTATATTAAAGACGGTGGGAAAAGCTTCTATTCCTATATAAATAACAAAAACCAAACTCAAGAAATATAGGTCCACTAGTTAATAGTGTAATAATGAAATATCACTTCAAGATAGTACAGAAGAATTCAATAAATATTTTGTTCAGTTTTAATACTAAGTCATATTCAGTAAATCAATCAACAGTCACTACAAATCTAAATGACACCATAAATGAGATATCTAAACAAGACATCATGGATAACCTAAACAAGTTAAATATAATAAATCACCTGGACCAGACAGTGTACATCCAAGGTTATTGAAGGAAATTAAAGAGTGGATTGTAAATCCACTACATAAACTCTTTAATATGTCATTACATACTGGGGATGTCCCAAAAGATTGGAAAGCAGCAACTGTCACGCCTATTTTTAAAAAGGGAAATCGATCACATATTTCAAATTATAGATCTATTAGTTTAACAAGTATAGTAGGTAAAATGTTTGAATCAATATTAAAAACCAGGATTGAAAGTTACCTACAAGTAAGAGGACTAGAAGATAAGTCACAGCATGGTTTTCGGAAAAATAGATCTTGTCTAACAAGCAATATGGTATTCTATGAATATACTGTATAAGCAAAAGTACAGAAAACAACAAAGCCATGGATGTAATCTTTCTTGATCTCTGCAAGGCATTTGACAAAGTAGCACATGGACTTCTAATAGAGAAAATGGATAAACTTGGTATTGATAACCAAATCATAAAATGGGTAGAGAATGGTTAAAAAATCGTACCCAATGTGTTTGTATAAGAGGACACGTATCAGGAATGAGGTCAGTGACGAGTGGGGTGCCTCAGGGATTGGTTTTGGGACCAATTCTTTTTGACATATTTATATCTGATAGACATTAAATCTAAATAGCTTAGCTATAAAATTTGCTGATGATACTAAATTAACAGCCCAGGTTGATGCTATGGAAGATGATCAAAAGCTTGTAAATGACCTAAATAAAATTGAAATATGGGCTGATAAAAATCAAATGACTTTTAGTACCGATAAGTGTGTTGTTATGCATTTTGGGAAAAATAATCTGCATTATGAATACACACTAAAAGGTCAAGTAATAAAAACTGTAAACCAGCAAAAAGACTTAGGTGTAATAATAGATTCCGATCTAACATTCCAAGCACATTATAACAGTATTATTAACAAAACAAACAGGTTAATAGGTTGCATAAAAAGAAGCTTTGCCTCTAGAAACAGAAAATGTATTATTCCACTGTATAGGGCCTATGTTAGGCCTCATTTGGACTACTGCTCCCCTTTGTGGAACCCATGTTTGAGGAGGGATGTACATAGGATGGAGGGGGTTCAGCGGAGAGTTACCAAAATGGTGGAGGACATATCAGGTATGAGTTACGAACAAAGACTGGAGGAACTGGAGATGTATTCCCTGGAGCAGAGAAGAAAAAGAGGAGATGTACTTTTTATGCATAAAATATATAAGGAGAAAGAGTTACTTATACAATTAAACCTATCATACAATAAACACAAATGTAATTTAAGAAGTCATAAATATCAGCTATCTCTAACGTACCCTAAAAATAATAAAAGGAGATTTTACTATACCCAGAGAATAACTATCTTGTGGAATTCACTACCCAGTTTTTTGCTAGAAAACACTGATCATACAATCTTTAAACACAAACTTGATTCAATCCTGTTAAAATAAACATGGAACATACCAGCTTGGCTGGAGACATACTTATATGGGCCTTGGCTTTCTGTATGTCTGTATCTCCTAGTATAACTCCTAGTATTATAAAATAATTAGTGGAAGAGCTATTGTGAAATCTACCTTCAAAATAATCTGGAATGTGTCCATACTTGGGTATCTATCTATAGGTACCCCATAGCCATATATATTTCCCATATAAAATTCCTATCCTACACAATATATATTATTATTGTTTATTATTTATGTTTTTTTATAGTTTTGATTTTGTGTTTTATCTTATCCACCCGTAACAGTGTTTCCATAATGTATGTAAAATGAGCCCAGAGGACTTTCACGTATCAATGTCATAACTATATCGTACCTGGCCCTTAATAATTCTTATGAGTTTCTGTTGTGATATACTGCTGTTGCAATATCCAGTGGCATCTTTCCTGCCAGATATGATATTTCAATACTCTACAAATTAATCTAAGCATGCTTGCTGAGTACTTGTTCCATTGGCCCTTATATATACCTAGAACTAAAACTTCATTTGTCATGTTCTGAAAGTTCCGATCATTAACTGTGAGAGCCAGTAAGTTCCAAAAGGTCATTATAAAAGGACAGTCAAAAAAAGATGCTCCTGTGTTTCAAAAATTGTATTACACGTATCCCTAGGACAAAATCTTTCCTCCACTTTTTTATATTTATGATTATTTTTGACACTTAACCGTCTGTGAAAAGCTAGCCAAGTACTGTCCCACAAAAATGTAGGAATTCTAGTGTCCATTAATTGTCTTGTTGTGACCTGTACATCCTGTGGTGTGCTATTTAGAAAATGAAAGTGTTCGGTAAAATTATCTAAAACAGTTTGTTGATATAATATCCGTCTAGGTATTTCTGTAAGATCCTTAATGGTAAGTTTCCAGTTCCATACGTTTTGCAAAGAGTGCAAAAAAGAAGCTGGGATTGATAGGCTATTTAACTTAAACGTCCACTTATCCAAAGACCAGAGTGACAAAATACTATCAATTCATTCCTGTCCCCAGATAATCCAGATGTTTGTTACATTCTTAAAAATAGGCACTATGTTCCCATACCAAAATATGGAATGGAAAAACACCAATGGCTGTATCATACCTATACTACTCTGTGTGATGGATCTATAGATGGTAATTCTTTTAATTGGGTTTAAACAACTCCCCCAAATAACTCTAAAGAAAGTGCTATATTCTAGAATCTAAAATTGTGGTGGTGGGGGTGTGTGTAAATGCAGCATTTATAAATAATAAGAGCGGGATAATAAAGGTTTTTATTAAATACACCCTTTTCAATTTGGTTGTCTGTAATTTCTGCCATGCCCCATGCGTGTCTCACATATAGCCAGTTTAATTTCCCAGTTAACCTTGTCCATGTCTGTAGGCCAAAATTTAATCTCTAGGATAACTGCATCAGGGACTAATGGAACATGACAAATACTGACTAAGGATGTACTGTCTATACGTCCAGTTACCAAAGCCTTACTCTTATGATAATTAATTTTGGCTCCTGTGACCTTAGAATATGCTGATAAAACCTCATGAGCCACCTCTCCCTCCATTTCACTGCATAAAAAAGACAGAGGTCATCAGCACCTGCCATACTTTCAGGGTGGGGGTATGAGGAGAAAGGATCAGTCCTCTAAGGTTTCTAGTTGCCACCAATCGCTGAACCAACATATCTGTAAAAAGGTGTACAACAGAGGCTTAGCAGGCACCCTGTCTAACCTCTCCCTTATCAGTACATGGACCAACTGTGCCATTCAAAGAGGGTGAAAATGGGCCTGTGCATATAATAACTTCACCAGGAGAGAAACTGTTGTGGAATTCCATAAAAGGCTAACATTTAAACAATATGGTATGGTATACGTCGTCAAAAAGCCTTCTTCTGGTCTAATAACTACAAACCCTTGTTAGGGTCCCTAAGTGATTCCCTGGAAAGACTTCCCTTAAACAAATCAAGTTATCCGTCAATGTGCACCCAGGAATTACACAATTTTGGTAAGATGATATAGCCAATCTAGCAATGTGGCTTAAACGGTTACACAGGAAAATAGAAAGTATCTTTAAGTCAGTATTCAATAATGAAATTGGTCTCCAATTATTGATGTCTAATCTAGCCCCTTTTTTATGGAGTAAAATTAAAAATGCTTTCACCATTTGATCTGGTATAGTCAAATTACAAAGAATATCATTATATGTTTCTACAAGCAGTAGAATCAGTGTCCTGGAAAATTTTATAAAAGTTCAGGCTCAACCCATCCGGACTTGGAACTATATTCAATCTTAGCTTCCATATTGCTGTACGGACTTCATGAGGTTGAATGCTGCCTGTCAATTTAGAAACATCTGCTTGAACCAGGACAAAGGTATCTAGATTAACTATAAAACTACTGAGATCCTCTTCAGAATAAATAGGCGTCCCAAATGTGGAAAGTAAGTAATCATGAACAGTAGACATAATGCTACTAAAATCAGTATAGACATTACGTTATCTTTAACTACATCCCATTCTTTCTTCTGTACTCTGGACTGGCAATTCTTAAATATGTCCAATGAGGTTCTGCTACCCTGTGTCCCCACAGATTGTTCCATTTGTAAGGATTTTGCTATATTATAGAGATATGATGTCAGCTCTTGTTTAATAACCTGAATATGTGTAGAGTAGTCTATATGTACTGTGTTTTGTGCAGTAATAAATCTATAAAGCTGTTTTCTCAGTTGCAGAAATTGAAAATACGCTGATTTACCTTTTTTTTCTCCATTTCTGGAATAAATGACACATGTAGACTTAGTGTCCATCCACCAGTCACTGACAGTCATACCAGGCTACCAATGTTACCCTGGCCAAAAGATTTTACGTTGTTTTGTTAATTATCTCAGGGTCTGTTAATAAAGTATTATTAATGTGGCAATACCCCAACCCTATATTATTGTACTGTAATTGGCCTATGGTCACCCTTAATTCCAAGTGATATGATGTAGCGAATGAAATAGTCGCTGCCTTCCAAATTACCCAATGTTTAGAGACAAATGCATAATCAATTCAGGATGACAAAGGCCCTCTATGGTATGTGTGACCCCCTGCTTTGTGTAAAGTCATGTAAGTATCCTGCAATTTGGCAGTGTGTACAATCTGGTTTAAGATGTTGGTATCACAAAATAACTTTGGGATGACCCCCTGTCTTGTCAATAAGTTCTAGTGGACAGTTAAAATCTCCACCCAAGATAATTTTGAGATGTGTATGTAAATCTGGCTGAAGTGACTTAAAAAAATCACTTCTAGCTTTTTTGGGTTTGAGGTGCATATACTACTCCCACCCTTAAGTCTTGTGACTGATATGTGATGTCTAAAAACAAAGCCCTCCTGGGCTAAATTTCCATGAGTTTTGTAAGTTGTATGGATCCCTTATAAGGGATGCCTACTCCAGAACAAAGCTCATCACCCAAGGACCATACTGAAGAATCCCAGACCCATGCCTTTTCACCTGATAAAAATCAGCCTCAGAACAAAGCCTAGTATCCTGTAAGAGGCAAATGTTAGCCTGTAACTCCTGTAAGGCATAAAAAGTACTACACCTACATTTGTAATGTTTTAAACTATCAGTGTTTAAAGACATAACTGTGAAACCATCCCCAGCAGTTAGACATCAGAAGTCAGTCAAAGAAAAAATGTTCAAGATGTTTTTTTTCTGTTTTTTTCCCCACTTAAGGTCTGTCCCCTCTTCACCTTCCAGAACCAATGTTTCTTTCTGAGAGGAGGCCCTTGAGGGCGCTTCTGAGTCATCTTCCTCTTCCTCAGCTGAAAGTTTTAGTGCCGTATATTTATTGCTATCAGTAGTAATGTCAATCTGAGTAAGCTTGGATTTGGTATATTTCTGGCAGACCTCCTTCTCCCTTAACCAGTTTGTAGCCATCTTCTGGTGGGGGTGGCATTTCGGTTGGGCTGAGCACTGCCGATGGTCCTGCTGTCACCTGTTCTGTATCTGCAGGTGCAGTGTTAAGGTCTTCTACTTGATGGTCCTGTAGGATGTCTTGGACAGACTGGCACCTATATTGGACAGTGAAAATATATGGATGGGGGGTTGGAAAATTAAAGTCATGCGCAACTTGACTTTTGTTCCAACCCATCCATATATTTTCACTGTCCAATATAGGTGCCGTCTGTCCAAGACATCTGCCATTTGTTTTACCCAGTATAAAATGTCTGACACATGAACATTTTAATTCCAAAAGAGAATAGTGATGGTTTTAACTGATGGTCTGGTGAGAAGAATAGCCACAAAGTGGCCCATAGAGGTCTGTTTTAATCTGAATATTTAGACCAAAGTTTTTCCAGCTGAACAGGTGTATTGAAACTAATGTCAAAGATTGTGTCCCCAGATACGTGAATCAATGCAAAGATGTCTGTTGCCAGAAACTGCATAGATTCTTTCAACAGCTTCCTGGCTACAAAGACTCTGTCGGTGATAAATCAAGTCCCCTTTATATTTTAAATGAACTGCGTTTCTCTTGGATCTTGGTTTGCCTAAATTTGCAAATAAATTAGCCATCCAGCATCTGGGATTCAATAGCAGCTGAAAGGAAGGGAGTGAGGGGGAGCTGAGTCCAAATTAGAGCCCTGACCAGACGTTGCCTTCACCCCCCCCCCGCACCCTCCTGTCTCTGTCCTAATTCTGTGGCATCAGCCCATGAAGTAGAATGAATTGTGTGACAGATACCGGAGGTATCTCCCCTCATTTTATCGCTTAGCTGCCTGAGACTACCAGTGTTCTGTGACACATTAGAGTTTCCTTCACTAGAAATCCCCCTGCTCCTAATAAGTGAACTCAACGGCTCTTGATTCTGCACAGTAATATTCGAGAAGTCCAAATGCACTGTACCTTGATTCTGATCATCCTGTTCAGTGGATATGGGAGCAGCAGTCTCTGTCACTGTGACCACAACCTGTTCAGGCAGTGGCGTACAGCTATTGGCAACATCTTTTTTGGTTTTGTTGCCCTCCTGTCGTACAAAACCTTGATCGTTTGGGAAGCATGGGATGCCTCCTGCAAGTTGGGCATAAATTTCAGCAGCCATTGGTGCTTCTCCTGGGAGCCAGTGCCTGCTGTCTGGTGCAAGTGACCAACCAGCCATGGAAAGAGCCCTTTCTTCTGACCAAGTAACTATGTGCTCCATCATAGGAAACTCGTCATGCACATCAGATGAGGGAGGAGCCATATCAGTGCCCTTGCTCATTCTCTCCACATCCTCAGAGTCCAATATCATGGTGAGCAGCCTGGGTTTGCCAGCTGCCTCCTCAGTGGGTGAAGGTACCCCTGGGGAATGTTCTGCAGTAACATCTGCAATGGGTCTCAACAAAAACTGTTGTGGTGGAATACTATCACCAATGGTAACAGTCTCTTCTGTAGCAATTTCCATCTCCTTTACAATTAAGACATTTTCACTCTCCATAGGTATATCCTTGGAACTACAAAAGATGTGCTGTCTGTAACAGGGAACAATGCTCCTGCACTAACATCTCCTCCACCACTCTCTTCCATACAGGCAGCCATCCTGCTGACAGGAATGACACAGCACCCCCTACCTCTGAATAGGGGAATTTTTTATTTATGAAATCATACAAACCAGAACCAAGAAAAATAAACAATATATACAAATTCCAGACCATACCTTACTATACACTTGAAACGAAAAAAATAAGACAAATCTGTCAAAGGTCTGGTACATTCCATACAAAGAAATAATTACATTGATACACACCCTATTTCCCTTACTTTATACACATTATGTCACAGGGACATCACTGTCAGTGATTCACAGTAAATTCCTCCACAATTTCTGTAACCATTTTTGTTCCATCTGCTTTGCTTCCTGCAAATAAATATCCCGTAATTCTTTAAGAATTTTCTCAAATAATTATATGTATGTAAACTCTTTCTGTTGGAGGGAGAATAAACATCTGGAGTTCCAGATGTACCATTTAATCACTATAATAATGATGTATAAAATACTTTTTCTCCCATTTAGCCCATGAGAGTGGACACTCTCCATACATTAAAAGTGGAAAGGAAACTTTTTGAAAAAAGGAAGCCTTAGATTCTTGGTATAAAAATTTCCAAAAATTAGAAATATATGAACAGGTAAAATAAAGATGCTCAATAGTTTCCAACTGATTAACACACAGCAATCTAGAACATATTCTTTCCTCTACTTTTTTATGTTTCTGGTTGGCCTAATGTTTAACTGTCCATGGCAGTTTAGCCACTGTATATCTTTAAATTTCACAGGCATTCTCTATTCTGTAAGAAAATTCATCAAAGCAGTTTGACTTTCTAGAGGGTGGTTTGGAAAGGGGTCTATCTCCCTAAAGTGAGTCTCTATTAATTATGTGTATATTTGCTTTTTGTTTTTTGTTAGCAGCATACTGCTTGAGAGACTCCACAATCTTAGTTTTACAAAAAGCTCCCTGAGATATCCTGGTGTAGCTGTTTGATGCTTAATTTGTCTTAATTTGCCTGTCTCCCAATCCTGAAACCATGACGACACTGTTTGAAAAAATAAATCATACCAAAATTTATTAGAATACACTAATATGGGTTTCAAATTAGTATATAAGAACTGACAAAAAAGAAAAGTACAGGATTTACCATATTTTGACCACCCATTTTTAATGGCAAATATGCTATGTTCCGCTTAATAGGGTTTAGTCTGCTCCCCAAAATGATTGGAAGAATAGGCTGTACAGTGTTACATCTCTTGTTTTAGGCACTGGAAACACTGCACTTACATATAAAAACAGAGACATAAGGTAAGTTTTAATGAGATCAATTTTCTTCTGATAACTCATTTTCTTTTGGTTCCAGGTATGAATCATCTGCTAGCCAATTTCAAGTTTCAAATCCCAGTTCACAACATCCATCTGGACTGCTCCAAACTCTATTCCTAATATTTTTAAATTACTAGTCATAACCGGAATTCCTCCTACACTACTCTGAGAATTATCCTGGTGCCCCAATAATTTCCCTATGCTTTTTTGGGTATCTAGTTGAGTTCCAGTGTAAGCCCCATAGTTTTGATATATTGCAATAGCTTTCCTGGCAGATCTCTCATTCCCTACCAGTAAAACCACATCATCTGCATAGGCAAGAACTCTGTAGGGGACCACTTGTTGTGGCAGTTGTATGGGTTTAATGTCTACCTCTGAATTTAGAAGCCTTAAAAGAGGATCAATACTAAAAACATACAATAAGGGACTAATAGGGCAACCTTGTCTAACCCACTTTTGTATATGCACATGGGGCCCTAAATAACCATTGACACAGGGCTTAACTGTAGCTGTAGTGTATAGTGATTTCAACCATTCTACAAAAACTTTAGGGATGCCATAGTGCAGCAGAGTCTGCCACAAAAAGGCATGATCCACATTATCACATGCCTGCTTTTTGGTCTAACGAGAAAACATATCCCTCCAGGATCCCCTCAGTAGAATTAATTGGTCCATGATATAGTTTCTTGGAACTGTACATGCTTGGGAAGGAGTGATTCAATCTTTTGCCACTGTTAATAATCTTATGTTAAGCATCTTTGTAAGAATTTTAAAATCATTATTCAAGAGACTTATGGGCCTCCAATTTGTCAAATCCATTCTATTGCCTTTTTTATATAAGAAGATAAGTATCCCAATGGACATCTGTAATGGTATGCTACAAGTTTGTAAGATAAAAGTATAGACTGTAATCAATTCAACTAGAATTTCTTGGCCTAGAATTTTATATAGTTCTGATGTCAAACCATCTTGACTGGGAGCCTTACCCTTTGTAAGTGATTTTATAGTTTCTGTCACTTCTGTAGCATCTAGTTAAAAAATACATAAGGTCTTGCGGAGTGGTTGGAACTGGTATTTGAGAAAAGAAAGGTGCAAAATCAATACTCCTAGTCTGCTGTTTTTGAAATAAAGAGGTTGCATATCATGATGCAATTTCAACAATCTGCTGTTGTGTAGATTGTACATTCCTTGTGCATCATACAAAGCAGTAATTACTCTTTTCTTGATTTTTAAGTAAGGGATATGTACTTTCAAATGACCCTGCGTGCAATATTGTTGTTGTAGCCTGAGACCTTCTGTCTGTTTTACATGATAATTCAACATCTTTTTTTATATTTGTTATTTATACAGAAAAATCATGCTTGGTGGATAGGGAAAGTGTATACAAATGTTGCAATTGTTTCCTATCATTTAAGTATATAAGATAATCATCTCTCTCTTAGACTGTTTGGTTTGAAGGATAAGTAGAGTCCTAAGCTCGCTTTTGTCTCCATCCACCAACTAACGGGGTCATCATAAAGGTCGAATAGAGTTTTTACAAATTAAAAAATATGTCACATGTTGTGAGACAGTAGCTTGTTCCAAAGGCTGACATTTAATTTCCAGTATCCTGGTCCAGTGGGGCTTCTAGCCTACTTAACATAAGGTTAATGCTTTGTGGTCAGAATATTCTACTAGAATTACCATAGCTTTTTGGATATTAAGTGCCTAGAAATAAAAAGAAAATTGATTCTGGTAGACAGAGTTCCTTTAAAAAAAGTCTTATCCTGTTTACCAGTGTAGTCTAGCAGGCCATCCTTTAAATTTCCAATCCGAATAGTAGAATTTAAGGCCATCATATCCCCAAATAATTTTTCTGTGGTTGTTTGAGTCCCTCTATCAAGTTTGCTCAATCCACAATTGAAATCCCCACCCCAAAGTACATTTTGAGCAGTGTGTAAGTGTGGACTAATTTGCTGGAAGACAGCTGTTCGGTCTGCTTTCAATTGGGGGGGCACATATATGAATTACCCGAAAAGAAGCATTTTGAAACCTAAAATCAAGTAGGAGCACCCTGCCTGGTACTATATCCAAAATTGTAACTACCACTGGCTGGATTTTGTGAAAGAGGATTCCCACCCCGAACACCAATCTAACCCAAGAGACCAATATGACACTCCAGAAAGCCATTCTCTAGTTGCTTTAGAAATTTCTAAAACAGTATGCAGCCTAATATCCTGTATAAGAAACACCCCAGGTGGAAAGGATTGTAGTAGATGAAACACATCTCCCCTTTTAAGATCATTCGTAATACTATTAACATTGGATGATAAAAATAACAAAGGGGTTGTCGTAGGTAGCAGTTATCCCAAAGACAAGCTTCATTTCTTCTTTTTTTTCTTTGTTTTCCCCCTCTTGTGTTTATTCCCTGGGGCAATCTCTTGAACCTCAGTGTTTTCTACTCGAGACAGCGCCTCCTGTAGATTGAATCCATGGGCGAACCCACAGATTCATTGTCAGATTCCTCAACGTCTAAAATGCTTGCTACCTATTGAAAATATTGGTCAGCGTAGTTTTGGGAACTTTACGGATTGGTTGTGGCCAGGCCTGTCTCCTTCTGATGATCATCCCCTTTTCCCTAACCTCTTCTATCCTTGGGGGGAGGCATAGGGTTAGATGGGATTTGTTTTTGTCCTTCTGGTTCTACATGTTCTGTCATTGTGGGAACCTTAATAGTGTTTCCTACCACAGGCAAGGGGACAATGCCCTCCACGTTAGCCTCTAAATTTAGGCCCAAATCCATTGGTGACATAGTTCTTCCACTATCTATTATGGCTTCTCCTTGTGAAAGGGGCACCACTGGGTGCTGTCCTGTAGTTGTTTTGTTATATTCCCTCTGAGCCACTGTGACTAAAAGCTGCTGTTCCTCACTATCATAACGGTTTTGTTTCCTGTGTGCAGCTTCTGGGCAAACTTCATATGTATGACCTGCATCTCCACATAAATTGCACTTGACACTGCTTCTACAATGAGCGCTTGTATACCCTGTCTCCTGGTATAGAGTGCATTTCAGTTGGTCACATACACTGCTGATGTGACCCGCTTGTCTGCACTTATAACAAGTCTTGGGTTGACCAGGATAGAAAAGGACCCCTCTATCCCTCCCAAGAAAAAAACAATTCGGCAAGTGTTGCAGCCCTTCACCATCAGACTGCAAAATAACCTTACCCTCCAACCATCTGTCCAGATCCCTTCTAAATCAAAGATGGCGTCTGGATGTCCTGTGACAGTGCACCTTTGCCTCAGCCAAAAGAGTAGGTCAGTGACACTTACCCCCTCATTCCTAAAAAGGACTGTAACAGTTTCGTGAGCAGGTCTGGTAAGGGGAATTACTTGAAGGGTGCCTATAAAAGCAACTTTTTAACCTGATGATACCTCACCCAAAATTTATCCATGCCACTCTAACTTAAAACTTATATCAAATATGCTTTCACCTGAAACATGAATTAAGGCATACAACTCCGTAACATTAAATTGCATATTTTCTTTTAACAAGGTCTTGCCAACATACACCTATCTGGAAATGTAGACAAACACCTTTGTAAATAAACCTTACAACATTATGCCGTTAGCAGGGTATACATTTGTCTAAAAAAGGCATAAGGTATAGGGTTCTGTTCATTAGAAGACTGCTGTGGGAGCCTCTGCTACAACAGCCCTATTCCTAATGTCTGTGGAATATTTTAGGTATGTCGAGGCTAGAAAAAGTCGCTCAGCTTATCATCCATATTGTCCTGATCACAGTCACTTATCTCCCCAGGTGCACCATTTCCAGTACTGGATACTAACATACTAAAATGCCAGCAGAATAGTCCTAACAGTCTTTCATGTCTGCTCGTTTGTTCAGCCCCCACTCTAGGAGCTGACCCTGCTGCCCCCATTGCTCTCTCTGGCTTCTCTTTTCCCAGTCTCGGATATTCTCACTGGACTGGATTTTGCTACCAGAACCCTTCCCCTGTACCTGTTCCACCCCCTCTTGAACCCCTCCACCGTCTCTGCCTCCACCAGCCCCCTGGGCAGCACATTCCATGGCTCCACCACCCTCTCAGTGAAGTAGCACCTTCTCCTTTCTCCCTGTAATCTCCCCAGCTTCCACCCATGCCCTCTAGTTGCCCCCCTCCTCCTTTTGGAGCACCCTGACTGCTCCTCCCTTATTCCCCCCTTCATGTACCTGAAGACCTCTATCATGTCCCCTGGTCACTTCTCTCTTCCAATGTGTACATGTTTAGCTCTTGAGCCTCTCCCTAAGGTCCTGCACCCAAGCCCCTGTTCATTTGGTTGCCCTCCTCTGGATGCTCTCCAGGAGTTCAATATCCCTCTTTAAGTGTAGCCTCCAAAACTGCATGCAGTACTCAAGGTGCAGCCTCACCAAGCAGTTATACAGAGGTATCACTTCCCTCCTTCTGGAGGTGATCCTCCTAGCAATGCATCCCAGCACCGTTAGCCTTGGCCACTGCCCTCCTACAAGTCTCCAAGTTTTTCATCTTGACATCCATACCACCCCAGGTCCCTCTCAGCCATTGAGACTTGCAGCATTCCTCCCCAGGATGTACACTTGGCCCAGG
The DNA here is from genome assembly GCA_016271365.2 of Neoceratodus forsteri. Taxonomy (NCBI): domain Eukaryota; kingdom Metazoa; phylum Chordata; order Ceratodontiformes; family Ceratodontidae; genus Neoceratodus; species Neoceratodus forsteri. Next base: position 1,527,052,400 of record CM028131.1, read on the forward strand.
TTTCTGGCTCCCAGGTGCAGTACATTGTATTTCCTTGCATTGAACCTCAGCTTCCACTTTCTAGACCACCTTTCCAGAGCCTCCAGTCCACTGTGGGTCAGCCTCCTCTCCTCCCATCCAACACCACCCCCTCAGTTTTGAGTTATCCACAAAGAGACTCATCTCACTCCTAATACCCTTCCTTATGTCAGAGAGATAGGCATTGAACAGGAGGGCCCAAGGACCGATCCTGAGGACCATACTAATGACCCTCCTTGGGGATGAGACTATACTGCCAACCATCTGGTCCTGGAGCCAGTTCCTATCCATCTTATCATCTGGTTCCCACCCCATCTCCCCAGCTTATCCAACAGGCCCCAACAGAGTCAAGCGCCTTACTGAAGTCAAGAAAGGATGTCCACCAGTCTCAGGTCCAAGGCACTCGTCACCCAGTCATAGAACTCCACAAGGTTTGTCTGACACAATTTCCTGGGACGAATTCTTGCTGTCTATCATCCAGGCATGCCGACTTTTCCAGGTCCCCCCCAGCTTCTCCTTGACAATGCCCTCCATCACCTTGCCCACCACTGATGTCAGACTGACAGGCCTGTAGTTCCCTGCCATCTCCCTTGATCCCCCCTTGTAGATTGGCACTATATGCACCACCTTCCAGTCCTGGGGCACCCAACCCTGTCCTCAGAGAGATGCTGAAAATCTCCACCAGGGGTTTCGCCAGGACATCCACCAGTTCCTTCAGCACTCTGGGATCTAATTTATCTGGCCCCGGTGCTTTCTCTGTCTTAAGGGACCTGAGGGCTTCCTTCACTCTCTCTGCCATGATTTCTACCTCTGCTACCTCGTCCCCCTGCTTTGCCTTCCCCCCTCCTGCCAGTGATGGCCCCCTTCCCCAGACCCGCCAATCTGTAAGGGTCCCCCTCCTCAGTTTCACCGCTCCTCCCATGTATGATGCATCCCCCATTTTCCTTTGTGAAAACTGAGGCAAAGTACTCATTTAGTATCTCAGCCTGCTCCCTCAGGTCTTGTGCCCATCCCTCTCCTGCTTTAATCCTGCTAATCTGCCCCTTCACTCTTCGTTTTTCCCAAATGTACCTAAAGAACCCCTTGTTCCCTCTCCTAATTTCCCTGGCCAGGTTCTGCTCCTTCCTTGCCTTAGCCACCCTCACCATCCTAGTGGTCCTTCTGGCCATCAGCTCATACTCCCCTCAATCCCTTTCACTCCTTGAGCACTTGAAATGCCTAATGGCCGCCTTCTTTCCCCTCACCACCTCCTGAACCTCCTTGGTCCACCAGCAGGGTTTTTGGGCCCTACCGCATTTGTCTCTTACTCTTGCACAGGTGCTGGTAGCATCCTGCACCCCCCTCCTGATGATTTACCACCTACTGTCAGCATCCATGTCTGGCCCAATCCCATCCAAATGCTACTTAAGGATCCTTCCCATTTCCTTGAAATCCACCCCCTGAAGTCAGTTTCCTCTGTCTTTGTGCAGCCTTCTACCCCTCCTAGATCCAGGCAGAACCAAACTGTGGCATGGTCGCTCCCCTGCCAACGGGTCCCTTACCTCCAGGCCCCCAATCTGGGCACTGTCTGTCAGGACCACATTCAGTATCCGTGCCTCCCTGGTCAGTTCCCCCACTTGCTGAGTTAGGAATGTGTCCTGAAAGACATCCAACAACCTCTGTTTCCTGGCCACCGAGGATGTCATAGTCTCCCAGTCCGTTCATGGCATGTTTAAGTTCCCCAACACCACCACCCTTCCCCCGCCCAATCTGCAGTGTCTCCCAACATCTGACACCAGACTCTCCTCCAGCTTCTCCGCCATTGCAAGGGATCTGTACACTACTCCTATTTTTACTCTCTTGGCCCCCCTTGTTATCAAGGTGACCCAAATTGCCTCCACAGTTCCCTCCACCTCCTCCGCTCCTCCTATGCCAGTGCAGTTTTTGACTATTATTGCTACCCCTCCTCCCCTTCCCTTCCCCCTGTCCTTCCTGAACATGATGTACCCCTCCAGGTTCAGGTCCCAGTCATACCCTGTGGTGGCCCAGGTCTTAGTGACTGCTGCCACATCCACCTCTCCCTCAGTTAGTATCACCTGGAGCTGAGGCATTTTATTGCCCAAGCCCCTGGCATTTAGGAGGCCTACCTTCCACCCTTTTCCTATACTTCCATTACCCCTACTCGTGTTTCCATGGGGATTCCATCTTCCCTGGGTCTGCACCTTACCAGTCGGCCTTTTCCCGCATTTCTACAGCTCCCCAGGGGGGTGGAGACAGAGTCCCTCCTTTATCAGACCCCCTTTGACAGCCTCTTCTCCTATCCCTCCCCCCTTCACAAGTTTAAACCCAACCTTTCACAAACGAACCCCTCTATTTTCAACTTAAGGATTTCCTTCCCCTTCAAATTGAGATGGCGCCTATCTCTAGCTTACAGCCCCTTATCCTCGCAGGTCTCCCTCCAATCCCCCATCAACCCATACCCTCTGGCCCCACACCACTCTCTGAGCCACTGGTTTATCTCCATAATCTTCCTCTTGTGTTCCCCACTAGCCCTTGGCACTGGCAGGATTTCCGAGAAGGAAATTGTGCATCCTATGTCATGACAGACCCTGGCAAGCTCCCTGAACCTTGTCTGTATCTCTAGCTCATTATTTCCCTCAATGTTGTTGGTACCCAGGTGGACCAGTATGTCCAGGGAACCTCCACAATCCTTTGCCAGCTGATATACCTCATGCTTGGCCCTGTGCACCATTAGTCCAGGGAAGCATTTTGTTCTAACTGGGCAGGCTTCCCCCTCCCTATCCCGTTTGATCCCCCTGATCAAGGAATCACTCAACAGGAGCACTCTCACCACCCTTTTTCCTCCTTCCCCCTTCCATGTCCCTCATCCTTTCTACTGGCTCCTCCCCCTGTCTGGGTGCCACCTGCCGTCCCCTCCTTATTTACCCCTGCCCCCGATCCTATGCCTTTCCTCCTCCCGAGTATCCTTCTGTACCCCGCTACTCCTCCGTCACTGTTCATGACTGGTCTTCTCCCCATCTGCTAAACTAGTCTGGCTCGTCCTCCCTATTTAAGAAAAAAGATAATGAGTTATTGAGTAGTCTCCCATCCACCTTACCCTATTATATCAAATCCTTACTGTAATGTTTTGGCTAGGCTACTTTTACTCTCTGTGTGGTAAATATAGATATAATGGTTAAGAATCAAATTACGAAGTTGAATCATGCACTATGGAGATTCATTTATTTGTTTTCTCTTTGCAGGTATGTAAATATATATGACTTGAATCCTCTGTCTTTATGTTTTCGGTTGGAGGACCACGAATGGACTGAATTAACTGGTATCCAACAATTCTTGTGTCTCCTCTTTCTCTCTATCTTTATGCTAAGCTTGACAATATAGATATCCTGGTTTTTGTTTGAAATGTAGGGATATAGTTAAAAATAGAACTAAAATAGTAAATGTTTTGCTTGCTGATCAGTTAAGTTAGTCTGTTGCCACAGTTGCTGTGAATGAGAACATGGATAGGTATTGTGATGTTTTTTATATTTAGATTCCTTTGCAGTTAATTTTGGAATATTCATTTTTAAGTTCATCGTGCGCGCAAGCACAGATGAACTTGTTGATATGAGAGCTGCTAAGCAGGGGTGTGAGGGGTGCCAGCCCAATGGCCAGTGGAGCTGCAGAGACCAGTCTGTGGCCAGCAAATCAGCAGGCAGTGTCCTGATGACACTGTTTTGCTGAGGGGGCTGGTCTTGGCAAATATTTCAAAGGACAGAGCTGACGCTGGGTGTGACTCTGTCCTTTGAAATGTGAGCCCTTCAGCAACAACGTAGTGTATCTTTCCTGGTTAAACAATTTCCCCGTTCTCTGCAGCCCCTTAGTGTATCTTTCCTGGTTAAACAATTTTCCCTGCTGCAGCCCAGTGCGTCTTTCCTAGTTAAACAATTTCCCCATTCTCTGCAGCCCCTTAGCATGTCTTTGCCTGATTAAATAATTTCCCCATTCCCTGCAGCCCCTTAGCGTGTCTTGGCAGTTAAATAATTTCCCCTTTCCCTTTCTGGCACCAAAGTGCCCCCTCCTGGTGTTGGATTAATCCTCCAACCTGTCTATATCCCTGGCCAACATCGGGGTGCCCAATTGCCATGTCGCCACCCCCTCCCCACCACTATTGTAATTTGTGGCACACTGGGAGCCCACCCCAGTGTGCCTAAATTTATAGGTATTATTTTTAACTGTAAATGAAGAAAACCTTCCCTCATGGTCTTTTACTATTTTTTTCACCTGCAAAAACAAAAACCATCCCTCATTGTCTTCCCCGTCCCTCTCCCCCATCCCGACGCTCCCTCTGCGCACCCACCTCCTTGCACTCCCCCTTTACCCCATACTTACCCTCCAAGGTCAGTAGACATGATCTTCTGCAGAGTGGGACACATCTGCACTCTTCAAAGCCGACCGGCAAACTGAAAGAATTCAAGGTAAGCCATATAATGGGAATCAATGGCGGTTTCAACTTATCTTGATATCTTAGCCATTTTTAGGAATTTTGGGCCCAGATTTTCAACATGGGGTTCTTGGGACCCACCTCATGAATATGTTAGTGTCAGTTTGTTCCTTGGTCCTGAAAAGGTGGATTTAGTGGTCGCTGCATGGAATCACCTTTTGGGGCCAAGCAACAAAACAACACTGCCACTGTTCATGAGGTGGGGTCCCAGAATGCCCATGTTGTAAATTTGGTCAAAAAATTCCAAAAAAATGACTGCATTATGAACATGCGTTGTGCAGTTTCTGTGCATGCTCGTAACTTCACCAATTTTTAATATTTTCACTCCAGATTTTTATCATTGCTCTTTTTTCACACCTCCTTTTGAAGAGTGTAGCTGGTATTTTTCACATCCTGCCTGAAATGTGTTTCCACACCAGTTGCACAGAATGGCATGGTTGCTGTGCAAAATCAACTTTTGGGATGCAGTAACAAAATCACAGTGCCATTGTTCATAAGGAGAGGTCCCAAAAAGCTCATGTTGAAAATTTGGTGAAAAAATTCCTAAAAAGGAAAACCCATTACGGGCATGCGTTGCACAGTTTCTATGCACACTCGTAACTTTGCCAGTTTCTCATATTTTCACTCCGAATTTTCAACATTGCCATTTTTTCACACCTTCTCATGAACAGTACAACTGCCATTTTTCACATCCTGCCCAAAATGTGTTTAAGCACCTGTGGTGCTGAATAGCGCTATCACTGCGTAAAATCACCTTTTAGGGTGGAGTAATAAAATGTTAGTGCCACTGTTCATGAGGTGGTGTCCCAAAAAGCCTATGTTGAAAATTTGGAGTGAAAGTACCAACAAACATCTGGGGTGTTACAGTTTACAACTGTAATGCCCCATGCCCCCACCCTGTAGAGACTGACAAGTGTCGGGCATGTGCCTTGGGACAGGCGACCATAATGCTCACACCATTCCACCCCCACCCTACAGCCAGTGACAGGCATCGGGGTGTGCCTTGGAATCTTTGGCTCAAAGTTCATCCCATTCTCCTATACTGCACCCATCTCAGCTTATTTCATTATTGAATGGGGTGAGCATTAGGGCCGAAGACCTCAAGGCACACAACGATGCCTGTCAGTGTCTGCAGGGTGGGGGTGAAGTGGTGTGAGCATTATGGCTGATGACCAAAGGACACCCCCTAATGCCTGTCAGTCTCTGCAGGGGTGGGGGTGGGGCGTAGGGTTGGAAACCCTAAAGCCTCATAAGGAAGCAAATCAGGGAGGGATGTTTGATGTCACCTACCTTGATTTCAGCAAAGCCTTCAACAATGTCCAACATAGAAGACTGATTAACAAGATTAGTAGTCTGGCAATGGTACAGAAACTGATACACTGGGTTAGAAAGTGGCTGATGGACAGGAGGCAGAGGGTGGTGGTAATGGGATCCAACCTGGGGAGAGGGGGTGACCAGCAGGGTACCTCAGGAATAAGTCCTGGGACCAGTCCTGTTCAATGTCTTCATTACAGATATTGCGGAAGGGCTAGAAGCAAAGATCTGTTTGCCTGTTTGCAGATGACACCAACATCTGTAACAAGAGTGAATACTCCAGAAGGGGTGGAGAAAATGAGCAGGGACATGGAGAGGCTTAAAACATGGCCTGAGGAGTGGCAACTGAGGTTCAGTGCAAAGAAGCCCAAATAATGCATCTGAGAAGAGGGAAACCTGTGGAGAATTACAGGATGGGTTGGAGGTGCTGATGATCACCAAGGAAGAAAGGGACCTAGGAGTTATCAGTTCTGATGACCAAAAGGTGTCAGAGCAGAGCACGCATGTTGCAAGGACAGCCAGTGGCATGCTGGGATGCACAGGCAGAGGTATTACTAGCAGAAGGCATGAGGTGGTGATGCCATTGTATAATGCACTAGTAAGGCCTCACCTGCAGTACTATGTGCAAATCTGGAGGCTGCAAATGTGCAAGGCCATTGACAGGGTGGAGACAGCCCGTGGAAAGGCAACCAAGATAGTACACGGCTTGCAACACAAAACATATCAGGAGAGATTAAAAGGACCTCAACATGTACTTGTTGGAGGAAAGAAGGGAGTGGGGGAACATGATAGATACATTCAAGTACCTCAAGGGCATAAACAAGGTGCAGAGGTGGATATTTTTCAATACATCAAACATCTGGCATTGACAAATGCTTGTTTTGTATCCTAAAAGAAAGAAAACCTCATTGTCTGCTGTGTAACCCCCCCCAAACAGTATACAGACACTGAGAGCACCCAATCCCCCAGTGTCCTCATCTGTCTGGCCATTGTTGTGCGCTGTGTGAACCCCACCAAACAGTATGCAGACACGGGGGTGCCCAATCACCCAGTGTCATCTGTCCATCCATTGTTTTCCGCTGTGTAACCCCCCCATAAAGTATACAGACACTGGGGGTGCCCATTTCCCCAGTGTCCTCATCTGTTCAGCAAACTCCCTAAAAAAACCAAAAGTGCCCCTCGTTGTTTTTTTTTTCCTGTAAAAAAGAAAACTGTCCATCGTTGTTCATTCCACTGTTACCCAGCCCCCTACCTGCCTGCTCAGGACCCACAACCCCACACCCCCGTACCCCATACTTACCCTCCAGGTTTTGCTGCCATAGTCTACCTTGGACTGCAGCCACATCTTTGCTCTTCAAAGCCCAACCACGAACTGAGGCAAGCGCTTCAAAATATTTCAGTGAGGTTTTTGGCGTCAATGTATTTCAATAGGGTTTTCAACTTAGTATTTAACAGTGAAAAGGTACCGTTGAACCTGGGACAAGGGCTGTGCCTCGGGTCAGTAAAGTTCATGCACAAAGTCTGAGGCCAGAAAGGCTTTGAGGACCCGGCACTGGCACCGGCTGAAGTAATATTGTTTTTTCAAATTGATTATTTACTTCACTTGAATAGGTGGTAAAAGCAATAAGGACTAACTGAAGGACTGCAGCATTTGTAGCATACACATGTAATCCTTTATTTGTAAACAGTTAAAAAGTTCTCCATACACTGTACGACAAACACACCACTCTTTGCTTCCTGGTTCCCACTCCCATATGTAACAGCTGACATTACGTCTCACATCACCAAGCACCTGACATGTTTCGCTCTACAAAGAGCTTTCTCAAAGGTACAGACTGGTGGTCAAAGCTCCCTATAAGGAGAAGAATTTAAGTGCCAGAACACAAAATTGACACTTTTAGAAGTACACAGTTAAAATTACACATTTTGCAGGAATAATTAATTTATCCAAGGGAATGTATATACAGTCTCCCTATGTTTACTAAAGACACACTGCTATTTCTGTGCTGTCCAAGTCTGAAGAAAAACATAAGCACTAGATGCAATTTGCAAACCTGCACAGAAAGAAAGAATCAGGGATTGCACCATTCACAGCCACTTGTTGTAACATCAGTGCAAAACCTGAAAAGAAAAAGAAATGGAGAAAAGGTAATGAAAAATATGTACAGGATGCAGATTAAAACAACTTAAAATGACATCATCAAACAGTAGCTGCCTTTAGGTTCTTTTCAGGAATGGTTTTATTTCTAATCTTCCATTCAAACCTTTTCCCTCCATTCCTAAAGGCAACTATCCAATGTTGCTCTCGCTTTAGTAAAAGATTATCATAATCTCCACCTCTCTGACTCATGACTGGTTTTCTAAACCAATAAATGTGAACCATGTTCTGCCTTGTTTTGTGCCTTTAAGCTATGTACAGCTAAGATCACCACTTTCAATTGATCTACTGTGTTCTCCAATCAAGTTTTGAATGCATGCTTTGTTTTTCTACATAAATGCTGTGCATTTACATATTACTATATATATTAGATCTACAGGTGGCACATGTCCATAAAACCTCTTACTGTGCTTGTTTTGCCTGTAAGGATGTTCTGATATCTGAAATTTGCCAGCAGATAAAGGCCTAGAGGGTCTATCAAGTCTGCTCGAATGTGCAGCTAGCACCCCTTATTCTGCAGCTGCCCCTCCCTTCCACCCTTCCCCTTCATTAACCCTCCCCCTTGTCCTGTCCCATCCTCGTTTGAAGCAGTCCACTGTTCTACTGCATACCACTTCAGCAGGTAACGCATTCCACCCAGCCACCACCCTCTCTGTAAAAAAGTGTTTCCTCATCTCCCTCCTGAACCTTCCTCGCTCCAGTCTCATATCATGGCCCTTGGTGGCCCTCCCCTTCCTTACTTTGAACAACCCCTCTGTACCCGTCTTGTTTATTCCTTTCATGTATTTAAAGGTTTCAATCATGTCACCCCTGTCTCTCCTCTCCTCCAGTGAGTACATGTTCGACTCCCTCAGCCTCCTCTCGTATGATAAGTCTCCCAGCCCCTTGATCATCTTTGTCGCTCTGCGTTGCACCCCCTTTACTGTTACACTTACTTTACTGTTTATCACCTGTGGGCAGAACTTGCAGTTCCCACATTTATGGCTCCCATTGTCTCATTGTGGCAACCACATTCTAGATCTTTTGTCAAATGGGTGCACTGAGTGTGCAAGGTGATGTTTACGTTACAAATATCTTAAGATTCATAAAGGTCTCATTCAGTAAATTGGCTACTTGCTGGCCCTCGTCTATTTCCTTACCTTTAGATTCAGTTTGTTGTATATTAGGTTTCTGTTTATGGTTCAGTAAGTTGTTGATATTTTTCCAAAACAATTTAGTCTCCAAATGTTTTGGTTTGCTCGCTTTTATTAAGTTCTATTGTGGCCTTTTTAATAGTCCTTTTACATTCATTGTGCAATTCCCTTAATTTTTTTCAGTCAGATATGTTTCTTGTAGACTTACAGTGCTACCATGCCTTATTCTTATCTTTCATTATGATAACAATCTCACAGCTTAACTTTTTATTCTTCTGATTGCTTACTCTTTTCTGTCTTAGAAGGGCATGTTCGTTTTGTGTCTTAACAGTAAATTTCCCCACAAAAAATAGCTCAGTGCTGAGTTGTCCAAAGCTGTCCAGTCAGCATTAGCTCAGTCTACTTTAATTCTGATTAAGATTTCCTCTGAACATTTTCTAGCCTTTAGACTCTTGTGTGGCCCCTAGATCTCTTGTTACTCCACATGCAGTAAATTGGGCTATGATTGCTTCTGGCACCAGGCATTGTTCCAGATATTGTTATATTTTTTGCATTACCAGTTGCGACTGAATGAATCACTGTCTCAGTCCCTGTCCTATTGTTTTGTCTAGTTGTTTCTTTCAGCATTTGGGGGAAATTTATCTTCTGCAGAATGTTTTTAATTTTCATATTATCAGGACCTTGCGAATTCAAGTTTAAGTTACCTACAATGACATTTCTCTGCTTATTACGGTACTTAATAGTTCAATAGGATCTTCCAGGCCCTCGAGATTACCTTTAGGTGGATTGTACACATATCCTACCAGAAATATTTCTCACTTTACCTCATGTGATTTCTAGGAACAGGCTTTTGCATCCCACATTAACTGTGTTTAGTTCTAGTTCCTTTACCTCTATAGATTAATTTATGTAAAATGGTATACTTCCACCTTTTGATTTTCTGTCGTGAGAAACAACTGTGAGCCAGCTTGTCAACACAGTGGAAGAACTACTGCTCATGATGTGGGTGACCTGAGTTTGGGAACAACTTGGGTCATCGGGGGCCAGCTGGGGGGGGGTATGCTGTCCTCCGGAGAGGGAGGGCAGCCAGCTCTGTTGCCATACTGCTACCTGGGTGACAGCGGCTGACAACTGTTTGATATTTTAATGACAAATCTCTCTGCTACATACTTGCATGCATGTGTGCTTGTGTATTCTGCCATCAATGTCCTAGGGTTCATGGGAAGGAAAGTGGAAATACCCTGGACAGCAGGATGATGCCGGCCACTCACAGGCCATGCAACTGGCTCCTGAGGCACCACCTCCACGTACACCGGATCTGCTTTGCGGTGGAGATTGGGGGAGTCTCTGCCATCCCTGCCAGAGGAGGTTAAGCTCTAGGGAGACTAATGGAAGGTGAAGGCAAGTCCTGGGGGACACCAGAGTGTTGTGCTGTGGCAGCTGAGCAGAAGGGCACCGCCTGGAGACTAAGCAACATAAACAGCAGTAGCCACAACAAAGGAAATCACTAGCACTTAGCAACTTCAGTACATATTTACAGTGCATAAAATTCTGTATATGTCCCTCCTTTTTAACATCCCCCATACTAAAAACATTTTCCATTTAACTTTATTATGGACATCAGTGGGGTGTGGGGTGTGGGGGTGGTATTCCTCTTGTTGATCATTTCCTTCCCTTTCTCCTATAGATATGGTCTATGATATCCTATCCAGACGTATGCTAGTGAATATACCTAAAAGACTTATCAAAATTCTTATCTTGGCCATTTTTTTTAAATACCACAATTCTTGAGCAAGGAGAGACATATGCCAGCATAGTCAGGGGTACAGAGCCACTGTAACACTAATGCTCCAAAGTAGATGTGTATACCAGCCTTTTTCTTTTTTAGATAATTCCTGAAGAAGACCTATGGTAGAAATGTCGATTCTAACTCTATTTTCTATTTTCAGCATGCATTTAATATTACCATTTTGTTTAGTTTTCAGACCATGCTGATGCAGCATTTTTTTCCTTTTTATGTTGCTTGCACGCATGTGCAAGAAACATAGTGCCATCATCGGAGATTTCGGAGGTGTGTCACCTCCTCCTCCAATTCAGTCAGCGAGCTGGCAGGTGCGGCCCCTGTAAGCCAATGCATTTTGGAGCTGTCTATGACACGCTCCAAAATGCAATGGCATACAGTTGAAAGGGGAGCTATGCTTCAGTGAGCAGAGATAAGAAGCGAGCTCCTCAACATGGAGGGGCGCAGCGCCCTGCATGTACTGTGTAGCCGACGGGGTGCCCAATCCCGCCGGCTGAGCTCGTCTCCCCATGTTGTAGGTGCCACTGGGAGCCCACCCCAGCGTGGCAATCAGTCCATAGGCCGGACGGGGTGCCCAATCCCCGTCGGCTGAAGAATATCTCAACATTGTGCTATGCTGGGAGCCACCCCAGCATGCAAATGGTCCCACAATGTCTTTTTAATTTTGAACCTAAAACGAAACGGTCCTATGGAGCGCCTCCCGACCCCCTCCTACAACCCGCACCCACCCACTGCGCACCCAGCCTCCCCACACCCTCACCCCATACTTACCTCCGGACTCTGCGCGACGATCTTCGGTGGACCCGGAACACGTCTGCACTCTTCAAAGCCGACCGCGAACTGAGGAAATGCCGGTAAGCTGTATAATGGGCTAGATAGGGGTTTCAACTTTGTTGCATATCTCAGGCATTTTTGGGAATTTTTGCACCAAATTTTCAACATGGGGTTTTTGGGACCCCTTCTCATGAATGATGTCACTGTCATGGCATTATTCTGGCCCGAAAAAGTGATTTGGCGCGGTGACTGTGCGGTGACTGCGAAATCACCTGCCGAACCTCTCGCATGACGGTGACATTCGAAAAGGGGTCCGCTCATGTTAATTTGGTCAATAAAAATGTTTGTTTTAACGCGTGCGTCGCGTAGTTCCTACGCGCTCGTAAGTTTGCAAATTTTCAATATTTTCACTCCAGATTTTCGACATTGCCATTTTACCACACCTCCTTATGAGCAGTACAGCTGTCATTTTTCACATCCTGCCCAAAATGTGTTTCCGCCCATGTAGCGCACAATGGTGCAGTCGGTGTGCAAACTCAATGTATGGGACACATTAACAAAATCACAGTGACACTGTTCATGAGCAGAGGTCTTAAAATGGCTATGTTGAAAATTTGGTGAAAAAATTCCTAAAAATGACTGTTTTACGAGCGTGCGTTGCGCAGTTCCTACGCACGCTCGTAAGTTCGCAAATTTTCAATATTTGCACTCCAATGACTTCCAAATACCTAAACAGCACATAGAAGCAAGCAACATTCGGCATTGACAAACGCTTGTTTTATTTCTTACAGCTCAAAAAGATAAGTGGCTAGATAAACCTGCAGGTGACTCCCCTGGCTGCAGCTGGTGGGGGATTTAAAAGTTCCAGTACAGTTTTTTTTTTTCTTTCAATTTTCCAAGGGTCCCTTTTAAGCCTCTGAGATTCAAGGTGATGGGGAAAAATGTTATACACACCCAGGGTGTATGATACTACATAAACTCCCAAGATGTACGATGCTACATAAACGCATACACCATCTGAGGGTGTGTATAAAATTCGAGTTTCTGCACACCTACCCATGTTTTATTTTTTATAATTGCTAGACACTGTTTTTTTCACCCCTAAGTCCTAGGTGCTAAAATAAAATATTAATAAATCAATAAAACGTTTTCTGGACATGAGCCAAAGCCAAGAAAGCTTATCAAGCAAAGGATACTGTTTTCAAGTTTTGTAGTCCCATTTTTCCAGCATTTAGGTTTTCTTTCAGGAGTCTTCAGGTATAATTATTGGGTTGTCATGGTGACAAAAGATCCAGGGGTGAGGCAGAGAGATAGAGCTGTGACAAGAGAGAAATATCAGAGAAATTGCAGCTGTGAAATGCCTTTTTTTTTTTTTTTTCTTTTCTGTTTATTGACTGGCTAAGGAAATATCGCAGACAGTGCAGCCATGACTGAAAAAGTGTTGTGGCTTGAGCTCAGTGAGGGATTAGCTAAAAAGGTGGGAAATGTTTGTTTGGGTAGTTGGTGTGATAGGTAAACACGGTACATGTGGATAAAGTGAGGAAAGCTGGCACATTTATGTCACTATATTGAGCTGTTATACTGGCAAATTACACCCAGTTTTTGCTATGGGATGAAACAGTACTGTACCCAGTTATTATAATATATTATCAATCATGGGTAGTCAATAATATATTTCTAAAATTTAAATGTATTCCCCAAATGTGTGTGTTTCAGGAACCTGTGCAGAAGGCAATGTTTACCGACTAGGAGCGTCTCTGAGCAGTGACAAAGCATACTCCAATTGATTGAAAGCACTCCCTCAGTCTGTAATCATGTAAGCACCCTCAGTAACAAGGAATGACTTGAAATTCAATATGTTTTAAAATGTAGTACAACTGAGCTTTATTTACTAATTTTTTTAGTGTAGAGTTTTTGTCTGGGAAGGGCACACTGAGTCAAAGCTAATTTCCAGGTGTGTTCCAGGAGCATAGGGAGGTTAAATGACTTGCTCAAGGTCAAACATTATGCTAGTGGCTGTTAGGAATTTCCAGTCCAGGTCTACTGGGCTCCAGGTTCACAGCTTGGTACTTTAACCCTCTAGTCTACACTGCCTCCCTGTTAAGCTTCTGACAACTTTTCTTTTGTGTGTCTGGATCCCCTCTTCCATGATATTTGTCTGTTAAAACATATTTTTAGTGTCCTAGATTATGTGAGAAGAGCGTGTCTCAAACATACAGTAGTTGATCATGTGGTTATCTTTAAACAGTTAGGCCCTGTATTCACAGTTTAATTGATCTTTATGGCCTACCAGTTATATTACACCCAACTATTCTCCCCTGGTCCCAGGACCTCAGAACAAGAGATATCAGATTTCCTAACTCAGCTCTGTTTGCCCACCCTTTCAGAGCAGCAACGATCCATGCTGACAAAGCCTAGGTCCACCCATGAGATCAAAACTGCTATAGGAGCCTTGAAAACAGGGAAGTGCCCAGGGTCAGATGGCCTGCCAGGAGAATTCTACAAAACATTCCCCACAGCCATAACACCCCTACTTGAAAGGGTATTCTCCTTCATGCCTTTACCAGATGGGAATATTCTCTCCCCTCCTGGAATGAGGCCAGCATTTCAGTTATACCCAAGGCAGGCAAGGATCCCACTCTATGCCCATCATGTAGACCCACATCTGTCCTAAACACAGACTACAAGATATTTGCCTCTATTTTAGCAAACTGGTTAATCCAACTTATCCCCAATATAGTACATTTAGATCAGTGTGGCTTTATTCCAGAAAGACAAGCCCAGGACAACCTCAGACGTATCAATTACCTCATAGAACATATTAAAAACCAATCCCACCCAACCCTTCTGTTAAGTCTGGACACCGAAAAGGCATTTGACATGGTATCCTGGGACTTTTTGTGTGGGGTCCTTGCCTCCTTTGGTTTTCCTAAACAATTTTTCAATTTAATATATAAATTTTAAGAAACACCAAGAGGCTCTATTAGAAGAAGAAGAATCAGCATTTATATAGCGCTTTTCATACACAGTATTCCAAAGCGCTTTACAAGCAATGCTAGACTGGTAGTGAAGTGACTGAATGTGTGGTGGCGGCCGTATCACACACCATCACCCACACACAGCCTGGATAATTGCATGAACTGGTTTATGGGAAGGGAAATGTTGGCCAGGACACCGGGAATGTTCCCTACTCTTTGCGAAGAGTGCCCTGGGTTCTTTTACTTCCACCTGGACAACACCAGGATGGGCAGAAGGGACCTCAGTTTAACGTCTCATCTGAAGGACGGCACACCCCAGCAGTACAACACCCCCCAATACTGCATTCGGATGCCAGTGATTTTTAGGTGCAAGTCCAATCCTGGTGTGGGGAGAGAACCCACAACCTTCTGGTCCAGAGGCGGAAGTGCTACCAACTGAGCCACACTGACACTTAGGTCCAATTAGGTCCAAAGGACATTTATTTGGCAGTTTCCCCCTCTTTCGAGGTACAAGGCAGGGATGTCCTTTATCTCCACTGCTCTTCACCCTATATATAGAACCTTTAGCACAATATATCAGGAGTTCCTCCGAAATTGCAGGAGTGAACCTGGCGGGAACAGAACACAAGCTGGCGTTATTTGTGGACGACATCCTTGTAAAGTTATCTAGACCAGAAACATCGATGCCACAACTACGTAAAAGGATTAAAGACTTTTCAGAGTTCTCAGGTTACTCCCTTAATATCAATAAATCTGAAGCCCTTCTTTTTCATTTTACACCTTCCCCTTCCCTGAGAAACCAATTCAAGATTAAATGGGACCAACAGAAGTTGGAATACTTAGGGATAGTTATACCAGAAAATCTGGTACATCTCCCACCCTGAGTTATTCCCCACTATTAACAAAACTGAAACAAGACATAAGGAGATGGAACCTTCTTCCAATGACCTTTTATTCTCGAGCCCTTTTTTTAAAAATGAACCCCTTACCTAGATTATTATATCTTTTCAATGTGTCCCCTGTATAATATCCCCCAAAGAAATTTTATCATGGCAGAGAATCTTCCTCACATTCCTTTGGAATAATAAAAATCCCAGGATCAATCAATACAAATTATACCTCCCAAAGGAAGACGGGGGAGTGGATGTACCCTCATTATCTAACTACTGGGTAGCACCACAGACAAGAATTGTACTTTAATGGGGAAATGATAACTATCAAGCTCATTGGAAGCAAATAGACCATTTAAGACAGTTACCTCCCCCACAGACATCTTTATTCTCTCACTCATTACTGCAACAAGTCAGACAGTTGGTCCCCAACGCCACTGCAACTGTCTTAGAGGAGTGGCAGAGGAGTCTCACACACAAAGCCCTCCAGAAACATCTGTGGAAATACCAGTGGTTCATATATCAAAGCTCTCTACCAATCAGCATAAAAGCTGGTATGCCAGGCAGGTGACTTAGGGCTTGTACGTCCCCTGGCAGCTCATTAAGGGAATACAGTTCTTAGTTTTGAGGAAGGGCAGGCAAAATATGGCTGGACTATGGGAGAAAAACTATATTACTATCAAATGAGGAGTTACATTAATGCGCACCTCAAGAAACAGGACTCTAACACCCAGACATGGGAGGACCCAACCCCATACAGCCACATATGGACCTCAGGGTGAGTGGGCCATCTCAAAATTATATAGATTTCTAACACTCCTACTTGCTCACCATACTGATCCGGTCAAAGCAAGCTGGAAAAGGGAACTTAACATAGCCAGGAGTATAAAAGACTGGCCTAAAGTTTGGCTGGGCACATGGTCCACCTCCTCACCTACTTGGAGACCATTCGTGTGGTGTGTCTGAATCAGATATTTTCTGGTACCAATGGTAGTATCTCACAGAACCCCAGGAGCTCTTCAAGCTGTTGGAGAGAATGTTGGAGGGGTCAGCTACACACAGCCATATTTTCTATCTATGTCCCAAACTACATAATTTTTGGTCTTCAGTTTTCCACCATATCTCCTGTCTGTTCGACATCAGGAGCCCACTGACAGGGGGAAACTGCCTCCTGGGTATTCCTCCGGCAGGAGTAAAGGGAAAAGACATCTTATATCTCTGGTCTATTCTACTTTGTGCAGCTTACAAAGCCATTACTAAAAAATGGCTCCAGTCTAACCCTCCCTCAACATCAGATTGGAAAACTCTAATTTTAAACATTCAGCGTACTGAACAGTTATCCTTTTCCTTACATAATAAAAGTTTTTGTCTCTCGGTGGACCAGATGGGAATTGTATCAAAATCAGGTTTAGCATCTAATGATAGATGTGACACCCTGAGAACTCAGCTTAGCAACTAAAATAAATTGCATTGTTTGATATTACCTCTTTGACCACTCAATGAGACAATGGCAACACCCTGACATCAGAAGGTCTAAACAAGCCAAAGAATTCCCACATCCCAAGTAGTTATAAAATATATATTAGGAAGGTGAGATAAAATAAGCCCATGATGTTGATTTAGATATATTACCTTTTACAAATAATACAGTACTTACCTGATATGCATTAGCCCAATTTTGTTACATATGTTGCATTTTAAATGCTTTAATTTTGATTAATTAATAATTGTTTCTCTTAAAAAAATGACTTGAAATCTCAATGCTATCTATCATTATATGACTGTGCAATTCATATATGTTGTACTTGATCATTCTGCATGTATGAAGTTGTATAAACTGCACAACCTTGAAATCAAATAAAGAGAAATATAATTGATTTTTACAAGTATATAGCACATGGGGGGCGCTAGTGAGCATGCTTGCTGTGAAGATGCACTTGTTCACAGCTCTGCACTTTCATTGAGCAAATCTGATCTAAAACTTTATTTCTAGTGCTCGAATTTGACTTTTGTGTGGCAGAGTTCAGTTCAGCTAAACATTTTGATATTAATTTCGAGATGGGGTGCCCTAAGGGAATGGGAGGCGGTTTGAAGAACCCTCAGCAGCAGCCTATGGAGCAGGCTGAGTCCTCCATCACCCTATCTGCCACTTTTGGAGCCAAGCTGATATGGCAGTCATTGATGGCCTCAATGCAGCCCATTGATGGCAACATCAAAACCATCTTGAAGTGGCTGGGGGAATAGGATGGTAAACTTGAAGTTGCACCAAAGCAGCTGCTTTGGCAGAGATCTCAGCCATACATGCACTAGTGGCAACCAGCAAACTAGTACAGGAAAATGCACAATTACTTTATCATCTGGAAGCCCTTGAGAACGCCAACAGGGCCTCCAGTGTGGGATGTTAGGCACCTGGAGGGTGATGGTGAGCATGTCCTTAATTTCTTAAAACCTGATTGCCTGGGGCATTGGGGCTTACCACTGATATTCTGGCACCCAATTTATCAAAGCCTGTTGAATCTCCTCATCTCCACAACTCCTCAAGGGACAGACTGCAGACCATATTGCTGATTACGGCCTCAGTTGTGGTGTGGAATTCAGTGCTGCAAGCTTCTGGGGATGCTCAACATTTTAACTACAATGGCGCAACCCTACACCTTTTTCCTGCTCTCTCATACACAACTCGATCTCAGCAGAAAACATTTAATGTGATATGAGCCCAGTTACAGAGTTTGGGGATTACACAATCTCTCCTTATGCCAGCCCGCTTTCACATTCTTTATGCAAGACCTACTTACCAGTTCACAAATGGGATGGAGGCAGGCAAGAGGGTAGAATGTATTCACCAGGAGTTTGAGCAGGCAAGACCCAAAGACACTGAGAATTCAGGAGAGGACGATGCAGCTTAATTATCAGACAGTAGCTGAGGTTTTTTTTTATAAAACTGCCCTGTTTTTTTCTCTGCTACTGCATATTTGTAATTTTGACTCACTGTGTGTTTCTTTTAACTGTTCATTTGCAGGGAGAGGGCAAATTGGGTTGTATAGTGGAGCAGCTGCAGTAGTTAACTTGTTCCCTTGTCAACATTTCAGAATTTTTAAATTCTCTGTTTTATTTTATTTATCTTTTGATTTAATGATATCTTGGAGAACACCTGTGAACGGATGCTCGTTTGTAGGTTCTACGTCAGTTACAAGAAAAAACTGAACAGGTACATAGCATTACATTACAAGCAAGTACACAATTGCACTGGTACAAAACAATACATTACAAGCTCGGTAGACAATAAATTGGTGTGAATTACAAGACTGGGATAGCCTTTAGCTTAAGGTATAACATTTAGACACTGCTACAACATTGGTGAGAAAGTGCCTGCATCGGAGAGTTAAGCATACTTGTGGGGGGAGAAACAGAGTGGAGAACAGCCACAGGAGTGGCATAGTGAGGTGTATGCTTGTGTAAGGAGTTAAGAACAGACTTTAGGAAGGTTGGAGACAATGGGGATAGGAGAGCAGCAGACGGAGGGCATGAGGGCGGGACAGAGAGGGAATGGGTGCCCAGTGGGAGGGGTAGATGGGGGTGGGACAATGAAGTGCTGTGAAGGTGGTTGCCCTTAGGATTAGGTGGAACACTAAGTGCTGCTGCTTTATGGTGGTCCAATTGTAGGAGAGTTGTTTTGGTCATCATCAATTGCCAATGCAGTTATAGTTGTCATCGTTGGCAAGGTGCTGCCTGAGCTTATGCTTGAAAGCACCAGTGGTTGTGGTATCGGAGATGGTTGAAGAAAGGGTGTTGGTCCAGTGTGATGCATGGTAGTAGAATGCACGTTGACCATGTGCAGTGCGACATCTAGGTTCACTGAAAATTTGGCTGTGTGTGCTTCTGGTCAGCCTGGCACTTACATGGTGCATGAGCAGATTCTGTACTCCTGGTGGTATCAGATTTAGTGTGATTCTTTTGGCCAGTAGACAAGTATGGTACTTAACTCTGTTCTTCAGCTGGAGCCACCCTGACTGTGAATAGAACTCACAGGTGTGTGTAAGCTATGCAGCACTGTGAGGAGTCAGAAGGCCTTATTAAGGGCCAGGGAGATGCGAAGTAGCGCTGAGTCCAGTGTAGAACCATAAACCACCAGGCCATAGTCAACGAGGGTAACAACTGAGCTGGTGATGGCCATGTTAAGTGCTTCATATGTAAGACTGTGCTTGTGGTGGTGGAGTATCCTGTTTCTGGAACTGATGACCTTGGCTGTGTTGTCTATATGCTGTGCATAGGACACAGTGGAGTCAAGGGTGATACCCAGGTACTTAAAGTGCTGCACGAGGTCCAGCACGTCACCACCGTTGTTCAGGATGGATAGTGGGAAGGTCTTGTGTTTGTTGTGGGTGCTAGAGTAGATCATAGTCTTAGTTTTCTTGTAGTTAAGGATTAGTTTGTGCTCCTTAAACCATATTTCAGCAGCAGTAAATCCTAGTTGGAGGTTGTTTTGAAGTAGTTTGGGGTTAGGGTTGCAGGTGAAAATCATGGCATCATCAGCATACAATAGCACGCGATTGGTGCAAGAGCCTGAAAGTTTATTTAAGAAGATGCTGAAGAGGAGGGACCCCAGTATTGATCCCTGGGGGACACCTGAGTGGACAGGTTTGCTATCTGAGACAATGTCCCCAATCTTGACCTACTGTGAGCAATTGCTGAGATAGCTGTTAAACCATAGAATTGTATCAGAAGAGAGACCAGTGTCAGCTAGCTGTTCGAGGAGTGCTTGGTGAACCATATCAAAAGATTTTGATAGGTCAATGAAGGTAGCCCCCACTAGCTGCCCTTGATACAGGGCTTGGTGGATATAACCAGTAAATTCCAACAGGGCCATGATAGTGCTGTGACTTGTTTGGAACCCATGTTGTTCCAGGCATAGGAGTTGGTGCATGTTCAGGTATTACACAAGCTGATCCAACACTATCTGTTCAAGTGCTTTGGAGAGTGGCGGGAGTATAGAGCTCAGTCTGTAGTTGTTCGTAGTGCCTGGTTTCCGCTTTTGTGAACTGGTGTTACAGAAGCTGACTTCCAGAGCTGGGGGAACTGAGAGTGGTGGAGGGATAGGTTGATGATTGTGTTCAGGGGGCTTAGCACTTCTGCAAGTGCCATAGCGATGAATTTAAGGTCCAGGGTGTCTCCACTGTGCCTCGAATTGCCCAGCACCTTCTCAGGGTACCTTCTAGCCTCAGTAGTGCTGACTTCTGCAAAGTAAAAAAGTGAACGGTTCCCATTGGGTATTGATCACCTACTGCGTGCTTCTGGACTGGAGGGTTGAAGTAGTCTGCCGGGAGCACTCCACTTAGGTCCGTGAAGACAGTATTTAGGGCATTTGCTGTTTGGAGTGGATCCACTGTTGGTACATTATTGACCAGGAGCATGGAGGGGGCTGTTTTGGGATCCTTGCCAGCAATATCACTGAGGTTGGCCCAGAAGGATTTGCTACAGTTCCAGGAGTTGGAGAGAGCTTCCTTATAGTAGGAGCATTTTGCTAGGCAGATAGCGTTTGTGCACTTGTTTCTAGCTTTTTTATTATAGTTGGATATTGGCAGTTGTACCATATGCACGTGCCTTTAACCAGAGTGTGTCCCAAGCATTGAGCAGTAGCAGGAGTTCTGGCATTATCCAGGGGTTGCAGGGAGCTTTAGATTTTCTTGTTTTCAGGGGGGCATGTTTATCGCAAGTGGTGTTAAATTTTGTGATAAAGCATCCAAGTGCGATGTCTATGTCATTTGTTTCATGTAGGTCAGACCAGTCTATGCCTTGAAGGTCTGCTTTGAGTTGTGGTAGGTGCCCCTTGAGGAGTATGCTGCTGGTTATGGTTCTGGGCAGGGGCTTGCTGAAGTTATTTTGCCAGGTGCAGGTAACAGGTGAATGATCACTCAGTGAGTCAGGGAGAACTGTGGTGTTGGTGATGTGGGCTGGTTGATTTGAGAGGATCCAGTTCGGCAGTGTGTTAGTACTGTATCAGTTTTGTTGTTGACCCTTGTAGGGGTTGCCACAATCTGGGAAAAGTGGATAATCTCTAGAGCACCTCTCACTATAGCAGCTGCGGGATAGGGCCAATTGATGTTGAAATCCCCGATGATATTGGAGTTAAGGCACAGGGTGGCAATAAAGTCCATGAGGTCGCTAGCACCGGGAATTGTTGTTTTGGGTGGGATGTAGAGTGTGAGGCTCGTAAGTGCCTTGTTGTGAAAACCCAGTAGGATTTTGATGGGTATGATTTGTAGATTGGTGCTTCTGTTGGGGAAGGGAAGGATATGCCTCTGAAGTGTGTCCTTTATGTAGACTATGCAATCTGTTTGGGCTTCTTGTTACCTGCATAGTTAAACTGGCACCAACTTTGAGGCTGGCGTGGTAAGGATAACATGCCTGTTAGGTCATTTTTGTAGCTAGCTACCCACTTCTCAAGAACTTGCTTTATTAAGGAGGTTTTGCACTGCACACTTAAACATTTATGACTCTGACTCTCACTTGGTTTTAGTATTTCGTTTTATCATGTATAACGCTCCTGTTCCTACAAAAGTATTTACAGTGCCATGATAAATACTGGCACTGTCTGTAGGAACTGGGTTTATTTTGGATTGGATTCACTGTTGGTGGGATGAACTGTGGAGCAGTTGCTCCCTATGCTTGGGATTCTTAACATGTTTGGGCTGAAAGCATATCCCTATTTTAAAATGGGAATTGAAACAGATGTTGGTTACTATAATACATATTTAGACGACTCTCACACACTTGCAAGATGTTAGCTTTTTCAGATTCTAAGATTTACTATTATACCTAACTGCTTTATATACCCTCAGATTCATAAACCAGATTGTTTAGGCGGCTAATACTGTTATACACTGAATACCTCCTACATCATAATATGGAAGCCTGCCATGAGTTGTATCATTTTGTGTTTTATTCAAAGTGCAATAAATACAAATTAAAACAAAAGTATATAGATTCTACGAAAACAGATGCCATGGTCGGACCCCAGATAGTTCTAAATGCTTGCCAATTTGATTTTGGCATGCACGTTCAGAACTCCTCTGTCAAGTGGGTGCACCTGTGGCTCTTGTGCTAATGCATGCAGCCTTCAGGGGAAGACAAGAACTACTAGAAGGCTAAGTCCTGCAGGAGCAATAGCCACATGAAATGCACAAATAGCTTCTAATTTGTGCGACTACTAGACTAGCACATACCTCTCAACCTCCTGCCTCATAAATCAGGGACAAGGCTTAAAAAAATCAGGGACAAAGGACCAAAATCAGCGACACTTCTACAAAATTAGAGATATCTCTTCAGGAAGCTGGTAAAATAAAGGGCTTGGTGTAACATGCATTATCTAAGGAAGAACAAGTCTGTAACTTTAAAGTTTGTCATTATTTTTTGCTTATAACCCCCACAATTTGGTCACAGAAAAAGAGTTTTAGGAGGGACAGAGTAAAATTCTGAGGCAAAATCAGGGATGTCCCTGAAAATCAGGGACAGTTGAGAGGTATGGACTAGCAGGACAGATTCTTTGGAAACCTAGAAACAGAGAAATTTAACAGGAAGAAAATAAAACCCTCAGTCCATCAAGTCTACCTGGTTGGTACCTTACTGAACACCTTTGGACAACAAATGAGATTCTTAAGGACATAAATGTTAAAACAAAAATGAAGTACGGGAGAAAAAAGGGGGGCCATAGGGATGGCGCAGTAACTTCTATGCAGTATTATTTTCTGTTTATTTGACCACAAAAATATTATTTTAACTGGCACCAATCAATCTCTTTAGGTATACTGGGTCTGGAAAATGCCTTTTTAGGGACTGTTAGGCAGAAAATAAATGTTGTGGAATGGATCACTTACTTCAAGGGGCTGTATCTTTCATTTTAAACATTGCATACAGTGCTTGAGCCAAATCATCTGTTTTGCCTGAATACAGCTAGTTTTGTTTTAAAACTGAGTGAATACACATCAAAAAGGAATCATCTAATCTGAATGTTTGTGTAATATGGCAAGAATGTCTCACCATACATCCCATGCTCGCTCGTGCACGTCACAAGTGTACACAGTGGAGCATTTTTTAGTATATTGTACCTAGACCTTTTTTAACCTTTCTGATAGTCTGTAGTTCATGCCTAAACTAAGATCACATCTTCCTAGAACTGAAAGCCTAACTTTACTGCAATACTAGGTCTAAGTCTGAGGATTTGTTTGGAGTTCAGACATCTGTCATTTTCCAGCCCTTCCACAGTGTTGTTAATATGTAAGCAATAATAACAACAGAGTGGGTGGTACTGAGTTATGCCCATCTTCTGAATGAGCTTGAGGCCTGATAAAGTAGGCAGAGGGCCATACAGCCCTGGAAGGGCGGATTTAGACAGTACCCCCACCCTGGAGTGTATTATTGCACTTAGACAATGGTATTTGTTTTGGTATGTTAAAAAGAAATAAAATATTGAAAACAAAATTAAAAAGTTAATAACTGAAAAAAATACTTTTCTGTAAAATAGTCCTTCTCTGGCAGATTATAAGTAGCGGGTGCTGATTCTAGCAGTAGGGTTTGAATCTTGTACTGATTTTTTTAGTTGTTTAATGTTTCTTTTATGCCCATAGCCTTGTTTTTTATTTTGTGAATAGCAGCACTCTTTGGAAGGGAAGGGCTTTTAATGATGCCAGCTGGGAGGAGCGTGATTGTGAGACCCTGTGAGCACAGTTGGTCAGGAATGCATTTCTGTCAGGAGAGCTGTTTAGTGTGGTTCAGGTGAGAGAGAGGGGGTGACAGCTGTAGTGCTGCAATGAGGAGACTGTGATAGCACATAGTTTAGATCAGTATGGGGATTTTATAGAGTAAATAGTCAAATGGCAAGGGCATTATCGTTGAGCTTCAGTCTGTTTGTTTTTCGTTGTACCTGCAAGTAGGTGAAGTGAGGGGAAAAAAGATGGCAAACAGTCAGTTGTTAACATTCTGTGGTAGGCAGTGATAAAACTCTGTAAAGAATCAAGTTGGCACTGGGTCTTGTTTTTATGTGGTTTCTGTTACCTCATAAATGCATGAGTCTGGAGTGCTGACAGCCAATTAGAACTGAGAAATGTCTTCCCCTATTTCCTAATGTAGTATCTGTTCTGTAAGGGATGACACATGCCAGGGTGTGTAGATATGACTAATGCATGCCACGGGTCTCTGTTAGGCACTTACAGATAAGGGTGGGCGTTTATTTGTTAGAAAAATATATGTAGCCTCAGGTGAGGTATGCGGTCATCAGAAAATAATGGCCATGCGACTTGTTTTGATTCTATGAGGCTCAGTCACTGACCCTACCACCCCCACCCCAGCACTGAATACGGAACAGGAAGCTGCACCATTACATCATACAATGGTAGCCAACCCCTGGTAATTAGGTACTACGTGGCCATCCACCATGGGGAGGGGCGGCTGGGTTCTTATAAGTTTGGTGGGCCATGGGGCAACTAATGCTAACAGAAATGTTTCAACAACTCAGCTTAGTTTCCACACATTCATTGTCCACACCAAATAGCCCAGTCAAGTAGTAGGGGATTAGTCACACTATTCAATGATGAATCAAAGGGCCACTGCTGATCAAGCAGTGCTCACTGTAAACTAGTAGTTACAAGAAACACAAATATGGGCATTAGCTACCACGTGCAAAACACTGACGAAAGCAAGGCCAGGTTAAATCCAAAGTTTAAAAAAAGTCACAAGTGAAGGAAATCCTTGGCAAAACACACAATATTTTTCATAGCCACCATGCAGCTTATCAAAGGATGCCCAGTTTCTGTTTCTTGATTATACTCTCCTCTTACAGTTTGCTCTGCTAACACTTCTAAAGAGGCTTCAGATAACACTCTGCACTGTACTTCACATAGAGACAGCTGTCATTTACAATCCAGCTATGATCCTATTTCATGTGTCCTACCCTCAGTCACTGCCCCTTTCCCTGGCAGACAAGCTAATGAATATCCTTGGGCAATAGGAATGATCTCATTGTTGGAGCTCTCCACACACCTTTGACCTCTTCTGTTATCCTGGACATCAGCAAAGGGGGAGAATTTCTCCTTTAGGATTCCTTTGAATGGTTGGACAATCCCTACAAAGCACTACCTTTTTCCTCCATTGTTCAACCAGACATTAAACATCTGGGCATGTACCTTAGCTTTAATTTAGGAAATTCTTTAGGTGGTCCTTAAGTCATATGTATTTTATCTGTCTTATTTCTCCCCACTCTTCACTGCAGTTGAAGGTGGTGTCTCTGAACACCAAGTTTGGAAAACAAGATGGTGGAATTACAGTCACTATGACTGAGGAAGAGGTGGACATAGCGGCCATCACAGAGATGTGGGCCACACAACACTATGATTGGGACCTTGCAGTTCCTGGGTATAAAATGTATAGAAAGGATAGGGAGGATGGGAAGAAGGGGAGTGGCTCAGTACATGAAGGAGGGGTGTCTTGTACCAGAGAGGAAGAGGCAGAAGGTAAAACTGAAGCATTATGGGTACAGGTACATTCCACTAAGGGGAGAAACTAAGAATGGTGCTGGTCTACAAGCCACCTTCCAGGAAGAGGAGTTGGACAGGATACTGGGGACGCAAATCATGGAAATGGCCAGAAAGGGTAGGTAGTGATAATGGGGGACTATCAGTCTACCTGGGGTGGAATGGAAAATCCTGGCTACCTCCTACACTAGGGAGCAAGTGCTGCTGGATGCATTCTGGAGCAGGTTCTTGGCTCAAGTTGTCATGGAGCCAGAGAGGGATGTACTAGATGTGGTCCTGGTCCTACATAACTGTGCACATGTTCAGGATGTAAAGGTGGAAATGCCACTTACAGGTAATGACCACCACATGGTGTGGTTCTACCAGGATATTGGCAGAGGGATGATTAGGATCAAGATGAGGGTTTTGTACTTTAGGAGGGCTGACATTGCTGCAGTGAGTAGTAGGACACCTTGCTGCCATCACAGTGGGATTGGAAGTGGAACAGAAATGGCCCTTAATAAAGGAGGGACTGATGAAGGCCACTAGTGAGTGTGCCAAAATCAAAAGTAAGAAATCTAAGACCAAAAGCTGGTTCAGCAAGGAGGTGGCAAATGAAGTGGGGGCAAGAGGGCAGCCTTCTAGAAGTACAAATGTACTCAGAGGGCAGAGGATTGGAAGGAGTTCTTTGCAAAATCAAGGGAGGCAAGCAAGGTGGTTAGAGAGGCAATGGCTATAAGTGAAATGCATATAACACAAGGGATAAAAACAGATGAGAAGGGTTTTCTCTGATATATAAGGGAAAAGAGGAACATAAAGGATGAGACTGTCAGATTAACAAAGGAAGGGGTTGGCAGAGGGTAGTGAAGATAGAGCAGAAGTACTTAAGTACTTCTGCTCCGTCTTCACTAGGAAGAAGGATGGACTAGTGCCACAAGGGAGTAGGGGGTGGGGATGGGAAGGGGAAGTCACAGATGGTGCAATACAAGCTGACAGGGTACTTAAAAGCCTAAGGGCCCTAAAGATAAATAAATCCCCATGGCCAAATGATATGGGCCAAAGGGTCCTAAGGAAACTGGCAGAGGTACTGGCAGGTCCCCTGGCAGACCTGTTTAACACCTCTCTGGAGTTAGGTAATGTGCCACAGGACTGGAGAACTGCACATGTGGTACATCTCCATAAAAGCTGGCCAAGGAATGATCTTGGAACTTGAGGCCAGTCAACCTGACCTCAGTAGTGGGTAAGCTGATGGAGACCATCCTGAAAGAGAGATCGTGCACTTTCTTGAAGATAATTGGCTCCAGGATGTGAGGAAGTGAGGTGCATGGGTTTATGTTTGGGAGGTCCTGCCATACTAACCTAATTGACTTCTTCATCTGGGTCACCAGGACAGTGGACAAGGGTCAAGCAGTTCATGTCTGCTATCTGGACTTCAGCAAGGCCCCTCATTTCTGTGGCCCATGGGAGACTGGTCAGGAAGCTGGAAAACCCAAGGGTTGGGGACTAAGCTTGCTGGGTCAGCAGAAGCTGGTTGCAAGAGAGAAGTCAAAAGGTGGCAGTCGGGGGGGGGATTCTCAGAAGCTAGGCCTGTGATCAGTGGGGTCCCACAGGGCTCAGTGCTTGGTCTGGTGTTCTTTGACATTTTTATAAGTGACAGTGCAGATAGGATCAAGGGTAAAATCAGCCTATTCACAGATGACACAAAGCTCTGTAGGAGGGTGGACATGGAGGAGGGGAGGCTAGAACTCAGGGAAGATCTGGCTAGGCTAAAGATGTGGTCTGACATTTGGCAATAACAGTGCAGTGCTAAAAAGTGTAAGGTTATGCACTTGGGGTCGAAGAACTGAGGGACCAAACAGTGGTTGGGTGGTGTGCAGGTAACCAGATCAGAAAAAGGAAAGGGCATGGGCGTAATTATCATGACTGACCTGAAACACTCGGCACATTGCAGAAGAGCAGCAGCCAAAGCAAATTGGATGCTAGGCTGCATAGCCAGGGTAATTTCTAGCAGGAAGACGGAGGTCATTCTGCCACTGTACAAGTCTCTAGTGAGACTGCACTGTGAGTAAAGTATGCAGTATTGGTGCCCTTATCTCAAGAAGGATATCAGTTCACTGGAAAAGGCCCAGAGAAGGGCAACCAAGATGATCCAGGGCCATCAGGACAACACTTATGAGAAGGCTAGGGTTAAACAGGTACTCCCTTGAGGACAGAAGGGAGAGGGGAACATAACTGAGACATTCGAGTACCTTAAAGGTATAAACATGGTGAAGGAAAAATTGTTGAGTACCTAGAGGCCAGTGGGCACAGGACCCAAGGCAGCATGGGTTCACAGCAGGAAGGTCATGTCAGATGAATCTAATAGATTTCATTGACTGGGTGACCAAAGTAGTAGACCAGGAGGGGCTGTGACATGGCCTACCTAGACTTTAGCAAGGCATTTGACACAGTCCCACACAAAAGGATTAATAGTCAAATTAACCAGCCTGGGAGTGGGTCCCAGGGTGGTAGCCTGAGTAAAACATTGGCTGCACAACAGGACACAGAAGGTAATTGTAAATGGAGTCCACTCTGAAGAAAGAGGGGTTACTAGTGGGATACACCGGGGTTCAGTATTGGGTCCAGTCCTTTTAATGTCTTCATCAGTGACATTGCAGAGGGACTGAAGGAAAAGTATGCCTTTTGCAGATGACACAAAGATCTGCAACAGGGTTGATACAAGGAGGCATGGAAAGGATGAAAAGGGACTTGGCAAGGTTGGAGGAATGGTCAGAAGTATGGCAGCTAGGATTCAATGCAAAGAAGTGCAAATAATGCACCTGGGAAACAAGAACCCAGGGGAAGAATACACAGTGGTGGGAAGTAGTAACAACAACAAAAAGGAAAGGGACCTGGGGTAATCATATCAGATGACCTTAAGGTTAGCAAGCAATGTGAGAAGCAGTAGGGAGGGCTGGTGTATACTGGGATGTATAGGGAGAGGCATCAGCAGCAGAAAACAGGAAGTTGTTATCCCTCTGTACAGACAGTTGGTGAGACCCCATCTGGAGTACTACGTCCAGTTCTGGAGACCCCATCTCATGCAAGGACATAGAAAGGATGGAGGCAGTCCAGATGAGGGCAACTAAAATGGTGCAGGGTCTGCAAGAGAAGCCATATGAGGAGCGTACTAGGAGCTTAATATGTATACCCTTGAGGAAAGAAGGGAGAGGGGACATGATAGAAACTTTTAAGTACCCTCAGTGGAATCAACAAAGTCCAAGAGGGTAGCATCTTTAAGAAAAGAAACATGCAAGAACAAGGGACACAATTTAAAGATAGAAGGGGGCAGTTCAGGGCAATGTGAGGAAGT
Organism: Neoceratodus forsteri; assembly: GCA_016271365.2. Lineage (NCBI taxonomy): Eukaryota > Metazoa > Chordata > Ceratodontiformes > Ceratodontidae > Neoceratodus > Neoceratodus forsteri. Next base: position 1,527,081,806 of record CM028131.1, read on the forward strand.
ATTATTTCACAGAGAGGGTGGTGGACATGGAACGGCCTTCCTGAGGAGGTCGTGCAGCCAAAAACAGTGGGGGAATTCAAGAATGCATGGGACAGACATAAGGCAATTCTTGTGGGGGGTAGGAAGAAATAGGCTGTTAGTTAACTAGGATCTGCGGCCTATCCTGTAGGTAGGGAAATGGGCAGACTAGATGGGCCAAGCGGTCCTTATCTGCCGTCAAAGTCTATGTTTCTATGAGCACTGGGGCCTCTTCAGCCTTAGTGGGAACCTGATCACTAAGGGGCACATACTAAAGGTGGTAGGGGAAGGTTCAGGAGGGAGATGAGGAGGAGGAACAGTTTCACCGAAAATGTGGTGGCCAAGTGGAATGAAATGCCAGAAGAGGTGGTATTCCTAAAAATGGTAGAAGCTTCAAGACAGGATAGGACAGGGTGGACGGAGTAAGCTGCAGGTGGGGGGTGAGTTCAGGGTATTTAAGGGGGGTCATGGAGGAAATGGGAAGGGCTCCCTCAATAAACACAAAGGGAACAGCACACTCGAGCAGACTAGATAGAGACTGTAAGGTCTTTATCTGCTAGAGTGTTCATATGCTTGTATGCTTTCTTGGCACAGTGTCTTGGCAATCATAGGTGAGGCACCTAACCCACAATCTGTACCTTGTTTATCTCAGGAGTCTGGGTCCAATAATAATTCTTCACTCTTATTCTACTGTTCCAGGGTTTCACCCAATGGGATGACCCTCTTTCATAGCCCTGAAGGACTCCCTTTCTGTGGTGCAGACCCCGTACCCTGAAATCAGCTGACTCTGAACCTCAGGGACCTGTGGAGCAGACAAGGAGCCTCTTCCTTCTTGAAGTGGTTTGAACTCTTCAGCACATTAGTGCCACCCACCTTTATATGGTTGCTAGGATCTCACAGCTCCTATTATATGGGAACAGTTGGTAAACAAGATCTTAACCCTTTAGGTTCCACATGGCAGACACATCACACAGCAAACTTTTTAGTAGCTCCCAGATTGATATAGGGGCTATGCAAGCATCTAAGAGTGTTAAGAAACACTGAGTCTTTTTGAATCAATTTGATACCTTTTCTGCGGTCATTTTTGTACCTGTCCCCCTTCCAATGGTCAAAACTCAATCTCATCACCATTTCTTTGACTGGAATTCACATATCTCGTCATGGACTTTCATAATTTGAAAAGTCCAAAGTGCAACATGTATGTGGGAGCTCACTTCTACTGTACCTTTAACATGATTGGCTACTGAGGCTATAAAGGTACAGGTGGCACACTCCTGTAGGTAACAACAGAGCAAAAGTCAAATGATAGAGTCCCACAAAAACAGTTTATTGGATTCACACAGCAGTTTCAAGAGACTGTCTTTTGTTACCCACCAGAATGCACATCTCTGTTTTGAGGCCTCAGATGTTGTTTGGTGGCACCCATTTCTTACACTCTGTGAGCATGCTTTTTTGTGTGCTTGATAGTGGGCTATAGCAGTAGAGGAATGGGATGCCTTCTATTTTAAAGAGCACCAATAGTGCTCACTGTAAAAAAAAAAAGCCCCCAAACCCCACAAAAGAGCCATACCTGATACCTTCCCAAGAGTCACCAGTTGCAAAAATAAAGGAAGGAAGGATCACATTTAGGCTCCAAGGAGCTAAGAGCCTGATCCTCCCACTTCCTGATGTTAAGCCCTGCCCTGTAATCAGCTTTTGTGAAGTGAAGCCTAGGACCTCACAATCGCAGAGGCAGTGTTAGACACAAGCAAAACCAAGTGGCTGTTTGGGGCACCAGCACAGAAGGGGCACATTAAAGTAGAATGTATAAGCCTAGATCGGTCTGAAATGCAAAAAATATTCACATAAAATCCAAACTTATTGTCATTACACTTGTATTCATAAAGGTTAACCACTTTTTGGATGTATAGTTAGGCAGAAGGTAGAAAGGGGGCAGTGAGACTGGTAAATGGGGCACCACAAATATTTCTGCTTGTGGTCTAGAACCAGTCCTGCACAGTCAAGAAATAGAAGGCATGAAGCTGTCAGCGCCATGGAGCCTAAATATGATCTCTTCCCTTCCTAAAACCTGAATTTATAAAATATTACCTTTTTGCAACTGGTGACTCAAGGGAAGGTAAGGGTCAGATCTTTTATGTATCTATGCATTTTCAGAGCTACCAAGTCTACAGGGAATCCTTTATTCTACACAGTAATGGAGCCACCTACAAGGGAAGTGGTCCCATAGATTTTGATTTGATTTTTGACAGGGCACAGAGGGTAATAGTAAACGGAGCCCACAGTGAAGAAAGGGGGGTTACTAGTGGGGTACCGCAGGGTGCAGTACTGAGGCCAGTCCTTTTTAATGTCTTTGTAAGTGACATTGTGGAGGGACTGGAAGGAAAAGTATGTCTCTTTGCAGATGACAGAAAGATCTGTAACAGGGTTGATACACAAGGTGGAGTGCAAAGGATGAAAAGGGACTTGGCAAGGTTGGAGGGATGGCCAAATGTATGGCAGCTTAGATTCAATGCAAAGAAGTGTAAAGTAATGCACCTGGAAACAAAACTCAGGGCAAGAGTACACAATGGGGTGAGCTACTGACAACAACAAAATGGAAAGGGATCTGGGGGTAGGTATATTAGATGACCTAAAGGTGGGCAGGCAATGTGAAAAGGAGGGCTGGGGGATACTGGGATGTATAGGGAGAGGCATCACCAGTAGAAAACAGGAAGTTGTTGTCCCTCTGTACAGACAGTTGGTAAGACCACGTCTGGAGTACTGCATGCAGTTTTGGAGACCCCATCTCCGCAAAGACATAGACAGGGTGGAGGCTGTCCAGAGGAGGGCAACCAAAATGGTGCTGGGTCTGCACAGAAGACATATGAAGAAAGACTAAAGGAGCTTAGTATGTATAGACTTGAGGAAAGGAGGGAGAAGGGGGACATGATAGAAACTTTCAAGTACCTCAAGGGAATCAATAAAGTTTAAGAGGGTAGCATCTTTCAGAAAAAGAGATGTGCAAGAACAAGGGAACACAATTTTAAGATAGAGGGAGGACGGCTCAGGGGCAATGTGAGGAAGTATTTTTTCACAGAGAGGGTTGTGGACACATGGAATGGCCTTCCTGAGGAGGTTGTGCAGTCAAAAACAGTGGGGGAATTCAAGAATGCATGGGACAGACATAAGGCAATTCTAGTGGGAGGTTGGCGGAAGTATGCTGTTGGTTAACTAGAATCTGCAGCTTATCTGTTACGTAGGGAAATGGACAGACTAGGTGGGCCAGGCGGTCCTTATCTGCCATCAAATTCTATGTTTCTATGTTAGTAGACAATCACTGCATTCAAGCCCAATACAAGAAGGTTGAAGCTGAATACATCAGATACATACAAAATACATTGTTGATAAACATACAAGGTATAAAATACTGAATATTAATGTCTAGACAGAGTACAATCAAATAATATAAAATAAACACATTATAGATTTATACTATACTTAATACTGTACTGGAATTAAGGATGACATGGAGGCACGGGCCTACAGTATGCGTTTCATCCTTTACTTCTCAGTGGTTGCAACTGTTAAGATTTGCATTAATCATATATTTATCTAAGTAAATTTTAAATGCCTCGATTGTTCTAGATGTCAATATTTCATCTGGGAGACTGTTCCAAACGTTGGTTACTCTTTGGGTAAAAAAGAGCCTGTACTCTCCTTCTTGTAGAAACTCTGCCCTATGTCTCTGCTATTTCCTCTTAAATTATATACTTAATTTGTGATGCAGTCACTTATCGCTCATTTGGTCTGGATCTTATATGATTTTAAAAAGCATTGGCATATCTCCTGTTAGTTTCCTTTTCTAAAGTGAGTGCAATCTGTGGTATGTAATTCAATCATTGGGTCATGGCCTGAAACTGGTTGGTGAGAAGCATAGAAGAGACCTGAGAAAGCATTACTTCATGGAAAGGGTGGTGATGCCATGGAATGTGCTACCTGAGGAGGTGGTATCAAGGGAATCAGTGGGAGGTTTTAAGATGGGATGGGATAGATACATAACAAGGTACAGGTAGGGTAGGTAGAGACCAGGGGGACTCTGAATGGAAATCAGGGGAAGTATGGAAGACAGAAAGAGGGGAGGAGGGGCAGCAGCAGTAATCAAACTATGAGCTGCATCTCAAGCAGATGCGATATACCTCAAGGCATAATCTGCTGGCATTTTTGTATGTTTGCATGAGTATTTTATTGGTGTGCATAAGATCAATAACGATAAAGTGAGAGATCAAGGATTAGTAACAAAACAAGTTCTAGTATGATTAGAAAACAGCTACAAATAGTCCGCTATATCAGCAAACTCTACAGTTAGTGAACAGTCATAAAATGTTTTTTTTTTTACCTTAGAAACAATAGGAAGGCTAAACCTTTGACTTTTCTAAACAAGTGGCTGGAGGAGAGCAATAGATACCATGTGAAAGGGCAGCAGAGCTAAGCTTAATTGCATGTAATATTTTCTTTTGGTTGCAGATGTGATAAACATTCATGTTTAAAAGTTATCCAGGATAAACTCTATTCCCACTCTATTATTGCGCCTGACACAGCGGAGAGGCTGTGTAATCTGCATAATAGCTGCCAGCTGGAGCTGGAGCTGTGAGAGGGGAGCTGCCGCTGATTGGTTGTGGGAGTGGGGAGGCACTGATTAGGTCGCGGACGCCGGCCAAGCGCATTTCTGTGTTTTATTTCCTCCGCCGCCCGTGTGAATATCTCATTGCAGCTGTGAATTAGCTGCGCAATTACTTGTCTGGACTGCTGGGTTCTAACTGGACTGTATCCGCCTGTCTGCCCACTCTATTGTTAGCCCCTGACACAGCATGAGGCTGTGTAATCTGCATATACTAGCTGCCAGCTGGAGCTGGAGCTGTGAGAGGGCTGCCGGCTGATTGGTTGTGGGAGTGGGGAGGCACTGATTAAATGCGGACGCCGCTCGCTAGCAGCATTTCTGTGTTTTATTTCCCTCCGCTGCCCGGTGTGAATACTCCTCGTTGCAGCTGTGAATTAGCTGCGAATTTACTTGTCTGGACTGCTGGGTTCTAACTGGACTGTATCCATCTGTCTGCCCACTCTATTGTTGCGCCTGACACAGCATGAGAGGCTGTGTAATCTGCATATACTAGCTGCCAGCTGGAGCTGGAGCTGTGAGAGGGGGGCTGCTGGCTGATTGGTTGTGGGAGTGGGGAGGCACACTGATTAAATGCGGACGCGCGCTAGCGCCGGCGTGAGCGGCGGTGAGTGGCGCGAGCGCCACTCGGAGCTGAAATTTACTTGCTCTGGATGAGAGGCGGATGAGAGCTGGGAATTATATTATGTTATAATAGTTTATGTATGTCAACCAGTTTTATCGTAGAGTAGAGTTTTATGCTATTGCTTGCATGATTTATATGTGCCATTTGGCTTATTTTATTAGATATGTGTAGGGGTTCTGTCAGACGACTCTTAGGGCCTAGGATTGTCTATGGAATTCGCTGCATGCGTTGCGCCCTTTCATCCTCTCCTGTATCTATATCACTATCAGACGCTGTAGGAAGTGGGGATTGGGGATTGACTTGCGCCTGCGCTGTGTGATGACCAGGAGCAGGTCGTTCAAAGGATTGAGGTGGTTAAGTCCAGAAGATGTCCTGGAATAAATAGAGCATCTAGGAGAAGCCAGACGTGGCTGGTGCCTATTTCCAAGGGGGCCACCAAGCCAAGTGGCCAGGTGACCTCTAGCGCTGCATCACCCTCAATACCTCTGACGGCAGTGCTATACAGCATGGAGTCGATCAGAAATAAGACGGCTATTATTCCGCTCTTATTTCATTGGTCGACCTGGCATGCATTACAGAGACCTGGGTGGGAGATGATGCTGGCCCTGTTTTTGAGGCTGCAGTCCCCCCAGGATACACTGTGGTGCACTGCCCCAGAGAAAATCATAGGGGTGGCGGTGTAGCTATTTGTTTTAAATCAAACTTGGACTTCACCGTGCACCCAGTGGGAACCCCAGGTTCATTTGAGTGTGTGGCCATTCGTGGAGGACTTGGCGTTGGCTGCAGGATCCTCCTCATCTATCGCCCTCCTGGTCCGATGGGAGGGTTCCTGCAGGAATTCGCCGAGTTTGCTGCCGGTGAAACATTGGATTCCCCAAGATGTATTTTTCTTGGGGACTTCAATGTTTGAGCCGAGGATAGAAGTCAAAAGTGCACCGATGAGTTACTGCAGAGTATGTCCCTTTTGGGGCTGGTGCAGTCTGTCGGCGTGCCTACTCACCAGGATGGCCACACATTGGACCTGGTGTTCTCACTGGGACTTGAGATTGCTGATCTTGATACTGATCGAGTAGCTTGGTCTGATCATTGCACGGTGAAGTTCACGTTTAGTGCTCCCGTCATAAATTCTTCCCCTTCTGAGATATTTCGCTGCCGCCCGTTAAAAGATCTTACCCCTGAGGGTTATTTGGCGGCAGTTGATTTATCAAGGGTGGGTGATGCATCGTCCGGGCGGTTGGCGCGGTAGAATGCCTATAATGAGGTGCTATCTGGCGCAGTGACTCCTCAAGACTCAGCCAGGTACGCATCAGAATCTCATACCTGAGGTCGCCCTTTGGCATGATGGTATCTCAGGGAAATGAAGAAGCTGGGTCGAGATTAGAGCATCGCTGAGGAAATCCCATCTGGGGCTGACAAACTGGTCCTGTGTCGACATTACGTATATCAGGAGGCAATCAACCAAAGAAGACAATATTTTTGTCTCGGGAGATTGCTGCTGGGAGAAGCCGACCAGCCTCACTCTTCCGGACTGTTGATAGACTTCTTCATCCACTCTGTCTTCAGCCGGAAGAGTTTTCGAATGAGGATTGTGAGAATTTGCTCGGTTTTTCTCGGACAGGGTGTCTGCGATCCGGCGGGAGGTTTCCTCAGCCAGTAATATCATTGCTGTCAGTAGTCGTCAGTTGTGTTCTAAGAGCACTCTCTCTAGGTGGGGGGAGTTTAGGCCAGTGGAGGTTCGTGAGGTCATTGAGATAGCGGCCAACTTGAAGTATACCTTTTGTGAACTGGGTCCCGTGCCAACGAGCTTCTTGATGAGGTGCATTGACACTGTTGGCCCGTTGTTTGCCCTGATTGTCCGGTGCTCCTTAAGTCAGGGTGTCTTTCCGGATGCCTTGAAGGAGGCTCTGGTGAGACCCCTTTTAAAGAAAGCTTCTCTGGACCCGGAGATTAGGGAAAATTACCGTCCTATCTCCAATCTTCCATTTCTGGGAAAGGTTGTTGAGAAGGTGGTATCACTTCAGTTGGGGGAACATCTCATGACCCACGAGTTGTATGATCCCTTCCAGTCAGCTTTTCGGGCCAGACATAGCACTGAAACTGCATTAGTTCAGGTGCAAAATGACCTCCTCAGGACTAGAGACCGGGGGGACAAGACAATTCTTGTTCACCTCGATCTCTCTTCAGCATTTGATACTGTGGACCATTGTGTGTTGCTTTTCCGCCTGAGGGAGTTATGCGGACTCACCGGTATTGTTATCAAATGGTTTGAGTCATTTCTTACCAACAGGAGGCAGCGGGTTGTGATGGGTAATTTCTCATCCATACCCTGCCTCTTCGTGTAGAGTCCCTCAGGGTTCGTATTGGCCCCAATGTTGTTGCCAGTATACATGCTGCCCGGGAGATCATTAGGAGGTATGGTTTGAGTTTCATTGCTATGCTGATGATACTCAACTATACCTATCCTTTACCCAAGAACATCAAATCAGTGGATGTGATGAATATCTGTCTGGCTGAGATAAATGACTGGATGTCTTCCAGCTGGCTGCGACTGAACCCTAACAAGACTGAGGTACTGGTAGTGGAGTCAAACAGAGTTCGTAATGGGATGGCCTCTGATTCTGCGACTGGCATTGTGCTAGGAGCTGTGTCATTGATGGCCTCCCCTTGGGTGTGAAATCTTGGCGTGATCTTTGACAGGAACCTGTCCATGGAGGTTCATATATCCTCTGTGGTTCGTTCCTGTTTTTTTCATCTTAGAAATATCGCCAGGATTAAGCCCCTTGTTCTGGCTCTGGACCTCCCTACTTTGGTACATGCCTTAGTCACTTCTAGGCTTGACTACTGTAATGCCCTCTATCTCGGGGTCTCTGGAACTTCTCTTCGCAGACTGCAGCTAGTGCAAAATGCTGCTGCCCAGCTTTTGACCAGACAAAGTAAGTTTTGTCATATCACTCCGGTATTGCGTGAATTGCACTGGTTGCCTGTCAGGTGGAGAGTATTGTTCAAGGTGGGTTTTCTCACCTATAAGACCCTACATGGACAGGGCCTTGGTTACCTCTCTGATCTCCTGGTACCGTCCACCTCTGTCTGGGATCTCCGCTCCTCTAGTGGTGGCCTCCTTATTTATTTATTTATTTATTTATTTAAACAGCAGTTTGGAAAACCTTTGAGCCATAGGCTCATTTACAAAGGTACCTTGTCACAGTAAGACAAATGAAAATACACAGTATAACAGTACAACACATAAGTATAACAGTAACTTAAGACATAGATACAAACAAGCTGGTACAGGTAGGATTGATGCAAACAATACCAGAGTTATGTTGTTCTTAGCAGCTTAGTAATAAGCTTTGTCATAAGTATTGAGTACGGCTTTGACTAGTGGCAATTACAGCATCGGGTGTTAATAAGGTGGTTACGTAATGAAGTTTTGAAGCACGATATAGTTGGAGCTTCGGAGATGGAGGGGGGCAGTGTGTTGAACCAGGAGGGGGCCCTAAAGCTGAAGGCTCTTTGGCCGTGAGAGGTCCTAGCTCTAGGGATAACAAGAGAGGTTTCCCAGAGGTCCGAGTATGAACTAGTGGGACAGAGCGGCGTATGGTGGTGGTCAATCCTGGTGGGGATAGCCCAAGGAGGGTCTTTTTTGTAAGGGTACAGGTCAGATATTTGAGGCGCTCATCAAGATCAAGTACCAGCGCTTTAGCATACAGTAGACAGGTGTGTGTCATCCTAGGTGCTCCAGTAATTAACCTGCAGGCCTTATTCAGAGTAGTGCGAATTTTATGGAGTGCGGTCTGATCAGCAGCACCATACACCGGCAGTCCATAGTCCACTAGGGACAGGATAGAGGAGGTGACTGCGAGTCGAAGAGCCTCTGGGGAGGCAGTGTTTATACCGATGTAAGATGCCCAATCGGATATTAGTGGCAGTGGCTAAGGCAGCGATGTGTCCATGGAAGGAGAGGGAGGGGTCAAAATGGATCCCTAGGTATTTATAGGAGCAAACTTGTTCGAGTGGGAAAGAGGACCCAGAGTGAATGAGGAGTTTGACGTTGCAGGACTTGTTTTGGGGATGAGTGAAGAACATGGTTTTTGTTTTTTTAAGATTTATCACCAATCTATGTTCCTTGAACCAGCCCTCGGCTTCAGTGAAGGACTTCTGCAGCGAGTCCTGGAGGGCAATAAGGTTACGACTTGAGGCAAAGATGACTGCATCATCAGCGTACAATAGAATGTTCCCCGAGCAAGAGCGTGGAAGGGTGTTAAGGTAAAGGGAGAATAGTAAGGGGCCCAGAATGGAGCCCTGGGGAACCCCAGAAAAGATGGGACAGATGTCTGAGTAGGTCCCATTAATTTTACATGCTGTGGCTGATCAGACAGATAACTGGTGCACCAGGAGATGAGCGGCAAACCCTAGGAAAGGGCTGTGAGTACTGTGGCCACCGGAAGCCATGCTGCTCAGGACAAAGGACATTGTAGGTGGAGAGGTAGTCAGAGATTTGAGAGGCCACCACTTTTTCCAAGGCCTTGGAGAGAGGAGAGAGAATGGAGATCGGTCGATAGTTTCCAGCCACAGTCCTATCACCACCTTTAAAGATAGGGGTGACAGTGGTGACTTTCCAGGCAGTTGGAACCTTCCCCAGGCAAAGAGAGTGGTTGATGAGGCATGTGATCGGGGTAAGGACTGTGTCTAAGACCAGCTGTAGGATACATGGATCCAGGGTGTCACTGCCTGTACTATTACTCTTGAGGGCAGTGACAAGGAATGACCTAAGTTCTTGGGCAGAAACACGGCAGGAGGAGAAAATAAGACGAGAAAGATTTATGGCAGGTGCTGGGAGGAGGGTCAAAAAATTTGTAGGGAGGATAGGGCTAAGGTCAGTGAATGAGGTGTTGAGGTGGTTGGCTATGAGGGCTGGGTCTGAGGAGATCACACCATTAATGTTGATCTGGGTGGGTGGGGGGTGTGCACTCTCCATTTAACTGTTTAATGTTATCCCAGAAGGTTCTGGGGTTCACCCATGAGGCAGTGAGTGAGGACCGATAGTGCTCAGACTTGGCCTTTCTGATGGCCGAGTGCACTTGTTTTGACGGCAGCATATAACCGCCTGTCATCTGGGCCGGCCAGTCTCAATGGCACGGTGCCATAGGTTGTCCCTATGTTTGAGCTGGTGGATCAAAGCTGGGGTTACCAGGGCATTCTGCCTTTTAGGAACAGTGGGTCAACATTCGGCAAAGATATCACAGGCATTATTAAAAGTTTGGGTAAAGAAGGAGAGCAGCATGTCGATGTCAGGAGTTGCCTGTATAGGAGACCAGTCAATTTGGGACAGAAGTTCCTTAAGTTTTATCAGTCCACCAGGTATTAGACGCCGGCTGCATGTGGACTGTGCTATGGGTTTGGGGACTGAGGATGACCAGTGGAATAGAATGGGGAGTGATCACTGAGAGAGTCTGGGAGGACTTGTACATTGGGGATCCGATTAGGGCGGTTGGTGAGTACCACATCAAGCAGGGTACTGGAGCCTCTCTTGGGGTTAGTCCTGGTAGGGTGGGTAACTAGTTGCGTTAGGTCTATTGTAGAAAAGGAGTCTCGGGTAGAGGAGGGGCTGAGCCAGTTGACATTGAAGTCACCCACCAGAATTTGATCGGCGGAAGGAGGTAGAGAGGCAAGGTATTCTGTAAGAGAGGCAATGGCCTGCATTTGGTCCCTGGGGGGCAAGTATGCAGTAGTCAGATAAAGGGGTCCCTTTAAAGGGTCAGGGGTTAGTTTCAGCGTAAGCGCCTGGGCCCTGGAGTCAAGGATGGGAGCGGGCAGGGCTAGTACGGGGAGAGATTCCTTGACATAAATAGCGCAGCCTCCGCCCCGTCTCCCAACACGGTCGGACCGGAAAAGGTGAAACCAGGAAGGGAGACTAGGAGTCAGGGGAGGATTTCGACAGCCAAGTCTCAACCAGGGTGATGACATCAGGGTTAATTGATGTGACCAGGCATTGTAGTGAGTCAAACTTTTTTAGGAGGCTACAGATATTCATGGAGACCATGCATAGGCCTGTGGTGCGAGTTGGGGAGCTCCTGGGAACCGGGCCAGGGTTTGGATGAATGTTCCCTGACAGGAGTAGTAGCATGACTAACATCCTGGCTGGGAGATGGTGAGAGGTTTCCCACGATTGACGTGGGGGAGGGAGGCTAAGGAGCAGGGGGTGGGCAGGGAGGTACAGGAAGGGAAAGCAAGAATAAGAAGACACCCAGATGTGCCTGAGGAGAAGAGAAAGCTAGGGGGAGGGCAGGGAGGACGGGGACACACAGAGGTCCCAAGGGGCAGGAGAGCAGGTTCAGGAGCAAGGGGAGGGAGGGGTGCCAGGGCACAGTGCGGACTAGCAGATGGGTAAGTGGGTAAGTGCACTGCTAGTGGGGATAGGCACAGGCAGAGCATGAGGCAGGGCCAATACATTGTGGTGAGCAAGATCCCAGGGAAGTAGTGCTGTACAGGTAGGAGTAGGAAGCAGTGAGGGAGCATAGGTCCCTCTAGTGGCCAGCAGGTATAACCTGCAAATGGGAAAGTGGGGAGATAGGTTCTGGGCAACAGGGCGTGATGTCACCGGATGTGATGTCACGGGGTGGATCCTTAAATTGACAGCCGCCCCTGGGTGGGAGGGTGGTTGGGGCGGGTGGAGCAGACGGCGTGAAGTGCCGTCGGGCTAGCACCCCTCTGAAGGCGTCCAGATGAAGAGAAGAGGCTCTCTTTACCTCGAAAGTTATCAGGCTGGAGATTCGGCTTCCTCAGCTACTCAGGTGAGCTGCTTTTGTTGCTTCAGTTGCTTGATTGTCCCGAGTGCCTAGCTTGTGGGGGAGCTGCCTATGTAGTGGAGAAAACACAGCCTCTCATTACTATGCAGCGGGAGAATATGTTGTGACTTAAACAAAGGAGCTCCACTCTAAGCAAACAGGGCTATTCCAAAATGAGGTCACACTAGGACCCAGCTAACCTAATGCCTTCAGTTACAAGCACAATTAGCTCCAATACCACCATATTAAACAAGTCTGCTCTATATTAGCTGCTTAGTATATCTGGCTTTAAGGTGTAATCAGCAATTAGCTCCAATACCACCATATTAAACAAGTCTGATCTATATTAGCTGCTTGGTATATCTGGCTTTAAGGTGTAATCAGCAATTAGCTCCAAATACCACCATATTAAACAAGTCTGATCTATATTAGCTGCTTGGTATATCTGGCTTTAAGGTGTAATCAGCAAGGCAACTCTAGGGAAACCAGTGAGTCCCTAGCTTTACACTTCAGCCTTAGTAGCACAAAGAGAAGCAAATAACAAGCCCACCCAGTGGTGAACAGGGAACAAAGTTCATAAAATATAAGTGTTCATCAGGTAGCAGCTCCTCAAAGTTCCGAGAGCGAGGTTGAAATCAGCAGGGGATCGTTCATTTGGAGTTGCTGCTCCAGCTCTCTGGAACTCGCTGCCGCTTGAAGTGAGAGAGGCCCCCACTATAGTGGCCTTTAAGAGTCGTCTGAAGACCTTTTTATTTATGCAGGCTTTTGGAAATTAAGTTTTATATGTATGATATTTTATTGTAATTATGACATACTGTACAGTTTTGTGCGGCGCCCAGAGCCTTTGGGATTGGGCGTCTTTTTAAATAAAATTGACATTGACATTGACATTGACATAAAGAAAAAAGCAAAAATGACCCACACTCAGGCTGTTCCAAAGCAAAGAGGGCTTTCACCTGCAGATTTCAAGAAAGTCCATTGTTTGAGGAAGAAGACTTTTTATTCAGAAAAGTATTTTGCATTTGTTAACATTTTTAAAATTGGTTGATTCTAATGCAGTATTAATTGTAGGCAGAAGCATCTCTATCAACTTCAGGAGTGTCACCTCTTGGCCTATTGGCACAGTGGTAATGTTACTGCCCATGACGCTGGTGATCAGAGGACAGGAACAAGCCCAGACCATCTGAGGGCCAGTGGGGGAGGAGGATCAAGCATCCCACTGGATGCTGTCTTTCCTCAGGGTGGGTGTGCTCAGTGCTCCATTGCATTAACACCTTCTGAGTGACTACAGGTGGCAGTGCAGCTAGACTTTGCTGTCATGCATGTAGGAGTGGTGTGTGTGTGAGGTCGTTAGCATATCACAGTGTGATTGTGTACACAATGGCAATCGTGTGCCCTGGAGGGGGCGCAGCAAAAAATGCAGGAAGAAAAATATGCACTTCTTGTGTCTTTTTGTTGTGATAAACTGCTCGCCTTTGGTTCCTGGTCCTCCCACCCAATGGACACATGAGGAAACCCCCTTGATTTTATTTATTTAGTTTTTGTTGACCTGGTAAGTGCACTAGACAAATCCTGCCTATTTTCAGGCACAACCCGAGGGAGTGGGATACAGATGAATTCCAACTGACCCTGAACCAGATTAAGCTATTGGTGGTATTTTTAGCGACTGAGGGAAATTTAGCCAGGACACCGCGGAAATTCCCCTACTGCATTGCTGCCAGTAGGGGGACAGGCCATTGTCAGGATGGCCATTTCTGTGTGGGACACCGAAGGAGGAAGACATCTGTGTGGTGGGAGTTCTGGCCTCTGCTCCAACTACTTGCAACAAGGAGACAGTTTTATCTACTATCGTGGAAGTGGATTCTGACATCGAATTTTATGATGCACCCGTTGATTTGGAAGATTTAAGTACATTTTCTGTTAACTCAGAGAAGCAGTTTTCTAATTTATTGCAGCCTACAGAGGTACATGCTTACGGTAAAACGGAGAATGGGTTAATACCAGGACCAGCAACAGCACACCTCAAGACATGTTTGCAGTTACCTCTTGTCAGCAGCTTGGCTGCTTCTGTCGATTCCACAGCTGTACCGGATGATTCAGGAGAGCCCGCGGAGAGCGGTGAGTCATTTCCTTTGCATATTCCTGTTTGCCTATTGCAAAAGACTATTGCCACAGTTTGCAAAGAAATTGCACTCAGTAGTGAGTGCTCCCGGCTTTCAGGAAATCTACCTCCGGTGCGACCAGCCCCTGCTGTGGCTGTAGCAGGGAAAAGCCAAGCGACTCGCTCTCCTTCAAGTTGTTTGGAGAGTTCAATGGTTAAAAACAATTTGGCTGGCAAATGTCAGCAGGGGGAGTTACTGGCTGACAGCAGTAACACTTCCCCTGTCATCCTCATGGCTGCGGCGAACACTTCTGAAGGCCCTGAAGGGTGCAGTCAGATACCGCTGAATATTCAGTCTACATCAGGTGCATCCAACGCTTCAGCTGTCGCTACACAGGCTGGCAGTGAAATTGTAAAATCTTACGAGGGCCTACAGCCTGCTACTTCATTACTGGCACCAAAAGCAAAGGCTTCTTCCACTGTTTCACAACATGACAGTTTACAAAAAACAATTAAACCTGCATTTGTTCAAAGTGGGACTGCTCCATTAGATAGAGTGACAGGGTTTGTTTTGAAAAAAAAAAAACGGTTATCGAGGGATCTCAAGCACAGCCTAAAGTAATTTATCAGTCTGCTGCAGTTTCCCAAGAGGGGGCTACTGAATTATTTTTCCCAAGTAAAAAGGATATACCACAACATTCTACATCCATATGTCCTGCTGTAGCAGGGACTTCTTCACTAGCACAGGAAGCCTGGTCTCCAGGCAAAGCCCTTCTTGGGCAGGCTGGAAGCAGGCTCCGACAAGCGCCTGGAAGCCTGACCCATCTTGGGATTCAGATTTTCCCTTACAAAACATTCCCCAGTGGAAACCTGACTTTAAACAGAAGGCTAAGACTGGCAATTTGCATGAAATAAAGTTATAGCTGAGCAGGCACAGCCTCCTTCTCTTATCATGGCTCCTGAGGTGCAGGTACTTCCACCTTCCTCACCTAACCCAGCCTTAGATCCTCCTCTCCTGGATAATATTTCCTCATTAAAAACTCTTCTTTGCCAAAATCCCCTCAACAAAAACCTCTTATGTCTGAACTTTTTTCCACTGCAAAGAGGGAAGCAGCACCACGTCAAAATGCGGTTCGGATACACTACAAAGGGGGTTTGGAGAACAGGTCGGACAGATACTATGTGGGGAGAACTCTGCTAAAAGACTCGCTTCATTTTACTCCCCAAGAGGTTTTCACTTTTATCAACATCTCGGGAGAAGATAACTTCGATATCAGTTTCCGGACTTCACATGCATTGGACTTATTTTGGGACCAATATGGGCAGGTGAAATTTTCTCCCACATGGACCCCCTTTTTGGTTATACCTTTAACCAAGCCACTAATAAAATTTATGACGGTTATGTTTAGGAGTGAGGGGTCCATGTGGAATCACCCTTTGCTTGTCACAGAAATGGAGAGGTGTTGAGTGCCCCCGAACCCATCTTGGATTCAGAACAATTCTGGACTGGGGGCTGGAAGTATAAAATCAAATTAAGGCAGTCTGACTTAGGGGTAGAACACATACCTAATTATTTTTTGTTAGGCAGGGATAGAGGGGTTTGCTTTTATAGTGGACAGCTGAGAGCATGCTATAAATGTGGATCTTGGACACATCTTTCTAGTGTATGCAACCAGTCACGCTGTGACAACTGTGGGGAAGTGGGTCACATCACTATGCAATGTGCCAATCACTCTAGAGTGCGATCTTTGTGAGGAATACGGGCATGTTTTCGAGAATGTCCTTGGGCTGCTAAGAATAAAGCATCTTGTATTAGTCCAGATGTATTAATACAGAAAGCTCAGGATGCTGCAAGCTCTCCTCCCCTCTTGTTCCCTCCCCCTCCACATCCCTTCCTCCTTTTCTTCACCTCCTCTTTCAAAAAATAAGACTACTGGTGTAGACCCCTCTGCCATCAATCCTTCTACTGAGCCTGGTAAAACTGACCAAACCCTTGGTTCAGGTTCGATAAAGGATACAGCATCTTGTATGGGCCCACCTGACCCCTTGGATTTTCCTCCAATGTGCTATACTGAAAATGCACCAGCTGTTTCTGGGAAAGAGTCCAAGAATTTGGTTCCTGGGTCCCCTCTGCCTTGATGCAGATCATCGAGACATCTACATCCCAAAACTCCACCTTCTGTCCCCACTCTAGAAACCAGCAATTCCTATGCGGCCTTGTTTACCCCATGGGGGAATACAGAGATGGAGTTGGGGGGCTCGGACTCCCAAAAATCCTCTTTATCTACTCTATCACAACCAGTAGATAATTATAATGTCATGTGGAGGTAACCTTCTTTGTTTGCAGTGGCTGCTTGTCTGTGTCTGTAGCTTAGTTTTTGTGGATTTACATGGTTTTCTGCTTGGAGTAACTACACCATTCTTGCTCACTACATCCGTAAAAGTCTCCTGAACTGGATTTCTGCAAAACATCATCACCAGGTGTCTACATTTTTCATTTAAAAATCAACTTTTTGGAAGCTATCCCAAGCAAAACATAAGTCAAGCAATTAAGTCTGACAAATTCAGTGACTCTAGGTCTGCTTGAATCCACATTTTCGTCTGACCTGCTCCATGATCTGTATGTGGGCTTTTCAACAACCTCTTTGAATGACAAAGAAGCATGCAGACAAAAGATTTCACATCCTGCATATATGCAGGCACAGTTCATCACCTTCAGGAATTCTAACACATTCTGTGACCCTGGACCTCAGCTGTTGATAATTTCTTTTGGCTTATGACTTAACCACGGGTATCTACAAGATGCTGAAACTTTCTCCTACAAATTCTCCTTATGCTGCTACTGCTCTCAGGAAATGTTCACCCCAACCCAGGACCACCTGGGCAGCCAGCAGTGGCACCAAGCAGAAGGACAGGGACACTCACCATGGCATCCATCAACGCCTGCAGCATCCTCAACAAACTTGATTCCCTCCAAACATGGATCCTACAGCACAACCCTGATGTCCTCTCAGTTGTGGAAACATGGCTAAACCCTAAAATCCTGATACTCAGTCTCTATCCTAGCTACTGCATTTTCAGGCAAGACAGGATTGCAACGGGTGGGGCTGCAGCCATCTATCTTAAGGATACCTTATGGGTCACGTCATCCCATCCCTAGCCTGAGCAACTCCTCTCAGATCCTCACAATCAAATCCTTCTTGGTGCACATAACAAGGAACTCACTGTCATCTCAGTTTACCTACCTCCAAGAGACCAGGCTGCTGGCTTCATGGCATCATGGAATATCTAAGGTCCAGCAACATAATTCTGAAACCATAATCATGGGTGGTTTAACATTAACTGGCTCTCCACTGGGGCCGCTACCTATAAGGATGCAGCATCACCTCACTCAACTGGTCAATGCCCCCACTAGGTGTAACTATAGGACAGGCTCCCTTATGCTTCTAGACTTGATTCTATATAACCGCCCTGAATGCATCTCCAATGTTTCTGTACTCCTGGATACAATAAGTGACCACTCACCTGTCATCTGCCCTGGTCAAACAAATATCAAAGCCCCTCCCAAGCTTATCTATGCCAGGGTTATCAAACAAGGGCACCTCCAGCTGTTAAAATCCCATCTAACCAGGCTGAACTGGGCAGTGCTTGTCCCTCAATGACACCAACAAAGCTCTGGACCCTGTTATCAAGCGTTTCAATGAAGCCTGTGACATCTATGCACCAGTGAAAAAGATGAAGGTCAAAGGACAGACCAACCCCTGGGTTACTACTGACCTTTTAACTCTGCTCAAGCACAGAGACCACCTCTGGCATTGTGCTCATGCAACTCCGACACAAGTAAACATACAATTATACAAAGCAGCCAGAAATGATTGCACTCAAAAAATATGGAATGCTAAACACAGCTATTACAAAGAGGCTCTGACCAACTCTTGGGGCCAGGGAAACAAATTCTGGAACAACATGAAAGAACTCATAGGCAAGGATCCTAAAGCACCACCCACTATGCTCAACCTTCATGGCACTCCTACACTCGACCTAGGTACCATCACCAGCACTTTTAATAATGCATTTACAAACCTGGACAATGTCCTTCCACCAGATTTTTCGATGACCTCCTCAGCTCCTTGCAAGTTACCCCAACTAGATTGCACAACCCCAAAGTTTTTTTTTTAAGGAGGTCCCACCACAAGTAGCTAGAAAATACATTCAAAAGGCCATCGGCAAACAAGGGTACAGTGGTGACTCCCTTGACCTGAAACTGCTGGCACAAGTCCTCGATGAAATCTTAGAACCACTTACAAAAATCTTTAATCTCTCGCTTAGATTGGGCCATTTCCTCTCTCTCTGGAAGAAAGCCACTGTCAGACTGGTTCACAAAAGCGGCGATAGGACACTGCACACCAATTACAGACCTATCTCACTCCTCCCCCCACTATCCAAAACGCTGGAGCGAATCGTATCGGACCAACTAGTTGAATTCCTGCATAAGTACAATGTACAGTGCCCAGAGCAGCATGGCTTCAGAAAAGGGCACAGCACCACCACTGCACTACTGGAATTTACAACCTTCATCCATGCCACGCTTGACAAAGGGAATTGTGGAGGGGCAGTATTTATAGACCTTACCAAGGCATTGACACAGTTAACCACCCCCTAGTGCTCAAGCAACTGTCCTCCATTGGGATCTCCAGCAATGCCCTTCCATGGTTCACCAGCTACCTTGATAATCGCGGATGCAATGTGTAAGGATTGCGGGATCTCTTCGGATGAGAAACCGGTCCGCTCGGAGTCCCCAAGGGGTCTATTCTGGGCCTCTACTCTTCTCTCCTCTTCATCAACAATCTCCCCAGTGCCTGCCACCAAAAATATTACTATCATGCAGACGATGCAGTCCTGTTTTCCAGCCACCATGACATTACAGTCTTTGAATCCCAGCTGCAGCTCGACTTCAATCACATCAATTGGTTCAATTCTCATAAACTTGTCCTGAACCACAGCAAGACTAAAGCCATGTCCTTCTGTAACCGACAGAGCAGGCACAACTCTCTGTCCCTCACCATCAAGAACCACACTGGGAACCCACTCAAACATGTCAAGGAGTTCAAGTACTTGGTATTACCCTGGATAGTACCCTCTTCCTACACTGGCATATTGACACTGTTGCCAAGACCGCCAATATACGGATTGGACTACTACACAAACACAAGCACTATATGCCTGCGGATGCCCTTAAACTAGCCATCTACAGCTCTGTCACCTCTATGATTGACTACGGCCTTGCCATCTATGGCTCTGCCTCAACAAGTGCCCTCTGCAGGATCTCAGTTGCTCTCAACAAAGCCTGTAGACTACTGATGGGTGCAGCCCAACAAACTCACACGTGTGACCTCTATGCACAGGCCAGCTGGCTACCCTTACGCAGTAGAATACAATACCAGACCTGCTTACTTACCAAAAAGATTCTCCTTGGTCTCATGCCACCTGGTATTAGCTCACTCCTTACCCACAGTGGCACTCAACAAACACGTGGTGCCCAATTCTAACCTTTTCAGGTTCCCAGATGTCGTACCTCCATGGGTCAGCAGTCCTTTCTCTATAGAGCCGCTCAATGGTTCAATTCCCTCAATAAAGAAGCACTTTCCTCTACTACACTTGGACCCTTTAAAAGGAATCTCAAACTTTACCTCACCTCTACCACTCAGTGTGACTGCCTCTCTGAACAGAGATCTCTCTAAACACCTCCCAGCTCACTCATGTCTCACAGCCCGTCCTTTCCCAGTCTCATTCCTTCTGGCACTGGGCCTTCCTTGTGACTCCTTTCCTGCTTCACATCTCCACTGGTACAAGACATTTTCCACCACCATCGGACAGTGGCCCATTAGCCTGCCAACTTCCTCTCCCGGTCACACGCCTGCAATACTAACTGCCTATGGTGCCCTCTATCTCTTATTGTTACCGCAGCCAGCTGCCTACTCAAGCTGCTCATTATATGAATATTATCTCAAAGTATGTTATAACTGAGTATCTTTATTTTTTCTTTTAGTTGTTTTGGTTGTTTATTGTGCATTCTTTTACTACCTCTGTATGTATGTTGACCCTCATCCTTTGATGTGGAACCTTTGTAAATAAGCAGTTTCTGCTCAAAGGTATTGTAATCCGAGATTTAATAAATAAATAAAAAATAATAAAGAGAAGAAAAAAAAAAGGAAAAAATAGAGGTCGGTTTGGAATTTCTATAACTTGCAATGCGGTTGTCCTGGGGTTCTCTTAATACTCACAGCTTGCTGAATACCATGAAACAGCAAGGACTTTTTCATCATATACATGGTTTGCAGATTTCAGTTTGCTTTTTACAGTAAACTTAAATGCACTCGATAGAACAGTTAAACTCTTTCAAGCGGGATTGGTTGTGGGGTTCTTCTTTTTGGTCTTTTGGGATGGACAGAACCAATGGCATAGGCATATTATTTACCTCTTTTGAATTTACATTGCATAATTTGATAGATCTAATACCAGGTAGAGTTTTGATATAGGATGGGAAATGGCATAATATATGCTATCGTTTTATTAACATATATAATCCGTAAACCAAGGCCAAAAGAGTGGCTTGTTTAAAAGCTATTCAACCTTTTTTGGTGACAACAGGCAAAGTGTTATGGGGCGGAGACTTCAATTGCACAATCATTGACTCACCTAAATAGAATTAAAAAATTTATTGCGACTCAAATGCGCTGGCTAAAATTGTCAAGTTGGCTGGGCTCATTAATTGCATTTCTTTTTCCTCTCGTGGGTCCCAATATTCCTTTGTAAAAGGGAACATTTATTCCTTAATAGATTATATGTTAGTGTCCCCTTCTATGCAGGTAAATTTCTTTGAAATGATTCCCAGTGAATTTTCTGACCATTTTTTTTATTATGCTCCTTTAAGTCTTCAGGCTCCCCTGAGTTTAGGCAGGTGAGGTGGAAACTTAATACCTCTATCTTAGAGTTACCTCATATTCAGCTAGGGGTAAAACATATTTTAAAAGCCAGATTATCAGTAGCCTTTCTTTATTCTAATCTAGGGGATTGGTGGCTGGAGACCAAGAAGGATTTACGTAATTGGTTTAAAAAACAAGGGGTAAGGGCTAAAAACCATACTTTTTTGAAATACCTGTCTCTTAGGCAGCAGCTTCAGATGCTTACATCAGTGGCATATACCTCTAGACATGATTATTCTGATCAAATTATCAAACTTAAGGAGAGTATGAAGATTTTCAAGTATCATAGGGCTAAGACCCTACAAGCTATACTTACCAATGGTATAAAAAAATTCCCTATAGAGGATCCCTTCGAGATGTGTAAAACTTTAAAGGATTCTTCCACTTGTGGCTCTTTGAAAAGACCTGATGGCTCTATAGCCACGTCCATGGTACAGTTAAAGGCATTAATTATAGACCACTTTCGGTCTTTAGAACCTTCTTTCCCAATCCTAGATAAAACTATATTACCTCATATTTAAGTATGATTTGCTCCCATTCTGAGTTGGCAGAGACCTCTAAATTATTGGAACATATTTCTCAAGAGGAAATTGTAAATGTTATTCAGAAATTAAAACCAAATATCTCTCCAGGAATGGATGGTCTTTCTAATAATTTGTATAAAGCTTTTCCTGTTGAATTGAGCTAATGTCTTTTTATTTTATTTAGATACCTTATACAGAATTCAGTTATTTTCCTTCATTTTCTGACGGATTATTAATCTACTTATTTAAATCAGGGGATAGACAAGATATTAAGAATTGGCGGCCGATCACTCTACTAAATTCCGACTATAAGATTTTTACTAGTATATTGAACAATAGGTTAAAATATTATGCTAAATTAATAATTTCTCCCTACCAATTCTGTGGAATTCCAGATAGATACAATCAGCATTAATGGTTATACATGATGTCATTGAGCACCTTTCTTTATCAGGTATTTTAAGTTGTATGGTTATTGCAGATTTTGACAAAGCATTTGATAGGATACATTTACCCTTTCTTTTTTTAACTCTGGAGCATTATGGGGTTCCAATGCAACTGGTTCAGTTAATTGAGATACTTTATAAACGTAATTTTGTGTTTCCTTTTCTGAACGGACACACAGCGGAAAGTTTCCACCTTTCTACAGGGGTACGTCAGAGTTGTCCTCTAAGCCCTCTCCTTTATATATTTTCATTGGATCCATTTTTGCAGCAGTTAACTATGTTCCAGCACTGGACTGGAATTCCGGATAATTTGGCTAAAGATCATCACCTTGTATTACAGGCTTATGCAGATGATTTAGTGTTATATTTTACAGATCAGTTATCTGTTCCTATTTTTTTGAAAGCCTTTGAGTCTTTCTCGAAAGTTTTCAATGCAAAATTAAATCTGCATAAAACAAAAGGGTTGTTTATTGGAGCAGCTGGGCCAGTTGAAGTCATACAAAAAGGTATTTACATTTCCCGAACCCCCTTAAAATTTTGGGTATTCTGTTTGGTCCCCAAAATATGCCAGTGGATAACTAGGAAATGGCCCTCCAGGTAATGGAAAATAAGGTAACTAGGTGGGAACAGTGGAAACTTTCTAAGTTAAAATGCATACAGGTGATTAAACAGTTTCTTTTGCCCGGACTACAGCATGTGGCCATGGTTTTCCCTCTCCCGGCTCATTTAGAAATGAGAATTTATAGTTTATGTTTTCAAATGCTTTGGGGCAACCGCTTGAACCCTGTGAAGAGGTGCTATACTTACTTAGGTACAAAATCAGGAGGCCTTGGGATGGTGGATCCTGTTGTTTTTGTATATTCTTTATTTTTTTATGAGTTCAGTTAAAATTGTTTTAGGTTCAACGGAAGGGATTGAGATAAGTTGGATTTCCAGGTCATTGGGTAAATATATTTTGAATTGGCACATTTTGGCCCCCTAAATTGAATCCTCATATCCATATTCCACAGTATTTCCGGTCTGCTGCTCAAAAATTATATAGATGGAAAATCACGAAAGAGATGATCCTAAATATTAATGTAAAGCCTTTTTACCAATTGGTAATGGCAAATTTGTACCCTCAAGATCCATGCTTTAAAAATTGTCCTTCTGCCCTCAATCCCAAAGTATTAGCACAGTTGAATTGCATCACATTGCCTCAATTTCAATGGGAAACACAGTGGTTAATTTTCTATGGTCACCTAAATGTGAGGGGGTAATGCCAAATATAAGGCAATAGAGGAGCGGAATTGTCCCTATTTAGATTGCATTAATGTTGAAGAGACAATGGACCATTTTTTTTTTCAATGTTCTTATTCAAAGGAGTTGTGGGCTTATTTGGCAGCCTTATGGGGTTTCAAATGGCTGGCCTTTATTAAGTATGATGTATTGATTCTTGGGCTTTACTCAGGAAACCTTTTGCATTTTCATGATGGGACAGTGTCTTTATTTTTCTGTTGTTTAAGATACTATTTATGGCAAGCTAGGTGCCAATGAGTGATCTATCAAAGAAAAATGCCCTATATTTGCATTAGTGTATGGATTTCAAATGAACTCTCACGAATTTATTCTCAGGATGCACAGAGGTTGGCTCCAGCTAAACTCCGGAGGTGGTGGAAAGGGTTTCTACACTTTATAAAGTTTAAGTAATTTAATTTTTATTTTCTGTTTTATTATTTTTTCTCTGGGGTTTATAGGATTTTGTTTTTGGTACCCGAATTTACTTTAATTTTCTTCTTGCTTACTGTGATTTCACTGTGTTGTTGTTTATGTTTATTTTTCCCAATAAAAACTCCCCTACTCTTTTCGATAAGTGCCATGGGATCTTTAACATCCACCTGAACTATCACCAATCCAGGCAGATGGAACCTCGGTTTAACATCTCATCTGAAAGACGGCACCTCAGAAGTGCAGTACCCCTCTCATGCTGCACTACAATGTCAGTACTGGGATATTAACCCAAGTGCCAGATGTGGGAACTGAACCCACAGTCCTCTGATCTCCCAGCCTTAGAGGCAAGTGTGCTACCTACTGAGCCACTGACACTCAATGAGTGTAGAGAAGGCTCCACATCTGCATTGCATATACTAGAGACCTTTGTCAGTGCATAAACAGGAAATCACATGAGGTATTCACAATCTCAAAAACATTTATCTTCATAAATGTTATTATTAATAACGTATGAAGTGGTAGCATAGTGTAACAAGCATTTGTCAATGCCGAATGTTTGCTTGCTGGCATTAGCAGTGGAAGTGCAGGAGTTAGACAGATGCAGTATAGGAATGGCAGTGAAGTACTGAATTGACGCCAACTCCACCCCCACCCTGCAGAGGTGGACAGGCATTAGAATGTGGCTTTGGGTCATCACCCATGATGGTCACGACATTTCACCTCACCCTACCCTGCAGACACTGACAAGTGTTGAGGTGTGCTTTGGGGTGTTTGGGCTTTACATTCACCTCATTCCATAAAGAAACACGCTGAAATGGGTGCAGTATAGGAGAATGGGGTGAACTGTGGGGCCAAAGGATCCAAGGTGCAGCTTGATGCCTGTCACTGGATGCAGGGTGGGGGTTGGGTGGAATGGCATGAGCATTATTGTTGAAAATTCCAAGTCACACCCCTGACGCCTGTCAGTCCCTACAGGGTAGGGCATTATGGTCAAAACCCTAACACCTTGGACGTTTCTTGGTATTTTTACTCCAAGTTTTCAACATGGGCTTTTTGTGACCCCACCGCATGAACCGTGACACTATCAGTTTGTTAGCCAAAAGGTGATTTTGCACAGTGACTGCGCCATTCGGCGCCACCGGTGCAAAAACACATTTCAAACAGGATGTGAAAATGACAGCTGTACTGTTCATGAGGAGGTGTAAAAAATTGCAAAGTTGAAAATCTGGATTGAAAATATAAAAAAGGTGGTGAAGGCACGAGCGTGCGTAGAAACTGCACAACGCACACCCATACTGTAATTAGTTTGGGGATTTTTTACAGCAGATTTTCAACATAGGCATTTTGGGACCTCTGCTCATGAACAGTGTCACTGTGATTTTCTTAATGTGTTCCAAACACTAATTTCCCACAGCGACTGCGTTATTCTGCGCCGGAAGTGTGAAAACACATTTCAGCCAGGGTGTGAAAAATGACAGCTGTACTGTTCATAAGGAGGTGTGGGAAAATGCCAATGTTGAAAATCTGGACTGAATATATTACAAATTTGTGAACTTACTAGGGTGCGTGGAAACTGAACAATACACGCTCGTAACAGTCATTTTATGGACTTTTGTCACCACATTTTTAACATAGCCATTTTAAGACCTCTGCTCATGAACAGTGTCACTGTGATTTTTCTTAATCTGTTCCAAACATTGATTTCGCACACCGACTGCGCCATTGTGCGTTACATGTGCGAAAACACATTTTGGGTGAGATGTGAACAATGACAGCTATACTGTTCATAAGAAGGTATGGTAAAATGGCAATGTTGAAAATCTGGAGTGAAAATATAAAAAATTCTCAAAATTACGCATGTACATAGGAACTGTGCAATGCACACTCCTAAAACAGTCATTTTTGGGAATTTGTTCACCAAATTTTCAACATAGGGTTTTTGGGGGCCTACCTCATGAACTGTTACATAGTATTTTCATTAATTGGTCCTGAAAGGTGATTCCGCACAGTGAGCATGAAATCACCTTTTGGGACCGAATAACCAGATGACAGTGACTGGATTCATGAAATGGGGTCCCAAGAACCCCATGTTGACAGTTTGGTGCAAAAATTTAAAAAAAATGACCGAGATATGAACCAAAGATGAAAAAACCCTATTTATACCATTATACAGCTTACCGGCATTTCTTCAGTTCGCAGACGGCTTTGAAGAGTGCAGGTGTGTTCCCGGTCCACCGAAGATCATCGCCCAGCTCTGGAGGCAAGTATGGAGTGAGGATGGGTGTGGGTTGGGGGCAAGAGAGTCAATGAGGGACTGTTTTCTTTTGTTACATGGTTTTTAAAAAAGATGACTCAGGACTTTTGCCACTCTGGGCTGGGCCTCAACCATGGCACCTGGAAGTTTGTTTGGGGGGACAGTGGAGCCAGTGGGTGATTGGGAACACCTGTTGGCCATACAGTGTGTGGGGGAGCACATGATGACGTGGGACTTTTGTCATGCTGGGGTGGGCTTCTAATGTGGCATGTTGAAGTTTGCTTTTTGGGGGGCACTGGAGCTGATGGGGATTGGACACCCCATTGGACATACAGTGTGTGCTTGGGGGGGTGCATGTGCCAAGGGGGATCGGGCAGCCCCTCAGCACACAACAAATGGGGGGGGCGCATCATGCCGGAGATGCAGTGGCGTACAGCTGAAAGAGAATGACTAGTAAGATGGTGACGTGTAGGCAATTTGCATACTGCTGACGGCATGACAGTATGCAAATTGCCTACACGTTACCACCACTGATTGTAGCAGTCTTTCTCTTTCAACTGTATGTCACTGCATCTGAACTGCTGTTATAGGCAGCTCGGACATTTATTGATGCCCTGGTGCCCCACCTGCAAAAATGATCGGGGCATTGGAAGCAGGGGTGCCACACCTACCAAAACTCGTATGGTGGCACTATGTTTCTTGGACATGCGCGCAAGCAAACATAAAAAAGTAATGTAAAACACAATCAAAAAAGTGAAGTGCGGGGTCTGGTCACACTGAAAAAGGTATTGTTATGCTGCTTCTTTAAAGAAGTACAACACTTGTGTAAGCCCCCCCCCCATGTGGGGCTTACCAGTTTTGGGCTACGGCCCATTGTTGCCCTGCTTCCCTCGATGCCCTGACCTTTGCAGCAGCCACCGCTGGATTTCCCTGATCCTCGGCCCCACTATGATAGCGGGGCCAAGGTCCTTTGTGTTGTTTGCATCTCCGGGCGCCAGTGGGGGAAAGTACTGTTGCCCCATGTTTGTGGGGTTTACTAGGATGGCTGGTGTGCCATTACAAACATGGCTGCACATGCAGAAGCACTGTACATGTGCAGCCAAGCCTTAAAGGAGCCGTGGCTCCCCAGAACACTTTTGACCATGTGGCCATAATGAAAACACATTCCTTGCTCCAGAGGAGGCAGTGGAGCTGGGATACAACTATGGAACACCTCCAGGTGCAGTAATGGTGGTTTCCCATTCCCAAATAGGCAGTGGGACCAGGAACAGCATGAGTGAGCTGCGCATGTGCACCCACAACTCAGAATGGCGTGAAAAAGCTGCCTATCCTTTTTGGAGCTCTAACAGCCCAACAGGGCTCTCCCAAACAAATTAAGGGTTTCTTTGGCCCCATCAGGTTAAGCAGTCAGGGCAAGTGGTTATGAGCCCCTGAATGGGCTTGTAAATAATTTGGGAGCTGCCAAAGGGAGGCATAAATGATGTAAACAAAGATGGCGGCCCCAGTAGTTCTCCTTGCCATCAGTGTTTCTGGGAGGGGTTAGAGGGCACCTTCCACTGCCCAGAAAAATGCTGTTAAATGAAAGGGGGAGCTTGGGTGACTATAAAATAGGCTGTGCCCTGTGGTCTGAGAGGATTCCAACTGAAACCGGAGAGGAGGAGACTGCTTTAGGAGGGCT
This sequence comes from Neoceratodus forsteri, assembly GCA_016271365.2. Taxonomy (NCBI): domain Eukaryota; kingdom Metazoa; phylum Chordata; order Ceratodontiformes; family Ceratodontidae; genus Neoceratodus; species Neoceratodus forsteri. Next base: position 1,527,109,590 of record CM028131.1, read on the forward strand.
GCACAAGCCTGTAGGCTAGCTGTCGTGCAGAAAGGCCCCTCCATGCCTACAAAGAAGCCTGAGGCAGAGTGCCTGCTAGCCCAGCTTCCCTAAAGGGAATTTGAACCGGATTGCTCATTTGGTTTTCCCAGTGGGATTTACCTGAGCGGATATGCTACAGTTGTTAAGCTGTAACCTGAGCTGAACTGTTTGAACTGTTTTCCAGCCAGGAAGACAAAGTATTTTCACTGGGACTGAGATTGTTAAAAGCCTCCCACCCGGTACTGGTGACTATCTCCTCCTGCAAGCCGCAGGAGCTGCTCTGAACCAGCGGCTGTTCTGCACTGACCTGCCTGCCTCTCAGCCTACAACCAGGCATCCTTCCTGGTATAGGTGACTGCCTCCTCCTGCAAGCTGCAGGAGCTGCTCTAAACCCAGTGGCTGTTCTGCACTGACCCGCCTGCCTCTCAGTCTACAACCAGGTACTACACATTTTGAAGAGCAGCCCACAGCCACCAACGGGATTTAACTTGGTGCTTTTTGCCTTTCTGGCCATTTGGCTGCACTACTACTGCTCCTGAGCTCTAATTAGGCATAACACTATTCCCCCTTCTCTTATTGGCTCTTGCCTCTACTCTTCCTGAGTTGTCTCTTTTTAAATACAAGAACTATTAATGCTGAGTTTACCAGTAGCAACTGTTTAGTGGAACAGGACTGTTAATTTTTCTATTTTTTTTATTTTCCATTTCCAAATTATACTGCAAAGCCACTAGAGGGCAACAACTTGTGGAGGCTACAATCCTCTTCCCACTGCTCTCGCCTAACACTTCTCGTCCTGGGTCCTTCGTACCTAAAGCAAATTACTACTCCTAACAAACAATCAGTGGTGTGATCTGAATCAGCCCATAGCTGCCGCCCGAGCGTTTCGCGTGGCTGTTCCACAATCTCACCCGCCAAATACTTTCAACACTACGGTCTTTCAAGCTCTGGTTCACTGCCCTGCTTTGTACTGGTAGGAATGGCTCTACCATCTAGGAATCTACTCCTTACCATCTCCATTGCATTCTGCCTCCCCTCCCTAACCCTCCGCACACTATTAGCCACAGATCCACCCTCCTTCTGTACTAACCCATCTTATACATTCCCCCCACTGTAACTCTATCTATACCTGTCACAGCCTGTCCCACTATCCATTCTGCCCCTACTGCTCTCTCTCTCTCTTCTCCTATGCCCACCTTTGGTCAACTCTCCACTTAATTACCTCTCGCTCAATTCATCCGTACCGCAATAAATTATCTCCCAGTTGGTGCTCACTCACCACACAGTGCAAACAATTACTCACACTATTTAACTTTCACCCTACTACTCCTTGCTGCCGGCGACATGCACCCCAACCCAAGCCCTGCACCTGCCCTTAACCCATCAAGCTCCATGGCCAAATCCACTGCAGTGGCCACCTCTACCATTAAATGTGGCTCCCTCCCCCGTGGGCTATGCATACTCCACCTAAACATTCGTAGCCTAACCCCTAAACTAGACCTTCTCCAGGTGCTAGCTGTCCAACATACTCCCAACATAGTCATCTTATCTGAAGCCTGGCTAAACCCAAACTTGAAGGACCACTCCATCACCATCCCAGGATTCAAAGTCACACATCAAGACCACCCCACCAGAGGTGGAGGAGTTGCTATCTACACCGCCTCTGACTTACTCTTCTCTGTAGCACTAGCTAAAACAGAGCCCCAAGCATATGAACTGTTAATGCTACAACTTTCCCTCCCCTTCCCTTCCCACTTCCAATTTATGTTGCTGGTGTCTATTGCCATCCTGGAACCTCTGCCACAACTGTCACTGACCATATAAGCCATCTAGTCTCCCTTGCCCCTTCTAGTGAACTCTGTATTATGGGGGACTTTAATCACAACTGGCCTTCTCCCTTTTTAAACAAAGCTCATTCAGAGATAACAGCCTTAAATCTTACCCAGGCAATCTCGGAGCCAACAAGTACTAGTTACAAGACTGGCAATTACTCCCTTATTAACTGTGTGCTCACCTCCCACCCTTACTGAGTCATCAAAGCTGGCCTACTACCTGACTCTATAAGTGACCATCACATTACCTACCTAGTCTGTAAAATTAATTGTCTTAAAACTCCTCCCAAATTTCTGGTACAATGCTCCTATAAATCACTAAATATTACCCCTTTACTGGAAGAACTAGCTCACGCCAGCTGGGGCCATATCCTTATTAATTATGATATTGATGATTCTCGTACACGTTTCTGAAACACATTCCTTAACATCTGGGAAAAACATGCCCCTCTGAGACACATCTGGGTTCGGGGGAACCACCTACCCTGGATTTCCCTTGAACTAATAGCATGCTAACATGCCCGGGACAAGGCGTGGAAAATTTACAAATCCTCACTCCTCCAAAGTGATAACAACACCTACCGCATGCTCTGTTACGAGTACACTAAGGCCACCCAACTAGCCGAAGCAGAGTACTTTAGCTCCACCTTCAATGCCAATCTAAGTAAGCCATCCAAATTCTGGAAAGTTATTCACTCCCTTTTCTCCCCCCATCATTAAATCCCCCCCCCCCACTGGTCTCAAATGGTACTCTTCTCTCTTACCCTCCGCGGTTGCCTCAGAGTTGAATTCCTACTTCACCACATGTGTTACCTCTCTCCTTGCCTCCCTACCAACTGTTACTCCACCTAGCCCCCATGTTGAATCTACTAAACCACTCAGACCGGACACCTTCTACTTCAGAAACATCTCTCATACTGAGGCTCTAGATGCCTTACTTACCCTCAACCCATCCAAGGGTAAATCCCCCGATGGGCTGGACACCAATCTCCTCTACCTATCTGCCCCTACCATTGCATCTCCACTAGCTGACCGTCTAAACCTATTGTTTGCTTCTGCTTACAGATTGGAAACATGCCACTGTCCTACCCCTGCCAAAAGGGGGGTGACTCCACCACCATGGCTAACTACCACCCTATCTCTCTCCTCCCTGCCCTCGTGAAGCTCCAGGAGCACCTCATGCTCACTCAACTTCCCAGCTTCCTCTCTGAATCCAACTTCTTTACTCCCTATCATTCAACCGCCACTTCCCTATTAAGGCTGTCTGACACCATCCTCTCTGGGATGGACAAAGGTCTAATCAACTCAGCCAGCTTGGTCAACTTAGCCAAAGCATTTGACACCATCTCCCATCCTCTGTTGATAACCTGCCTCTCTGCAGCTGGTCCATCAGAGTCTGCCACTAACTGGTTCAGAGTCTACCTGTTAGGCAGAACTCAGTCAGTAAGAATGGCTGATTCCACCTCCCCTCCACTCCCTGTAGATACTTGTGTACCTCAGAGATCAGTGCTCAGCCCTATCCTTTTTTCCATCCTTCTCAATGACCTGCCACAAATCTGTTCATCTTCCTCCATTCACATGCATGCAGATGACACAGTCCTGTTTACCTCTGGCCGGAGCCCTGAGGAGGTTGCTACCAGCCTTCATGCTGATTTCAATAAAGTTCAGCTCTGGTGTAGCTCCCACCAACTCTTCCTTAATGCCAAAAAGACAGCTTCCATGACCTTCAGCACCAGGCAGAGACTATCCAGCCTCACCACCTTCCCAAACTTCCACACCCTTGATGGGACAGTCCTTGAGGACACAACTACTTTTAGGTACCCATGGGGTCTGGCTTGACCAACACCTATCCTTCTCTGCCCATGCTGATGCTATCCTGAAAAAACTGCACCCCAAGCTCGGTGCTCTTTACAGGAACCGCAGTAGCCTCCCACTACCTGTGAGACACAAAATTGTGCAGAAAATTATCTTACCTACTTTCGACTACTGTGATGTAGTCTACAGTGCTGCTTCCAAGTCTACCCTATCCAGACTGGATCCCCTCTTCAATGCTTTCTGTCGCTTTGGCCTCGATGCCCCCCCTTTCACCCATCACTGTGAGCTTTACCATTCGCTGGCCTTCCCCTCCCTTGACAGCCGGTGCCTACTCCATAGTGCTAAATTTGCTTCAAACTTCTAGCTCAGGTCCCTTTCACACTACCTTGCCTCCTCTTTATCATCTCCATCAACCCCCACTCATGCCTTTAGGTCAACTGACTCTTGGCTGCTGTTAATCCCTCACTGATGGACCTTAACAGGCCAAGCCATCTTCTCCTACAACCTCCTCAAACTCTGGAATGACTTACCGGTCACTCCTCCTCCTCTAGACATTCTCTATCCTCTACCCTGTCTAACATCTACATGGTAAATTGCTCGTTTATCTGCTTCCTTTACCCCTACACCTCTCCTTGCCCAATTCCCCTTCCCCCCACTATCCCTGACTCCCTTCTCACTGAGTTACCTCCTCCTACCGCTCACAAATCCTATGAGGCCTGACCAGCGGCATTAGTTACTGCTGTGAACGCTGGCATATACTATCAACTTCTGCACTTGCCCTCTATTGCATGTCTAGCCTTGTTCTCTCTGTCTAATGTGTTCTCCATACAGTACTATGGCTGTTATACACAGTATTGTGCTAACCTAATCCATTTTGAACCATTTTGTTGAAGATAACCTTATGTATGTAACCTAATTTGCTCTGTCATTGTAATTCCTTGTACAATGTAACTCCTATTCCATGTATCAATGTGTGCAACTGCTATCCATCTGTAACCCCCCCCCCGATCGCACCGTGAGACGAGTATCTTGTTGCTCAGTGTGTCTTTCCTGGTGAAACCTTTCAATAAATAAATAAATAAATAAATAAAAGTTCCAGGGAAGCTGTGTGCCCTGGACACTTTGGGTGACTACAACCCTGTGTGGTCCTCTTGGAAGATGACGAAAGGCCCATGTGGTGAAGATGAGAAAAGACCAGAAGGGTGAAGATGACGAAAGGCCTTAGCAGTGAAGATGACAAAAGGTCTGTGGGGTGAAGAAGACAGTCCATACAGCAAATACCGCTCCGCTGACCAGGGATGCCAGATAAAAAAAACTCACAGAAAGGCAACAAAATCCATTCTCCCTGGTTGTGTTTGCAAGGCTTTATTCGAAGAAAATAGGATAGCATGAAAACCAGACCCCATATCTGCCAGTATAAAATGGAGGGGGGGGGGACCGCTCAGAGGAAACAAGAGCAGGTCAGGGGTGGAAGGAGTTTTTTAGGTGGTGTTTAAAGAGCCAGAGGTGAAGGAATGGTGGAGGGAGGAAGGGAGCTGGTTCCAAAGAGTTGGAAGGTGACAGAAGAAAGCAGATTGCCTAGCAGAGGAATGGGGATGAGGAATAGAGAAGGTTCGCTGGTCCCTGGAGCAGACAGAGCATGACGTAGATGCAGTTGGGAAGAGGGAGGAGGAGTGATAATAGGTAGGAGGGAAGTGAGCCAAACCAGTATTTGGAGATGAAGGAGATACAGTGTAATTGGCAATGAGATGTTAGGGGGATGACAGAAAGGGAGCAGTACAGGGAGTCATGGTGAAAACATGGAGGGGAGTTTCTCACAAAGCAACAAAATGCATTCCAGAGGGTGTCCAGTCTGGCTAGGGAAGTGGAGGGGGCAATACCATAGACCACATCAGCATAGTTGAAAACTGGGAGTACCATTTTGATGAGCAACTCACGGTGGACCAGCAAGGGAAGGCAGTCTTTATTATGGTGCAGGGCACCCAACTTGGGCTGCAGTTTTGCATGGATGGTGTCGATGTGGGATGAGAAGTCAAGCTTGCTGTCTAGTTGTATTCCATGAGGTACTTGAAGGACTGCACTGCTTCAAGTGGGGATTCATCCAGCATGCAGAAGACTGGATGTCTCGAGAGTCTGGTCAATTTCTGGTTGGTACCAAAGGTCAAAGATAACATTTTTTTTTTTTTGCTGTTGACATTGAGCTGATTAATGTGGAACGAGTGGAGGACATTGTGAAAATCCTGCTGAAGTAGTTTTCCCACAGAAGCAGTTGAGATACCAGAGGTGAAAATGACTGTATCAGGACCCCAACCTTGATGGAAAGAGGTGACAATAAAGTGCCACCAACTTGAACTGTTGACAGCCTGTTAGGTAGGAATGGAACCAACCAGCTGTGGAATCTGAAAGGCCAGTGGAGCTCAGTTTATGCAGGAGGAGGGGGTGGGAAACCAAGTCTAAGTGTTTGGCCAGATCGATGGAAATGGCAGCCATAATGTGCCCTTGCTCCATCCCTGAGAAGCTGAAATCAGTGACTCACAGCAGGGAGGAAACAATGGAATGGTGCTTCCTTCTGGAAGCCAGACTGGAATAGGATGAAGAAAGTGGAAGAGGTAAGGAACACAAGAAGTTTGGAGTAGACTAACCTCTCATGGAGCTTGGCAGGGGAAGGGATGAAGGACAGAGGACAGAAGTTACAAAGGGTAGAGGGGTCACCCCCTTTGCGAAGTGGAAGAACTCTAGCAATTTTCTAGGTCTGAGGAATGGAACAGTGGAAGAATGAGAGGTTCACCAGGTGCATAGGTGGAGTAGCTATTGCAGGAGCTGAGATGTGGAGGAGTATGGGGTCGAGCCAATCAGGGCTGGACTTTGACGGGTTGAGGGACTGCAGGGCAAGCAGGGTTTCTTGTATGGTGACAAGAGCAAAATGGAACTCTGAAGAGGAATGGAGTTGAGGAGAGGGAGGAACAGGAGGCAAAGGAGGGGACTCAGCAGCAGGGAGAGAGCAAATGTGAAAAACTCGCTTAAGAGAGCAGCAACAGACACAGGGTCAGACACAGGTGTACCATTAACCAGGAGGACTGGAGGAACAGACTAGGCAGGGGGTCAAAATGGGAATGGATTACCTTCCCAAATTTAGAAGGAGAGTGAAGTTATTCTGGAAATCTGTTTTGAAACAGAGAGATTTTGCAGCACAGACAGTCTTAGTACACCTATTGCTCAAGGTCCTGTACCAGTGAAAATCAGGAAGGGAGTGAGATAATTTATAGCGTGCCCAGGTGAGATCATGGGATTTTCATCGATCAGTGATTTCAGTGGAGATCCAGGGGAGATGGGAAGATCTGACCCTGAATTTCCAGTATGAAGAATGGAAATCCCAGGCTGCAGAAAATGTTCAGTGAAAGATACAGAGGGCCTCATCGATGATGGACACCAGTGGAATGGCTAAGCAGTCTGTAGCAGCTAGGCTGCTCAAGAGAGCATTTATGTTCAATTATCAGAGACACTTGGACCAGATGTAACTTGGAGCTGAAAGGAGATGCTGGATTTTCCTGACACAGTATGTGATATAGTGGTCACTGAAATAATCTGACAAAATGCCTATTGCCAAAATGTGGTGGGGGTGGGAGAACAGAACCCAATCCAACACAGTGGTTTATCACCTTGTCACCTTATTAGCACTGTAGATTGCTGCAACTTTCTTTTTCCTGCAGCATTTTAAAAGAATACCATGTTTCTACTTCCTTTAGCAATTATTTTGCTCAGAAAAGATATCTGAGATGCAACAAACCATTTTCATTGGGATCCTTCTCCTTCCCAATTTTACCGCTGGGAGGACTGGAGGTTAAGCACTTGCTTAAGAACATAATGAGCCAGAGGCTGCAATGAGGTTCACTGCCTTGTACTCTGGTTTTGTAGATTGTCCATCAATGGATTTTATGTGTTTTACAGAATAACAGTGCTGCAGACAGTGGTGCAACCAGTGGGTTATTAGCCGAATACTACTCACATTTATCCAACTAATTTAATGAATCTAACCTTTGTGTTATAGACACTCCTGTAGTTTGGAAACTTTGAATGTAAAATTAGTACAGTAGTATTAGTGGACTGTATTTAGAATCTTGCTTACCTATTTTGGTTGTTAAAAGTGATATTCCAGTATCCAAGAAAACATTTCACAATATAATAATTAAACACAGTACAGCTTGCATTTATTTAATATTCCATACTTATCTACCTCATTCTTAATTAGTGAGGACATTTGCATGAAAACAGCATCTTAGTCCCCTAGATGCCATCTCATCTTCCTGCTTTTCCGCCATAATGCTCTGTTTGTGACATCACAGTATGTTACTGTGAAAATTATGATGTCACAGTCAGAGCATTTGCAAAAACAGCGGGAGAATGAGATGACATCTGAATACTCAAATCCTGTTTTAATTAAAATGTCTTCATTAATAAAGAATTAGGGAGATAAACACTAAACATCAATTAAACATAAACTGTATTTTGCCTGTTATGTTAGCAAAAAATTATTTTAAAAAGTTTTTCAGAATTTTGGAAAATCTTACTGATTACAGCAGTAAGGAACTGGAGGAATGCAGGAGTTGGGATCACTGCCTCCTTCACCATCTTCTTGAAGAGATGCTGTAGCTGAATGAAGTAAAATAAATTCTTCAGGAAGGTGTTGTATTATTGCTTGAGACAAAATGTTGAAGTTGTATAGGAATGTATAGTTGTATAAGTGAGTATGTATTTTTTATATTAAAATTCAACATTTCAAGTATCTAGAGGTAACTGTGGATAGCTCACTATCATATGCCCAGCATGTTGAGAATGTTGCCAGGTCTGCCAGTATCAAGATAGGGTTACTCCATAGACATAAACACTATCTAATGCCTGAAGCCCTTAAGGCTAGCTACAGGTATCTATAGCTCCATGGTATCCATTGTTGACTATGGTCTGGTTATCTATGGCTCAGCTTCCACCACTACCCTACGCAGAATATCTGTGGCACTCAATGGAGCACGACAACGTCTTACTGGAACAGTACTCCTTATCCACACATGTGAACTGTATGCACAAACAGGTTGGCTTCAGCTAAATGGGAGGATTCACTATCAAACTTGCTTGCTAACTAAAAAGGCACTTTTCGGGCTTCTGACTTCTGGTGTTACGAATTTACTCAACTCCCTCTTGCAGCTCCCAGCACACACATAGCTCAGTCAACCAACTCTTCTCTGTCCAAAAATGCTGGACTACACAAGGGCAATGGTCGTTTGCATATAGAGCACCACCATGGTTTAATGCGCTGCCCAGTGATATCTCTTCCTTTCCAAAATTGGGACCATTTAAAGGCACTCTTCATCAGCATCTTACAGCTAACAGTTCCTGTTACTGTTTCAACTGACATGGCACTACCTCAGCAATATTGACACATTCTTGTGTACCTACTTCTTCCCCTTTCTCTGCGAATGACCACTTTCGCCCTAACCACTCTGCCCTATTTCCTGCCTCCTTCCCTGATCCTTCTTTTACCTCACCCCTCACCCTCCACCTTCTTTCCACTGTTTATCTTCACTTACCTGAACTTTGTTCTCTCAAATCTACCTATAACTATTTGCAAAACACCTTGGGTTGCCTCATTTTATTAGGTTATTTTTGATTTCCTACCAATTCATAGTTTTTATTTTAATTGCAATGTTAATGTCATATTGTCATTTTAAATACTTTCTTGTCAAAATTTTATGTAATACCATCTGTTTATCACCCTTCCCACCGACATGGAACCTTTGTAAAAGAGCTGTTATGTGCTCAAAGGTATTATAATCTGATACTGAATAAATAAATAGATAAATAAATAAAATATATATACTGTGTTTTTATGATGTGAACATGTATTATGTGCTTTTAGGTAATTGTGAAGATCTGGTGGTCAAACACTAAAGATTCTTTGACTTTGAATGCCACTCACCGCCAAAACAGAAGCTATCCATAAGGGACAGAAGCTATCCATAAGGGATAGAAGCTATCCATAATTGTCAAGAAGCCTAATCCGAAAGCATGGCAGTGATGCTCATGGAAGAAGTGCATTGACAATAAAGCCAAGTTCTATAGGGGGAGGCTGTGCAATCTACACTAGGGACACAATACTTGGACACGCACTCCCCACCCCTGCCCTTGTAAATGGGACCCAGGCTCTTACCCTCAAACTCACCCCGGACCCCTCTAGGAGCCCTCTCTATCTCACCACGGCCTACGTTCCCCCAAAGAACCAGCACCCGGCCCTGGTATCTTTAACTGACTACCTGGCCACCCTCCACCATAAGGAGGAACAAATCCTAGTTGGGGACCTTAATGTAAATTGGCTCAGCACCTCCTCTTCCGCGATCAGAGACTCATTTGCCGCCCAAGACCTGACGCAACTCGTCACTCAGCCCACGAGAATAAACCCTAAGAGAGGTACCAGCACCCTTCTGGATGTTATTATAACCAACCGACCCCAAAAATCCAAAACATCCAGGTCTCTGAGACTCCCTAAGTGACCACTCCCTATCCTATTTCATTGGGTAGTCCCCAATCCCAAACCCGAAGCCCAGACCACCCTCTGCAGGTGCCTCCGCCCTGGTGGGCTGAAAAACAAAGTATTCCTCACCCAGATAAACTGGTCCCCATTCATCGTGCAACCGACATGACACTGCCCTCGTCTTCTTCACACACACCTTCAACATGGCCTGAGTCTCTTTGCACCTTCACCAAAATCCGGTCAAAAGCAGAATGCACCCTGGGTTAGCCCTGCCCTTCTACAATTACTAAGAAATTGGGATAACCTCTGGCACCTTGCCACTGGAAGCAGGTGTCGTCTGTCTGATAGGCAGGCTTACAATGCAGCCCGGAATAAGTGCTCTTGGGCCATCCGGAAAGCCAAGGCCGACCATTACCAGGCCACCCTTACCTCCTCCTGGGGCTCAGCCCGGACTTTCTGGGATAATATTAAACAACTAAATGGAAAATCTCGCTCCCCTGCCCCATCCCAGCGCACTAGAAATGGCACTACCACCACCGAGCCTGCCACCATAGCTAACTGGCTCAACACCGCTTTCACTGACCTTAGCTCAGTCCTCCTAGTAATTTCTTTGACCTCCCCCAACTACCTCCCCTGTCTTCCAGCACCCTAGCTTCCACCTGCACAAGATTTCCACCGGGAAGCCAGACCCATCCTAATCAAAGCTTTGAATAGCAACAGTCCCGGCAGTGACTCACTGGACCCCAGTATCCTCAGGCTGGTGCTAGATGAAGTCCTTGCCCCACTCACCAGCCTAATTAACTGATCACTCTGCCTGGGACAATTTCCCACAGCTTGGAAAACAGCCATAATCATACCAATTCATAAAGGGGGCGACAGGTCGTCGGCCAACAACTATCGGCCAATCTTCATCCCCCCCATCTCTAAAGCCCTGGAGAAAGTGGTGGCCATTCAAATCACTGATTATCTGGCTAAGCATAACACCTTATGCCCAGAGCAACATGGCTTCTGTGCTGGTCACAGTACCAGCACTGCCCTAATCGAATTCTCCAACTTCCTACACTCCTCCTTGGATACCAGCTCCCTAGCTGGTGCAGTGTTCATCGACCTCTCAAATGCTTTCAACACCGTCTCCCATCCACTTCTGCTGAATGCTCTCTACCACACTGGTCTCTCGGCTGGCCCCCTAGCATGGTGCACAAGCTATCTTGCCGTTCGATCATAGTGTGTAAAAATCAATGGGATACTCTCTGATACCCGTCCATTCCTCTAGGGTCCCCAAGGCTCCATCCTGGGCCCCCTTCTCTTCTCGCTCTATCTGAACACCCTGCCAGTGTACCCTAGCAAAATTCTCTCCTGTATGCAGATGGCGCTGTCCTTTTGCCACCACCGTGATCCCGTCTCCCTTCAGGACACCCTACAGCCCAGTCTTTCAATAGTGCGAGCTTGGTTTAAGGGCCAGACTGCGTCATCAATCTTAAAAGACCAAAGCTATGCTCTTTTCCACCCCAAAACAAAAGCTAGCAACCACCCACTCATATCCTTCCTAGTACCAATCAGCCACTGGAACAAGTCTGCTCCTACAAATACCTTGGGGTTACCTTCGACTCAGCCCTCACATTTCACAACCAGATCAATGCCTAACATCCGCCACTAACACACGACTTGGCATCCTCTTCCGCCATAGAACCTGCCTTCCCCAAATGCACTCCGGCTCGCTATTCGTCATCCGTTTTGTCCCTTGTAGACTATGGTCTACCAGTGTATAGTGCTGCGACACCACTGCACTCAAAAAATTCATAACCTGAATAAAAGCCTGCAGATTGATTACTGGTGCCCCAGGCTCACACACCTGTCAGCTGTATGTAGAGACCAAACTCCTTACCCTGGATGAATGGGTCGATATCAAACCTGTCTCCTCACAAAAAACCCTACTTGGGCTCTCCCCCTGGGAGAATGTGCATCCATCCACAGAGCCCTCCACTAGTTGCAACACGGTCATTTAACAAGACCACTCTAATGGTCCCCAGATCAAGAACCAGCCATGGCCAGAGGTCCTTCTGCTACAGAGCCCCATCCTGGTTTAACTCTCTCCCTGCCCCCATCACCAATGCCACCACTATCTCCAAGTTCAAAACCACCCTTCGAAACCAACTCTTCAACACTCGTAGCTGCTCCTGTCTCTGAAAGTAGCCTCCACCTCGACTTCTCATGACAACGCCCACCAGGCGGCTCTCCACCTAGCCATCCCCACCACCACTTCCCGGTACACCGTGCCTATGTCTAACCTGGCCAGTGCCAGCTGTTTCATTGTATACCTATTAGATATGCTCAATTTTTGATACCAACTTGTGTAACACCTGTTCTCAATTACATGTACCCTGTAACCTAAATGTATTTTGTCTGACCTCAGTGTGACGTGGCGCCTCTGTTGAACGCCTATTGTTTTGCAAACCTATGCTATGTAACCTAAAACACTATGTATGTCTTTAATGTGACGAGGTACCTTTGGAAACGAGCCTCTGGCTCAAAGGTTGTAAACTGATTTTACAAATAAATAAATAAAAAAATAGAAATGCAAAATTACACATGCCTCCCATTCAAGGCATCAAGGGGCAGAATGCAAATCACTGTGGAAGAGTTCAGACTGTCTAGATGTTAAACAGGACTGTGCCCACAGGCCTCTTGTTGATTAAGTATCAGGGTGAACCTGAAGTATCCAGTATGATAATCCAGAGGATTGGGAGCCAGGAGATGCTGGTTCAGATATCTCACAGGGCTGCCACCTGTGGCTGTGACCAAAACTGAACTACAAGAGCTCTGTCCCTTTCTTTGCCCCCACACCCTGTCTCTGATGTCACTGATATAGCCTGTTAAATCAAACAATACAGAGATATGACTATCTACATAATACAGCATGTTTCTCCTATAAAGCTAAAAAAACAAATTGATGACATATGGTGTACCAGTAACTGACCAGTTATTTTCCACTGCCTGGTTGCCTTTCTTGGTGTTGATGGAGTTTAAACATATTTAAGGCTATAATGTGCCTCTTCCTAGCAGTACTCTTCCAGTTTGCTATGTGAAGTGGGAGGTTACTACTGTTCAGGCAGTGACCTAATTGGCTCTTGCCAGCACCCTGCACTTGAGAATACCTGATTGGCTGACACTGTATGCATGCTACAGCATATATTGTTGTTATTCACTGGCTTAAAAAAAAGAGTTAACAATGCACAATTTCACAAGTGCTGCTTGGCCCACTACAAAATCCAGATTTGCAATGGTGAAAGCTAGGGCCAAATCTGGACCTTAAAAATGAATAATTCAGTCAATAAAACAGTGAGTGTTAACCTTTAATCATTACTTAGCAACTGGCACTCTGGTATCTTTGGGGCAAGTCCTTGGCCCCATATTATGAGCCCCCACAACCACCACCATTGCAAAACTAGATAGAAGCAGGAACTAGACATTGCATTTTTGTTGGGCTGACCTGGGTACATTCTAAGTACAATGAATAAATTGTCCAATACTCTGAATACTGCACACCATGAATCCCTGTCACCTGACTAATGAGCGTGATATACAGTTTTATGTTACAGCTATTGAGGGTCATCCAAAATCAGTTTGCCTTAGAGTCCAAGTTCTAAATTTATTGTCCACTCGCACAATAGATTTAGCAGGTGGGATGGGGGGTGGGGAGGAGTGTTTGTTAATAAATAGACCCCCTAATGTGATTGACCTAGACCAGCGTTTGCTGTCACTTATCAGGAGATTAAGTCTTCATAGAGGAGGTAAGATAACAGTCCTGTAGTAATAAGAATGTTTCAGATTATCTGCTCAGTTTCAGAGCCTTTTCTTTAATGCTATGCTAACCAAGGTAGGTGGGAGGGGTGGGTAAAATCCTGCAGTGGATACTTCACTGCAAACAGACGGGGGATAGACTGGAATGTAAACTATGTAATAGATTATCTTTAAATTATATTAGCTAAATAAAGCAATCCTAAAGAATCTTGTGTATCAAAAAAGCTAACTGCACTACAGTAAAAGCTTGGTGTCTACAGGCTATCAAAATACAGGGGAAAGGATTTAAGTGTCTGATCAACTGAAACTACGTAGTAAAGCACAGTGGAATATAAAAGGGGTGTTATGAACAAACATAACAGTCAGTTGCGATCAATTAGTCTTCTTATTAAAATCTTGTAATGCTGCAAGTTACAGTGTACTAAAATGTTGCAACTAACATCATTTGCTGGGTAATTTGATAGTAATTAGCCTGGAATAAATGAAGTTCCAATGTGTAATGGAACTCAGTTTCTATGCATGTAGATTAAATAGGAAACGTTTTGTGCCTGGAGATGTATATATCAGTTACAGTGTATACACAATTAGAGGTAACCTAATGATATAAATCCGTACGGTTCATTCCCCCACCAGCTGGATGTGAATAGCCTGTCATCCCTTTTCTTTGAAGTACTGTTCCTGACAATTGTCAAGTCTAGATTTAAAGGTTGTTATTGTATCAGCTGGTATCATCTGCTCTGTGAGTTAATTATTCCCCCTTACGTTATTTTTACCCTGTACAGTACTCAAAGCTATTTTTGGTGGGTGGTTTGTAAATAAATTGGATTGGCTTAATTTGGAATAAATGTAGTTAGTGCATAGATGAAATGTAAATGAATAGGGTTTTTTTCATGTACATAAATGGCATGTATGGCAAATCACTTTTCATTGTACTGTGTAATTGCTTAAAACTATTATAGCAAGTGTTACATTATTACATGACATAATGTTTTATTAGAGTCAGTAAATACATGGGAATTATTAGAATTTTTTATCACTTCTTTTTTGTTACCATTCTTTGTTTCTGTGCCTCTGGCCCCAAGTCCTATTGCACCCCCGAGACCTGTCATTAACCTTCTCATAGACTGAGCAGTTATCAGCCACTTATCCAGGATCATGCTTGGTGGTGGGTGTTACCTGCAGGGGGTGCTGGAATCAGACACTGGCATTTTCCTCCAGTTTTCTCCCCAAGGCACAAAGCTTGCAATGATGCCCATGCACACCTGCTGTGGTGTACATGGTGTCTTCATAGAATCACAGAATCATAGAAATCTGTTGGTAGAAAAGGACCTCTCTGCCCTATCGAGTTTGGCCCTTACCCCTCACACTCATCTCCTATGTCGGGGGACCTCCCCTTCTCCCCACTGATCAACCCTTTATGTCTGTCCCATGCCCTCTTGAATCCCTCCATGGTTTTGGCTCCCACCACCTCCTCAGGTAATTTGTTCCAGGCCTCCACCACCCTCTCCAAGAAGTAACACTCCCTCACATTGCCATTAAATCTTCCTCCCTCCAATCTTAGACTATGACCTCTAGTTTTAGTACTAACTTTCCTTGTAAATAAGGTCCCCTCCCTCACTTTATTAATCACCTTCATGTACTTAAATGTTTCTATCATGTTCCCCCTCACCCTTCTGGTCTCCAGTTGGTACAGATCCAATTCTCTCCACCTCTCCTCATATGGCTTCCTATGCATATCATGCACCATCTTGGTTGCCCTTCTCTGAACCCTTTCAATCCCATCTATGTTCTCGCATAGGTGAGGTCTCCAGAACTGGACCCCATGCTTTAGGTGAGGTCTCAACCTGGTTTTATAAAGAGGCATCAGTATCTCCCTCCTCCTCCTGCTTGTTATGCCCCTTCCTATGAACGCCAGCATTCTATTTGCCTTGCCCACCACTTTGCTGCATTGGTTACCCACTTTAAAGCTGTTTGATACTATAATCACCAGATCCCTCTACAGTTCAGTTGGCTTTATTACCTCCCCCCATTATGTAAGTGGCTTGCAAGTTTTTATGCCCCCTGTTCATTACTGTACACTTTTTGGCATTGAATTTCAGCTGCCAAGTTTCTGACCACCCTTCCAGAAGCTTCAGGTCCTCCGTCATGGCCTCCACCCCCCAGGGTGTCTACCCTATTGCAGATCTTCGTATCATCTGCAAATAGGTACACCCTTCCCGCCAGCCTCTCCACTATATCACTGATATACTGTAGGTATTAAAAAGGATGGGCCCCAGCACCTACCCTGGGGCACCCCACTCATCACCCCCATCTCCCTGGAATGTACCCCATTAACCACCACCCTCTGGCTTCTGTCCTTCAACCAGTTTTTCACCCACCTAGTTATTTTCTGACCCACCCCTCAGCTTTCCAGCTTATTTACCAGCCTTCTGTGAGGGATGGTGTCGAAGGCCTTTCTGAAGTCCAGATAGACCACATCCACCACCCCTTCCTAATCAACCACCTTCGTCACCCAATCGGAAAACTCTATTAGGTTCGTCTGGCATGACCTCCCATTTATGAAGCCTTGTTGCCTGTTGTCCTGCAGTTTATTGTCCACAAGGTAGTTTACCACCCTTTCCTTTATTAGCACCTCCATCACCTTACCCACCACCGAAGTGAGGCTGACCGGGTGATAATTCTCCACCTCCTCCTTGCTGCCCCCACCTTATGCAGTGGCACCACATCAGTTTTCCTCCAGTCAGCTGGCACCCACCCTGTATCCAGGGACAAGTTAAACAGCCTTGTCAGCAGTGCTGCCAGCTCTTCCCTTAGTTCTTAGAGTACCCTAGGATGAAAGTCGTTCGGCCCCATTGCTTTGTCCACCTTCAACCTTCCTAGTTCCTCTCTTACCCTGTCTAGGCTAGGATCCACTCTTTTGTCTTTCCTTCCCCCTCTCTCTTAACTCTGGTCCCCTTCCTTCCCCCTCCACCATGAAGACCGAGCAGAAGTAGCTATTAAGCACCTCTGCCTTCTCAAAGTCCCCCTCCACTTGTACCCCCCCACTTGTACTATACCCTGTCTTGTCTTCCTCTTCTCTCCCACATACATAAAAAACATTTTAGCCCTCTGTTTGGCCTGCCTAGCAATTCTTTCTTCTGTGTCAGCTTTAGCCCTCCTAATCTTTTGCCCTGCCACCCTCCCTCAGCTTCTCCTTGTAAATCTCCCTGTCCTCCTTCATCTGGGTCTTCTTATATGTTCTAAATGCCCTTTTCCTTTCCCTAATTGCCCCTAACATCTCCATGGTAAACCAGAGTGGCCTCCTTCTTTTTTTGTTCTTTCTTACTTTCTTAATGCAAAGTTCAGTGGCTTTCGGCAAACCCCCTTTTAATAGATTCCCATAATTCCTCTATGTCTTCCATTTTTCCCTTTCCCTCAATTTCTTCCCTGAATATCTCTCTCATTCTGGTAAGTCCATTTGCCTGAAGTCCATAACCTTCGTGCTGGTCTGATTTGTTTCCCTTCCCGTCCTTACCCTGAATCTCACTATATTGTGATTGCTTTTACCCAGGCTGTCTCCCACCACCACTTCTTCCACACTTTCCCCATTAGTGAGGACCACGTCCAGTATGTTATCCCCCCTAGTGGGCTTCCTAAGCAGCTGTTGCATGAAAGCACCTTGTAGTGACTGAAGGATTTCTCTGCTCCTGGCTGATGCTGCAGTCGGAATTTCCCAGTCTGCATCGGGGAGGTTTAGGTCCCCCACTAGCAGGAGCTGCCCCTTGAGAGCCATCCATTTTACCACCTGCAACAGCTGCTTATCCCCTTCCTCTCCCTGCGTAGGTCTGCACCCCCCAGTCTTAATGATGCTCATCTGTTTATCCAGTGTGACCCACAGGACCTCTGTCTCCCCTTGCTACTCCTGCCCTTCCGTTGCCCTAATGGCATCCTTGATGTACAATGCTACCCCCTTCCCTTTCTTCCAGCTCTGTCCTTTCTAAAAAGTCTGTACCCCAGGATACTTATCTCCCAAGTATGATGCTCTGATCAGTAGGTCTCAGTTACAGCCACAGTGTCCAATCCCTTGCACACCATTATGGCCTTCAAGTCAACCATTTTGTTCCCAAAACTCCTGGCACTGGCGGATAATCTTTTCCACTATATACACCCCCTACCTCCCAGCCATCCCTTACTGCCTTACCTGCCCCATTTTGCGGAGGAGTGCTAGCTAGGTTTGTAGCAGTACCTTCCCTGTAGTATGTACATGCTTGCACTAGCACCTGATCTCCTCTTAGTTGCAGTCATGCAGCGAGACACAGTGTCCCCCCCCCCCCCCCAAAGGGAGGAGATGAGTCCCTTGAATTGATCCTCTCTTCCCTGACTGGCCACTGGCAACCAACACTCATTCCCAAACCCAGGTCATTCATGTTGTATGTGGTAGCACTACCACTGGGAGAATGGGCTGACTTCACAGTTTCACTTATTTATATAATTATTTTTCTCTGCAATGTAAAAACCCAACTAAGATGTAAAACACAAACTAATTATAACAGGGTCCTTTTCCCAGGCCAGTGGGGCATAGGACCCAAGGTAGCATGGGTTCACAGCGGGAAGGTCATGTCAGACGAATCTAATAAATTTCTTTGACTGGGTGACCAAAGTAGTAGACCAGGGAGGGGCTGTGGACATGGCCTACCTAGACTTTAGCAAGCCATTTGACACAGTCCCACACAAAAGATTAATAGTCAAATTAACCAGCCTGGGAGTGGGTCCCAGGGTGGTAGCCTGGGTAAAACGTTGGCTGCACAACAGGACACAGAAGGTAATTGTAAATGGAGTCCACTCTGAAGAAAGAGGGGTTACTAGTGGGGTACCACAGGGTTCAGTATTGGGTCCAGTCCTTTTTAATGTCTTCATCAGTGACATTGCAGAGGGCCTGGAAGGAAAAGTATGCCTTTTTGCAGATGACACAAAGATCTGTAACAGGGTTGATACACAAGAAGGCGTGGGAAGGATGAAAAGGGACTTGGCAAGGTTGGAGAAATGGTCAGAAGTATGGCAGCTAGGATACAATGCAAAGAAGTGCAAAATAATGCACCTGGGAAACAAGTACCCAGGGGAAGAATACACAATGGGTGGGGAGGTAGTAACAACAACAAAAAAGGAAAGGGACCTGGGGGTAATCATATCAGATGACCTTAAGGTTAGCAAGCAATGTAAGAAGGCAGTAGGGAGGGCTGGTGGTATACTGGGATGTATAGGGAGAGGCATCAGCAGCAGAAAACAGGAAGTTGTTATCCCTCTGTACAGACAGTTGGTGAGACCCCATCTGAGTACTGTGTCCAGTTCTGGAGACCCGTCTCTGCAAGGACATAGACAGGATAGAGGGCAGTCCAGAGGAGGGCAACTAAAATGGTGCAGGGTCTGCAAGAGAAGCCATATGAGGAGAGACTAAAGGAGCTTAATATGTATACCCTTGAGGAAAGAAGGAGAGGGGACATGATAGAAATGTTTAAGTACCTCAGTGGAATCAACAAAGTCCAAGAGGGTAGCATCTTTCAGAAAAAGAGATGTGCAAGAACAAGGGACACAATTTAAAGATAGAAGGAGGGCAGTTCAGGGGCAATGTGAGGAAGTATTATTTCACAGAGAGGGTAGTGGATGCATGGAGCAGCCTTCCTGAGGAGGTTGTGGGGTCTAAAACTGTGGAAGAATTCAAGAATGCATGGGACAGACATAAAGCAATTCTTGTGCGAGGGTAGGAAGAAATAGGCTGTTGGTTAACTAGGATCTGCGGCCTATCCTGTAGGTAGGGAAATGGGCAGACTAGATGGGCCAAGCGGTCCTTATCTGCTGTCAAAGTCTATGTTTCTATGTTTCCTACCTAGTGATTCGAAGAAGATTTTTTTCTTGTAGTTTTTTTTTTTTTTGCCACACTGTTGCCACCCTGCACCTTTCATCAGGTCAAGGCTTGGCAACCCTCAGTCCTGTTAGCTTCCCCTCCACTGTCAGGCCAGCAGGGATCTACATGGAGTGGGACCCAGGAATGCTGAGGGCCATCATGCTTGGCAACGGGGGGACATAGGTTTTTCATTGGTTTTCTACCCTGTCTTCCCAGGGCCATGGCAAGACATGGTTGCGCATGTGCTTGGAGGCCACTTGCATGCCAGTATATGGAGGCAGTATAGTGCAGTGGTTTAAGGCTCTGAGCCGCAAATCTGAAGACCTGGATTTGAATCCCACAGCTCCACCTTGCATACTGTGTGACCCTGAGCAAGTCACTTAACTTCCCTGTGCTCCCAGGTTGCACCTGTAAACAAGCTTTCAGCTTAGTGTGTCTCACCTGGTAAAACAATTGGGGAGAAAAAAAAGAACCAACTACCCCATTCCACCCACCCAGCCTATCACCAGCCCCCCCTTGGTCTCAGTGTTACCACTGGACCTCCACCCGGTGGCAACCAAGAGCCAGGGATACTTACCTCTCGAACCTGAGAGAGAAGTTGCCTGACGGCACCTCGGTCCTGCTCTCTCCCTTCCCCCCTGCTGACCCCTGGTGGCACATGCTCATTCCTGAACCTGGGTCACCAGTGTGCAAGAGGTAAGGGGCTTTAAGCACCTCAGCCCACTGTGCTACTGGGATGGCCACAGAAGACCATTTAAAGGGCAGTTACTATCTAATGGCTGTTTCATAACTGTGCTATGGTGATCTCAGTGCAATTCAACTAGAACAGGTGCCTGGCTCCACCAAGCCACAACACAATTGGCTACTAATTAGTAGCACCCTGTCTTCACAGAAAATGAGATATTGCATCTCAGAGGGTTATATCATGGGCCCATGTATTTCATGGATAACTAAATAAAATAATCTAGACAATTATGTGTGTTTTTTTAGACAGAACTACTGTAAGTGTCTTCTGACCATTTTCAAAATAATCTTTTATATTTTATAATGCTTGAAATTATATTTTTAAAGCTTTAACTTTTAAACTCTTAATCATAGAAATGTAATCTTTTTTTTAATAAAGCTTGGAGTCCAATCAACACATATAAATCATCACGATACAGTTCTCCTGTGTCACTACATGTCTATACTGTCGATATTTTATATTGCTTAAGATGACAGGACATTAAAAATGTAGGAAATCATTTTATGTTTTTTTTACATTGGTACATAACTTTTTATGTTTTTATATCGATATATGGTCGTTGTAGTAATATCGTATCACTATACCTACTTAGCAGACACCAAGCATTCATTAAAAAAAAAGTTCCATCTCTTATGGTTCCAAAGTTATCACATTTTAAAGAAACTAACTCTTGAAAGGTCTAACTTTGGAAATATTGGAGACAGAAACTTAATTTTTTTTAATGAAAACTTGGAGTCCAGCCTTTAAGACCTAGGTCAGACAATCCTGTTTTTATGTGTCCACATATTCTATATGCATCAATACCATTTGAACCTGCTTTTTCAGTATATTATTGATGTATGTTTTTTTAGTTATGACACAGTAAAAAAAACGACAAATACAGCGTTGGTATGATATTTTTGTAATAACTGGCATCCATTTTTCCCATAGAAGGAGCAGGTTATAATTTGCCATTATAACCCATGGGTTATAATGGCGAGCATGCACAACCTGTTCCTTCTGTTGCCTCATACTGCACCTCAGCACGCCTGTACTAGTGAAAGCTGCTCTTTAAATCACCTCAGCGTGCCTGTACTAGTGAAAGCTGCTCCTTAAATCACCTCAGCAGCCTCTTTGGTGAGTGTCTTCAGTAGTGGCAGTAAAATGGTATTTTTTGTTCTCAGAAACCAGTTGGCATTAACCTAGCAGCAGTCCAACCAAAGTTATTTTTTTTTAAATAAATCATGTGTACCTTGCTCTGCAAAATTCACACAGTCCATAACTCTATCCCTAACACTCTCTCTCTCTCATCTCCATAGAAACCACAAGGATAGGTCACGTCAGCAGCCTAATTAACATATCACCGAAGCAACCTGCAGGGGGGAAAAAACTCAAACAAAACCTTTAAAAAAGTTTACAAAATGGACTATTCAAGAGACATTTTCAAAACAGAAGTACAACTTTCTCTCTGAAAAATACTTTACATTTTAAAGTGATTTCTAAGAAAGGACTTCAGAAGTTGAACCACGTTGCCATTATTTTTTTTTTCTCCATGAGGCAAAAAAACCAAAAGCCAGCAATTATATATAATAAGGTATGGGGTGAGTGCATAAGTGAGATATTAATGCCCACTCTTGGTGTGGGATGCTTTTATAAACCCTTCAGGCTTCATCCTCGTGGTTTATGTAGCATCCCACACCTCAGGTGGGCATTAATTTCTTGTTATGCACTCACCCCCCCATACATTATTGTATATGTAATGATAGACTGTATCAAAACAACTTTTTGTATTGTTACATAAAATTACATGACGGTTTGTAAAATAAGGTTTTCAATAAAAATATTTTTCAACTTTATCTGAATTTTGGTATAACTACCTATTATTTAATTAGCAACATAGTTTTCAATGTAATTGTCATTCATATTACAACCTTAATCACATTGCAAATATTTCTGTCTGCCCCAGCAGTACCAAATCTTCCTTTGTTTCAGAGACTTTGCCTGTGAAAGCGTCACAAAATAAAAATATAAAAGTAGTCTTGTTGGCAGTTACACATGAGAAACCAAGGCCTGAATGGGCATAACATCTAAACTACCCTTTCACCTCCATGACAAGGCTGAAACATGTTGGGAGAAAGTGTGGGGAAACTTGCAGTACATTTGCCCATGGTGCTCCTCTCAAGTCTTGAAATGCTTGACCTTAGTCTCAAGTAAAGTAAATTTAGCACCCATGCAAGCATTTAACTCCCTAAATTAAAGAAGAAATAACATTTATTGATAGTTGACAACATTTTCTGTACTTCTTGTTTAACAATTAATTCCCCCATTTTTACTATAATTAAATGTTCTGTAAACCATTCCAGTATAGTTTTTTTACTACCTGTTTCACTGTTACTGAACTTAGAAGGAACACAAAGTTACACATGCACACACAACCATGTACAAGCACGTGTGCACACACACATATACACAATTGCAAAGCATCATGGATAGTGTATGTAAATCAGCATGAAAGAATTCAGGCTGATTCAGATTAACCAAGTCAAAATGAATTCATTCATGTTGATTTGCATATATTCCCATGATGCCTTGCATTGGGGTGCACAGTATGTGTAAATTTATATTTCTTTGGAGCTTGACTTTAGTTTCAGTACTCTTCCAGGGTGACCCTTGCTTCAATGCTTTTGTACTGAGGTTCTTGTACATTCTGACAAATCAATAAAGCAAATTTCTAGTAATGTTCTTAGCTATTAATATTTGGTGTCATCAACTCCCACCTCCTTTTCCACTCTTACACAAGCTATGTGAATGTGCAGAACCTTTCAATTAAATCATCTACAGTATCTGAGTTGATTTGTAATACCACAGAAAGTTAAGTGGTAGAGGGAGACTTCCTTTGATAGTGGGTATGTATCATTTCTTTATTCTAAGTCTACTTCTCTTTTCTCAAATAAACATTGAAAATGTCAGCAGCAAAAGACCACTGGACCATGCAGTCTGCCCGGATTTACCCTTCTCTGCCCCATGACCTATTGTTCAGACAGTGTTTTCGCCCTCTCTTTCCTCCTCACTCCCTGCCTTACTGCTACCCCCTAAGTAACTATTAAGCCCCGTACTCTGTCCCAGCAGTGCCTGAGCCAATTAATGGTTCTTGAGCCCAGTGCATCTGCTAGTAGGCTGCTCCAAGACTCAACGCTCTCTCAGTAAAGTAAAGCTCTCTTGCATCCTTCCTGAATCTCCCCCCACCACTTTAAATTCATGTCCCCTTGCTTTTGACCTGCCAGTCCTGTGAAATGCCAGCTGTTCCTCACAGTTTACCTTGTTCATTCCTTTCAGGAACCTGAACCTCTGTCAAGTCCCCCTGTCCCTTCTGGTCTCCAGCAAGAACATGTTCAGTGCCATACCTCGATCCCCATAGGATATGCCCTGTTGGCCCTGAATCATTTTGGTTGTCTGTAGCCTGTCTCTGTCTTTCCTAAGGTGATCCAGAAAAAAATATGATTTGATACCTTTTATTGGACCAACATAGATATTACTAAAGAAAACAGGTGCTTAAGCTTTTGGACTACACACAGTCCTTCATCAGAAGCTAATGCCAGTTGTTTTGGAAGACTGTATTCTACCTACAAACATAAAAAGAAGCCAGCAGATAAAGGCCATTTGGTCTATCAAGTCTGCTCATGTTGCAAGGTCCACAGCTTGAGCTACTGTCCCTGCCCCCTCTCCCCACTCCTCCCATCCTTCCTACCCACGATCCTTACCCTTCCCCTATACCTGTCCCAGCCTCTCTTAAAGCTGCCCACTGTCTTCAAAGAGATTACCTCTTCTGGTAGCACATTCCAAGTGTCCACCACCCTTTCTGTGAATAAGTGCTTCCTACTGTATTAAAGACCAGATCATACATAAAAAAAGAAACAAAAAGTTGTAAAGAATCCCATTAGTCAAAAACTTACATTTAAAAATCAACTTAAAGTTATTTAGAGAACACAGGTTGACTACTATCAAGGAAAGGCATTTCAAGGTTGAATGTCACAGACTAGATAACTCCCTTCTTGAAAGAACTCATAAAATCGCAGAGTCCCATCCAAAGGGAAAGCATTTCAAGGTCAAAGTTGAAGAATGAATAACTCTTAATCTGAGAGAACCCTCAGAACACACCTAATTCAATTAAGATCTTGTCTGTATATGTTACTGCATACTTTTGAAAATAACTATGATTTTAAACTCAAAGTTAGAATGGGCAAAGAAATTACAGTATATAATGCTAAAAAGGTCTTCAAAATAAGAATTTACCTTTATGTATGGCAATTAGTGGGTTTAAAGATAAGCTGCCCTAGTGTGAACAATAAATAATCGCAAACAGTTTCACACTTTTATGCAGTTTTAGCCCTATTAGGAGATGCATGTCCTCAGCTTAATGCTTAATAAGTCAATATTATTCATGCATAGTAAAACCTGTACTACTCAGCCATGATCTATCTGCAACGTTGTACCAAATGACAAGTGTTTGTGCATAATTAAAAATCAAACCTAAGAAAGACTCCCTGAAAAGTGAGGTACTGTATCCTAATATGTCCCTGTATGAAAATGTGTCAGTATATATTAAATCTACTGTATATACAATAACAGTTCTAGAACTCTGAAACAAAAACTGAGGGAATCTGCCACCCACCACTATGCCCACCCCCACTGGGTAAAACCAATGCACAGATAACTAGTTAGAAGGAATATATATCAATTATGTATGTGAACACATAGCAGTACCATCATGTATGTCAATGCATTGTTCCTGAAGCTGGTGAAAGTTTAAGCAGTGTAATGTGACATAAAACCCAAATCAATGTTCATCCCATCTCCCACCATATTGAGAAGTAAAATGAGCTCGACCCTGAAAGCACGCCTCTGTTGTGTATTTTTGAAATATCCTTTCAAAACCAGTAAGGACAAATCTGAGAGGGAGTGATCAGGCTGAGAGGAGTGTTGTCCCCACTGGTTTTTCAGTCATCTTTATTTTAATAACATGTCTGTGTGAGTTAATTTGGGTGTGGAGAGATTGTCCCGTCTCTCACACATACCCTGTTTGTGGACATCTCTTGCATTGAATGCCCTTCTCTCTCCCTTTGCTGATTCACCTGTCTGCTTTCTTCTCTCCCAATTTCTTCTCTACTGCTTCCCTAGCCTGTGCCCTAGGCTCCCTGCTCACAGCAACCACTAGGAGTTGCTTCTGCACCCCTCTCTCCTCCTCTTCTTGACACTCTTTCTGGGGCTTCTTCATCTCTGCCCTCCCCTTTTTGCCTGCCCTGCCCAAGCCTTTCCCTCCTAGGTATCGAACCCTGTACCTTTAGTGCCATAGTCTGAGGCCCTACCACTGTGCCAACTGGACTACAACACCACTGGCAATAACCCTCTTCCCCTTGCATTCTCTACTGCCTGACCCAGTGCTCCTGCCATGACCATCCCTATCACCTCCCATTTATCTGCCACCCTAGCACCACTCACATTAATCTTCCTACTCATATGCACTCTGCATGCCCCTACTGGTGCCACATCACAGCTGCTTTTTCCCACCTTACACCTCCACTGTTGCCCCACCTTTTATTGCTACTGCACCCCCACTGTCACCACTCCCCACCCCTGCACCCCGTACATCCCCTTCAACCCCATCTCCAGACTCTCCTGCCCCCTCTTCCTGGCCATCCCCTCCCTATGCTCCCTTCCCATTCCTGTCTCCTCCAGGTCAGACTACAAATGGTGCACCCCCCACCCACCATAGGCAGCACCTCGCACTTTTCAGAATGACGTCTCTTGTCCTCCTCCTGTTGTCAGGAAACATCCACTCCAATCCAGGACCCACCACTGCTGGCCCCATCCACCTGCCACCAGCTGCAGGGCTCCATTTTGCCTCTTTAAACATATGTAGTCTTTTAAAGAAGGTTTCTGACCTCCAAGGCTGGGTTGCCCAGCACCAACTGGATATCTCAGCACTCATCGAAATGTGGCTTTCCAAATCCACCCCAGATTCCTTTGTTACTCTATCTGGGTATGCTCTCTTCAGGGAAGATAGAGTTGGGAAGTTGGGGGCGCTGAGCCATGTACCTCAGTGATTCTCTACAAGGGCATGCCCCCCAGCTGGAATATGGTACCCAGGCCATCTCCCTCAAAATCACCCCAGAACTGCCAGAGCTCCCCTTATACTCACTGCCGCCTATATGCCCCCATGCCACCAGAATCTTGCTCTTCAATTGTTACTAGAGCACCTCTCCATCCTACCTGGCAAGGTGGGACAAAATATGCTGGGTGACCTTAATATCAACTGGCTTGACAGCTCTGCCTCCCAGGCTAAAGATGCCTTCGCAGCCCTCGATCTCACCCAACTGGTCACCCACCCCACCCAGACCAACCCAGCTAATGAATCCACCACCCTGCTGGATATTGTCCTCTCTAACAGACCCCATAAAATCACTGACGCCTCTGCTCTGGCCAATGCCCTAAGTGACCATTCCCCAATAATTTTCTCCTGGTCCTGTAAGATGCAGAAGCCTATACCCAAATTTGTCTTCTGACAATGCCTTCAACCCAGCTGTGCACGTGGGGATGTCCAATAAAGTCCAGAAAGCAGTCAGGATCCAATACTTCAAAATTTATTAGAAGCAGAAAAAAATAAAATGAACTTAAAGTGGAACTTGTACATAACTTTCAAACAAATAAGGCACAGGAAATCATATCTTTAACAAGAAATAAAAAATTCCTGCCAAAAAGGCACCTAGAATCTGGCTAGGGATCTGGTAGGTTTGCCTTCCTACCACACACTGACTCAACATTTCACATTCACTTCCTTTTATACAAGTGGAGGAGCACATGACCTAGTTAACTCCTCCCCCAACTTGCATCATAAAAGTGGGTCAACAAGGGCCACTCAGTCCTATATGGAGTTTGGACTGAGAGGAGGCTGGAAGCACTTTACAAGTAAGTTGTTAGTCTATGTTTTTATTGTACCACATTAGGAGACTTTGGTCCTTTTAAGATAAACATTTTCATCTCTCTCCTTTTAAATGTGGCATGCATTGCCTTTTCTCTTTTAAAAGTACTATTTTAACCTTTTTGATGAAAGGAACAAACAAACGCCACTTTTCAAATGATTCTCAGCTAACATTCTGAGATATACTATAACTCTGAGCTTCTCATACTAAAAACTAGCAAAAAGGCTGTTAACTTGTTCATAATTTCACCAGATAATGGCATACTAACAACCTCTTTTCCGGCGTCTGCGACATTTGCACGATCGCGACAGAGTCGCACGATCGCACGCATCTGACGACGCATTTGTGTCGCACCGCGCCGAATGTGCGCCACATTCTGGTAGCGAAATTCATCTGTACAGCTTGTACTGCAAGCACAGAACATTCTGAACATTGGGACTTTAAATATTTAATGAAAACGAGCTGGAATGAAGGAAAGGGACAGTAAGACTGCTCAAAGGTGGCCAAGCTTGGTGGGGAATAACAAGAAGGAGGCGATAGTAAAGGAAGAGATTAGAAGAGCAGGAGACTGTTGCAACAGATTTTTTTTAATATTTTAGCCCACAATGTTCTCAAACTACCTCCAATACACAGGCAGGTAATTACATATGCTCTGTATCCATGTGAGCATATCAATGTTCGGGAGGGGTTCACTGACCCTACCACATTCCTCCCCACTCAAAATGAAAACTAGTAGTTTTCACTACATGCAATAGCATGTAGATCTCTTTTTATAAACAAAAAGAGATGGAGCTTTAGCCCACCCACTCCCAAAGCTCCACCTCGGGGCCCTTTAAGATTCTCTTTTACTTAAATACAATGCATTCTCAAATACAAATATATTCATTCCCCGAGGTCTACATTTGATTCTAACATTATGTCTGCTCCAAAGCGAGACATGAAGTCAACATTACTATTAGCGGTCCCAGCTCTATGACTAACAGTAAATTTATATGGTTGCAATGTTAGATACCATCTCATAACCCTTGGATTTCTATCTTTCATGTTATGTATCCATCGTAATGGATTATGATCTGTCCATACTGTAAACTGAGTTCCCCATAAATAATATTGTAGGAACTCTATGGCCCATTTGAGTGCCAAACACTCCTTTTCTATTGTGGAGTACTTGGTTTCCCTGACATGTAATTTACGGCTAATATACAGTACCGGATGTTCTTTTCCATGGTGGATTTGAGATAACACAGCCCCCAAACCAACATTAGAAGCATCCGTCTGTAACAAAAAAGGTTTATCAAAATCAGGACTTTTTAACACTGGGGAAGAACAAAGTATCACTTTTATGGCAAGAAATGATTCTTCACATTCTGAATTCCAGATTACTTTTGAGGGCTTGTTCTTTTTTGTTAATTCAATTAGAGGGCTAGCTAAAGTAGCAAATTAAGGCACAAAACGTCTATAATAGCCTTCTAGGCCTAAAAATGAATGCACATGTTTTTTTGTGAGGGGACGAGGACTCTTGGCTACGGCGTCCACCTTCCCTACCTCCAGTTTTACCTGCCCATTACCAATTATAAATCTCAAATACTGGGCTTCCTTCATAGCAAGGGAACATTTGTTGGGATTGATGGTGAGACCAGCTTGTTTTATAGTCTTTAAAACAGCAGTAAGTTGTTTAACATGTTCTTCCCATGTTGGACTAAAAATGATTACGTCATCTAAATAAGCTGCGCTATATCCAACGTGAGGTCTCAGGAGTTTATCCATCAACCTTTGAAAACTAGCTGGGGCTCCGTGAAGTCCAAATGGCATCATTGTAAACTGAAAAGACCCCAAAGGAGTGCAAAAAGCGTTTCTTTCTTTTGATGCTTTCTCAAGCGGAATTTGCCAGTATCCTTTAGTTAAATCAAGTATACTAACATATCTCGCTTGCCCAGGTTGGTCTATGATGTCATTTATACGGGGCATTGGATATCCATCAAACTTTGATATTGCGTCAAGTTTTCGGAAGTCTAGACAAATTCTTATCCCTCCCTCTTTTTTAGGGACAAGGACCATAGAAAATGCCCATTCACTATTAGCTTCTTCTATAATACCCATTTCTTTCATTCTTTCTATCTCTGTGATGACTTCTTGTTTTAATTTCTCAGGAATCCGATAGGGCTTTACTCTAATGGGTGTGTTCTGAAATATATGGATCTGATGACATATTTCTGTAGTTTTCCCTGGGACTGTTGTAAAAGTATCATGAAACTGACTTAGAACGTGGGCTAGTTCTTGTTTTGACTGTCTAATAAAGAAGGGTTTATTGTCAAATCTTTAGACAATTGTTCTCCTTCCAGTCTATCATATGCCAGCTCCATCTCATTGTCCAATGGGTTGGAACATACATACATGACTTCAGTAGGCCTATCATGCCATCTTTTCAATAAATTGGCATGGTACACTTTTAGTTTTGTTTTCTGTCTGGTACTTCCACCAAATACGTAGTGGGGCTAATTTGTTTCTGTATCACATAGGGCCCTTGCCATTTCATAGTTAACTTATTTTCAGTGGATGGAAGCAACAATAAGACACGATCCCCAGAGCTGAAGTGTTTTTCACCCACCCCTATGTCATATCTTTCTTTCTGATAGTCTTGCTTAAGTTGATTCTGTTCTTGCGCAACCTGAGTATACTTTGCTATTTTTTTACGTAGCTGAGTAACATAGTCAAGGGTAGTAGGATTTTTCCAGGTAGTAATATCCTCCCACTGTTCCTTAACTACGTCTAGGAGACCTCTAGGATTCCTACCATATAATAGTTCAAATAGTGAGAATCCAGTCGATGCTTGAGGTACCTCACGATATGCAAAAAGTAACAGTGGCAGATACAGGTCCCAGTGTTTGCCCTCATCTTCCACATACTTTTGTACCATCTTCTTCAGTGTTTTGTTGAAACGCTCGACCAAGCCATCAGTCTGGGGATGGTATGGAGATGTGTAGACAGCTTCTACCCCCAGAGCTTGGTAGAGACGTTTCAAAATGGCTGAACAGAAATTGGTTCCCCTATCCGTTAAGATAACTTTTGGTATGCCCACTCTGCTAAATACCTTGAGCAACTCCTCTGCTATTTTATCCGCTGTTATTGTGTGTAGAGGAATAGCCTCAGGATATTTTGTAGCATAGTCACACAACACAAGGGCAAATCTATTGCCTTTAGTACTTTTGGGGCGAGGTCCTATAATATCCATGGCCAATCTTTCAAAGGGCATAGCAACCAATGGTAAAGGTTGAAGAGGAACTTTGTCCTTTTTTTTAACCGGCGCCACCCTTTGGCACTGGCTGCAACTTTTGCAATATTTAGCCACTTGATCATGAATGCCAGGCCAAAATAATCTATATAGTAACCTTTTTAAGGCCCTATCCCTTCCTGCATGTCCCCCACATGGTACACCATGCGCCAAGAATATTAATTGTTCTCTATACTGACTAGGAACCACCAGTTGATCTACCATTTCCCCTGTTTTTGGATTTTGGCAAACTCTATACAATTTATCTTGTTGCAACTTATACATTGGAGGTGTACCTTCCACCCCATCAGCAATAACCTGGGAAAACAAAGGGGTTAGTGTAGGATCATTCTTTTGGTCACTGATAAAAGAGTCCGACTTTACAGTTTTTACCATGTCATCATCACAACCTAAGTTCTTTGTTTTATTCCATATCCATTTCTCTAGTCTCTTTTGTTTTTTGTTTTAACAGTCTTTCCAGGAGCATCAAATAAGGTATCATCAAAAGGAAACAGTTCACTGTCCATTTGTTCCTGAGATGCTTGAGATCGTGTAGCCACAGCAAATATGGAAGAAGAGGCAGTCAATAAATTGTTAAATACAGGAAAGTCATGTCCCAATATCACAGGTACAGGTAGTCTAGGAACCACGCCTATCTTCAGATGATGTGCCATGCCTGATGCAGTAATAGTAGCTTCTTGTACAGGATAGAAATGAGTGTCCCCATGAACACAAGTCATCCCAGTTGTCTCTGAGTGTTTCTTTGTAAGAGCACCACTGAGTAAATCAGCATGTACCAGGGTTTGCTTACTTCCTGAATCAATCAATGCCATCACATCCTGTCCTCCAACATTAACAGACACAGTATATTGTCCCCAGTTTGCTAAGACCAGATGAGAAGGATCAGTTTTTTTCTTGGGGCAGAACCTAGCAATGTGTCCCTTGGTCTGACACTCATGGCAAATAATTTCTGGATTAAATGTTCTCATACTTTTTCTTTCCTCTTTCATCTTAGTAGAAGGACTAGCGGGTGGATGTTTTATTAATACTTGGGAAGTATTTGTCCCATGAGACCCTTTCTGACGTTGTGGGCAAGCTGTAATATAATCTTCAGCTAAACTGATAGCTTTTTCTACTGTGTCAGGTCGGTGTTCTCTTACCCACATTTGAACCTCATAAGGTAGTATTTTTACAAATTGTTCTAACACAACTGACTCGACCACTTGATGTATGGTACGAGTTGCAGATTGTAGCCATTTTGTGCATAAGTCTTGCAATCGAGCACAAGCTTCTTGTGGGGACTCAACAGTATGATATTTAAATGCTCGAAACCTTTGACGATAAGTCTCTGTACTGATGTCATACCTTTTTAATATTGCTTGTTTAACATGATCATAGTTGGTAACATTTCCAGGTTCTACATGACTATAAGCTAGCTGAGCCTTGCCTGTGAGATATGGGGCTAAATGAATAACCCACTGATCCCTAGGCCACCCACAAGCTGTTGCCACTCTTTCAAATGTTGTAATGTATGCTTCAATATCATCACTGTCCATTAGTCTGGAAATTTTAATATCCTTTGGGCCCCCACTAGGTAGAATAGGTCTAGTAGTTCCAATAGCCTGAATAGCCTTAAGAGTCTCCACCCACCTGGTCTCATTTTGTAGACGGTCTCTCTCATTTTGTAGACGGTCTCTCTCTCTCTCTGCTTCTCCAGATTGAGCTGTCTCACACATAACCATCTCAGCAAATCATGTACTTCGGAAGGGGGTTCCTCTTCCTCCTCTTTGACATCTTCACCCCCAATAGCTTCTTCCGCTGCCTTTGGTTTACCAGTCTCTTTCCTTCTGACATCACCCAATCCAGCTGCTAGGGGTAGTTGAAATTTGTCCACCATGGTTCTGGTCCATGTACCTTCCGGTGCAGACATTTCCGCTTTCTCCATCTTCTTTTGCTCCTCCATGATGACTCTGGACAATATCCACAAGAAAGGTGGCTCTCCTTCCCTTGTGATCCCACTTCTGACACCAAATGTGCACGTGGGGATGTCCAATAAAGTCCAGAAAGCAGTCAGGATCCAATACTTCGAAATTTATTAGAAGCAGAAAAAAATAAAATGAACTTAAAGTGGAACTTGTACATAACTTTCAAAAAAACATAAGGCACAGGAAATCATATCTTTAACAAGAAATAAAAAATTCCTGCCAAAAAGGCACCTAGAATCTGGCTAGGCATCTGGTAGGTTTGCCTTCCTACTACACACTGACTCAACATTTCACATTCACTTCCTTTTATACAAGTGGAGGAGCACATGACCTAGTTAACTCCTCCCCCAACTTGCATCATAAAAGTGGGTCAACAAGGGCCACTCAGTCCTATAAGGAGTTTGGACTGAGAGGAGGCTGGAACAAGTAAGTTGTTAGTCTATGTTTTTATTGTACCACATTAGGAGACTTTGGTCCTTTTAAGATAAACATTTTCATCTCTCTCCTTTTAAATGTGGCATGCATTGCCTTTTCTCTTTTAAAAGTACTATTTTAACCTTTTTGATGAAAGGAACAAACAAACGCCACTTTTCAAATGATTCTCAGCTAACATTCTGAGATATACTATAACTCTGAGCTTCTCATACTAAAAACTAGCAAAAAGGCTGTTAACTTGTTCATAATTTCACCAGATAATGAAAACGACATAACAACCTCTTTTCGGTGTCTTAGCACATTCATACGTATCGCACAGTAGCACTTTCTTGACGATGCGCACATTCGAGAAGGAAAAATTCATCTGTACAGCTTGTACTGCAAGCACAGAACGTTCTGAACATTGGGACTTTAAATATTTAATGAAAACGAGCTGGAATTAAGGAAAGGGACAGTAAGACTGCTCAAAGGTGGCCAAGCTTGAGTAGGGGAATAACAGAGAAGGAGCGATAGTAAAAGGAAGAGATTAGAAGAGCAGGAGACTATTGCAACAGATTTTTTTAATATTTCAGCCCACAATGTTCTCAAACTACCTCCAATACACAGGCAGATAATTGCATATGCTCTGTATCCATGTGAGCATATCAATGTTCGGGGGGCATTCACTGACTCTACCACACCAGCAAACTGGATCAACTAAGAGAGCATCTTGCCTCTGGGACTGGTCACCTATTAATCTAACCCCCGACACTGACACTGTCCTCAATTACTTTGTTCACTCAATCAACTTGGCCTGGGACATCTTCTCTCCTCCCTCTAAATCATAAATTAAAAATCACATCTGCCCCTGGATTATCCCTTCCCTAATCAACCAAATGAGACACTGGGATAATCTTTGGCATAGAGCCATTGAGTCTGGCAAACCCGCTGACAGACAAGCCTACAGTGCTGCATGAAACAAATGCATCTGGGCCATCCGAAAAGCTAAAGCTGATTATTACAGGTCAACCCTTGCCTCCTCCTGGGGCTCATCCAGAAAGTTCTGGGACAACATAAAAGAACTCAATGGAAAAAACACATTCCCACCCCTGTCCCAACTCAACATCAATGGCTCAGTTTCCATTGACCCACAGTGCACTGCTGACAGCCTGAATGCCACCTTCTTGGACCTCAGCACAGTACTCCAGACTAATTTCTTTGACCCAGTCCCTGCCCAACCTCCTCCTTCCCTACTCCCCATCCCCTTTTTTTCTTTCGTGCCCTCTCTCCACATGAAGCCAGGCCCTACCTACTCAAAGCCCTAAATGGCAGCAGCCACAGTAATGACTCACTGGACCTCAAACTTCTAGTCTTGGTTGTGGTACTGTCCCTTCTTACCAACCTATTCAATCGTTTCCTCTGCCTCAGTCAGTTCCCCCATGCCTGGAAAACTGTGGTTATCACTCCTATACACAAAAGTGGTGACTGTACCTCCCCCAGGAATTACAGGCCATCATCGATCCTCCCCTCCAAAGCCTTAGAAAAGATAGTAGCAGATCAACTAACTGACTATCTCACCACCCATAATCTCCTCTGCATGGAGCAGCATGGCTTCTGCCATGGGCATAGTACCAACATTGCCCTCCTCGAATTTTCCAATTATATTCACTCTGCTCTTGACAAAGGGCACCTTGCTGGTGCAGTTTGCATTGACCTATCAAAAGCCTTTGATACCATTAGCCATCGCCTCCTCATATCCACCCTCTCGCAATTAGGCTTCTCGCAGGGTGCCCTTGTCTGGTTTTCCAGCTACCTCACATCCCGCTCACAGTGCATGAAAATCAATAGTACTCTCTCTAGTCTTCACCAGGTCCACTCAGGGGTCCGTCAGGGTTCTATCCTGGGGACACTGCTTTTTAGCCTACATCTAAACATGCTCCTCAGTACTTGCTCTGAGAAAGTACTCCTCCATGTGGATGGCGCAGTCCTTTTCTCATCCCACCCAGACCCTGCCCACCTCCAAAGTGCCCTCCAAAACTCCTTTAGCCTGGCTGAAAGCTGGTTCATGGGCCGCAGACTAGTGCTTAACCTGAAAAAAATGAAAATCGTGCTCTTGTCACACAATCAAAATAAGTACAAAGACTCCCCCCTTCATTTCCTGTCCAGTAAATTCCTCCCCCTCAAACAAGTCAACACATAAATACCTTGGCATAACATTTGACGCTGCTGTCTTCTTTCATGACCATATTCACACTCTCTGCTCGGCTGTAAACTCACTTATTGGCCTGCTATACTGCCACAGGGACTGCCTCTCCCCTGAAGCCCTGAGGCTAGCCATAACTTCCTCAGTCCTATCCCTCATTGACTATGGCCTCCTGGTCTACAGGGCGGCAGGCAATGCTGCCCTCAACAAAGTCAAAATGTCACTTATCAAGGCCTGCTGGCTGCTCACTGGTACCAGCAGACTCACCACACCTGTATACTATATTCCTTGGCAAATTAACTCAACTTTGATGAGAGGCTGCTCTACCAATCCTGTCTCTTCACCAAAAAAAAAAATAATAGCAGGCTTGAACCCCCCACTGGGTGTGTCTGTGATCCTCTGCCCTTCCCGCCCTACTTTTTCCACCCACAGCTGCTCCAAGCCCTCCCTGGCCTAGAGGTCCTTTCTCTACATTGAAACATAGACTTTGATGGCAGATAAGGACCGCTTGGCCCTCCTAGTCTGCCCATTTCCCTACCTAAAGGATAAGCTGCAGATCCTAGTTAACAACAGTCTATTTCTTCCTACCCCCCCAACAAGAATTGGCTTATGTCTGTCCCATGCGTTCTTGAATTCTCTCACAGTTTGAGACCCCACAACCTCCTCAGGAAGGATGTTCCATGTGTCCACCACCCTCTCTGTGAAAAAATACTTCCTCACATTGCTCCTGAGCTGTCTCCCCTCTATCTTCAAATTGTGTCCACTTGTTCTTGCACATCTCTCTTTGTGAAAGATGCTACCCTCTTGGACTTTGTTGATTCCACTGAGGTACTTAAAAGTTTCTATCATGTCCCACCTCTCCCTCCTTTCTTCAAGGGTATACATATTAAGCTCCTTTAGTCTCTCCTTGTATGGCTTCTCTTGCAGACCCTGCACCATTTTAGTTGCCCTCCTCTGGACTGCCTCCATCCTGTTTATGTTCTTGCGGAGATGGGGTCTCCAGAACTGGACACAGTACTCCAGATGGGGTCTCACCGACTGTCTGTACAGAGGAATAACAACTTCCTGTTTTCTGCTGTTGATGCCTCTCCCTATACATCATAGTATCCCACCAGCCCTCCCTACTGCCTTCTCACATTGCTTGCCAACCTTAAGGTCATCTGATATGATTACCCCCAGGTCCCTTTCCATTTTTGTTGTTGTTACTACCCCCCCCATTGTGTAATCTTCCCCTAGGTTTTTGTTTCCCAGGTGCATTATTTTGCACTTCTTTGCATTGAATCCAAGCTGCCATACTTCTGATCATTCCTCCAGCCTTGCCAAGTCCCTTCTCATCCTTTCCATGCCTCCTTATGTATTGACCCTGTTGCAGATCTTTGTGTCATCTGCAAAGAGGCATACTTTTCCTTCCAGTCCCTCTGCAATGTCACTTATAAAGACATAAAAAAGGACTGCACCCAGTACTGAACCCTGCAGTACCCCACTAGTAACCCCCCTTTCTTCAGAGTGGACTCCATTTACAATTACCTTCTGTGTCCTGTTGTCCAGCCAATGTTTTACCCAGGCTACCACTGCGGCACCCACTCTCAGGCTGGTTAATTTGTTTATTAATCTTTTGTGTGGGACTGTGTCAAATGCCTTGCTAAAGTCTAGGTAGGCCATGTCCACAGTCCCTCCCTGGTCTATGACTTTGGTCACCCAGTCAAAGAAATCAATTAGATTCATCCAACATGACCTTCCCGCTGTGAACCCATGCTGCCTTGGGTCCTGTGCCCCACTGGCCTCTAGGTACTCAACAATTCTTTCCTTCAGAAGCAATTCCATCACTTTCCCTACCACGGAAGTCAAACTGACAGGCCTGTAGTTTCCTTCCTCTGTCTTGCTCCTACTTTTGTGAAGGGGAATCACATCCGCCTTCCTCCAGTCCTCGGGTACTACACCATCCTCCCGTGGTTTGTTAAAAAGGGTAGTCAGTGGTGTCACTAGTTCTCCCCTTAATTCTTTTAGAATTCTGGGGTGAATCCCGTCAGGCCCCATTGCTTTGTCCACCATTAGTTTTAGGAGTTCTTTCAGAACCCTTTCTTCTGTGAAAGGACTGGTATCGACCCCCCTATCCAGAGTGCTTCTGTTAATTGGATTAGGTACCTCTCCTCCTCCTCTTTTGTGAATACTGAGCAGACATATTTGTTCAGTATCCCTTCGTTTTCACTGTCCCTCTCTGCCCACCCACCATCCATTCTATTCAGCCTCACTATCCCTTTGTCTTTCTACATTCCCTGATGCACCTATAAAAGGTTTTAACCCCCTTCTTAACTGGGTTGGCTATCTTTTCTTTAGTTTGGGCCTTTGCTGTTCTGATTTCCCTCCCTGCTTCCTTCTGCTTTAACTGGTACAGTTCTCTGTCCTGCTCCTTCTGTGTTTCCTTATACTTCCTAAATACTATCTTTTTCTCCCTAACCTTACCTGACACCTCTTTTGAGAACCATAGTAGCTTTTTCTTTCATTTTGATTTGTTTATTTGCTTCACACAAAGGCTTGTTGCCTCTGTGATGGCAGTTTTGATGTTTCCCCATTGTTGTTCCACCCCTTCTTCTAGCCTGTTTGCTAGTGCTTTTCTAAGGCACTCTCCCATCTTGCCAAAGTCAGCTCTCCTGAAGTCCAGTACCC
Source organism: Neoceratodus forsteri (assembly GCA_016271365.2). NCBI lineage: Eukaryota > Metazoa > Chordata > Ceratodontiformes > Ceratodontidae > Neoceratodus > Neoceratodus forsteri. Next base: position 1,527,147,704 of record CM028131.1, read on the forward strand.
TCACTTTTGTATAGCTTGACTCTGTAGTTGAGTTTATCATGAACCACACTGTTTGATGGTCACTTGTTCCCAGATGGCTAACCACTTCTAGATCTGAGATCCTCTTACTTTCCCCATTTGGGTGTATGAGGTCTAAGATTGCTAAGATTGCTCCCTCATTAGTGGGTTCCAAAACTAGCTGTCTGAGGCATGCTCCCATAGGGCATCGAGAATGGCCCTGCTCTTGGATGTGGCTGCAGCAAAAGTGCTTCAGTTAAATTCTGGCATATTCAGGTCCCCCATCAACAGTATCTCCCCTTTCTCTGCCATCCTAACAATGCCTTCTATCATATACTTGTCCATTCCCTTCCCCTGAGATGGGGGGGGTCTCTATACTACCCCTGTGCAGATTGTGGTGTCATTTTCAGTCTCTAAGGTGACCTACAGTGCCTCTTCTCTTCCCTGTTTACTGTTTTGTTCCATTGCTTTTATCCCTTCCCTTACATAAAGAGCTACTCCCCCCTTCTCCCCTCCCCATCTCTCCTGTAGGTAGTGTACCGTGGTATGTTAACATCCCAGTCATGGTTCTCTGTGTACCATGTTTCTGTGACTGCTACGATATCCAGGCATCCCTCTTCCATCAAGGCTACCAGTTCAAGGAGCTTGGTGCCCAGACTAGCATTGGTACTCATTACCTTCCATTTTTTGATGACCTTACCCCTTCTTTCCCCATCCCTGTCCTTATTGCCTTTGTCATCTTCTCCATTTACCCCTGCCCTTCTCCCTATTGACATCTGTATCTTGGTGTCTACCTCACTTACTACCCTGATCTTTTTTTTGGAGGGGCTAGGATTTCTCTTCTCCTTTCTAGTGTTTTCCCCCTTGACTAGTTTAAATGTTTGCCAATGAAGCATTTAAGCCTATCACCTAGGATCCTAGTTTACCTTCTGCACAGATGCAGAGCATCACACCAATATAGGCCTGCATCAGTCCAGGTGGACCCCCAGTCCCCAATGACGCCAAACCCCTGAGCTCTGCACCAGTTTTTCAACCACTGATTGAATCCCATGGTGTGGAGCACCCTAGCCTCACCCATGCCATAGACAGGCAGCACTTCTGAGAAGGTTACATTGCATGCTACTTGTCTAAGGCCCCTCCACAACTCCACAAACTCTTCCTGCACTGCTCTGATCCCTTTCTCAGCTAGGTCATTTGTCCCTAGGTGGGCAATGACATCCAGCTCCCTCCTCTGTGCAGCTGCTCTGGCGATCCTGAGGATTCGCTCCCTGTCCCTCCAAGCCATGGTGCCAGGCAGGTGCCTTACCTCCCTCTCCCCTTCCCCCCAGTTCTACCCTCCTAACAATGGAGTCCCCCACCAGGAGTTGTTTCCTTCCCCTGTGAGGTCTCATGTCATGCTCCTATGGGTCTCCTTTGTGGAGGTTCCCAGCATCCTCCTTGGTCTCCATTGTGGGTGCCTCCATAGAGGAATCACACTTTACCAGAATGGCATATGAATTGTGGAGAGGTACAACTGGAGGGATGCACCTCTGTTCCACCACCCTCACCCTCCCTGAGTCCACTGTGGTCCAACTGCTCCTCTTTCCTGGCAACCTCTATGGCAATGGCAGTGGCTCTGATGGTCCCTGGGTGGGAGAGGAGGTCCCCAAAATCTTGGCCAACTCAGCCTGGAAATGAGCAACCTCCTCCCTCAGCCCAGAGAGATGCCTGCAGATGGGACAACACCGCATCCTCCAGAATACCTCCCGGAAGACTGCTGCTCCACAGCCACTGCACTGCACCACTCCCATCATGTCTTATTTCTAGCCCCTTAACTGTTGTTTTGAATACTTACTCTTTCCTCTGTTTGTTTATTTATTTATTTTTATGTTTTTTTTCCTTCCTTACTTACTGCCTCTGTGTCCTTTAAGCTCCTGATCTTCCTGTTCTGAGACAAGAAGTTCCTATATTTCTTGGTAGTCTCCTTACTTGCTCCAAGTCAGACCTCCAGAAGCTGGGGGGGGAGGGTGGAGAGCTACTCTTTTCTTTCTAGGGTGGTGAGTCTTTTGTGACTCTGTTATTAACTTCCTGCTCCCAAACAGGAAGTTCCTGTTGTCAGTCAGATCATGTGCCTATAAAAGTAGAACAGGCTTAGGGTGGGGGGGGGTGGAGGGGAAGGAAGGAGGGCAATATAGTCCCAATAGAGAAGTATGGTTATAACAGCAGCTCCTTCCTCTTGGTGTTCTCTGCCTGTTCTCTGACAGAAGCTATCTAGGGCAGTTTTTAAATCTGGCTTTAGCCTGACTTCCTTTTAGCTAAGCCACTCTCTCTACTTCAGAGCTCTTTCTATACCTAGTTAATTGCACAGATAACAATTCCCTTCAGCCACCTGAGACAAACATCTAGATAACTGCACAAATAACAATTCACTTCAGCCAACTCAGACAAACACACTCTTTTTTTTTTACCCTAAATTGAAGGTCCCAGTAGTAGAGTTCTAGTTCTTTAGTCCCAGCAAAGAAGTATAGCTATAACAGCAGCTCCTTCCTCTTGGTGTTCTCTGCCAGAGCCCCATCCTGGTTTAACTTGCTTCCTGCTGCCATCACCCCTGTGCAAAGGATTGGACCTTTCAAAGCAGCACTCCAGCACCATCTCTTCACTTCCCGCTACTGTAATTGCTCATAGCCGAGACACTTCACCTGTCCAATACCACCTCCTTGGAGCCATGTCCCATCAGTGTTTCAGAACCTTAATTCTATAAGTCTTAATACTTTGTGCTACAGGTGCTTGTTATCTTTGTGTAACATGTAATGACAACTTTAGCTACTACCCTGTATAGGATTTTTATATCTTTATATATTATGCCCTTTGTATTTTGCTATATGTATGTATGCTTGTTTTTTGTAATATGACATGGAGCCTTTGTAAATGAGTCTCTGACTCAAAGGTTTGCAATTCCGATACCAATAAATAAATATAAATAAATAAAATGAATAAAATAAACAACATTTTGGGATGCACATGTATAGTTCCCCTGTATCCTGAATTGTCTGTTTTACAGAGTACTGATACAATCAGAAGTAGAAATGTGCTCACAAGGCTTACATCTAGTGTAATTCCAGGGCCTTGTGCCATCTAGTGTTCTATATTTTGTTCTGGTACAAGTTTACTCCTAACGATCAGGTTGGTTAAATTCGGCGGTTGCTTAAAAGACAGTAGTGGTAATTCAAGAAAAATACATTTTAGGGTGAGGACTCCATAACTGGGTACAGTACTCCAGATGGGGTCTCAGTTTTGATCTATACAGAGGCAGAATTACCTCTTCCCTCATTGCTATCAAAACTCCTTCAAGTACACCCCAACATTCTGGTTCCCTTGCTGTTGGCCTTGTTACATTAGCTAATTTAAGGGAGCTGCTTATGATGACCCCCACGTCCCACTCCTCTGAAATAGTGGCCAGCTTAACCCCCCCATCCAGTATTTCTTCCTGGGGTTCTTGCTTCCTATGTGCATCACTTAGCATTTTTTTTTATTGAATTTCAACAACCAGACCTTGGACCACTTCTCTAACCTTTGCAGATCCCTCTACAACTCCCTTCCCTTCTCCTCGCTGTCTACCCTACCACAGAGCTTGGTGTTATCTGCGAAGAAACACATCTTGCTAAATATTCCTTCTCCTGCATTGCTGATGAACATATTGAAATGGACCGGTTGCAGGACTAACCCTGGTGGTACCCCACTTGTGATCTTCCTTCCCCCCAGTTTGTCCCCATTTACCACCACCATCTGCCGTCTCCCCCAAACCAACTTCCCACCCATTTAACTAGGTCCTTTGCTGCTCTCAGAGACTCCGATTTCTTCAACAGCCTTCTGTGTCACAATGAGTCAGATGCCTTGCTGAAGTCAAAATCGAATAAACCTACTGCCTGTCCTTTATTCACAGCCCTTGTTACCCAGAGAATACTATCAGCTTGATCTGACAAGACCTCTCTGCCACAGACAAATGCTGCTTACTATCCTGGAACTCATTTTTAGCTGAGTACCCTAAGTTGATCCTCGTAGGACCTGCCCTGCAGACCCTGAGTCATTTTGTTTACTCTACACAGCACTGTCTCCAGTCTGTCTCAGTCCTTCCTCAGATGAGGACTCCAAAACTGAGTGTGGTACTACAGATGGGGTCTCAGAAGTGATCTATAGAGAGGTAGAATTACCTCTTTCCTGCAGCTATCAAAACCCCTTCCAATACATCCCAGCTTTCTGGTTGCTTTGCTGTAGGCCTTGCTACATTTGCTAATTTATTATAGGGAGTTGCTTATGATGACTGCCAGGTCCCTTTCCTGTGCAATAGTGTCCAGCTTAACCCCTCCCATCCAGTATTTCTTCCTGGGGTCTTGTTCCCTGTGTGCATTACCTTGCATTTTTTTTGTCATTTTCAACAGCCAGACCTTGGACCACCTCTCTAACCACTGCAGGTCCTACAGCAATTCCCTCACCCTGTACTTGCTGTCTGCCCCACCACAGAGCTTAGTGTCATCTGCAAAGAGACACATCTTTCTCAGTATTCCTTCTCAATCAATCAATCTTTATTTTACCAGGAGAAAACACCACTGAGAGGACTCAAGGTGATCCTGGGGAAGCAAGGATACAAGGAGTACATCAGAACAACATTTTTACAGTTGAGAAGGACAAGGGAGTGGCAATACAATACAAGGAAGAATCGATACGGCATACACATAATACACAAAATAGCAGAAAAAAGTGGACTGATAATGATTCCAAGAGAGGCAAATACAGACTTACAGAAAAACATTACAAAGAAATATCTCACCAATCACTGACCAGACAACTAAATAAGGTTTTTAAGTAAGGTGCAATATGGGATTAGAAATGAGGATTTTAAGAGGCTTGGGGGAGGTAGGGGGAAGGACTAGGGGTAAAAAGGAAAGGGAACATGGATGGGGTGGTAGGGGGGACATGGGAGGAGGTGAGTGAGGTGACATTGGTATGTAAGTGAGGGGAACATAGGGGGGGTTGAGGAGGTAGCATGGACAAGGTAGAGGGTGGAAAGTGGCAGAGTGAAGGGCATGGGATGGTGCTGTTCTGGATGAGTAGTAAGTGCTAGACAGTAAGACACTAGGGCCATACTGTAGGTTGGAGCACCCGATGAGAAGTGGTAAGCTATGAAAAGCAAGAACAGACCTCTTTGAGAGCATGACTAAGAAGAGTTTTAAAAGTAGATAGCCTAATTAGCTTAAGGAGTTTTAGGGTGCTTTGTATGTTATTCCAGTGGGTGGGAAGGACATGGCTAAGGGATGATTTGCCATGCCATGCCATGTTCTAGTTCTTGGTACCTCGAGCAGGAAGTAGGAGCATTTTCTGAGAGAGTAGAGACCCTCTGTTGGTATAAAGAGGTCGGACACATATTTCAGAATTTGTCAGTGAGTGCTCTAAATGTCCAAAGGACAGCATTTTTATTCTTCTGGATTTCAAGGATTGCCATCCTAATAGGGCATAAAGTGAACAGTGATACGTATTGTAGGGGGTGTTAGATATAAAGCGAACAGCTCCGTGATATAGTGTATCCAGCTTACTTAATGAGGCTAGTGGACAATGGCTGTATAAAAAGTCTGCACAGTCTAGCAGAGGGAGGAAGGTAGTTTATATCCAGTGGCGGCTCTACGCCAGGGCCCGCTAGGGCACGTGCCCAGATAAAAAAATGCTGTGCCCCAGTTGGTGCCCCTTATGGTGCAGAGCTTCCCCCATAGTAACAATATATCAGTGCCCTGGCTGCCATCTGTTGTGCCCCAGCTGTGCCCTGGTAACCATTTGTGGCTAGAGCCACTGCTGTTTATATCAGTCTAGTCTTGGCTACGTGGGTTTCTCCTATGTTGCTGATGAATATATTGAAACAGAATGGTCGCAGGACAAACCCTGGTGGTACCTCATTTGTGACCTTCCTTTTCCCCAATTTGACCCCATTTATCCCCACTCTCTGCTGTCACTTCACTTACCAACTTTCCACCCATTTTAACTCAGTCCTTTGCTGATCCCACATCCTCTAATTTCTTTGAAAACCTTGTGTGTCTCAATGAGTCAAATGCCTTGCTGAATCTGAAATAGAGTAAAACTACTGCTTATGCATTATCCACTGCTGTTGTTATGCAGTCACAGAATACTATCAGTTTGGTCTGACAAGAGCTCTCTGCCACAGTTACATGCTGCTTACTATCCTGGAGCCCATTTCTCTCCAGACAGTCCACTAGATTCCCTTTCTCTTTCTTTTTTTTTTTTTTTTTTTTTAACGTTAGCCTTATTTCTGCTCCTTGCCTGGCTGGCCCCATCACAGTGACTCTCCTAGCCCTTTCACCCAGTTTCTCCCTGGGCTTACTTCAGTTGGTGCTCCCATGGCTTGCCCCTCTTCCATAGGAGGGTGGTGGGAAGTTCTCTTTGACCTGCAGGTAAAAGATCCAGCACAGCCAGTGCCTGGATCACTGGTGCAGGGCCTGTGAGGGATCAGTGTTTATTCTGCCAACCAGGATGATTTTTTTCTCTTGTTCTTCCCACCCTGAACTACATGCATGTAATGATGCCAAGGGTGACACCACATGTGCCTCCACTTACAGTGCACCTAGAGTCTGTCACTTCTTCGCCCACTGGTTGCAGCTCCCATGTTCTACCCCAAGACATCACTAGGGGCCAGGGAGACACCAGGCACCATGCTTCCCCCACTCTGGAGGAGGACAGCTGTTTTTCAAATGCTCAGTACCCCCAGCTGATGCTTTGAGTTCACTCTCAAACTGGGGTCAGTGGTGCCAAAAACAGTACCACTACTGGTGTGCCAGAGGGCCAGCCCCCACTAGATCATATTTGACTAATGTCTGCCTCAATTTACTTACAAAAGAGGTTAAGACTGATGGGCCTGTAATTTCCAGGTTTCTCCCTGTCCCTTCCCTTGTAGAGTGGCACCACGTCTGCTGTCATCCTATATCTCAGAACCACCCCTGATGGTAGTGAGCTACTGAATATCCCTGCCAGGGATTTGGCTAATTCTGATGCTGGTTCCCTGAGCACCCTTGGTTGTATCCCTTCTGGCCCTGGAGCCTTGTCTATTTTCAGAACTGCAAGACTGTTTCTAACCCATTCTCCTGTGATTACCACCTGTCCCATTTCTGTAAGCCCCCCTTGCAGCAGCCTTTATGCCGTTTTCTGACAGAGGCCTGCTATCCTCAAATGTGACTACTGAGCAGAAGTAGTTGTTTAGAATGGCTGCCTTCTGATCAGCCTCCTCAACTACCCTGCCCCCTCCATCAGACTGATAATTCCTCCTTTCATCTTCTCTTTTTCCCTGATGTACCTGAAGGAAGTTTTTTTTTTTTTGCAGTATGCAGGTCTGTGTCTGCTTTTGCCTCCCTCACTGCCTTCATGGCCTCCTTCATCTTTACCTGGTATTTGCTCCATTCCTCAATCCCCGGTTTCTTCTTATAGCTAATGAAGGCACTGGTTTTAGTCCTCACTACCTCCTTGACCTTCTTAGAGAACCAGATTTGACTCTAGTGCTGACTGCCCTTGGTAACCATTCTGAAGCATTGCTTGGTTGCTTCAAGAATGGTTCCATTTATTTCTCCCATTGCTCCTCCATCCCCTGATTTGGTCCACTCCAACTAACTTGACGGTGACAAATTCCCTCATCTGAATCCAAGTTTGTGCATCTCAAATTCAGAACCAGAGCTTTAGATGAGGGTATGCTGATACCCATGTCTGGTTCAAACCATACTGCGATATGGTCACTGGACCCCAGTGGTTCCACATCCCACACTCCACCTACCATTTCCAAGTTGGTGAGTACCGCATCAAGAATGGCAGCTTGTCTTGTAGGTTTGCTGACCAGTTGCACCAGCAGGCAGTCCTGCAACAGATCTAGCCTGACTTCTGGTGCTCTTAGCTGCTAGATAAAATGGGATATAGTTTTTTTAAGATTATCAAACCAATTTCAGTTTTTTTTATTTCACTAAACAATGTGTTACAATCTGATGTGACTGTGACTCACATGCCACACACATACTTACCCTACTGATGCACTCCTGGATCCCTGTGTTAGTTACCTTGGGGATTTGGGGATCCCCCCTCCAGCTGGGCCCTGATACTTGGCCCGTGCACTGCCTAGCACTGAGGGGCAGCCAAAGTCTCCACAGGGTGTAAGCATCAGGGTTGTTCTGTTGAATCTGGGTGAATGGGCCCTCTGTGTCAGCATCCATGTGGCCAGTGGATTTTCTCCCACTTTTTCTGCCTGCTCTTCACCCCTGGCTATGATTAATGGATTCCACAGCACTGCCTATCTGGTGGATGCCAGCCCATGCAGCATGGTCAACCACTGCATTAATGACAGAACCGCTTCTCATCAGAGGCGATGCAAAGAGAGTGAGGTGCTCATCACCCTCCACCCAGGGTTGACACCACTGGGCTGGGTGACTTTTTTTAATTTCTCTTCAACTCCCCTATGTCCTGCGGATCTCGACCCTTTGGAAGTGCCAAAGAGTCATCCTCCTGCCTCACTTGCTTTGCCTGATACTTACCTCCTGGTCCCCATGGAGCTATGGCTTCCCCTCCGGGCGGGGCCAAGGTGGGGCGGCAAGCACCCTGATACTGCAAGTGACGTCAGACCGGGGGGTAGTCAAGCAGGTGAGGGCATATAGGAGGCACGCTCCGGGTGCTCTGTCTCCCTGGCATCCGCAGGCATTTTCACAATTTCCTGAGGAGGAGTGGCATGCCCCTATGCCAAGGCATTACTGCCAGCATCACCACTCCTCATCCGCAACATCAACTCTGTGCTTGCCATGCCCCCGGCTTCTGCCAGGGGCAAGTCAGGCACCGAGTATGGATCCCCCTCCCACCCAGGAGAGGAGAGCTGTCCCCTGGACACTCAATCCTCTCCCTCCCCTGCTGACCCCTGACAGCCAGGCCTCGCTTCCAAACCCAGGTCGCCGGCGTGGCGTGAGGTGTGGTGTCCAGCGCCTCAACCCTCAGCGCCACTGGGCTCGACTTTTTATCTGTTTATGAGAGCATTAATTATATTCACTTTAAAAATAGCTCCCACATAAAATGAAGTAGACTTAGGGCTCTGTACTGCAGGCTGCATAATTTTTAAGTCTCCCTAAAGGATAAGATTGTGTTTTTCCGCTAAGGAGCCAGCAACACCAATCCCTTAACTTTCCTGAAGTACCAGTCCCATATTCATGCTCAGACAGTTTGTTATGAGAGCATGGGCCTAAGCTACATGGAAGCCTATGGAAGCAGATATTAAATTAAATATAGTTTTTTATGTTTTAGTAGTCACTTTGATTTGACCCTAACAGATCTCAAAAATATTAAAAATAAAATCTGTGAAAATCTGCAAACATAGAGCTTTTTTATTCTATTTTATTTTGATTAACCAGGTAAGTGGGCAGGACCACAGGCCCATTTTCAGCCACAACTTTAGTCCATGTTAAAACATTTTACACATACACATGCAAAATGCCTGTGTTACATACAATTGTATGTCGTTACAAGATAACATTATACATAAAGAGTAAAAAAAATAAAAAATATTGTTCACATTAATATTTGGGAGATCCTACTAGAGATTAGGGATGATCTGATTCTGATTTTCTGATTCTGATACACTGGAATTGAATTCAAAATTCAGGATTTAGGATTTTCAGAATTAGTTGCTGAAAATCCAAAATCCTAATCAATCAGATTCTGATTCTGAAATCCAAAATCTGATTCTGAAATTTGAAATTTGAAATTCTCACTACAGACAGGAGGTGAAAGCCTGTGCTCAGAATAGAACTTAATTTGGACTCAGATACTCTGACCATCCAAAAAGGGCAGATGGATCAGATTTTGAGATATCCAGTCATGCATAATAGAGAATCAGATACTCTGAGCCTGATTCCAGAAGAGATACACCTGATGCTAGGTGTTTGCAACACTCAGCAATGACGCAAGTTGTACCTCGTATCATTAATTGTGGCATTCCCTATTCCGGTATGCAGTCTGTGCCGGTGAGGGAATCAGCTGCATCAAAGGGGCACTGCACCCCCACTACGACCTGCATCCGGGTATACCAGGTCGCAAGGGGACTTGCACCATAACGGGGCTCACATTTCCAATTCTGAAACACCACCATGGCCGTCTCAAGGGGCTCCACTTACACCTGCCAGGAGGTGGTTTAAGCCCTTTGCAACAGACTAGGACACTGTTTTGGGTGGGCTTCATGTAGTGTCGGTGGGCAGGAGGGGCACAGAGGGGCATAGGGAGGGCTGTTGTGTCAGCGGGGAGGTAAGGGATTGTGTTGGCATCCAGCAGGGTGCATATGTCTCCTATTATTCATAGGCATAAGCATCCCACTTGGTGCCGATGCACTCCCTTATTTCACTGCTGACACAACAATCCTCCCTATGCCCCTTTGTGCCCTTCTTGCCCCCTGCCCCCCTCTGACATGGGTTACCCTCCTCACCACCACCACCTATGCTGGCCTGTCCTGTGTCGCGCCAGCATGGGGATCCAGGTCCTTGCAGCATGTGCCACTGCTGCAACCCTGGTGGTGCGCTGTGCCAGACTTGTGGCAATCCCAGGTATTTTGGCACTGGGACCCTGCTTCTTTGAGGAATACGGCACAGGGCCCCTGGTGCACCCAGGTATCACTGCAGCCCTGGAGGGACGCAGCATGCATTGCTCCAAGGGCACCTTTTGGAATCGGGCCCTCTTGTGTTCAAAGAGTTTTTGACTGTAAGAGGATATGTTAAAAGTTAAAGAGTTTTGCAACCTGGGATCATAAAATGTGAGGATACTCTCCCACCTAAATTTTTATTAAACTTTGTATTTATTTTTTCAGTATACATATGTTGGCAGGATAAATTATAGATCATTATTGTTTTGCAGATACATATACAATCTATCAAGTGAAATGATAAAAAACAAACAAAAAAAAACAACAATATGGGAAAGTACCATAATTTGAATGCATTCTGTAAAGTAAAGATTCCTTAATCCTAAAGAGAAATCAGGGCATGGATAAATGTAATGCTTTGGTTTAAACACCCCACTACTAGTCAATAACTGTCTCTGAAAAAACATATCTTCTGCTGGAGATGCAAATCAAAAATTCTTCTCTTACTAGTAATTTAGTCTGTATTTAGCATCATTTCCTAGGCTATATTTTGTAGTACCATATTACAGTTACTACTTTAATGTCCCTTAAATCAAAAAGCAAAATATGAAACTTCTTAAAAAATATCCTCGAAAAATCCCTGGTATACAGTCCTTGATCTCCTAGGATTATGATATTAAGTATATACTGAAGTACCTATCAAGCTATATTAAGTTTATTTTGCTTATGTTATACTAGTTAGCCCTTGGAACTTCTATGATAGAATTACATACCCTGCTAAAATAGCCTATTCGTCTAATATTAGTTCTGTTATTATATTATTTCATGAATAGTCACTTCTAAAGTTCACAGTTCCTCTTTATTTTAAGTAGTAGTTTTCTTTTATTCTTGTGTCTTGCCAGACAGTCCTGGAGTGGTCTCAGCAGTTTGTGGCAAGTACATTATAAGGTGCAGTGAGCAGGTAATGTTGTCTGCTACATGTGGGGCTACATCTTTTTGCAAGTTTTCATCTGGATGTAGTGACCAGGATTTTTAGGTAGCCGCAATCACTGACTGAAGAAATTCTGTTGGTGAACCTAATACATGACCAACACCTGTATTGCTGCCAACAAGGGATGCACTGTCCGATTCTGTGGACTAAGCTGATTCCTCAGCTTTTTTCAGTTGTTTCTTTATGAAACCATCAATTTGGTTTCAGCTGAAAAAAATTGTATTTTTTTTACTTCAGTATAACACTGGCCCAGCAAGGATACAGTAAAGCAAACCAGCCTCCCAAATCTTTTATATTGTCTCTGCAGTTTAAATATCAGCAGCTCAAAGTTTGGGTAATGGGGCTGAGATCCGGAAAAAGAAAAACTTTGGCGCCATTCAACACGATAGCCCCTTTTTAGTCTGGCGTGTTCAACAGTGACTTCTCTTTCAGCTTTTATGTATAGTAAAAAATAATAATGGTATCAGGTTTGGGAGACAACAACTTGATATGGGGTCATGTGGGAATTCTGAATGCCCAAATAAATGTAGGTATAAAGGCCGTCGCTTCTTGAAAAAAACATTTTCACCAGGTCCCAAGTTTAATGTTTTTATATTCAGAAGCCTTTTTATCTGAGGGGTGCATTATCAGAATTCTCTGCGGGGTTGGAAATTGTGGCCCCTGCTTCATATGTGTGGGTGTGGGTGTGGGTGTGTGTGTGTGTGTGTGTGTGTGTGTGTGCGTGTAGGGGGGTAATCCACTCCCATGGCTCCTGCAGGGCTTGGGCTAAGACATAGGATCCAGCTTGTCTCATTTCTCAGGTTTTGTCAGCTCAGGAGATGAGCTGGAGAAACTGCAGCTGGTTTTCTTTTTTTCCTTTTGAACACATTCCAACAGTCTTTCATCTTCTGTTACGGAGAGTTTCACTAACTCTTCCTCAGTCTGTAAAGATATCCTGGAGAACTCTGTTGTATGCAACAATGCCAGATGAATATAGAAAATAAAGACAAAGATGTATCAAAGACTTCAGCCAATAGATCGCTGAACACTCAGAGTGGTTGAGTATGTTTCCTTAGTGAATATAAGATTAACATTTAGATGGTCCAAGGAGTCTGTTATGACTTTTTTAAATCTTGATATATTGTACTACGGTATGTTTGGGAGCTATTCCAAAAGGAAACAGGTGGGTACTCAATATTACAAAGTTCAAATTTGACCCAAACTTATTACTGGAATTTGCAGCATTCAGCTTTCAGCTTGCAGTGTTTTCAACTTTTCAAGCGTTTTCAGCACTTCTGTGTATCAAATTAAATCCAAACTAACAACTTTAAATTTGCAGTGTCAGTGTTCACCATTTAGCTTATAGCATTTTCAGCTTTCAGTATTTTCAGCACATCAGTGTATCAGCTGGCAGTTGGTTAGCAAGTCGGGCATTTCACCAGAGTAGCATATCAATTTGCCCAAAGCAGACCCCCAAATCAATAACACCACACCACACCACACCACACTGTCTTTGGTATAAAAAAAGCAGCAGCTCTTTTTACTTAATCAAAAATTGTTTACATTACATGGAATACTTAACAATTTTTACAGCATAATATGTACATTACATTTGGCAGATATGCACATTACAATATATCTATATACTGTACATACATCACTATACATACATCACATCTGGTTTCAATATATACATTAAGTATCCCATCCCGTAAGACCCCTTGGGCAGCCACAATTCATGTATTGCTGAAACCCTGGCTCCTTCATCCACTTATTTGAGGGGAACTCTGGCACTTTAGTCCAACAGACCCGTTGAGGGCTGTGCCTTCCCTCAAGACAGTTCCCCTCCCCATCTTCCCCGAATTTAGGGCCTGCTAGACCATTGATGAGGAGCATGCCCATCTGGGGCCGCACTCCCCGTCTCGGAATCTTGGCTCCCAGCATTTTGGTGCACACCCTGCCTGGGTGCCCTCCTCCCCAGATCTCTGAAGCATACCCATCCTAGGGTCGTGCCTCTCCCCGGTGACACCCAATCACAGCTTTTCTTATGTCCAGAGCCTCTCTTACCCAGGGTCAGCCATGAATTACCGCCACTTACATATGGTGCCAACGCGTATTTCACACTAATGCCCAAGGGATCTTGCTTTTTCCAAATAATACGGTCTCACAAAAATCATTGAGGGTATTGTTAAAAATGTTGTTACCAATGTCTGACAGATGAACCCCGTCCTGACTGTACAGGCCCTTTTCCATTTTGATGATAAGGAAATGCCTGATAACCTCCATGCCAAGTGAAGCAGCGAAATAGGACACCTCCCTATTCACAGACCTGCATGTCTGGTCCATGGCTCTCTCGCCTTTCGCTCACCACGCCACTATTGGCGTAGTATGATTCTGGTCCATGCCAGAATGGTGCGAGGCAACATTTGTTTTAAGCAGGCCAATCCCCTCTTAATTTCCCCAATTAATCTGGGTGCCTCCAGGGTGACCAAGTCATTCTCTTCCAAGTGAATAACCAGCGCGACCGGTGGTTGACGATGTAGGCCCAATCTAAAAATCATGTCACATAATGCACCCCACTTCATCCTCCCTTTTCCTGCCCATTGAATCACAGCTTGATTTCTTGGAATGCTCAGCTGTCTTGCGTAAGGCCTTTTTTTTTGCCCTCGTGTAGGCCTCCCTCACGTGTGAATGACCCACGATCCATATCCGAGGGGGGATGCTGCAGCCATGCCTGTAAGACAAACAGAAACATGTCAGTATTTTACCATCTTGAGCTTCAGTTACTACTTGTGCTGGGTTCCCCAGCATCACTTCCCGATGTGTTGTGCTGGGGCCTAATGTACCCCATACATGCTTTTGATGCCCATCTGATGACCCCTTTTATCTGTTCTTCTTTTAACCCACACCTGGCTGCCTCAGTGGCTGCTCCAATTCTGAATGAATGTGTGTTATATGAGGTAGGGTTTACACCTGCCATACATAAATCCTTTTGTAGGACAGCTGTGAACTGCCACCTCATGACAGCTTTCCCATCCCCATGTACAAATAAATATCCTGGTCCTGTTGGACGTCCCACCACATACTCCTTCATTGATGACCATGGGCAAATGTTCCCCAGAGGGGCCATAAACAGTGTTATAATGGTGGGGGGGGCCACACTGGTTCGTCTTTGATTTTCGCAGCTGAAGACGGTCTGTCTTGCAAGATGGCGAAATCACTGAACTGGAGATTGGTGTTCTGACCCGATGAGTTAGACTGCGGTACCAACTCAGACACCCGGAAGGCCCCGAAGAATGCACAACTGTATAGGGTCCTGAACAGCTTTGTTTCATAGCCCAAGCTGCAAGTGACTGCCAGTGCTTTCAGGAGGCTGGACAGTTCGGCTAATCCTATGGGCTTCCTTGTGTCTGCCTTTTCCCCTGCAAGTCTAGCCAAGCCTTGTACCATTTTCTTTGTAATGAAACTGTTGGTTGGGTCAGGGAAACCCTCTGACTTACGAAGAAATGCAATGCCTGCCAGTTGGAAGCGTATGGCTGCCAGAGATCTTCCCAAGCTTTCTAAATGGTGCACGTAGCTTTGAACTTGTCTTTGGGTATTGGACAGTTCCATGCTTACCTCGTGACCACAAAATTGCTGAAAAGACTCATAGCTACCTACATACTTCCTCCATGCCGAGGGGGCCACAGTGAGCTGTACCAGTTGCTGCAATCTTGGTTCCCAAGTCTCCACACTGCTTCTGGTATCTGTGTGGGGAGCGGGTCCACCCCCAGGGCTAGCCGCCTGAAATGCTTGAGCTGAAATCGAGACAGGGCATCAGCAATCACATTTTCTTCTCCTGGCAAATGACATGCCTTGAAAGAGATGTTGTACTGTAGGTAGCATAACACAAAGACCCACAGAACCTTCATCACCTCTTCAGAACGAGATGTCTGAGAGTTCAATATGTCTGCTACCCCCTGTTGTTCGTGTGAAACAGCACTTTTTTATTCGGAATTTTGTGCTCCCACACTCTTACAGCTACCATGATAGGGAACAATTTGAGCAGGGTGATATTTTTTGTGAGCCCCTTCGATACCCACTCTTGTGGCTAGCGCTCTGCAAACCATGCCCCTTGCCAGAATGCCCCAAAGCCAATACCACCCAAAGCATCTGTCACCATGTGCAGATCCAATAGTTGTTCTGCCGGTGTCTGCCAGATGGTGATACCATTAAAATCCTGTAGGAAGAGTTCCCATACCTGCAGATCAGCTTTTATGCCCTGCATCAGTCTGATGTGGTGGTATGGTTTTAGAGCCCCCCCAGTGGCTGATGCCATCTGCCTGAGGAATGGCCTGCCTGGACGGATTGCACGGCAAGCAAAATTCAGGTGGCCTTTAACAGATTGCAGCTGTTGTAGGGTCACCATCTTTGCTCTTCTCATCTCACCTAACAGTTTTCTCAAAAGTGACACCTTGTCTTGTGGTAGCTGAGAAACCATGGCCTCTGAGTCTATTTCTATGCCCAGGTAGGAGAGGCAGGTAGTGGGGCCCTCCGTTTTTTCACTTGCTAGCGGGACGCCAAAATACCCCATGATTGAGGTGAAACCCTGCAGCATATTTGCACATGTGGTTCTGCCCTTGGGACCCACAAATAGGAAATTGTTGAGATAATGTGTGTTCTGCGTGTGCCTTTTGGTGGACCACTCCAAGAAGGTTGAGAATGCTTCAAAGGCTGTGCAGCTTACGGAGCATCCCATGGGCATAGCCTTGTCCATGTACCATTGACCTCTAAATTTAAAACCCAGTAGATCCTGATCACTTGGACATACCAGTAACCAGCGAAAAGCTGATTTGATGTCACTTTTTGCCATCATTGCCCCGTGACCCTGCTCTTGTATGTGGCGCAGTGCCACGTCAAAAGTTGCGTACTGCACTGTGCAATCCTTTGGGTTGATGAAGTCGTTCACTGAAGTACCTTTTGGGTAGGACAGGTGATGAATCAACCTGTATTCCTCTTCTGCCTTCTTGGGGACCAGCCCCAGTGGGGATACCCTGAGGTTGTGAACTGGGGGGTATTTGAAAGGTCCCACCACCCTGCCTGCCTCTACTTCCTTGGCAATTTTTATCTCTAGGATATTGGGAAGTAAGTTCACAGACTTGAGGTTGTGAGCTGTGGTTTTCACCCTTGGCCCCTTGTATGGTATCCTAAAACCATACTTGAAACCATCATGTAGATATTTTGCTATTGTTCTGTCTGGGTAGTAGTCGAGCCAAGGGTCCATCCAGTTTAACCGTACTGGTGAATTAGCTAAACTTCCCAGAACCCTTTCCTTTTTTACCACCTGTTCCTTCATTGCTTGGTTTCTTGGAGGATTGTCGGGTGCATTCTGAAACCTTGTGCTCTCCTCTGCACTGTTTGCAGATATGCCTATATTTACAAAAGTAATGAAAACATTTCCCTTTGTTGTAGTCGTAACATGCCTCCTCCCTGCCCCCTTCTTCTGTTCTTTCTTGTACTCTCCCCCTGTTTGTCTGGCAATAACGTGACCACTATCAGTGTAGGTTACCACATTGGGGTGGCCCCGTGTCATATAGTGGACCCAAAGGTCTATGTGCATATTTTCCCATTTTAGATTGGGCTGCCTAGATAGTTTTAGATGAAATTGCTCGTTGTATTTTAGCTATGCATATCCATCGAAGGACAGATGTGCAGATTTTATGGTATCCCTGTATTTAAGCAGAGCAATTAGCTTATCAGGGTGTTTCATCCCATAAACTGACATAAATATGTCAAATGCTGCAGCCCAATTCTCAAATGTGAAAGGCACCTTCAGCCACTGTGGCCTCTCCTGTTTATTCTTTTTCTCATCGTTCACCTCAGGGATCTCCCTGTGTAATAATAAGAACATGTCTATAAATTCCCCTTTCCAAATTTTTCCCCTGACAGCATCAGACAAGTGGTCCCCCAATGGGTCTTCCACCCTGGTATATGCGCAATGCTCTGGTGTTGTTGTTTTTGAGCCGGTTGCAGTGTCACCAGCTGTAGTATTGGGAGTGGATCTGGTTTGAGAAGTAACAGTGTCCCCCGCTTCTAAGCCTGACGTCAAACTTCCTTTGTTGGCTGGAGGATGTTGTAATGTGGAGGGCACAGCACCTGTCCATACCTGAACAGCTGCTCCCTGAGTGCTACCCCCTCCTGCCACTACCCCCTTGGAACCAATGGGCTGGGGAGGCTGAGCCATCAATTGCTCGACCCCTGTGCTGATCTGCTGTCCACCCCTTATGTGACTTGACATGGCTTTTTACCATTCCTACCCTGGCGGGCTCTGTACCCCTTTGTGCCATCCCCCCTTGTCTGTCTATTGGGACCTGGAATCCCACAGTGGTGGGTTCTGCCCACTGGCATGTCCTAAATCCATAGCTATCTATTGGTACTTGTTTCTCCTATCCCGCTAGGCTCTGGGAGGTACCCTCACCTGGCTCATTGGCTGAAAATTCTTGTGACCCTGTGTTGGGAGCAGTTATACCCCCATGATGAGTTATTGGGAGACTAGGAGTGAAGGGGCCCCACATATTCATCGCTGCCCAAGAAGCGGGCAAATTACCTGGCCCCATGTACATAAATGGCCACATGAAGGGGTTGTGTTGCCATATTTACTGCCATGGCATTGCCGGCACTGAGTTATCCCCTGAAGGCCCATGAAGCCCTATCTGGCTGTTTACCTTTTCTCCCTGCTGAACTCCCTGTGTTTTACCAAATTCTGTCTGCTGATGGAGGCCCCCTGTCCTGTTTCCCAAGTGCCTGGCCCTCTTCCGTTCCTGTTCTCTTACCTTTGTCATCTGAACCATATCTTCTAGATTTTTCCTCCATTTTTTATACTTTGCCTCTTCCTTTGCAGATTCCAATGGTAGCCGTTCCTGTCTCTCACTGGATTGCTCATCCTTGCTATCAGAATCAGACCACATCAATTCTACTGACACATCACTGTCTTGATCTCCCTTATACTCACTGATCAGTGGCTGGACCATTGTTACCGCAAGGGTTTTTTCCATTTCTTCATTCACTGCCCTGGGCTGGACCACGGACTTGCTCTCCTCCACACCGCTCTGTTTTTTCTCCGTAGGCTTTCTGCTCACCTCTGCCACTGGTTGAGCCTTACACTTCCTCTGCTCACCTTGCCTCTTTCTATTTCCAGATTTTTTCTGAGCCATGGATTCCAATAATTGGGCCAATGGCTGGCTGCGCCTGGGTTGACACCCCTCCTTCTCAGCCTGACCCGGAGGCTTGTGCTCTGCTGTGGTGGGAGGGTCTGCCTCTGGCAGCTGTTGCCCACCTGGATGGGCAACCAGTAATTTTGGTTCCAGCCTGGATACGGCTGCCAGCCAATCCAACCCCCCAATGTCTTTTAGGCATTGCAGGGCCTCGCGTAAAGCTTGGTCCTGCCCTTGTGCTGAGGTAGCCTGTTCCACAGATTGTGTCTGGCTTCCTAGCCCTGAAAGATCTTGACTGGAACCCTGTGCTGGTGTAAAAATTTGGGGGGCCTGGCTGTCCAGAACCTGATTATTCTGAGATTCGGACATTTTCAGCTATTGATTATAAGGGGCAAAGCGGTGCTAAGCGAGGCGATACCTACTGAGACAAAAACATTTGTTATTCCTGCCCATGTTCCAAATGCCCTCTACCAGTTAGAAATATAACCAACTGTTCCCAAGCCACTCTTGAATGTGCTTCCCTTAACATACAGCCACTACCTTGATGTGGGAGGGAAATGAAAAAAGGTCCCAGGTTTTTTGTGCCCACGCATGGTCAAATTGGGGATGGTACACCCAGGCAGTAGACCGAAGGAGGCAGCGCTGCTAGAAACCGGCCAAGCGAAGCCAAGAGGGAATGGCGTAGCCAGGGAATCCACTTTTCTTGAGCTAGGACAGTTTTGCCAGGAAAACTTTCCATGCGGTAGGGGCACAGCTGGAGGTGATCCTTTTGATATTTTCATGCAGGGAACGTCAGGGTGGGGGGGTTCTTTAATGCCTAGCATTTCAACATTCTCCCTAACTCGGGCTCCAAATAGCCCCTTAAATTACTAAGGACATCAACCAAAGCTAAAAGTGGGAAAAAACAGTTACATACCGATAATACCCCTTCCCCCCCATTAATGGCCAGGAAAACAGAAAAAAAAAGACACCCCCCAATTCTTTCCAACTCTGCTTGGTGATAAATACCCCTATACCTGCCCCATCCCCCACCCCTATGCAGTATAGCGGCGGCAGGTAATGACTCTACGATATAAATTTCCATAATGAAAAATATAGGGCAAGTAGCCTTGAACCCAGGACCCTTGAATGTTCTACCTCTGTGCCTTGTCCTCTGCACCACTGGGGTTATTAAAAAAAAAACACCTTAGATACTATGGTAGTGGCGCTCTCACTCATACTGTATTTTACTGTTAAGTTTTTAAACCGGTGGTTCTATGACTGAGTGACCAGCTAGGATCTGAGCTCGGAGGCTGTCATTGGCATTTATTGAAATTTACTAGAAAATGAATGTGCAAACTTAAAATTCTAGCCTGAGAAAAGACAGCCTCCAAAAGTAAGAAAATTAAAACTTCTTACTTAAAGCCCGAAACACAAAGCTGAGAAGTGGGAAATTTTTTAGAAAAAATTGAAAATGAAAAGGGGGGAACTGCTGGGGAAGAACTTATACACGGGATAGAGTGAAATTTTGATTCATTGTTGCTGACTTCAGTAGCTGCAAAGATTACTGCATAGTGGGGGAAGGGTGTTAATGGTCTGGCCAGGTCTCACTCAGCTAATTGACTGGAGGCAGAGCTGAATCAGGTTTGTGGTATAATTTGCTTTGTCTTCTCAGAAGGAACTGGAAGGGGACAGGATCAGTTGTGTTCCAGGACAGTAGCTGCTGCTTGTTGTTTTCACAGGGTTCTTGTGGATTTTACTTGGTAGAAGGTTATTTCTTTTCTTTCTTTCTTCTAAGGGGCTAGCAGGGTATTGTTTTGGGGGCTGTTGAAAGTTTGAAAACTGGTTTGGTGGCTGTAAGTGGGCTCATTTGTTGGATGTTTCACTGTGTAACAGGCTGCGCTGGTGGAGGCCTATTTCTTCTGATTTAAAACCTATTTGGTGGGATTTGCTGGGGCCTGGTTCTTGGGCTGCTGGGCTTGGAGGGGAGACACAGGGCTGATACACTCTCTCTCGAGTAGGGTGTCTGCCCAATACCCACCTCCCCACCCTCCCTCCCCAGAGTTCTGCTAATTTATAGGGAACACCTGTCCTGCAATTAGAGGAAAAGGCTGCAGGTGCAGCTCATGTAGTTCTAGCCACTGGGGGTTGGATTTAAAGGCTGAGAGAGAGCAGCTTAGGGAGTTGTTCATTTCCCTTATAAGTTTACTGTGTTGTACTGCACCTAGTAACAGGGTTACCAGTGTACTGTGGACCTGTGTCTAAGATTAGTGGGTGACCTGATTAGGCAGTAGGGGTGTATCTTGGAATAGGGGGGAACCTGGTGGCTCACTCAAGGAAACCTACTCGAAAGGGGATGGAACCACACATAATTAGGGCCGGCATCTTTGGGAGGGTGGTGGGGTGCACAGGGTGTGGAGCAGCCATGATACTGGACTGGGCTTGGAAGTTCGGTGGTTGCCCAGTGTGCTACCAGCTGGCACAACTTAGGGAGGAGGTTGCGGGGATTAGGAGACAGCTGGGGGAAGGGGGGAGGTATGGTTGGGGAAGGGGCAGGGATCTTCCACGGGGTTGCACCAAGCACTGGGGGCGGGGGCATAGGGAAAAGAGTGCAGAAGAATACTCGGGGGTCACTTAGAGACCCTGGCAGAGGGGGTCCAAAAGGACACTACCAAGGAAGCAGGCAGGTAACTGGGGACCCTCACAAAGGAGGGACAGAGGGACAACATTCTCAGGGAAGTAGACAGATGTCCAGGGCTGGACAGAAGGAAGCAAGGCAGGGAGGTGGATCAAAACTTACACTCAATAACCGCTTCAATTCTCTTCTTCTGCTCGAGGATGAGGGGGGTGATGTAGCCACAACAGGGGTGGTTAGAGATGGAAAGGGAGTGGGGGGCAGGAGGCGGGCTGGATAGCAGGAAGAACAGGAGGGAATCTGGAATGCAGGAAAATGGGGGGAGCAGTGAATCGGAGCAGGTGGGGCAGGGGGAAGAGGGAAGAAAGCGCAAAGAGAAGGACCAGTTGGGAGGAAAGGTAAAGGAGAAGGACCAGAAGTACAAGAAGGATTCAGTAAAGGAAGCTGAGGGTTTAGGCCAGGGGAGCACGACAAGCAAGGAGGGACTAAATGGAAACAGGAAGGAAGGGAGGATGAGCCAGGCTAGATTTGCAGATGGGGGAGAAGGACCAGTCACGAGCAGTGAGGGGAGTTAGCAAGGTACAGAAGGATACTCAGGAGGAGGAGAGGCATAGGATTGGAAGGGAGGGGTTGGCCAGGGTAAATAAGGAGGGGGTGGCATGTGGCACCCTGATAGGGGGAGGAACAAGGAGCCGGCTGGGTGGAGGGGCCAGGAGAAAGGATGAGGGACATGGAAGGGGGGAAATGGTGGAAAAGGAGTGGTCAGAGTGCTCCTGTTGGGGGATTCTGTGATCAGGGGTATCAAATGGGATAGGGAGGGAGAAGCCTGGCCAGTTAGAACAAAATGCTTCCCTGGACTAACAGTGCACAGGGCTAAGCACGAGGTATATCAGCTGGCAAAGGATTGTGGGGGTTCCCCGGACATACTGGTCCACTTGGGTACAAATGACATTGAGGGAAATAGTGAGCTAGAGATACAGGCAAGATTCAGGGAGCTTGCCAGGGTCTGTCATGACATAGGATGCACAGTTTCCTTCTCAGAAATCCTGCCGGTGCCAAGGGCTAGTAGGGAACACAAAAGGAAGATTAGGGAGATAAACCAGTGGCTCATGGAGTGGTGTGAGGCCATAGGGTATGGGTTGATAGGGGATTGGGGAGACCTGGGAGGATAAGGAGCTGTATGCTAGAGATGAGGCTCCATCTCAATTTGGAGGGAGGAATCTTAAGTTGAAAATAGAGGGGTTCATTGGTGAAAGGTGGGGTTTAAACTTGAAAGGGAGATGGGAGAAAAAGGCTGTCAAGGGTTGCCGATAAAGGAGGCACTCTGCCTCCACCCGAGGAGCTGGAGGATTGTGGGAAAAGGCCGACTGGTAAAGTGCAGACCAGGGGAAAACAGAATCCCCATGGGAACACGAGCAGGGGAAATGGAAGTATAGGGAAAGGGTGGAAGGTAGTCCTGCTAAATGCCAGGAGCTTGGGAAATAAAATGCCTGAGCTCCAGGCAATGCTAACTGAGGGAGCAGTGGATGTGGCAGTGGTCACTGAGACCTGGGCCATTGCAGGACACGACTGGAACCTGAACCTGGAGGGTTATACTATGTTCAGGAAGGACGGGGGAAGGGAAGGGGAGAAGGAGTAGCAATGATAGTCAAAAACTGCATTGGCATAGGGGGAGTAGAGGTGGCGGAGGGCACCGTGGAGGTCATTTGGGTCACCTTGATAACAAGGGGGGGGCAAGAGAGTAAAAATAGGAGTGGTGTATAGACCCCCTGCCCTGGCGGAGGAGCTGGAGGAGAGTTTGGTGGCAGATGTTGGGAGACACTGCAAACTGGGCAGAGGAATGGTGGTGGTGTTGGGGGACTTAAACATGACAGGAACAGACTGGGAGGCTATGACATCCTCTGTGACCAGGGAACAGAGGTTGTTGGATGTCTTTCAGGATGCGTTCTTAACTCAGCAGGTGGGGGAACCGACCAGGGAGGCGTGGGTACTGGATGTGGTCCTGGCAGACAGTGACCAGATTGGGGGCCTGGAGGTAAGGGGCCCATTGGCGGGGAGTGACCATGCCACGGTCTGGTTCTGCCTGGACCTAGGAGGGCTAGAAGGCTGCCCAAAGACGGAGGTAACTGACTTCAGGGGGACAGATTTTAAGGAAATGGGAAGGATCCTTAAGGAGCATTTGGATGTGATTGGGTCAGACATGGACGCTGATAGTAGGTGGGAAATCATCAGGAGAGGGGTGCAGGATGCTACCAGCACCTGTGCAAGAGTAAGACGAAAATGCGGTAGGGCCCAAAAACCCTGCTGGTGGACCAGAGAGGTCCAGGAGGTGGTGCGGGAAAGAAGGCAGCCTATAGGCAATTCAAGTGCTCAAGGAGTGAAAGGGATTGAGGGAGTATGAGCTGATGGCTAGAAGGGCCACTAGGGTGGTGAGGCTGCTAAGGCAAGGAAGGAGCAGAACCTGGTCAGGGAAATTAGGAGAGGGAACAAGGGGTTCTTCAGATACATTGGGGAAAAACGAAGGGTGAAGGGGCAGATTAGCAGGATTAAATCGGGGGAGAGATGGGCACAAGACCCGGGGGAGCAGGCTGAGGTACTAAATGAGTACTTCACCTCAGTTTTCACCAAGGAAGATGGGGTGCTGCATCATACATGGGAGGAGACAGAGATACTGAGGAGGGGGCCCTTACCGATCGGGCAGGTCTGGGGAGAGGGAGGCATCATTGGCAGGAGGGGAGGCTAAGCAGGGAGAAGGTACCAGAAGTGGAAATCACAGCAGAGAGAGTGAGGGAAGCCCTCAGCTCCCTTAAGACAGAGAAAGCACCGGGGCTGGATAAATTACATCCCAGAGTGCTGAAGGAACTTGCAGATGTCCTGGCGAAATCCCTGGCGGAGCTTTTCACCATCTCTCTGAGGACAGGGTGGGTGCCCCAGGACTGGAAGGTGGCGAATATAGTGCCTATCCACAAGGGGGGATCAAGGGAGGTGGCAGGGAACTACAGGCCTGTCAGCCTGACATCGGTGGTGGGCAAGGTGATGGAGGGCATTGTCAAGGAAAGGCTAGGGGGGGACCTAGAAAAGTCAGGGTGCCTGGACGATAGACAGCATGGATTTGTCCTGGGAAATCATGTCAGACAAACCTTGTGGAGTTCTATGACTGGGTGACGAGTGCCTTGGACCTGGGTAGACCAGTGGACGTCCTCTTTCTAGACTTCAGCAAGGCATTTGACTCTGTTCCTCACGTGGGCCTGTTGGATAAGCTGGGAGAAATGGGGGTGGGGAACCAGATAATCAGATGGATAGGCAATTGGCTCCAGGACCAGACACAGAGGGTCATAGTTGGCGGGATAGTCTCATCCCCAAGGAGGGTCATTAGTGGGGTCTCACAGGGATCAGTCCTTGGGCCCCTCCTCTTCAACACCTACGTCTCTGACATAAGGACAGGAAACAGGAGTGAGATGAGTCTCTTTATGGATGACTCAAAACTGGGGGCCGTGGTGGATGGGGAGGAGGGGAGGGTGGCCCTACAGGGGGACCTGGAGGCTCTGAAAAGATGGTCTAGAAAGTGGAAGCTGAGGTTCAATGCAGGGAAATGCAAGGTACTCCACCTGGGGGCCAGAAACCCAGGCCAAGTGTACACCCTGGGGGGGAAATGCTACAAGTCTCGATGGCTGAGAGGGACCTGGGGGTGGTGGTGGATGTCAAGATGAACAACTCGGAGACTTGTGGAGGCAGCAGCCAAGGCCAACAGGATGCTGGGATGCATCGCTAGGGGATCACCTCCAGAAGGAGGAAGTGATACTCCCTCCGTATAACTGCTTGGTGAGGCAGCACCTTGAGTACTGCGTGCAGTTTTGGAGGCCACGCTAAAGAGGACATTACCCTCCTGGAGAGGGTCCAGAGGAGGGCAACCAAAATGATTTGGGGCTTGGGGACAGGACCTAGAGGAGGAGGGCTCAAGAGCTTAATATGTACACATTGGAAGAGAGAAGGGACCGGGGACATGTGATAGAGGTCTCAGGTACATGAAGAGGGTAAATAGGGAGGAACAGTCAGGGTGCTAAGAAGGAGGAGGGGCCACTAGAGGGCATGGGTGGAAGCTGGGGGGAAGATTCAGGAGAAAGGAGGAGGTGCTACTTCACTGAGAGGGTGGTGGAGCCATGGAATGCGCTGCCTAGGGGGCTGGTGGAGGCAGAGACAGTGGAGGGGTTCAAGAGGGGGTGGGACAGGTACAGGGGAAGGGTTCTGGAAGCAAAATCCAATGCAGCAAGAATATCCGGAACTGGGAAGGGAGAAGCCAGAGGAGGTGAGGGGGGCAGCAAGGTCAGCACCCAGGGTGGAGGCTGACCAAACGAGCAGACACGAAAGACCGTTAGGCCTATTCTGCTGGCATTTTAGTATGTTAGTACGATGAATGGAAGGGGCACAAGGAGGAAGGCGGCGGGGGGGCACCGCCTAGCAAGGAAAGCAGCCTGCACTGGGAGCTGGGAATGAACAATTAAATACTGAAAAAGGGGGGGTTGATGGAAATACTGGAAGCGCTGATGCCCTGAGGGGTACATTTGAAGTAGGAGCACAATAGAGAGATAAAAGCACTAGAAAAAGGAAGCAGCTAAAGCCCAAGGAAGAACAAGATATCCGCAAAGAAACAGAAAAGATTAACCTGTTTCTTTCAGGGTTCTGCAGGATGATTAAAATGTGCCATGAAATCGCCAAGAAAGAAATAAATTAAAACTCTCCTAGACAACTGAAAATTATAAGGCCAAGCGGCTAGGGATTCGCCGTGGAAAACCCAAGTGCAGGGGAAAAAACCTTGGTGGAGTGATGGCGGCCACGTGGGCAGGGGAGAGACTGCGGTTCGGTGGGAAACCCGAAAACCAGGGGGCCGTCAGGGAGAGCAGAGGAGTGGGGAAAAAAGGTAAGAGCCTGATAAAGGAAACAGGTTAAAATAGAAACGGAAAGCCAGCAAGGAGGCGTGGGGGGAACGAAAAACCAATGTGCCTGAGAACCGGGGTGCGAAGCAGGCGCCTCGTGGTCAGACGGGCATGGGGGGGCCCGCGGAACACAAGTGGGCAAGGGAAACAAGTTGGCCTGGGGAACTGGCAGAGCAAAGGATGGGAAGAAAAGGGAGGGAGTGGGGCAAAGCCAGCTAGATTAAAACCAAAAGCGAAATCCTAAGGTGCTGGAGGAGCACGCCCAGCCAGCTGGCTGAAAAGGCAGGGGATATCAAAAACACTTACCTGTACCTGTGCAAGAAGGAAGACAAAGGAAGAACTCCCACACTGAACACGATGCAAAAGGCTGCAGTGGAACGACAGGGAAACAGCCAGAGCTGCAGCAGCGGAAAAATCATTTTAAACTGGCGGGCGACAGATGCGATTGAAATAAGTGCGGTGCGGCAGGCACAATAACTATGACCCCCGGAGAAGAAAGCAGCAGGAGCAAAAAACAAAAACGTTGTTGTGAGGAGCGGTTCCAGGAGGGCGAAATCCCCTGGGATCGCTCCTTAAAAGCCCTGCCATGTCCCTCCTTGCCAGAGCCGTCAGGGCCAGCCCTCTCTGTGGAGCTCCTCCTATAGGGCCAATTGCTTGGGGGGGGCCAACTCTTCCCTTGGCTGGTGGGTGGCCCTCCTAACCCCACCCTCATGCGGGCCGTCGGCAACTCCCACCCCCCCCCGGTGAGAGGCCGGTGGGGCCATTAACAGTCAGTGTGTTAACGTATAGAACCATATAATGATACAAAGCTCCAAAAGAAAATAGTCTTTTTCACCTTGAAGCTATTATCTTAGAGCATATTCACTTAGATTTGATATCTATACATCAGAGATATGTTTGGTTTGCTAGAACAGCAAACATCTAGCACAAAAGAGAAACAAGTTTAGAGAGCTATCAAACTGCATGATATTCCAGCAGTGACCATCTTGGGAATCCATTCCACCTTAATTTAACTAGTCTCCTCCCAGAACTGCATGTTTCCACTTCTTCTAATTAGGTAAGACCCTTGATGACTGGTGCAGTGCTATGCAGAATACAATGGTTTGCCATGCTGGAGAAATTAGAACAGAAAAATACATTTTGAAACATGTTTAAGTTCCTTTGTGGAGTTGAACCTTTGTCTCCTATTAAAAATACTACAATGTAATTTTTCTACTTCTATTTTGATTTTACACAAATGCAGACCAGAATGATTAGAAGCTGATGTTCAAGTATATAGTAACACATGTCTGTTGACTTCTAATGAGTGTGCTCTCACGTTGTCCAAACTAGGACATCACAAAATGTCTGACATAGGGGTGTGGCCTGCAGTACAAGAAGGGGAAGAGAATTATTATTATTTCTCTTCCTTTAAGCAGACTTTTAAAGATCATGCAGCTGGCAGTAGAGAACTCACATAGAGGAAAGGGAAAATGGTGTGTTTTTTTAGAGCACTGACATTGGTGCAGTTTAAGCAATATAGACTGGAAAAGAAAGAGAAATCTTAGCAGGGGTATTTATTGCATATGAATACATTAAGGTATTAAGCCTGCCCCAGAATCCCCAACCAGTGGTCAGGGGTCCAGAAGCTGTACGTTTTTCAAAGTGTTCTGGTACTGAGTGTTCTGTGACTCTGGCACCTTTTCTATTATGGATCCATCATTCTTTTTTGTAGGGGATGTAAGGAACTTGTGTGCAAAAGGTAAAACAAAACAAAAATGATAGCTTAGAGCATTGCTCATCATGAGGTGTTAGCTATACTATGGTTTACACTATGGTTTTAGGACAGCAGAAGGCGATGTGCCCATGATTGCCATCCCCACTTCTCAGTGGATTGATTTGTAAATATCACTGTTGGTAAAGTAAGCATCAAGTTTGGATTTGAACCCCAAGAAAGTTGAGTGGTTAACTACATCTTGGGTTAGTTTGTCCCATAATCTGGTTACGCTGGGTAGAAAGGTGTTGCCTCTGAGATTAGTTCTAGATATGTCTCCCTGTAACTGCTTATTATGCACTTTTTTTTTTTTATTATCTCTTTTTCTGGCTCCACTGAGCCCTGGAGAACTCTCTTGGGCATCCACTCACCCCAGCTCTACCTCCGGGCCTGAAACTCTCCAGCTTTCTGGCACCAACACAGCTATCCCCTTGGCTCTGAGCCCTCCCGATGTGGGGCCACCCTATCCTCCCAGGGCACTGTATCTGGAAATTTGTGCCGGGCTGGGCTCAGCCCAGGAGCTGGATGAGTCTGGCCAGTGGAGTATGGCTGCAGGGGTGGTGCCATTGTCTATCTCCGGTAGCGGGATTTTCTTGGTTGCACCCCCACCCTCCCAGTGGAACTCGGACATGCAATGGTGCCAGGCATGCCCACCACAGTTCTGTGTCCCTCTAGCATGCCCTGCATGTTGCAGTGCCTCCAGTAACCACTGGGAGCTGCTGCAGTGCGGGCAGAGCCTGCCCCCCTGAGAGGAGAGCAGTCCTCTGGATGCTCAATCCTCTCTCTCCCCTGCCGACCCCTGGTGGCCCAGGCTCGTTCCCGAACCTGGGTTGCTGGTGTGGCACAAGATGTGGTGTCCAGTGCCTCAACCCTCAGCGCCACTGGGCCAGGTCATTATGCAGTCTTAAATTATGAGTATTACTTCTGTAACTGATTTCCAGATCTGATGTCAGCTCTGTGTCTCTCAAGATTTTGTACAAAGTCAGTAAGTCTCCTCTATCTCTCCTTACCTGTAATGGCCAAAATTTAAGAGTATCCAGTCTTTTTTTTATATTCAGTGTGTTTAATGTTAAATATCTTCTTTGTAAATCTCCTCTGTGCTTTTTCCAGTATTACAATATCTTGTTTGAGCCCTGGGCTCCAAACTTGAGAGCAGACTACTGTGCCCTTTCAGGCTGTTTCCTCTCAAACAAACTGCATTCTGCAGTTTGGTAAGCAGACTAAGGAGAAGCTGCCTGACACTCACCCTCCAAACAAGGGGACTACTGTGCCCTTTTGGGCTGTTTCCTCTTAAACAAACTGCATTCTGCAGTTTGATAAGCAGTCTAAGGAGAAGCTGCCTGACGCTCACCCTCCAAGCAAGGTACGAATTGGAACTGAATTTTGGCATCTACCCCTGGAGGAATCTCACTTGCCCCTGTTTGCCAGTGTTTCTCACACTATGTGCAGCAATCCAGAAGTCTTCTAGGAACTGCTGCCAAGAAAGTAATGCTAGGACTGACCTCTGCTTGACATGTTCTTGATCTCTCACTTTAAGTAATGTTTAGTCTGATGTAAAGATTTCTTAAGAGTTGATTTATGTTTTGAGAGAGGTTTTAAGGTAGTGTGATATTGCTATCTGCCCTGAGCCCTGTGCCCATTCTCTTACAGCTGTAAGTCTGTGGACTGCACCCTTGACCTCTGTGTTCCATTGAGGCTGCTGCAGTGCCCCCCCTCCAAAACTTGCTTCAGAACCTCCCTGCCTATTCTTTTTTTTTTCCATTAGCAGATTATGTTTTTTAGCCACTAGAAGGCCCAGTTATAAGCACACTTACCCAATACAACACAAAACAGTTCCTGTCTCATTTCACTTATTGTGTGGCCAGTCTATCACTATTCATCAGTCTTTGCCCCCTCCCTCTTCTACTGATTGATACTGATTTTTCCCATTTACAGCTTATACTCTTCGCCCACTAGAGTGTTTTTTCCCCAACCATGTCAAAGCTGCTCTACATCTCCTTAGTCTCTACTACTCCTGGACAATCTTCCTTTTCTGCTTCGCTGCTATGGGTACCTACAGTCATTACAAAGTCCGCTCTTCTTCACCTTCTTGGTACAGACCTCACACCGACTGGAGCACCTTTCCTCCACACTAGGCACCTCATCCCCAGACTACCCCACAGTGACTCGGCTCTCCCCCACCCTCGACACACTCATGACCCCCCAACACCCCCACCCTGCCAACACCCCCACTCCCTCCACCCTCCAAGGCCTGACCTGGACCCAGCACTCCCCTGCCATTCCCACCCTTTGCACTTTATCTATCCCATGCACCCTGATTGTAAAGTCCTCAGCTGGGTGTTGACCCAAGGGTCTCCATCACCACCGGCCACTAATGAGAATAATTACACTGCTATTATTATTATCTGGTAATGTACACCCAAACCCAGGACCTATGGCTTCCAGCCATTCTAAACCCTGTACTGCAACTGGCCTCTGCTTTGCATCCTTAAACATTTGCAGTCTCCTAAAGAAATCTGCTGCCCTCCAGTGCTGGGTCATTCAACATCAACCTGACATAATTGCACTGGTAGAGACTTGGCTCTCCAAATCCACCCCTGACTCCACTATCACCCTCCCTGGATATACCATCTACAGGGAAGACTGAGTAGGCAAACGCAGTGGTGGTTGCGCACTACTCGTACGGGACTCCCTTATAGGTCAGGCACTCTCAGCTCCTAAACTTGATTATGGAGCCCAATCCCTCACCTTAAAAATCACACCTGACCCTGCCTGAGGCCCTCTTTTCCTCACAGTCTCCTACGTACCCCCAAGGAATCAAAACCAAGTGGTCCAGTCCCTCATTGACTATCTCACATCTCTCCCTCACAAAGTGGAGCTAGTCATCCTAGGTGATCTCAATTTTTTTTTTATACTTCATCTTTATTGGCACAAGCATGCTCCATACAGATCCAAAGAATGAACATATGCCAATGTAAATATCCACAATAATGATACAGGCAAACAGTACCTGAGCGAGGCCCGTTACCAATACAGGGACCACTCTCAATGGATCTTAAAATCTGTTAATCATGTTATTCAGATTAAAGAAATACCAAAAACAGATATCCTGCAATACTACTACTGCTTTATCCAAGATATTAAAAAGAACATACATAGTATAAACTACAGCTTCCCTCCCAATGGAATAGACTCAACATCCTCTCCCAGAAAGGATAGAATGGAGAGAAAAAATAAAAAAATAAAAAAAAAAACCCTTCACTCTGAACAGGTAACTAAGTGATAGGGGATAAGGACAACAAGCTAGGAGGGATCTAAATACTTTTATTATATAAAATGATTTAATTCTATGTATAAACAGATATAGTAAATTCACATTGCATTGAGTTGATAATCGGTAACCATTGCACTTTACCAACAGGATTCTACCTAGGACAAAAGGGAGGGGGGACAGCGGAGGGAGAGTAGGGAAGGGGGGAAGGATGAACAGCAACCTCCCCATTCCCTCTTTCATTAGAAGCCTGCTAACCAAGTAACTCCCACCTAGTCCACCTGTTTATGAATTGTGGGGTCCTCAGAGTTAAGGAGAAAGTAATTCTCTCATATGTTTTAACATTGTTTACCAATTCCTTCCATTCCAACTCAGTGGGCAGCAGGGGGGAAAGCCATCTCCTAGAAATCACCTTACATGCGGCTGCAACCAAAATGTTCCACAGATATTTAGCTTCCTGACTTCTTATCTCCAAAGGGTACAGACCCAAAATGTCATGCTCTGGTCCCAATGGGAACGCAATATTGAATATTTCCTGAAGTCACCTAAGTATACTGCTCCAGTATTGATTAAGTAGAGGACATAGCCAGAAAATATGGGCCTGTGATGCGAGGGAGGCACCACATTCTCGCCAACAAGAGGGCGGACTCTGCGGGTTCCACCTAGCTACTTGTTCTGGTACATGAAAGTACCTACTTCTTACCTTCCACAGAAACTCACTCCATCCCGGAGACGAGGAAGTGCGCCAAGTATTTTTAATAGACTGCAGCCACTTCTCATCGTTTAATCTTATCTCCAACTCCCTCTCCCACTTCACCTTAATATACTTTGTCGAATGATTTAGGTCAGTGATATAGTTCCTATAGAAAATAGAGATCACCCTACCTCCCTCCCCAGCTGTCCAAATCCCCTCAAATACTACTGGTTGTGGGATCTCCCTGGAGATCTTGGCAGACTCACGTAAGTGTTTCATTATATAATCTCTAATCTGGTAGTAGAAGAGAAGATCTCCTTGTGTCCAATTAAACTTATCCACAGCCTCTTCAAAGGTTAGGATATGATCTCCTTTTAAAAATTGCCAGGGGGCCCTGCACCCATGTTTCTCTTGGCGTCTATACCAGGGATCCCTATTGGCCAACATGTGGGGGTGCTTTGCGACCAGCACTGATACTTCCATAGATAGGCCCTTGTGGCACCCCTCCCACATCCCCACCTGCATCCCTCTAAAGCTGTGGCAGTACCATAAAACAGTGGGGGTGCAATGTGCGTTGTTGCTACTTGAGCAAATATCTGGGACAACAAAGGGGGGGAGCTGGGAGCTGCCAAATCAATTGTCTTCCAACTAGACTGATAAGTGGGATGTAACAGTAGCAGGGCAATCCTCACCTGGGTTGCTACCCAATACCCCTCTAAACACGGTACTCCATAGCCCCCCTCTTCCTTAGGGAGAAAGAGTGTTTGTTTTCTTATTCTGGGGCGTTTACCTGACCATATGAATTTTATCAGAAGCCTCTGCCAAGCATCCGGTCTTTCCTTTGTAACGTCTTTCCTTTGTAACTGTACAAGGTACACATTGAAACAAAAATAAAAATCTGGGGAGCAGGTTCATCTTAACTGTCTATATTCTTGAATGGAGTGGAAGAGGAAGCACTGACCACCTTTCAATGTCCATTTGTATTTGCCTAACTAAAGGGGGAAAATTCAAGTCATAAAGTTGGGACTTGTTAGAAGACAAATTTATCCCTAAATATTCCATAATGAGAAGATCCCGTTTCAGAGGGTAAACCTCTCTAAAAGCCTAGGACGGGTCATAATTAAGGGTAATGGCCTCCGTTTTATGGGTATTTAGGGTGTACCCAGAAAGTTCTGAAAATTCGTTTAGATGTCAAAATAAGTGGGGAATAGAGAACTCCAGCTCCGTAATATATAGCAGAATGTCATCTGCATATAAAGTGAGCTTATGCTCTTCCCCACCTATATAAACCCCCTTTATATCCGAGTTCTCTCTAATACTCTGTGAAAGAGGCTCCAGGTATAAGGCAAAGAGAATAGGTGACATGGGGCACCCCTGTCATGTACCCCTACACAATGTAAAGGAAGTGGAAACATGACCATTAGCCCTAATAAATCCCTTAGGTATGTTATATATTTTAAAGATGGCCTTAATGAATAGTTCGGGGAAGCCAAATTTATTCAGTACTGCCCAAAGAAAGGGCCAAGAGACTTTATCGAAAGCCTTTCCGGCATTGAGGCTTAAAAAATAGCAGGGTTTTGGGTGTGATTTACATGGTCAATTAAATGGGCAGTCGTACGCAGGTTGTCCTGCGCCTGTCGGTTGGGGATGAAACCGGTCTGATCAAGGTTAATCAGCTGAGTTAATAAATACCTGCATACGCTGGGCAAGGATTGACATGTAGATTTTATAATCGGTGTTCAAAATCGAAATAGGACGATATTAGGGGCAAAGTGTTGGATTTTTTCCCTGGCTTAGGAATTACTGAAATAATAGCTTGCTCCCATGAGGCTGGAGGGGTTTCATCAGTCTGTATTATCGTGTTGTACACCTTGCGTAACAGGGATAACACCTGTCCCTTAAAATGTTTATAAAACTCCCTGGGAAGTCCATCTGTGCCCGGGCACTTCGAAGTCTTCAGTCTAGAGATTTCAGCACGAAGTTCCAGCTCTGAGATAGGAGCCATCAGGCTCGTTTGAGCCTGTTTAGACAAAGAGGGGAGGGAGATCTTTTTAAGATATTCTATTATTTTATTCTCCCGTATGTGGGGGGGTGGGGGGCATATAGAGAAGTATAGAAGTCTCTAAAGGCTTCTACTATTTCCGACGTCTGGTGTGTTTTTCACCTGGTGATAGGGTGTATTAAAGTTGGTATCACTGCTCTCGCTCTCTGGGACCTCAAGCGGGCCGCCAATAGGTGAACAGCCCTTGGGCCGCCCTCGTAATATTTTTTGTTTAAGGAACATGCCCTTTTGTTCTACCTGATAGTCCAATAAGTTATTTAATTCAACTTTAAGTTTGCCCATCTTTTTATAGATCGCTGCCTCGTATTTGATTTTGAGCTGTGATTCACAGGACTCAATCTCCCCTTTCAATCTTGATTTCTGGGCTTCTCGCTGCTTTTTCTTATAAGCCGAGATGGAAATAAATGTACCCCTTATTATAGCCTTAATAGTGTCCCAGAGAAGCGGGGCTGTTATCTCCGTAGTCTCATTATCGGCCATAGCCTGCTTAATTGTTTCCACAATTGCCACCTTCACCTCAGGATCCTGAAGCAGGGATGTATTAACTCTCCAGAAAGTACGTTTGAAAAAATCTCCCAGGTGAAGCTGGCAAAACACAGGAGCGTGGTCAGACAATGTTCTGTCTCCAATCCAGCTACCTTTTATCTGCCCAACATGTTCTGTGGGAAGTAGAATATAGTCCTGTCGAGAATGCAACTGATGGGGTGCAGTAAAAAAGGTATAGATCCTCTACCTGGCGTGGGTAGTATGCCATACATCAGCATATCCCAACTCCCCAAGCAACCTCACAACCTTTCTCATACACCCTTGATTACTCCGGGGAACCACAGAGGAGGAGTCCAATGTTGGGTTTAAAACTAGGTTTAGATCACCCCCAATAATTATCTCCCCCTTCGCCCATTCCTGCAATCTTAGAAAAATTATGCGATAGTCTTGAAAGTCTGATCCAGGTGGCACATAAACAGATGCCAATGTTAGAGTTTCTCCCAGGAATCGTCTCTTTAAAAAGACATAGCATCCCTCCCCATCAACCAGTGTGTCTGTTTGCTCGAAGGGTGTCCTAGCTGGAACTAGGACCGCCACCCCCCTTCACCTTCCCCTCCCATAAGTAGCACAAGCCGTGGCACCAAACCCAAATTTCCCCAGATTCTGGTGCTCTTTTATAGAAAGATGCGCTTCCTGTAGAAACAAAAATTCAGCACCGGTCTTTCTGAGAAAGGACAAAATTTTGCTGTGCTTTACAGGGTTAGTCAGGCCGTTTACATTAAATGAACAAAAAGTCGTAGCTTTAACAGCCATTCTAAAAAGAAAAACTTAGGACTCCTCCTCTGCCGTAATCCCAGTACTATAAGTGAGAACCAGTGAAGAAGGAGACACAAATTAATATAGAAAAAAGAAGGAAATAAAAAAAAGGGGGGGGGGGAGAGGAGAATTATCTTGTGGTATAAGACAGTAGTTTCTTACAGTAATATTAACCTATCAACACTATCCAACAAGCCAATGATATGAACAATATTTTAGGCAATAGTGACTTCCAAGGTAGGGGATCCAAAACCCTGGATCCCTTGCCCTAACCTCTGAGGTGAGCCGATGAAATCGGGCTGAGAGGTAGGGGTTGAAGCGAGGTATGCCCTGAATTAACAGAGCCTCTTCAACAAAACTGCTCACAAGGAGTGGTTTTTATAAATGACTCACACCACCACGGATTCACTCGGGTCAGGTCAAATATTTTAAAAACCAAAAGAATAAACTCACGACTTGACCCTAGAGTACCCCAGGAACTCAGAATATCTATCACCTCTATTATTCTAGTAAATTGAAAAAATCCCATTCCTTATAACAACATGCAGTAAAGAAGGTTAACTTTAAATGTGCTATTTAGTGGGGTAATTCTTTAGCGCATTCGCACCCAGCTCTTCCACCGGAGTAGGCTTAAATAGTCACAGAGGAGCCTCCCCGTACAAGGGATACTTTGCCCTCATGGACATCCAAGCCCCAGACTCAGATACCCTCTAAACTCCCCACCTCCCAAGCAACCATTTACCAGATCGAACAGTTGTCCCACATTGTCTCAAAAAAGCCTTGCAGCCCAAAGATGATAGTCCCATAGTCCGTTTTCCATCTTCCTCAAGTGTCAGCCGTGACAAGACCACTCGTATTCCTGAGGCGATCCCCACGAACTAACAGATCTAAGGCTTCTTTCGCTTTTCTCAATGGCCTCAACCTCCCACGCCCATATATCATCTGGGGCATTGCAAGGGCCGGGAATCTTATCTTCTGCAATCGATCTGCATCCGCTGGGGATATAGAGATTCCTTTTTTCTGCAGATCCTCCAAGGCCTTTCCTGGGGTAAGATATAGTTGTGGGCTCTCCTCCCAAAACACTTGGAGCTTCGCTGGGAACTGGGTTTGAAATTTAATGCCCTTTGCTCTCAAAACTTTCAAAATTGGCACGTACAGCTGCCTAGCTTGCTGGACTTCTGGGGCATAATCATGACCAAGAGAGAGATCTTCGATGTTAGGTAGGACAAGTCTTTTTTGCTCCATGCCCACCGAAGAATATCTTCCTTAGTTTTAAAACTGTTCAGCTTGAAGATTATAGAGCGAGGGTGGGCCACGTCACCCATCGGCTTCTGTCTCAGCGAGCAATGAGCTCTCTCAATATTAATAACGTAATTGGGAGGCAAGTCCAACATGTCTCTTAATAGATTTTCCAGAAATGCAGTCATGGGAGGCTCTTCAGCCCCCTCAGGAAGACCATATAGTCTGAGGTTGCTTCGTCTAGATCTCCCCTCGAGGTCGATGCATTTACTCTGCAGAGCTTGCGCATGCTGAAATAGGGCCTCTATTGCTGTGCCAAGATGGTTGTCATTTTCTTCCATTACTTTAATTCTATCCTCTGCTGCGCTGACCTTGGCATCTATAGTGGAGAATTGCTGAGCCAATGCTTGAAATTCCTTCCTAGACTCCGCTCAAGAGTCATGGATTTCCCTCAAAATGTTTTCATATCTGGTGCATGATAGTAGGTCCGCCTCGGCCTCCGTGTTATAACTCGAG
The DNA here is from genome assembly GCA_016271365.2 of Neoceratodus forsteri. Taxonomy (NCBI): domain Eukaryota; kingdom Metazoa; phylum Chordata; order Ceratodontiformes; family Ceratodontidae; genus Neoceratodus; species Neoceratodus forsteri. Next base: position 1,527,184,882 of record CM028131.1, read on the forward strand.
CCCCTCGTGATGCTACGAGAGCGGCTTCTACTGCGATCAAAACTACTCGGAGGTATTTCTTCTTCACCAAACACCTTTCTCGGGGTTCTGTTTGTTGCAAGTAACCCCCAATCTCTTTTATGACCTTCTTTTGCCATTATCACTGATTAACTCAGGTTAGGAATAGGAAATAGTTATCCCTGGGGTGCAGAGGATCTTCCTTAGGCTACTGTCTGCTCAGTGGCGGAACCGGAAGTCTCAGGTGATCTCAATGTTAACTGGCTTGCCTCCACTGCCTCCCATATAAGGGACTCCTTTGCTGCCCTGGATATGTTCCAGTTAGTCACCCACCAGATTCAACCACTCTACTGGCACCAGCACTCTCCTATATGTTGTTATATCTAACTGCCCCTACAAAATCCAGGATGTCACTGTCCTCCCTTAATCTCTTAGTGATCGCTCCCCAGTCCTCTGTCTCTAGTCATCCTCCACTCTGAAGCCAGTGTCCCAGGCCACTCTATGCTACGTCCCAGCAGCCTCAGAAAATTAAAACAATACCTAGCCCAGCTAGATTGGTCCCCTATCCAGCATACCCCTGACATTGACTTAGCTCTTGAGCACTTCACGAATGCCTTCTGTAAGGCTTGTGACCTTTTCGCGCCTCACACCAGGATCCACTCAAAAAAATTCAATGCCCCATGGATCACCCCACCCCTCCTCCAGAGACTCAAAAACAGAGATAATCTCTGGCACATTGCTGTAGAATCTGGAAAGGCATCTGATAGACAGGCCTACAATGCAGAATGCAATAAGTGCACTTGGGCCATTAGGCGGGCCAAGGCAGAGCACTACCAGACTACTCTCGCTTCCACTTGGGGTTCAGCCTGGACCTTCTGGTATAATATGAAAGAGCTAAATGGGAAGTCCTGCTTCCCCCCACCATCTCAGCTCTCCATCAGTGGCACCCCCACCACAGATCCACTCCTTATAGCCAATTACCTTAACACTGTCTTCTCTGACCTAAGCTCAGTCCTCTCCAGCAGCTTCTTTGACCCAGTCCTCACCTCTCTCCCTCAGGTGCTGCATCTCCCACCATTCTACCTGCACACCCTATCCCCCAAGAAGCCAGGCCACATCTGCTAAAAGACTTAGGCAGAAATAACCCCAGCAGTGATCCCCTTGACTCCAGGATCCTCCATATGGTCTTGGACGAAGTCCTAGTCCCCCTGACTGACCTTCTAAACCAGTCTCTATGCCTGGGTCAGTTCCCAAGTGCTCAAAAAACTGCTGAAATCACACCCAAACATAAGAGTGGGGACCGGTCCAACTCCAACAATTACCGGCTGATCTCCATCCTCCCTCCACCCTCTAAAGCCCTTGAAAAAGTGGTGTTGATCCAGCTCTCTGAATACCTAACCAAGTACAACATTATGTGCCCAGAGCTGCACGGTTTCTGCCCAGGACACAGTACAACCATGGCTCTCCTGGAATTCTCCCAACACCTGCATGCTGCTCTTGACTCTGGCAGCCTTGCAGGAGCAGTGTTCATTGACCTCTCCAAGGCCTTTGACTCTGTCTGTCATCCCCTTCTACTCGACTCTCTCCAGCAACTTGGCTTGTCTGGCGGTCCCATTTCCTGGTTCTCTAGCTACCTCTCTGCTAGATCCCAGCATGTCAAGATCACCGGCTCCCTCTCTAGCACACTTCCCGTTCATTCTGGGGTCCCTCAGGGCTCCATCCTGGGTCCAATACTTTTTCGTCTCTACCTCAACACCCTCCCCAGTTCATGTACCAGTAAAATGCTCCTCTATGCCTATGATGCAGTCCTCGTTGCCTCACACCCCAATCCCACCTCCCTCCAATTATCCCACCAGCAAGCTTACAACCAAGCCGAAATGTGGTTTGGCGACCGCAGACTGGTCATTAACCTAAAGAAAACCAAATCAATGCTCTTCTCCCACCACCAAAATAAAGCTAAAAATATTCTCCTCTTGATTATCCCCAGCACTCTGCACCCACTAGAACAAGTGACCGCATACAAATACCTAGGCATCACCTTCGATACTGCCCTCTCCTTCCACACCCACATTAATGCCCTGTCAGCCACCATTAACTCTCGGATTGGCCTGCTATACTGGCATAGGGACTGCCTGCCTCAGGTTGCCCTCAGGTTGGCCATCACCTCCTCCGTCTTGTCCCTCATGGACTATGGCTTTCCCATCTATGCCTCAGCTGACAACACTGCCCTCTCCAAAATCCAACTCTCCATCAATAAGGCCTGTAGGCTCCTGACCAGTGCTCCCAGCCACACTCTCACCTGCCTTCTCTATACTACCACCAATCTGCTCAACTTTGAGGAGCGACTGCTTTAGCAGACCTGCCTTCTCACTAAGAAATCACTGTTAGGACTTTCCCCCGTGGGGGTCTCCACCTCCCTACTGCAGTCATCATCGTCCATCACCACCCATAGCTCTGTTAAGGCCACTTTCAAGGTGCCCAGAACCAAGACCTCTCTTGCCCAGAGATCCTTCCTCTACCAAGCCCCCACCTGGTTTAACTCCCTCCCTAGCTGCATCTCCAACTTGCCAAAAATTGGCTCTTTCAAAACAGCCCTTCGGAACCATATCTTTAATACACACTGTTGTAGGTGCAACTAACCCCCTGTTGTAACCTGTGGTACCCGCCCACCTTGCCCCCTGGCTTGACAATGTCCACTGGACAGGCTCTCCCTCCCCCAGACCCACTCCTTCCCTACTAGGTCCAAACAGGGATGTAACCCGCTGTCCTCTCTGAGGACCTACTATATCCATGAGTGTAACTCACAATTTTGTAACATTATGCAACCTAAGTAACATACAAACTACTACATTATGAAACCTAAGTGTATCTATGTTAAATGTTCCTTTTGCTGCACCTGTAATGTTATCCTCTGTTTTAATCTGCACTGTAATGCCTGTCTTGATGTCTGTCCCCCCCGCAATGAGGTGCCTTTGTAAATGAGTCTCTAACTCAAAGGTTGTAAACCCGATTTGTAATGAATAAATAAATAAAACTGGTCGAAGTGTGGACAGAAGTAGGTTTTGTAAAGTGGTACCATTATAGACTTAGATTTGTTAGTAAAGGACCTTTTAATGCAAGTGGTCAGATGGTTCACCTTTTTAGCTGTATGCCTACATTGGCTACCATTTTGCATGTTACTAGTAACTATAATTCCCAGATCTCTGACTTTATCAACTTTTTGCAAGTTCTTGTTTTGTATCATATAATTTAGTCTTGGATTATTTCTACCACAGTGCATGATTACACATTTGTTCAAACTGAATATCATTCTGTTGTCCTCTGTCCATTGAACAATTGTGTTAAGATCTTTTGTTATGCTTTGACTGCCTTCTGTGGTAGCTACTATACCCACCAATTTAAGATCGCCAGTGAATTTTAGCAGAATATTGTTGCTAGTGAGTCAAAGGTCATGAACAAAGAGGTTGGAGAGAAGCGGTCCCAATACCGAGCCCTATGGGACATCATTAATCACTCTGCCTTCCGTGGAAAGATGGCCATTCACGTGTACCATCTGGAACCTGTCTTTGAGCCATGCCAGTGGCGGAGCCAGGTTTGGGAGCCGGGGGGCAAGTCAGTCATTTTGTGGGCGCCAAGATGGTATCGAGCAAAAGTGATCATTTGAAATTGTGACCGTTATGGCCATTAACCGTACATTGAAACATTCCTATCTATTGCATATTGAAACACCTTGCACATGGCAACAAAACATTGTAACATCTCTGCTACAAATGTAAACAACACAGGTGTTGCATATTGAAACAGCAATGTTACAATGAAACATGTCTTTTGTCCATGAAATAGACATGGTAAGAAGTAATTTAACCTCAGGGCTCGAAATAATTTTTAGGCATGCTTGGAGCAGGAATGTGGAACCGCACAGGCAGAGCACTGGGTATGTCAGAAGCAGTAATCCAGTACAAGGGCTTAAGGGCAGACTAGATGGGACTGGTGGTCCTTATCTGCCATCATAGTCTATGTTTCTATGGAGTATGGCTGGGCCTGGCAGTAACCAAATGCAAAACTGTATTCTCAATCAATTACTCTTAAAACCCCTTTAGTTGAGTTAGTAACATTTTATTTTATGTTTATTTATTTAAAATGTGGTAACTGTGAAGGCACACTGAGCTTGGGAGTGTGTTTCCAGAGGTACGTCCCAGGTACAGGGTAACATGGAAATAAAATAAAATATGTTAAAGAGGAAAATGCAGAGAACAAATAATCAGTTACAGTAGCAGTACAATCAAAAATACAGTAAAGTAAAGCACAATGCTTACATTAATAAGCTATATTAAGATATATAAAATACAAATGACATTAAAATGTGGCTCTTAAACTCTGCGGTCGTGTATTGGAGTGCTGCTGTAAGTCAGTGGCTGTTGCAAACATTATTTTCCCTTGTTTTTATGGGGCAGAAATTAAAATCAGGGTCTACAAAATAAAGGCATTTGGCTTTTAAACTCTGTTGAAAAAGTAGTTTGGTTTTATCATGTCCTCATTTAATGAGAGTTTTGGCATAAAACTAAAGAAGAATGGATGGTTGTTCTACAAAAATGTAGACCATGCTGGATGTTGATTCACCATTTGTATTTCTTTTATGCTACAACTGTCTTTAAATGATGACATAATTACACCATATGGTATGGTATTACTTCCTTTCCAACAGAGTTTAAAAGCCAATTAGCCAAATGTATTTTTATTTTGTAGACCCTGACTTTAATTCCTGACCCATAAAAAGAGGGAAAATCATGTTTGCAATAGCCAGTGACTTGCAGCAGCACCCCAATACATGACAGAATACTATACATGTACACAAGAAAAGATTTCGAATACAAAAATAGAACCACAAATGTGCCATCCAGCCTACCTCACACAAAGTGTGCTCCTCCTGGCTGTAGCGGATCACTGTTCTATCCTGCCTGCTTGCTCTTGTCTTGCTTGTTCTGTTCGGTGGTGGTGGTGGGGGGGTTAAAAATCTGCTCATCTTAAGTTCATTTCACCTATATACACTATATGGGAGTCCAAATTCAATCAGAGGTAGTAAACCAGAAGAAATAAAGGAAAGCAATTATTGGCAAAGCCACGAAGAGCTGTGGGTCACTCTTTTGGTTTCACTGCCCTTAGCCAGCATGGCAACATGTTAAATGACACAGTATCCCCCCATCTCTCCTTTTTTCACACAAATGTTGGATTCAGACAGTGACACTCAAAATGTAGTGAGACGAGGGGGGTCACTCACATCACTGTCTGGTCCTGATAATGTGGGACAAATGTTCAGACAGAGAAACATTCAGACAACTTGAAGCTAGCTAGTGACTTAACAACTTCTACCCTTGATCACACTCTGGACACCAGCTGAAAGACTGAACAGTGGAGTGATAATGGCTCACATTGAGCCTTTTCTGAGATCCCCTCTTCAACTGCAACATAATTGCAGCTCTTAAAGAGGTGTTAATCACACCAGTCCATCTGGAACAGTGGAACACTGAGAGAGATTAGCACAAGAGAACTAAAGCCTGCTACTGTAAAGCAGGGATATTGTTAACTTCATTAACAGCCAAGAAAAACCTGCACTAGTCAAGATTGGCATCTGCTCTCTATAGTCACACAAGAACAGTCCACCCCACTACCCTCATTATATTTCCAGCTAAAATAAACCACAGTTGTACTGAACACTGAATTTATAACCAAGCCATCTAGTTCTTGATGAAAGCTGTCTGAAAATATTGATATGCTTCATTGGGGGTGCTCAGAGGCTATGTCAGCTCAGCACTCAGCAAGAGTTCAATATGCAATGCAACTACTTACTCCCTTCCTTTCACAATAACTAAGAAAAAGCCTGCTAAAGAGAGCAGTCATCTAAAAGTTTCTTAAATTTAACACGTTAGCAATTTCTAGGAAAACTCCTGGCTCCATGACCCCTGTTTTCATGAGAGTGGCAATACCTGAGCTGTACAAAGATGTATGCAATGAGGTCCACCTCAGCCTTAAGGAGCCTTCCTGCAAGAATGTACACATTATGACAGACATGTGGATGAGTGGCCAGGTGCTGGACAACATAGCAGTCATGGCACATTGGGTGTGTCTCACTGAGGAGTCCAGTCATAGTAATACAGCTGTGGGGTCTGCCAGTGGATCATACTATCTCCATGCGGCTCTTTCTGTTGCCAGATTTAGCCATCCTAATTCATCTGATCACTTGCTAGAAAAGTTAAAGGAGATATCTGAAAACTGGCTATCAGTGAATGGTCTGAAGCCATGTCTAATTGTGATGGACAATGCAGCAAACATTATAAAGGCTGTTGTTGATGGTGCATGCACCCATTTGCAGTGCCTGCCTTAATGCCTGCATTTGGTCACTTGGAATTTCCTGACAAAGAGTTATCAGGTGGAAAATCTGATGAGGCCTATCAAGAAGACTGGCACACATGTTTTCATTCTGTGAAGGCTAGAAAGGAGTTGTGATCTCTACAGAGAGAGAAGACTGCTTGAGCATGCACTAAGCCAGGACTTCATAACCTTCTTCCTACCACATGCTGCAGTGATTCCATGAGCAGATACTTGTAATTCATGAGCATCTGCTCCACAGTAAGATGGGTGGAACAGACATCATGGTTTTGTCCAGGAAGTGGCAACTATTGTGACTCTCCTGAAAATCTTGGAGCCATTTGAAGATGTGACTTATGAGGTACTGTAAGTTCAGCTTCCTCTGGCTTGAGTGTGATTCTGCCACTGGCCAGATTCTCACACACATTTTTAGAACACCTGAGTAGCCAGTATGGAAGATACCTGAGGCATAAAGAAGATGCCACGCTGCTCATCAACTCTCTCCTACCAGTGTCGACAGATAATAATCTCCAAAACATGCTTAAAGAGAGCCAATCCTGAAGTTTATAAAAAAATATTTAAGTATTGTGTCTGAAAGACACTTTGTAGACAATGTTAATACTGTGCCCCATAGTTATAAATTCGATCGTTTTTGTATATTTACCCATGTATTATTTCTGAGACTTCTAGCTGTGCTGCTACGTTGCTTCTTGCAGGCAGATCGGAGCTCACAGTGCTGCATTGATGTCACTTTAGGGAAAGACACTGCAATGTCTCCCACTCTATCCCTATAGCTGCCATGCAGTTCTGCCCGTGAGATCGTGTTTCCTCCTCATTCCACTTTTAAACTCATCCAATCTCATGGATAGCACAATGAATACAACAGTCTTTGTGAAGTAGAGTATCCAGCTTGTGTTTAGTTGTGGTTTTTAAATCACAACATTACAAATAAAGCTCTTCATTTTACCTCATGTTGTCCATTGCGTCTGTGTTTCCCCTGCTTCCAACGAATGCGCTCACAGTGAATAGCTATTTTATTTTGTCTGTCAATGCTTACTAATGTACTGTTTGAGCGATTAAGGTGAAAGCAAAACTATGAATGTTCCTTCCATGTTTTCAAATAAATCTTGATATTTTCTGTCCTGAATCAGAGCGGAGGAGGGGGGAGGAAATTTCCGAGTCTCGGGTGACCCATGTCGTGTCCCGCTCCCGCGGCAGTGGCTGATTACTTGTTGGGGCTTGGGAATGGGATCATCTAGTCTAGGGGCACCAGGCAGGACTGCCACCTGCCGCGGGTGGAAGCCAGCCCAGGGAAGCAAAACGGCTGGAGGCAAGGGGGCACAAAATCAGAGGCAAATTAGTCCAGGGTGGGCGCTGGCCCCCCTCAGCTCTGCCATTGAGCCATGCTGATACCCATGTAACTAAGGATGCATCTATTGTTAGATTTTTGAGTTTCTCTATTAGTCTCCTATGTGGGATTGTATCGAAGGCTTTTTCCAAAATCAAAGAAAATCATATCCACCGATTCATTCTGGTCAAGATATTGCGTGACCTTATTATAGATGCTTATTAGGTTGGTATTACTTCTTTTCTCAGTGAAACCATGCTGTGTAGTGTCAATAAGCCCCTTTTCTTTTAAGTAGTTAATTATTGTATCTATTCTTATTCCCTCAATTATTTTACTCACAATAGATGTAAGACTTATAGGCCGCTAGCTGAGTGGGATGCTTTTGTTGCCCCTTTTTATAGATTGGGACTACAATGACTTTTTTTCCAATTGGTGGGGACTATACCTTCTTTGATTGATTTGTTATCTACAGTATAATAGATATAGGGACTGCTATTAAGTCAGCTACAGTAGTTCCTTAAGTGTACGGGGATGTAGGCCATCTGGTTGCTGGGATTTATCACTGTCCAGTTTATTAAGCTTTTCCTTGATTATTTCTGGTAAGCAGATTTTCATTTTATTAATATGTGATTGTTCCAAATTTGATGAGGCTGTAGTTGGGGCATTATCATTACTAGTAAAAACAGAGCAAAAATAATTATTAAATGTGTGGGCCATGTCCTCAGGGTTATTGTAAATTAAGTTATTACTATTTAGTGGTCCAATCACTCTTGATGATTCCCTTTTACAGTTAATGTAGGAATAGAATCCCTTCATATTATTTTTGATGTGTGCTATCATAAATTCAGTGTCATGTCTTGATTTTTTAATTGAGGTTTTTAGTTTTTAAGTGCAGTTTTATATTTACTAAGATTTGCTGTAGTTTGTGATTTTTTTTCATAGCTGCAAATAGCCGTTTTTTTACTGATTAATCATTGAATTTTCTTGTTAAGCCATACTGTTTTTTCTCCCTATTGTTATATTTTTTTCAGTGGGACATATTTGTCCTCTAATGTTTTAATAGCTTCCACAAAAAGGACCAGGCTGCATCTACATTGAGCTTTTTGAGTTTATTAGGGAAATCTATTTCTTGCAGGTGAGATCTGATGAAATTCCAATCTGCCTTATTGTAGTTTTTGAAAACTGAGATACCCTTCATATATTGCTTTTTCTTGCTTAATTCAAAGTTAACAGTGCTATGGTCACTACTGAATAATGGTGCACTTATTGAAATACTTTTTCTTTCATCTGGGGTGTTTGTAAATATAACATCTAATATGTTATTACACCTAGTGGGTTCAGATACCATCTGGTGGAGTTCTAGGTTATCCATAAAGTCTACAATATTTTGGTTGTGAGTAGTACAGGCTTGTGGCATTGTCCAGTTTATGTTTGGTAGATTAAAATCACCCACTAAAATTACATTATAGTGTATGGTGGAGCGCTGTTCCGCATGGAAATCCATGCCTGGAACAGCGTTGTTATCCACTCACCGATGCGTCATGATCTTGTTGTACTGCCAGTCGTCGCAGTGGCACAACAAGATCGAACACATTCGCGCATGCGTAATGAAGCGGACGCGGGCAACACGGAAGGCGGCACTTTGGCGGCAGACACAGAAGTAAGCTCCCCGAGTGTTCACGAGTGGTATTTATGGTTGCCCATACACTATAAAAGATTGTGTATGAGCAACCATACCTAAACTAAAACAGTTTGCGATCTTGAAGGTTTCCGTAATAGCGGACCTCTCAAACTACGCTCTCGAGGTCTCAGGTTACCACGGAAACCTCTCGATCGCAACTGCCTTGTTGTGTATGCTTGCGCATACACAATCCTCTATGCCTTTTTCCAATACATTGGCCATCTGGGCCAGTACTTTATTAGTATTTTGGATCTTATGGTTTGAGGGTCTATAGACAATGCCCACATGGAAATTTTTCCCTGCCATCCCGGTCACGTTTAACCAAATGGTTTCAACCTCAGTATCATCTGTCTCCCCTAATAAAATTTCATGACACTCAATATCTTCTTTTATATAAATGGCTATGCCTCTGTCCCTACGGGCCTTTCTTGGTTTATTAAATAGCTGATAACCTGGTATTTGCTGATTCCATTTACTGTCATCATCCCACCATGTTTTGGAAATGCAGATGACATCCGTTTTGCTGGAGGTTACTATGGCTGTTAATTCTGCCAATTTCTCCCCATTTAGACTTTGTGCATTAAGTGGCATAATATTAATTTTATTTCTAGCTCCTCCTTCGTCTTTGCTGTAAACAGCAACAGCCTTCTCTCTCCTCCCTTTTTGGAGTGTAATGCACTTTGTATTACAATCATTTAAAGGAGAAGCTTAGTTTAATGTGGGGACTGGGTGGTCCTGATCTACAAACCTGTGAAGTTTTCAAAATGTTATTCACTACATTATTTAGAAAATGTGTCTTATCGAAGATTTGCTAAAGAAATTGAGGCAGAAGCTTGGACTCTTTTTCAGGATTAATAACTTCCTTACTAGTGATGCCAAGCGGTGGTTGGTGCAAACAACATTTCTCTCCTTGGTTGACTATGCTGACTTTCTTTATAGTCACTGCTCTGTCTCTCATCTTGCTAAATTGGATACGTTGTATCACAGGGCTCTGAGATTCATTACTGGCCTACCCTTTTCAACTCATCATTGTGCCCTTTATGCTGCCATGGGGTGGCCCTGCCTTCAGTACAGGAGAAACAGAAATGCTGTACTCTGGATGTTCAGAGCTGTTATCAGAAAACTACACCTATATATCTCTGATTGTCTTCCGCTATGTGAGCTTGGGAACTATGCACTGAGAAGCTACTCCTTTATTTCCTTAAAGGTACCTAAGCTAAAAACACTTTTTGGGAGAATGGCTATAAGCTTTGCGATGCCGTCTCTATGGAACAAAATACAAAAATCACTAAAGTTTAGTATCCCTGGTCAGCCTATCCTCCTTCATGATCCTATATGACCATTGGGTCAAGAGAATTTGCAGCTGCTTCCCCCGATCCTAAACTTCCCTGCACTTATAGCATATCACGATGGCGTTGTCCTCTCCGCTATGCCTGACATTGTGGCCTCTCCTTCACGTTTCTCTAATACCTTGTTGTGCTCCCCATCCCCCTGTCCTGTGTCCTCTCTGAGGCTTCATCTGTCCCTCGTCTATCCTCTACCACCCTGCCTGTACCTTATCTCGCCTCACCTACCACACCCTCCTTCTACCCTGTTACACTGTTTTTTTTTTGTTTTTTTAACTCGCTGTCTGTCTTATTACTTATGGCATTGTATGTAATATACCATTACTTAACAATTGTCCTTGTTAGTACTTCCAGCTACTCTTACTAGGCTCATTATACACCATGAAGGAACTGAACCACTGTTTCCAAACTGTTCTCCACTTATGACTACATTTAACTATTGTATATCTGTATTGTATAATATTACTGAGGTGTCATGTTGTGACTGTTCATATATTGTATATCCTGTGTTCCTGTGTTAACCAGGTCCATCTTGTAAATGAGTTATGCTCAATGTGTTCACCTGGATAAATTAAGATTTGATTGATTGAGTGATTATCTGGTTGATCCTGCCAACCCCATCCTGGAATCAAGATTGTGCACTTTGTTCAGAATACTGTGTGGCTGACATACTCATTAGGATCAGCTGGGGGGACAACTATGGTTGCAGTCCCATAAGAGTGATTCTGCTGTACTTAATGCTGGTGACAGTGCTGGTACCACTCTCTCTCTTTCTCCCGTGCCAAGTACTTTTTACTTGGTGGTGGTAAAGGAGTGACACTGGCAGTAACAGCAGCAATATGTGCTGCAGTAAAGGTTCTGGGTGGTCAGGGTGCCATCATTTTGCTGCCAGCATAACAGCGCCGGCGAACTGGCAAAACCAGAAAAGGCTAACCTGCAGTTAAGGTGCCAAGCATACAGGGCAGCATGTGGGAAGCAGACAAGGGTGACACATGCCACACGAGTGATGGCCCTGTGTGCCCTGGGGCATGTACACCCAGGGGAGGGTGCACCACACACATGTCTGCTTGAGATCAGAGGTGACACCCTCCTGTGGTATCCACCACCACCGCGCAGCCCCCCCGGCATGTACATGTGCCACCTACTGTGCAGCCCACCACAACCACTCCACATATAGCAGGCCACCATGGCATCACTGGGAGTGTGCCTCTGCATGCATTGTGCATGCCACAGGGATGCAACTGCTACTGTGTCTGCCAAGGTGTAATTCCCTATGCTGCCTGCCATGCTGCCCCAGGCATGTCCCTTGTGGCTCACTCTATTGCTGCAGTCCCATTGGTGCTAGCTGTGGAGCTGTCTGTGGTGTACCTGCCCTCCCACCCGGTGACTCTCATGCATCCCTGACACGGGGGGTGGATGTCATGTCTGCCATACCTATGCAGCCTGTTTCTGGACCCATTGTGTCTGCAGGGGCACATTGACAGGTGCCCTCCTGCCCGTGGTGCTTTCTGTTCTTGCCACCCCTCCTGTAGCCCTGCTGGTGTTCAGTGGGGGGGGCTCTACAGTGTGTGGTGGTGTACTCCCCTCTTCAGCACTGCCATTGGCAGGAGCCCTTGCACCTCTGTGCACCATTGTTGCAGTGTTCGGCTTGCTGTCACCCTTCTGCTGGGGCTCAGACTGACAGCGGCACATTGTCAGCACCCTGACCACCCAGAACCTCCAGTGACACTTTCACAGGATGGTTGTCATAGAAGTCCCTTGCAGCTGATCTAAATGACAACTTCAGATGCAGGAGATTTGGGGAGATATGTTCAGTCTATTGTATATGGTGAGTGGGAGTGGCACGATCAACCACATAAAAGGTATATTTTTTAAACAATGTAATGAACGGTTAAACTTTACTTTGTCTTTAATTTCCAGGGAGGCAATTTAGCCTTTGGTTAAAACCCAGTGCTGTAATCCTACAGATCCGAGTTTGAACCCAACAACTCCAAATTACTCACCATGTGACACTAAGTAAATCAGATAACCTCCATTCTTGTGCATAAAGGAAAACTACACCCTCACATCTTGTAAATTTTATTTGTTTTCATGTCAGTAGGCAACCATTTCCATGTAGCTGTTATACATATACTGTATGTTTTTGCTTTAGTTTACTTTCACTGTTCATACTAGTCCCTCTAACTATCCTGGGGTCTCCATTTTCTGGTTGTTGAAGACTCATTGTCCCTGAGAAATGCATTAACATATGAGAACATGTTTCAGCATCCTTTACACGACACAGTATGCCTGTCTGCTTAATTATAGTTGAACAAAACAAGTTGCAGCGAGGCGTGAAATGCCACATTGACCTTCAGTTAGCTTTGCAAACTGAGTTGCAATATAGGGGGGGTTCCCTTTAAATTGCATTCATTTTGTGTGTTTCATGAGAGTTTTTTCAAGATATTTGTACTTTCAGCATAGAGATACATGGTATAAATGGGTGATGTGACCTCATGATCTCATATGCTAATGCACCTCTCATGGATAATGAGATTTCAACTACCATAAAATGGAGATCCCAAGGATAGTTACAGAAGACTAGCACGAGCAATAAAAACAAGCTAAGGAAAACACATATATCCCTAACAACTACAAGAAAAGAGTGGTCTGTTGACATGGAAACAAATAAAATTTACAAGATATGAGAATGTAATTTTCCTTTATTAATGTTCAGGTAAGAATGATACCACAAAATGTTCTTGTCAGGGGCATGCCTTGACTGGAACATTTCATGGATGCATAAATGGTTCATAACTAAGTGTGTTTTCAATAACATTTTATATTCCAATACCATCTGATATGGATTGCCACTCTGGTGAAACTAGAACTGAAAAATAAATTTTTTTGGAAAAAAAAATGTTTTAAGTTCTTGGTTAGATTTTTACCTTGGTCTCGTACTGAAAAATATAAGAATTTTATAATTCTGCTTGGAATTTGCTTGCTAACCCATCATCATCATCATCATCCAGCTCACCATTGAGCAGCATTAACGTGAATGGAAACTCCTGTGGTGAAAAGGTTAAGCCGCAACCATTAAAGCTCATGACTTTGGTTTTAATCTCAGCTGGGGCTGATACATTACAAGCAGAGATGCTGGGAAGTAAAACTTAGGTGGTGAAGATGTGGCAAAGTGGTGATCTTCATGCTTTGTGAAGGTTGGGCAAATTGTCACCAAATTGGGCATGTCAGCAAAAACCTTCATGAAACATGGCAAAGGACCTTCGCTGGCAAAGTTGTGCCTTAACTGGCTCATATGTCCCACTGCCAAATGCAGTGGACCCTGCGGGCAAATCACTGAACAGAAGAAAAAGTTAAAGTAATCTTTTTTCCCCTCCCTCATAGCACCTAAGCTCCACCTCACATTTCTCCCTCCATGGTCCCAATAAAATAAAATAACATTCCTTTCCTCCCAAACCCCTTAGCATTCCAAATCCCCCTCCATCCCTATCACAGAAATAATCAATGTTTTTATGACACCCCTTTACACAAGTCTTACTCTCATCCATTCAAATGCCAGCTGGTTGAGGTGGTGTGAAGAGGGCTGAAGTGGTTGCAATTTCCAGAAAGAATTCTCATTTTTTTTAAGTGAGCACACTCAAGAGGGAGGGGGAGTTGGGGTGCAAAGAATGACTGAGAAAGGGGATATTTCATTATTATCAGGACCATAGGAGGGAGAGGAGGTTGGGATGCTGAGTTGGTTAGGGGAAAGGGGTATTTTATTATTATCAGGACCATAGGAGGGAGAGGAGGTTGGGATGCTGAGTTGGTTAGGGGAAAGGGATATTTCATTATTATCAGGACCATAGGAGGGAGAGGAGGTTGGGATGCTGAGTTGGTTGGGGAAGGGGTATTTCATTATTATCAGGACCATAGGAGGAGAGGAGGTTGGGATGCTGAGTTGGTTGAGGAAGGGGTATTTCATTATTATCAGGACCATAGGAGGAGATGAGGTTGGGATGCTGAGTTGGTTGAGGGAAGGGGTATTTATTATTATCAGGACCATAGGAGGAGAGAGGTTGGGATGCTGAGTTGGTTAGGGGAAGGGGTATTTTATTATTATCAGGACCATAGGAGGAGAGGAGGTTGGGATGCTGAGGTTGGTGGGGAAGGGGATATTTCATTATTATCAGGACCATAGGAGGAGGGGGTTGGGATGCTGAGTTGGTTAGGGAAGGGGTATTTCATTATTATCAGGACCATAGGAGGAGAGGAGGTTGGGATGCTGAGTTGGTTGGGGAAGGGTATTCATTATTATCAGGACCATAGGAGGGAGGAGGTTGGGATGCTGGGTTGGTTAGGGAAGGGGTATTTCATTATTATCAGGACCATAGGAGGAGAGGAGGTTGGGATGCTGAGTTGGTTAGGGGAAGGGGGTATTTTATTATTATCAGGACCATAGGAGGGAGAGGAGGTTGGGATGCTGAGTTGGTTAGGGGAAGGGGGTATTTTATTATTATCAGGACCATAGGAGGGAGAGGAGGTTGGGATGCTGAGTTGGTTAGGGAAGGGGTATTTCATTATTATCAGGACCATAGGAGGAGAGGTTGGGATGCTGAGTTGGTTAGGGGAAGGGGGTATTTCATTATTATCAGGACCATAGGAGGGAGAGGAGGTTGGGATGCTGAGTTGGTTAGGGGAAGGGGGTATTTATTATTATCAGGACCATAGGAGGGAGAGGAGGTTGGGATGCTGAGTTGGTTAGGGGAAGGGGTATTTTATTATTACCAGGACCATAGGAGGGAGAGGAGGTTGGGATGCTGAGTTGGTTAGGGGAAGGGGATATTTCATTATTATCAGGACCATAGGAGGGAGAGGAGGTTGGGATGCTGAGTTGGTTAGGGGAAGGGGATATTTCATTATTATCAGGACCATAGGAGGGAGAGGAGGTTGGGATGCTGAGTTGGTTAGGGGAAGGGGGTATTTATTATTATCAGGACCATAGGAGGGAGAAGAGGTTGGGATGCTGAGTTGGTTAGGGGAAGGGGTATTTCATTATTATCAGGACCATAGGAGGGAGAGGGGTTGGGATGCTGAGTTGGCTGAGGGAGGATATTTCATTATTATCAGGACCATAGGAGGGAGAGGAGGTTGGGATGCTGAGTTGGTTAGGGGAAGGGGGTATTTTATTATTATCAGGACCATAGGAGGGAGAGGAGGTTGGGATGCTGAGTTGGTTAGGGGAAGGGGATATTTCATTATTATCAGGACCATAGGAGGGAGAGGAGGTTGGGATGCTGAGTTGGCTAGGGAAGGGGGTATTTTATTATACTGGGACAGTGGAGGAAGAGGAGGTTGGGATGCTGAGTTGGCTAGGGAAGGGGGTATTTTATTATACTGGGACAGTGGAGGAAGAGGAGGTTGGGATGCTGAGTTGGCTAGGGAAGGGGGTATTTCATTATACTGGGACAGTGGAGGAAGAGGGATGGGATGAGTTGTTACAAAGCATGTGGCGACCATTGTTGCTGAGCAGCTAGTGAAGCACCTAGAGATTAACAGCATCCTGGAGCCATTCTAGTTTGGTTGTCACAGGTGTCACAGCATGGAGACAGCCCTTGTCAGAGTATATAAAAATCATTATCTGGCAAGGGATAGGGGAAAGGTCTCTATCTTGATCCTCCTTGATCTTTCCTCAGCTTTTGACACAGCTGACCAACAGGTGATGGTAGAGAGCCTGGATATCCATGCCAGTTGCCTTGAACCATTCTCAGATGGTTCTAGTTTTTTCAAAGGAATAGAGTAATCAGTGGCTATTTCTTTTCCTTATTGTCCACAGTTGTGTTGGATGGTGTATTCAAGGGTCTTTCCTGGTACCCCACTGTTTGTGGTGTACATGCTGTTGCTGGGTGAGATTCTTAAGTGATATAGCATGGGATTTCACTGTTATGCAGGTGATATCCAGTTGTATCTGTCTTTGGGTTTTGACAGGGAAGAACCGTGCTGTTGTTAGAACAATGCTTTGTGTATCTCAGAACCAGGATGGTTTCCAGTTGGTTGGCGATTAATCCAGTCAAAATGGGACTGTTCCTAGTTGGTTCAGATAGGCAGATTTTGGCACCGAGGAGTTTCCTCAAGTTGTTTTGTTTTTGACAGGGTGCAGCTTGATGCAGCTGAGGAAGCCTGTAATCTAGAAGTAGTCAATGGCAGAAGGCTGTACTTAAATTCTCAGGTGTCGGCTGTTGTTAAGGGCTGCTTTTATTCATTTGAAGAACATTACTAGGCTGTATCCATATAATATCTTGATTTTGCTGATCTTGTATAGTACAGTTACACATGCTTTTGTGTCCTCTAGAATGGACAATTGCAATGTGCTTTATGCGAGCTTCCTGGGGCTGTCAGATTTGCCATCTGCAGCTATTCCAGAATGCGGCAGTGAGGCTTCTGACTTCTGTTTGGTAGTCAGCTGTTACACCTTTGCTATCAGCTCTAGGCTGGATGGCAGTTAGATGGTGAACTGTCTTCAAGGTACTTGTGTTGACTTACAAAGCACTGAATGACCTTTGCCTCCAATACCCCCGCAGACTCTTGATCCCATTCATGCCTGGTAAGGTGATAAGGTACCTGGAACAAGAGCTGCTCAGGGTTCCTCCATCATTTTTGAAGTCTGCTGGTGACTCTGCTTATTTGGTGGCTGCCCATGTTCTGTTCAACTCTCTCCTAGCAGTCCTGTTTACTTCCTTGACTGTATTTAAATGGAAATTAAAAAATATCTGAGTCAGGCCTTTCTAGGCCATACTTAAACCAGTCACTGTCTGTTGTACAGACTGTTATTCATTATAGTTTGTCTGCACTTAGAACGTTAGAATGCAGTGTTTTAGAATGCTTTATTCCAACTACTTTCTCCATCTCTGACCTCTGGGGTGGGTGCTTAATAAGGACTACTAATACTACCATTACAGTACTTGTACTTCTTCTACTATGAGGTTGTGGCAAGAGTTCTAATATTTTTGAATGATTTTAAACTGCCGCTATGCTTCACCAACAAAGTGCCTGTAAAATGGAGCTGGCCATTCACTATAGACAAACTTTGTATCATTTTCTCATGTGAACATTACTCTTTGCGAGGGGTGAAATTCATGAAGTTTCTTAACTTTGCTACAAAGATGATACGAAGTGTAGTTTTCAGATTTTGCCCATCTCTAATTGCAAGCTACATAAAAACTAAGTCTCCATTAACAGGAACATTGCATGGTACCTGTACTATCACATCATGCTCAACTTGCTTCTAATTTCTGATAAAAATAACAATTTGCTTAGTCTCAGAGCAATCTTTAGAGCTTTACAAAATATATTTGGGGCTCACACCCCTAATAAATACCCTTAGCAATGCCTCTAAGTTTTGATAGGATGTTCATTTTAATAATTTTGATTCTTTTCTACCACTGGTAATGGTGGATTTATCCATTTATCGAAATCCTTTTCGGTTTTTGTCATTGTACAGTATACACCACATTATTGGAACACAGTTTAGTGGGAATGAACAGGATGAATGCCAGTTTTTGAGCAATGTTTTCCAATGGGCTTGTTTCTTGCTTAATAGAGATGCTAATGTTCTTCAATTCCAGATAGCCAGGGAATTCTTTCTGATACCCACAAGTGCTCATTTGCTCCTACTATTCCCTGATCAGGTCTGAGAACTGCTAATTGACAGCTGTTGAACAAATAAAAGCTGATATACACCATCTCTTATAAAAGCTGACATACATCCCCATTATTGTAACTCACAGCATGGCATCCAGATGAAATGAACAGTCCCTCTCTGATCCTATTAAAGTGATGGAACCTGTTGAGAACAGAGCCTCACTGTCTGCTGCTGCTTCCCACTCCAGCCTCTCCAAAAGTCAAGCCAGCAGGATCATTTAGAATTGTGAACAGATTCTGACCGCATAGAGATCAAATGCAAACCCTCACCGAAAATGCAAGCATGAGGGAAAGATAGCATTTACAAGCATGTAGCAGAAAAAAATAATAAAAAAGACACATAGTAAAAAGCATTAATCACAACACTTTTCTGAATGGTTTATTTACTTGCAATAGTGAACTTTATTTTGACAAGACACCTACTTAATCAGGATGAAACACTGTCCACAGTGCCATCCCAATTAAATAGATTTCACTGCACCACAAAAGCTTTCATGTATAAAATGAGGAAATTTTTTTGCCAAAAGACACCTAAATAAGTTTAATGTTTAAAAAGACATCTATATTTTTATTTTATTACTTTATGCTCATTAGTGACAGGTAAAGATATTTGATTTGTTTTCTGGTTCAGCCTGGAACACAGTTTTGGATTTACCCTTATTTCCTTAGTATCCTGATACCTTTCCAAACTTAATGGTTTCCTTCAAAAAAGCAGGTACTAAATTAGAGATATCTGATAAGTATATAGCAGATTTGCAATGGTCTGACTCAAAATATGCAATTTATCTTAAAGTGTAATGGTGCAGGTGGGCACAAGTGGTAGAGCCAAAAGTCAGTTATAAAACTCTTGCCCTTCACAAGCAATGATAAACTACATATTTTGAGTAAGATCATTGCATATTCAGTGTATACAACATCTGTTTACAAGCTGAACTTTTAAATCTACTTTTTGAAGATTTAACTTTTTCTGTTTGATATGAGCTGCTGGCTTCAGTGCTGTACTAATCAATTGTGATGTCATCAGCATTGTGAAAGCTGCTCTCTGGTTGGGTCATGATTATATTGTGATGATACTAACTTTCAAGATATCCACTGAAACAACAGTAACAGCAACACATTTTTGATATCTTGCTTTTCCTGCTGTCATCAGCCAATATGTCACTTTTATCTTGTAAATTGTACCCTTGCTCCTGTTGTATAAATTAATATATCATCTGTGTCCAGCAGTATTTTTGTTCTTCCCCATAGTTATCATTTCCTTATATATTTTTGTTAGGAACTGGAATGCCCAAAGGCTCTATAATTAGTTCAAACAGTAGGGGAGCTAAAGGGCATTCTTATTTTGCACCTTTCAATACTGTAACAAGAAACATAGAATTTGATGGCAGATAAGGACCGCTTGGCCCACCTAGTTTGCCCATTTCCCTACATGATGGATAAGCTGCAGATCCTAGTTAACCAACAGCTTACTTCCTTCTACCCCCCACTAGAATTATAGAAACATAGAATTTGACAGCAGATAAGGACCACTTGGCTGACCTAGTCTGCCCATTTATCCAGAATCTATTTGAGCTTATTTGATTTGTGCAGTTCTGTTTGTTTTCAGTGCTTTTTCTTGCTGGTGCAGGCTATCCTCTGACCTGTCTCTCAAGCCCCATCACCTGATTCCTCAGGGATTTACCATCCTTATCCTGGACATGTTCCTCCATGGGCTTACCCCCCCCCCCATGGTGGGAGTATGCCAGTCAAGCAACAAGGAAATTACTAGCCACACAGAAAAGACTCTTCAGTACAACATTCTTTTATTGTTCTTGAACTCATACAAAGGCCCACTACTTCAAAGTCCGATGTTTCACCTTAAAAAGTTTCCTCAGGGAGTTAGAGCCTACAAGAGATTTTTAAAATACATATTATGAATTTTAAAAGTACACATTAATGAATGATATATCACTAATAAATATCAACTTATTGACCAAAATCTATCTGACACCACGTACCTCTCATCCACTATAAAAAGTGAATCTTGGACTTCTGGTGATGTCACTGCGGTATGCAGTAGCATTGTTACACAGCTCCGTGAACCCCTCCATTAAAAGGTAATTTTTTATCACACTCTGCTGTTGTAAAGTGGCAGATTCTGTAGCGGATAGTATTATTTGCTATGGCAACTAGGAACAAACCCTGATTGGCAACTGGAGAGAGCCTTAAACAACAGAAATTAAACTTAGCTCCCCAGTCTCAAGCCAAGAGCAGCACATCCGAGAGGCCTCCTGACACGGTCGAGCCTGACTCAGAAAGTGGAACTGAAGAAGAGGAGGAAGAATTCACGATCACCTCCCAGCAACTTTGCAGAGAGCTCTGACATCTCAACCAAACACTAGAGAAAATCCAGACTGAAGCTGGAGAAAAATGAGGGAAATCAAGTGACAGGGAAAGCAAATTCAAAGTGTGGAGGGGCAACTCACCGCATGCTCTGAATCCATCAACCTCCACAATGGAGCCATTCTCCAACTTCATGACTGCTTGCAATTCTTACTAAACAAAATTGATTTTTTTTTAGCCACAGTAACATGATATGTTCAAATGGTAAAATACTTTAGCTGGCCAACAGCTCTTGATGTTAAGTGGCCTAGTTGTAAGTAAAGGCATTACATAGCCCTGACCGTACTATTTCTTTTCGGTTTAATGCTGCATAACTAAGCGAGCTTGGGTGGCTCTTCTGTTATTTGGTTACATAGGAGTTTAACATGAGATTCCCCAGACTCTTTGAGGAATTAAACACTAGCACCAAAGAGACATTAAGTTATGGCCACAGTGTTGGGTTAATGGCTCTTCATTCATTTTATACTCTTGACATTGAGTGAGGTGGGGGGATAAAGTTTGAGACCTGTTCACAGAGTGTAAAACAATTAGAACAGGAGCGGGCTTGGTCCGGGGGAGGAACAGCTAGTTCATTACTGCTGGCCGACCTGATGGATTGAAGTGCTCCTGCTCCATTCTGGGAGATCTGGGGGAGGGGGCAGAACTGGGTTAAATCTGAATGGCATTGGTGAAACCACATTTGCTGCACCAGACTGAAGTGTTTTGGGTTGTGTAGCTTAGTGCAGGATTCAATCCTGTACATCCCATTACTGCTGGATATCTCAAGTGTGATGGGACCATGGTGGCACCTTTGAAGGGTAGTAACATAGTTGTAGATTTTATGAAGTATGACTGAGTCATACCCCAGGTAATGTTTACTTTTCTTACATTTTACTGTTTAATTGTTCCTACATGTCTGGACTCACTGGCTGCATGTTCTCCCCTCCCCCCTACCTCCCATGGCCAAGGGCTTGAGTCGCGGTATAGTGGCTGGGGCGGGGCTCTCAGAATGCAAAATGGCATAGTTATTCCTGATGGATAGTTTAAATATTGTTACTTATAATATTCATGGGCTTAACAGCCCTATCAAATGGGGCAGGCTTTTACAAGAGCTGGGAAAGATGGACGCCCATATTGCATTGTTACAGGAAACCCATCTTACAGACTCCATGGATCAGAAGCTACGCCATAAGTGGGTAGGCTCTGTATATGCTTCTACCTACCAAGCACATCCACACCAGAGAGGCACTGTTATTCTGATCCACAGTGACTGCCTCATACAGGTGGAAAAAGTGGAACTGGATTCAGAAGGCAGGTATGTGAAACTGCTCGTCCATTATAAGGACATCCCATGCATAACAGTGAATATTTATGCCCCTAATGAAGATAAAGCGGCATCCCACTTTATTAAAAGTGTTCTGTTAGAGATTATGGATCTCAATAACTGCCTTTGCATCCCGGGAGGAGATTTCAATACTATTTTGTCTCTGACTCTTGACAAACATGTGAGAGCCATAGGGTCCAAGATAGGAGCTGCGTGATCCACTTTAAAGAGCTAGTGTACTGCCTGGAAACTGCCTACAATTAATTGTAACTTTCAGATGTAGTCAGCTATCACTTCTTATATCTCAAGTATTTTTTCTTTTCTGTTTGCTAATTAGAAGATTTTCCACCTGGCAGTACTGGGGTGATGTGTGGAGCAGCACTCTGTTGGGTGGAAAAAAAATCAGTTCTGTTCCTCCCACTACATCAACACTGAGACCACACTGACTATGATATCACTAGTAACCAATGAGAACCATTTCTCACTGCCAGGTTTCACTTTCACATGAAGCAGCAGGAACTGGCTCTCTCTGGTTACTAGTGATGTCACATTTCCTGCTTTTTAATTGGTAGCTTGTGAAAGTCACTGCTCAGGTAGCAAGGATTGTGGTGCCTGAAGGTGTTTAGTCACATTGGTCATGGTAATACCTCAACTGATACAAGACAATCAAATAAGATTCATCTCGGGGTGGTTCCTCTCAGATAATATCTGGTGGCTCCTCAATATTATTTCCACTCAGAAGTCATAACAAGTATTCCAGATAACCATTTCTATGGATGCAGAAAAGGCATTTGATAGGGTTAAGTGGCAATTTTTAAAATCATCCATGGAAAAAATGCAATTCGGCCCTAAATTCATGACAGTTATTACTCAGTTATATAAGAATCTCAAAGCCCTGGTAAGAGTAAATGGTATTAGTTTAGAGATTTTTCCCTTGTCTCGAGGTACCTGGCAGGGATGCCCCCTGTCCCCTGTCCCCTCTCCTTTTTGCCCTGAGTCTGGAATGACTGGCTACTAAGGTACAGAGTAATCTGGGTATACGGGACATAATGGCGAGGGGAATCGAGTGGAAATTGTCCCTATACACAGACGATTCCATATTTTTTATTTCTTCCCCATAGACTTCTGTGCCTCTCCTGATGTAGACATTACAGTCCTTTGGCTTGCTTTCAGGCTATACGATTAATTTATCCAAATCTGAAGCCCTGGTGGTCAGTGACAAGGCTCCTAGCCAATTCAAAAAGACCTTCCCATTTAAGTGGGCCCCTAGGAATCAGATTAGATACCTAGTTATTCAGGTATCTGTTGGCTTTTCAAAACTTTTTGCCATTAATTAGGAACAATTGTGGGTGGTGGCTCAGTTGTCTGTACTCTTTATGTGGGCCAAGCAGAGGACCTCCTCACAGTGGTATCAGATTGAAGATGCTGTCCTGGGAGACGGACCTCTATTCACCCTGGCCTTAACCGAGGTTCCCCTAGAATATACAAGAACAATAAACAATGGGTGGGTTAAACATGGTTTATATATACTTAATAGGGTTAGGAGGCTCACACACACCCCTGCTGGTGTGGATCCTCTGTCCCTTATTCAGCATGAGTCAGAGTTCTTTCCTCTCATTATGGACCAGAACCATGCCAGATGGGAAGCACATGGGATCTCTAGGTTTACACAGTTCGTAGAAAAGGATAAGTCTATATATTTTCAAATAACAAAGGACACATTTAACTGACCCAACAGTGAGTTTCTAAGATACATGCAAGTGCAGCACTTTATAGACTCTGAAGATCACTTGTTTTGGCTCACTAGGGTGCTTACAGGATGGGAAACATTCTTGTACAGCATGGTGAGGATAGCTAGCCTGTCGAAATATAATTCAGAGATCCACAAACTGTTGCTTCAGAGTGCTGGGGGCTCCTTGCATGCCCATAGAGAGGCCTGAGAAAGAGAGGCAGACATAATCATTAGTGAAATTAACTGAACCCATAGAAAGAAATGGGTCTGGAAGGTAATCTCAGCACCAGTATTGCATGAGTTTTTTTGGAAGGTTTTAATTCAGTACTTTCATATCCCAATTATTACACAGCCTTATAGCTTCACTAAGTTGGTAGCCTGCTGGAGGACTTGTGGCCTGACAGGGAATCACTGGTATAATTGTTGCCCAGAGCTACAAGATCAGTGGAAGGAAGTGCAAATAGCAGTACAAGACATTACAGGAATACTCATTCCCTTAACCTTTGAGGAGTGAGTTTTGGGAATCCCCACAGCAATACACCAAAAGGCAAGACACGGGGCCTTTGACCTTGATAGCAGTAGCTCTAAAATGCCTCACAGGGAAATGGCTCCAGCCAGAGCCCCAACTCTGGGGGAATGGGTGCGAAGGATCCAAGAGGTACTCATGTAGGCTCTGACAGCTAGGCTTCGATTACATTTTCATAAGTATGAAGCAAGGTGGAGGGGCTTGGTGGTTAGAAAGGGAGGAATGGGAGACCTATGCCTCAACTCCAGAGTGATCATGAGGCAAAGGGGTAGTTGCGTTCTCTGTCATATCCTTTGGCATCACACATTAGGATAGGGGTTCTTGGACTCAACTCACCTGAGACAGTGTAATGGGAATCACTGGGGTAATGGTCAGAGCCTCACACAGAAGAGAGAGGATATGTATACTTCAAAACAGTAATAAAAAACACAATGGGGAGGATTTAGTGTAGGTACATGCGGCCAATTGTTGGGCCTCTGTTTTAGTCCAAGGTTTTCTAGTTTTTCAATGGTTATTTCTTTTAACAGTAAGGTTATTTGGTAAAATTCATTGCCGGGTAACTGGGTGACTTTTTGATATACTTTGTTACCTAGTTAATGACAGCCACAAGTATGCCTTTTCTATGTTTGTATACTGCAAGCTGAATTAGTCACTCATAACTGAATAGAAAATAGTTGGTATGAGATGGAAGCTACTGAAGTTAGAGAAATCTATGATCTGTTGTTATTAACTTGCTTAATTCTTCATGCCCTATATGGGTGTATGTATGAAATACCTTTGTAGGATTTTATGCAAT
Organism: Neoceratodus forsteri; assembly: GCA_016271365.2. Classification (NCBI taxonomy): domain Eukaryota; kingdom Metazoa; phylum Chordata; order Ceratodontiformes; family Ceratodontidae; genus Neoceratodus; species Neoceratodus forsteri. Next base: position 1,527,210,039 of record CM028131.1, read on the forward strand.
AAAGCTGAGTTAAAAAAAAAATTGAATCTTTTCATTTTTTATTTATAATAAATTGGATAGAAGAAAAAAAAGACATACATATTTTAACAACTACTTGTCATATAAGATACGACACTACACATAATTTTGTGCTTCACATTTTTAAAACTGTCTATTATTTGTTCAATTTAAATATACTGGAATACTTAATATTACTACCCTTTCATGTTACTAAATAGATAGCCACCATGCTCTAGTGTAAATGTTTACACACAACATATGGTTTGTCTCAGCACCTTAGTACCATGTTTTATCTACAATGCACTACCTATAAAAAGTTGCTAAAGAATTGTTTCAGTGTTGAAACACGAATTCCACAGTGTGGTCAAGTAACATGTGGATAAGGTGCTGAAACGAACCAGATAATATTTATAAAGTTTATATTAGAGCATGGTGGCTATGTATTTAGTGAAATGAAAGGGTTGTAGTATTAAGTATTCTAGCATATTCAAATTGAATGATTACTAGACATACTGTAGTTTCAAAAATGTGAAGCAAAAAATATGTGTAGTAAAGTATATGACAAATAGCTATGAAATGAGGCAATACAGCAGAGTGGATGAGAGGTACGTGGTGTCAGATAGGTTTTGATGAATAAGTTTATATGTATTAGTGATATGTCATTCGTTAACACGTACTTTGAAAATTCATAATATGTGTTTTAAAAATTTCTTATAGGCCTTAATTCCTGGAGGAAGCCTTTTAAGGCAAAACAGTGGACTTTGAAGTAGTGGGATTTTGTAAGAAATCAAGAACACTAACAGAATGCTGCATTGAAGAGTCTTTGTTGCATGGCTAGTAATTTCTTTGTTGTTTGAATTTTGCTCTGCATACTAAAGGTTTGTGTATGTGGAGCCCCAGCTGGCATCCCTGAAAGAGGTATTCTTTCTTTGGCTACAAACGTAAACAACTTTATGTACCTTGATATTATGGTGTTTGCCTGCATATTATGGTAGTTGGTGGATGGTGCTATCTTTTTGAACCTGGGTCACTGGCACTGTAGTGGTGGCACTACTGCTGGGCAGCCAGGCCAGCCATGATTTGCACAGTTCTGTAGTTATTTATGTCTGTGAGTAGTTATATAGCAGGTCAATCCACATTCTAAAAGTACAACCAACATTTATTTTTATTAGTACAGCTTAGTGTTGCTTGGATAGTAGCAAATCCAATCTGATTGATCACTGTTGGATAGGTAAAAAAATTTAAATCTGACCTGGCCAGATCTCAGATTTTCATTTGGACTGGATATATAATAACCAATCAAAAATCCAATGTATGCTAACATCCCACTCGCTACTTTATTTTCTACTGTGTTCTTCTTTTTCCAGTACTTCTGAACTCGGTGAGCACTGCTAGGGCATACTGTCCTAGCCAGGGCTAACAGTTTTGATGGCTCGCTGATGCTGTCTTCCGGGCTCCTACTGTGAGCCGGTGAGTTTGCTGCCTAAAAAGAGAAACAGAGAAAGAGTGAGAAACAGTTATCTTTTAGTTGCCATAAGCCTGTAACCACAAACCCTCCCTCATGACGGAAGTGTCTTTTTTGGCGCTTCTAGTCTTTAGCCAGCAACCACAAACCCTTCCTCATGAGAAAAGTGTCTTCTTTGGTTCTATGGTGCCATTCTGGGAAGTGCTAAAAAAAAATGCACTTTCCTAGAGCCAATATGATTACTTACTCTCAGGTTCACCAATTTTATTTGGGTGTCTGGCCTTTCACAAACTCCTGACAAACATTGCCAGACAGACATACTGTTGTTCTCATTCATAGTTGTATCTGTTATTGGTTCCACATTCAGTGGCATAAAATAACTTTTTACCTGGGCCTGTGGGTCAGTGAAAACATCTGGTGTCTCCTCAGTAGTGATGGTCATAGACACTGGCCCAGATATTCAAAAGGGTTGTGCATGGCGCAACAGTATTGCGCCATGCACAACCCACTGATGCGCCCCGGCACGATATTCAAAAGGGAAAAGTGCACCTGTGAACCAATGGGCATACAGCCCTACTGAGCTGTCAGTCGGCGGGTGGCAGGGTGGCAGGCGGGTGGGATGCTGCCACCTGCCGGCTGACTGGGGGGAGCGGGGCGTAATCTTCAGGATAGATGCCCGCGATTGGGCACATAGAGGTCCACTGGACCACCAGGGATATAGGAGGTTTTTTTTTTTTACACAAATGCCCATGATTGGGCTGCAAGGGACGTCGGTCCCCAACAGCTGCTGCCTGGCAGAGCGCCAGGTGCAAGTCCTTGGGGATCAGTGCACCTGCATGCTAATGGCATGCAAATGGCCCCCTGTGCACCTTGCATAAATTATGGCCCCATTTGCATGTCCCCTTTTGAATATCGCAGGTGCTGTGCATGGCGCAATGGCACTTGCACTAGCGCATCTCCATGCTCCACTCTGGCCACTTGCACTGGTGCAGTGCCACTGCATCATGCACAGTGGGGGTGGCCAGGGTGTGATATTCAAAGCTGCTGCGCAATAGCGCAGCTCCGTTGAATATCACCCAGGCCACACCCCGGCGCAACAAAGTTGAGCTGTGCCCAGGCTTGTGCCACAGCCTGGCGCAGTTTGAATATCCCAGCCACTGTGTTTTACCCTGTTACCTCCCAATATTTCACCTTGCTGCAGCACATCTTCTGCTACCTGCCCATCATTCTCTGTAGCTGCTGCAGTTTGTGTAGATATATCCATCATCTTTTCCAGGTCAAGTTCTCTCTCGGGGACATTCCCCTTCTTGTTAGCAACTGCCGGTCTGGCGTCTGTATGCTTGCAGAATATTGGAGCTGGTAAAGTTTATTTAACCACATCCTTCTGCAAGTTCCGAGACACAGGGACTTCAGATACAGTTTCTTTACTGGTCACCGGCATTTTGTTACTCTTTTCCCCTTCTTCAGTAAACCAGTGGTCACCGTTCTTAGCATTTAAAGCAGCTGCCCGATGCTGCATGGTTACCTCTAGCTGCTGAATTGACTTATCGGGAGAAGTCACTAAGTTTGTTTATCTTTTCGGTGGCATTGTAAAGCCATAGTTAAAAAGAGTTTCACTGGTTTCACCCTCTTTATTAATTTTCTCCAACCGCTGTTCAAAACCTTGCATGTCTCCATGCAAATGCCATGGTGTATGTTAGTAGCACACCAAAGGGGGAGGAGTAGAGCTTGTCTCCATCAATGGCCCACTTCATCTATTTGGGTGTGACCCCATCTGTCATAGCAGTTGTACTGCTGTAGATCTCAGGGAATGGTTGGTATACCTTTTAGAGAGCTGTGCTTCAGCACTCATCCTAGGCATCATGTTGGATATCAGGTTAATCCCCATTGGCTGTCTCATGCACCAGGTGGGAACGGTGTCCAGGAAATGCTGAGGGAACCTTTTGGGGTGGCAGTATGGAGCTGGAGCATCTGCAGGCAGTTTGGATATACTGTATACTTCAGAAATGCTTTTACAGGGCAGTCAGGATGTTCAAGTATTTCAAACATGTAACCTCTATTTTCACATCTGTTTTGTTCTAGGAAGTCATTGTATGTTTTAGTGTGCTCGTTGTAGCACAGTGTGATATATCTGCATCCAGTTTCATCTGTGCATAGCTGAAAAAATTGTGATTTTAGATCCCTGAGGCCTTCCCTTCCTCTGCAGGCAAAAATAAACTGTATCACCACCCACACTAGTCTGACAAGCCCTGCTGCTGTGTTAGTTCAAAGTGCTTGTGATGATCATAGTTTCTGGAAGTCTGGCTCTGTCAGGGGAGGGTGATGTATTGCATGGTCTTTGTTGCATTTTCTGTATTTTTTAGTACTGACACAAAGGCATTACTGCTGTTACTTAATACAGGGTCAGTTGTGATATGTATTTCTCTCTCCACATTGGGAGAGTTTATGAATCTGTTGAGGCCAGCTCAGAGCATGGTAAAACTTGCTATGGAGTACTGCAAGCTAGCTACAGTACATACTTTGGCACAGAATGTCCAAAGTGTTGAATTTAAACTTTCACTGGAGACAGTCCTAAGATCGGTGATTTGGTTACTATGTTTCAGTCAATCATTGAAGACTGCCACTGCAAAACCTGTTGTTTTTGTTTAGTTTTCCCCCTTCAGTTTAGGCTAGTTTTGAGTGAGTGAGTGAGGGTGAGGTGCCATTTACTCACCGGAGTCACATGGGCAGGCTTTGTATTGTGTGTGTTTTTTTTTATTAAAATAGGAACTATTTTTGTATCAGTATCATCTTCCCTAAGTAGCTGTTGAATTTTGGGGTAAGCAAAAATATCACAATTTACAAAAATGTAGTCTGACATTATCGTTTTGGGTTTCCGCAGTTTTGTCTCACTCATTACTGATGTGAAGGAAATGGCAGGATTTTCAAACTTGTGCCAGGTTGGCACAAATTTATCTTGTGTACAGTGGCTGATAGGTGTCAGATCTTGTTTTTTGCCATGGTATAGTATAAATAAAAGACATTGGCACAGAGATCATTTAGTCAATCAGAGCATTGTATTTCCCTGACCCACTTTAAAATATGACTTAGAAACATCATAGCAGTACTATTACAAGTTTTAATGCCACCAGAGTTTCTATGGGGAAAAAAGTGCCCATGCAGTACATTGCCATTGTTAACAAAAAACACAATGATCTGTCAAAACATCCCTAGTGGGCTCTGTAATTTATAGAATTACTGTCACCGAAAGTACTATAAGAAGAACTATTTTGAAATTGATAAATTCTGATTAACAACAATGAGAAATACAGAAGGGGGGGGGGTTTAAAATATGGAAAAATGAAAAGGTGCTGCTACTCAGGAGATGCCATGTTGGGGACAGACGGAAATTACAAAAAATTATATAAGTCAGCACCGGTAGCCAGAATAGTTCGCCACTGCTAAAACATGGAGTGTTCTGCTTAAAAAAAGGAATAACAAACTTACTCTATTGAAGTGAAAAAATAGTGGCAATACATTTACTACTTAAAAACAGTGTGGCTATTCCCCACTAGACCTAAACATTTTGTGTCATCAATTCAATGCTTCATTAATAACTTCCCCTGTTGTGGCAATGAAATGCTGCTGCCCACATCTTCATCAGGAGTAAGATCCATTTGTTCCCTTATCTCTTTCATCGTATAACTGGCACTTGTTGGATGGTTGAGAAACATAGACTCTGAAGATTGCATCTCTTCCAGCTTGTCAAATAGGACCTCCTTCCACTGCTGTAGATCCACTTCTTCACCCAATATATTCTCCAGTGTGTTCTCAAAATACGTATCCCGCATTGTGGCAAGAAAATACTGATCCTATTCAAACATTATGTTAAGTCATCATTCTCTAACAGTGTGTGTAGAAGGGACATTGTTAGTATGATTGCCAGTGTGATTGTCAGTGTTATCTGCATTTCTTTTAGGGTTCTTCTGATAGAAACATAGAAACATAGAATTTGACGGCAGATAAGGACCGCTTGGCCCACCTAGTCTGCCCATTTTCCTACCTTACAGATAAGCTGCAGATCCTAGTTAACCAACAGCTTACTTCCTCTTACCCGCCCCTAGGACTGCCTTATGCCTGTCCCATGCATTCTTGAAGTCCCCCACTGTTCTTGACTCCACAACCTCCTCAGGGAGGCTGTTCCATGCATCCATTTGACCATTCCTCCAACCTTGCCAAGTCCCTTCTCATCCTTTCCACTCCATCTTGTGTATCAACCCTGTTGCAGATCTTTGTGTCATCTGCAAAGAGACATACGTTTCCTTCCAGTTCCTCTGCAATGTCACTTATAAAGACATTAAAAAGGACCGGTCCCAGTACTGAACCCTGCGGTACCCCGCTAGTAACCCTCCTTTCTTCACTGTGTACTCCATTTGCTACTACCCTTTGTGTCCTGTTGTCTGGCCAATTTTTTATCCAGGCTACCACCTTGGGACCCATTCCAAGGCTGGCTATCTTGCGTATTAATCTTTTGTGTGGGACTGTATCAAATGCCTTGCTAAAATCTAGGTAGGCCATGTCCACAGCCCCTCCCTGGTCTACTACTTTGGTCACTCAGTCAAAGAAATCTATTAGATTCATCTGACATGACCTTCCCATCGTGAATCCATGCTGCCTTGGGTCCTGTGCCCCACTGGCCTCTAGGTACTCAACAATTCTTTCCTTCAGAAGTGATTCCATCATTTTCCCTACCACTGAGGTCAAACTAACTGGTCTGTAGTTTCCTGCCTCTGTCCTGCTCCCACTTTTGTGAAGAGGAATCACATCTGCCCTCCTCCAGTCCTCGGGTACCACCCCATCCTCCCATGATTTGTTAAAGAGAGTAGTCAGCGATGTCACTAGTTCTACCCTTAGTTCTTTTAGAATTTCTTGGGTGAATCCCATCAGGCCCCATTGCTTTGTCCACCTTCAATTTTATTAGTTCTTTCAGAACCCTTTCTTCTGTAAATGGACTGGTATCGACCCCCATCTTCAGAGTGTTTCTCTTGTTTGGTTTAGGTAACTCCCCCTCCTCTTCCTTTGTGAATACTGAGCAGAAATATTCGTTCAGTATCCCTCCTTTTTCACTGTCACCCTCTACCCACATTCCCTCCCCTTTATTAAGCTTCAGTATCCCTCCTTTGGTCTTTCTTCGCTCCCTAATGTACCTATAAAGGTCTTATCCCCTTCTTAACAGAATTGGCTATCCTTTCCTCAGTTTGGGCCTTTTGCTATTCTGACTGCCTTCCAGCCTCTTTCTACTTTAACTGATAAAGTTCTCTGTCCTGCTCCTTCTGTGTTTCCTTATATTTCCCTGAATGCTGTCCTTTTCTCCTTAACCTTCCCTGCCACCTCTTTTGTGAACCATGGCGGTTTTTTCCTTTGTTGTGTTTTATTGATTTGCTTTACACAAAGGCTTGTTGCCTCTGTGATGGCTGTTTTGATCACTCCCATTGTTCCTCCACCCCTCCTTCTTGCCTGTTTGCTAGTGCTTTTCTGAGGCACTCTCTCATTTCCCAAAGTCAGCCCTCCTAAAGTCTAGTACTCTTGCTTTTGTATGGCTTGATTGTATGGCTGTGTTTATCGTGAACCACACTGTTTGGTGGTTGCTAGTTCCCAGATGGCTACCCACTTCTAAATCTGAGATTCTTTCTCCATACCCATTTGAAAGTACCAGGTCTAAGATTGCTCCTTCCGGTGGGTTCGATACTAGCTGTCTGAGGCATGCCCCTGTGGGGCATCAAGAATGACCCTGCTCTTGGATGTGCCTGCAGCAAAGGTGCTCCAGTTAACATCTGGCATATTCGGTCCCCCATCAACAATATCTCCTTTTCTGCCATTCTAAGAAGCCTTCTATCATTTCCTTGTCCATTCCCTCCCCCTGAGATGGGGGTCTATATACAACCCCCATGTGGATTGTGGTGCCATTTCCTGTCTCCAGGGTGACCCAAAGTGCCTCATCTGTTCCCTGTTTACTCTTTAGTTCTGTTGCTTTGATCCCTTCCTTTACATAGAGAGCTACTCCTCCTCCTCCTCTTTTACCCTCCCTGTCCCGCCTGTAGATTGTGTATCCTGATATGTTGACATCCCAGTCATGGTTCTCTGTGTACCATGTTTCTGTGACTGCCACAATATCAGGCAACCCTCTTCCATCAAGGCCACTAGTTCAGGAGCTTGTTACACAGACTACGGGCATTGGTACTCATCACCCTCCACTTTTGATAGCCTTACCCTTTTAGCCCCATTTCTGTCCTTACTGCCTTTGCCTTTTTACATTTAAATCTGTTCTGCTCCTAATAACTTCTGTACCTTGGTGTTTACCTCACTAATCACCATGTTTTGTGGGGGAGGCTTGGATTTCCCTGCTCCTTTTCAGTGCCTCCCCTCTGGCTAGTTTAAATGCTTGCCAATGAAGCATTTAAACCTCTCACCTAGGATCCTGGTTCCACCCCTGGACAGATGCAGACCATCGCACCAGTATAGGTCTGCATCCCTCAGGGTGGCTCCCCAGTCCCCAATGAAGCCAAAACCCTGAGCCCCCACCAGTTTTCAACCACTCATTGAATTCCCTGGTGAGAAGTACCTTATCTCCTTGCCATAGACAGGCAGCACCTCCGAGAAGGTTACCATATGCGCTACTTGTCTAAGACCCCTTCCCAACTCTACAAACTCCTCTTGCACTGCTCTGATCCCATTCCTAGCCAGGTCATTTGTCCCTAGGTGGACAATGACATCCAGCTCACTCCCTCGTGCAGCTCCTCTCACGATTCTGAGGATTCGCTTCCTGTCCCTCCAAGCCATGGCACCAGGAAGGCACCTTACCTTCCTCTCCCCTTCCTCCCCCATTTCTACCCCCTAATGATTGAGTCCACCACCAGGAGTTGTTTCCTTCCTCTGTGGGGTCCCATGCCACCCTCCTTTGGGTCTCCTTTGTGAAGGTTCCCAGCATCCTCCTTGGTCTCCACTGCAGGTGCCTCCATGGAGGAACCACTATCCACCAGAAGAGTGAATGAATTGTGGAGGTACAGCTGGAGGGATGCAACTCTGTTCCACCACCCTCTCCCTCCTTGAACCCACCCTGGTCCAGCCTCTCCTCTTTCTTGGCAACCTCTGGGGTAGTGGCATTGGCCCTGGTGGTCCCTGGGTGGGGAGGAGTTTCCTGAATCCTAGCCAGGTCAGCCTGGAGATGGACAACCTCCTCTCTCAGACCAGAGAGGTGCCTGCAAATAGGGCAGCATCGCAGCCTCCAGAATGTCTCCCGGAACACTGCCGCCCCACAGCCATTGCACTGCACCACTCCTATCATGTCTTATTTTGTGTCCCCTCTACTGTTTCTCTGGATGCTTACTCTCTCCTCTCCTTACAACTCTCACCCTTCCTGTTCTGGGACAGCAACTTCCTATCTTCTTCAGTAGCCTCCTTCTTCCTTGCTCAATATCAGACCACCAGTAGCTGGGGGGAGGAGGGAGTGAGCTACTTTTTCTACTTTAGGGTTGACAAAATCAATGTTTCTCTATGATCCTTTCCTTCCTACTGCCAAACAGGAAGTTCCTGTTGACAGTCAAATCCAGTGGCTATAAAAGTAGAACTGGCTTTGGGTGGGATGGAGGGTAATTAGTAAGAAAAAAGGCTAGCAACAAGAAGTTGTAATTTGACTCACCTGCTTTTATAGTGTCTAAACCACACCCCCAGGTAAGCTCTCTTTCCTCCTACTGGTTTAGCAAAGTCAGCTGATACAGTACCCTTCACTGCACATAATACACACTGACCTTCTTTCTTTTTTTAACCCTAAATAAGTCCCCTTCTACTTTTAATAAAGTTATCTGTCTACTTAATCTTAACAGACACTGACTTCTGCTGAGACATACATTTTAAATTAAGAAGAAAATGTAGCTTCTTTTAGTTAGCTGCTTTCTGCTCTACAAGCAAGGCTAGCAACAGGAAGTTGTAATTTGACTCACCTGCTTTTATAGTGTCTAAACCACACCCCCAGGTAAGCTCTCTTTCCTCCTACTGGTTTAGCAAAGTCAGCTGATCAGTACCCTTCACTGCACATAATACACACTGACCTTCTTTCTTTTTTTAACCCTAAATAAGTCCCTTCTACTTCTAATAAAGTTATCTGTCTACTTAATCTTAACAGACACTGACTCCTGCTGAGACATACATTTTAAATTAAGAAGAAAATGTAGCTTCTTTTAGTTAGCTGCTTTCTGCTCTACAAGCAAGGCTAGCAACAGGAAGTTGTAATTTGACTCACCTGCTTTTATAGTGTCTAAACCACACCCCCAGGTAAGCTCTCTTTCCTCCTACTGGTTTAGCAAATTCAGATGATACAGTACCCTTCACTGCACAGAATACACACTGACCTTCTTTCTTTTCTTTCTTTTTTTAACCCTAAATAAGTCCCCTTCTACTTCTAATAAAGTTATCTGTCTACTTAATCTTAACAGACACTGACTCCTGCTGAGATATATGTTTTAAATTAAGAAGAAAATGTAGCTTCTTTTAGTTAGCTGCTTTCTGCTCTACAAGCAAGGCTAGCAACAGGAAGTTGCTGCACAAATTCATAAAGAATGCAGATATGAAGAGGAATTATACAGAGACATGAGGACCCAGTGTCCACCTCTTAAGTGCCTGCTTCAAAAGATTCCAGGATGGTCACCAGTGAATCAACTCTTACCTAGTTATGGATAGAACCCATAATATTGGAGTTGTCAGTCTTATTTCATTTTATAACATTGTAAGAAAATGTAAGCATTCTGACTGCCTGAGAGACAAGAAAAGGGAGTGTAATTTTGAGACCTCCCTGTACTTCTTTCAGACCAAAAGGCTGTGTACCACATCAAATCACTAAGTCATTGTTTACAGTTCTGGGATTCCATTGCTGTTGAAAGGTACTACTTTATTCAACCTTGCAATAAATGTACTGTGTTACTTGTATTAACACAGTCTATTGTCTGATTTGCATAAAAATTAGAAATAAATTTTTTCTCACCCTATTACAAGTATGATAAAACTCTTCAGCGATGTATAATTATGCTGTAACAATTGCACTTTACACTCAGGTGTTTAAAGGCACTCAGTGCAAATGTCTCATGCCTAACAACACCCTTGAACCATGCAGTTATTTCCCCATAATTACACACCCCGGCATGTCTTATTGCATACACACATCCTCCTGGACTGTAATCTTCCGTTCCTGGAGCTTCAAAAGCATGTACTGTTGGATGTGCTAGTTCATCCTGTCACAACATCTTGTTTGAGTGCATGCTCTGGCAGACGTTTGTTGGTCTAGAGGCACCTCATCCCTTTTCCTGCTTTCAAGGAATGTGAGAAGTGAGTTCAGGTGTACATTACTACAGTATGTCAACAGCATCCTCAGCTAAACAGTTGTTATTAAGAAAGTCATGTACCTCCAAGCTGACACAGTGTGCTTTACATGAGCGTACTTCTCTTCAGACATTGCTTTGATGATATTGTAACTGTTGTCTGTAACAAAGATTCCTGGGTTAAGGCCATCACAGAGCTGCCAAGTTTCAAGCACCTCTTGCAGGTGATTTGAGATGTTTTCATGCCTTTGATATTTCTGGAACTTGATTGCACTGAAGGCAGCATTTTGACAGCACACGGTGGTGCTACCAGCATAACTGGAGATGAAGGTACAGTAGAGGACTGGCCAAAGCACATCTAGTGTGCAGTTACTGCCATGTAATTAAGGACATGGCCACAAGTTCACATGCCAGTGGTGATGTGCATCCTGTGACTCACAGGCTTCCTCAGAAAATAATGCACTTGCTGAGAAATCTGAACATAAATTTGTGGCATGGCCACCTGTGTGAAGTAGCGGTGGGATGGAATTTAATTATGTGACTCAACTACATGCATGAATTGGTGGAAGCCAGGGCTGGAAACAATTTTGAAGGAAAACTTATTTGCTACTATTATCTCAGCAAAGGCATTTTAATTGCCTTTATAGCTGGATAAAAGAGTAAATGTTTGCATGTCTTACAGTCCACAACCTCCTTCAGTGTCATCTGGTGATGAAATGGCACACTTTCCTTGCCTTGCTTTCTGCTGAAGGCCATTGACCTTGCACTACCCACTGATGAGCTCCATGACAGCTGTGAAACTGGTGATGATGGAAGTAGACATTTAAGGTTTGTCAACACAGGCTTGCTTGGTAAAAATTAAAATATCCTTCTCCTCGTCCACTTCCAGGTTAATGGTGTACATCTTCAGTTACTTTTCTGCTTGAGTCTTGTCTTGTGTCAGGTCTATCTATTCAAGTCAATGTTTGTTTCTAAAATGTCTGCTCATGCCAGATGTGCCTAGAGCTGCAGACAAACAGTAGAATCATGGCTGATGCTCTGTAAACAAATCATGCAGATTGCACATGAAATGTCTTTTTTGCTTTTCTCAAAGAAAAGCCACATATTGGACCTTTTAAAAAAGATGGAGTTATAGGACTTTCCCCAGTCTCATCACTAGGAGTTCCAGGTACACCTCCTTTCCTCTTCTTTCCACCAGATGACTTATTTTATTTATTTATGTCTTGATAACCCAGTGAGCAAACTGATCCAGAGGACCATTTTCAGTCACAACCTGGGCCACCAGGGTGGCAAACACAACAAACATTAATACAATACAGAGATACAATTAGAACAAAACAGGACTGCCGAATACACTTAGTATGAGGTCAAATTACATAGTACAAATATTTCATAGAAATCAGTACATACTGTGTAGTGACATACATTAAGTGGCTATGCAATATAAAAGGATTAACATGGTGATTATGGTAAAGTATTACTTGCAATGTACATACAGTCACCAGGGAGACAAGGAAATAAATACAGTTAAAATGAAGATTCAGTCTATCACCAGGAGTGATAGAGGCACAAGTTATAGACAGAAATGTAACTTAAGTTTAGTTGCAGACCCTGTTAACAGTTCAGAATAAAACAGGTAGTCATATCCAGATTGAACAGAGGAGCAGAACAGTGCAAGAGGATAGGGGCACTGAAGGTAGGGTGAGGGCATGAATAGGTGCTGTACCAGGATACAGGCCCTGGTACTACCTGGGAAACTGCTGCAGGTACAAGCAGCCTCAGCCAGGAGCCACACCCTTAAGTTTGCCTTCAATGACTGATGGGAGGGGGATGAGAGGATGGACAAAGGAAGTCTATACCAGAGGGAAGGGGCAGACACAGAGAAAGCTTTACCACCCATGGTAGTAGGAGTGTGAGGAACTTCCAGTGGGGGAATGGAGGAGACCCAGAGACTCTAAGAGACCACTCTGTCAGTGAGTAGGGAGGAGTAGGGGGACAGCTGATGGTTTCTGAGTGCATTGTCAATGAAGCTGCCCATTGTGAAGTCAAAACGATCCTGCAGAGACAGCCACCATAGGGACTGGTATAGTGAGCAGTGGTGGGTGGTAAAAGGGGCTTGAGGGACAAAGTGGCAGATGGAGTTGTATGTGAGATGTAAGTGGGTCTGTAGGGAAGAGGACACAGTAGAGTATTGGGAGGAGCAGTAGTCAAGGAGGGGCAGTTGGTTTCCTTGAGCAATGGCTAGGCAAGCTTCAGGGGACAGAAATTGATTTTGGCAGTAGGCAGCACCTACTTTTTGGTGGATTTTCATAACAGTGTTGCTGATGTGTTCGTTGAAAGTAAGGGAGGGGTCTAGGGTGAGACCTAGATATTTAAAGGCAGGGACAGTTTTGAGGGGAGGACCCTCAGAGGTGGTGATCAAGAGTGGGGTTTTTGACCTGGCTACCTTTGCTAGGAATGACTTAGAGCCAAAGAGCTAGGCCTTTGTCTTTTTCTCATTAACAAGAAGTTTTCTAGAGAGGAACCAGCTCTGTGCAGCCCCAAAGTTTGCTGTGAGGGTGGTGGACGAGGACTGTATGGAATTATTGCTGTGGTATATGACTAGTTCATCTGCATAGAGGATGGCCTTGCAAGTGATGCTTTCAGCCAGGTCATTAATAAACATAAAAAAAGTAGTGGCCCCAGTACTGAGCCCTGAGGTACACCAGTGTGGGTAGGTAGAGGAGCAAAGGAATTTTTACCAATCAAGATGGACTGGGACCTGCCTGAGAGGTAACCATGGAACCATGTGACCATGTCTGGTGAGCAGCCAAAGTTTAGCAGGGTGGAGTAGAGGAGCTGGAGGTATATGAGGTTGAAAGCCTTCCACAGATCCACAAACACTGCACCTGTGGCCCTGGCCTTGTCCATATTTCTAAGGATATGGTTCGAGAATAGTGCCAAGGCAGAGGAGGTACTATGGTGTTTGTGGAAGCCTTGCTGGAGAGGACACAGGAGGTGGTATTTTTCTGGATGATCAGATAGTTGGTGGTGAATGATTTACTCAAATAGTTTACTCAAGTGAGGAAGTAGGGAGATGGGCCTATAATTTTTGGGGATGAGGGGATCCAAGCCTTAAATATGGGTATGACATAAGCATGCTTCCAAGAGTCAGAAACTGTTGCAGAAGAAAAGGGCAAGGTTGAAAATGTAGGTTAGTGGCTTTACAATAACTGAGGAGAGCAGTTTCAGGAAGGTGAGGTATAGCCCATTGCTACCTGGGCTAACTTGGGTAGGAACTGTCTTTATCTTTAAGAGTTTGGCAGTAGTTTTTATGCCAATGACTCTAAAGTAAAACGAAGAAGCATGCACAGTACTAGGGGAGGGCTGGGAGCACTGAGGTTTGTCATATAGGTCATAGGGAGACTGAATAGGGAGCTTGCTAAGAGGGAGAGAGATCTGTAAACATTCTGTTGAAAGTGTCTGCAATTGCACCAGGTTTAGTGATGGGACATGAGGACGAATTTAGTTGTGCTGTCTGCTTGTTAGACTTAGGATTTAGGAAGGACCCTATTGAGGCTCAGAAACTGTGCTGGTTACAGAGCGTGTCTTTTTGCAAGTTGGTATAGTATTTGTGCTTTAGCAACTTAACTGCCTGCTTGCAGGAATTGTGCAGTTGTCTGTATGCATTCCAGAGCTGGGGGGAAGGATATGACTTATAGGCTTTCCAAGTTTTGTTCTTGATTTTTGTCTGGGCCAGTAGTTCCTTGGATAGCCAGTGGGTGTGCCACCTCTGACCCTTCTGGTGGTGATTGGTAAATGTTTGTCCTGAAGTTTCTGTAGGATGTCGGTAAAGTATGTGACCATAGTTGAGACACCCCTACAAAAGTAGAGTACGGACTAGTTTATAGTCCTGGAATCAATAAGAACAGAGTCAAGGCCCTGGTGGTGAAACTTCCTGAAAGACAGGAGTTTTGGGAGGGGGCTGGATTGATTTGGTGGTTAGGACAATGTAAGTAGGGGTGTGCTCACTGATGGAGTCAGACATTGTGCCAGCCTGTAGGACCAGGTCCACTCGATTTGTGATAATCTGGTCTAAGGTGGTATGGTTATCTGAGTGCATGTTATATCTTGTGGTGGAAGAGATGACTTGTTCTAATTGGTGTGTTTTTAGGAGACGTACATACTCAGGTATAGGGGTGTCAGTCCAGTTGAGGATGAAATCCCCTAGTAGGATTGTGTCTCTGGAGGGGAGATGCATACAAGGCCATCCAGAAAACTGGATAGGCCCTGGATGCCCGGGGTGGGGAAGGGTTGTAGCAGCAGTCTAGGTGAAGTTTTTTTGTGGTCCCCAGAACAATCTCAGCAATAAGCCATTCACAAATGGAAGTGGGGGAAGAGTAAGCGATTGTGGTGGCTGAGATATGGTCTAGCACATACAGTGCTACACCTCCACCCCTCTTTCTTCCTGGCTTGTTTAATCATAGTATGGAGTAACCAGGGAGTTGTTATGAGGTATCAGTGAGGTGTGGCTCCAGACAGGTCTCTGAGAGGTCCAGGATGTGTGGCTTGTATAGGGCCACCCATGCCTCAAGGTTGGAGAACTTAGATGGGAGGCTACATATATTTAGGTGTGCAATCTTGAGGTCCGTGTTACCAGCCCAGATTACATTTGTATGGTCAATGTGTGTGTGTGTTAGGGGGTCCCGGGTTGCTTCCACATCACCAGCAAGGAGAATGAGTGAGAGAAGGGGACAGGAAGGGGGGAGCCAGTGGGGGACTGGAATGTGAGGGAGTGGACATAAAAAAAGTTCAGGCAACTGATGTTTGAGGTTTGATAGGAAGGACAGTATGGCAGAGCCCATAGGGGACAACT
This sequence comes from Neoceratodus forsteri, assembly GCA_016271365.2. Classification (NCBI taxonomy): domain Eukaryota; kingdom Metazoa; phylum Chordata; order Ceratodontiformes; family Ceratodontidae; genus Neoceratodus; species Neoceratodus forsteri. Next base: position 1,527,225,709 of record CM028131.1, read on the forward strand.
CATGCCAAGGTGTGCTGGGAGTGGGGTTAGTTGGTTTAAATGATTCTGTAAAGGATCGTAGGCCAATTTGATCAACGACCAGGATGGTGGCTGAGAAGTCAATCATCATTAGTAGCCCAGTCAAGGAGCCGAAGGTAAGGAGGATTACGTGATTATTCATTTTCCAAGTGACTACTTAGAGGTGGGCAAACAATGAGGTGCAAATAATAAGTTACACTCTAGTGGGGAGAAAAAATAACTTCAAGTGCCAGAATAGGTGCTTGCTGCTTTAAGAGGTGTCAGTAGTAATTTGTACTGGGCAGGAAAATGATGACTGGGGGGGCAGAGAGCATTTAAAGAGTGCCAGGGTTGGGGGATGGTGGGTGGTGTTGAAAAATCAAGTCCAAAACCAGTACAGTTCCCTGGCAGAGGGTCCCGAGTAGCTGTGCTGGAAACAAACATGCTCCAATTTTCAAAGGAGCCTTGTGGATAAGCGTATTGGCTGGGGTAACTGGTGCTGTCCAACCAGAGTCCTGCAAGTGAAGCCACAGAGAAGGCACTTGAGGAAATTACCTTAGCCAGGCAGGGGTCTGAGAAAGAGCTGGGGAGAGCAAAGCAGTGGTGGCCACAGCAGGGAAGCAAACTGTGCCATCCTCTTGGAGGTTGGCAACCTGGTCAGGGCCCAGATGATCTGGGGAGAGACAGAGAAACAGCAGAGAATTAGAGCAGCAAAATAACAATGGATGTGGGGTGGGAGAGGCCAGGGGAGGCAGAAACAGTTTGGGTAGGAACCAGAGGACAATTACCTGCCTAAATGGCTGATAAACAGTGGGTGTGGATTTCACAAAGAGTGAGAGGAGCAGGGGGGAGGATTAGCAAGAGAAAGGAGAGGGATAGCAGAGCAAAATCACACAGTAAAAAATACAATTAATTTTAAGGCAAGCAGTTGAGCATAACAAACAATTTCCCCAGGACTAGCTGCAGCAGAAGCTGAAAAATCAAGTCCAGATCCAGTACAGTTCCCCAGCAGAGGGTACTGAGTAGCTGTGCTGGAAAGAAAAACACTCTGATTTTCAAAGGAGCCTTGGGGATAAGCGGATTGGCCAGGGTAACTGGCACTGTCCAACCAGAGTCCTGCAAGTGAAGCTGCAGGGAAGGCACTTGAAATTACCTTAGCCAGGTGGGGGTCCAAGAGGAGCCAGGGAGAGCAAAGCAGCAGCAGCTGCAGAAGGGAAGCAAGCCACACCGTTCTCTTGGAGGTTGATGGCCTGGTCAGGGCCTGGATGATCTTAGCCAGGTGGGGGTCTGAGAAGGACCCAGGGAGAGTGAAGCAGCGGCGGTCATGGCAGGGAAGCAAGCCATGCCATCCTCTTGGAGGTTGGTGGCCTATTCAGAGCCTGAATGATCTTAGCCAGGTAGGGGTCTGAGAAGGAGCCAGGAACAGTGAAGCAGTGGTGGCCATGGCAGGGAAGCAAGCAGCACCATCCTCTTGGAGGTTGGTGGCCTGGTCAGGGCCTGGACCTCCACTGGGATCTAAAACAACTTGTCTTTACAGACTTTCTTCCCTGGCTGCCCAGGGTGTATCTCTTCTTCTTTTATGGTTTCTCATGCCTCATCATAAGCTGGATCCTCAGCACCTACCTCTTTCTCCTCGTGTTTCTTAAGGTCTTTTTCAGGAACAGCTTAATCAAGGTTCTGGCTATCATAATCATGAACTCTGTATTATTTGACATCCTTCTTCTCACCAATGCATTCTCTGATAATCTTCCTCCTCTTAATTTTCCTCCTCCACTTCACCCTTCACATGGACTGAAACTGCAGACTTGATCTAAGCATGGATGCTAAAAGGCTGATGTCAACTGTGAGTAACAATCACTGATCTCTTCTCCAAATAGTGGCACTGCTGGTTGACATAATGGTCATGGTTGCACTGGTGGTACTAACAGCTTTTGGTTTAGCAGAACAAATATAAGAGAGAGTCTTCTTGGTTACTTGAAGCTGAAGCTGCTTTATCTTCTTTGCCTCTGGGCCAGGTAAGTAATCACCTTCAGCATCTCAAATATGATGCCAGTGAATCAAACAGTTGGGCAATCTAAATTGAGAAAGACTGATGAATAGACGAATAATACAATGCAAGACTGATGAATGGAGGTGCTGTCTTAATCTAAATGGCACACAGCAGCAGCAATTACTGTGCTACAGCTGGTACAGAACATAGACTACTGGTAAAGTGCAGACAGAGCGAGAGAGAGCAAGAGCGTGAGAGAGACAGAGAGAGAGAGAGAGACAGTACACAAGAAGCTGTCCATACAGTAACCTCAAGAGTAACTAACCATACAGGAGGAAAACAGCACTTAGGCAAGGCAACTTATTTATTTTGCACCCTATCCCTAGGGCTCAGAGTGCCATACATTCAGAATATAAAAAAATTAACAACCACGTGCACAGTTAAAACAAATGCAGAATAAAAGTAATGTTATACAATAAATTAGCTAACTAAAAAAGTTCAGTAAATTAAACTTGAGCACAGAGAGCCAGACGCATGATGATACAGTGTCAGGCACAAACTTGTCAAGGAATGACAAGAACCAGGAGCAGAGATCAAGAAAGAGAAAAAAAGAGATAGAAAAAATTTAATTGGTAGAGACTTACTAGATGTCATGGATAGGATGCAGATTAGAGGACTTCCAATTGTGCTATTGCAAAGATGGCAGCAAGCTAATAACTCTCTGGCAAACCACCTACAAATTCTGAATTTCAGCAACTTCAGATTACTCCCGGAACTAACTCAACAATATTTTTGGACAATTTATGGACTAATATATTTGATAGATTAGTGGAATAACAAATACAAATGGCAGAATAAGACTCTTCAAAAAGGGAGCTTCGATGACTTTATTTCAAAGCCCGGAACAACAGAAACCCTCAAAGTGCTATAAAACCAATCCAAAAACTAATTCCTCCTCATAGTACAAAAGATACCACAAAGGAGCATGAAATGTATCAGGTGAAATTTAATTCTATGAAAGCTATACTTACTTGAACTGGTCTCTTATGTAAAAATGATCAAATCATTCATTAATGCAATGGGTCAATGACTTAGAAACAAGAATCAGCTCGCTGGAAGATACGATCCAAAAAGAAGATAGGGAAATTATCTCACTATGAAAAAAATGCAGAAAATAGGAGAAACAATTGATGACCTTGAAAATAGGTCTCGTAGAAATAACTTATTGATTATTGGTATGCCACAATGAGTGGAACACCCGGATATCATTACATTCATTAATGCCTTTTTCTGTCAAATTGCTGGACCTCCAGATTCAGGAAAAATGTATATGATTGAGAGAGCGTATAGGGTTCTTAGACCCAAACCAAAGCCCGAAGATAGACTTAGAGCTGTAATTTGCAAATTGTTACATTTTCAAGATAAAATCAAGATCCAAAGAGCAGCGAGAGCCCAAACATCCTTATGTTGGCAATGAAACAGAGTTTTCATTTTTAACGATGTCAGACAATGGGTAAGGGAAAAACAGAGAACATATTCCAACATTAAAACAATTCTGCATAAAGGCAGAATTAAGTTTAAAGTCCAATTTCCAGCAAAGCTGGTAATTTCTTTGCTGCACGAAACATTCTCATTTCAATCTGCGGATTCAGCCCCACAACAATTACCTACCCCATTACCGGACTTGTTTAAAAAACAATCTTTAAAAGCTGCAACTTCTGAATCTATAGTACAGTAAGGTAATAATAGGATGTCCAATATTTTTCAGAAGTGACTTGACTCTCAGTGCTTTTAAATTGCTGAAGTTTTCACTAGAGATTGTTCTATAGATTTTATGGAATCATGATGATTTTAGTTTACTTTTCCTTGTCTGAGAGACATAGCCTTTGAGAGACATGTTATGTGAATAAATATAACCAATACTAATACCGGCATTAGAAAAGAAAAAGGGAAAGAAAATAAGAAATAAGAGCTGTATTGGAATTTTATTAGCTGATTTGATCTGCTGCTTGTGTGATAGTTGTGTTTAGATCGGGTTGAAATCTATGACCGAATTGAACCCAGGATTGAAAATGTTAAATTAAAATACCAGTAAACCATTCATGGTGTAATTCTAACTGTGCAAGCACTTTCCCTTCACACAATCGAGGTGCTATGTCTAGATGGTATTTGCTGTGTTGCGATCCGCAAGAGCTATGGGGCCAGATATTCAAAACTTTGCCCCGGAGCTAAATTAGCACTGCTTGGCAGGCAAACTTAGCCCGGAGCACAAAACAAGCCATATTCAAAAGGAATAGGCCGGGGCAAACAGCTTCCGAATATAGCATGGGAATGAGGCCGGGCAAACTGGGCTGGGAGTGCAGGGCAAACTTAGCCCTGGAATAAGACAGCTCTGAATATGGCAACCAGGAAGTGCAAACCACAACAGCAACACAGTGCACAGTGATGTGAAGGTAGGTAGAGATGAACTATGTGGCCAATGTATGTGCCAGCAAATGCGTGGACCCAGTACAGCTGCAGGCAGCAACGTATGTGAAAGTACAGTGTGCAAAACTGCAAAATATTCCCCGAACTGTTAGCGCAGCGCTAACACATTTGCGCGGGTTTAACACAGGGCTAAACCGTTAGCCCGGAGCAAACACATTTGCCCAGCGCTAAACTTTGCCATATTCAAAAGTGACATGCAAATGAGCCTACTTAGGTAGTCTGTGGGCAAACATCCAGATTAGCATCTCATTATGCCCTGATTTGCATACAGTTTGCACCGGGCTAACTGTTTAGCCCTCCGCTAAACCCGCACAAATGTGTTAGCACTGCGCAAACAGCTTGGGGAATATTATACAGTTTATAATGTATGGTAGAATGCTGGTATGGCCCAAAAATCATCTTTTTACAGCATTGTTACACTATCGATGTGACATCAAGCTCTTGTTATACTATCAACGATGCGTCACATCGATAGTGTAACAGATTCAATCCACCACGCAACGCTGTTGCCATGGTCCCCATAACAGCTGAACATGCCTATGTTTAAAAAGTTTATCAGGTAATTGGCGAGAGAGTCACGGAGCTCTGTCAGAATGCTACCATACGGTTGGAAGCTTCACCGGAAGTAGAGGTGGTGGTGGTAGTAGTAGATTATTTTTCAAAACACTGGCATCATTTTTTTGTTTCTCCGCTGACCATACACTATAAAAGACAACGTGTGGTCAGTGGTGTGCAACAACGCTGTTTGCCTTCTCATGGTTCCCTTGGCAACCCTGTAAACCTCTCGAGCTTCACTCTCGAGGTTTAACATAATTTAAGAAGAACCACTGAAAACAAACATAGCGCAGTTACACACCGCTGCCCACACGCTATCCTCTATTGAACACTACTTCCATGCACTGCTGCCTGCAGCTGTACTGGGACAACACAGCATAGGCACAGATGGTGGTGGTGCTGCATGCAACTGTCACACTGTAGGTCATGCTACAGCACATAGCAGACACTACAGTAGCAAGGGGGCTAGTAGTGTGTGGACACAGCAATGCCTATGGTGTGTAGGGCAGTGATGATGATTGCACTATACACAGTGAGAGGCCCAACCTGCAGGTGTTTACTGACAGTGGACATTACTGTTACGCTGTTGTATGACCCACAAATGCTGCACCTGTGGTATGGGATGCTCACAGTGACATGTACATTTCTGGCTTTGTGTGCTGTGGCAGTTGTACAGCTGTGCAGTATGTGGCCGGGGGGGCATATATTATCTGAAAGGCACACTGTTGTTGGGGTATTCCCAATACTGGCCCATGTGCACTGCATGATGTGTCCCAGCCTTGTGGCCAAACCTGGTCTGTGGCACAGCCTCGCCACCCATACACGCTCCCCTCAACATCCTCCATGCCCACAGTGCTGCATGTGTGTGCTGGCATCTGTTGGTGTCCACAGAAATATGGTCTGCAGGTGTGTGCTGTATGGCCACACTGTCATGCTGTCCACTGGCAGCAGGGTCACCACTTACTGCCTGGCATGGCTGGGACTGGTGGCAGATGATGGTATCATTGTGATGCCATCAGTTAGCAGCATGCTTCCTCTATGTTTGGCTTTATCTATGTGTCATATTTATTTGTTAGGGTCATGCAAAACCCACGCTAAACCTGCACAAACACCGTGCAAAGCCATAGTGTCATGCAAAGCTGATTGCCCAGAATTAAGACAAGCTTTTCCTGGGCTGTAATGTGCACCACGCTAAGTTGCGCAAAACCACTTAGTGCGGTGCTAGTCGCTGAATATAGCATTGCGCCTGTATTCATGTCAGTTTGCCCCTTGCATACATTATAATTTTGCCCAGCGCTAATGCAGTTTGCCCGTGCTATTTGGCCTTTTGAATATAGCAGACCTGCACTAATCCCGCGTTAAACCTGCGTAAACAGTTTTTGCCCGGCACAAAATTTTGAATATTTGGCCCATGGTCTCTAAATTCTACTGTTCAGTAAAGTGATGAAGGGGATGTCTATTATTGATTACAATAATTAAAATGTTCATGCTTTTGGACTTGATGGGCTTTTTTAAGGATCACATCATAGGTGTTGGGGAATTTTGACAATCTCAGCTCCTCAAAGCTATGATTTCAAGGAGACGTGTTATGTCCATTAATAAAACCAAAACTGACGGTGGTGCAGAAAAGATGCAGTTTTGCTGGGATTGCCTGATTGACTTGATTTAGTTCTTGTTTGACTGCTGTAAATATGACTAATAGAGATCTACAATCGTTCCGATTGCAGGAAGAATAAAACAACATGCTATTTAGGGCTTATTATGGACTGTGCAATAAATGCTGGAACCTCCAAATATATGGAACAATAAGGCAATGATAGGATCTCCACTATGTTTTCAGAAATAAATTGATTTTCAATGCTTTTAAACTGTTGAACTCCATCCTAGAAATTGCCTCACAGATCTTGTAGAATCTTGGTGATCTTAATTTTCCTTAACTCGTTTTGAGGATTATAGCTTTTGGGAGACTGTTAAATGCATTACTATAACTAATACTAACACCAGTATTGGAATAGAAAAAGGGGAAAAATAAGAGAAAGAACTATGTTGGATTTTTCTGGTTAATTTGATCCACTGCTTGTGTGATCGTTGTGTATCGATTGGGTTGAAATCTATGGCTGAATTAAGCCAAAGATTGAAAATACTAAATTAAAATGCTAGTGGGCCATTAATGGTGCAATTCTAAAGTCCAAACACTTTCTCTTTGCAAGACTGAAGGACTACATTGAAATTGTATTTACTATGTTACAATCCCTAAAGCCATGGCATCTGAATTCTATTGTTCAGTAAGATGATGAAATAAATCTCTATTACTGATTACAATAACAACAATTTCCATGCTTTTGGACTGATGGACTATTTCAAGGATTACAGCACAGGTGTTGTGGAATTTTGATGATCTCAGTCCCTCAAAGTTATGATTCAGGGAGATATGTTATATATAAAACCGAAGCAGACAATTTAAAATAGGACAAAGGTTATGCAGAGAATACCTGGTTGAGTCAAAATGGTACCTGCTTGACTGTTATAAATAAGACTAATTGGGATTTACAATCACTCTGATTGCAGGATGAATAAAACAACTGACTATTTAGGCTTATATTTGACTGTACATTTTTTTCTCCTCCACTTGAGAGGTTACATCAGGAGGTTATTTATTGTACCTAATATGGAGTTCTAGAACAAAACAAATTTATTTTGACAAGATGCTTTTGGGTCTATATATCTTTAAAGGCAAAATATAAAATCCAATTTAATTTACTGAAGACACAGATCAATAAAGATTTTTTTCTCTTTCTGTGGCATAGTTTCTTATTTTGGTCCCAAAGTTTTCCTACCTAATATGAAAATAGAATTATTTTGTTTCAAATATCTTGGGAGCAGTGTAAAATCATCTCTCTTTGTAAATTTTGATACAATTTAGCTCAAGCTAACACAAATGATACATTATTTCTTCCTAAGAATCTAGTGGGAAGAGGTCCTTCTAAGGAATCAATCATAGGTGTTGGGGAATTTTGACAATCTCAGCTCCTCAAAGCTATGATTTCAAGGAGACGTGTTATGTCCATTAATAAAACCAAAACTGACGGTGGTGCAGAAAAGATGCAGTTTTGCTGGGATTGCCTGATTGACTTGATTTAGTTCTTGTTTGACTGCTGTAAATATGACTAATAGAGATCTACAATCGTTCCGATTGCAGGAAGAATAAAACAACATGCTATTTAGGGCTTATTATGGACTGTGCAATAAATGCTGGAACCTCCAAATATATGGAACAATAAGGCAATGATAGGATCTCCACTATGTTTTCAGAAATAAATTGATTTTCAATGCTTTTAAACTGTTGAACTCCATCCTAGAAATTGCCTCACAGATCTTGTAGAATCTTGGTGATCTTAATTTTCCTTAACTCGTTTTGAGGATTATAGCTTTTGGGAGACTGTTAAATGCATTACTATAACTAATACTAACACCAGTATTGGAATAGAAAAAGGGGAAAAATAAGAGAAAGAACTATGTTGGATTTTTCTGGTTAATTTGATCCACTGCTTGTGTGATCGTTGTGTATCGATTGGGTTGAAATCTATGGCTGAATTAAGCCAAAGATTGAAAATACTAAATTAAAATGCTAGTGGGCCATTAATGGTGCAATTCTAAAGGCCCAAACACTTTCTCTTTGCAAGACTGAAGGACTACATTGAAATTGTATTTACTATGTTACAATCCCTAAAGCCATGGCATCTGAATTCTATTGTTCAGTAAGATGATGAAATAAATCTCTATTACTGATTACAATAACAACAATTTCCATGCTTTTGGACTGATGGACTATTTCAAGGATTACAGCACAGGTGTTGTGGAATTTTGATGATCTCAGTCCCTCAAAGTTATGATTCCAGGGAGATATGTTATATATAAAACCGAAGCAGACAATTTAAAATAGGACAAAAGGTTATGCAGAGAATACCTGGTTGAGTCAAAATGGTACCTGCTTGACTGTTATAAATAAGACTAATTGGGATTTACAATCACTCTGATTGCAGGATGAATAAAACAACTGACTATTTAGGGCTTATATTTGACTGTACATTTTTTTCTCCTCACACGCTTGAGAGGTTACATCAGGAGGTTATTTATTGTACCTAATATGGAGTTCTAGAACAAAACAAATTTATTTTGACAAGATGCTTTTGGGTCTATATATCTTTAAAGGCAAAATATAAAATCCAATTTAATTTACTGAAGACACAGATCAATAAAGATTTTTTTCTCTTTCTGTGGCATAGTTTCTTATTTTGGTCCCAAAGTTTTCCTACCTAATATGAAAATAGAATTATTTTGTTTCAAATATCTTGGGAGCAGTGTAAAATCATCTCTCTTTGTAAATTTTGATACAATTTAGCTCAAGCTAACACAAATGATACATTATTTCTTCCTAAGAATCTAGTGGGAAGAGGTCCTTCTAAGGAATCAATCATATTTGATTTTTATTACTGCTGATGCTAAAGAGCTACTGACACCATCTGGCCAAAAGTGATACACTGCAGAATTAGAATAAGTGTATCCCCGGTAAATCTCATACCAAAAAGTAGATTTCTCTGTTACGTCATTTTAAAGTTATTAGCCATTTTGTAACCCTGATTTCACTACTTGTTTGAAAAAGCCTGTTTCAGTGAAGAGCTGCTGCTGATGTCATCTAGGGACCTCACAGTCTAGTATTCCCTGTCAGCAAGTTTATAGGAGCTGTTTCTCAAAAGTTGTAAAAGATCATGTGCAATGGTTTCCATAAGTAAAACAAGCAGCATGAGTCAATAAACACTGTTTTAAAAACTTTGTGTTTCAGGTTTTTTTAACAAAACTGACAATATTTTGTCTGGGTGCCTTTTATTGTGGTCCTTTTTTCCTGAGTTGCTGAATGCTGGGTCATAGCACACTGTTGAGAGGTTTGCAGACTGAATAAGTTTCTGATGTGGTGAAAGGCTGAGATCATTCACACCAATCCATTAATTGAGGTGATTTCTAAAAATGGCAATTTAAAACAATTATTCCATCTCCTTGTCAATGGGGGTGGGGCAGACTCATCTATGTTCTACTCTAAATCACAATGATCATTTTACCAGAGCTAGCACTTCCACCCATAGTAGGAATTAATACATATAAGGCCTCTTTTAAAGCATATTGTAAAGCAGACACTGACAAACAGCAGTGAAGTTACTGTTATCAACATTACAATACTAGCAGCAAATACAACTCCCTAACAGGCACATTAGAGTAACATTCCAAATGGCTTCAGTAGCCTGGAGGCATGCTGACTTAGTATCCAGCAACTATGGAGAAATGGACCACACCAAAACAGCATTAAATAATACAATTTTATCAGCTTTGTTACAAAACCTGAAACATATATAGTTGTTATAGCAATGTTTACTGACTGGTGCTGCCTATTTTACTTGTGAAAACCATTGTACATGATCTTAACAGCTTTGAAGAAACAGGTCCTATAAGCTTGCTGACAGGGAATACGGGACTGTGAGGTCCCTAGATGACATCATCAGCAGCTCTTCACTGATACCTGCTTTTATTGCACAGATAGTGAAATCAGGGTTACAAAATGGCTGATAACTTTGAAACGAAGTAATGCAAAAATCTAGTTTTTGGTATGAGATTTACTGGGAGTATGCTTATTTAGATTCTGCAATGTAGCACTTTTGGCATCAGTGGCTCTTTAAGTACTAGACATTTATTTTAAATCACCTATGTGTAGGGGAAAAATGAATATACAGTATTACAGAACAGGTTACTTTGTCATTAGTGCTTCTTCACTTTCACTTATTTGAGATGTAATGCTGTGAGAAGCTAATTCAATATAATCTCTGAAAGCATCTATTTTAATTTATAAAATACAATAGATCTGTTGATCCGAATGAATATGATAAGCACTACCTTCTAAAATAAGTTGTCACTGGTTATTTCAACTAGTTAAGTTTTATAAGAAAGAATAAGTGAAGAAGCTCACATTTATTTTAAAAGATTAAGATTTTTGAATATAAAATGGTTTAAGAGTAAGATAGGATAGAGTACATTATTAATCCCTGCATATGATAGGTGGTTTGCTTTGTTCTCCTTGCAGCTTATCTGTGTAACACTGACATGGTGGCAAGGTGGGGGGTGGGGTTATTTTATGCAATTATTATTGATAATGTGTTAGGTTTAGATAGTGTTTACAGAAGAGGAGGAAAAGTGGTGCTTCCATTCCATAAAATTAGATTTCAGATTACAACAGGGGTGAAAAAGTTTATGCTTTCAACATATTACAAATAAGTACAATATTTCTCAGTTCAGTAACCACATTGTTTGATCTGCAATACTTTTATGTACACTTCCACAGCTTTTTCTTTTTCTTTTTTAAGGAGTTAAAAGAATACTATCTCTCTCATACTGTTATAACGTGGAATAGAATAGGTGCAAATTCCCCTCTGAAAAGAACAAAACATTCTGACATATATTAATAAATTCAACCCAGGTGTGATATTTTTACAGGAGACTTATTTACTCATAGCTGATGTGAATTATTTAAGACATCTCGGGGGGGAAAGCATTTGGGGTAGGTACTGAAAAAGAAGGATCAGGTGTAGCTTTTTTGATTAATAAGAGAATTGATTTCAAGATTCTGCAGACAATTACAGATCCTAATTCCAGATATAGTATAATTTATGCTATAATGGAAAGAGCTGAAGTAATATTAACTTCTTTCTAAGGGCCTAATAAAGATGGATCACAGATATTTACAGTATTTTCTTCACATTTATCTAAATGGCCAGATGTTCATTATATTATAGCAGTTGATTGGAATGTCATTTTAACTGTAAAAATGGACAAATCCAGACCTTCTGCATATATTCAATTCCAATCAACAAGCCTTATATGAAATAATTGATACACGTGCATTGGCGGACTCATGAAGAACGTTATACCCGTCTTCAAAATAATATTCCTTCTACTGTATTCCCCACAAAACCCATCCTAGGATTGATTTATTTCTAATTAGTCACAGTTTACTAGCTGGATTGATACATGCAGAAATTTTAGTAACAGTCATTTCAGACCATTCTCCAGTCTTATTAAAACTACAACTGGATATAAATTTACAAAGAGATGACATATGGAGAATGAACGACAGCCTTTTAAATAACCCACAACTTATTACTAAACTGAAAAATGTTACTCACTGAACATAAAAACAAAAAAAAAAAGTGCCAACAGAAGGGGACCTTGTGATCCATCTAGTCTGCCCATGAAAGCTACCCCCTCCCAGTTTCTTTACTGCCTTAGGTTTCCACAATGCCTATCCCATGCTAGCTTGAACTCCCCCATTGTCTTCACTGCCACAACCTCTGGGGACAGGCTGTTCCAGAGCTCCACTACCCTTTCTGTGAAGAAAAACATCTTGCTGTTTGTTTTGAAACCACCTCCTTTCAGGCACATGTTGTGCCCCCTTATCCATATATTCATGTTTTCCCTGAAGAGAGCCTGTGTTTGTACTGAGTTGATATCTTTGAGGTATTTAAATGTCTCTATCATATCTCCCCTGTCCCTTCTCCCCTCCAGTGAGTACAGCCTAAGATGGTTTAATCTCGATCCATACAGTTCTTCATGTAGTAGGTGTATCATCTTCATAGCTCTCCTCTGCATGGCTTTCACATGATCTTTGTTCTTCTTGAGGTGTGGTCTTCAGAACCGGATGCAGTACTCCAGGTGAGGCCTCACCAAGGACCTGTACAGTAGGACTATCACTTCATGTCTCCTACTTGTGATACCCCTTCCTAAGCATCCGAGAATGCTGCTAGCTTTTTGCACTGCCTTTTCACACTTCCTGGTTGTCCTTAAATTATCAGATATGAGCACCCCCAGATCCCCCTCTACCTTAGTTTCAGTCAGCTGTTCCCCCCTAGGATATATTTCCAGCCTAGGGTCTTCCTTCCCAGGTGCATAACTTTGCAGTTCTTGGTGTTGAATTTCAACTGCCACTATTTTAACCATTCCTCCAGTATTTTTAGATCCATGATCATTTCTGTGACCCCCTCTTGCATGTTCATTCTCTTACAGAGCTTGGTGTCATCTGTGAACAGACATACCTTTCCCTGCAAACCCTCTGTGATGTCACTGATGAATATGTCAAATAGAATTGGCCCCAGCACCAATCCCCTTGGGACTCCCCTGGTCACCACTCCTTCCTCTGACAGAGTGCCATTTATTAACACTCTCTGGTCCTCCCTTGGAGTCAGTTTCTAATCATTGTTTTTTTTTTTTGTTTGTTTTTTTTTACAGAAAATATAGCTTCAGTGGATAAGCTAACAACTGTATGGTTAGCCTATAAATGTGCAGTTAGAGGAGAAATAATTAGAATAGCTTCTAAAAAGAAAAAAAGAAAAACAATATAAATCACAAGAACTTCTCCAACTCATAAAATCTCTGGAATCACAATTAGCCACGAAATACTCAGAACAAATAGCTTCACAGTTGACAGTGGCTCAAGAACGTTATAATTTTAATAGATCACAGGTTAAACTGGCAATATTAAGATCCAAGTCTAAATACATGTCTATGAGAGAAAAACGCTGGGAAATTATTGGTATGGTGCATCAAGCAACAAGAAGCTTCATGTACAGTAAAACATGTATACAGTAATGACACTCAGCAACTTATTTCTCAATCAAGAGACACTGTAGAAGAATCTAGATCATTTTATCAAACCTTATATGGGATTGGTGATAAAAATATTGCTCTAGGGTTATTAGATAAGTATTTAGACAAATGCTTTTTACCTAAATTAGCTTTAAAAGAAAAGGAATCTTTAACAAAACCTCATACTTTATTAGAACTACAACAGGCATTGCAGCAAATGGCAAACGATAAGGCCTCAGGTTCTGATGGACTGACTGTCAGGATTTATAAAACTTTTGCCCAAGAAGTCTTACCTATTTTATTAAAGGTCTATGAAGAGGCATATCAGTAAGGATCTCTTATTCCCTCTTTGCAACAATTTCAGTACTAGCTAAGCCTGGTAAAGATCCTACAAAGGTGGCAAATTATAGGCCTATTTCTTTATTAAATATTGATTTTAAAATCTTGACCAGGGCTTTAGCTAAAAGATTTCAAAAAGTTTGGTCAATATTAATTGGACCTGAACAAGTGGTATTTATGTCTGGAAGACATTCTGCCAACTATCCGCATAAAATCCAACATATTATTTCTGTGTCGAAGAAGGCCAAATATCCAGTAATGCTGGCCTCCCTTGATGCAGAAAAAGCATTTGTTCAGGTATCATGGTCATTTTTATTCAAAACACTTGAAAAATTCAATTTTCTAGCTGAATATATTAAATGGATGAGATTGATCTATTCTCATCCACCTGCCAAGGTAAAACGTAACAAAGTACTTTCATCCCAGTTTTCATTACATAATGGCATGCACCAAGGCTGCCCGCTTTCTCCTTTTTTATTTAATCTTTACTTAAAACCTTTCATTTGGTGCCTTAATGAATTCAGGAATAAAATTTATTAATGCCCTTAATTTCAGGAATAAAATTAGGACACAAACTATTCAAAGTCTCAGTTTATGCAGATGATATTCTATTTCATTTTAGTAATCCTAGTACATCTTTAAAAGTAGCACTTGAAGAAATTAAGGAATTTGGGTTAATTTCACATTACCAGCTTAATATAGAAATGATACAAATATTACCATTAAATCATTATGTTAGGAAAGCTGATTTTATAGAGTAGGGGTTTAAATGGCTATCTAAGGACCTGATATACTTACGTATTAAAGTCAGTACTTCTACAAATAGCATGCTTTATAGCAATTTTCTAGCACCAATATGTACCATTAAAGCAGATTTAGAAAGGTGGCAAAATTACCTATATCCCCTAGGGGTAGGATTAACTTGATGTAAATGACCTTCTTGCCAAAAATACTGTACCCAATGATACTGTTATGCATCAAATTACCTACTAGCTGGTTTAAAGATTTACAGACGTCTCTCTAAATTTAGTTGGCAAGGCCGAAAACCTTGATTATGCTACCCTCAATTGACAATCCCAAAAAGTAAAAGGACAAGGGGTGCTTGATTTAAATATACAGGTACAATACCCTATCTTCCCCAATTGCTTAACATAAAACATGAATTACTGTAGAAGAGGAAATATTAGTGATCAGAATATTTTCGCTATATCTGCTAATGAACCTTTGCATGCTAAAATATTCTGAATGCTAATACTGAAGGAAGCAAAATGACTGATTGTAGCGAGCAGCTTGGCACAGTATGCAACATTCTTTATTAGCACAGGAACAACATTATTTAAAAATATTATGCTTGTCCCCCCCACTCCACTATCCTCAAAAAAATTATCATTTAGACTTTAGCAAAACACGTCATTTAGTCCATAGTACTACTAAGTACTGTATAGCAGCTGTATAGAAGCAGACAGTCTTTACATTGGATTCCTTCAGTATTCAGCCCAACACCTGCAAGAAAAAAGAAATACCATGGTATACTGACATGCGCTACATAAATGCAAAGATCTGAATTTACTGAGTACTGACTTACTGCAGTAACTCACTGACTTCCATGTGTTCAATTTAGGCTCTGTCTATGTGCCTCCAATATTCTGGCTTCCTGGAACCCACAAACATCATTCCACCTCTGGCAGAGTTCAAGGAAGCTGGCGTGTAGCCATTGGGCATGCTGCACCTTTGAGCGTCTGCATAGTGAGGTCCACCGTAATCTCCTCACCTGACTACAGCTGTTCAGATGCTACAGTGACATACCAATTGGTGAACTTCCATTTCATGTAATCTTAAAAGATTTTAATCACTGAAATGTCAAGCGGCTGTAGTTGATCCGTACAAGAAACTGGTACAAATATGGGTATAATGTCCAGGCTTTCCAGTTTATCCAGCACAGGTGAAGTAGTGTGTCCCCAAAACAAATCCAGAATCAGGATACACTTTTTGCTCTTCAGGTAAACAGAGCCAGGTACAGGTACAGGCATGGTAGGGGGCGAAAATATTTTCAATGTACTGGAACATTGACTGCTCATTTGCCCAATGAATATCTGAATGTGTCATATCCCAGTCATGTGGGAAGGAGTGCTGAGAGTGACATGCTGCAGTTTTCCTCATGTAGATCAGCTGGCGAGGGAGAAAATTGTCAGCCATTGTACATGCAAAGACCATGGAAATTTGCCACTTGTCACCCAAACCAAGCACAGCAACTTGCTTTGAGCCTTTCAGAGTCATTGTCTATTTGGACACAGGCATTATACATGCACCTGTTTTGTTGAGATTCAGAATGAGCTCTGGGGGAACAAGCTCTTGGGCACTGGTGGGAAAGATGTCCCACTGAGCTCATGGCAGACCACTTTTGCAATGGAGGGCTTGACACAGGACTGCTGTGAAAGTCTGTCAGGCTGTATCCCTTCATTATCAAAGAGATACTTGCATTTCATTTTGCTGGGATTTCTGAATCCATCTGAGCAGAGACACTGCAAGGCGAGTACTGCTGGAAAAAGAATTTCATAGGCAGTCGGCAGTTACAGGTAACTGATTAACTGACACCTTAAGTGCTAAGCTGTTAATTAACTGTACAAAAGGTCACATAACACCTGGCTAAGTACCTTTAAAGTAGCTGTAATCTGTAACTGCCTGTAAATGCCGCCCAATAATTGCACCGTTTAATGCTCAGTTCAGTTCAGTGTCCAGCACAAAAAACATAAGTGAACACCGAGATGCGGCTCATGAATTCAGTCAGGCATGGATATTTGCATTTTACCATGAAGTGCCAAATAAACATAGCACAGAAATAAATTGTTCTACAGAAAGTAATTCAAACAGGATCTCTCGTAAGGCTTTATTTAAGCAATAAAGCATGACCAGGGGTTAGATTAACAGTCTGTTAATCACTCCCCCCGGGTGTAATGTGGCATGAGGTGCAGCCGGGTGCTATATTGCCCCTAGGGGGTGATTGACTGTCAGTCTAATGACAGGGAGAGCCTTATTGCTATTATAAAAAATATTCCAAAAGAAAAGTGTTAAAAATATACTATTTGAATGTTTACCACATTTACAGAGAGTTTTAATAAAACAGTTCTTCCACCAACAGTTTAAGAATGCTGGCTCAAAATCAGAATGCAGCATTCCAGTCATTCAGCAGTGCTAGAGGATGGAATGCTGACAGGAAGAATCCATGTGCCATGGTGATCAGGCTGTATATGACAGTGTGATAGGGATTAATGTAAGGCTGTTGGAATCCTTACAGCTAATCAGACTGCAGCATTTCTGAGACCCTTTTTATAATATGTATTAACTATTAAACTTTACCTAATCCACTGAGAAAAACACCTATTGATATTTCCCTGTCAATATTAAGTAAATTCAAAAAGTACATAGGGAGGGATCTTACTAATATAGGGGAACAACCATTATGGTTCAATACAAATTTCAAAATACAGGGGAAGAGTAAATAATCCAATTTGGACAAGCAAAGGGATTGTTACTCCAAATCAGTTTATTTCAGAAAACAAATAGATTTCATTTGTCAGTCTATCACAAACCTATAATTTTAAAAAGAAAGACTATGGCTGGGATATTCAAAGGGTCGCACATGGCACAACAGAGTTGTGCTGGCACAACCCCGTGTTGCACCCTGGAGGGATATTGAAAGGGCAGCCAGGTGCAGTTCAAATCCCGATGCACCGGGGTGCAATGTAATAGTATGAGGTGCAGATGCAGAGGGTGTGCCTATGCATATGAAGCACATCCTAATATTCAGCCTAGGATATGCTGGCATATGTGTGCAAACCTGCAGTATGCCACATAGGGGGGCTCAAAGTTGAGCCCATGAGGACTGGGAACAACTCCTGGCCACCCACAGGTGGGCCACTGTATTGCAGTGTGCAGCACAGCAGCCGCCAGCCGTGGGTGGCCACCTGCCCACCCGGAACGCCATCCACAAGCACACACATATCCCTGGTATTCCAGTGCCCCCCCAAGTCCCTGGTGCCCCGATCACTGTAATGTTTGACTGTCCCTGGTAGTCTAATGGCCCACCCTCCTCCCATGTCCCTGATCACTGGTATATGCCATTTTATAAGTCTCTGGTGGTCGTGGGTACCCCCACCCATTACCATGATCACAGTACAGTACCATATGCCTTGATTCCCTGGTGATCCAGTGGCGCCCCCTCCCATCCACACAGCACCCTTGCCCACCCTCCTCCCACCACCATCATGGGTGGTGGCTGCAACCCACCAGCATACCATCAGGCCACCCTCTGAATGACAGTTACAGTATGGGCTTGCAGGGCATAGTGTACTAGACAGTCCCAAATATGTGAATGGCTTCATTCACATATTCGGACTGCCTAGTACAGTATGCCCTGCAAACCCATTGGTCCATACTGTGACCAATGGACTTACAGCCCATACTGTAACTGTCATTTGGCGGGCAGCCAGGCAGTATTCAGGTGGGTTGCAGCCACCCACTGATGATGGGGAGAGGGTGGGCAAGGGCTTCTGTGGGTGGAGGGTGGGGTAGCCACTGGATCACCAGGCATCATGATATGGCACTGTACCGTGATCATGGCAATGGGCGGGGGGTACCACAGACTACCAGGGATGTACAATATGGCATAATCTGGCGATCGGGGACACGGGAGGGAAGGGGTACCACTAGACTACCAGGGACATACAAAATGTCATAATCTGGTGATTGGGGACATGGGAGTGAGGGGGGCCACTAGACTACCAGGGCCTTCTGTAGTACCTTATCCCACGCGATTGCGTCTATGGGGTTGGGGATGCCCTGGGATCACCACAGCACATGTCATGCTGTGCTGGGTGCCAGGTGCAAGTCGCTGGCCTGCCCTGTGCAAGGCATGCAAATGGGGCCATAATGACATGCAAATAGCCCCATTTGCACCTTGCATATTTAATGGCCTCATTTGCATGCCCCCTGCTGGATATCGTGGGTGATGTGCCTAACGCAACTACACATGCGCATCCCCGTGCTCTCTATGTTTGGCTTGTGCTGGTGCAGTGCCACTGTGATGACCTTGCCATATTCAACGGTGCTGTGCCATGGTGCATCACCATTGAAAATCGCCTGGTCCTGGCCCCGGCGCATCCCAGTTGCACTGCGCCAAGGCTTACGCTCCTGCCAGGCACAGTCTGAATATCTGGGCCTATATGTTTTATCTCCAGATTAAATATCTATTACACTCTAAATTGGAGAATCCCCAGTGTAGAACTTTTTCTCCTTATTTTCTGGGAACTTTAGAGAAATTAGATTAACATCATCGGGTCATATCAACAATTTACAAAACTATTCAATTAGAAAAATCAAATACACAAAAAGAGTTAACAATTATTGGTCAACCTCTTTAGGCCAACCTATTTCAGAGGTTCAGTGGAACTGCATAAGGAAAAAATTACCATCAATATATACCATTTGATGGGTATAAATATACACAATTAAAAATCTTATATGCAGTTTATGATACACTTGGACAGTTGTATAAGTGGGTAATTTTAAACTCACATGATTGTATTAAGTGTACTAATGGGATAGGATCACTAACGCATATTTTGTGGGAGTGTTCTAAAGCTAAGATGTTACGGAATGTAATAATTAAAAAATTGGATTCCAACTTGGGGAATTTCCTCTGTCTTTACTTTTGAAAATTGTATCTTAGGAATGGACATCCAACAACTAACTGGTGACAAGAGATACTACCTCAACTTAATTGCCATGGTTACAAAAGAGATAATTCTGTGACACTGGTTTGACCAAAGTATCCTATCATTTCTTGAATGGTACAGAGAAATGTCACAAATTGTGTGTATTGTATGCATATTAGCATCAACACAATATACATTTTCACTATATTTACAGAGATGGGGTTCTCTTGAAACTTGGTTGTTGAACCTTATTAATTAATGAATATATTTGTGTTGTCTGCAATGATTACTTTTCATTCAAATTTGATATTACTTCTGTTTTTATGCTCTGAGCATTTCATTATCATAGTACATACTTATTTATGGAAGGGAAGGGATGGAGGGGGAGGGATAGAGAAGGTTTATATTAGACATATAAGTACAGTAAGCATTTGATACTGTCATGAGATTTAAGATTGAACTGGTTGCTTGTATTTGAAAAAAATCAATAAAGTATATTCAATTAAAAAAAATATGCAGATTAGGTGAAGACAAGAGGAAAACAAATGTGGTGCAACCTCAGACCATAAAAATTACTGTCTTGGTCACATCTGACATGGCAATCCCCCTAAGCAGTCAAAGGCCTCTGTAAGCTGGAACAGAATATCAAATACACATGACACAGATTTAATCTAAAAAATACTACTTACTGTACTCAACTACAGAGAACAAGGAAAGCATGTATAACACAGAAGCCAAATTGCCAAAGAATGCAGAATAGGTTATAAAATAGGTCAGAAACACACTACTTCAACCACAGAAAAACTGCTAGATCTGCACAGCTTGTAATCCTTCTGAAACTGCAACATCAGATGACCAGAGTAAATAAAGAAAATGTAGACAGCCACTTCCTGTTCCTGTGGGTCCCGTTTTCAGTCTTAGCAAGGTCAGATAATTGGCTTTACAATCAGATAGTAACTATCCAAGCCAGTAAAAATCTAATGTTGGCAGCAGGCTGGATTGCTACAAAGGTAATATATTCAAAATCTGAGGTAAGGGATCCATTTGGGGTATTTGGTTTTTGAAATACTATGTGAGCAAAACGAGTACAGCTTTAAAAATTCCTACTCAGCTTCATCAAATGCTTCTTCAGCATCTTATGGCTATGTGGCAGTGTTACTGCATTTGACTGCTATTATGTTAAACACTCTTTTAATATTATGTGATAATCATCAACTCAGCACAAAATCTGAGTAGTCTTCATGGGTTCTATGTGATAATAGTGAGCACAAAATGGCAACTCACAAATAGTGAACACTAAATAGTGATGGCAGAAACAGTGACCACGATTTTTGCAGAGGATATGCCCCCTGCACCCACCATGTAGGGGACATTGCCCCTCACACCCCTTACTCTAAATAACCAACTCCGGGGAGGGGGGCACACATGTCAAGGAGGGGGAATGGTGAAGTTGCCAAAACTGCAGTAGTGTTTTGTCCTCACTGTTTTTGCAAGTTGCTGTTTTGTGTTCGTTAACATTACAGGACACTGTCTTCATGTACCAGATTTGAAAGTAATTTTTGTACTTTTTTAGATAATATTTTTGTGAATATTTTTTTGTCAGTATTTGGAAGGAGATGGATCTTTATGGGATGCAGTCCTATTAGTTCTTTCCTTACTTGGGAATAACTGAAATTATTGCCTCTTTAAAGAAATCTGGCAAATTAGTGTGGCTTGTAAAATGTTTGAATAGTATACTGAGCTTTGGGACCAGAATGTTTCCAAAATTCTTTTACAAAACTGTCTTAAATATGATTTTCACAGAAACTATTGCCAGTGAAGGGAGGAAGGAATTTAAAAACATCTTGGAGTACTACTACTACAGTATATTAATTTTATATAACTAGTTAGCATACTATAACACCACTCCGATATGATCACTTAATACAGACCTGGCTCACTGGGTCTTTTCTCCACATACTGCCTTCTTTCTGGGTCTTTCCATCACCATCACCACCACCACATCCAGCCTTCTTTCTAGCTGAATACCTGCTGCATGTGTATTGTAAGCATCAAAGTCGATGTTTTAAAAGTTATCAAGACCTTATCAGATCTGAGAAACGTTCTAATAAGGTTCTATTACCAAAAATAGCAAAGGTTCTGGAAGGTTTTGTATGGATCTGAATAAGTTCTTCCATCCCAGGTCATATTATAAAGCTATTGATAGTATACTATAAATGGATGTTTAGTCATCTATGGATCACTGCCCAAAGTTCAATTTTGTTATTTGATGGTGGGGATTGTTCTTCTTTGTGTAGTGTTGTCCAATCAGTCAGAATGCAGAATTCTTAGTAACCAGCCTGTAATTTGCTCTACTTTATATATTAGAAGTTTTTCCATTTTTTGGATATCCACATAGTTATAGTTAGCCTTTATTTTAACAAATAATTAGTGTCACTGGGGATCCAGCAATGGCATGGGCATTTTCAGCAGTTGTAAAACATACATACACAAATAAAAAGACCATTCTTATGTTTGTGTTGGTATATAACTAAAATGTTCTTTTTGCCGCCATCACAGTCAGTATGTGCGTGTATAGGGATTAGTCATATATCCACTCAGTCATTAACAGCATGTTTAGGGATATCTGTTACTAGATCCAATAACAGCTTGCTATGCTCTGCTTGTTCTGTTAATTACATTTTCATATGTAACTGCCAGCCCAGATGCACATCAGCTCTTACAGCAACCCCCAGCCCCAGTATTACCTATCTGGAGTTATACAAGACCTGCAGCTTACTCCCTCATGGCAGGGCCTCTGAAGTTGCCACCACTTCCAGATCCTGTATCAGCATAGACTTTTCTGTCATCATTCTAGGCAGTTTGTCTTTCTTTTCCATTTTCTGTTGTCCCTCAGCACACAAACGTGGTGTCTCCAGGGAACACATACACATAATGTGTGCTGCATGGAGCCAGACAGAGTTCTCCCTTCTCACATACACAGCATCAAAGTGATCCTTCCTCCCTTGGGAGGAGTACCCTATGCGATGCTCAGTTCCCCTGCCCTGGTGCAAATTCTAGGTCATGGGTGTCACAAGCCACAACTGCATTGCTGTTCTGGGAACCAAACAACCATGCATCATATTTCTTCAAGGGCAAAAAACTTAGCATCTCCAAGGAGGAAAAGGACTTGGGAATTGTTATTACAAAAAAACTTAAAAATAACAGGAACTGCCAGGTAAAAGCCAACAGGGCAAGGGAAATCTTGACCTGTATATCTAGACATGTATCAAGCAGGGAGAAAAGGATTATCCTTCCTTTATACAGATCACTGCTAAGGCCTCACCTGGAGTATTGCTCATAGTTTTCAGCCCCAATAAATAACAAACTCTGGCCAGAGCCAATAGGGCTGCAGTCGAGGAATGTGAGCATCCTTAGGATACGAGGAGATTCAGAAAGTTACAACTGACAATAAAGATAATGAAAAGTATAACATCAGACATGATATTAACTACCCACAAGGCATATTTTCAACAGTTGGCTAGTAGATGAAAGTATTTTTAAAAACATCACATATAATCCACAATGACAGTAAATATAAATTTATATCAAGTCCATTTTGTTCATGTTGGGGTGAAGCACTGAGGATATAAAATGTTTAGGTGTTTATTCATATATATTCCTTCTCTTGAGAGGCATTTTCTCTTGCACTGTGGATCCAATGAACTCTGCAATACAAAATACAAATGTCAGACATGTATTCTAAAAAAACAATAAAAAGCAGGACATTATTATATCAGATGCTCATTTAGTCATAATCATAGAGTGGCAGATGTAGAAAAGTGTCTCAGTACTGAAATATACCTAGATGTTTCTCAGTACTGAGGTATACCTAGGTATACTGAGGCACAATGAGGCAAAATCACATTACAGTCAATGCAAATTGCAACTTGAGTGCCTCAGTGGTACCTCAAGGTAGGCAACTTTTAGATAACTACCACTATAATACAATAAAAAAACACTTCTGTTGCAAAGTATGCCTGACATCTTTACTATAGTGAGCCCCCAAGGTATAGATCCATTATGGCTGAGCATCTGATATAATAATGCCCTACTTTTTATCTAATGTTTAAGAATAGATTCCTGATATTCGGAATGATTGTACTGAAGAATTTATTGGTTCCACAGTTCTAAAGAAAATGTCTCTCAAGAGAAGTGATATTTAAATGAATACCTGTCAATTTTATATCCTCATTACTTCACTCCAACATCCACAA
This sequence comes from Neoceratodus forsteri, assembly GCA_016271365.2. NCBI lineage: Eukaryota > Metazoa > Chordata > Ceratodontiformes > Ceratodontidae > Neoceratodus > Neoceratodus forsteri. Next base: position 1,527,249,732 of record CM028131.1, read on the forward strand.
AATAATTTCTATACAGTTTATATTTCCTGATATTGTAGTTTTTATGTAAAGCTTTTTTTTTATAACTACATGCACTAACCAACTGTGAAAATGTACCTTTTGGGTAGTTTAAACTAGATTTGATATACTTTTCATTACTTTAATTGCCAGTTGTAATTTTTTAAGTGCCTCCTCGTATCCTGAGGATGCATCATATTCATTGTTTCAAATTTTTTATTTGTACACATAGTTTAGTACAGGCTCAGGAGGCCAAAGCCTAATAGTGGGCTTGCCACCCAAGGGTGGGGTAAAGCTATATATAATCAAATTTGGAGTCACCCATAAATTGATCCAAATTATGTGTAAAGGTGTTAGTGGTTTTACACTCTACAACTGAAACTGGTAAAGTATTCCATAGGTTAACAATTCTTTGAGAAAACCATATGCTTCTCTTTTTGGTTCTGCAGTTTACACCTTTTAATCCATAGTTGTGAGACCTTGTCTGTGGTATATACAGATTTGTTTCAATACCTAAAGTATCAGTTAGCCTGTGTTCTTGTAAGGCTTTAAAAGTCAGACAAAGATCACCACGTAACTGTCAATATTGGATAGAGTATAGATTCAAGCTTTTTAACCTATCACCGTATGTTTTATCTTTCATACCATGGATTTTTTTTAGTAATTTTTCTTTGTACTCTTTTAATTTGTTTTTTGCCCTGAACCATAGTGGGTGTACAAAATGCTGCACAGTATTCCAAGTGTGATCTTACCAGACTAGTGTAAAGAGGTAATATATCCTGGGCCTGTCTACTTTTAATGCTTTTCCATATACAGCCCAATATTATTTGGCATTTCTTGGCTTTAAACAATGTGTTATTTTCAAAATTAAGTGAGTTATCAATGCTAATCCCAAGATCTTTTTCATTTTCTGTTTCTTGTAACTTTACATTGTTAATATAATAGTTGCTTTTCAAATTATTGTGACCCATGTGCATTGCCTTACACTTTGTTTCAATAAACATCATTTTATTGTATTGTGCCCATTTTTCTAAGCCTTTTAATTCCTTTTGGAATGTCAGGACTTCTTCACTGGAGTTAACAATACAACCTATCTTACAATCGTCTGCGTATTTTGATATCCAGACTTTGTTGGTTGTCTTCATAGTATTGATAAAGATGTTAAATAATACTGGGCCCAGCACTGATCTCTGGGGCACCCCCACTACTAACCTCTCCCCATGGTGATCTAACCCCCTTTATCACAGTACATTGCCTACGATTGTGTAGTCATGATTCTATCCAATCTATTAGAGTACATGGAAATTTAACATTTGTCAAGTGTTCTAGTAATATTTTATGGGATACTCTATCAAATGCCTTTGCTAGATTAAAAAATATTATATCTACTGGGAGACCAACATCCAGGGCAGCACTAACATTCTCAAAAAAGTGAAGTTGGTCAGTTAGACATGATCTTCCCTTTACAAACCCATGCTGTGTTATATCATGGAGATTGTTCAGATTCATAAAGTGTTCTATTCTGAGTAAAATTAGCCTTTCTAAGGTTTTCCCTATAACTGAAGTTAGACTTATTGGACGGTAATTTGATGGCAAGTTTTTATTTCCGGATTTATAAATCGGAGTAATGACTGCTTCCTTCCAAGCAGATATACTTTCTCCAGCTTCTATAAATAGATTGAATAGCTTACAGAGGGGGCCTGAAATGTGTATCACTATTTCTTTAAGGAAAGTTGGGTGTATACCATCCAGACCCGCAGATGAATTTATTTTTAGTTTTTGTAATTCCCTCACAACTTCTTCTACAGTAATAGGAGTAACATCAGTATTATTATATTCCATTTTGGAACTGTTAAGTTGTTCCTTAATTGTAAATGTAGTAAGGAAATAGTTATTGAATTCTTTAGCCATTTGAAGTTCCTCACTGATGGTGTCATTGTCTGTTTGTAAAGGGCCTATTGCAGATTTAGAGCCTTTTAAGGAACCTACATAATTATAGAATTTATTTTGATTATCGAGTGTGTTGGTTGCTAATTGATTTTCTATGTCATTCTTTGCTTTCTTAATTGTTTTGTCCTGTTTGACACTTTTTTGTACCTATTCCATGAGTTTTGCGATGGATTTTTCTTATAGTTTTGATAGCATTTATGCTTTTTATTTATTATTCTTTTAATTTTTCTGTTCCACCAAGCAGGGTTTCTGACTCCCTTTTAATATTTCCTCCTGTTTGGGACCCAGGTCTCCAAACAGTAGTTAAGTTTAGTCTGTCTGAAAGTCCAAGCTTGATGAACATTACGTCCTGACAATTCTGTATCCCAGTCACATGTAGACAAATATTGATTTATCTTTGGGTAGTTAGCGCTGTTGTAGGCTTTAATTAAGGTATTCCCTTTAGTTTCTGGTGTCTTTGCTTGAATGTGAAACATAATCATGTTGTGGTCACTGTTTCAAGGGGTCTATGATAGTAGGTCATTGTATTGCTGATCTCATATTTGTTAAAACAATCTCTAAGATAGAGTTATCTCTAATTCCTTCTTGTACTAATTGATCCAGATCTTGACTAACTATAATTTCCAGGAGGTCTTTCTCTATACTTCCAGTACAACTATGTTTAACCCAATCAATGTTAGGAAAATTAAAATCCCCCATTAATATATAGTTGTCAGTTGGTTCGAAATTGTTTATTGTTTTGAGGAATTCAGTATTCTGTTTTCTATTTAGGTTTGGTGGTCTGTATGCCAAGCCTGTACATAGTTTTTTAGTTGATGGAGCAGGAATTGAATCAATCTCTACCCAAACTATTTCACTCTCTTCTGTTAAAGGGGAGATACAGTATGATGTAAAAGCCTCAGTGATGTACAGAGCTATCCCTCCCCCTTGTTTATGGTTCCTATTTTTAATAATTTTATTAAAACCAGGAATATCTGTATTCCAACTGTTGTCCTGAAACCATGTTTCAGTTATTCCACAAATGGATATATTTTCCTTTTCAATTATATACTTTAATTCATCCATTTTGTTAGTTAGACTTCTGGCATTAAGTAAAAAGAACTTTTATGTCCTTCGAATGTTTATACATTTGTGAGGATTCATACAATGTGGAATTCAGGGGGTAAAAAGTACTGGAATCCTGCTTTAAGTCATGATTGTTTAAGACAACAGTCCCCCCCCCCGTGGTAGTTTAAATGTTTGCCGAGTACGTTGGTGAAGTGTTTTCCTAAGAAATGATATCCAATTTTACTCAGATGCAGTCCGTAATTACAGTATAATTTGTCCTGTAAATAGAACTCCTCCCAATGAGTCAGGCTCTGTATCTCTTGCCTAGCTGTCCATGCTCTTAACCAGTTATTGAAGGAGCAAATTTTCATATTTATTCTAGATGAAATCTTTGGTATTGGCAGTATTTCAAATATAATAACTTCACAACCCAGATTATTCAATCTGTTGGTTAAAACAACCATATCCAATTTAATGTCATCTAGTGAATCTCTAAAGATATTATTCGCTCCTTCATGTACCAGTGTGAGGGGTTTATCACCAAGATTTCTAACCATGATTTTGCACATGTTTGTAAGGTCTGCTATCTTTGCACCACTAAAAGATGATAAAGTTCAATGTGATTTGTTAGGATTGCATATGAGTCTATCAAGTTTTTTAATCATTGAGTCCCCCATTACCAAAAGATTTCTTTGATTTGGTTGTGTTTGTCCCCATTTTCTTGAGAGTTCGATTTGTCAGAGTAAGATTTATTTATTGTTCCTTCTGTATTCACTGGATTACAGCTGACATTATTAGCCTGATTGTGGGATGTTGCTGGACTTTCATTAGCTATTAAATCCAGGCTAGTTTTTGTTCCTCTTCAATTGTTGCCAATGTTGTAAATCTATTTTCCAATTAAATGTTAAAGGTGGTTGCCCTTTTGCCTTTTTTGGTGGTTTAGTATATTGAATGTTATAACATTCTTCATCTCCATTTGCTACTACATCCTCGTCTCTAGTTCTTTTTTGCAAACCCTCTTTTGAGGAGTATGGGGATCCAGTATTATCTCATTATGTGTGTTGTCAGGAAAACTAACCTCAACTCTTTTCTGGGTATGTGTAGATGTACTGGGGGTGAGTGATATTAGGCATTCAGTCAGTTTATTGGGTAGATTTGTATCACGTCTTACTGAAGTTTTTCTGACTTATCTCTAACTGAGCATGTCAGTCATTAAATGAGTTTAGTTAAATCAGTAAATCCTCATTATGTTGACATTTAATACACTTAAAGTCATCTGGCAAACTTTGTTTAGTTTTTAGATACATAAAGCATTTAATACATCTAATAAATAATTCCCCCCTTCTGCAAGATCTTGTTTTCAGCCATCGTAGACTTAATAGAGATAGTATCGAGGCTAATAATTTGTAATCACTTAGGAGTGTTTCTAAGGGGTCAAGAATACTCCACAGACTATATATATTTTAAGATTGGTAAAAGTAAATAACAAACACTACTGGTGGTGGATAATATAATAACCAGTTATAAAAGTGCTACAAATATTGCATAAGGAAAACAACAGCGATGTCCAAATGGCATACCACAGACAGAGACAGGGATTAAGCAGTGCTGTACAGTAAGTGCTATCCAGATTGCTGTCCATAGCACCAGGAAAAGACAAGGGCTAGGAAATTGAAAATGGTGGATGAGCTGCTCCTGTGGCAGAGAGGACTGAGACATGGAGCTGCTTGGCCACAATGGTGGTGAAGATCAGGGATCTAATCCTGGCAGTCAAAATTTTATTTTTCTCCCATAGTCCAGCTCCAACTCAGAGTTGATTATTTTAGTTAAGGGGATGGAGGGGGCAGAGTCCACACTAAAATAAGTGTTTGGACTGGTAGCAGTCATCAATGTGCTTTGTGACCACTGCCAGTGGCATTGCCTTTACTTGCCACATTTGTTTCTGCTACTGTTCTGCATAGTGGTGTATGGAAGGTGCTGTTATTGACAGCACTGTTTATACATGTGCTTTTCAGACCTAGTGACAGATAATATAAGGGCATTTCTGCATTAAATTACTAACTCTGATAAAACTCTGCTTCTGGAGTGAAACGTTAGTTGTTTTTGCTCCAGTATGGCATAGCATTTCTCCCTGGTATTCATTGCACTGCTGCACTTTTGTTGTTTTTAGTATTCATCCTATGAATTCCCATATGCTTTTCTATTAAGCGGGTTAAAGTTTTACTGCTGACTATGGAATAATGCTACTTTTTATTTGCTGTACAAGTGGTAAGTACACAAATGGGCAATAGTACAATGAATAACAGGGGGCAATGCACAACAGACTAATGAAGAAAACAACTAACGTTTCTTTCTAAAACATCACTGTAGATGGGATCTCATTGTCTGCTTACTTTTTTTTCATTGACTGTTGGACCGGAGGGGCTGGGTACCTAGTGTTAGAATGGAGGGTTGGCAGCACTGGGGTTTGGCTGTCATTGTTTGCTTATTTTTTTTCATTTACTGTCTGACTCTAGGTTTAGGGACTTGATGTCAGAATTAGGGAAGTCTGGTGGCAACAGGGTTTTGTAGCAAGTGGCTACTTGCTTTCATTTTAGTTTACCACCCTACCCCATAATTGGGCACCCAGTGCTGGGGGCAGCAAATGGCACTGTGGCTTGGCTCCTGGTGACTGCCTAGGTGCCTGAATCAGGAGTCATCCAGCCTACCATGCCCACCAAACCAGAACTGCATTGCCATTGCTTGCAAGCTGTAGCACAGAAGTGCCCCCACAACCCAGCAGTATAGCTAACCTTAAAAGAGCTGTACTATGCTGTTTCTTTTTTCCTAAAATACTAGAGCACAGTCTGGTCTGTAATGAGAGAGTGCCACACCAGCTAGCCACCCTACCCAGCCAGTAGCTGCAGTACAGAGTCAGACCCTCAAGTAAAAATCCTGTCAGCAGCAAAAACAGCCAAAAAAGAAACTGCCTGAAGAACCAGAATGACAGGGTTCTGACTACTTGTGCCTTTTCATTAAGGTAAGTGAATGGGTTTATTTGAAAATGTCTCAGTACTGTGGGGAGAGGAGGGGAGAGACTCAAAAGACAGAATGCATGGCCCTCAATCTCCTGGTCTGTTACTGTGAGTGGCCAATCCATTGAGGACCATTTTTGTAGGTGGATACCTGCTGTAAAGGGTTGGGATGGCCATATCTTAATGTTTGGGTGATAGAGAAGGCTTTACTTCTCCTGCCCCGGGGGAATAGATTTGCTTTTCCTGATGGGGGGCCCTGATTCTCCCAACTTGGGGGGTGAGGATGGCCCTGCTTCTTTTGGCTTGGGGGAAGGGTATCTCCCTGTTTCTCCTGGCTTGGTGGTAGCCCTGCTTTTCCTGGCTTGGGGGGTGGCCCTATCTTCTGGGTCATGTGGCCCAGCTTCTCCTACTAGAGAAAGCAGGGGGCAGGGCCATCCCCCCTCCCCAAGCCAGGGGAAGCAGAGCCATCCATCTCAAGCCAAGAGAAGCCAGGCCAACCGTACAACCATCCACAAGACAGGAGAAGCAGGGCCATCTCCTGTAAAAAAATAAAACGGAATTTGCATTTTTATTTTTAGAAACAAAACATTCATCATTAGTTCAAATATTCCAAGAAGCAAGCATGAATGTGCACATATGCTTTCCATTCCCATTTCAATAGGTGCCCTGGCTTACAACTGTAGTGCCTAGCCAGTGCCCTGGTAGCCAACGGAAGCTGGAGCTGCTACTGTTGCTAGATTTACATGCTGTGAAACTTGATCAAATAGAAATAAAAATTGAATTTGGGTGTGGACATTGGATAGAAAAATAAAATGAAAGGAGTGGAATTTGCAAAACTCTCTGCAAGAACACAATGTCTTTATGGTACTAAAGAAGAAAATAAAATATCAACATTTATGTACATAAAAGCACACAAGAAGGCTGAGGATTAATGACCAGCAAAATCAAAGGTTAAGACTCAAATGTATTGCAAGGAAATCTGAAAACAGGGGGAGTTCAAACCATTAAAATACCACAAAAAGGCACACAACTACATTAACTATCTAATTATTATACAAATCTTAGTTTTAAAGACACATTTTGCAGGAAATCAACACATATACTACAGAATCAGGTAAATATGCTAGTGTGCAGGAAAAGAAGTGCCACTCTAAAGAAATAATCTTTTCATTGTTTATGGAAGTTATCTGTTCCATGGCTATTTGTCTTACATACCCTTAAAATAATGAATGTGTTTCAATAGAAATTACAGCCATTACTGCCTTAAGCTCTTTTGAGAGGCACAATCATTTACGGGGCTCTAGAAACCATGCTAGGTACTGCAAGCAGGGTAGAAGGATACAGCTGTTTACCAAGTTGGATTCAAATGAAAATGTGTCTCTTATAGTGCTTTAGTGAGTACAAGATTGGGGTGGAGGAGAGGTGATTCTCCAGAGCATTTGTTTCTTAATTCCTAGGCTGCCAAAAGAACTACAATTAAGCTATTTGATTGTGCTGTGGCTAGATGTTCATTGTGCAGCACTGCAAGGGTTGAAATGAAGGTATGCAAAGAGGTGGAAGGATCATTTGAAAACTCCAAAGGAAGTATTCTATGGTCTGAATCCTGTAGCTCATTTTTAGAGCTGATGCAATAGGCCTACAGGCTATGCCTACCTGCAGCCCTAAAAAGGATATTATCTTAATGGAGAGTGTCCAGAGGAGAGCAACCAGAATGCTTAGATTGGTTAAAGACCTGAATTATGAGGAAAGAATTAGGGTTCTTGATATGTATTCATTGGAGTATAGGCGGGTAAGGGGGAGGGATATGTGTTTAGTGCATTTACAAAAGATGATCTTTGAGAGAATACAGGATTACAATGTAAAGATAATGGCCATGCAACAAGATCCCATTGTCTACAGTTACATGGGCATGTAAATAGAACTAAAAAAGGGCAGGGTTCTTTTCCCAACAAGTGGTGGGAATGTGGAACAGACTGCCACCAGAGGTTGTGGCTAGTAATTACATGAGTACCTTTAAAAAGTGCCTTGATAAACATTGCTTGTTACATTCTATCAAGGGTTATTCCCTTTGAGTTAAGGGTGAGCTGTATAACGGCTTATGCCCATCTTGGCTCATAATAATTCTATGATCCCTATGATCTGTGATCTATGCACACACCAACACTGAGTGCAGTGAGAGCCAGATACTTACAATGCTGATAAGGTGCAGATTTATTGTTCACTGCAATACACAGGAATGCAGGCGTTAAGACACTGCCAGTAGTTTAACACCTGCATTCCTGTGTATTGCTGTGAATAATAAATCTGCACCTTGTCAGCATTGTGAGTAGCCTACTATCTCATTGTGCTCCATGTTGGTGTGTGCACAGTTGTTTGGTTTCCAGATAGTACAGGCTACCAGCATCACCAGCTCCTCCCTGAGCAGCCTCGTTTCTTTTGCTCAGTGCTGCAGTACTGATGGGTTGGCCTGTATCAGGTTTGTTTGCTGGAAGCCTTATGTGTGGTGCTGTTGAGGATGGGGCTGTTGGAGCTAGGCAATAATACTTCAAGTAAAAGTTTCAGTACACCCAGGATGGATCAGGTGAGTAGCACTTAGATCAGCTCAGCAGCTGCGGGTTCAGATGTACTGTCCAGTTAGCAGCTTTCTTGGCCCCTGTGAAATGGGTATTCAAATGTGCCATGTGGCCACTGGCTTGTTATTGCCCCACTGAGTGGAGTATTCAAAGCTGTCCCAGAATGGGGTGAAGCTAAGTGTTCCATGGTGATATCACAGCTTTGGACTGTTTTGGCTTCTAGTGGGTGAGTATATAATACCTAGCAGTACATGAGTAGCCCAGTGGCAATGTAGAATGACACAGAAATAGAGGATTATGACAGTACACAGCAGAAGCAGATGAAGTTTGAGGAACAACGGTCTATTTTTAGGCAGCTGTCCATAGTAATAAAGCAAGGGGAAGACACATACATACAGTCTGTGAAATATTAGCATAATTTTGTGTATTATGTTTTTCATTTTTCTCCAGAGGTGTCACAGGCTCTTTATAGTTCCAGTTAATTAATAAATACACCATGCAAAAAAAACTGTAATTGATAAATACAGCAGGGGATACTAAGGGACTGCACTGGGATGGGTAAGCAGTAATACTCATTTTGACACGCCACTCAGTGGGGTAATATCAAGCCAGCAGCCACGTGGCTCATTTGAATCCCTATTTGACAGGGACCAAGAAAGCTGCTGAATGCTGCTCACCCAATATCCCAGACAGAGGAAGGGTTAGAGTTTTGCAGAATTCTTTAAATTCTGCTTCCACTGGACTTTCATGGAATTTCCGAAACTTTGCTAATTCTGTGCAATTCAGTCAGAGGGGGGATTTTGGAAATTCTTAAAGCGGAATCTGAACTGTGGCTTAGTAATTCATGGTTTAAATAAAACTTTGGAATGGTATTTGGGGGTTACATAAACCATGGGTTTATCCCACAGATTATGTAGGGTTACATAGAAATGCTTCCTGGAATTCCATGGGATTAAAAAAGAAATGCTGAAAAGCATTTCCAAAATGGAATTACCATCCCACAGGAATTCCACATTTTGCACTGCTCTAAGAAGAATGCGGCCATTAGGTGCTGATGGTCGGAGGGGGTGACCAGGGGAATCACATTGGAAGTGGCTATGGCCACCCCTTTAGTTGTTTTTCAAGGGGGTGCTAGGTACCTCCAGTGAAAAACAGCATTATAAATCACTATCCTGATTACCGGCAATCAGCACGCATAGCCACTGTACATCTTATCCCATGTACAGTGTGCTGTCATGCGGCAGTGTTTGGAGGAAGTGCTTCACTTCACTGCTGGGGAGAGGATGGCATACAAAAGGAACTTTAAACTTATAAATCACTTGAGCTAAACTCAAGTGATTTATAGTAAGATAATAGGACATCTAAAGGGGTGTCTCCTATGGTATAAGATACTCTTCTGATGAGGTCTGGGCAGGCAGAACCACTCAGTTACACTTTGCAATCCTCTCACATAAACCTTTCACTTGGAATGTCTTATACTATAGGAGATGCCCCTAGGAGGCCATATTAACTTATAGTATAACCCCCTTCCTCCACCCACTAGCCCCAGCTCTCTCCCCACACCTCCCTTCTACTGACTTTACTGGTTTTTGTGCTCTAGTGGGTGCCTAGTGCCATCTGCTGTTGAAGCAGTCATGCCTGGTTCACCAATGTGCGGTGCCTCCTTTTGGCTCCTAGCCAAAACTCAATTAAGCTTGCTACATATACACCTGGGAAGTGTTTATAAAGCATATGCAAGTTGACTAGGGATATCGAATTTGGTACTGACTTCCATTGCTAAAACTAAATTGGTTCCTGTTGACAAAGACAAAGACACTGTATGGGATTTCCTCACTCTGACCTTATCTCACTCTCCTATTTGCACTGGCTCCAAATTTTTATTTTCGTACCATACCTAGTCAGTTTTATTCATACTGACTCATCTACACATTATGCCTTACCATGTGGCTGCTACTTTATTGTCAGTGTGTCCTATTTATTTTTTGTCTGTTTCATATATTTATTTAGCAAAAGGTTGCTCCTGTAAAAAAGCTTTCAGCTTAGTGTGCTACTCCTGGTTAAACAACTAAAAAAAAAATGTATTGCAACACTGTTTGTAACCCACATTGCTCATTACTACCACCATTGTAGGTTTACGATCCAGGCCCAGGTTATGCCTGAAAACGGTCCTTCGATCAGTGTATGTGTCCCAGCCAATAAATAACTGAATAAATAAATAAATGGAATTGTTGTTTGGTATGTTGAAATAAATAATACATTAACTGCAATAAAGTGAGTTAATTACAATAAAGTAAAAAAATTATTATTTGCAATAATGTAGTTCAGTGCTTTATTTGTCCAGTATCTTATTCACAATAACAGTTTCAGGTAATAAAACTAACAGTGACAGTTTCAGATAATCATTATGTTATGTAAAAAAGTGAAATTACTGCAACTGCTGTAGAATGCACTTAGCTCTAAATTGTATATGTACAGTAGTTTTACTACTGTCACTCATTTTAGCATAAATTAATTGTTGGCACAGTAGCTAACCCAATGTTTATTAATTACTTTGGGACTGATGTTCAAAATGTTGTAATAACATTAAGACGTTTCTTGCATTTTCCTGTAAATGACATTATTTTTATATAACATAAATTGTTCAGGTCACCTGTATAAGTAATTCAGGTTCATGGTAACCATTCTCTATAGGTTGCTCCTTTTTCCTGTTAAATGCAGGAACCCACATAGTTCTTGGAGCACTGTACTGTATAAAGGATGAAATATATATTATAGCATGATAGTATTATAACCCTAAAGAAAGCTTTTTGTTCTTGTTTTCAGCAACAAAAACTGGACTGTTAAGATGGCAGATGAGGAGTGAGTATCTAAATAGTTACCAAATGTTCTTTAAATGCAATTTGTAGATGTTTGGCCCGATTCTAGAAGGGCAGTGCAAGTTGCCGCCGAACGCAACTTGCGTCACCCACACCTGCAACATTGACCCTGTGCCCTATTCTAGTAGGGGCAGGGTCTTCACAGCTAAGTCCTGTGACTTGTGACATGTGGCCAGATACGCCGACCTGCAGGCATATCTGGTGAGCATGTCGCAAGGCGCAACAGCGGGATAACATGATCAACCTCCCCACCCATGCCCCGACCCCTAGTCACCAGCCACAAATGTGGCAGATACCCAGGCAGCCCTGGTAGTCTATCAGCCCCCCCAACTGTTAAATATTAAATATACAGCCCCGTACCCCTGGTAGTCTAGTGCCCTCCTCAAACTGTGTATATGAAATATCGTTCCCGTAACCCTGGTAGTCTAGTGGCCCCCGAACTGTTAGAATAAAATATAGATCTCGTTTCTGGTATATTTAGTGGTTCTCGAACTGTACATAACAATGAGAATCCCATTTCCTTGGTAGTCTAGTGGCTACCCACCCAGCTGTGCCAGCCCACCCAGCACCCCCACCTATCCTCAGCCAGCGACTGGCACAGCCCACCTCTCACTTCCACGGCCAGCCACCGACTGAGTGCAAATTAATTTCTGAGCACTTCTGTGCAGTAGCACTAATACTGCACCCAGTCAGCGGCTGGCCATGGAGGTGAGAGGTGGGCTGTGCCAGTCGCTGGCTGGGGACGGGTGGGGGGTGCTGGGTGGGCTGGCATGGCTGGGTGGGGGGCCACGAGACTACCAGGGAAATGGGGATTCTCATTATTGTTTATGTACAGTTTGGGGGGGTCACTAGACCATCAGGGAAATGGGGTTCGTATTTTATTTATGTACAGTTTGGGGCTTGGGACCACTAGCCTACCAGGGAAGCAGGGATTCGTATTTTATTTATGTACAGTTCAGGGGTTGGGGGCCACTAGCCTACCAGGGAAACAGGGATTCATATTTTATTTATGTACAGTTCAGGGGGGGCCACTAGCCTACCAGGGAAACAGGGATTCATATTTTATTTATGTACAGTTCGGGGTGGGGCCACTAGCCTACTAGGGAAATGGGGATTTGTGTTTCATTTATGTACAGTTGGGGGGCCACTAGACCAGGGAAACGGGATTTGTGTTTCATTTATGTACCGCTGGGGGCACTAGACTACCAGGGCTGGATTTATTTTATTTCGCTTATTTTATTCTATTAAACTTAGTTGTTGCCGCATATGCGCGGGTGACTCATGGTTCGGGCACGGGTGGGGGATGGCCACACTGGGGTGTGCTGAGCATGGGAGAAACTGTGCACTGTCCACTGGACAGCCGATGGGTCTGGGGGCCCCCCGGGGCATCCGTAAGTTATACCAGCTAAATGCTGGTATAACTTACGTTGCGGGATCTCCTCCTGGGATTCTTGTAGAATCCCGATGTGGGCACTTATTATGTCTGCCCTTCTAGAATGGGGTGCAACTGCTGCTGTAAACCTCCTAGCGTCATGTCGCGGGGGTTTATATGGTGTAACTTCTTGTTTGTGAAGTGGCCTGCCATGTCACAGGCCACTATGTAGAGTCACGCATGTCGTAACTGCTGGCGTAAGTTGCTACATGCACCATTCTACTTGACGCAACTGCAGTTACGCCAAGTGTAACCCTTCTAGAATTGGGCCCATTGAGTCTACTGCATGTTCCTAAATTCTAAACTTGCAGTGTACAGTACAACACAATCCATGTTAGTTCATTAATTTTGCTTATGGTATGGCTGTTGCTGAGATGTGTAATCACTCTTTCTGTTTCTTTTTTTCTGTTTGTTGTTTTTTTACCTGTTTTTTATCTTCAGAGAGGTAAGTGCTTGATTTGCTTGTTTTTGGTGTTTCTACATTGCAGTGTGTGCTAAAAAAAACACTTTTAATTTATCCCAGCATAATGTAATCTGTGTATAACACCCATTTCTGTTTAGTTGTGTCCATTTTCCAACCTGTGTGTAAACTAAAGTTTACCCAGAACTGTGAAATGGGATATCCAGCTTTGAATCCCACCAGAGCCTCTTACTTCCTGTGTGACCTTGAGCAAGTCACTTTTTTTTTAAATTAGTGTTTATTTGTCCCCCAGCCCAGCCTCCCCTGGCTACCATCCAGCCCTGCCAACAATCCAGAACACAGAAAGACCCCTGAATACCTGCACTGTGGAAGGTCAGCAGGGGGCAGGGGGAGCTGGAAACTTAGTCTGATGGCAGAATCTCTCTTTAATGTTGGTGGGGCAGAAGGTGCAGGGCTCACATGTGTTGGCATCCTTCTGCTGTGCTAGGAGGGCTTTTCTCCTTGATGTGCTTCCTCCCTGACAGTCTGAGCTGTGAACCCATGGCTAGGCATGCAACAGGCATACACGCTGCAAGGCCCCTTGCGTCTCCCCTTGTACTGCTGTCCTTAGGCTTGCACCACCTGGGTACTCCATGTGGAGCAATGAGCAGTGGTGGGGATTGGACTACCTCCCACTGGAGGAGAGCATTCTCCAGGACACTTAATCCTCCTCTCTGGCCAGTCAATGGCAATGCTGGTTCATTTGCGAACCCGGGTCACCATCATCATGAGCAGTAGCCCTACTGCTGCAATGATGGGTGGGACCTTGGGCAGATCACTTAAAGAGACATTAACCTGTCAGAGAACACTTTGAAAAAAGAAAAAACATAATATTTAGATACAGTTCAGTTAATTGAAATACATATTCTCCCAAATGCAAAGCATCATGGGTTGTATTTGCAAATTATCATGAGGAAATATAAGTAGACTTGCTTCCATGCAGGACTAGATGGTGCCAAAAGGCATCACAAACAGTTCTCACAAACAATTTGCAAAAGCTGAAAATAGCAGATTACAAATACTTATTTATTTCTTGTTACAACTCATTAGGATGCCATAGCTATAGTGTCAGCACAGTAGGAGGGGAAGCTAGTCTGGTGGTATCAATGATTTGGGTCAGGTGAGCCCAAAATAGGGAAACAGTTTAAAAGAGACAAATCTCAGTGCTAAGGAATTGAAGCAAGAGATGTCCTGGAAGGACATTGGCAATAAAGTCAAGTTTCAATGAAATACAAAATTACACATGCCCCACTAAGGGCAAGGCACGGGAAGTATAAATAAATCACCATGAAGGAGTTCAGGCTGACTTGGTTGGAAGCAGGACTAGATGGTGCCAAAAGGCCTCACAAACAATCTGCAAAGGCTGAAAACAGTAGAATGCAGTCACGTTTCTTCCTTATCAGGAATTATCATTGTACCATAGCTGTTGCCTTGGCCAAGGAGGAGCCAGTCAAACAATTATATGTTTATGTGTGTATGTGTGTGTGTGTGGGAGAGGAGCGTGGGTTAATATTTCCAAGCAGAATGCCTGTTTGCTGCCTGCCCAGTGGTGCCAGCTGGTGGAGCATCACTCCACTACATGGAGGACCTGGAATCGAGTCTTGGTCCTGGCTCCCCCGCTGGGCCCCACTGCCCTGGGCTGATGGGATCTGGAGTGTGATGTGGAGGCACTGCATGCTGACTCGGGTAGGGTGGTACTGAGCATCCTACTGCAGAAGCTCCTCCTACAGAGGGAGGGGTGGTGGCAGCGATATCAGTAGTGACCCCACAATGTCAGCCACCCCTGTCCACATGAAGAACTTCACAGGCATGCATTTGCTGTGCCAGAGGAGGGTGCAAATGAAGGAGCAAAATGCAAGATGCCATGTGGATGATAATGGCAGCCTCCAGCCACCCCAGATGCGTAGGAAGCTTGACACCCTCATCTCTGTTTCAGCTAAGGCTGACACTTGGAGCTGGGTGGGTTGGTTCCTGGAAGCCCACCATGGTGGCAAGCCATGGAATAAGTGGCAGGCAGAGTAGTATCTTGACAGGAGTGCCTATGTGAGTGGGGACAAGGATGTGCATCAGACAGTAATGTGATGTGTCCATAGCAATAAAAAGAAAATCCCCAACAATAAATGGTGAGTGGACTACAGCTTAGCCTGGCATTGTGTCATAAGCTTGCCTGCATGCTATGCTGAGGATTAGATGTTGGTACATGCCAGGCAGGGTGTTATTGAGTGCAAACAAGAACAATTTCATCGGCCATGTTAAAGGGAATGTCCCTTCAGCTTTTTATTCCTTTTACCTGTGTAGTTTACAGGCATATACAATGATTGCCTGCATTGCACCCTCCTAATTTCATCAGGATTTAAATGTAAATGAAGGTGCTTAAGTTTGGTGTGAAAACCTACTTGACTCCATTGTAAAGGCTGTGACCTGACTCACGTAAGGCATCCTGGAATTTTGTGATGTTTTTAGTGCTAAAGCCTACATCAGTTATACTGTATTAGTCAGTGCTGATACTGCCCACTGCAGTCCTTGTGTTTCTGTCTTATGCTGGCCATGACACTGTTCAAGGCATAGTAAATGCCCTGATGCTTTCTTCAGTTTAAAGTGTATCTGAACTAGAAAAAAATGCTTTTAGAGAATACAGAGACTTCATAAAAGCTGTAACAGAACTGAATGAGAGTATGTCTTTTGCTGGCTTGTGAAGGTACACATCATCTACTCCCATGATGCCTTGCTTGAGTGGGGCCATGACCTTTGCAGTGAAAATAAACAGATTTTCATACCAGGGCAAAACAGAGTGAAGCAACCTCATTTATATTTAAATTAGGATGAAAACAGGAGGAGTCAAGAGAGGGAATCATTGTTCATGCCTACAAACTACACGGTATGTAGAACATAAGCTGAGGGGACTTTCCCTTTAAATAAGACTCGCCTAATGACAGCTTGACCCCCCAAAATTCTAAAATCCATGCACGCAGAGAAAAAGGACACTAGCTTTGGATTAGCAGAATGGGCAGTCCTTGATGGGCTGTCCACATTTCTCCCAACCCAAATGCTTTCCATGTGCCTATAAAGGTATGTATCGCACATTTATATAAATGACTGTTTCATCTAACTTGGCTGTTTTCCTAGTTTAGATATCATAGCCTGGATTGTCAAAGATTTGGACGCTGGACTTGTGGCAGTTGTTCTGCCACAGCTGAGTGACTGCAAAAGTGCAAAACTGTTTGAATGATATTTTTAGACATTTTGATGTATTTGTGACACTTTACTAACTTTACTGCATTAAAATCATGCTTGCATAATTTTTAGCACAACTTTTAGCACTTTCGACATGATGTTAGAGCATGTTTTCTGTGATCTAACAGTCATAGAGTGTATGATGGAGCATTGTTACCGATAAAAATCGCCACCTTTCAAAACATTGTTATGCTGTAGTAGCTATGTCATCATAGCTGTTATGCTGCACTAGCTATGTAGCTACTACAGCATAAAAACATCGAACTCAACCTCTCGTCACACTAACCAGTTTGTTACCAATAGGTAACTATCCATTATTCTCTATGTTGCACACAGCATAACTGTGGCAAAACCATGCCAACATGTTTTGTAAATCCAGCCCCATATAATTGTACAGCTGACCATTCTGTATCACTCCACATTGTCAATGGGAAGTCTTTACACGTGGGTAATGAACACCCCACTTGGGTAGTGGTACAGCCCGAAGCTGTAACTCAGCAAGAAACCCTGGACATATGAACATTCCAAGAGCTGAGATTCTCCAGTCTTTGCTGTGCCACTGAGGGATAGTCAGCATAGGACAGCCCTCTCAGAATTTTGGCAATTTACAGTTGGTTTGTTGTTTTCTGCAGTCAGATGTGTGCAGCTGTGAAGTAGGTTGGTGCTACCTGTTTCCAGGTAGCACCTTCAAATTTAAAAATCATGCCTGTTCAACTGCAGCTTTCAGATTGGCTAACCTGCCTTTCCTTTTACCCTTTTTTCCTTGCTTTTCTGCTTAATTTGGGGATAACGGGCCAATAGGGTGTTTTGTAAGTCTCCTTTTTCCTTTACCCTGATGCCTTATTAGTAAGTGATTTATGTAAGGGGAGGGTACAGTTAGCAGAGCTTGGGTCCCGTCTTTATTGTCCCCCCAGCATTCTCTGGTGACAGTCCTTTGCTTCACCTGCAGACTTCTCAAAGGAGTCCTTTTTCCCTGGTAGCTAGCCCTGTGTTTGATTTTTATGTCTAGCTAAGAAGAACTTCTGAGAGGATCTATTTGGGCTGCCTGTGTGTTTGTGTGGGTGGCTCTGGTTCCACTTTAGAGGAATTCTTGCTCTGCTGCCTTGTCTGGGGTTTTTCCTTTGGTTGGGAGTCTTGGAAGTTCAGAGGTATTTTCTCTTTGCTGATTGTGCTGTTCAACACGTTCTTCAGGTGGGAGCAATCCATGTAACTCTCCACCATTATTGGCATCCGTCCAGCAAGTTTTGCAGCTCTTCTCCCTTGGCACTTACTGTTGCATGAGTCTTCATACCTTTAGTGTGTAAGGCACACTCCCACCTATCGTGGTGACATCATGCACTTCACATGATGTCATCATGCTTGAATGTGGTCATGTGCGCTCCTCACTTGCTAAGCACAGTATCTGGGACAGAGCGTTGATCTTTTGCAGGATTACTGTGTTTCTCTAGGTAGAGAGAGAGCAAAACAAAAAGGCGGGGGGTGATTACATGAGCAGCAACATGGCCGACAGACTGACATGCTACAGATCTTGCTCTCCTTTTTTGCTAATGGCCTATCAGCTCTCGGGGATTTTTCTTTGGACTGGCAAAATCTCAGCTTCTGCTCCATGGATAATATTCAGCTAGGGCAGCAGGGAACTGTAGGGGGCTGTGTAGTGAGTTAGCCATTCAGCTGCTATAAAAATGATTTTGCTTTTTGTTACTTCTAGTGTTTTTCTGCATTGTACAGTAGGCACTATGGCTTGTTGCAAACCTTCATTTTTAAGATATGTAAGACTGCTGGAGAGTGCTGAGACCCCTCTCCCTTAGGGTTGTATTGCTCTAATTGTGTAACACAATCTAGCATATCTATTTTGGTTCCCCACAGCCAGACCCCGAAGCTGGGGGGGGTGCACCTGAGGTACTGAATGCTAATGACTGGACCGAGTTGTGCAAATCCTTTTTGGTGCTCTTAATCGATCAATAAATCAATCAATCAATAAATCAAAATCTTTATTTAATCAGCTGAACATCATTGAGCAAGCTCATTTTCAAGATGGACCTGGAAATGAGGTGCTAGGTGCTGATGTTCTGCAGGAAATCCCTACCAGTACACCTGACCCCATGGTGGGACCCTCAGATCAGGGGGTGCTCATACAGACACATCCAGGTGAATCAAAGCAGAATGTGTATGCTCACACAGATCTGCAGGCAACCCCCAACCTTGACACTGTTGAGGGTCAAGATGAGGATATAGGGGGGCCAAGGGGACAATCCTAACCCATCAGTGCTATTTGATGAGAAGGAGGATCCCTCTGAGGAAGAGGACTGGAGGAGTGGACAGAGTCTAAAAAAAAGATTCAGTCCCTACCATGTTTGATACCAAGTCCCTCTCCTACCTTATAATTATGGTTTATCAGATATTGCAGCTGAAGGAGGTGCAAGTCATGGAGCCATTGGACATGAATTCTGCCCATTTCCTTCTCTGCTCCAAAGTGTTTTCCAAACTTTGTTCACTGCGACCAGATCATTGAACAGGAATGGGCTAGCACAGATAGGCATAAGCATCTCTCAAAATTGAGGGTGAGATGTTATCCCTTTTTGGAGGAGAGCTCCCGGAAGTGGGAGGTTCCCCCTTTGACATAAAAGGCCATGTTTAATTTGGTTGAGCACATGACTATTCCTATTGTGGGGTCTTTGGCCCTAATTGACACCCACGATAAGAGGGTGGACACTGCTGCCTCAAATGGGGTAAATCTTCGCACCTTATATGCATCATTTATTGTTTCCAGAGCCTTGACTCATGGGTCACAGTGCTGAGTGGTTTCATTCCCCCAATTCAGAAGGGACGAACATTTTGCAGCTTATGTCCATGGTAGCCACTTTTCTGGGGACTGCCACAGTGGATAGTTTACGGATGTCAGCCCACTCTGCTTATCACATTGTTGCAGCCATGTGGGGTGTTTGGCCCAGGCATTGGGTTATAGATCAGTTGTCGAAGATGTTGCTGTTTAACCTGGCCTTTGAAAGTGGACTACTATTCAGCATAGGATTGGACTCCCAGTGTCAAGACTGCAACAGAAAACAAACTTGATGTCAAGGGGGCAAAGAGGTGTATGTCAGCAGCAGTCCTGAGGCAGTTTCCATCCCTTTCAGAATTTCAGAAACTAGTGAAATAAAGGAGCCTATTCCAGATTCAAGGGCAGCAGAGTATCCTTCACCCACAGATGCAATGGAGGCACAGGACGATGAGGAGATAACTCACAATGAAGGGATGTGGGCCCATCTCTACCACCTTCCCTTTGTGGATCACTGCAGAATTTTTAGCAGAGGTGGACCCAAATGATATCAGACATGTGGGCACTGGAAATCTTGGCTCCAGGATACACCCTAGAGTTTACAACAGTAACCAAAAGAGGTCATTTCCTGCAATCCCCTTTTCCTGAAAACCCCACGAAAAGGCAGGCTGTAGCCCAGACCTTGGGTCACTTGTTACAGACTGGTGCAATTGTTCCAGTGCTCCCCCAGTGAGGAGAATCTGGGATTTTACTCAATTTGTTTTGTGGTTCCCAAGGGGGCAACCGATTTTGGACCTAAAGCACCAAAACAAGTTTGTTCACCACACGACCTACAAGATGGAATCCTGTGATCAGTCATCCAGGCTGTTCAACCAGGGGTCTATCCGGTATCCATAGATCTGAAGGACGCTTATTTCCATGTTTCCATTTGCTAGTCACACCGGAAATTTTTGAGGTTCATGATTCAAGGGCAGCATTTCAAGTACTGAGTGCTTCCCTTTGGGTTTGTGACAACTGCCCGTGTCTTCTTCAAGGTCTTGATCATTCTAGTGGTGCAGCTGAGACAGGAGGGATATCACTTGTATTCCTACCTTGACAACCTGCTTATCCAGGCATCATTGGCTCAGATGGTGCAGAGAATGGTGTCAAAATCCTTGGAGGTGCTGGAAATGCATGGTTGGGTTGTCAGTCAGGAGAAGAACTTCATCCTGTCTCAGAGGCTGGAACACTTGGGCATGGTGTTCAGGACAGATGAGGGGAAGTCATTCTCTCTACATCAAGGATGGAGACCCTGAGGCAAGAGGTGCAGTGGCTGACCAGTCAGCTGTCAGTCTCTGCTCACAAGCTTTTCCTGATTCTGTGGCTGATGACTGTAGCAATAGAACTAGTTCAGTGGGTCCACTTACATGTGCGTACCTCCAGAATGAGATGATAGAGGCCTAGAATCCAGTCTCAGAAGACTACCAAGCCCAGATCACATTTCCTCAGTCAGTCTGACAGTCGCTGACTTGGTGGATAAGTCCCAAGAACTTCAGTAGGGGGTCTTTCCTGAAAGCCCCACCAGAGCTGATATTGATGACTGATGCCAGCCTATCCAGCTGGAGTACAGTCCTGGATCACGTCCCGATCCAGGGTATCTAGAATACTCAGGAAAAGCAGCTCCAGAAAAACGTATTGGAATTGCAGGCAGTACACCTTACTCTTCTTCATTTCCACAAGTGAGTATGGGCCAAGGCAGTGAAGGTAAGGTCAGACAGTGCCACCACTGTGGTGTACATAAACAACCAAAGAGACACGAGAAACCAGGAGGTGCTAGCAGAAGCAACCAATGTGCTGCAGTGGGTAGAAAAAAAAATCCTTCTGACTCCCTCGGCTGTTCATTAGGCAAGAAAACTAAACATTCAGGCCAATTAGGTGAGTCAAGGAATAAGTACATTTCATGGTGATTTGCATATACATCCCATGATACTTTGCATTATGGGGGTATGTGTGATATTGTATTTCTGAATCAAGAAACAGTCCATCCAGGGGAATGGATGTTGAACCTAAAGGTGTTCCAGCTACTGTGCAGAAGGTATAGTTTCCCTCAAATCAATCTCTTTCCATCAAAGTGTAGCCCTTCTCTGACACCGTCCTGGAGAGTGCCACTGCACCTGCCTAGCAGACCCAACCAAGGGCAAGGGGCCTGGGTTCCCAAAGCTGACGTACCTGACCTTTCCCAAAAACTGAAATAAAAAATAGTGATGCCTCCACCCAGAGTACATATTAATGGGTCTGATTACCTGCTGTACAACCCCCTGGAATGTCGCACCAACCACCCACCTCCCCAGCAGTTACCCCAACATTAACTTACCAGGTTCGAACCTCCCCACATTCCATTAGAACATTTACCTTTTCCATTTCATCCAATAAACAGGCTCACTAAAATTAGGCTCTGGATTAATCTCTGCTGCAAAACAGTAACTTCATGGTTTATTTACAGGAGGAGGGGGTTTAGGATGGGGTAAGTGGAATAGAGATCAAGTAAGCATTTTAAGATTTGCATTTCCCCAAATTCACATTTCCCTTTGATTCAAAACCTAGATCTCAATCAATGCAGCCATCCAATCTGTCTAACTAGCTAACTGCTGCAGGATTGCTCAAACCCAGACCCACAAGTCCCAGTCCCTTTAAAACCCCAAAGTCCTCCACTGGGTACCCAGACTCTAGTTGCAGGCCTGAGGTGCAACTGGTAGCCGGCGTTGGCACACTTACTTGAATTAAGTAACTTTTTACATTCCTTTCTTTGGTTAGTGCTAAACCTTTACCTTTCCCTCTAGTCCTTAGCTCTACCTCCTGCCCTAGTGGACAAAAATATTTACAGTCCCCAGGTGCAGGGCAATTCCTGCTTTTTACTCACAGTTCTGCAGAATCAGTCCTTGGGTGGCACAGTTCACTGAAGTCATGGGGATGGATGGCAACATAGCAGAACTGGGCACAATGCTTGAATCAGGGGGCACAGAGGCTGCAGCTTGCTCTCTTTTTCTCTTGCTAGCAGATCTTGCAGCTTGTCCCCTTTGGACCATTACGGGCCCCATTGCAGTGCATGTGCACAAGGCATGCCAACTACAGAGGACCCAGACCAGGGAGTAGCCCCATGGTCCAGCTCTCTTCAATCAGAGCACCCTAGCACTCAGGTGCTAGATCCGTGATCCCCTGCAGCAGCAGACCCTACTTGAGGGTTAATGAGTTCCCCACCTGGCCCTGGATGTCAGCAAAAACATTCAGCACATTCTCTTCTGCTTCTCTTTCTTTCTCTTTCCTGCTATGGTGTGCAGCCACAGCAATCCATTTCTCTCTTTCCCTTGCTGTATCTCAGGAGCAGACAACAGGCACCTGACCAGAAAGGCAGCGGTCCATCCTTCTGTTTTCATAGTCTCTCAACTTCAGCACAGCCACATTCTCACTCTGGCTCACACATATCACCTGTACCCTCAAAGTCCCTTTTCTCACCGTGCAGGTACTTAGCAATTCACCTAGTTGGAGAGGCTCACTCTATCTTTTCTTCTCTCAGCACATATACATTCTTTTGTTCCTCATCATTCCTCAGCATTCCCATCTTTTTACAGGCTTGATGCAACCTTTGTCCTTTACCCGGCTCAGGACACAACCGTCGTTCTTTTTCCAGGCTCAGAATGCAACCTTTGTCTTTTTGCAGAATCAAGACAATCTTTGCCATTTTTCCAGGTTCAGGACACAGCCTCTTTCTTGCAATCTGCAGCTTTCCTTTTTCCATTCGAGCTGTGCTTCTCTCACCACTATGGTGCAACTTCAGAACAATTCAGAAAATTCAGCAACCTGCAGCTTTCCCTTTTTTCTCTTCCAAGCTGTTCCTTCATTGCTTCTGCTTCCTTTTTCTGGATGGGGCAGGCACTCCCTGCCCTAGGGGACAAATGGCTGGCAGCCCCCAGGCAGGCCCGTACTGAAGCCCCATTCTCTCCAGGGGCAGGACCCCCCCTCCTTCTGGAAGAGCTCCCACTGAACTGACTCAGACTCCAACTGTCCTTGCTTTATTTGGAGCCCTTTCCTCGCTCCCCATTGACAGGAGCCATTGTCCATAGGCAAAAATTGATATGTATGAGGCTCTCTCAATGCCTTACTGGTGCAGAAAAAGGCACCTAAACTTTTCCTGGTCTTTTCCCCAAAAGTCTGCTCAATCAGTCCCATAGTCCTTGGCAAGAATCCTGGCTTGGTGGTTGGCTGGCTGGTGTCACATGGCTACAAAACATGGTGGCCGTTGTAAACAGTGTCCACAGTTTGTACAGTGTCCCAAAGGTTTTAAGAATTCCTGTGGCCAAATACCTTTCTTTCATTTATTAATTTCCCCACCATTTGGTAGCCACCTCTGTGCCCTGTTATCTGACTGCACATGTTAATACATTAGTCAAACCCTCTGGCTGTCGCAGCTGCCATTTCCCATAGCCCCTAGGCAGCTCACACATAGCCCCAATCTCTGGCTGTAGTCTGTGAATACACTTTATTTCCTTATTTTCCCCATGGACTGGCAGCCTTTCCTTTCACTCAGTGCTTTATTTATTTATTCTCTTTTCCTCTTCCCAGCCTGTTACTAGTGCTTTCTCATGTCCCAATGCTAGACAGGGTCCCAGCTCTTCAAAAGCTGCCGCCTCATTAATATTCATGAGGCAGCATCTGAATACTCAAAGTTGAGATTGCACAGAAGATCTCCCTTTGCATAATAGGATGCTATAGCCTCCTTCTGTGGGAATCCAACTTCTGAGCCATCTAAGTAATTCCCTGGGATCACTGTCATCCCAGTTTATTATTTTGGGTGACCTTAACCTTGATTGGCTATCCAATGCCTCCACTCCCCTTAAATCTATTTGCGACTCCCTTGGGCTGTCCCAACTAATTACTGAAGCTACACACCCACGTAAAAAGAATCCTAATAACAGTATGCTGCTGGATCTCATTGTAGTAAATAAACCGCAACTATTCTCCCACATTGGGGTCCAGTTCTCCGATATTAGTGACCATTGCTTCATCGCCTGTGTAAGAGCTATACCCAAGTTGTCTTCCACCACAAAGCCCACCCTGAACAGAAGCAGTGTCAGTGTCAGTGGCTCAGTAGGTAGCACACTCACCTCTGAGGCTGGGAGATCAGAGGGCTATGGGTTCGGTTCCCACATCTGGCACTTGGGTTAATATCCTAGTACTGAAACTGTAGTGCAGCATGAGAGGGGTGCTGCACTTCTGAGGTGCCGTCTTTCCGATGAGGCGTTAAACCAAGGTCCCATCTGCCTGGATTGGTGGTAGTTCAGGTGGATGTTAAAGATCCCATAGCACTTATCGAAAAGAGTAGGGGAATTTTATTAGGAAATAAATCATAACATTATACATAGGTAACCATAAAAAAAAAGTCACAAAGTTCATACAATAGCCAAATATGCATAAAGAACATACAGTCGTATAGTCCAAAAGGGAAAAAAAATAAGAAAACAAGGCAATGACAATATAATGAAACAGAAACAGAAAACTATAACAAGAAGGTAATAGACTTCTATAAAGTGTGAAATCGATGCAACGGAAGTCGCTGACGTTCAGAGTCCATAATAGTCAAGAGAGCATGTTCAATGTGCTGTATAATAACATTCGGTACAGTCGGAATTTGTTGTAATACAAATTGGCATCGAGCTTGCCACATATAATATTTGCACACCGTAAAAATTATTCTAAGGGTACTAGGGTGAAATCTGTTCCAAACATCTGAAAATTCCACCAATATCAAGACCTGATATGTTATTCTGCTAAGAAAAGGCCATTTCCATTTATTGGCTAAAGTTTTCCAAAATAATAAAGCATCTTGACATTCAAAAAAGAAATGTGACATAGTTTCCACAATATGTAAACAGGAAGGTTTAGGGCAGAATCGTTCTTGGGAAGACTTGTGTTTAAGATTCCCCTTAACTTGTAATTTGCCATGACAACACATCCAAGACACATCCCACATATGAAGCGGTACTCTTTTATGTTGAAGGATAGACAGAGCACAATCATGTCTGGAAGGGGAGCAGTAGGGAAAGTGTAACACTGGTTTAGTAATATTGATAAAGGTCTCATATAGTTGTTTTCTGGATAATGATAATATAGAAGATTTACGTAGCTTCCAGACCCTTAACTTGCGAAAACTGTCTACAGTATATGTGGGGTAACATGCAAGACGAGATGGTATAGGTGGGAGTAAGTCCCATGTATCCATAACAGAATGTAGAGCAAAGTCAATCCAAACATCACTAATGGTAGATGTATATCTAATGCTTTGAAAAAGGTGAAAAAGGAAAAAGAAAGGAAAAAGGCTATGGGATGTATCATACCTAGGGCAGTAATTAATTCATGGTATGCACGGTGTGCATGATTTCTGTGAAAACAGCATGCTTCCGTGATTTTTATGAAAGCTCCATGTGGGCCATGAAAACTGCAGTTTCTCTGTTTTCTGGGGGTTTTTTTGGCCATTTTTTCAGTAGCACTTTATAACAGTAATCAAATAAGCACTTATTTAGATCCTCAGATCAGCCTAACTGATGGTGTTTTGTGTTTGTGGGATTAGCTAAACTACTTAGTACTCTCTTAATTGGATCTACTTAGTTGACATTCTCAGGTAATCAAATGCATTCTTTCCAACATTCATTGTAAATTGAAATCAGTTGTCAGTTAATTAAGTAAGGTTACAAACCCGGGTTAGAAGCAAGTACCATAAAAGCCAACTTCCGACTTCTGCTTCGAAAACGGGAACTGTTTTAAACATTTTAGATTACTGGCTGGACTCTAAAAGGTTCCCTAATCTTGTCAGTATAGCATTCTGTTGCCTAAATGTTCCAGTGCATAGCGCTAGTGTTGAGAGGTCATTCTCATGCTACGGGTCACTCCTCACTGACACAAGAAGGACCATCAAGTCATACAACTGCAGCAGAACTGTGATTTATTCTAAGTAGTGTTTAAGCATTGTGCTATTTATATTGCTGATACATTAGATGGTTTTAACAAACACTGTTTTCAAGTACTTAAATGAGTAGTAAACAATTATTTTTATCTATAAATTTAGTGTTTGCATTTTCCGTGAAAAACCTACTTTTTTCCCCATGCTAGACCTGTGAAAAATGGCAAATTTTGCCGTGAAAAAAATTCAACCCTAATCATACTGAGTCCACCCTGAGAAATCGGCAAGTATGTAACATCCCGTTTAATGGGGTTAAGTCTGCTACCCCAAACCATCTGAAAACATACACTAAAAATGCGGGTTTCTAATTGTTTAGGAGGGGCGTAAACATGACTGAGAAACAAAAAGACAGGGAGGATAAATTTTTTAACTACTAAGACTCTTTTCCTTTTACCTAACTTCCATGATTTCCAAATACCCACTTTACTTTCACCTATGTGTAAACGCTTTTCCCAATTATAAGTATCAACATCTTCAACATTAAACCAAATTCCCAAAATTTTCTGAGGGGAGGTGGATGTAACGATGCCACCAACCGTAGAAACAGTAGTAGACTCTGTATCCAAGGGGACTGAGACACTCTTCTGAAGGTTCAATTTGCCCCCAGAAAGAACAGAAAATTCCTGAAACACTTGAATAGCTCTACTACAAGAGGAGATATCCTGCATAAATAAAACAACATCATCCGTGTAGGCAGTGATTTTAACCTTGGGAAGGGAGTAATGGGGTGCTAAACCTATGATTTGGGAATCCCAATTAATTTGTCGTATAATGGGGTCCAAGGCAAAAACATATAATAGTGGACTAAACACACCCTTGTCGCACCCCAATCTTCTGAAGTAAAGGTTCACCGATAAATCCATTAACCAGTGGGGAAAAATATGCAAAGGAAAAAATACGGGTAATCCATTGAATGAAAGTAGTCAGAATACCATATAAGTGTAAAACCTGAAAGAGGTACGAATGATAAATTGAATCAAAAGCTTTTGCCTGATCCAGGGATAGTACAAATCCCGAAATGTGATTACGTCATTTCACCTCAAAAATTTAATGCAGAAGAAATAGATTTGTATTGATGGATCTCGGAACAGCACAAGACTGAGCAGAATCTAAGAGATCTGGAGCCACCCGTTGTAAACGGGTACTAAGTATACGCGTTAAGATTTTAAAATCAGTGTTCAGAAGGTGAAGAGGTCTCCAATTCAGTAATGAGCACCTATCACCTTTTTTGTATATAAATTTAAGAAAAGAAATACCAAAAGTAGTTACTGGAGAGGAATCTTGTAAAATGTAGTTGTATACTTGGGTCAACATTTCCAATAGGTCTTCACGAAATAATCTATAAAATTCATGTGTAAGTCCATCAGGACCCGGTGCCACCTGCAATTTAAGATGAGAAATAGCAGAAGCAACTTCTTCCTGAGAAATGGAAGCAATAAGTTCTTCAACATGGTGTAAAGAAAGTTGTGGAACAGGGGCCATAAAAATCGTGGACAACTCAGGAATGTTAGGAGGTACAGTACAGAATTGGGAATGCAAATGATCGCGAACAATAGAGAGCATACCAGAAACATCCGAAACTACCCTTCCCGATACATCAAAAAGACTATGCATGACTGTAGCATGAAGTCTAGAAGTATGAGCAGAAAATGAGTTAGCTGAAGGAGACACCGACGTACCTACTCTCATAAGAAAATCCAAGGAACGAGCACTCTTATATTGATGTGTAAACATATGTCATTTAACCTTGTTAATTTGTGAGGAATAGTCTACCGAGGAAGATACAGAAAGAGACATTAATTTATAGAGTTGATTCTGAAAAGTTAAATATGTAAGGTAGGAATCACGGGCAAGACAACGTCCAATATTTTGAAAAAGTGTACGTAGATCGTGTTTCGTATCTGACCACCATTCCCAGACTGAATCGTAACAACAGAGAACTGTGATTCGAGTCCAGAAGAAGGATCTGACTTGTGATTGAACCAATGACTTGGTCAATAAAGTATTATTCAATTTCCACTGAGGTGTTGGGGAAATAATGGGTATGGTGTCAGCATCTAATGAAAATGTACAGGTTAATAAGAAGTGATCTGAAAGTTCTGTTGGGCAAAGGGATACTGCTTGTGGTATACAATATCTAGAGGAAAAGAAATAATCTATACGTGTGTGATATATAGATCTATGATATGTATAGCCAGTATCGTTTTTTTAAGTATCGGTAAGCATCAAGCAAACTAGCATGTTTAACAATATTAGAGAGAGCAGTGGAGTCGCAATAAACCTTTTTTCCGACTGCTGTCCTACAAGAAATATCAAGAGAGCACTTAAAGTCACCACCCCAAATAAGATGCTTTCTAGTACATAAAAAAGGAGTGACGAGATCTAGTAACTGTATACGAGCGTGTTTTGATTGGGGACCATAAAAATTTATAAGGCGTACGGGTTGTCCCTGAAAAGTACAATCAAGGATCAGAGCTCTACCAGGATGAATATCCAGAACACGTGAAATCAAACAGTCAGAGAAAAAATAAGATAGCTACCCCATCAGCAAAGTCATCCCCAAAAGTCCAGTATGAGGGACCTTTATACCAACCCCGCTTAAGATGTTGTACTTCAGCATAGGTGAGACGTGTTTCTGTAGAAAAGAACATCCAAGGAGAGAGGCAGCAAGATGGAAAAAATATCCTCCGCTTGTAGCTCTTTCAGGCTACAAACATTGAAGAAGCCAGTCGAAGAAGAACCAGGGTAGAAAATAATCAATCAACCACTTCCATCAGTGACGGTCATATTCTTACGTTTTTTACTTCCCTTATTGGTTTTAGTCAGTTTTTTGCGAGAAACATCAGGAGGCTTAGGCACGGTAATATCCATGTCAGAAGGTAAGACAGAGGTCTCAGAATCACCGTCCGAGTCCTCTCTCCCATCCCTTAGACATTCAAAGGTGCTAGAAAGTGAAACTTCAGGTGGCTTCACTGATTTATGAGACGCCGCCCTGGTGACTCTTCTGCTAATCTGAAAACCATCTGGGTCTAATAAGGGAGCAATCGTGGGCTGAGTAGATAAAGGGGGTAGAGGATGCGTAACCGATTCCTGAGTAGTGGGAATAAGTTCCACATCCTTAGGAGGGTCTCGTGCAGGTGTTGTGGCAACTGATGCAACTGGCATATTGGGGAGGGGGGGCGCAGGCACCTCAGGTATTTCAGACAGTGAAATAAGATTCGTTGATTGATCTTGAGCTTTATCCTGTGCTTTTTGAACAAGGATATTCGGATCCCACCCCTCCTGCCTGTTCTTACTAGCCCAAGGGCATTGATGATATGCATGCCCTTTCTCATCACATAAGTTACACTGGAATACATTCGTGCAAGAAACACTAGGATGTCCAAAACCCCCACACAAGCTACATTTCAGTAAGCCACATGTGCTACTGAGATGCATGCGGGAGCCACATTTATAACAGGCTCTGGGTTGGTCTCCATAAAAACACACCCCTCTATTCTTACCCAAAAAAAAGCTGTTAGGAAGGTGAACAACTTCAGAATTGACTTGAAACAGCTTTACACGAAATTTCCAGCCACCTGTCCAAAGACCTTCCTCATCTACAACAGCTGCGAAACATGATAGTTACAGTCCTAACTGCTGGTTTGGTGAGGGGCATGACTGAAAAAGGGACCCAAAGAGGAGAATTTTTCAATGTGGCATATTTATTCCAACATTTGTCTAAACCACTAGCATGTTTAAAGCTAATGTCAAAGGTTTCCTCTCCAGAAATATGTATTAAAGCATAAATATCAGATGCCTGAAAATGCATATCACCCTTTAAAAGGGTCCGGGCTACATAATATCGGTCAGGGAACACAGAGAGACCTCCTTTGTAATGTAGATGTACTGCATGATGTCTGGGGGCCTGTTCTAACTTATTCTTAAATAAATCCGACAGGACAGGACCCCTTTCTGTTGCTACAGCAGGTTGTAAGGGGGGGTCGCAAATGTGGAAGGGCCTTCTCCCAGATCCTTAATAAGTGGTGTAACCGTATCTAGTATGGGGGGGATGTACTGGGAGTTGGAACTGGACATGAAATGGGATCAGATGTAGTAACAATAGAATGCATTGAGCATGTTAGGTCTGAATGAGGCAGGCCAGTACTGGAGAGTTGCACAGCATTGAAAGCACCTGGTGGGGATGGAAAGGAAGGAAGAACAGGCGGGGAGGGAGTGTCAGAAGGCTTATAAAGGGTGTCATTAGACTTATGAGGCCCAGAAGAATCACTGTCCTGCAATAACAGTTCAAGGCTATCAGTAGGAATGTCACTATAAACAGTAGAAACATGGTTATGAATTACAGTATCAGATACAGCACATGGATCAGCAGAATCCATCATAACCCCCCATGTAGCCCCATGCTTAGTAGTATTAGACAATGAAGCAGGGGTAGAAACAGTACAGTCAGTTATATTAGCAGCTGCAGAGCTAGGTACCTCGGTGGAGCTCGTAGTCGAAGGTGCAGGCCTGTGTGGAGAGAAAAGAACACCATGCTTATCTGCATCGCACGTCGGGTCCGGTGTCCAAGAATCTGAGTCCATTTTCATCCATCCTGCTTGTGTGAGAGCCGAAGAGACAGACCACGCAGGGTCCACACCAGTGTGGTCATTTTCAATGCCAAAACGTGCACAAATTAAAGAGGAGGTAGAAACGGAGTCAGCACTCGTCTTAGCAGGCACAGGGAGAGAAGAAGCCGGTGATTGAGAAATGGGTGCTAAAGCCATTAAGCCCATGTCTCAAGACTGTGATTCTATATCATTGCCAGTATTCGGGAGAGAAACGCCGGAAACCGCAGGGGGAAGACAGAGCGTTGCACCGCAATCACCGGAGAAGAAGGTTCCATCATCGTAGAGTTCACGGACATCACCGAGGCAGTAGGTTGAAACACTGAAGGTAGCACATTACAGGAAACTTCAACATCGCGGTCCGTCTTGGAACAAGAGTCGTTTGTTGCAGCCTCGGGTCTTACAATACTGTATTCAGCAGCAGAAAGAATCTGGACTTCAGGAGCCCCAAAAGTTTCCTCACAGGCAGTGAAGCAGGCAGGCAACATCTCAGGCAGTACCAGCAACGGAGAGGTAATAACCTCACCAGAGTATGGCCGAACAGCGTCCGAGCCCTCCATCACGGCAGCAGGAAACCCCCATCGGAAAGAGTAGGGGAATTTCCCCAGTGTCCTGGCCAAATTTCCCTCATTCACTAAAAATACCACCAACAGCTTAATCTGGTTCAAGGTCAGTTGGCATTCATCTATATCCCCCTTCCCTGGGTCGTGCCTCAAAATAGGCAAGATTTGTCTAGTGCACTTACCCAGTCAACAAAAACTAAATAAATAACCCCACCCTACCCTGCAGAGACTGACAAGCAGTGAGGTGTTCCTTTGGATCATCAGCCATAATGCTCATGCCATTTCACCTCATCCTACCTTGCAGAGTTTGACAAGTGTTGTGTTGTGCTTTGGGGTCATTGGGCCTTACGCTCACCCCATTCCATAAGAAAGCACGTTGAGATGGGGCGCAATATAGGAGAATGGGATAAACTTTGGGGCCGAAGAGTCCAAGGCACACCTTGATGCCTATCAGTGGCTGCAGGGTTGGGGTGGGGGTTGAATTGCATGAGCATGACAGCTGACAATCCAAAGGCACACCCCTGATGTCTGTCAGTCTGTACAGGGTTGGACATTATGGCTAGAAACCCTAACACCCCGGGTGTTTGTTGGTATTTGCAATCCAAATTTTCAACATGGCCTTTTTGTGACCCCACCTCATGAAAGCATTTGGGATATCTGCTCATGAACAGTGGCACTGTGATTTTGTTAATCTGTCCCGAATGTTGATTTTCCACAGCGGCCGCGACATTCTGCACCAGATGTGCAAAAACACAGTTTGGACGGGATGTGAAAAATGACAGCTGTACTATTCATAAGGAGGTGTGAAGAGATGGCAATGTTGAAAGTCTGAAGTGAACATATTAAAAATTCTTGAAGGTACGAGTGTGCATGGAAACTGCACAATGCACACTTATAACAAAGTCATTTTGTGGAATTCTTTCACCAGATTGTCAACATAGGCATTTTGGGAACTCTGCTCATTAACAGTGTCACTATGATTTTCTTAATCTGTCCTGAACATTGATTTTTCACAGAGACCACACCATTGTACGTCACATGTGTGAAACCACATTTTTCACAGAATGTGAAAAATGACAGTTATACTGTTCATAAGGAGGTTTGCAAAAATGGCAATGTTGAAAATCTGGAGTGAAAATATAAAAAATTCTCAAAGTTACGAGTGTGCGCAGAAACTGCACAATGCACACTCGTAACATATTCATTTTGTGGAAGTTTGTCACCAAATTTTCAACATAGGCAAATTAGGACCTCTGCTTATGAACATTATCACTGAATTTCTAATCTGTCCGAACATTGATTTCCCAGCGACTGGCAACATTGTGCGCGGATGTGCGAAACACATTTCAAAGATGTAGAAAATGACAGCTATACTATTCATAAGAAGGTGTGAAAAAATGGCAATATTGAAAATCTGGAGTAAAAATATTAAAAATTCTCAAACTTACGAGTGTACATGAAAACTGCACAATGCATGCTCATAACAGTCATTTTTTGGAATTTTTTCACCAAATTTGCAACATAGGCTTTTTGGGAGACCACCTCACGAACAGTGACACTGTCATTTCATTAATCAGTCCCAAAAGGAGATTCTGTGCATTGACCATGAAATCACCTTTCGGGACCGAATAACTACATGACAATGACTGAATTCATGAGGTGGGGTCCCAAGAACCATATGTTGAAAATTTGGTGCCAAAGTCACACAAATGGCTGAGATAGCCACCTAACTTGACCCCCCCCATTGATGCCATTATACAACTTACTGGCATTTCTTCAGTTCGTGGTCGGCTTTGAAGAGTGCAGACATGTTCCCGCTCCACCGAAGATCGCGGTGCCAGGTTCTGGAGGTGGAGGGTGGGGGATGTAGAGTGCACAGAGGGTGGGCGAGGTTGGGGGAGGTGGCACCGAACACAATGAGGGACTGTTTTCTCTTTTACAGCTTAAAACAAACAAAAAGACTTTGAGGGAAGGTTTTTTTTTCACAGGTTTGTCTTGGTACACTGGAGTGGGCTCCCAGTGTGCCACCTGTTTTTTTGGGAAAGGGGATTGAAGCCAATGAGGATTGGGCCCTCCTGTCAGCACAGAAAACATGTCTGTGTTTGGGTGGGCGCATGATGCCAAGGGGGATTGGGCACCCCCCTCAGCAGTCAAATTAAAAGAGGGGGACATTATGCCAATGGGGATTGGACTCCCCCATCAGCAAATGAACTGGGAAGGGGGCATGCCAATAGGGGGATTGGGCACCCCTGATGTCAGCTTTCAGGCGGCAGTGTGAGAGGCAGACAGCGACAGTCACTGCCATGTTTATTGAAATGTTACACCAGGCATGGCATACCCTGCAATGATGGGTCGCCATTTCATTGCAGCGGCGAAATAGTTTCAAGTTGATGGCATGCTTTTCAACTGCTGTCATAGACAGCATGCAATTTCATGTGTGCCACAGAGCCCAGCCTGAAAAAGCAGTGGTGCCAATGGCCAAAACACGACCACACCTCCAAACCCTGCTAATCCAAGCTACCAGAATATGTTGTTTGTGTGTGCACATGACAACATAAAAAGGATTCCTCCTAGGTCCTTTTCAGTACCTGCTATTTCCTACCTATTGAATCAATGACATAGGTATCACTACTAGAAAATTCTCTGGCAAAAAGTGTCTCATTGTCTGCCAGTCTGCACCTCAGTCTTCATCCATCCCTAGCATCAACTTGTTGATTCCCTCTGATGAATATCTCTATCATATGGTCATAGCGATCATGCCATCACTATCATTTAATGTTTTGGCCCTGGCTCCTGGGTCTCAAAAGCTGATATTTTGGATGCATTTAAGCTGTTACCTATTCATCCATCTCTCTAGCATCTCTATGGAATGTTTTGGGAGGACCACTATTACTTTGCAGTATGTCTCACATTCATCTGCAAAAGCACCTCCGAGTTTTTTGACATGTTTGCTGAAGTGCTTTGTTGGGCATTACTTAACATTTGTCATTGTATAATAGTTATTCATGTGTTAGATGACTCTCTGAATTGATCTGCCAAATTCTTCACCAATGGCTGGTATTACTGCTGTTGTTCAGCTGTTCCAAGAGGTAGAAGTTCCTCTGTCTGAAGAGAAAACACTAGGTCCAGTGACATCCCTTGAATTTCTTGTCATAATATTGGATGCTGACTGTATGGAAGCCTGATTACCTCCTGATAAACTGTACCGGATACAAGCTTTTGTGGAGTCCTTTCTGAAACAATCCTCTTGCACGAAACACAAACTTCTTTCCCTTCTGGGATACCTCAACTTCACAATGAGGATAATTCCTCAAGGTTAATCCTTCATTTCCTACCTCTTGACAATGACATCATTGGTGTCTGAATTGCACCACCATATCCAAATCATGGTTGCTGCAAAATCAGATCTTGCCATGTGGTCCTAATTTATAGTTTACTGGAATGTCTGTTCAGTGTTCTACAAAGACCCTTCTCCTGACTTGCAGCCCAGAATTTATGCAGATTCATCCCCAACACATGGCTATGCTGCTGCCTTTGAGCAATCTTTGTTTGCTGCTCCTTGACCTCCGGACATTACACACTTTGTGATTTTTCATACATCTCCTCTCTTCGAGAGTTACCCAGTTACAGTACCCACATTCCTATGGGGTCATCACTGGTCCCTTGAGACAGTTTCCATCTTTCTGGTAATCAACCCACAGTGGATATCATCAACAAGGACAGGTCTTCATCCTATTCCATCATGCGGTTCATGCGGAGGTTGACTTGGCTATCTCTTTATCACAGTTTTATACTGCAGTGTTTTCATATACTGGGCTATGCAAACGAAGCAGCTGATGTGTTACCTCATTTCTATTTTCAGACCTTTCATCAACTCCATCCTTCAGCAGACAGCCTTGACTTCACTTCCTCCATTCAGCAACATTATAATGATTTAGAATGTCATCAGCAGGATGCCAGCACCATCATGTGGGCCATCCTAGCTCCAGCCACCTGAGCTACATACTGTATACTATACAGACTACAGCATGAAAAAATTATTCTTCTTTCTGCACATTGCAGTCTTCCAAGGATACTTCTGTTCAAGTAGAACATGTACAAGCATTTCTAACCTTTTGTCATCAAGCCTTGAAACTGTCATATGAAACTATCAAGCAATGCCTATCAGGTATCAAGTTATTTTCCTCACAGTCTAATCCATTCACTGTTTTCCAGTCCTTCAGTTAAACTTTTTCTACTGGGTATCCAAAAAGCTTAAATAGTTAAAAATCCTCATTGCCTCCCCATAGATGGCTCCATAATGAGAAACATGTTGGATTTATTGAACTCAGATCCTTTCAATTCTACCTTGAACATCATGGTTTCTTCTGCTATTTTGTCTAGCCTTGTATGGATTCTGGCATTCTGGAGAATTCACTGTCTCATCATCCTTCTCTACCAGCTTCCATAAAACAACCAATCTACAGACAGGGGCTGATCATTGTATCTCGTATAAGACTAACAGATTACAAAAAGGAGGTCTCATAACTTGTTACCTGTCCTGTAATAACTGGTGTCTGGTAGCTCATCTAGACAAACTCGTGCTCCTCCACTCATACTTTGATCCATCACAGCCTCTGTTGACCTCTGACAAGCAATCACCTATAACCACAAAATGGTTCTTGGATTATGTTATAACCCTTCTTCAATGGCTTGGACTTAACCCATATTCATTCTCTGGTTATTCATTCTGGATTGGAGCGGCATCTTCAGCATCAAGAAATAACATTCCTGAACAGCATTACGAGACTTGGAAGATGGACTTCATCTGCCTTTGAAACTTATATTCCTAACCCAGAAGCATAAATCAGACAAGCATTTTGGATCATCTCCTATTAGTTTGCCCAGAGGATAGCAGGTCAGTAGCCATGGGTCCTCAGAGGTTTTCTCCATGGGGAGGGAGGGTGACTTCTCCTGCATGCTACTGGTCACATTCTTCATGAGTTGAAGGAGGTAATCTTTTGGGCTCTCTGTTCCCTACATGCTACCTGGCTTATCTACCAAGGGTGGGAATAGAGAAAGGCCAAAGTCTTTCACAGTATACACAAGGAAATGAAAGAAAAAGGAAAGTGGAAATTGTTTAACCAGGAAAGGCACACTAAGCCAGAGCTTGTTTCCAGGTGTGACCTGGGTGCACAAGGAAGTTAAGTGACTTGCTCAGAGTCACACAGTGTGCAAGTAAGAGCTGCTGGAATTCAAACCCAGGTCTCCAGGTTTGCAGTTTACTACTCTTAAGTACTATGCTTTACTGCCTCCTATACACAAGTATTACTTTATTCAGCAAACATTGAAATGAGAGGGATAAAGCTTGAGGTTCAATGTGGGGGAATAGCTCCTCCCACATTCCAAATAAAATCCAGCAACTCCCGGCAGCTCACACTTAAAGTGTTTTGAAACAACCACCATCCTCCCCATCCTCCTCCTCTTCTTCTGGCACTCTGCTTATCCTTGGTGCTGGGCCTTCTGTTCCCTACATGCTACCCGGCTTATCTACCTAGGATGAGAATAGAGAAAGGCCAAAGTTTTTCACAGTATTTGAGTTGAGTAACTGTATGTGCCCCAGCTAAAAATCCACCACAAGCACTTTCCCCACTTATCTGTTCTGATCGCCCTACCTAAGCACTTCCTCTACCTTGCTACACCTTATCCTTCTGGCTTCTCACCCTGTCTTACATGCCTGCCTCTGCAGCCCTCCCTCCTCCTCTAAATCCCACCCCCTCTTCATCTGTTTCTTATCTCGACATTGGCATACATTGTACAATGCCTCAGCATACTTTTCCCATTGCCTTTGTTTGAATTTGTTTTCCCATATGTATATTGTCCATAGTCTGTGTATCTGCTGTCTAATGTAACTGACGTGGAGCCTTAAAAGAGCATCCACTCACAGGTGTTTTCCAAGATCTCAGTAAACAAACAAAAAAATAATAAACAGTATACACAAGCACTACTTTATTCACCAAACATTGAACCAATGAGTATCTGTTTTCAGAATTTTGTATGAAACATAAAGTTTCACAATATTTGAATATTTTCCCATATTGAATTGCCAGTTTCTTGTATGTGTCTTTTATTGTATCAAGTATCCAAACTTGAGATATTCAAAATACATCCATAAGGCAGAATTGCCTAGTCCTCCTTTCCCAGTCAACAAAAAACTAACTAAATAAATAAATAAAAATACTGATCCTAAGCCATTGGAATATCTATCTATCTATCTATATATATATATATATATATATATATATATATATATATATATATATATATATATATATATATATATATATATATATATACTCTAAGTAAATTGTAATTTAAGTAAAAGTATTGTTATTCTCCCTTTCATGAGACAATGCAAGTGTAGTTGGTATCTCTGGAACACAAGAAACCCCGAGGAGGTATCTATATAACTAAGAAAAATTTCAGGTTGAGAAGTCTTCCCAAGACACCAAACTTCAGAGGCATAGGTTATAGCTGTTGTAATTTCAGCATTAATTGCTTTAAGACATCCTAACACAGAATAACTCTCACTGAGAGGGTGGCGGACAACTGGAATGGGCTGCCAAGGGAGGTGGCAGTGCAAAGGATGGTGGGAGGGTTCAAGAGGGATTGGGACAGGCACAGGGAAATGTGGGCAAAGGGGGGAAGGAGAATAGAGCAGACCTAGAAGACATCTAGGCAAATTGGACAGACTTGGCGGGCCTTGCAGTCCTTTTCTGCCATCACACTCCTAAGTTGCCAAAGATTTGTGTAAATTACCTCACGGTACTCATAAGGCATAACTGTGTCACATCTGAGATTATGAAAATAAAGAGAATAGTAAAAATACTGATGCACATTATGTTTACCAAAAAATCAACAATTAGATTTTAGCTAGGTTAATCTGTAAAAAAATGTAATTTTACATAAACAAGCGAATCTGGACATCTTCTGCTGTAAATCCAGCAATGAGGTGGATATAG
Organism: Neoceratodus forsteri; assembly: GCA_016271365.2. Lineage (NCBI taxonomy): Eukaryota > Metazoa > Chordata > Ceratodontiformes > Ceratodontidae > Neoceratodus > Neoceratodus forsteri. Next base: position 1,527,288,256 of record CM028131.1, read on the forward strand.
GTATCACATCATCTACCTAAGCCAGATGTGGAACTTTTACTTCAAAGATCCTTGGAGAGTGCTATTTATCATCATATATTTGTAGTGATATTTCATTGATATACCAGTTAAAAAGAGTAGGGACTAACATACAACCTTGTTTGACCCCAATATTGTTTTTATGGCTGTGGGCAGAGCCTACAGCCATCCTACTTTCACTTGAAAAAAGGTGTTTCCATGGAACACATCTTTTAGGAGTTTTCAGTGTATCCTTCCATTCTGCAAATTTCCATGGCAGTTAAAGAAATACTCCCTTCTTTCTATTTAATTAGAATGATGGACACCTAACTCCAAGCTGCTTTCCTTCCAAACAAATCTAAATATCTTTAAAACTATTCAAGGTACACAAAATCAACCATTGTGAAAGTTGTTCAGGGCAAAAAGACATTTCTCATGAGGATAGTCACTAACCTGAATTCTTTATAATTTGTAAAATATGGTCTTCCAAACAACCTATTTTTTTTCTCCCTGAGTGAACACAATAGGAGTTATGTCAAACAAATGTAAATATTTTGGAAAGTATACAAGTTACCAATATACAACCAACATGACAGTTGTTCAGGATAAAATGACCTTTCAAATGAGGGTAGTCACTAATCTAATTCATTAGATTTTTTTAAATATAGCCATCCAAATGGCGAAGATTGTGAAGAAACATGAACATTCAGGTAATCAGATGGCCATAGTTTAAAAATCATAATTAGTGCAGCTTAATTTAATGAATAGGCTCATTTGAAAGGTTGTTTGGCCTGAAAAACTTTCATACTGATGGTTTACACAAAACTCGTATACTTTTAGAAATATTTAGATTTATTTGGCATAACTCCTATGAAAAATTAAAACTGAGGTAATCAGATGGCCATAGTTTAAAAAATATAACTTGTACAGCTTAATGGATATGCTCATTTGAAATGTTTTGTTGTCTTGAACAACTATCATATGATTGTTTATCTGTAGGTTGTATACTTTTAGAGATATTTACATTTGTTTAGGATAACTCCTATTGTACTTCTAAACAGCCTCAGCTTTGTAAATTACTTCACCAAGACAGGATTAGTTCCATCAAAAGGAAGCTATCCCAATGTCAGATTTCACTGACTTGAGAGGTTATTCCCTGCCACAAGCTAAAAACCAAATAAATTTTCATTTTAAAACCCTCTGTGTGTGTCTGTGCTAGCATTAGTAAATGGCAATGATTAAAAACACAAGAAAAAATAAGTTTAAAGAGCAGCTGACACCTTCAAGAGAACTTTAACAAAACATACTATTTAGATAAAGTTCAGCTTGTATTTCACATTAGTTCTTTATTCCTCCTCCCCAGTATTTATTGCTAGGGTCATTTGCATGAAAACAGGCTTTTTTGCTCCTGAAGAGTTCATCTATTTCTGTTGCTGTCTCCCTACCTGAGATCATAATGCACTGCTTGTGACATCACAGTTACTCTCATGGCAAAAGATTGTGATGTCACAACAGAGCATTATGACTTGAAGTAGGGCGTAAGCTATAGAGGCAAATTAACTTTAAAGTAACCGCTAGGGAAAAAATCATGTATTCATGCAGATTTTCTCAGTAATAAATAATGGGGAGGAGAAATCCAGACTATATATGGAATACAAGCAGAATTTTACCTGATTATTATGTTTTTAAAAGTTTTCTTTGAAGAATCAGTAGCTCTTTAAACAATACATAGTAAATAATATTAAAAGTCTTATAAATATGAAAATAAATATGCGTCAAGTAAAAAATAGGTTAGAAGACAACCTGCCCCACTGTAAGTTAAGCATTCACCAGCTGTTTCATACAGTGGTGTCAATCAAATTTTACACAGTGTACGGTTCGGACACATTTTCTTAAACTCTGTACACTAAGTCCATATTACTCATGAATAGTCAAACTTATACTATCTTAAACATGATACAGCTGCAATTCTGAAACAAGTAACTAGTGTATGTGTATATTCAAAACCTAAACCTAACACAGACCCCCATGTAATTGAGATACTGTTATCCTAATATGTCCATGTATCAAAATGTGTCCATATGTACCTAATCTGCTATTGCATTAAGTATTTAAATTTTTTTGGTTTGTTTAGTTTATTTGCTTTTATTATTTTCCTTTTGTTAATGATTTGTACTGATTGTCCTCCTCCGAGATCTGTGAGAAAATTCTCTGGAGGGCGACCTTTTTGGGTTTTATTATTTTCTGTGGTATAATTTAAGTTATTTTAAGTTAGTAATTTGGTAATTTTAGGTATCTAGTTGGGTTGAATCTCATAAGTGGTCGATTTTTAGGAGTACAATATCCTTTTTTTAGATTGCTTAGTTTTGAGTGCTGGGAGGTTGTGGATTTATGAGATGTGTTTGCCTGTTACCCCCCCCCAGTCATGCGCTACTCAGCCTCCGCTCTCCGCTCCCTCTGCCCTTTTCACACCCTTCCTCTGTTTTTTTCAATCTATCAACATTGTCGGGCCTTAGGTATTGCCCGCAGGAGGGGGGGAGAAGGGGGAGTGAACAGTGGAGGCTGGAGGAGCGGGGTGCTCTCATTAGGGTGATGAAGCCCAGGAGAAGCCCTGGGGTGAAGTGCAGCCTGGAGCGTGGACCATCTTGTTTGGTCCCCATACCCAAGGGCACCATCATTAGTGATGGGCAGGTAGCCAGGGCAGCCCAGGAGTTTTGTCCAACCCGGGCACTATTGTGCAATGCCAGATCTGTCTGGAACAAGACTGCTGTGATTTCAGTTCTTGTTGGCTCGACATTTCTGGCTTGCATCACCGAGACCTGGCTGGATGATAATGCAGGACCAATACTTGAGGCCACAATTCCAGCCGGATATACGGTGATACATCGCCCAAAGTTGGACCACGGGGGGGGGGTTGTAGTCTGTTTTAAGACCAAATTGGCACTCACTAGTGTTCCAGTTGTGGAGACCATCTCTTTTTAATGTGCTGTTGTAGCAGGTGTGGACTATCGAATTGCTCTCATCTACCATCCATATGGAGATGGGAAGCAATTCCTTAAGGAAGTAGTGGACTTCATTGTTGACATGGCTTTTGAGTCTCCCAGGCTGATGGTCCTGGGTGACTTTAATGCCTGGATTGACGATGAACTCTCACAATTTGGACAACACTTCCTCCAGTTAATGGATTCACTGGGCCTAACACAGGTGGTCACCACTGCTACACACAAAGGTGGCCATTCTCTTGATTTGGTCTTCCTCCTGGGGATCGAGGCTTCTGATGTGGGTGTGGAACCAGTCAGTTGGTCCGATCACTACACTGTGAGATTCATTTTTGGCACCCCACCTTGTAGGCTGACCCCTGTGGAGATGGTCAAGTACAGCCCTTTTCGGAATATTTCTTCCAGTGGCCTTGCTGTGGTCCTTGACCTGTCACAATTTCCTGTGCATTGCAGTGATCCAGAGGCATTGGTTGTGGACTATAATAATGCCATCACCTCTGCCCTGGATTCTATTACTCTAGTTCATGTGCGTCCTCTCTCCCTTCGACCTCGGGCTCCATAGTTTGATGGGGCCTTGAGAGAGTTGTGGCAACTTAGACGCAGGTTAGAATGTTGTTGGCAGAAATCTGGCCTGTATGCTGACCACCTTAGACTGTTAGAACACTATCAATTCTATCAGTCAGAAATTTCTTATAAGAAGGCAGAGTCCCTGTCCGGGGAAATTTCTGCTGCTCAGAACCGACCAGCTCAGCTGTTCAGAACTGTGGACAGATTGTGCAACCCAACCTGTCTACAGCTCCATAGAGCGTTTTCACAATTACAGTGTGATGAGCTTGCTTGGTTCTTTGCTGATAAGATGGCTGACATTAGAGAGATCCATTTGACACATTCTATGCAGGTTGCTATTGGTCAGAACTTGGTCACCACCCCTTCATTTTCCTGGAGTACCTTTGACCGCCCAGAAATCATGGATGTTATGAAGATTGTCCAAGGGTTGCACCCTACCTGCTGTAGTTTAGATCCAGGCCCTACTTCCCTAATTTTGGGGTGTGGGGAGTCCATTCTCCTGGTTCTAGCACAGATAGTCTTGTGCTCCCTTGACTCGGGTGACTATCCCTGTTCCTCGAAAGAGGCAGTGGTGACACCCTTGTTGAAGAAAGCTTCTTTGGACCCAGACTGTCTTGCTAACTACAGGCCTACCTCGAACCTCCCCTTTGTGGGGAAGGTGATCGAGAAAGTAGTGGTGGCCCAGTTGGAGAACCACTTGACCATCCATAGCATCTATGAACCTCTCCAATCAGGTTTTTGAAAGAGGCACAATACCGAGACTGCACTGGTTCGGGTGCTTATTGATTGCCTGATGGCGAGAGACCAGAGAAAATGGTCCATCTTGGTACTATTAGATCTGTCATCAGCATTTGACATCATTGACCATGGGGTCCTACTTGAGTACCTGAGATGTATTTGTGGGCTTTCTGGGATTATTCTCAGATGGTTCACTTCATACCTCACTGGAAGAACTCAGAGGGTGGTTTCAGGTTTTTTTTCCTCTGATCCCATCTCTCTATTTTGTGGGGTTCCTCAGGGCTCTATATTGTCCCCCATGTTGTTTGCAGTGTACATGCTTCCCCTCGGAGACATTGTGAGATGGTATGGGCCGAGATTTCATTGTTGTGCAGATGTTACCCAGCTATACCTGTCCTTTGCACCCAACCAAGAAGGAGATATCTCAGTATTTAACAGCTGCCTCAATGAAATCCAGGACTGGATGAGGTCCAGCTGGCTGAAGTTGAACTCTGGGAAGATGGAGGTGTTGGTATTGGATCCAGATTGCCGGATGCGGGACCTGGGGCCAGCTCCCCATCTGGACTGTTTTTTGGGGATGTCGAGCTACAGGTCTCTGAATGGGTGCGAGACCTGGGGGTGATATTAGATGCGGGGCTGACTCTTCAGTCCCAGGTGTCAGCGGTGGTTAAGTCATCTTTCTACCACCTAAGAAACATCACTAGGATCAAGCACCTTGTTCCGTCTGGTGATCTGCCAACCTTAATCCATGCCTGTGTGACCTCACACCTAGACTACTGCAACTCACTTAGTTTGGGCTTCTGGGGCTTGATATCCGCTGCTTACAGCTGGTGCAGAATTCTGCAGCTTGGGTGTTGATGGGTACTCCTAGATCTTCCCATATTACACTGGTGTTGTGGGAACTGCACCAGCTGCCAGTTCAGTGGCAGATCACCTTCAAAGTCAGATTACTGATTTTTAAAGCCCTGCATGATCTGGGCCCTGATTACCTGAAAGAACTCCTGATCTCTTACCAACCTGTGAGATCGCTCCACTCAGCTGACAAGGGGTTGCTAGAGATTCCAAGGGTGATTTTAAAATCTGCTGGAGCCCGTGCTTTTATGTTTGCAGACCCTTCCCTTTGGAATTCTCTACCCTATCAGATTAGGGAGTGCACGACTGTGGGGAGTTTTAAACAGGCTTTGAAATCCTTCCTGTGGGAAAAAGCTTATGGTTTTACTGTTCATTGATCTGTTTTTGTTTGGTTTTATAATGTTGATTTCTGTATTTTTATCTTATTGTATTGCACCTTGATATTTGAAAGGTGCATAATAAATAAAGTATTATTATTATTAACAGTTCTATAAATCTAAAACCAAAACAAAACACAACTGTCAGCTTCAGCTTTTATTCAGGCACAGTTAAAATAGGGATCATTTAGAGGTATGAATATAATTTATAAAAATAGAGACATTTCAAACAGCTGCACATAAGCAGGGCCACTGGAAAACTATGGAAAAGGTTACCAAAAATTGCGGAGTATTTGGCAAAAATTGTGGGAAATTGCAGGGGTTCTACTACAGACCCAGAGTGCTTTACAATAAATCTTTTAATGTTTTCTGCAGCATATATTAGTCAGTATAAATTGCTGAGTGAATACACTGACACCTGAATATGTTTAAAACATAAAAAGTTTATGTTCCTAAAAAGAATACTAAACTGATAAGCTATCGTAAGCGTTGCCTATCTTCCAATATTTGAAAGCACCTGCTGCATACAGTGCTAAATAGATTCTATAAAGTGAGCCACAGCAAATCAATATTAAGTAAAGCCAGAAGAAATATTTTTTTATTGTTACTGGCTGTGGAAGAACAAAGCGTAATCAACAACTGTTTACAGTGCTCTGCCAGCTATTCACCCACTTTAGTACAAGAAAAAATAATCAGATAGAGTGGTGAATAATTGAGTTTTAGTAAGATGATGTTAAAGTGTTTAATAATCATAATTTGTACTGTAGGTACTGTACACTATTTTGAAATCACATATTTAAACATTAAATCTGGGGGTTATTGGGGCTGGTAGTATAATCTAAAAGGATAGAGTAACAAACTGTGAATGAGCTGACTTCAGCTAGCAGACCTAGGTTGATTCCCACAACCTCCACTTGCATACTGTGTGATTCTGAGCAAGTCACTTAACCTCCTCAGTGCTCCTGGGTTGTACCTGAAAAAAGGCACTTGTGCCTAGCGGGCCTTACGTGGTTACCAAAAAATATAAAAAAAGAAAAAAATACCAGTATATTTTTACTGCATCATACAGTCGTCAGGGTAGCCTGTAATTTACCTTTGTTTTACTCTAGCTGCAATGATTTTGTTTAGTTAAAGATAAATATTCAGATATATTCTGTGTTTTTATAAGCTTGTTTTTAGACTTTGGTCAGTTTTTATTGTAGTCTTTGCATGTGAGCATCTAGCGGGTAGTTGCTAAGAACGAGATCACTGTTAGCAACTAGTGTATTCAAGTTTAAAATTGGCAGGGTCATCCAAAAATCCTCAGCTATTTGAATCAAAATTAGTCTGAATGAAAGGATGCTCACAAGGAAAAACTTGCCCTGCCACTTACAACAAGCTCTGGCAGAGCCACTACGACTGCGAATGCATTAACTAGATAAAGGTGTTTCATGGGCTTAAACATAAACATTTATTTATTTAAAAAATATAAGATTTACAAACCTTTGAGTCAGAGACTCATTTACAAAGGCACCTCATCAAAACTAATACAAAGACAGCACAGTTAACAAGTCGAAAAACAATGGCCCGGAGAGCAGACGGTTACAACAATCATTCACTGGAGATGCATGGGTAGCAGTAGATAAACAGATTACATAGTTTAGACACACAGGCACCACATCAAGAAGACCAAAGCAATTCAAACAATATACAATAGCTAAAGCAAATAGACATCAGGAGTCAAAGAGAAGCCCAGAGTGTTCACATGAAGGCTGTTACATATACACTAACTGAATTAAAATATAGTACATTGAGAAAGGACATATTTAAGCAATAAGGCATGACAGGGTGTGTGTTATCATGTAATAATGTCACTTCTGGGGTGGGTTGAAGCATGAGGCGAAGCTGAGTGCTTCCACCACCCCGGGAGTGACGTTATTACAAGATAACACACACCCTGGAGTGCCTTATTGCAATTATACAATGGCTCGTTGTTATATACAGAATAAAAAATACATTTTAAAGGATGTTTTTGTTAGTGTGGAAAAATGTTTCTTAAGAGAAAATGCAAGGAATGATCCAAATCCAAAGTTACGGTGATGTTATTGTGTAATAACATCACTGTTTCAGTGGGTTAGCAGACAATCAACTTCTTACATTTTTCCTTGCCATTGTATAATTAAAAATAATGCCACCATCTATATTACAGTTACCTATATGTTTTGCATTTTATTCTATGCACTCTTATAGCAATCAACTCAACAGAACCAGGCCATCATATACATGAAGGTACTATACCCTAACTGAAAAAACTGCTGAGACAACTGTATGTTGTGACAAGGTGGAAGATAAACACAATGTTGAGACAAGTTTTTGAAGACATTTGAAGTGTTTAATTGTTTTTTTTAGAGACTGATATACAGTTCACACACAAAATTCATATAATATAAAAGTGCATATGCCCAAATGCCAATGTAAATTCAACACATTTCATTACAAGCTGTTCTCTTGAAGGAAGATATGACTATATGAGGCCTAAAAATGGGCATCAGGTAAATGTAAACTGGGGTAGGTGTGTTATAGAGGGTATCGCATAGCTTATCTTTTAAAGCTGCTTCACCGGATCAGCAATATTTGCACAAGCTGTGCCCAGTCCAGATTTTACAGCTCTGGCCTGTGTCTGGTGATGTGGGTTTTACCTATACCCCACTGCATGTGGCTTAGTGATATACTGTACAGATGGCTACAAAGTCTAACCCATTGAAGGTTGAAGTTTCAGAAAACCATTATGCTAAAAATAGCAAGACTCACTCCCTCCCTCATGCCCCAGTCACAATTAATTCTCTACCAAAGTCATGCTTAAATACTGATGCCTCTACATCCACGCCACTAAGCTTTTAATGCAAACATGCTTCTTTTTTCTGCTGCTGTGAGATCCCCCATCTAGGAAGTCTCATTCTGCTTGTGGCAGCCCACCCCAAAACCAGATAATTTATTTAAAAACATTTTATTGAGAAATTTTTGTTTTAGTGTATCCATGGTAAGGAAAAATGAATTTGTAAAAGAAACCGAAATCCCCATTTATCAGTTCATTGAATACAGCATGTTATGAATTTTTCAGATTCTATATGTAACCGTCAGTAAGCCAAACAGAAATTAGACACACAAATGCCTGCCTATTTGCACATGAAGCAAATGTGGTTATTATCATTCAGTTATAAACACCTATAGTCACAAGCTGCAAGTTAAGAAGATTCAGTAGAATATAAACAGTAGCCCAGAACTGCCTGCCTGAGAATGAAGTTGGTATATTATTTGGAAACAGGCAAGGATGGATCTTTTGCTATGCAATGTCCTGCAAACCTGGTGGTGTCAAATGGCTTAATGAGGTGCTGTGAGGTACCTAAGGGAACCTGTTATGCAGAAAGTACCAGGAACACAGTGGTAAAAACTGGAATAACAGGTTCTAAGGAGTAATTAACTCACCAGGAATGTTAGAAAAAACTACCCCATTCATTCACAGGTGTCAATGAATGTATTTGTTAACCATGTTGGTTTATTTTCTTGCTTCTCACATGGTAAAAATGTGAAACTACATTTGGGTTATTTAAAATGAAAAATGAGTGATAAATAGCTTGTCCAGTTGGATGGCAACTCTGATAGTTGTTCCAGTCTTTCTTTTCACTGATATAAACTGAGCCAGGAAAAAAAGTAAATAGGAAAAAAAAACAGCATTTTGTTTCTACAAGTAGTTGCTAATTGTAGCTGCACTTTTAACATGTGCAAGTCAACTCCACTTCTCAAACTAAAAAGAAAAATACACTTCATCACAGACCGTGTTTACCAAGTACTGTGCCCATTTTAGTATATAAATGTTTAAGAAATACCTGAAAGCTGTCTATTTTCCTTGGAAGCTGAATCCTTAAGCTGTAGTTTCAGACACTTAGTCTTTCCTTCTGAGACACCAGGTGACTGATAATCATTTGTTCCAAGGGTTTACAAGTCAGTTTGAAGGCATTAAGTATTTTCTGTTCTCCAAGTCCTTAACAAAATGGAGGGATTCCACAGACTTGTTGTGTTCCTAGGTCCAGATCCCAAGCTACTGAGTCTTCTTTCAACATGATACATCCACCTCATGCCCCTCCCACATGAATAAATAAAAAAAGGTGGGCTGTATCTTTAGGAGCTTCTTGGGTGGAGGTGGTTGGATCTTACTTCCCCCAAAAAAACAATGCTGCCTCCCACTACTCAGGTTCCAGTTCTTGTACCACCCATTTAAGAAAGAAAATAGTACTCTGCAACCATTGACTAACATGAAAGCATATTATTTGAGGGTGGAAAACATTTCTTGGAGGAGGGTAAGATGGAGGAGACTATTTACATCTTCAGTCAGTTCCATGGACAGAAAACATGACATCACTCCTTTTGTACATGCAATACTCCTGTAGTCTCCACCCACAGTCATAAAAAGGCTTCATAGTTAGCACCCCATTTAAGTGAATGGGATAAATTGCACCTTTTCTTCCATCTTTTATTTCAGTCTGTGTGGCAACAAAAAGTTTTCTGATAGACTGCTTCAACACAAAACAAATGTTAAGTGTTTAAGTGTACTTATGCTTGGCCAGTGGATCCTGAAACCAAATAAGACAAGGATTCAAAAGAAATCAGTGTCACATGAAACCATTGCCCTATCTTACACTGCATTGTTTCAGCCAAATCCAAGTCTGCATGCAAAATTGTCAATATATTTGAGAGTATTTTATTTAAAATGTTAATACTTTTTACACAGTTCAATATAAACACTCAAAATTGCAGGACATGTCAGTTTTTGCCGAGAATGGTGAAAATTGCGGATGCCAAAAAAAATTGCAGGTGCAATTTTTCAGTGGCCCTGCACATAAGTAATCACTTTCTGTCCCCTTTAACTGAAGGGGTCATTTCTAAAATGTGCAGATGAGCATGGGGACCACTTTTTTCAGAGCATGTTACCACTGGCAACAACCACTTCAAGACTGCTACTACCTTCTCCTAATACAATCAGAGGAAAACCAGAAGTAGTCTACTAGCACTGAGATCAATATGATTAAGGCACATTTACCAGAAATTACTGCCTAGAAAAGTATGAGAAAGTGACTGTGATGATGAGCAAATCTGAGACCAGATCTCTAGTTTGTTAATAGTCTCCTCCTGGGTCTGAGTTTTATGGTTGTGTGGGCCAAGCTCCACAGATGTTATGCCATCATCAGATTTGTAAAAGAGCACTATGGAAGCACACAATGGGACAGCTGTTTGATATTCTACCCCAGTGCGCCAGCACAGTTTCCAGTGATTCTGTTTATGCAGCCCTTCCCCTCTGTGGGCTGCATAAACATATCCACTTCCTGGTGCACTACTTTTACTTTACACAAGTGTGGACATGATGGCTGCCGTGTGCAACATGGTGGTGCAGACTTAAACTGTGCATGCATGAGTATCATGCATATGTATATAACCCCACACCACCTTTGGCTAGCTGGCACCCCCCCTTAAAAGAACTACTGACAACTACATGGCATATGATTTCTTTTGGGAGAGTTACACTCATGGTACCACCCCTAGCACTGGAGTGCATACCAGGCTCATTATCTAGAAGATGGGGTGAGGTACATTCTAAAATGGACCTTTTTATTTACAGCCAGGTGCAGAGGAGAGGATGCTAGGCATATACTAGACCTAACTGCTGAGGAGTACCAATAACATTCACACTAGAAGCAATAAGCGGAATGTCCAAAGCAGTAACTGGGATTTTGCAGTATGGCTTTATTACAGATGTTACTTAAAGCAAGGGTGGTCCCCCAAATGTTTATCATTGCAATAGAGGCACACTCTCTTTTGTAGGACACTTTGCTAGGCAGTACTGTTTTCCACAAAAAACATCTTTATCTCTTCCAAAGTGTATATCTGTGGGATGTGCCACACACTTTGAACATTTTCCACACATTTCGATTACCAAAGTGTATATCTGTGGGATGTGCCACACATTTTTAAATTCTCCTGGTGCATGGTCATTGCCCAGGGAACACTGGTGCCCATCCACAAACCACTTAGCCCTGCCTGAAACTCCAGATGGTGTTCCTCACCTTTTGCCCCAAACAGCCTCTGGCATTCCTTCAGGGTTATAATGAATGAGTCTCCAATCCCCATTGAATAGCTAAAGACTCCCAACTTTAACTTTAAATTCAGCAATGTTGTGTTGAAAGGGGTCCTGACCGGTGTGATTTAGCCTTATCTAGGGCACACACACCTCAGAAAACTCCCTCAGAGAACAGTCTCAAATTCTGTCCTCACAGATTAGTTGTTCCTTCCTCCCTCCCTCCCAGTCATGGAAAGAACAAAAGGCATCTTTCTTTTTCTGGTAGCTGTCAGAATCTACTCATTGTTCTTCCTTATGGCAACTGTGAACTTTAGGAACTTCAGGGGATTGTCCCTTGGATCCGCAAGAACTACATTCCCTCTCACGTCCCCTGGAGTGAAACTAAAGAGTCCTGCAGGCAAACTGAAGATTTTACCAAACTAGGGTGAGAAATACTAGGGCTCCCTTTGACATAGCCCCAGTGGCAGACCTCCTACCAGTCTAACTGCCACACTTGAACTTACTGATGAACATTCTAAGCTCTCCAAGAGCAGCTGATTCAAAAACGGTTATGCTTCTGTGAGAGTTCTAAATGACATAATCATCCTTCTCTCAGGCTAGCTGAGTAAACAATGATGTCATTATGTAGAAAGCCTCTAATGACATCCGCACCAGCTGCCTTTTCCTACTTACCCAAGACTAGTACTAATAGGATTCTAGTAACCCGAGTGGACTGGGTTGTTACACATAGTTATGTCATCACAGCCATGTTGCAAGTATCACACATGCGCAATACTGTAATTGCTGCAGTATTACAGCTGACTCCTGTGCAGCGAGAGCACAGCATAGTCTGTTCACCATTCTTGCTGCTCCTAAAAGCTTTCTACAGCCATATTGGATCTGACCAGAATTTGTTTATTTTGTTAGTTAAATTATCTTCATTATTATATTGTATTCTAAACAAGCCTTCTTCATGCAATTTGATTAATGTGTCTAATGAGGAACTACAAGGGAAAGGATCAGATCAGTTACAGTACAGTAGCTTCTTGTTGTTTTTACATTGTTTCTTGTGGATTTTACTTGGTAGAAGGTTATTTCTTTTCTTTCTTACTACTTCTAAGGGGCTAGCAGGGTATTGTTTTGAGGCTGTTGGAATTTTGAAAACTGTTTTGGTGGCTATAAGTGGGCCCATTTGTTTGATGTTTCACTGTGTAGCAGGCTGCATTTGTAGAGGCCTATTTCTTCTGATTTAAAACCTACTGGTGTGATTTAACTGGGGCTGTTTCTTTGAATCAGAGACTTATATCTTCTAATTTTAAACCTATTTCGATGTGTTGTTGGTGAAGCTGTTTGAATTGGAGACCTGTTTATTTTGGTAGCAAACCTATTTTGGGGGCTTTGAGTAGAATTGTGACTCATTTTTGCTGGCTTCACTAGCTGCAAAGGTTAGCGCATAGTGGGAGAAGTGTGCTAATGGTCTGACCAGGGGCCTCAGCTACCTGATTGTTTCTGGAAGACTTGGGTTGGTCCCACCCACCCCGGTCCATGATTTCCCTTATAGCAGGGATTCTGACATCACTTCCTCAAATGGGCAAAGGATATGCACCTGTCATAGCAGAAGCAGACATCCAGGAAAGGAACAGCAGCGAGTGAAGAGGTGACTGCTATCTCAGTGGAAGGGAAGTAACTGCAAATCTAGGAGCTTGCATTGTTACTTCTTTGCATTGCTATTGCATTGTGGAAAGGAGGAGTAGGAGTTTGAAGAAGGTTGTGCAATAGCTACTTAAAGTCTCTTTGTGAGTGTGGATAGGAAGGTTAGTAATATAAAAAGCAGTTGCTCAATCTATCTAAACGTGTACAACAAAGGGGTAAGGGAAATTAAGAAAAGAATGTTTTGCACTGATAGATGAGGGAGAGGGGAGACTTGGGAGAGTGTTTGGTATCCTGCATCTGGTAGTACGGGGGGGTCGCTGGTGGGCAACGACAGCAATTGGTAGGGTGGTAGGCTGCAACAACAGCAGTGCATCAATCTTTCTAAAAATTGCCTGGAGTGTGGGAGGATGTTTAGTGTGCAACCACACAGAGAAACTTAGAAAAGAGAGTGAGGGTTTGCAGGAAGAATTAAGACAGGCAAGGCAGACTGGGGTTGGGTTTAGCCCAGTACTTGAGGGAGGAAGAATGGGAGATGAGGGAGGGCGATTTAAGCCAACAGTGGTGAGGAGAGGGTCAAAAGAGGGGAAGCAGGGACAAGGGGGCCCAGGCCTGGAAGAACGATTTCCGGGGATACCAGGTCAGGAGACAAGAGACAAATGGAAGGAGGAGATGGGGACTTGTGAGGGGAGGCGAACAAGTGGCAAAATTCATGGAGTGGAAAGGAGAGAACAGGTTACTATGAAGAGAGAGGGAGTGGGCATTTGTGAAGGGTCTTCAGAAAATAGTTTTGCACTGCTAGAGAGGAAGATGCCTGGACCAAACCAGAGAGGGGGGAAGTTCTGCTGGGAGAATTGCAACAGGGGCAAAAGGGGAAATAATGTGCAGGAGGAAGAAGAGGAGCCAGAAATGAGAGAGGGAGATGAATGGAAACAAGCAGGGAGAAAGAGTGGTGGAATCTTAGTGCTGTGGGACTCAATACTAAGAGGAGTCAGGTGGGGTAGCAAGGGGAGAGGCATAGTCGCATTTGGGTGGAGGCCATGCCAGGAATGACAGCGAAAAGGGTGGTACAATCTGTTCTGAAATATGCTACAATGGGTAGGGACAAGCCTCATTTAATTATACATCTTGGGACGAACGACCTGGCTGACAAGACAGTAGATATAGTCCAGAGGAGGTTTGAGGAACTAGGACAATTATGTGAGGGGGGCAGGAAGATCAGTAACTTTTTCAGAGATACTTCCAGTTCCCAAGGCAAGCACAACAAGAAAGCTGAGAATAGAGGAATTTAACTGATAGCTAAGAACTTGGTGTTGTGCTAAAGGGTATGGGCTGTAGGAGGGGTTGGGAGGAACCTGGGAGGACAGTAGTCTATATGCCAAGGACAGACTACACTTGAGTGAGGAGGGAAATACAGTGTTGAAACAGAGGATGGAGGAGTACATAGAGGAAGTAGGGACTTTAAACTAGGAGTGGGGGGGTGGCAATTGGGCAAGAGACATGCAGAGACCACAGGTTGGGAAACCATATGAGCTTACCCCCCATAAGAGTGACAAAGGACAAATGGCAAGTACTATTGGTGATGCTAGTAAAGGAGAGCAGGATAGGAGGGGGGAAAGGGTGGAAGGTGGTTACCCTTAATGCTGGGAGCCTTGGGAGGAAAACTGCAGAGTTACAGGTGCTCATGGCAGAAGGAGAGGTGGACATTGCAGCCATCACAGAAACATGGGCCACCCAATACAATGACTGGGACCTGCCTGTACCAGGGTACAGGTTTTTTCGTAGGGACAGAGTGATTGGGAAAGGGTGGGGTGGCACTATATGTGAAGGAAGGACTGAAGTGTGTAAGGGAGGAAGGGGAGGAGGGTAGTATGGAGTCACTTTGGATGCAAATCCAGGATACAAGAATAGGATTCTTAGAATGGGAGTGGTGTACAGGCCGCCATCTCAGACAGAGGAGTTAGACAGGGAACTAGCGGGACAGATCAAGAGGACCTGCGAGAAGGGTAGTGTGGTGATTGTGGGGGACTTCAACATGCCAGGAGTGGACTGGAGTACCCCAACAACCAGGAACAGAAGGAAGCAGGTACTTCTGGATGCCTTCCAGGACAGCTTCCTGCTGCAAATGGTCAGTGAACTAACCAGGTTAGGGAATACCCTTGACCTTGCAAATGGGGACTTTGTGAGAGAACTTACAGTGGAGGAACCACTGTCAGGGAGTGACTACCACTCAGCATGGCTCACATTGGATATGGGCAAGGAAGGAGTGGAATCTGGCACGAGTGCTGGACTTCAGGAGGGCTGACTTTGGGATGATGAGGGAAGTGGTAAAAGGGTACCTGGCCAGAATTCAGTCTAGTATGGACACTAACCAGAGGTGGGAGCTCATAAAGCTGGGGATAGTGGAGCAAACAAAACCTGCTGCAAGGTCCAGAGCAAGAAGGCTAGGACTAAGAAACCGAGCTGGTTGAACAAGGAGGTCATGGAAAAGGTAAGGAGGAAAAGAGCTGCCTTTAGGAAGTACAAGATAACAGGGAGAGGGGGAGGACAGGGAGGAGTACTTGATGGAATCGAAGTAGGTGACAAGGGCAGTAAGGGGAGCCAAGGCATCTACGGAACTCAGGCTGGCACAAGGTATTAAGAAGGGGGAGAAGGACTTCTTTAGGTACATCAGGGAGAAAAGGAGCTGTAAGGGCCATATAGTAAGGATTAGGAAGGAGGGGGGTTGGGTGGAAGCAGGGTGCGATAAGGCAGAAGCACTAAATGAGTACTTTTGCTCAGTATTTAGTAAAGAGAAGGGGGGGAGACACCCAAGGGGGGAGAAATGGCAGAAACAGGGGGGAGAGGGGGTGACAGATGGGGAAATCATGGAGGGCAGAGTTCAGGAGGGTTTGAAGGCACTGAGGGTGGATAAGGTCCAGGCCCAGATGGCATCCACCCCAGGGTACTGTAGAAGCTGGTAATGCCTCATTACATTCGGGGTGTGTACCTCAGGACTGGAGGATAGCTCATGTGGTGTCCCTCTACAAGAGTGGACCCAAGGATGAGCCGGGAAATTACAGACCAGTGAGCCTCACTTCCATCGTGGGTAAGCTAATGGAGACTATCCTGAAGGAGAGGCTGGTGGCCCTCCTAGAGGCCAAGGGACTACAGGACAGCAGACGGCTTGGCTTCATATGGGGCAGATCCTGCCAAACCAACCTGGTGGAGTTCTATGACTGGGTAACTAGGCAACTGGACAGGAGTCATGCAGTGGATGTCCTGCATCTGGACTTCAGTAAGGCATTCGACTCGGTGCCGCATGGAAGGCTGGGAAGTAAGTTAGTAGCCACAGGGGCAGGTGCAAAACTGGTGAGATGGGTAGGGAACTGGCTTCAGGGAAGGCAACAGAGGGTGGTGGTGGGTGGGGAGCTCTCACACCCAAGGGTAGTGATGAGCGGTGTTCCACTGGGCTCGGTGTTGGGACCAGTGTTGTTTGGGATATTCATTGCAGACATATCATTGGACATCAAGAGCAAGATCAGTCTGTTTGCTGATGATACCAAGGTAGGAGCAGTGGTGGATGACCTAGGGGGATGGCAGGGGTTGCAGGATGATCTGGCAAAGCTTGAAACCTGGTCAGACACCTGGCAACTGGGGTTTAATGCCAAAAAGTGCAAGGTGCTGCATTTTGGGATGAAGAACCCAAGGAGGAGTTACCAACTGAGGGGAGTGCAGCTAGCACAGACAGAGGAAGAGAAGGATCTGGGGGTGCTCATTACAGGGTCAATGAACAACTCAGCACAATGTAGGAGGGCAGCTGCAAAGGCCAACAAAATGCTGGGTTGTATTGCAAGGGGTATATCCTTGAGGAGGGAGGAGGTGATTCTGCCACTGTATAGGTCATTAGTTAGACCGCACCTGGAGTACTGCGTACAGTACTGGCTCCCGTATCTGAAGAGGGACATTAAGTTACTGGAGGGGGTGCAGCGCAGGGTGACAAAGATGATCAAGGGGCTGGGGGACTTATCATATGAGAAGAAGCTGAGGGAGTTGAACATATACTCACTGGAGGAGAGGAGGGACGGGGGGACATTATTGAAACCTTTAAGTACATGAAAGGAATGAACAAGACAGGTACAGAGGGGCTGTTCAAAGTAAGGGAGGGGAGGGACACCAGGGGCCATGATATGAGACTGCAGGGAGGAAGGTTCAGGAGGGAGATGAGGAGACACTTTTTTAGAGAGGGTGGTGGCTGGGTGGAATGCGTTACCTGCAGAAGTGGTATCCAGTAGAACAGTGGACTGCTTCAAAAGGGGATGGGATAGGGCAAAAGGTAGGGTCAATGAAGGGGAAGGGTGGAAGGGAGGGGCAGCTGCAGAATAAGGGGTGCTAGCTGCACATTCGAGCAGACTTGATGGACCTCTAGGCCTTTATCTGCTGGCAAATTTCATATGTACGTATGTTCGAATGAGTACTGATCTAAAAAATGTCATATGAGGATGATGCTGCCCATCTCGAACTGACTTCACACAGCCAACCTGTGGTGCCTCCCTGGACACTGGACGTGGCATCAGATGGAGTACGAGCGATGGCCTTGGAGGCACCACCCTGGGGGTATGCCAGGGAGAAACAGGGAGGGTTATCCCCCAGGAATGTTGATGGGGTTCAGGTGGGGATAGGGCTGAAGGGGGAGCTGCATGGCTCAAAAAATGCATCTAGAGAAGACCATAAAGTTCTCCTACTTATTCTATCAAATGCCATTCAAAGATCCACAAAACAGCAAAACAATTTACCCTTTTTTATCTTGACATATTTATGACACAAATGCATTAAAACCATGCAACGTTCTATGGTTGAACTATTCTTTCTAAAATGATATTGTGTTTCATCTAACAACCTGTTTGTCTCCACTCATGTTTCCAGTTTTGTTAAGATACTTTATGAAAATTTGTTTTGTGAGGTATCAATTAAAGAGGACAGGAAATCATTTCTAGCTGGCAACTATTTATAAACTTCTTATTCTCAGAAATGATATGCATTCCCTAAACTATCCATATGTCAGTGAACCTAAATAAAAAGTGATAGGAAAAACTGTATTTTACATTGTTTTGTCTTTATGGACAGCATTCTGTTACAGTTCTTGTCATGGAACCAATAATTTGGAGTTTTAGCTATGTTGCAGTTTGTGCACAGAACTCTAAACAGGGTTCTAATAGGCCAACAGCTCATAATAAGCATTCTGTACACAATCCGTGACATAATAAAAACTCCAAATTACTGGTTCCATGATGAGAACTGTAACAGAATACTGCCCATAAAAACAAAATAATGAAAATACAGTTTTCACATCACTTTTTATTCACATATAGTTAAATATGGATAATTTAGGGAATGCTTATAATTTCTGAGAATAAGAACCTTATAAACAGCTGCCAGTTAGAAATGATTTCCTGTCCTCTTTAAGTTAATAAGATGGTACATGAACAGATCATTTAAAGGACCATTTTTATGTTGATTGCGCGCATGCGCAAGAAACATGTTGCGTCAGCTTTCTCCACAAGCAGGTTGTGGAGGCGTGGCACTGTTGTGCCCAATGCCCCCACAGCCTGCAAAGGCTTGTCTCCCCATCCTCCAATGCCGTGGCATGCTGCTGCTGACACTAGTTCAGCCAGCATGCCACAACTTTCTAAAAAATCAGCCGCTGCAATCAGGGGCCTCCTCTTCATTGCAGCGTCAGCCATCCGCTGCAATGAGGGAGTGACCCGTCATTGCAGGGTGGAATGTGGGATCCCTGATATTGTTTGTGAACATGGCAGTGGGTTGCCACGTGTTCACAAACAATATACCCCCTCCCACTGTGTTTACTTGCCGACAGAGGCCTACTCCCGTTGGCATTCTATTACCCGTTGTTCCTGCCCGACGGGGTGCCCAATCCCATCGGCATGATTATCCCCCGTTGTTCCGCACCGGCAGGGTGCCCCAATCCCCGTCAGCATAATGATTATCCCCTCCCCATTTTGTTCCTGCCCACGGGGTGCCCAATCCCCGTCGGCATAATGATACTCCCCTTCCATTGCTGTAGCTGAGGGGGTGCCCAATCCCCCTCAGCTCCTGCAGCTCCCCTTCCCCTTGCCTTGTTTGTCGGTGGTGGTGCCCAATCCCCCGTCGGCTAACCCACCCACACAGGTGGCACACTGGGAGCCCACCCCAGCGTGCCAAAGCACCTGTTAAATTGGAAAACTGTCCCCCGATGTCTTATTTTTGTTTCAACCTGTAAAAAAGAAAACTGTCCCTCATAGTCTCCCTGCCCCCCTACAACCCGCATCCACCCACTGCGCACCCTGCCTCCCCACACCACCCCATACCCCATACTTACCTCCGGAGCTCGGTGCGACGATCTTCACTGGACCGGGAACACATCTGCACTCTTCAAAGCCAACCGCGAACTGAGGAAATGCCGGTAAGCTGTATAATGTAATGAATAGGGTTTTTTCAACTTTAGTGCATATCTCAGGCATTTTTAGGAATTTTTTTGCCAAATTTTCAACATGGGGTTTTTGGGACCCCTCCTCATGAATTCTTGAACTGTCATGGCGTGACTTGGCCCCGAAAGGTGGTTTCGTGGTCACTGAATGGAATCACCCTTCGGAGCTGATTAATGAAACGACAGTGCCAGTGTTCATGAGGTGGGCTCTCAAAAAGCCTAAGTTGCAAATTTGGTGGAAAAAATCCAAAAAATGACTGTTTTACGAGCGTGCGTTGCGCAGTTGGCATGCACGCTCGTAACTTTGCAAATTTATAATATTTTCACTCAAGATTTTCAACATTGCCATTTTTCCACACCTACCTATGAATAGTGAAGCTGTAATTTTTTCCATCCTGGCTGAAATGTGTTTTCGTACTTCCGGTGCAGAATAGAGCGGTCGCTGTGGGAAATCACTGTCCGGGACAGATTAAGAAAATGACAATGATACTGTTCATGAGCAGAGGTCCTAAAATGCCTATGTTGAAAATTTGGTGATGATAGCCAGGGCCCCTACTTTTCTGCGGCACAGTGGGACCAAGTTCTGCGGTAAGACTATATTTATTTGCCGCAGAATCTTGCGGCGTGGTTTGTAATTTCATGGAAGTTCTGCGGCACTAACAAACTATCACATCACAGTGTTAGCTTGTCATCCTGATTTCACTTTCATGGCAGTGGTTATAGCAATCAGGAAGGTGGAAAGCACAGTAACAGTAGTTCAAAAAATAACAGACTTATAAAAATAATTTTATGCCTAAAAAAGCAAAACAAATGTCTCTCCCTTAAGGTCCTAGCCTGTTGCATAAATGACATATGCAGAGGGGATCTTATGTGATAAATAAAGTATTTCTATACGCATGCTATCTATCCCACTAATGAGGTTTCCACTGTCTGTCATTTATATATTTGTGTGTGCTTTCTACACCACTCATGAGGTTCCCACTGTGTATCACTTATATATTTATATACAATCTGTAACATACAAATGTGTGTGTGTGCATGTGTGTGTGTGGTGAGAGAGCCAGTGAGAGAGACAGAGATACTGTGTGTGTGTGTGTGTGTGTGTGTGTGGTGAGAGAGACAGAGATAATGTATGTGTGTGTGTGTGTGTGTATATATGTTGTTTTTCTTTTTTAATTTCCATGAACTTGCATCCTCATTCATACAGGTCCCATTGGAAATGGAATAGAGGAGTTATTGCAAAACTCATTTTTCATGTCAGCCTGCTTACCCTGACACACTGCGTAACACCATCAGGCCATGACATGCATGCGAACTGATTGTGAGATAGAGCTCTCCAGCCCATCACAATGTGTCCACCATGCGACAGAACACTGCACCATACCTTCCCAGGCTCCGAGCAGTGATGTGTTCCACCAATCCTTGTGCTGCCCAGCCAGCTCCCAGAGCTAATATCTGAACCTGAGTTGCCGGCACAGAAACACAGCATGCTACCCTCTGGCCCAACAGCTGTCCCTGCACATAGCATTTCTCCATAACTTTTAGGTGATTCTTTCAACCAATGACAATATGTAATCAATAACCCTGGCAAAAATGCTTACAGTGCAATTATGTATTTAACAGGTCTATTCTTTCAACAGGTCTACACAATATTAAATTCCACTTTTCTGGGTATAATTACTTTATTTTTCTTAAAAATGACAGTTAAATTCATTTTATCAGTTATTCATTTTAGATGGCATCTCTATACCTTAAAGGCACAAATAGGTTTGTACAAAGTGAGGTATGGACTTAACAAGTCTGTGCTATTGACAAAGTTTTGATAAAGTTGGCCCTAGTGCAATAATGTAAGACTGAAAATTGTATTAGGCTGTAATGCAGGTTGAGCAACTATCACCATGCATGATGTGCTGTGCCATCGTCTCTGGCAGTGAGAGCTGTGGTAAATAAGTGACTGTTCATTTGTGTGGCAGAATGCAGCCATTTCATTAGCTAATGTATGATGTCATAGCAATGATAACATCACATTCTGAGCATATGGGGGGTTTTGGATATGAAAAGAGGGGAAGAGAACCAGATTCAATGGATAAACAGAAATATTAATAAAAAATCAACAAGAATAGTGAATTCTGAGTTCTGCGGTAGATTGCAAGTTCTGCGCAAAATTCTGCGGCCGCAGAATTCTAGCGGCCTTGATGATAGCCCATCAATTGACTGTGTTACAAGTGTGCCTTGTGCACTTTCCACGCACCCTTGTAACTTCGCAGATTTGTAATATTGTCACACCAGATTTTCAACAGTGCCATTTTTTCACACCTCCTTATAAGCAGTACAGCTGTCATTTTTCACATCCTGACCGAAATGAGTTTTCACAGTTCCAGCGTAGAATAACGTGGTCACTATGGGAAGTCAGTATTTGGGACAGATTAAGAAAATGACAGTGGCACTGTTCATGAGCAGAGGTCCTAAAATCCCTATGTTGAAAATTTGGTGATGAAACTCCATAACATAACTGTGTTACAAGCGTGCGTTGAACTGTTTCCACACACCCTTGTAACTTCACAAATTTGTAGTACTGTCATGCCACATTTTCAACAGTGGTATTTTTTCACAAGTCCTTATGAACACTACAGCTGTCATTTTTCATATCCTGGCTAAAATGTGTTTTTGGACTCCTGCCGGACAATAGCACGGTCACTCTGGGAAATCAGTATTTGAGACAGATTAAGATCGACCGAGTGAGAGGGCAGAGTGACCAAGCTCAACTAAGCTCTGTTGGGACTGCTGCAGATTTGTTTGTGGGCAGACAAAGGCCTCAACACAAGAGCCCAGTACAAAAGGCAGCCTGCAGCACTGGGAGAAACAGAATAAGAGAGCGAGTGAGGGAGGGGGAGTGAGCAAACTCACTGAAGCGCTGTCAGGACTGCTGCGGATTTCTTTGTGGGCAGAAAAAGGTGTCAATACAGGCAGGGGCCCAGTACAAAAGGCCAGCCTGCAGCGGTGGGAGAAACAGTATGAGCGAGTGAGACAAGGGGACTTAGTAAACTCAACAGAGCTCTATCAGGACTGCTGGGATTTCTTTGTGGGCAGAAAAAGGCGCCAATGCAGGCAGGAGCCCCGTACAAAAGGGCAGCTTGCAATGCCAGGAC
The DNA here is from genome assembly GCA_016271365.2 of Neoceratodus forsteri. NCBI lineage: Eukaryota > Metazoa > Chordata > Ceratodontiformes > Ceratodontidae > Neoceratodus > Neoceratodus forsteri. Next base: position 1,527,311,142 of record CM028131.1, read on the forward strand.
AAACAAAATGAGCGATGAGAGAGGGAGACTGTGCGACCTCAACGGAGCTCTGTCGGGACAGCTGTGGATTTCTTTGTGGACAGACAAAAGTGCCAACGCAGCCAGGGACCCCATACAAAAGCGCAGTCTGTGGCGCCAAGAGAAACAGAACGAGCGAGTGACAGAGCGGTAGTGAGCGAGCTCAATGGAGCTCTACTGTGACTGCTGCAGATTTCTTTGTGGGCAGAAAATGTGGCAACGCAGGCAGGAGCCCAGTACAAATGGCCAGCTTGCAGCGCTGGCAGAAACGGAATGTGAGAGTGACAGAGGGGGAGTGAGCAAGCTCAGTGTAGCTGTGTCGGGACTGCTTCAGATTTCTTTCTGGCCAGAAGAAGCCACCAATGCAGGCAGGAGCCCAGTACAAAAGGGCAGCCTGCATGCCAGGAGACACAGAACGAGCGAGTGAGGGAGGGGGGAGTCAGTGAGCTCAACGGGGCTTTGTTGGGACTGCTGCAGATATGTTTGTGGGCAGAAAAAGGCAGCAATGCATACAGGGGCCAGTACGAAAGGGCAGCCTGCAGTGGCAGGAAAACCAGAATGAGCGAGTGGGTGAGCTCAACAGAGCTGTATTGTAACTGCTGCAAATTTCTTTGTGGGCATAAGAAGGCAGCAACGTAGGCAGGAGCCCAGTAGAAAAGGGCAGCCTGCAGCGCCAGCAGAACAGAATGAGCGAGTGAGAGAAGGGGCGTGAGCGAGCTCAACGGAGCTCTGTCGGGACAGCTGTGGATTTCTTTGTGGGTAGAAAAAGCCCCCAACACAGGCAGGTGCCCAGTACAAAAGGGCAGCATGCAGCACCAGGAGAAACAGAATGAGCGAGTCAGAGAGGGGGAGTGAGCCACCTCAATGGAGCTCTGTCGGGACAGCAGCGTATTTCTTCCTCAGCAGAACAAGGTGCTAACGCAGGCAGCAGCCCACTACAAAAGAGCAGCCTTCAGCACCGGGACAAACAGACTGAGGCAGTGACAGAGGGTCACTGAGCGAGCTCAACAGACCAACGCAATCAACATTCGGCATTGACAAATGCTTGCTGTGTATTGGGAGGATAATATTCTCTAACCAAGATTTGGGTAAGGTTTGATTTTGAATAACAAAATTATATAGATGGTATAATAATGGAGCCCACTAAACTATATAGTATTAAACACATCTGAGACTATCCATCTGGATCCAGAGTTTTACTCAGTTTAACAGAATTAATTGCATCCAATATTTCCGGATACGTGAAAATTATTGGGATCGGTTTATTTAAGACTCAGCTTTTGTGGTAAAAGTCATCTAATATTCAATCTTTAAAGTTCTGCCTCAGCATAAAGTACAGCATTATAATGTTTCTTCAAAGTGTCAGGTAGAATATGTGAATTCACTGATGTTGCAGATGTACTTGTACCTTTGGCCACTAACTTAAAAAAAAAAACACTGGCCTGTTTTCAGCTGTGGACTTTTGAAGTTTATTTCACAACTCAACTTGACATTTTTTTCTTCTCTTCGTTAAGAATATTGTTGTACTTTTACCTCTCCTTGTTTAACATTGACTATTTAAACTTTGAGTATTTTTGTCTGTCAGGTTAAATTATTAATTTTTTTCTTAGCAAATCTACAATTTTTGTTAAACCAAGTAACTCCCTTGCTTTCTTTTTTTTTTACTAATTTCCACTCGTATAAAAAGGTTTTAAGTTTTGTAAGATATTTTCCCATGCAGTAAGTACATGACATCTGTTGACTCATTCTAATTTAACATTTGTAACTTCAGATCAGTAAAGTAGGGGGTCTGTATGATAGTACCTACATTTTCCATGTTGTGTTGTGTCCAGGTTATTCTTTTGGTGTTAATTGTCCCATATTTAGTCAGTCATGAACTTCTCTGAGTGGGCTTCAGATCTGTACTAATCAAATTGTATTTTTGGAGGACAGTGAGGAAATTCTGTTTGTTTTTCTATCTCTAGGTCTACCACCTTATCTAAAGCATTTAAATTAACAAAAAAAGCAAAGATCAGTCAGAGAAGAACCATTATGTGAGCTACAGATTGATGGATGGTACAAGTCTTAAGAAAATGAAGATATGTCAAACTTTTTCTATGCCCCACCTCGGTACAGAATAGGAGATAAGGCTTTAAGCCCCAAAAGATTATTTAACCTTTTTACTTTCCTATAGCATTTTAGGTTCATGAATTCTTTCTAAATCATGTTGTCTTTCAGTGTCACACATTCTTTCAGTTGCAGCAAGCTTACAATGATCAATGTCTACACTGGTAGTTGCTAGCCATAGTTCTAATTTAGGGGTATACTGATGCCGGTTCGACAGTTTTACAGTCACTGGCATTACAGCGACAACAGGGATAGGTTGCTGTAATGTTGACACAGGACCCTGACACTGCTTTTTGGGGGTCTTGCACCCCCTTCCCAAATCAACTCAAACTCGGTGTTGATTATTTTAGTTATGGGGGTACGGGGACAAAGCCCCCTGAGGGAAAACAAAATCTTCATGGAACGGCTTTATGCTGACTGCAGTTGCGGTCAAAAACAGTGGGGGAATTCAAGAATGCATGAGACAGACATGAGGCAATTGTAGCGCCTACTGGGTTAAATCAGCTAACGAATTAGAGCGCATGAGAAACAGCCGAGACACCTTAACGCATGGCAATAATAGCATACGGTGCAGCTCAGTGCATGCAGGGACCGTGCAGGGGTGGAGGCATAATAGTGCATACCAGAGCAGCGTGGGGGGAGGGGCAAATGAGTGCACAGCCATACAGCAAATGGCAATAGGGAGCAGATCTAAACAGCTCAAACTGAAACAGCTCCCTTCCCTGGTATCTTCCTTCTGGGGGGGGTTCCCCCACCTTGCACACACTGTGTGCTTGCATGGCACCCCAATAGCTGGAAGGAAAGGAGGCAGTGCTTTGGCCAGCAACACCCGTACCATAGTGGGTGTACACACACCACCAAACACCATCGACTGCTGTCAGCTAGGAATTCAGGACCCGCTCCCACTGTCGCACAAACACATCACCGCCGAAAATGCGGCAGTTGAGCATAGGACTGATTGGACCCACTGGCCACAGTATTGAAGCCCTGGTACACCGCCACCATCTACAGGCCCACGGATGCCCACCACTGGCTGATGACAGTGCCACTCCACCACAGCCCCCGGCTCAAGGGAGGGCCTGCTAGGTAAGCCAGATTTTCTTTACAGTCCCCCAATGAGCCCACGGAGTGTGACCGGGAGGGCATCTGACTGACAGGCAGTGGTGGCAGCAGTACTAAACTGGTCCACATGCACACACCTCTGGGCCACATGACACAGTGGCAGCCAGTGCAGGACATGGAGACAGATGGGCACATGTGGAGGAGGGGGGCCCCATGCAACAGTGCCAGGAACAGCTGTGTATCGGAGGATGGGAAGGGGGGGAATAGGCAACATGCAGGCCCAGGCATCCCCCCCCGGTGAATGAACAAGGGTGATGCAAATGGGGACAGGCCATGCAGCAGGCCAGGGCCTGTACAGACACAGGGCATTGCACACTGTAGCAGACAGGGCAACGGGACCATGCGGCATACCTCTCCACTGTCTCTTAGTTCCATGGGCATCCCTGCATTCCCCAGGATACGTCCACTGCTGTGTTAATACTGCCAGAGGTTAGTATGCCACACAGAGGCTTCTGGAGTCCCTTGCCTGCCAAGCCCTTATGCCTGACCCCGAGTACACCACCAAAACCCATGTATGTGAAGGTCCTGAGGAGCGTGTACACACATATGGATGGGAAGACAGACACACCAGGCTACAGATAGTACCTGTGGAATCCTGTGTAGCTGGAATAGAGGACATCTCCCGGTACCAGAAGACGTGTGGTACTCTACACTATGTGGATCATGAAGGGGGGAATGGGGCCTCTGCAGCCTCTTTAGTAGTGCACTGCCACATCTGTTGCCTTGTTGTGTAGGTCTTACCCACACAATCAGCATGCAATGAGCTAAGCCGAGTCTATGCATCTGCCCCTTATTGTGGCCTGCCTGCTCATTCTAATGCCACAGTGCACACATATACATCAACACCACATGTCCCAGCCAGGGGGGTGGGGTACAAATGGCCACAGGTGCAGCCACTCTGCCCCAGCCCAGTCCCCCATTTAAGGCAGGTTACACTGTGGGGCAAGCATCCAGTCATTGTGAACTGCCTGTGCCATGAACATGCTGCTGGTATGCATCCAGTCTCAGAAGGGTGCACCCTTGCTGCACCATGCTGGGTATCTCTACCGTCAGGAGCATGTGCACATTGACCATACATATTGGAAATGTGTCGAGTATGACAAGGCGTGATGGCCAGCACAGGTGCATACATGGGGAGAGAATATGGTACATGACACTGCCAACTATAATCATGTGCCAGACATCGCTGATATTGCAGCCCGAGAGGTTCTAGCGATGCCCGACATACCAACGAAACATGCAGTACACTGGTGGCAGACTGCACATCTGGCTTGCCATCATCTGTTATGGGGAGACTGCCCGCCATGCCCCCTCATGAAGCGTGCATGTGCCAGGGCCAGAACTGTGGCTCACAGGTTGCCTGCGCAACCTACAACTTTGAAGAACCTGAGGATACCACCCAAATGCACTACCCTGGAGTCAGGGACCACCTTCGTCCAGTACGACAGTGGCCCTGGGGAACACAAACTTGTATTCACCACACAGTCAATACTTACATGCTTTGAGGGCATTTCCACTATCCTGGCTAATGGGACATCCTGTGTCACACCATCGCTCTTCCATCAGCTGTATACGGTCCACGGGCTGCTGGAGAGTACAATGTTTCCAGCCGTGTTACCTACTTATGAGCATCAGGACCATGGCTACCTACACGGCAGCATTCCAGAGGATGGCATCCCTGTGCCTGGGCATTGCCCCTACAATGATTCTCATGGACTAAGGACATGCTGCCATGAGGGCCTTTAGCACAGTCTTTCCTGGGTGCCAGCTGCAGGGGTGCTTCTTCCACCTGGCCTAGGCAGTCTGACGCCGGTGCCAGCAAATCGAGGGATTTGTGACACGCTATGCAGAGGATCCAGAGATTGACCTTCATGCAAGGATGTTGGTGGCACTTTCCTTCATCCCACCAGCTTTATGTGACCATTGCCTTTGATGCTCTATGAGACCTGGACTACATCAAGGCCAATGGGGACATGCTTGCTGAGCTGATGGACTACTTTGAGGATACCTGGGTGGGAAGGCCTGTGGGCCGTACAGTGCGACGAAGGTCTCTGTTTGCTATGTACACCTGGAATGTCTACCAGGCTGCATGGGATAGCACACCATGTACCACGATGCTGTGGAGGTATGGCACAGGGGATTTGGGGCATGGCTTGGAGCGTGCCATCCCAACATCTGGTGCTTCATTAGAGGGCTGGGGCAGAGCAGCACCTCGCAGATGTTAAGCTGGTGCAGCTCACAGCAAGGAACACCATGAAAACAGCGAAGAGGCGTTACAGGGATGCCGGCAGATGTATTGTGGGCATTGTGGCAGCCTATGCCGAGCATACCAAGGTGGGCTACCTGAGGGGCATTGTGTTCAGCTTATCCCTACAAGTCTAATGTACCTCATTGGGGTTGACTGTCTGGAGGGTGGTTGTTGGGGGGGTGCTGTGTGGTGGAGGTCCTGTTGGGTGGGAGTTGCTGTGGGGGTTGCTGGCGGGTTGTAGGAGTTGCTAGGGGATGCTGTGAGGGTGTTGTGGGGGTTGCTGTGGGTGCTGTGGGGGTGTTGTGGGGTTGCTATGGGGTGCTATAGGATGGGGTTGTTGTGGGTGGTTGCTGGGGGTTGTTGTGTGTCACTGTCACCTTTGCACTATGTATTTGTGTGCTCTACACCAGTAAATACATTTTGCTCACATGTCTGCTGTCCAGCCTCTTTCATTTCGGTACCACTGTTTGAGCCCACTTGCACTGTTCCTGTTTGCACTGTTCTGACTGTTAGCTGTTTTGGTATCAGCTTATTTCTGCATTAGCTGTTATTGCAGTCTACATTACGACCCTGTGCCATGCAGCTTGAAAAGGTGTGCATGGTGGGTGCAATTAATTTATATTTTGCATCTCTAAGAACAAAAAAAACTTCACTCTTTCTGCTTTCTGTGTATATTTAGGTTCAGTCATCAGTCAGAAAGAGAGGTCATCTGTAAAAGAGTGTATATAAATGTGTGTTTGTGCAAGTGCTGTATGTGTAAAACCGTAAGAGTGCTTGTTAATGTTGTGCCATTAATCCAATGTTTTTAGTGCTATTCATGTGTGAGGGACCCTGTCCACACAGACATTTTTGGACCCAGTCAACCTTTTTTTTGCCATAGAGGTGTTTAGCACTCCTGAGCCAGACCTGTGCAGCTAATCAGCCACTTTTTTCCCTAGGGTTACCTCTGATCCTCCCTTGCCTCTCACCATGCTGGGGAGCCAGTTTCCCCATGAATTCCGTCATGTGGTGGGGCTATGGAGGGGAAGGGCATCTTCCCTACTGGTGTACTCTCATCCAGATAGGCCTACAAGCCTGAGAGGAAGAGCAGATCAAGGTTTCCCCAGGGAGGCTTCACGGAGTTCCAGTCTGCTCGTTTTCCTCCATTTTTCTCTCTGCTAAGTCTCGAAGCCATGGTGGGATGGAAGACACATATGCATGGAGGTGCACATGCACTCTGGAACCGTGGCTCCTTCCAACCCCCCCCATGCCTATGTCTTGCCTCCTGTGTGTCAGCACTGCCACCAGGCCTCCACCTGGTGGCAGCCAAAAGCCAGGAGTGCCTGCCATCCCAGTCTGAGAGAGGAGAGCTGCTAGGTGACCTCTTAGTCCTCTTCCAGCCCGTCCCCCAGCCAATGCCTGGAAACTTAAGATTATTCCCAAACTCTGGTCATGGACGTGGGAAAAGGTAAGGCATTTATAGCACCTCAGCCCTCTGCACTGCTGGGCTGGCTGACCCAGTCAGTTGTTGTTGTTTGTGAAAATCTATTGCTAAAATTAAGATGCCTCTAGTCTATTGCAAAGTGAACACTGTATGTTTTAATAATATAATCTATTTTTAATGCCATCATTTATTCCCTACTGGTCTGATTTCCAGCTTCATTCATCACTGGATACCATCTAGAGTCTCCATGTCATAAGACAGACATCTCCATTTTATAGCTTCCAATACCAATATGGCCCAACCCCGACATCATCCCCTGGGGTGAGGTCCTTTTCCCAGCTTGGCTAGGGCATACTTAGAAACATAGAAACATAGAACTGGCGTCAGATAAGGACTACTTGGCACATCCAGTCTGCTCATTTCTCCTTAACTATGCTATTACTAGAGACTATGCCCGATCTACAGCTCTTTCTCCCTCCCCCTTCCTTTCCATTATGATTCCCTTGTGCTTGTCCCATGCATTCTTGAACCGCACCACTGTTTTTGCCCCCACCTCCTCCACTGGAAGGCTGTTTCAGAAATCCACCACTTACATCTCTCCTGAATCTACCCCCCTCCAGCTTCATAACATGTCCACTTGTTCTTGAGCACCTTTTCTTCTGAAAAATATTCCCCATCTGTACTTTTTTTTTTATCCCTGTGAGGTATTTAAAATCTCTGTCATATCCCTCTTCTCCCTTTTCTTTTCCAGGGTGTACATATTGAGGTCCTTTAGTCTCTCCTCATAGGGCTTTTGATGCAGACTCTGCACCATTTTAGGTTTCTTCCTCTGGACTACCGGCACTCTATGTCCTTCTGGAGATGTGATCTCCAGAACTGGACACAATACTCTAAGTGGGGGACTTACCAGCAGTCTATACAGAGGCAAAACCACTTCTCTCTTTCTGCTGGTGATACCCCTTTCTATGCACCCCAGCATTCCTACTGCCTTGTCACACTGTCTGACCACCTTTAGGTGATATGATTACCCCTAGGTCTCTTTCCTGCTTGGTGGTTGTCAATACCATTCCACCCATTTTGTACTCTGCCCCTAGGTTTCTGTGCTTTAAGTGCATTATTCTGTACTTTTTCACATTGAAACCCAGCTGCCTTACCCTTGACCACTCCTCTAATTTTCTCAGGTGTCTGCTCATCCTTTCCACCCCCCAGAGTGTCCACTCTATTGCAGACTTTGGTATCATTTGCAAAGAGGAAGACCTTCCCTTCCAACTCTTCTGCAATGTCACTTATAATGACATTAAAGAGGACTGGTCCCACCACTGATTCCTGAGCCCCCCCCCCACTGGTCACTCTCCCTTCCTTGGAATGAACTCCATTTACCACCACCCTCCGTTGCCTATCCCCTAACCAGTTTCTTCTCCAGGTTACCACTTTTGGACCCACTCCTATGCTGTTCAGCTTTTATACTAGTCTCCTATGTGGAACAGTGTCAAAAGCCTTACTAAAATCTAAGTAGGCCACATCCACTGCTCCACCCTGATCTATTTCCTTGGTCACCCAGTCAAATCTATTAGAATCGCTTGGCATGATCACCCTCCTATGAAACAATGCCACCTTGGGTATTGTAATCCACTGGATTCAAGATATTCCACAATCCTTTCCTTCAGCAGTGATTCCATTAACTTTCCCTCCACCAATGTCAGGCTGACTGGAATATAATTGCCAGCTTCCTCCCTGTTACCACTTTTGTGTAGTGAGACTACATCCACCCTCCTCCAGTCTTCCAGAACCACTGCTGTTTCCAGTGAACTGTTAAATTGATCTGTCAGATGTGCAGCCAGTATTTCTCTGAGCTCCCTCAATACCCTTTGATGCACCCCATCTGGCTGCATTGCTTTGTCCACCTTCAGATTACAAGTCCCTTCAGGACTCTTGCCCCCCCCCCAAAAAAAAAAGACTAGTGTCCACCTCCCTCCTTCCAAAGCCTTTGTTACTATTTTGTGGCCCCTTCCCTTCTCCTTCCTCTGTGAACACTAATCAAAAGCATTTGTTCAGGATGTCTGCCTTTTCCTGGTCCCCCTCTGTACAGTCTCTCCTTCCCCTTTTAACCTTACAATCCTACCCCTGGTCTTCTTCTTTTCACTTACAGTACATACTCCAAAAATGTCTTGCCCCCTTTGTTGCCTCCTGGACTATTCTCTTTTCAGTTTGCACCTCTGCACGCCTTGCTGTTTTCCATGCTTCCCTCTGTTTTCCCGACACACTTTCCTGTTTTCCTCCCACTGGCCCAGATATTCAAAGCTTTGCACAGTGTGCAAACCATTTGCGTGGGTTTAACGTGGGATTAGCATGGGTCTTCCATATTCAAAAGGCCAAATAGCGCATGCAAACTGCATTGGTGCCAGGCAAACCATAATTATATGAAAGGGGCAAAGTGAACATGAATACAGGCGCTATGAAATATTCAGCGACTAGCACTGTGCTAAGGTGTTTAGCGTGACTTAGCGCGACCCATAGTGCGTTACAAATTACCGCCCAGGAAAAGCTGGTCTTAACCTTGGGTAAACAGCTTTGCATGACATTGTTGCTTTGAGCGGTGTTTGTGTGGCTTTTGCATGGCTTGCGTGACCCTAACATATGATTATGACACTTAGAAAATGCCAGACATGGAGGACACATGCTTCTCACTGATGGCACCACCATGATGCCAACAGCTGCCATCAGTCCCTGCCAAGTACAGGCAGTAAGGGGTGATCTGGCCCAAAGGGGACATCATGGTAGTGGCCATACAGCACACACCTGCAGACCATACGTCTGTGGTGACCAACAGATGTCAGCACACACATGCAGCACTGTGGGCATGGTGGCCATTGAGGGGAGGGTGTATGGTTGGCCAGACCTCACCACAGCCCAGGTGTTGCCAAAAGGCTGGGACACTTCACGCAGTGCACATGGGCCAGTAGTGGGAATACCCCACCACCTGTGTGCCTGTTGGATCTTACGTGCCCCCCAGCCACATACTGCACACCTGTACAGATGCCACAACACACACAGCTGGCCATGTATATGTCACTGTGGGCATCCCATGCCACAGGTGCAGCATCTGTGGATCACACAACAGCATAACAGTACTGTCCACTGTCAGTAATCACCTGCAAGCTGGGCCTGTCACTGTGTACAGTGCAATGGTCATCACTGCCCTACATACCATAGGCATTGCTGTGTCTCTCACACTACCGGCCCACTTGCTACTGTAGTGTCTGCTGTGCACTGTAGCATGACCTCCAGTGTGACGGTTGCATGCAGCACCACCACCACCTGTGCCTATGCTGTGTTGTCCCCTGGGGTACGATATGCTATGCTGTACTGTTCACATGTAGCCTGCAGCTATCATCATGCACTGCCTGACTGACCTACAGTTGGAGCTGCGGTAGGAGCTGGCTAGCCCTTGTACTTCCAGACTGACCTATAGGTGGAGCTGTGGGACCCTGCAGTAACGCTGGGCAAACTGCATGCAAATCAGGGCATAGTGGGATGCTAATGTGGCTGTTTGCCCAGAGACTACCTAAGTAGGCTCATTTGCATGTCATTTTTGAATATGGCAAAGTTTAGCACCAGGCAAATGTGTTTGCACTGGGAAAACAGCTTAGCTCCACGCTAATCCCGTGCAAAAGCATTAGCTCCATGCAAACAGTTTGGGGAATATTATACTGTTTTGCACACTGTACTTTCCCATAGGCTGCTCCCTGCAGCTGTACTTGGTCCACTCATTTGCTGGAACACACACTGGCCACATAGGTCACCTCTATGTACCTTCACGTCACTGTGCACAGTGTTGCTGTTGTGGTCTGCACTTCCTGGTTGCTATATTCAGAGCTGTCTTATTCCAGGGCTACATTTGCCCTGCACTCTCAGCCCAGTTTGCCCGGCCTCATTCCCATGCTATATTCAGAGTCTGTTTGCCCTGGGCTATTCCTTTTGAATATAGCTTGCTTTGTGCTCCGGGCTAACTTTGCTCGCCGGGCAGTGCTAATTTAGCCCCAGAGAAAAGTTTTGGATATCTGGCCCACTGTGCCTCCTTATACCTTCTGAAGGCTACCCTTTTATCTTTTACCTTTACAGCCACCTCTTTTGAAAACCATAGCAGTCTCTTTTTCCTCTTGCATTTGCTCACTTGTTTAACACTGAGGTTTGTTACCTTTACTATGCTTCATTTTATCTTCACCCACTGTTCCTCCACCCCACCCCAGGTCATCCCCCCCAGGTCATCCCCAAGGTATTCACCTATTTCTTTTTAAATCTGCCTTGCTGAAGTCCAGGACCCTCGCCCTTGTGTGATTCAATCCTGCAGCCATCCTTATCAATCAATCAATCAAAATCTTTATTTATCAGGCGGGTACCATTGAGCAAGGCTTATTTTCAAGGTGGACCTGGTCATGAATACATCAAAGTACAGTACAGAAGCAGGTATACAAAAGCAATAATATACAAGGAAGAAAAAGTATATACAGTGTATACAGTATAGTACAAGGTTGAAATAAATAAAAAAAACAGCATTATTTTACAATTGAAGAAGTCAGCAGATGTACAATCAACCATAGGCATACAGGGGTTATAAGCAGAGATCTTTTGAGTGAGGCAGCCGGCAACTACACCTATAGGGGAAGAGGCCGCGTGTGGGGTGGCAGGTTAGAGAGGTAAAGAAGAGGAGGGATATATTACTGATTTACACAGGAAAAATTGAGCTAAAACCACAGAAAGTGACGATGGCTGTTGTGTGCTTGTTTATTATGATAATGACGGAGGAGGGGTAGATAATTGGGACACTACTATGGATGGGGTGGGACTTTAGCCAGGCTGGAGTGAACAGGGAAGGGTGGGTGCAGCAAGAAGAGTTAATAGGGAAAGAGTGAGAGCCAGGGGTAGAAACATGGCGAGCATCAGGATGGAAAGGGGGAATACTGAATCACACCGTATGGTGATCACTGGTTCCAAAATGGCCTCCCATCTTGACGTCTGCAACACTGTCCTTGTTAGTGAGTACCAGGTCCAGTATTGCCCCATTATGAGTGGATTCACTGACTAGTTGCCTGAGGAATGCCCTCTGCCGAGAGTCTAGGATGTCCCTGCTTCTAGCTGAAGCTGCTTCTGGGGGGTTCCAATCTACATCTGGCAGGTTGAAGTCCACCACCAGAAGCACCTCCCCCTTTTCTGCCACCTTGCCAATGCATTCCATGTGTATGCTATCTAATTCTTCTCCCTGTGCGGGAGGTCTATAGATCACTCCAGTGCAAACAGTGGCTCCATTCCCCATTTTCAGGGTGACCCACTGTACCTCTGCCTCCTCCTGTATTCCCTGTATCTCTGTCATTTTTATGCTTTCCCTCACATAAAACTCCACACCCCCTCCTTACCTTCCCACTCAGTCCTTCTTGAACACAGTATAGCCTGGTATGGCCATGTCCCACTCATGGTTTCCAGTGCACTATGACTCAGTATTGGCCACAATACATAGGTAAGCCTCTGCCAATAGATGAACTCTAGTGTGGAATCTTATTTTGTAGTCTTCTAGCATTTGCACACATGGCCATCCAGATTTTGTTTCCACTCTGCTTATTGACCCCCCTTTTGCCCCTTTTGCTGTGGGAAAGTTAGACCAGTAAAAACAATTTCATGATTGTGAATGTTCATCTGAAGTAATTTCCCTTTTTTTATGCTGAATGTCAAACTGTGTTACAAATGCTTGAACTTCTGTCAGGACATGGTGTTTTGTAGTACCTGTAAACTATCCTATGGTACCACTGCATGCTGCTACCACAGCTTTCACTGATTCTAAAGCTGCATACATTATAGGGCCACATATACTGGCTGTTTCCACTATATTTCTCTTATTCAAATTTTTAATACCCTTATAACAGACATATCCAGAGTCTGCTGAGGAAACAATGGATGGAGAAAAGGAACTGGAACCAGAGCCAGAACCAGAGCCAGAACCAGAACCAGAACCTCCAAAGCCGTCACCTCCTCAGCGACGTGAGCCTGCACCAGCATACAGAAATGTACAGTTACATGAAAAGGTAGGTGCACTTTTAGATGAAGTGGGCAGACAGCATATTAAGTAATCACAGCACAACTTAAATTTGATATGAAGCAGCAGTGCAACAAAATTAGGCAAAACATTTGACCCTACCTTTTTCACTATACAATATTTCAGGCAACTCCTACTTTCATTTGGCGGTAACATGTTGTAGTGCCATCATAATTTTAGTATTTTGTTACTGTTTTTTTTTTTGCACTTGCCCAGCTCCCACGGCTTTCGGAGGGGGCCCCGTAGCCCCTCCTACTCCGTCCGCCTGGGCTATTCAAGGCTGCCTCACCCTTGCTTCATTGTGCTTGGGGAGCCGGGGTTGTATGATTTTTTTCCCTGTTTTCTCCCCTTGAACCCCTGAGGACACTGGCGCGAAGGACGGAAGTCAGGCAGACGACGCTTTGATGCACGCTATCGCTAAGGCCCAGAGCTGCCCTCCCTCCTCAGCTCTTGAGAGCTGCTGTTGCCCCTGTGAAGCAGTGCTTCCACTGGCCCCCAGGAACGTCGGGTGCACAGGACACCCCTGGTTACCCACCCCTGGTGGAGGAAAGCATCTCTTGGGACGCTCAATCCTCCGCCCCCCTACCAGTCCCCGACAACCCTGAGTTTGTTCCTGAACCCGGGTTGCCCGTGTAGTGCGAGGTATGGCATCCTGCACCTCAACCCTCAGCACCACCGGGCTGGCTATTACTGTTTTAATTTTTTTTTTTTTTGAGAAAAAAGATGACCACCACATTTGGCTTAGCAATACTATTGTATACTAGATAAGGTTTAGGATTGTGAAATAACAAAAACTAATTTATTTATTTATTTTAAATCTTGGATTACAACCTATGAACTAAAGCTCATTTACATAGGTTCCAAGTCAGCAAAGAAGACATAATATGCAAAAAAGAGTCACTACAACTTCAGGCATGTAGCCAGAGAGGCTAACATTGTGAGTTACATGAGTAAGGTACAAAGAGTGCAAAAGCAACTATAGTAGAGTAATAAAAATGAAATTAGGTTAAGACACAGCACTCAGGTTGAGAGAGTGAAGCAAGTGGGAAGGTGCTGGAAGCCAAAATCAGTGGCTTCCATTTTCAGCACTTAGGTAGAGGAGATAACGGAGGAATGGCGGATAAATAAGGGAGGGGTATAGGGGATAGATGAGGGTGGAAGGGGTAAGAAGTGAGCAGTAGGCTGAAAGGAGTAAGAAGCATGTTGAGGGTAAGTACAAGTGCTGTAATACAGAGCAGAAAAGTCAATTGGCAAGGGGTAACAGGTCATAGGAAGCAGAAGCAAGACATATGATTAATAAGGTGAGAACAGAGTTTGGATTTAAAGGGACCAATTTTTGGTTCCACAATGAGTTCTGATGGTAAGGAGTTTAACCATGGTGTGCAGCATAGGGAGTACATCGAAAAGTATATTTGATAGACCTGTTAATATTTTTATTAAATAGTAGCTGAGGCTAACATTTTGGAAAAACAGGTCTCATTGCTTTATGCAGCATACAGTCTGTGATTATGCCTACTAAATATGCCTTTCCAGTTGGCCCAGTGTCACTGAGGGCTGAGGAATTGCTGCACCTTGCACCATACCGGGGAGCCAGGTTTGGGAGCGAGCTCGGGGAGCCGGGGGTCAGATGGAGAGGAGAGGACTGAGCATCTGATGGACTGCCCTCTCCTCCTGGGAGGGAGGATGGACATTGATTCCAGGCTTGGGTGCCTCCCAGTGGAGACTAGGGGTACAGCAGCCTCAGGGGATCCAGCCACGGGCATTGGCTATGGCTGCATTCCTGTATGCATGTGCAGGAGCACACATGCATGTGCTGGAGTGCATCGCACATCTGTGCCATGGGGGAGGGACACAAACAGGAAAACCCTGGCTCCTGGTAAGCAAAGGTGGGTCCAGTGGATCACCCCCATGCCCAATACCATCTCTTCCTGGACTGCTTCTTGTACTCCCTCCATGCCCGGGACACTCCTCTAGATTCTAGAGACAGCACCAGCAGGAGTTGGTGGTCCCACCCTGGGCGGCTCAGAGTTGGTGGGTCGGGTGACCAATGAATCTGGAGAGGAGAAAGTCCTGTACCAGAGGAGAGTACTGGGAGGCCTCAGACAGGCAGGATCTGGCCATGACGTGCAACCTCACTGGAGAGAGGCCAGGTAAGCCAGAGAGATGGGGAGCATAAAGAAAGTTAAAAAAATATGCCTTTCCAGTAAGGATAGGAGAACCACAAAATGTTCTGAGATTTTGAAAGGTTTTTTAAGCTATTCCAAATTCTCATCCCTCTCTGAGCTTTATCACAACTTTTAGAACCTTATAGTTTAAAGTACAAAAACTGTTTGTTATGATTATAGTTTTTATTATTTGACAAACATTTACAATACTACATATTTGTTTTAAATATATGAATTTATACAATTCATTTCAAAAGAAAGGGAAATTTAAAACAGAAAGGAAATGAAAAACAGTGTAACATTTATTTATGTAAACATATTTTACCAGGAAAGCAAGCAGAGCCCACATGACTCCATTCCATTTGTGGCCTGGTGGAGGGGATAAGATGATCATAGGGAAGGTTACATTCGCCCACAAGGGTCCAAAATACAGAAACAGTACAAAATACAAGTTGAAATACTGTACAGTGCAAAGTGAAAGGTTCAAACCACGAGGAACTGTGCAGTTGATGGAGTTACATACAGTCCCCTAAGTAACAACTGGGTACATTACATACAATAAAGCTCTGTGAGAGTAGGTATGGGTTACAGAAGAAGATAAATATCCTAGCCGCAGGTGCAGGATGTAAAATCAAGATCCTTGAGTTTGTATAAAAAGCATAGGGTCAACATAGTGTGGTGGTACCATTATGTAATACCAGCCAATTACAACCATAAGAGGAGTGTCAGAGGCAGCTGGAGCATGAAATCAAGGATGAGTGATGAGCCTTAATTGGTCTTTTACACAAGGAGTGGGGGATGTATTGATTTTAGTAGGAAGACTCTTCCAAATGGAATGAAACCTGTAGGTGATGCAGGCCTGCCCTAGACTGCCCCTGCAATGTGGGATCTGGAACTGGCAACCCTCCTTGGACCTGAGGAAGTAGGTGCAGTTTGTTGCTGGTGTGAAAAGTTCTAAGAGGTAGCCTGGGTGATTACCTGCCCAGTACCTAGCCCCCACTAGGGCAGTGTACTGCAAGTGACTCTCTAAGGGTGGTGTCCATTTTGGAATGTTGTACATGGAGCAGTTGTGTGTTCTGGGGGGGGGTGGGGAGCAGGCCAGAACAAGTCTACCCAAGGCATGGAATAGGGAGGAAAATGTGGTCATAGTAGAGGAGTTCATGCTAGTGTAGACAATGTTCCCATAATCCAGCAGAGGAAAGACAGAGTGTTCAACCACCAGTTTCTTGATGTTGGGCTGAAGGCAACTCTTCACCAGTAGAAGACATCAAGTTTTGCATGCCACTTGGCTGTTTCCTGGGAGATGTGACTACAGTAGTTGAGGTGTTGGTCCTGGCGGATGCCTAGGTACTTTTAAGATGACACAGAGTCAAGACATTTGCTCTGGGAGGAGTGCAGATTTAGTCACTCTTGGGGGGGGGGTACTTAGCCAGTGACTGGAACTGGACAGCTTGGATACCATTTTTTTTCTGGTTCATGACTAGTCAGTTGTTCTGAAACATGTTTGTACTGCAGAAAGGGATACCTCTTTGCAGATGACACAAAGATATGCAACAGGGTTGCTACACAAGGGGTGTGGAAAGGATGATAAGGGACTTGGCAAGGTTAGAGGAATGGTCAGAAGTATGGCAGCTTGGATTCAATGCAAAGAAGTGCAAAATAATGCACCTGGGAAACAAAAACCCAGGGGAAGAGTACACAATTGGGGGGGTAGTAACAACAACAAAAATGGAAAGGGACTTGGGGTAATCATATCAGATGACCTTAAGGTTGGCAAGCAATATGAGAAGGCAGTAGGGAGCGCTGGGGGGGTATTGGGATGTATAGGGAGAGGCATCACCAGCAGAAAACAGGAAGTTGTTATCCCACTGCACAAACAGTTGGTGTGACTCCATCTGGAGTACTGCATCCAGTTCTGGAGACCCCATCTCCACAAGGATATAGGATGGAGGCAGTCCAGAGGAGGGCAACTAAAATGGTGCAGGGTCTGCAACAGAAACCATATGAGGAGAGACTAAAGGAGCATAATATGTATACCCTTGATGAAAGGAGGGAGAGGAGGGACATGATAGAAATGTTTAAGTACCTTAGTGAAATCAACAAAGTCCAATAGGGAAGCATCTTTCAGAAAAAGAGATGTGCAAGACCAAGGGGGCACAATTTGAAGATAAAGGGAGGATTGCTCAGGGGCAATGT
Organism: Neoceratodus forsteri; assembly: GCA_016271365.2. Taxonomy (NCBI): domain Eukaryota; kingdom Metazoa; phylum Chordata; order Ceratodontiformes; family Ceratodontidae; genus Neoceratodus; species Neoceratodus forsteri. The sequence continues at coordinate 1,527,328,508 of CM028131.1, forward strand.
GAGGAAGTAGTTTTTCACAGAGAGGGTGGTGGATGCATGGAACTGCTTTATTGAGGAGGTTGTGGAGTCTAAAACTGTGGGAGAATTCAAGAATGCATGGGACAGACATATGGTAATTCTTGTGGTGGGGTAGGAAGAAATAGGCTGTTGGTTAACTAGGATCTGCAGCTTATCCAGTAGGTAGGGAAATGGGCAGATTAGGTGGGCCAAGCAGTCCTTATCTGCCGTCAAGTCTATGTTTCTATGTTTCTAAATGGTATGCGGTCAGAATCACGCAACAGTTATAGCGTATGTCAATATAGCGCATACAACTCAGCGTGAGGAATAATAACTCAATACATAAAAGTTCAAGGATTAAATAGTGCAGGTGGCCCTCTTGCTGTATACTAAGTTAAATGCCCAAACTGAGGAGGTTAGAGGAGGGCTAGGTCACTCGCCGAGCACTACTGACAATAGTTAAATTATTTTGAGGAGTCTGTGTTATCTGTGCTCACCTTCATCTCTGTAACAGCAGTATCCTCTCCCTCTCAAATTCCTCTCCTGTTTTTTCCCTGGTCCTATCACTGTACACTTCTTATTTGGAGTTCCCTCCTGCCCACCCCCAACCCGGCAGCTTTGCTCACCTCTAGCCTCATTCTGCAGACATCACAAAATGTCTTCTTCGACTGGCAGCCGCCTGTCTTCACTCCACCTGACTCCTGTTTTGCATTAGGGCCAGAGAGCATGGGAAAAGTTAAATACCAGTTTTTCTCAGCGCCTGGAAAAGCAGCAGTTTATCCCTCTCCCTCCGCTAGAGACATCCAACCAGTAGGGGGTTGGGGAACATGCATCAGCAGTGTTCTCCTTGCATCGCACACAAGCACGGTTTCAGTGCTGAATCGGGGATTCTGTGATGTCAGTATTTTAAAACCTGTGAAGTCGGTGGCGCTTTCAGAAATATAAACAATGTATGAAAAAGCACTGCATACATCAATAATAATAACAAAAGACACACACACAGGCTATTGTTGGTTATATCAAATTTATTTAACAGTAAAAATCACTATTAAATCATTTCCTATCTCCTTTAAAACGTAATGCCAAACACTGGTTTCACTTGCATCTGAGCACAGGATCAGTTGAAGACACAGTAAGTACTCAGAAATGATTGAAAAATCACTGTTGTGGCTCATGTTGTAGCGCTATTATTGCAGATGCGAATATGTATGTACTGTAATGACACGCGCTATTACAGATGCACGGTATTGACATTGATCCTTTCTAAATCCTTTTGTAGGGGCTCCTCAATGGAGAAGATAGTAGGACCAGATGAATAGACAATTTTATTGCCATATACCTATGGATATCACAGGAGGAGAGAGTTGAAGGGAGATCGTTTATGAACGGTAAAGAGTAGTCTTGTTCTAAAAGATGTGGCGGTCCAGTATTACTATACATAAGATTTTAAATTTTATTGTAATATTATAGCAATTAGATATGCAGTATCACAAGAGTAGCTCAGTTATACTAACAAAATAAAATATTTGGACCTGATAATTTGTCTGACTACTTTTATGTTGGCTTTAGCGATGCGCAAAGAAACATCTTCAACGACAGTCTCTGGGGTCTTGGGAGCGGCTGCTGTTGGGCGAATGCAGGACGCGCATCGGTAGGATGCGTCCCTCATTCCCCAATCAGCCTGCATGCCACCGCCACACCATGCGTACATAATGGGGCGAGCACATCAAAGCAAAGGTCCGCTGCAATCATCATACACAGCGGTCCTTTGCTTGATGTGCTCATAGAAACATAGAAACATAGAAGTTGATGGCAGATAAGGACAGCAAGGCCCATCCAGTCTGCCCATTTCTTTTTCTACCTTATAAATGTGCCATCGGCCTTTGCTCTGTCAGTGTCCTATCTATTCATAGTCATTTGTATTGCTCCCTTATGCCTATCCCATGCCTGTTTGAAGCCCTGCACTGTATTCATAGCCACCACTTCTTGTGGTAAGCCATTCCATGCATCCACCACCCTTTCTGTGAAAAAGAATTCCTCACATTCCCCCTTAATCAGCCCCTCAAATCTCATGCTGTGTCCTCTTGTCCTGCTATTTTTCTTATTTTTAAACATGTTAGACTCTTTCACCTTGTTAATGCCCTTGAGGTGTTTGAATGCCTTGATCATATCACCTCTCTCCTCCTTGCTCAAGGGTATACATATTGAGCTCTGTTAATCTGTCCTCATATGTCTTCTGATGCAGTCCCTGCATCATTTTGATTGCCCTTCTCTGACTGCCTCAATTTGGTTAATGTCCTTGTGAAGGTGTGGCCTCAATACTGCACGCAGTACTCCAGATGGGGCCTAACCAGTGTCTTGTAAAGAGGGATTATTACCTTCCTCTTACGACTTGTGATACCCCTACTAATACACCCTAACACCCCCCTAGCCTTACCTACTGCTTTAGAGGTCTGCTTGGATGATTTCAGGTCATCAGTGATGATGATGCCCAAGTCTCTTTCTTCCTTTGTGACTGCTAGCAACTCCCCTCCCAGCCTATAGGTGGCTTCAGGGTTTCTCTTCCCTATGTTCATGATTTTGCACTTCTTTGCATTAAATCCCAGTTGCCACTCTTCTGACCATTTTGCTAGTTTATCCAGATCTCTTCTCATTCTGCCCACCCCATCTGGATCATCTACTCTGTTGCAGATCTTGGTGTCATCTGCAAACTGACAAGCCTTACCCTCTAGTCATCTGCAAGGTCACTAATGAAGATGTTGAAGAGGACTGGCCCCAGGACTGATCCCTGAGGTACCCCACTTGTGACTTGCATCTCTTCTGACTGTATACCATTTACCACCACTCTCTGTTTTCTGCCCGTCAACCAGTTTGCCACCCAGTTGACCAACTTCTGACCCACTCCGAGCCTACCCAGCTTATTTATCAATCTTCTATGTGGAACAGTGTCAAAAGCTTTGCTAAAGTCAAGGTAGGCGACATCAACTGCTCCCCCTTGGTCCACCACTCTGGTTACCCAGTCAAAGAAATCTATGAGATTAGTTTGACAGGACCTTCCTTTTGTAAACCCATGCTGTCTTGGATCCTGTGCCACTATGGATTCCAGGTGTTGCACTAGCACTATCCTTTCCTTAAGGAGTGCCTCCATAATCTTGCCCACTACTGAGGTAAGACTGACTCATCTGTAGTTCCCCACCTCCTCCCTGCTACCACTCTTGTGGAGCGAGATCACATGAGCCCTTCTCCAGTCTTCTGGGACCTCTCTTGTGCTCAGAGACTCACTAAACAGTTCTGCTAATGGCTCTGCTAGTTCCACCTTTAGCTCCTTAAGTACCCTGGGATGTATGCCATCAGGTCCCATTGCCTTATCCACCCTGAGCTTAGCAAGCTCTTGTAGGACCCTTTCTTTTGTGAAGGGAGTAGTGCTCACCTCCCCCCTGTGTCCATGATGCTGAGCTGTGGGCCCTGCCCTACCTTCTCTTCAGTAAATACTGAGCAAAAGTATTCTATTTAGGATAGATGCCTTTACAGGGTCCTCCTCCTCCTCACATGCTCCTTTTCTCCATTAAGCTTAGCAATACCCCCTCTGGACTTTCTCCTTTCACTAATGTATCTATAGAAAGTCTTGTCACCTTCTTTTACTGTTCGTGCTAGTGTTTCCTCAGTTTGGGACTTTGCCTGCCTTACTGCCTTCGCTGCTTCCCTTAGGGCAGTTTGGTATGCCTCCCTATCTTCATCCCGCTGTGTTCCCTTATATTTCCTGAAGGCCAGCCTTTTGGCTCTGACCTTTTCTGCTACTGCATTTAAGAACCAAAGCGGTTTCCTTCTTCTTTTGCACTTCCTTTTCTGTCTAACGCAATGGGATGTTGCTTCAAGTATTGCATCCTTAATGCTTGCCCACTTTGCCTGTACCCCCTCACCTGTGTTTCTTTTTGCCAGGGCTAGCTTAACTCTGTTGGCCATCTTATCAAAGTCAGCTCCTCTGAAGTCCCATATTTTTGCCTTGGAATGGGATGATTTAGATGTAGTAGCCAAATTGAACCATACCATGTGATGGTCACTGGCCCCCAGGTGACCTTCTACCTGGAGATCTGTGATCCCTTCCCTGTTAGTCAGCACTAGATCTAGCATAGCCCTGTCTCTTGTGGGTTGCTGTACCAGTTGTTTGAGGCCCTCCCCCTGCAGGGAATCCACTATGTGTCTAGTTCTGGCAGATGTTCCTGCTGGTATTGACCAATCTGTATCCGGCATGTTGAAGTCTCCCATTATCAGAACCTCCCTTTAGCTGTCATGTTTTGTGTATCTTCTAACAGTAATGTGTCTATGTCCTCCCCCCGGTCTGGGGGCCTGTAGATAACCCCAGTTCTTATGGCTGTCCCATTTCCTGTTTCCAGGGTGACCCACAGTTCTTCTGGCTCCTTATGTGTATTCTGAATTTCTGTAGCTTTGATATTTTCATTGACATACAGGGCCACTCCTCCACTCTTTTTGCACCTCGGTCTCTTCTGAACAATACATAGCCAGGTACTGAAGTCTCCCAAGTGTGGTTACTGGTAAACCACGTCTCACTAATTGCTACTATGTCCAGTTTAGCCTCTGACATTATTGCCTGCAGGTCTGGGATCTTATTTCCCAGGCTGTGAGCATTTTGTACATGATTTTCCATTGGCCAGATTTTGGTGTGTTAGTTGTTGGGTGAGGTTTGGCATTACCTCGTACGTCGTATGGGAGACAAACCTTTTTCTTCACCTGGTGGCCTTAAATGAACTGCAAACATGGTGAATCCTGTTTGACCATTAGCTGAGGGGGGAAGGGTGTTCTTCCCATTCGACGTATGAGGTGCTGCACCCCTCTCCCCATTTGCTAGTTTAAATATTCTGCAAAGACATCAAACTTCTGCCCCAATGCACTAACTCCCTCCTTAGTCACATGCAGTCCATCAAATTTAAAGAACTTTCGCTCCCAGAACTGTTGCCAGTTCCCTACAAATCTGTGTCCTTTTTCCTGGCACCAGCCCTTGAGCCACATGTTTAGCTCCCCTATCTCCCCTTCTCTGACCTTCCGTCCATCTGCTCCCCTCTCCCAGACTGGCAGGATCTCAGAGAAGGAGATGCTGGACGAAATAGATGATAGTTTGTCACCCAGCCTGGTCAGGTGCTCCTTGGTCTCCACAACTGACCGGCTGGCGAGATCATTAGTCCCTATGTGTACTAGGACATCAATGTTTTCTCCTGCTTTGTGAACAATTTTAGCAATGCGGTCAGTGTCTCTCCATGCTGATGTATCTGGGAGACATCTGACCATTACCCTTGGCTGGAGATGGGTATCAACTCCCCGAATCATGGAGTCTCCTATGATCAGAAGTTTTTTGGATTTCCTTTTTGCTTTTTTTGTTTTGGTTCCTGATTTTGGTGAGTTTTGTTGTGCTAGCTCCTGTGCTGCTGTGTCCTGCTCTGCAGTGTCTTCTGCCTCTTTGTTTGATTTCAGAGATAGAGGCAGATACCTGTTTGTAGTGTTTATGTGGTTTTTGGAGGTAATATGTTGGAGAGCAGAGAGTGATGGGGCACCCGATTTGCCCCTTCTAACCACCTGCCAACCTCCTGGACCAACTACCTCCTGGTTGAGGTTTTTCTGTTGGATGCTGGGGAGATGGCGGGTGGTTCTTATAATGTATTTCCTCTTGAATATGAAATTTGAGGCGTGCAATCTCTGCCCATGCTGCCCAGAGCTGAGCCCTAAGATCTCCAAAGGCCCAACATATAGGACAGTGTCCTAAATCCTGTAAGACTGTCCTTCTGAAAATTGTTCCACAGTACCTGCAGTTAATGATATCCATTCCAGATAAGCTGCTGGGTTTATAACCTAGTCAAAGTAATTTGAAGGAAAAAAAAGGAAAAAAAATGCAAGTAATTGTTTGATTGTGTTTTGTTTAACTTGTTATAACAAGTTAAATTACTAGTGCCCCTGTAAATGAGCTCACCTTGTGGAGGCCCCACTGATCCACCCCTTCCTGCTCTGCCACAGGAAATGTCACAACTGTGGTACCCTATAAAAGGAGTGTAGTGTGGGGTGGTGGGGCCCTTCCCCTGCCGAAAAAGAAGAACCACGTACGAAAGAACAAGGAGGTAAGAGCAGAAACAATCAGTCAACAACAAATGCAGTAACCCTGAAAGCTTATCCTAATGTTAGATAAAACTGTAAAACCTGTAAAGCACCACCTGTAATAATTTCAGAGAAGACATACGTTGTAAGAAACACTTTGCTACAGAGAAAAATAAAGCAATGAAATGTTAACAACAAACAGTAGCAATCCCTATGAGAAAAAATTAAAAAACCCCACAGTATATCTGCTTAGCCAAAATAAGTCTTAATCCTTTTCCCTTGCTCTGGTAAGTTTCTCTACTCTGCCTTTCAAGCAGTCTTAGAAGGAAAGAGCTCAGGTGAAGCTAGGTGCCTTGGCCAGCAAACCAAGTCTTCTACCTCCACGATATCAACTAATCTGACTTTTTAACCGTTCTTTCTGTTGGAAATTACTGACAGTTTGCCAGCTCCACCCCCCACATACACACCTAATCCTTTGGAAGAGCTGTGGGAGGAAAGCAATTAGCTCCTTCAATGTGAGAAGGAGACTAAAACACCTCTGAGACAACAAACCTTTTCAACAAACAAAAAAAAAAACAAGAATAAAATAAAACACAGTGTCAAACAGTAATTTTGCTTAGCCCAATGATAAAAAAGTCACAAAAATGTAAGCTCCACCTGTAATAATTTCAGAGAAGATATACCCTGTAAGAAACACTTTGCTACAGAGAAAAATAAAGCAGTAACAGAAGATATACCTTGCAAAAGACAATTTGAATCAGAAGATTACAGCAGTAATCTGTTAGCACACACCTGTAGGCACACCTTGTAATAATGCAGAAGAAGGTATACCAGCAACAACAATTTGAATCAGAGAAAATAAAGCAATGAAATGTTAGCAACAAACAGTAGCAATCCCTGTGAGTAAAAATAAAACAACACCACACAGTAAATCTGCTTAGCCAAAATAAGTCTTAATCTTTTCCCTTGCTCTGGTAAGTTTCTCTACTCTGCCTTTCAAGCAGTCTTAGAAGGAAAGAGCTCAGGTGAAGCTGGGTGCCTTGGCCAGCAAACCAAGTCTTCTACCAAGTGCTGCGCCGCCATTATGGCCATGGTCGTGAGGCGGGCGGCCGCCTCACCTCTGTAGACATCGGATTGCCAATCCCTGTCGGCAACCCCCCATGTTTGCGTGCTGATGGGGAGCCTACTCCCGCCGGCATCACTCCCCAACTGTTGGAATGCTGAGGGGTGCCCAATCCCCTCGGCTCGCGCCTCCATCTCCTGGGTGCCTAACTCGCCGCATTACCCCCATGTTGTGTGCCAACGAGGGTGCTTAATCCCTGTCGGCTACTGACCCCTCAAACCCACTTAGGTGGCATGCTGGGAGCCCACCCAGTGTGCCAAATGCCCTGCAATGGCAAAACTGTCCCGCAACGCTTTCTTTTTTTTACCTAGAAAACGAAAACCGCCCCTCGTGAGTTCTAGATCCTCCCCACCCACCCACCCACCGCGCACCCTGCCTCCCCTCACCCCCCACCCCATACTTACCTCCGGACTCCAGCACGATGATCTTCAGTGGACCGGGAACACGTCTGCACTCTTCAAAGCCGACCGCGAACTGAGGAAATGCCGGTAAGCTGTATAATGCAATGAATAGGGTTTTTTCAACTTTGTTGCATATCTTAGGCATTTCTTGGAATTTTGGCACCAAATTTTCAACATGGGGTTTTTGGGGCCCCTCCTCATGAATTCTGTCACTGTCATGGCGTTAATCGGCCTCGGAAGGTGATTTCGCAGTCACTGTGCGAAATCACCTTTTGGGACCCATTAACGAAATGACAGTGCCAGTGTTCATGAGGTGGCCTCTCAAAAAGCCTATGTTCCAAATTTGGTGGAAAAAATCCAAGAAATGCCTGTTTTATGAGCGTACGTTGTGCAGTTGCTACACAGGCTCGTAACTTCGCGCATTTGCAATATTTTAACGCAGTATTTTCAGCATTGGCATTTTTCTGCACCTCCTTGTGAACAGTACAGCTGTCATTTCCCACATCCTGCCCGAAATGTGCTTCCGCACTTCCGGCGCACAATTGCGCAGTTGCTGTGGGAAATCAGTGTTTGGGCCAGATTATGAAAATGACAGTGACACAGTTCATGAGCAGAGCTCCTAGAATGCCTATGTTGAAAATTTGGAGCTGATACTCCATAAAATGACTGTGTTACGAGCGTGCATTGGCAGATTGCACGCATGCTCGTACCTTCGTGCATTTGTGATATTTTCACTCTGGATTTTCACCATTGCCATTTTTATACACCTCTTGATGAACAGTACAGCTGTCACTTCTCATATCCTGCCCAAAATGTGTTTCCGCACTTCCGGTGCAGAATAGCGTAGTCGCTGTGCGAAATCACTTCTTGGGACACTTTGAGGAAATGACAGTGACACTGTACATGAGCAGAGGTGCTAAAATGCCTATGTTGAAAATTTGGTGCGGAACGCCCACAAACTGCCAGTGCTGCAAGCGCAGTGCTGCATATTTGCCACGCACTTTGCAACTCCGCTAACTTTCAGATATTTGTATGTCACATTTTCAGCACTGCTATTTAATTACACCTCCTTATGAACTGTGCAGCTGTCATTTTTCACATCCTGCCCAGCATGTTTTCCCGCACTGCACTACCAAACACCCACAGGGACACCCTAATGCCTCTCACTCTCTGTAGAGTGGGGGTGGGTTGGCATCAGTTCAATACTTGACTGCCACTCCTATGCTGCATCGCTCTAACTCTTGCACTGCCAATGGCAGCAAGACAACATTCGGCATTGACAAATGCTTGTTTTTATTTGGATCTATGATTACAAGTACCTTTGAGCCAAGGCTCTTTTACAAAGGTTCCATGTCAGCTGAGGTACAGTTTACAACATAACAACTGAATTACAAGCAGAACAGTGGGTTTACAGGCAATTACATGCAGTTCTAAACATTCAGTACAGTGGTACAAAATGCTAGATGGAAGTCTGGGAACACACTAGTGGGGTGCGGCCAGAGGCATTTGTCAAACAATTAAAGTGCTAATGGAAGGTAGGGAAGGTGGGTAAGGGTGGTGGTGGGGATGGTGGGTGGATGAGTGAAGGAGTTGAGGGGGGGAGGATTAAATGTTAGGTGGAAAGTGCAAAAAGGAGAATGCAGAAGAATTAGGAGGGACAGTCACAGGAGCTAGGTGCAGGCAGGATGTGATAGAGGTTGGCTTTAAATGGTCCTAGTTTTGGCAATGAGGAGATGTCAATGTTGAGACCATTGAACCAGCTGGGAGCTCTGTGGGCAAAATATATTTTCCCCTGCGTGGTGCGGCAATGTAGGATATGCAGTAGCTGGTATACAGAGCCCATGGTGATGCGAGGATTCCGTGTTGAGCAGAGGAGAGCTTGGACACCTGTGGGTGCAAGGCCCAGTGTTATTTTCTTTCCATAAGGCAAGTTTGGTACTTGATACGGTTTGAAAGTTGAAGCCAAGTAGTTTGTGCATAGAGATCATACGTGTGGGTGAAACAATGGGCACCAGTTATGAGTCGGCAAGCTTTGTTTAGTGCAATGGATATGCACCTAAGGGCTGTGACATCCTAGTCATAGACTACAAAGTACTGTAAATATAAAAGGATTCATATGATTAAACCTTCCCCAATTATTAAATTAAAATTGTAAGGGTAGTCAAAAAGAAGTAAAAAAAAAAAACATTAATTCTATATCCTTTATATCATGTTTTATATACATTTATGTCATTATAGTATGCATGTTATTTGTCCTTAAATTTATATTGCATTAAATTATTCATCTTTCATTTTTAAGTTCATCACATTATTTTGTGACCACATCCATCTCTTCCACAAACACTTTTTAAACACCATTTTCCACCCAACCATAAGTTATTGTCAGTGAAGGGAAATGAGTTTAAAACAAATCAAAGTAGTTCTACAAGGAATAATAATTAGTTTTGTATATGGTGCTGCCTGCAAGGATAAAGAACTCTATGACCAGGATGTCACAGTTACCTGCATGACAAACTGGAGTAATGTTCATTGAATTACATAGTGCTCCTTTTCCTTTTTATTTATTTATTTGTTAACTGGGTAAAACGTTCTGGACCAGAGGCTTGTTTTCTGACACAACCTAGTGTGGCAAGGTTAGGCCCTGCCAAGAATTTTGTTTTAAGATTAAAGGGGGATGTTGGTGAAAAGCGGTGTCACTCATACTCATGGCACTGAATCTGAACATGTAGTAACATGTAAATAGGAATGTCTACTTGTCTGATCTTTTTTGCTATTTCCTCATCCCTCTGTCCTATCCCTGGGCTGAGCACTCAAGAACATAATCCCCCCATGGGCATTTCTTTCTGCCATCCCAATTCCTTTCCCTTGGTTCTCTGGTCTTCTATTTTCCTTTTCTTTCATAGTAGGATTTCCCTGATTTTGAATCAGATTCATGGCCATCCTAGTGGCCAGTGTCATGTAAAGTAGCATTCAAAAAACTCCACATTGTGTTTAAAAGCAAGCAAGTTCAGACTCTAAAGGCAAGAGCAGCTGCTTGTTATGCCTTTCTGTTCTGTGTGCTACTTTCCCCTGCTCCTGTCTGTTGCTAGTTTTGTGGTTGGGTTGGTTGTAATTTTATATGCATTAAATGTTGTTTGCTATAAGCACTACCACTTTACCAGAATGAGAAGCAGCCATGCCTTCCCCTGCACTGTGGTGTCTTTCCTTTTATATGTACAAGAGCTCAGTTGTAAGTCAAAGTACAAGTTACTAGCCCATTTTACACACGTACCCCAAGTTCCTGCCCAGAGGTAGGGCATTCTTGGTGGCATTCCTTGTGTTTCAGCCCTCCCTCCCTCCACACCTGTAGTTTGCTGTACTGGTGGCAGAGGGGACCAAACTAGCAGACAGTTCATTCAAACATTGCAGTTATAGTGTCTTGATTTAATATGTCTTGTTTTATATTTCTTACTCTGTTCCATTTTTCAATGTATGTTTCTGATCTATTAAGATTACTTGATCCAATTGCTTTAAAGTATTATCTACTTTTGTATCTGTTCTTTAACTTTTTTCTTAAGGTCTGCTTTGTAGGTAACAATCGCACCTCTCAGAGAAGCTTTTATTGGATCCTGTAATGAAGAAATAGTACCTTGTCCAGTGTGATTACAATACCAGTATTCCTTCATCACTTAATTAATTTCATCTATGAACTGTTCATGTTTGAATAACTTGTTAGTGAATGCCCATGTTTTTATCAGAGGCCAAAGTAATATTAATACACAAGGAAGGTAAACCATGAGATAACTTTGATAGTTATAGGCTTATTGCATTATTAAATGCAGATTACAAAATAATAGCTAAAATCCAAGCAATAAAATTACAACAATCCTTGCCCAGATCCAGCCATTAAGGTCAATATGGGTTTGTGAAAGGTAGGACAATTGTGCAAGCAATCAACAAAGTAAAGGCTATCACAAATTTGATGAATACCAAATCAGATTTTTAAAAACATATATTATCACACAGTAGCTCTTGATACAAGTAAAGCATCTGATGTTTTAGATAGGACTTATATAAAAACTGTATTGCAATACTGGGGAATCCCTTCAATAAAATTAAAAGTTATTGAAGCACTGAACAGTACATCTGTTAATTTTCAGAGTAATGTTTATTTAACTCCCAAATATGATATGTTGAATGGAATCAGTCAGGGTTGTCCCCTTTCTCCAGTTATGTTTATTCTAGTTTTAGAACCATTTCTACAAAATCATAAAATTTAAGGTACTACGGAGAAGAAACCATTAAAATGAATGTTTTTGCAGATGGTATTCTGCTAATCCTAAGCAATAACAGGGAATCATTAATTTACTTTTTACAGGCAGTAGATACATTTTCTGTAGTTTCAGGTTATAAACTAAATAGGAATAAGTCTATAATAATGCAATTATCTAAACTACCTAAATTACCATTACCAGCGAATGAGAACAAATTTAAAGTAGATGTATCCATAAAATATTTAGGAGTTACAATATGGAATGACCAAGCAAATTCAAGTAAATACAATTATGACATACTTAAAAACAAAATAAAATATTGTTTATTTATTTATTTAATGTCTTTGGTTACTAGGTAATTGCACTAATCCAAAAGACTGTTTTCAGGCACGATACAGGCCACAAGATGGCACAGAAAAGCATACAATACAAATTTTATAAGATATACGACAACACAAAACAATTACATACGATATCCAACACAGCTGCAAATGAAATGCATAGCATCCAATGGTCATATACACCCTAGGGAATAGGTACTACAAATTAGGGGGAAACAGGCACCACTAATAGTGCAGTAGAGAGTCAGGTGCCCACTTACAGTTGAGCAAGTGAGACAAGATGCATATAGGAAACTGAGTTGCCAATAGGTAGGACACATAAAATGCACATTAGAGTAATACCAGGGGTAGACAAGGTACCTTTGTAAATGAGCCTATGGCTCAAAGGTTTTCCAAACTGCTGTTTAAATAAAATAAAAAAAATAAAAAAAAAGACAAAATAGATAGGCTCAGCACTACTGCAAGCTAGAGAAAAGGCAGAGGTGAGCAGATTGGTGATGCTCCACAGGTAGAAGGCCAGTAGTATGAGGAAGGCAAGGGAGGGATGACAGAGAAATTGGGGGGATGGCAAGGGATTACCCTGGTGAACATAAGCATCTGGCTTCTGCCATCAACCAGGCTTTGAGGTGGGATTTGAAACAGTGGTGCATGTCAGATGACTGGAGGGGCTTGGGGAATCTATTCCACAGAGAGGGGGCAGCAACAGATAGGGCTTTACCTCCTGTGTTGGTGGAGACTCTAGGGACCTTAAGGGGGGAACAGAAGATTCATGGAGACTTCTGGGTATGGCCCTGATGTTGAGGAGGGATGAGTACAGGGACACTTCACCTCCTCTTAGAGAGTTTTTGATAATACAGCTGAGAGCATAATTGAAGCAGCCTTGTAGTGGAAGCCAACCAAGTGACTGGTATAGGTCACAGTGATGGGTTAAATATGGAGCCAAGAGAGTGAAATGACAGACACTATTATAGACTGAGGATAGTCTTGCATGCAGGGTGGAAGACACACATGAGTAGATGGGGGAGCAGTAATCGATGATAGGGAGCAGATTACCTTGGATGATGGCTAGACAGGCCTCAGGGTCAGGTAATGTTTTAAACAATAGGCAGCCCTGTGTTTTTGATTAACCCTGCGTATGATGAGGTTGATGCATTCTGTGTAGGAGAGGGTAGAGTCAGAGGTTACACCAAGTATTTAAAGGTAGGAACATTCTCTAGGGCAGGACCGTCAGGAGAGAGCACAGAAAGGGAGGAACTGGATTTCAGGATGTTAGCAAGGTATGGTTTAGACCCAAGAAGCATGGCTTTGTATTTTTTTCATTAACCAGATGCATATTAGACAGGAACAAGTGGTGGGCTGACCCATAGTTTTGGGTAAGAACAGAGGATATGTCAGGTAGGGACTTGTTGCTGTGAAAAAGGACAAGATCATCTGCATACAGGAGCACTTCGCAGTTGAGGCTGTCAGTGGGGATGGAGCTGATAAAGATGGATATTAGTAGGAGGACCAGGATGGAGCTCTGGGGAATGCCTGTAGAGACAGGCAGGGTGGGGGAAATGGCAGTACCTATGCACACTGATTGGCAGCAGCCTGAGAGGTCATTCCAAAACCATAACGAGGTCTCATTGGAGCAGCTGAGCAGGTGGAGTTTGGTGTGTAGAAGGGAGTAGTTGACAAGGTCAAATGCCTTAGTACTGCCAGGTTGCATCTGGAAACAAGCTTCGGCTTAGTGTGCTACTCCTGGTTAAACAATGTTCCCTTCCCTTCACCTTGGTCAGGTCCACAAATACAGCACCAGTGGCTCTCCCCCAGTCCATATTCCTAAGGACGTGGTCAGTAAAGTGTGCCAGGGCAGTTGTGGTGCTATGGTTTTTGCAGAACCCATGTTGTTGACTACACATTAGGTTGTACTTCTTGATATGATCAGATAGTTGGTGGGGACTATTTTCTCAAGGAGTTTGCTAAACTGGGGGAGGATGGAAATAGGCCTATAGTTGTCAAAGGAAAGGGGGTCTCCAACTTTAAATATAGGTACAACCTTGGTGGTCTTCCATGAGTCCAGCATGGAGGAGGTGGTCAGTGCCAGGTTGAAAATAAATGTGAGGGGTTTGGAGATAGCTGGGGAAATGAGCTTGAACAGGGAGGGGCAGAGGCTGTCAGTGCCAGGGCTAAACCAGTCTGGGAGACTCTTAATGAGTTTGGTGGTATCTTTTTGGGAGATAGCCCTGTAGTAGAAATGGGTACAGGGGTGGGAGTGTAGCAATAGGAGAGGAGGAAATGGGCAGGCTACTTGGACCAAGTTTTAGACTAGTCTGTTGATTGTTAGGCAGCTTATTGAGGTGTGCAGTGAGGTCTGTGAATATTAGGTTGAAGGCCTGGGCAACATCAAATGGATCAGTCAGAGGGCCAACGGGGGGAGCTCAGTTGGATAACAGGGCTGTTAGTGCAAGGACTGAGTAGGGAGCTAATGGAGCCCCAGAAGCAGTGGGGGGTTTCCAAGGTTTTGTCTCTGAAGGCTATGCTAAAAATTCCATTTCTCAGACTTGGCCATTTGTTTCCATGATTACACAAGTGCCTATAGTCATTCCAGAGGGCAGGGTATGGGGTCTTTATAGGCAGCCCACTTTTTGTCCCTAACTTTCATAAGGGTCAGGATTTCCTTTGAGACCAAATGGGTTTAACCACCTCTCACTCTTCTGGTAGTGAATGGGAAGTGGTGATCCTGAATCTGCAGAAGGGCATCCTTGAGACAAGTCACAGCTGATGTCATGTCAGTAAGTGAGTATAGTGTTGACCAGTTCACAGATCATACATCCTCCAGGAGGTTAGAGGTGGTGTCCAGTGTGTTAAAGTTATGGAAAGCTAGGTATTGGGGGGGGGGGCTTTTGGTCTTGTTTTGTTTGTTTAAAATCTGGAAAAGACCATAGGCCAAAGACCCATTTACATGGGTGATGAGAACATTAAACAAACATAAAACCACAATAAATACATAACAAACCAAGCTATCATACAGTCAAACACTTGCAAGCATTGACAACAATGAGATGTCACCTTAATACAGTTTTAAAAACAGGTAGTGTATTACATGCACCAGAAATTATTAAAGGTCTAGTGAGTGCATACAGATGGTAGTGAATATAACAAAGATCTTTGTCCAATAGCTGTTTTCATTGTAGGAACTGTAAACCATGTACATTGTGAAGATCTAGTTTGAGTTTGAGCTACTGCAACATGTTTTTTAAAGAGCTCATGAAAGCAACATGGAACCATATTAAGTACAATCTTTTTTGCCAATATCCCAAATTGTAGTTGGTACCTCTGTTCTAACTGCAACCAACTCAAGCTATCATAGAGATGACAATGGTGTGTAGAAACTGGTAATTGAGTAATAAATCTTGCTGTTTGGTTGGTTAACATCTTAACCTTATTCAACAACCCCTGGTTAGCTGAGTGGTTGAATAATAAACCATAGTCCACCAGAGGCAGAAGAAAACTCTGTAATAATAACAATCAAGTTGTTGGAACAAGGAGCAAATTGATTCTATAAAAGGAGCCTAGTCTCTGATGGATTTGTTTAATCATTGCACACATGTGTTGTTCATAAGTTAGGCTTTCATCTAATATGAACCCCAAATACTTAAAAGTTTGAACCTGTTCAATTACATCTCCCTACAGAGTATGAAGCAATAGGGTAGGGGTCTCACTTAATCTTTTCCTTTGAGTATAAAAAATCATTTTAGTTTTTTCTTATTCAAAACCAGTTTACTAAAGAGGTGGAAGGGAAGGTTAAGGAGAAAAGGATAGCATTCAGGAAATATAAGGAAACATAGAAGGATCAGGACAGAGAACTTTATCAGTTAAAGCAGAAGGAAAAAATAGCCAACTCTGTCAAGAAGGGGGATAAAACCTTTTATAGGTACATTAGGGAGCAAAGAAAGACCAAGGGAGGGATACATAGACTTAATAAAGGGGAGGGAATGTGGGCAGAGGGTGACAGTGAAAAAGCAGGGATACTGAATGAATATTTCTGCTCAGTATTCAGAATGGAAGAGGAGGGGGAGGTACCTAAACCAAACAAGAGAAACAATCTGGATGGGGGGGGGGAGTTGATACCAGTCCATTCACAGAAGAAAGGGTTTTGAAAGAACTCTTGAGACTGAGGGTGGACAAAGCAATGGGGCCTGATGAGATTTACCCCAGAATTCTAAAAGAACTAAGGGTAGAACTAGTGGCATGACTGACTACTCTCTTTAACAAATCATGGGAGGATGGGGTGGTACCTGAGAACTGGAGGAGGGCAGATGTGATTCTACTTCACAAAAGTGGGAGCAGGGCAGAGGCAAGAAACTACAGGCCAGTTAGTTTGACCCCAGTGGTAGGAAAAATGAAGGAATCACTTCTGAAGGAAAGAATTGTTGAGTACCTAGAGGCCAGTGGGGCACAGGACCCAAAGCAGCATGGGTTCATAGCAGGAAGGTCATGTCAGACAAACCTAATAGATTTCTTTGACTGGGTGACCAAAGTAGTAGACCAGAGAGGGGCTGTGGATATGGCCTACCTAGATTTTAGCAAGGCATTTGACACAGCCTCACATAAAAGATTAATATACAAGTTAGCCAGCCTTGGAGTAGGCCCCAAGGTGGTAGCCTGGATAAAAAATTGGCTGGACAACAGGACGCAAAGGGTAATAATAAATGGAGTCCACAGTGAAGAAAGGAGGGTAACTAGCAGGGTACCACAGGGTTCAGTACTGTGACCGGTCCTCTTTAATGTCTTTATAAGTGACATTGGAGAGCACCTGGAAGGAAAAGTATGTCTCTTTGCAGGCGACACAAAGATCTGCAACAAGGTTGATACACAAGGTGGGGTGGAAAGGATGAAAAGGGACTTGGCAAGGTTGGAGGAATGGTCAAATATATGGCAGCTCAGATTCAATCCAAAGAAGTGCAAGGTAATGCACCTGGGAAACAAAAACCCAGAGGAAGAGTACACAATGGGGGGTGAGATAATAACAACAACAAAAATTGAAAGAGACCTTGGAGTAATTATATCAGATGACCTAAAGGTGGGAAACAATGTGAGAAGGCAGTAAGGAGGGCTGGGGGATACTGGGATGCATAGGGAGAGGCATCAACAGTAGAAAACAGGAAGTTGTTATCCCTCTGTACAGACAGTTGGTGAGACCCCATCTGGAGTACTATGTGCAATTCTGGAGACCCCATCTCCACAAAGACATAGACAGAGTGGAGGCTGTTTAGAGGAGGGCAACCAAAATCTTGCAGAGTCTGCACCAGAAGACATACAAGGAGAGACTAAAGGAGCTTAATATGTATACCGTTGAGGAAAGGAGGGAGAGGGGAGACATGATAGAAACTTTCAAGTATCTCAAGGGAATTAACAAAGTACAAGAGGGTAGCATCTTTCAGAAAAATAGATGTACAAGAACAATGGGGCACAATTTAAAGATGGGGGGACGGCTCAGAGGTAATGTTGGAAAGTATTTTTTCACAGGGAGGGTTGTGGATGCATGGAACAGCCTTCCTGAGGAGGTTGTGAAGTCAAGAACAGTGGGAGAATTCAAGAATGCATGGGACAGACATAAGGCAATTCTAGTTGGGGGTAGGAAGAAATAAGCTGTTGGTTAACTAGAATCTGCAGCTTATCCATCAGGTAGGGAAAATGGCAGACTAGGTGGGCCAAGTGGTCCTTATCTGCTGTCAGATTCTATGTTTCTATGTTTTACTATCAGAAAACTAGTTTCGTATTGTGACAAAGTCATAGGCCAATTCATTACTTATTACCCCAGGTGGGACCCACTTGGGAGGATCACCGCATTATCAGCATAAAGAAAAATGTGTTTGTTAGTACAAACAGAAGGTAGTGAGTTTAAAAATAAACAAAATAGTAAAGGACCCAGAATTGACCCCTGTGGAACACCCAGTGGAACTGCAGATAAGGAAGACCTACCCTTGATCCTTGTCGATTGGGAGTGACCAGAAAGGTAGCTCCCAATCCATCCAATGACCTCGGTAGAAAGATCTAATTTAAGTAAAGCTATCAAAAGCAATCGTGGTCAACCAAATTGAAGGCCTTGGTCAGGTCCACAAAGGTGGCCACAGTAAAATGGCTCTTATCAAGAGCCTGGTGGATTGCCTGCATGAACCTGACCATGGCAGTCATTGTACTATGTCCAGGGTTTAAACTGTGCTATGTAGATGTTAAAAGGTCATATTTTGATAAGTACTCTATCATTTGGTCAAACAAAATTTGCTTTAAAATTTTAGAAAGTGGAGACAGCCAAGAAATTGGATTCTTTACACCGGTCGCATCCCCAGTCTTGAACACAGGAACAATTGTAGCCTGCTTCCAAGTGTCAGGGAAGCATCCAGTGCAAAAAGATAAATTAAAACATTTTGTTAGAGGAAAACAAATGATGTCTGCGGTGATCCTCACAAGCCTAAAGTCCATCCCATCATTTCTCACCAGAGGGCGGGGGTTATACTTATTAAAATACAAAAGGACTTCACCCAGAGTAAATATCCTAAAATAAAATTTAGGTTTAGTTACTAACTGTTTAATGTTGTTAAGCTTATAATTATCAGGGAGTTCAACACAACTTGTTTTGGGCGCATAATCAGTTAAATCAGAAAAATAGCTGTCAAATTCTTTAGCTATTGCTAGGGACTTATGTATTACTCCAGTAGCTGTCTTAATTGTCTGAGGAGATACCATAGTCTTCCTTCCAAGAATGTAATTGATTAGGTTCCATGTATCTGAAACATTCCTACCCCTAAACTGTTTTTGCTTTTCAGTGAGATGTTGTTTTTTAAATTCCTAATCATTGACTTGCATTTGTTTTGAGCCTTTTTATAAGTCAACAAACAAGTTAAGTCTCCATTTTTTGTATAATTTCCATTTTTTTTGTATCTATTCCTAAGTTGATCTAGTAACTCAGGAGTAACCCATTCCTGTCTATTACCCCAATACATAATCTTCTTAGGGGAGCAAATGAGTCACAAATAGAATTGAATTGCTTACAAAAGGCCTTCAAAGCATCATCCACTAAGAAGAAGTTGTCCAGAAAAGACCAGTCAAAGGTTTTCAAGGCCTCTTTGAATTTGACTGTATCTAGTTTTTTGAAATTATGGGAAAATATATATGCTAGTGGGACAGTTTTCCCTTTGGCAGACCAGCAACAGTACACATGACTGTGATCACTGATGCAGTCTGACAAGATGCCAGATTGTACAATTTTAGTAACATCAGAGACAAGAATTTAGTCTAATATTGAAGAAAAAGCAGTCTTATAGTGGACCCTAGTCGGTACTTCAATTATCTGAGTTAATCTAAGATCTGTCAATCTAGTCCTGAATTTAGCAACATCCTTCCCCTTCCAGTCAATGTTAAAATCACCAAGAATAATAACCTCACGATTTAGTTTAGTTTAGTTTATTGTTCTAGGAAATATTACCTTTGAGCCAATGGCTCTTTTACAAAGGTTCCACGTCATCAATGTACAAACAAACAAGACATGTTACATAGAATGGTCAGCAAATTATAAAGGTTTCAATAAGCCAGTATAATACAGTACATCACAGGAAAAAAACAAAACATTGGAGGAATGGTCAAGGTGGGAAGGGTAGGAGGAGATATGGGGAGGGGAGCAGACTTAGAGTAGTTAGAGGTACTCAGATGCCTTTGTCAAGAAAGGAGCAGAGGAGGAGGATGAAAAACAGTAAAAACAGCCATGAGGAAAGAATCATTAGTCAAGGCAGTCACAGGAGCTAGAGGCTGAGAGGTGAGAGTAAAGCATAGATTTGAAAGCTCCTAGTGACGTGGAGGATGTAATGAGCGAGCTCAGGGCATTGTACCAGCTGGGGGCACGATAGGCAAAAGATCTTTGGCCCTGTGTGGTCCGGCATCTGGGGACCTGGAGAGGCTGGTGTTCCCGATCTTCTGGTGGGACGGATGCTGGTATTCGGGCAAAGTAGGTCTTGGATACATGGCGGAGTGCGGCCCAAGATGGATTTTTTTGCCATCAAGCATGTGAGGTACCTTATGCGATTTGAGAGTTGCAACCATCCTGTTTCAGTGTAGAGCTCACATGTATGAGTACGTCTTTGCGCTCCAGTGAGCAGCCGACAGGCCTTGTTTAGGGTGGTTGTGATGCGCCTTAGTGCGGTGGTAGTGGCACAGTTATAGGGAATAGAACCTCTATATGAATGAATTAAATCAAGTTCATCATCCTGTTTTCTTGGAGGAACATAGATAACCGTTAATGATAAAAACCTACTACGGCACAGTTTTAATGTCAAAGGCAACATTTTACAGGGAGACTGTATACCTAGTGGCTCATCCTGCAAAACTATGAAATGATTTTTTATGTAAAATAGACAACCCCCCTCTCTTACGACCTAACCTGTCACACAAAAAAGGTTATAACCCTCTAAACAGACCATCGAGTCCCCTATCTTTCCTGACAACCATGTCTCCATTAAAACAATTACATAAAACTGATGTTGAATGGATCAAACTGTGAATTTATCCCACTTTGCTAAAACACTTTGTACGTTGAGATGGACAATATTGAGTAAATGCTTGGGAAAGTCAACTCCTCCCAAGGCAACTGCAGCGGGACCAGGACTTGAGTGTATTGATCTAGATAACAATAACAACAGCAATATTAACTGTCTTTTAAATATATTTGAGTGTTGATCAGTTTTATGCCCAGTGGCTAGTCGAAATCTAGCAATAAGTACAGGAAGAATACCAAGTAGACATCTCAGACAAACCCTACTTTCCAAGGTATAATTAATATTCAAAGTCATATGATTAAAATTCTTGAGACTAAACAAACAATGTATCCTAAGTTTAGATTCACAGTTGGTAAAAACCCCATAACAATGATTGTTATCATTGGTTAATGTAAATATGTCGCCCTGGATAGACCCATGAACAGTACTAAAATTGCCCACCCATGTAAATAGATGCAATAATACTAAAACTGTAAGTATATTTGTTATTACTTTTTTAACGTCTTTATAAGTGACATTGCAGAGGGACTGGAAGGAAAAGTATGCCTCTTTGCAGATGATACAAAGATCTGCAACAGGGTTGACACACAAGGAGGCATGGAAAGGATGAGAAGGGACTTGGAAAGGTTGGAGGAATGGTCAGAAGTATGGCAGCTTGGATTCAATGCAAAGAAGTGCAAAGTAATGCACCTGGGAAACAAAAACCCAGGGGAAGATTACACAATCGGAGGGGGAGGTAGTAACAACAACAAAAATGGAAAGGGACCTGGGGTAAACATATCAGATGACCTTAAGGTTGGCAAGCAATGTGAGAAGGCAGTAGGGAGGGCTGGGGGGATACTGGGATGTATAGAGAGAGGTATCACCAGCAGAAAACAGGAAGTTGTTATCCCCCCTGTACAGACAGTTGGTGAGACCCCATCTGGAGTACTGCGTCCAGTTCTGGAGACCCCATCTCCGCAAGGACATAGACAGGATGGAGGCAGTTCAGAGGAGGGCAACTAAAATGGTTCAGGGTCTGCAAGAGAAGCCATATGAGGACAGACTAAAGGAGATTAATATGTATACCCTTGAGGAAAGGAGGGAGAGGGGGGACATGATAGAAACGTTTAAGTACCTCAGTGGAATCAACAAAGTCCAAGAGGGTACCATCTTTCAGAAAAAGGAATGTGCAAGAACAAGGGGACAATTTGAAGATGGGGGGGGGGCTCAGGGGCAATGTGAGGAAGTATTTTTTCACAGAGACACATGGAATAGCCTTCCTGAGGAGGTTGTGGGGTCTAAAACTGTGGGAGAATTCAAGAATGCATGGGACAGACATAAGGCAATTTTTGTTGGGGGTAGGAAGAAATAGGCTGTTGGTTAAATAGGATCCTGTAGCTTATGCTTATCCTGTAGGTAGGTAGGGAAATGGGCAGACTAGGTGGGCCAAGTGGTCCTTATCTGCCGTCGAAGTCTATGTTTCTATGTTTCTATGTTCTATGTTATATCTACTGTCCCCTGGTGACAAACCAACTCCCAATATACCAAATACTATTGGACTATCCCTCTGTGCTGTCACCGCAGAGAAACAGCACCAGGTGGAGGTACTCAGGAAATTACCCCCAGCTCCTCAATTGATTCAATATATTGTTTGTACTAAACAGAGAACACTCCCAACCACACCACATACACAATTACCTTGCTGCCACCCAGGTGATGTATAATAAGGAGTGGGTAGATGCAGTCCTCGTTTGCAGATTAGACCACAATGGTCTTAAAGTGAGTCGCCACTCCCACAATGAGCTACCAAATCATACAAAGGCATATAACTCAGTCACAGCCACTAACTGAGTTATGCCCGACAAGTCTTGGAGGACCAAATGATGTAAGTGGGAAAGTGGTCACTGATAGAGTTGGACAAGGTCTCTGCCTGGAGTACCTTGTCTTCCCTGTTTGTGGCCACCCAGTCTAGCAGGGAGTGATTCAGTGTGCGGTGATTATGTCTGGTAGGGATAGAGATAGTTTGCACCAGGTTATGTTGCTTTAGGAGGTTGGCATAGTCAGGTTCAAGGGCACTTAGCCAATTTAGGTTGAAGTCCCTAGGCGAATGGTGTTCCTGGATGGTATGAGTGTGCCCAGTCCAGATGGGAGGTTCAATAAGCCAGAGGTACTCACCGCCAGTGGGTTGTAATACTGTAGCACCCTAGGAAAAGTTTTTTTGCTGAACCCACCTCAGAGGTGAGCCACTTGCTGGGGAATCTGGGTCTGAGCTGAGGGCAGAGGTAGCTGACAGGGCTTCCCTGAAGTATAGAGTGACTCCTCCGGCTTTCTTTTTCCCAGGTCTAGCACAGCATAACATGGAGTATCCAGGTAGTTGGTACGTGACATTGGGGATGTGCAGCTTTAACCATGTTTCTGAGAGACCAAGGAGATGGGGCTTATAGAGGAATATCCAAGCTTTGAGATCGGAGAATTTGGATGGGAGACTACAGATGTTTATATGAGCAATTTTTTATCCCGGGGCGCTGGCCCAGGTGCTATTAGAAGAGGCTATAGGGATATTTATAGGGCCCGGGTGACTTTCTATGTCACCTGCAAGTAATAGCAGGGAGAAAAGTGGACAGTAGGGGCAAAGTAGCAAGGAGGATGATAGTGAGAGGGAGTACAAGAAGAATCCAAATTGGTGGCAGCCTAGGTTAGTGAGAAAAGCAACGGTTAGGTGGCCAAATGGAGTTAGCTCCCATCTGTTTAATCCAGGGGGAGGGTCGACCAGCTGGCAGATTTGTGAGAAGGATAGGTTCTCTTGTTCCAGATCTAGCACTGAGGCACATAAATCTACCATCATTAGGGTGCCTAGCAGAAATGCTGCCAGCAGTGGGAGCAAAGAAGGTTTCATTGTTGCAAGTTATAGCTGCTAATACACCAAGTAGTAATGAAGGCAGCGATAGCCTTGTGGTTAGGGCTGCCCACTGAGATAACAAACAGACCTGGCTTGAAAGTTTCCCAGACTACTGTACAAGGATGGGGAGTCAAAGCGGGGCAGGGCACTTCTACAGAGATAGGTAAATGTAATTTGTTTAGGGCCAGGTAGGGGGACTGAGGGGCACCACCGTTACTCAGGGGAAGGGTGGGCTAGATCAAGTTGTAGCCTGGGAAAGGGTGCAAACTGGGCTGATAGGTTCTGTCAGGTATAAGAGAAGAACCTCCACTGGGTGGGAGGTGGTTGAGGTGGGTTGGGTGGGCAGAGCAGAACGGTGCTGCACTGTACGCAGCACCATTACACAGTGCAATGGCTGAGTGTAGAGGAGCAGGCTGGAGATGGGGAGGGGGGAAGTTTCAGGATGCTGGCTGCCCCAAGAAGCAGAAATTGCAGGGCTTCTTTAGAATGCTGGAAAAACTACCACTTTCATTATGTGGGTGACTCAATGTAATAAAGATGATGGCTATGCCCCAGTTGATATTTGTGATACAGAATGTCTTTGGATTTCCCACTAATAGACGGCTTAAGGCTGTTAAAAGAATTAAAAAAAATTCTTATGGAGGGAAGGAAAACCCCAAGGTCCAGACTGCTGCCACAAGGCTCTCCGTGAGCTCTGAGGGTCGCGAGGGTGGGTGTACGTGCTGCCCTCCCCCACAGACAGAATGCCCAGATCCCCAAGGTACTGAGTCATCTGCAAGGCGGCCGACGGAGCTTCGGCGCCATTTTTAAAAGACAAATTTCTTTTATGTTGACATACTAATGCTGATAGTCTCATCTGCCTATTTTCTTTACTCAAAGCAAGGCATTTTAATCGGAATAGTTGCTGTTAAAGCACTGTTTAATCACAAAATGCTAATGTTCCTACTAGCTTGCTGAGCACCTTTAATTGTGTAAAACATTTTACTACTAGTTACTTCAATGTAATTTTTGCCTCGATGTGAATACTAGCCTGCTGAAAACCTCTATTTTAAAGAACAGTAATGTTTGCCTGTATTTTTAACAGTAGTGCTTAGAAATGACTGTTAACTCACTGCAAAACCTAGCTATTTTCAGCCCCAGCTAGTAATCTTTAGCCAGCAGAACAGATAAAAATAAAAAAAAAAAACTGGAAAAGCAATCACTAACTCTCACCAGCATAATTAGCCTTGCTGAGTCCTGCCTTAAATTCAAAACAGAGCTGCCAATTACAATTTGCTGCTAGCTTAGGAGGCATTGAATAAATTCAAAGGGGACTTAGATTTGCCAGCCTTCCATCTGTTGCTATCGTGACCCCCCACCCCCTTTCTCCTGTGCCCCACCTTTCCCTACCTGTACTTAAAGTGTCTCCTTCTCCTGCTCCCACAGATCCAGACTGCTGCCAGAAGGCTCTCTGTGAGCCCCGAGGGTTGCAAGGGTGGATGTACGTGCTGCCCTCCCCCACAGACAGAAGGCGCGGATCCCCAATGTACTGAGTCATCTGCAAGGCAGCTGACGGAGCTTTGGTGCCATTTTCAAAAGACAAATTGCGGACCCCGCCGATGCTTCGCATCGGCTGCCTCACCACACCTACCACCACCACCCTTGCTCGACATTGGAATATATAGCTATGGTCACGTGGTGGCAGAAACCTATCAGACTTCTTTCCCATTAGCAGATTATCAGATCTAGCCACTAGGAGCCGCAAGTTTCAATCTTCCCAGCTCCAACTCACTCCTGTCTCCCTTCTGCTTCACTTACTCCCTCTAGTGGCCATTTCCTTTCATTACCTGGTTCCTCACCTTTTTGTCCTTTTCTCCACACAGCCCCATGCAAAAACCTGGTGCCATAATGCAGCTGTTCTTATTATGCTGCCTCCTTTTTCCAGACATGCTCGCATCGCCCTCATCTACCACTCTCCACCCCCTCTCCCCTCCCACAAAAGAGCCCAACTCCCCTTTCCTCCTCCAAGAGCTGCCCCCACGACACCCTTGCACCCAACGCAAATGCTTTCACTCCTCACCTGTCCTCTCCCTATCTCTCCGACAACCCTCCCCCATCCACCCTTTCCAACCCCTCCCCTCCATCCACACAACCTTGCTCCATTCCAACCATCTCAACCTAGAGGCTCTATTACATTGCCTAAACCTCCACGTACCTCACTCCAAGCACTGTCCTTCCACTTCCAAACATAGCCCACTCCTCACATACTCCATCCTCCTATTACTTATAGCAGGTGACATTCATCCAAACCTGGGCCCGCCTGTGCCCAGACAAACCACCACCTCTTCTCCCACATCCGCTGGTCTCCCCACATGCCCCAGCCCTAACTCTCTCCCAAAGGACCTCTGCCTCTTTCACCTTAACGCCAGGAGCCTTCTCCCCAAACTGGATGCTTTAACTGTCTGGGTAACACAATACCGTCCAGATATACTCTGTCTCATGGAATCATGTCTCTCCACCAAAATCCCTAACTCTTCTCTCACCATTCCCGATTACAACATATTCTGACAGGACCAAGGAAAACAAGGCGGCGGAGTGACACTGTATGTCAGGCACTCCATCCTGTGCTCAATAACCTTCAAAGAATCCTGTCCCTCTTCCCACGAATCAATTGTAGCCTGCCTATCCTTCCCCTCCTCCCCCCTCTACATAGGTGCTCTATACGCCCCTCCAAAGACCTCACCCGACTACGTCATCAAGGCCATCATCTCGATCTATGCCAAAATTTCTAACGGTGAACTCATGTTACTAGAAGATTTCAACCTTGACTGGCTCTCCCCTTCCACCACACCCACCTCCCTAAGGATCGAAGCCTGAAACCTATCCCAACTTATCCATGAACCTTCACATCTAAATCATCGGTCCCAAAGCCACACCCACCTGGAATGGATCTTATCCTCCCATCCCCATCGAATTTCTGCCTCAGGTATATTCTGCAACATGCTCAGTGACCATTGTGTCACTTACTGCATCTGCAAAATCCACTCTCCACCCTCTCTGCCCAAATTCATTTGGTCTCGCCCCCTACACCGCCTAAATGACACCACTATACTGCATGACCTTGCAAATGCGGACTGGCTCCCGGTCCTCTCCTCATCAAATGTCGACCATGCCCTTGAACATTTCTGCAGTACCTTCCTGACCATATGGGACTCTCACGTGCCCCTACGAAAAGCAAGGGTCAAACGCCACCATCACCCCTGGATCACCGCTGACCTCGTCGCCTTTTGTCGTTCCAGGAACAAAGCCTGGAGACTCTACAAAGCCTCCCATGCAGCTCATGATCTCCAATCTTATAAACACCTTAGAAACTACTGCACTAAGGCCATCCGGCAATCTAAATCTGCCTACTTTAAAACATAATTCACCCAACACCAAAACCCACCCGCCTCTTTCTGGAAGCTGATCAACTCCTTGCTAGACCCCCCCCATTAAACAAGCATGCCCCACCCTCAAAATTGACGGCAGCTCCATCTCAGACCATGCCACCATGGCAGACCTCTTTAACAAGTTCTTCATTTCCTGTGTCCCCTCCAACACCTTCTCGCCCTCTTCCAACTCGGCAGCTCCTTCCTCTTCTGCCACAGGTTTCGTCTTGCCACCCTTCACTCCTCTTGAAGTATACAACACATTCTCCTCACTAAACCCCCCTAAAATAAGCCCTGAAGGTATCCACCCTAAAATGCTCTGCATCTCTGCAACGCATATTGCTGCCCCTCTGACCCACATACTAAATCTCTCTCTCTCTCTAGCCACCACCACAGTCCCCAAAAATGGAAATCAGTCCAAATCATCCCTCTGCACAAAGGCGGACACCCCTCCCAGCCAGGCAACTACAGGCCCATATCTCTCCTCCCCTCCCTAGCCAAAGTCCAGGAATCCCTCATCCTGTCTAAACTGTCAGACTTTCTCTCCTCAAACAACTCTCTCTCACCAGTCCAATCCGGCTTCTGTAAACACCACTCCACCATTACCACCCTTCTAAGTGTAACCAACTCCATCTTCTCTGCCATGGATAACAGACAAATCACAGCCGCTATATTCATTGACCTGGCAAAAGCGTTTGACTCCGTTTCACACCCGCTGCTGCTACACAAGCTGAGTTCCTTCGGCATCGCCCCACCAGCCATCGAGTGGTTCCACTCGTACCTTCTTGGCAGACAACAATCAGTCCAAATAGGCAATGCAATCTCCTCTCCTTTTCCAATCGTAACCGTCGTTCCCCAAGGCTCTGTACTTGGTCCCATACTCTTCTCTCTCTTCATTAATGACCTTTCCTCATCCTGTCTCTCCTCCAGTGTACATCTCTATGCTGATGACACCGTCATCTTTGCCTCGAGCACCTCCTATGACAATGCCCTCCCCATTCTTCAGTACGATTTCAACAGAATCTAATCCTGGCTTCTCGAAAACCAGCTCACTCTAAATGCAAAAAAAAATGGTCACCATGGTCTTGGGCTCCAGACAGAAGCTGGCCACCCCCCAACCCCCAAGCACTCACCACCTTGGACGGCTCACCCCTTGAGCAAGTCCCAGCTTTCAAGTACCTGGGCGTATTGCTGGACAGCCACCTTAACTTCTCCAACCATGTCGAGGTGATCTGCACTAAGCTCCGGCCCAAGCTCGCTGTCCTCTATCGCCACAAATCCTGCCTACCAATACCCACCCACTGTGAGCTAGTACGTAAAACAATCCTACCAGTGATAGACTACACAGACATTCTCTATGGCATGGCCTCATCCTCCTCCCTCTCCAGGCTGGACATCCTCCTAAATTTTTTCTGCCGATTCTCCACCGCTTCCCACCCTCTCACACACCGCTGCCTGCTCTACGCTCCTCTCTCCCTGTCCCCACTCTCACGCAGGAGAACCATCCACTGCACCTCCTTCTTAGCTAAATTTTGGTTGGACTCCATCCCATCCTATCTCACTTCCCGCCTCACCACAATGACCTCACCCAATTACCCTCTTCACCACAGGGACCCGCGTTCCTTCCACCTCCCCCGCCCCCGAACTCTCTCAGGTCAAGAAGCCTTCTTGTATCGCCTCCCTCACACCTGGAACTCTCTGCCCTCAAGCCTCCGCATGTCCCCTTCCTGCCCTGCTTTTACCCAGCTACTCAGGCTCCTACCAAGCCCACCATGCCCTAAATGCTCTAACGCTTCCGACACGCTGATGAGTCACTACTCAATCCCCTCTCACTCACCATAGCAGCAGCTTCCAAAGCCGACATCATTTCCTCTCTCACTCCTGGCTAAGCTTTTATAGCATAGTTTAGACGCTGTATTTGCACTCTCTGTAATATGTATATTGTTCTGCCCTGTCTCTCAAAGTCTTTTACTGTATAGCTTAGATGATGTATTGCACTCTCTGTTAAAATGTTTATGTGTACCGGCTGTGTTCCTCACCAATTCTGTTACTTCTTGTACAGTCTGTACCCGGGTCGCACCTGGAAGCGAGCCTCGGCTCAGTGTGCTTTTCCTGGTCATCAAATTTTAAATAAATAAAAAAAATAAATGATAACCCAAGATATAAGGGTGGTATGGGACTTACAGACCCATTACTTTTTGCCAAGGCACAGACCATAACATAGATGTGGAAATTGGCCTTTTTGCAAAAATCTGAGAATAGAATATTCCAACATCTTTAAGAAGTTTATAATGCATAAAGAGGGAATAAGACAGGATTGATATGTTACAGCTTCACAGTCAGTACAGCATTGTTTTCTGACTCAGGATCTCTTGGTTTATACATAGAGTTTTTCAGTTTGTTGCAGTCTCCCGGAACTCAGGCAGAGATGCAGACAGCAGACACTCACTCTCCTACCAAGTCTGACTTTACCTCTGCACACACATCCCAGCTGCACTCCCTGTGATCCCTGCAGCTCTCCCCCACAGCCCACAGAGCAGTTTTGGCACAGTTGGGGGAAACCCCCTGTAGTGGGTGAAGAGTATAAGCTGTAAATGGGAAAAATCAGTATCAATCAGTAGAAGAGGGAGGGGGCAAAGACTGATAAATAGTGATAGACTGACCACACAATAAGTGAGATGAGACAGGAACTGTATTGTGTTGGATTGGGTAAGTGTGCTTATAACTGGGTCCTCTAGTGGCTAAAAGATATAATCTGCTAATGGAAAAGTCAGCACTTAAAAAAAAAAAGAAAAGGCAGGGAGGTTCTGAAGCAAGTTTGGGGGGGGGGCACTGCAGCAGCCTCAATGGGACACAGAGGTCAAGGGTGCAGCCCACAGACTTACAGCTCTAAGAAAAGGGGCACAGGGCTCAGGGCAGATAGCAAAATCACACTACCTTAATAACCTCTCTCAAACTTAAACCAATTCTTACGAAATCTCTACATCAGACTAAACATTACTTAAAGTGAGAAATCAAGAACATGTCAAGCAAAGGTCAGTCCTAGCATTAATTTCTTGGCAGCGGTTCCTAGAAGACTTCTGGATTGCTGCACATAGTGTGAGAAACACTGGCAAACTGGGACAAGTGAGATTCCTCCAGGGGTAGATGCCAAAATTCAGAGTTCCAACCCGTACCTTGCTTGGAGGGTGAGCGTCAGGCAGCTTCTCCTTAGTCTGCTTACCAAACTGCAGAATACAGCTTATTCGAGAGGAAACAGCCCCAAAAGGGCACAGTAGTCCCCCTTGCTTGGAGAGTGAGCATCGGGCAGCTTCCCCTTAGTCTGGTTACCAAACTGCAGAATGCAGTTCGTTTGAGAGGAAACAGCCCTGAAAGGGCACAGTAGTCCCCTTGCTTGGAGGGTGAGCATCGGACAGCTTCTCCTTAGTCTGCTTACCAAACTGCAGAATGCAGTTTGTTTGAGAGGAAACAGCCCCGAAAGGGCACAGTAGACCCTTGCTTGCAGGGTGAGCGTCGGGCAGCTTCTCCTTAGTCTGC
Source organism: Neoceratodus forsteri (assembly GCA_016271365.2). Classification (NCBI taxonomy): domain Eukaryota; kingdom Metazoa; phylum Chordata; order Ceratodontiformes; family Ceratodontidae; genus Neoceratodus; species Neoceratodus forsteri. Next base: position 1,527,359,084 of record CM028131.1, read on the forward strand.
TTACCAAACTGCAGAATGACTGTACCACTGTTGTAACCTGAGTTTATCTTCTATGTACATTATGTTTTTTTTTTCTGATTTCAATGTATCTGCCTTACTTTGCTTCAAATTGTACTCTGTATGTTCTCTTAATTCCTGTACTCTCCCAGGTCATACCTGAAAATAGGCATATGTTTTGTCTAGTGTACCTACCTGGTTAACAAAAGCTAAATAAATAAAATATCCGCAATTGCACAGAGAAGTGCCGAGCTTCCATGCCATGCCACGCCACCTGAGAAACCAAACTTTGTTTAATCAAAACCTCTCTTGAGCTGTTTTTAATGAATGCAAAAACATGCCTTTATTTCTAACACTAACTCTGCATGCCAAAAACATGCCAACCTGTGTAGTAATAAAACAGTGGTGACATCTGTCGGGCACTGGCGAGAGGTGCAAGTCATATGTTAAAACCTAGGGGAGACTGCTGCTAGTCATCTGTTATAGATCGCCTGCAAGGTCCCCTGTATCATGTATCTGTATAATGGCAGTCTGTAGAAAAGAGTTTGGGAAAACAAAATTTGTCAGCTATATCCTATCGTGCACACTGAGTGGGTCCAGTATAAGTTGTGTCGAATGTAAATCATTAAATAATTTAAGGAGAGGAAATATTAAAATAGTGGAACACATTTGTACAAATGTACAGTGTGAATGGTAATAAATCATTAAAGTAGTAGAATAAAGTAGGGGGTAACATGATGGCCAGGGGACAGTAATGCATCATCTAAAACCAGTGTGTGTGGCTAGCTGTAGGAGCAGGGTAGGGAGATCTGAGCCAATGAACATCAAGGACCAGCCAATTGAAAGTAACCCAAGCTTCTGATTAGAAGTTTTACAAACTTTGATTGTGAGACTAGAGTTGAGAAGAGCATCCAATTATTGAAGTTGTCAACCAGTTCAATCAAGTTACCATCAGTATCAGCTGCAGAGAAGTTAGATTTAGCTTGAACTTTCCTAATCTTTGGTCTGGGCCATCATGGATTTAGTCTTAGCCGAGTTAAGTAGGAGCTGACTTTTTGCTAACCACTTCTGAACTGCTTGGAAGTAATAACATAGGTTATAAGACATCACAGAGGTATTTTTAGAACTACAGATGATACATTATTATCGCTGAAGCAGCAAGAAAGGGAAAGTGAACTAATAAATAATTAGAATAACAGAGGCCTAAAGATGGACCCTTGGGGGATGGCACTGGGAATACTGAGTAGGTGGGAAGTAGTATTAGCAATCTTATTTGTTTGGTTCTCCCAGAGAGATAGCTTTTGAAGCAGTAAAGAGAGGTAACTGATATTCCCAGGAAGAGTAGGTGGGACGACAGAAGGTCATGATTCACCAGGTCAAATACCTTGGTCATGTCCACAAACAGGGCACCAGTCAGGCATCAATTATCTACAGTCCTAATCACATGGGCTGTGAAACTGACCAAAGCAGTGTTGGTGCCATGACTCTCCCTGAGCCCATTCTGCTCAGAAATTAGTAAACTATTCTTTTTGACATAGCCGCTAAGTTGGGAGAAATCAGTTTTTTCTAATAACTTACCTAAGAAGTTTTTCTAATAACTTACCTAAGGGAGACACAATAGAATTTGGGTGATAGTTATCAACAAATTCAGTTGTACCAGATTTGAGGATTGGCACCACCCAAATTGTTTTCCAAGCACCTGGCATGCTACTGCTTATTAAGGAAAGGTTGAATATTTGGGAAAGAGGAAGGACTTTCAAGCCAGTCACTAATTTAAGGAATTGTGGCTCCAGATTAATACTCCCTGTATTATATTATTATTATTATTATTATTATGTGTGGTTCATAGCTCAGTGCTTAAGTAACATACATAATGGAATGATGTAGATGGTTGTTGGATACAGAGACCAACATTAAGAGGGCAATGTTTATTAGGTAGTAGTATAGAATGTTTGTGCTTAGGTACTTGGATGCTTGAATTGAGTTGTTTGATAATATTTGATGGTTTGGGCCTTTCTCTGTATCCCACCTCTAGGAAGGAAGCTTGGTTTAGAATTATGAAAGCCCCAAAAGAATAATAATATCAACGATTGATCTTTAACTGAATGCTGAATAAGTCGTGCATGATAACAACTAATGATAGCAGGAAATAGACGATCACCTCCTCCAACTCCGGAGAGTGTGACCAGTAGCACTCCGGAGAGGAAAAACCCCCTTGTGGGGAACCTCTGAGGACCCATGGCTACTGACCTAAAACATAGAAACATAGACTTTGACGGCAGATAAGAACCGCTTGGCCCATCTAGTCTGCCCATTTCCCTACCTACAGGATAGGCCGCAGATCCTAGTTAGCCAACAGCCTATTTCTTCCTACCCCCCACAAGAATTGCCTTATGTCTGTCCCATGCATTCTTGAATTCTCCCACAGTTTTAGACCCCACAACCTCCTCAGGAAGGCTGTTCCATGCATCCACTACCCTCTCTGTGAAATAATACTTCCTCACATTGCCCTTGAACCGCCCCCTTCTATCTTTAAATTGTGTCCCTTGTTCTTGCCGTCTCTTTTCTGAAAGATGCTACCCTCTTGTACTTTGTTGATTCCACTGAGGTACTTAAAAGTTTCTATCATGTCCCCCTCTCCTTCTTTCCTCAAGGGTATACATATTAAGCTCCTTTAGTCTCTCCTCATACGGCTTCTCTTGCAGACCCTGCACCATTTAGTTGCCTCCTCTGGACTTCTTCTATCCTGTCTATGTCCTTGCGGAGGTGGGGTCTCCAGAACTGACGCAGTACTCAGATGGGGTCTCACCAACTGTCTGTACAGAGGGATAACAACTTCCTGTTTTCTGCTGCTGATGCCTCTCCCTATGCATCCCAGTATACCCCCAGCCCTCCTACTGCCTTCTCACATTGCTTGCTAACCTTAAGGTCATCTGATATGATTACCCCCAGGTCCCTTTCCTTTTTTGTTGTTGTTACTACCTCCCCCCCATTGTGTATTCTCCTCCTGGGTTCTTGTTTCCCAGGTGCATTATTTTGCACTTCTTTGCATTGAATCCTAGCTGCCATACTTCTGACCATTCCTCCAACCTTGCCAAGTCCCTTCTCATCCTTTCCATGCCTCCTTGTGTATCAACCCTGTTGCAGATCTTTGTGTCATCTGCAAAAAGGCATACTTTTCCTTCAGTCCCTCTGCAATGTCACTGATGAAGACATTAAAAGGACTGGACCCAATATGAACCTGCAGTACCCCACTAGTACCCCTTTCTTCAGAGTGGACTCCATTTACAATTACCTTCTGTGTCCTGTTGTGCAGCCAATGTTTTACCCAGGCTATCACCTGGGACCCACTCCCAGGCTGGTTAATTTGACTATTAATCTTTGTGTGGACTGTGTCAAATGCCCTACAAAGTCTAGGTAGGCCATGTCCACAGCCCTCCCTGGTCTACTACTTTGTCACCCAGTCAAAGAAATCTATTAGATTTGTCTGACATGACCTTCCGCTGTGAACTCATACTGCCTTGGGTCCTGTGCCCCACTGGCCTCTAGGTACTCAACTATTCTTTCCTTCAGAAGTGACTCCATCACTTTCCATACCACAGAGGTCAGACTGACAGGTCTGTAGTTTCCTGCCTCTGTCTTGGTCCCACTTTGTGAAGGGAATCACATCCGCCTTCCTCCAGTCCTCGGGTACCACACCATCCTACCATGATTTATTAAAAAGTGTAGCCAGTGGTTTCACTAGTTCCTCCCTTAATTCTTTTAGAATTCTGGGGTGAATTCCATCACGACCCATTGCTTTGTCCACCTTCAGTTTTAGGAGTTCTTGCAGAACCCTTTCTTCTGTGAAAGGACTGGGATCGACCCCCCTATCAAGAGTGCTTCTGTTAATTGGATTAGGCACTTCCCCCTCCTCTTTTGTGAATGCTGAGCAGAAATATTCGTTCAGTATCCCTGCTTTTTCCCTGTCCCCCTCTGCCCGCCCACCGTTCATTCTATTCAGCCTCACTATCCCTCCCTTTGTCTTTCTTCACTTGCTGATGTACCTATAAAAGGTTTTATCCCCCTTCTTAACTGAGTTGGCTATCTTTTCCTCAGTTTGGGCCTTTGCTATTCTGACTTCCCTCCTGCTTCCTTCTGCCTTAACAGGTACAGCTCTGTCCTGCTCCTTCTGTGTTTCTTATACTCCGGAATGCTATTTTTCTTCCTGACTTTCACAGCCACCTCTTTTGAGAACCATAGTGGCTTTTTCTTTCATTTTGATTTGTTTATTTGCTTCACAAAGGCTTGTTGCCTCTGTGATGGCAGTTTTGATGATTCCCCATTGTTGCTCCACACCTCCTTCTAGCCTGTTTGCTAGTGCTTTTCTGAGGCACTCTCCATCTTGCCAAAGTCAGCCCTCCTAAAGTCCAGTACCCTCACTTTTGTGGCTTGACTCTGTAGCAGAGTTTAACGTGAACCACACTGTTTGATGGTCACTTGTTCCCAGATGGCAACCACTTCTAGATCTGAGATCCTCTCACTGCCCCCGTTTGAGAGTATGAGGTCTAAGATTGCTCCTCTCACAAGTGGGTTCTGAAACTAGCTGTCTGAGGCCTGCCACCTGTAGGGCATCAAGAATGGCCCTGCTCTTGGATGTGGCTGCAGCAAATGTGCTCAGTTAACATCTGGCTATACAGGTCTCCCATCAACAGTATTTCCTTTCTCTGCCATTCTAAGAATGCCTTCTATCATATCCTTGTCCATTCCCCCCTGACATGGGGGTCTGTACACCAACCCCTGTGCAGATTGTGGTGCCCTTTCCAGTCTCCAAGGTGACCCACAGTGCCTCCTCCCTGTTTACTCTTTTGTTCAGTTGCTTTATCCCTTCCTTTACATAGAGAGCTACTCCTCCCCCTCTTCTCTCCTGCCTGTCTCTCCTGTAGGTTATGTACCCTGGTATGTTAACATCCCAGTCATGGTTCTCTGTGTACCATGTTTCTGTGACTGCTACGATATCCAGGCATCCCTCTTCCATCAAGGTCACCAGCTCAGGGAGCTTGTTGCCCAGACTACGGGCATTGGTACTCATTACCCTCCATTTCCTGATGACCTTACTGCCTTCTGGGCATACTAAAGGAGAGAGATCCTAATTAAACTAAATTAATCAGCTAATATCTGAATTCTAATTGTGGAATTCAATCCAGATAAAACGGACCTTAAGAAAGACCGAATTGTAATGTCCAATGAAGTAATTTCCGCCTAATAAAGTCTGAATCTGAGAATCCATATATAATTGTGAATGATGGAGAATGGATATATGAAGAACCTTCTTCCGAACTTCGGTTGATGTAGGGCATAATCCAGGAATGTATGATGGTGGAGATGAAGTTGATGATTGATGAATTCAGTACAGGAGACCAGACGCAGATAGTTGCATCCAAATTTTGACGTCAGTGAGGCAGGATGAATAGAAGTAGTACGACGTCCTGATTTGTAATAGAGGGCTTGTATGGTACGTGTCATGAATGAAGGCTTGTAGCCAGGCTAGTGACTGATGAAACCAGTTCTGATAAGTGAAGAATAGTCTTAGGAATTGATATGAAGGCAACGGCTGTAGAGCTGAGCTGAAATAATGGCAAGTTGTAGAGGATAATCGGAGACACTGGTGTGACGTATGAAGCATCCAAGTAGTAGAATATGGGTAGCCCAAAAGAAAGCATGTCAGTTGGACTGGTAATCCAAAGTGAGGTATGAGGAGCAGGGAGTACACCTACGAAGGCAGATGAGAAGGAACAAGGCGTGGCAATCAACCCCTGAAGAAACGCAGCTGAACCGACAGCTGGTGAGGTAGGAGAGAGAGGCAGCTGATTCCAGGAATGAGAAGCACAGACAGATCCATGGAAGCCTGCTGGTAGAATAGCATGCAGTCAGTCCTTCGACGAGAAGTGCAGCTTCTCCATCAGCTGGAGAGGTAAGTAGAGAGGCAACAAGCTCCAGGCAATAGGAAATGCAGCCAGACCTATGGAGGCAACTAGCAGGAATAATGCGTGGCAAACAGCCTCCAGGAGATGTATCTTGAGTCAGTGTAGGGCAAAGTAATACTGCATTAGCAAGGCAGACGTAGAGAATGGAAGGGCACTGAGGACTGACGGATCCATTAGATCAAGTATGGCAGGATCGCAGGGAAGAGACCGTGGCATAGAAATGGCAACTGGACGAGGAGTAACATTCGAAACTGTAGGTACGCAATGGTTGAGGCAGCAACAATGAGACGAGACCTGAATAGTCGAGCAGAAGTGTCCTGGATGGAGAAAACTGAAGAGGCTGAGTCAATGGAGTAGCGTAATCACAGGAAAAAAAAGCTGTAGAGCACAATCAGGATAAGGGCTTGAGGAGAGGTGCAACTAAGTGTCCTGGAAAGGGTGAATCAGCAGCAGTTCCTCACGGCTGAAGCAGCAGGGCAAAGCATCCAAGAATAGAGGAGGAACGAATAACGGCCAGATGCGGATCCAAGAAAGAGCTTCCGGCTGGGCGACACGGCAGCAGGGGCGTGAAGTAGAATCTGCGGGAATCTCCAGGCCTTGATCTGGGGAGGCAGAGAGAGCAGAGTAGTGAAACCTCCAGCCCGATGGGTGAAGGCAGGTTGTAGAAGCAAATTATTAGTAGGAAACCTCCCAGCCCAATGGGTGAAGGCAGGTCATAAAAGCAGATGAGTAGTAGCAGAATCTCCCAGCCTGACAGGCAAAGGCAGGTCAGAGAAGCAGGTGAGTAGTATGAAATCTCCCAGCCCAAGGGCGAAGGCAGGAGAGGACCTCTGGGCCCGTAAGGGCACAGGCCAGACCAAATGCGAAGACTGAATGATGAACTGCATGCAATGCAGGTAGGTAGAGAGCCCAGTAAATAAGCAAACACGGACTAAATGGATGCCAGCTCAGGTGGAGCACAGTAGATTGTAAAGGCAGAGTAGTCTGACTGACCATGAAGCTCCGGAAGGGCAAACAGGTAATATGAGCAATGAAGGTAAGAAGTTACCTGAACATAATGTAGAAAGCAAGCTACATGATAAAACTGGAGCACGGAAGCTGGGCAAAATGAATGAAGAGTAAATGAGGACTGTCAAGGTATGAGAAACCATAGCAAGGAGCTCTTCGTAGCTTGCTGAAATAGGTGTGGGATTGCTGAGAACGGGTATAGCCAGGTTGCAGCTCTCAAGTATAAATGCCATGGTGAGACGTAATGCTTGCAAATCCAAGTTGAGAAGTATGATGGAGAAGGACTGATTGAAATATGAAGTCGGCAACATCAAAGAGGCTTTAAGGACATCAATCAAAATGGCGATAGACAATCAGTCCACCATGAACGGAGTCAAAATAGGCAATCCATGAATGGAGTGGGTGGACAGGCTGAAGTGTAGTGAGGTGCAGTCAGGGAGAAAGCTTTATACAGAAGGCCAAGCCCCATAGCCACAGGTGGAATCATAGCACTGGCTTTCGAATCGAAGTGAGGGCAGCAGCATGGTCTGAATAAAACAAATACAGACATGAGAGGAGGAGATGGTCAGGGTCTGTAAGTTGAGAATTGTAATTATGTAGCCACCTGAACCGCTGGAGGAAGTCTTGAACTTATGAGACAGGTGCATGGTGCCTTGAAGTGAAAACCATCCGGAAGGCTGAGGGCTTATCAACTGTCAGTGCCAGTTTGTGAAAGCTCCGTATAAGTCCAGGAACAACAACCCAAAGGTTCCAGTCACATATGAATGAAGCACTAAATTACACCGACAGCCAATATAAATGCTGAAGGTCGTCCATGAATAAGAGCATCCAGTGCTAAACACATGGCGCTATGCTGAAAGTGACAGCAATGGGAAAGTATGCATATAGATGCGCACAAAGACCGAGCCGCAGGACAGGAAGCAACAAACAGAGGCAGCTACAGATCCTGCGCTCGAGAAACCTGAGAGCTAGAAATGTCTGAGCACAAGCAAAAGAAGCGATATAAAATCCATATCACTAACTGTGGGCGGCGTCTGGGAAGGCACAATGGAACAACGTGGGATGTCAGGTGAGGCATACTGATGAGGTGCAGCTGAGGAAGCAGGAATGAATCCAAAGAGCGTCAGCGGCTCAGGCAGGGTGAAGCAAGCGCTGGCATAGATGTAGTCAGGAGCAGCTATCAGGGAGAAGGAGGCGTGAGCTCAGCTCGGCAGCAGCATGAATGCGATAGGTAAGGCGGTGAGTGACAAAGCAGATCACGGCGCCCTGATAACATGAATGTCCCAGCCAGAAGTAAGTTCAAAGAAAGCAACCCATGGAGACTCCTAGGTATCCACAGCTACGTAGGCGATGAAGATCCGGCGAACAGCTTAGCGAAGAAGAGGTTTCCGACTGACAATGCTGGGCAACAGGTAGCGGTTGCTCAGGAAGGGAACGTCAGGAAAGACAAGAGACGCAGAGGAGCAGAATAGCGCAAGGTGAAACAAGCCTGAAATGAAGCGCGAAACACGGAGGGTGGAAGCACAAGCAGACAAAAAGAACAGGAGTGGGGGCTGGGACAGAACAGAGCAGGAGCAGCACTTTCAACACGCAAACTAGCGAGTGCGACTCACTCTAAGCATCGCAGGAGTCAGCTGCTTCAGATAAATAGGCTGTGGGGGAGGAGCTCTTCCCCCACATAATCCCAGTTACTCCCTGCAATTATTATCCTATGGCTAGGCTCTCCCCCATCTGTAGCTGTGGCTCAGAACTGCTGCTCCCAGCTCACTCTTCAGCTACACTTTCCCCTGCTGCTGGGGGTTGCTTCCAGCTGCACCACCCCCTCTGTGTCCTCATGAGGTGGTTCCCTTGCCTTACTATGGGTAGTGACGTACACAATGTTGGCACAACTGTCAAAATCATTACCCATAATTACATAAATGGGCAGGTCCAGTACAACATCCACCTCCTGTATGCCCTGGTCACCATCCCAGCTTAGAAAGATCTAGGCCATTGGCACTGGAGAACTGGCCCAAGAGGATCTGTTTCCTGTGAATCAAATCCTGTTTTACCATTGAAATGGAGGCACCAGTGTCCCTCAATCCCTGAGTTACCATTCTGTTTTCTAACTCAGGGTACATGTGTGTAGTGGAGTTAGTGGAAACTGCATTCTGGTTACAGGCCTCTGGCTGCTGGGTGCTTACAGAGCTACCCCCTCCAGCAGCACTCAACTCTTATTCTATATTTTTTGGACAGTCATATGACAGGTGTCCTAGTTTTTGGCAGATATAACACCTGCGTTCCTCTGATTCCTTACTTTTGAAACCATTTGGCTTCCCTTTTTGTTGAGGCACAGGCTGTGTTCTCTTAGTTGCACCCCCGGGGTTCCCTGACAACCACCTTATGTTGCTGCCCCACTGTTTTCGTGCTGAGTGTATGGTTGGCTGGATACAAACTGATCAGTCCTCATGGTTGCCTCTGTCATGGAGCTCAGAGTCCTGTCCAACAACCATATTCTCAAGTCCTCTGTATAGTCTTGAGAAACTGTTCCATGAGGAACAAATCTTTCATCTATTCCACAGAGTTAACCTTTACAACCTCCAACCATTATGCTAATAGATTGCCTAGTTGTACACACATTTCAGAATAGCTTTTTCCCAGTGCCTTCCCGAAACCTCTGAATTTTTGTCTATAGGCCTTGGAGTCAGTTCACTTTGTTTTAGTCCATACAGTCCTCATGGTCCTTCCTGGTGAAGGCTTCTAATACCCTACCTGTAATGCTGTAATGTAGTGTTCCCAGGTCACCCTCTGAAAACAGGCACTTGTGCCTAGTGGGTCTTACCTGGTTACCAAAGACTAAAATACATAAAAATAAAAAATGAGTGGCAAAAGGTGAGTTGCCCATGAAACCCTTTCAAATTCAATTGCTCACAGATTTGCTCAAAAGATTTTAAAAACAAATCAAGATCTTCCATCTCCTAATACTTGGGAAACATTCTGGAATTAATTTTGGCTTCTTGGGTAAAATCCCTGATTCTAGTACTTATGGTTTGTGGTGCTGCCTTCTGGCACAGAATCTTCATCTCCCGCTTGTGCTTATGCTCCCACTCTTGCTCCTTTCTCATCTGAATCTCATGCTCTCTCAGCTGGATCTCATGCTGATGCTGCCTTTCTCACCCCTCCCACTCTTTCTTTCACTCCACTCGCTCTTTCTGTCTCTCATGCTGTCTCAGCTGGATCTCATACTGGTGATGCTTTTCTCTCCTCATCTTTCAGCTTTGTCCTCTGCAGCTCTGCATCTGCCTTCACCTTACCCAGGGTGTGCTCCATCTGCATCATCTCTGTCTGCAAAGCTGTCCCAGTTCTAGGCTCTCGCTCACTTGTACGCTCTGTACCCTCCGCCTCATGAATTTGGCTAGCAGTGACCACTTCTGCATCACTTCCAGGTCACTTTTTTCAAGAATCTCTTTTTTTTTAATATAATTTTATTTTTGTGGCTTGGGCTCCACATCCACTAGCTCATAGATCCAGTCATGCTCTGCTCCTCACCCCACCCTGGGACTAACCCCACTCCCAAACACCCAGACTTACTCCCCCAGAGGAAAGTCTGCTGTGGGCCCCTTCCCCCCGACAGAGACTTGTTGGTAGCATGGGAGCAGGAGCCTGGGTGGTGGTATGGGGTCAGCTGCTTGGAGGCGGACATCATCCTACAGAGGTGGAGGCTCCAATTTTTAGAATTTATTTTTCTCCAGGAGGTGTGTCATGCAATGACGTTATGGCGACATGCCGAACATGTGACATACCTCCTCCCACAGGTACAATCCTGGCTATCAGACCCAGTAGCTGCTGCATGGGGTCACCCCAGCGCCAGTGACTACCCTCCCCTCCCTCCAGAGGAGGAGAGTAGTCCAAAGAATGCTCAATCCTCCTCCCCCTGGCTAGCCCTCCAACTACCCAAGCTTGTTCCTGAACCTGGGTGAGCAGTGGTGCTACCACTGTGCCGGAGGGCTGGCCTTCTCAAGAATGCCATGGCTGGCCTTCCTCAAAGATGCAACCTCTTCCTTTGCACAGCTCCTGAAGTTTAGCAATGCGGTGGTGGCATGTAATGGGGCTGTCACCGCCGCCTTGGATTCAACTGCACCTGTTTGTGTCTGACCCGTATCTACTCATCAGAGACCTCCCTGGTTTGATAGGGAACTCAGGGAGTTAAAGATTAAGGGTCAGAGGTTAGAGAGACATTGGAGGAGCTCTGGCCTGATGGAGGACAAATTGGCCATGATGTCCCATTATAAGGATTATCAGGGGGCAATCTCCTGCAAGAAGGCAGAATTTTTGTCAAGGGAGATTTGCTGCGGCAAGGAACAAACCAGCGCAGCTCTTCCGCACAGTGGATAGGTTGTTACATCCTGCCTGCCACCGTATGGGGGAACGGGTTCTAGATCTAGTTGCGAGGAGTTCACTCTGTTTTTTGCTGACAAAGTGTCCACTATCAGAGTTGAGATCTCCTTCAGCATCACTCAAAGGGATTGTGGGGTCCTCTCTGAGGTGTTGCAGAGCACTCCTCCTGTCTGGGTTGAGTTTGATCCAGTTGAGGTGGAGGAGGTGGTGAAGGTTGTCTTGAGACTGAAGCCAACACATTGCGATCTGGACCCAGGTCTGACACAACTTTTGGTTGGATTTATGGACCTGATTGCTCCTATTGTTGCCGAGATCATCCAGAGTTCTTTGTTGAGTGGGGCCTTCCCATCAGCCTTGAAAGAAGCCTTGGTTAGACCCCTATTAAAGAAAACCTCATTGGTCCCAGACTGTCTTGTCAACTACAGGCCGGTCTCTCTCTTTTTTTTTTTTTTCAGTTGTTTAACCAGGTGAGACACACTAAGCTGAAAGCTTGTTTACAGGTGCAACCTGGAAGCACAGGGAAGTTAAGTGACTTGCTCAGGGTCACACAGTATGCAAGTGGGGGCTATGGGATTCAAACCCAGGTCTCCAGATTTGCAGCTCAGAGCCTTAAACCACTGCACTATACTGCCTCCCACTCTAACCTCCCATTTTTAGGGAAGGTTATAGAAAAAGTGGTGGCAAGCCAGCTTGAGCAAGCATCTTATCTCCTCCTCCACCTTTGAGATTTTCCAGTCTGGGTTTAGGGCTGGGCATAGTACAGAGATCGCCCCAGTGAAGGTGCTTAATGATCTCCTAATGGCGAGAGATAGGAGAGATCATTCCATCTTGGTCCTCCTGGATCTCTCAGCGGCATTTGATACTGTGGACCATGAGGTCCTACTTGACTGACTGCGGTTCTGGTGTGGCCTGTCCGGCAAGGTCATCAAATGGTTCAGGTCATACCTAAAAGGTAGAATGCAGAGGCTAGTGATGGGGTTGGCCTCATCTAGCCTGAAGCCTCTTACCTGTGGTGTTCCGCAGGGGTTGGTCTTGTTGCTCTTATTGTTCAAAGTATATATGCTGCCATTGGGAGACATTATCAGGCAGTATGGGCTGGGTTTTCACTGCTATACAGATGATACCCAGCTATTCTTGTCCTGTGCACCAAGTAACCAGATGGCAGACTCTGTATTTAACAACTGCCTGTCTGAGATCTGGACTTGGATGTCCCATAATTAGTTGAGACTCAGTCCAGACAAGACAGAGGTCCTGGTGGTGGACCTAGGTCATCGTGGGGGGGATGGGGGCTTGTGGCGACCCCCTAGTCTTGTATTGGGGAGGGTGCCACTGACCCCATCTGAATGGGTGAAAAATCTGGGTGTGATCCTTGACAGCAGCTTGACACTTGATGCTCAGGTGTTAGCCATTGTTAAGAGTGGATTTTATCACCTGAGGAACATTGCCTGGATTCAGAAACTGTTACCCCCCACTGAGGACATAGCCTCACTAGTGCATGCTTTTGTAACATCTATTTTTTTTTTTGTAAAACTTTATTCACCAGTTTGCAGAGTACATATCCATTGGTCAACAGAAGTTTAATACTCTAGTTCCATTTATCAAATTAATCACATCAGTCTAACCTTACATAAGTTAGAGTATCATTCTTGTACATTCAGAAGTCCCCAGCCTTCTAAGACTAAGAAGTAACAGGTTTGTGTAACTTATATGATATCATATACATAACTCCATACGCTGTACATATTTCCAGAGACTAGGATGTACATGTAAATAAGATTCCCCAAAAAGGTTAGGAATGTATTTAAGGCCCCCATGTGGTCCTATCTACTAAAGCAACCAAAATCCATTTCACAGCTTTGGTCCTAGACTTGTCTCTTCCCTCTCAGGTACTTAAAACATAGGGAACCAGTTCTGTGTCATGGCTTGTTCTAACTGACCCCACATTTTCTGGTACTTATCCATCTGATTCTTACATTATATTGGATTATTTCCATTTTCATACATTCTAAGAGGGAATTCAACCAAAAAGCTAATGTGGGGACTTCAGTAGACACCCAGTACAGTAAAATACATTTAATTGCTACTACCACTCCTAATCTGTGGAGATCCTCATATGGCCTAGTCCGACCTCCATGGCCCACATAAAGTCCCAGGAGACTCTCCACTGGATCCAGCCCCACTGGGTACCCCAGCACATTTGCCAAGATTTCCACAACCCCACTCCAGAAGGTCTGAATCCTCGGACAACTACATATTATATGAAAAAAAAATCCTGAGCGGACACAGCATCTGGGACAAAGGTCCGTTGTCTGGAGATCTATTCTATCTTCCAGTTCCAGGGTAAAATGTGCTCTAGAAAAAATATTATACTGGATCGTCCAGAGTTTATTATTGACTGAACACTTTAATAAATTTTTTATAATCTGCAACCAGTCCCTCCCGTCAGTCCATCTGGTAAAAAATCTTGCTCCCATTTTGCCTTTATTGGTCCCATAGGATCCTGACAGGCCCCCATAAGTATTCTATAACAGCTTTGTATAGGTTTAAAATTCTCATCCTCTTTCCACCCTACAAATAATTCCTCTATAGGAGACCGCATCAGCTTCTCACCCCCCCAGCCCTCTAGAGCACATTTTCCCCCAAAGCCTAACCCACAAGAAGTAGTGGGAAGCATTCAGGTTAAAATTTCTAACCAGAAAGTTATAATGGACTGCTTGTTCATCTTGCCACAATTGACCCACTTTTTATAACCCATTTGTTTTCCATATTTTAAGAGTGTTACGATCCCGTCTATTCTTAACAGGGTCATCTAGCAGTAAGGCAGAGAGTTCTAGGTCTGGCGAAAGAGATCTAGGGTGCTGGAGCATAGTATGGGCTGCTTTCCAGGCCGTAAGAGTCGAGTTTGAACAGGGGGTTGGTAATTTGACATGTTCACCAGTGTACAGAAATGTAATCATATTATAATTATAAAGAGAGCCTCTCCCTCCGTCTTCAAACTCCACCCAACCAGGACGTACTGGTTTCTCCCTTATCAGGTCTAGAGTATGGGCCAGTTACGTAGCGACATAATAGTGCTTGACACTCGGGAGGCCTAACCCCCCTTTAGCAATTGGAAGCCATAATATTTATTTTTTAATTCTGGCATGTTTCCACTGCCAAAGAAGTTGTGTGATGGTGCCCTCTAGTGATTTAATGTATTTCTTAGGTATACACAATGGAAGTGTCTGAAAAACATATAGGACTTGTGGCAGAACACTCATTTTAACAAGATTCACTCGCCCCAGTAGGGTAAGAGGTAGAGCCCTCCAGACAATGCTTTGTTCTTTTATTTTTTGAATCACTGGAAGGAGATTAGCTTTAGCCATATGGGCCATTTTTGTCGTCAGTTTTATACCCAGGTACTTAAGTGAAGTAGAAGGAGATTTCCTCACATGTCCCAGGGAGAAGGTGGTTCCAGATTTCCTCGTATGCATCCACTCACATTTGGACCAATTTATCTTATGTCCTGATAAAGGACCATAGGTTTGAAAAATTTTATACAGAATGGGCATTGCCTTGTCTGGGTTTTTAAGAAAAAGCAGAATATCATCCGCAAATAACGAAATCACGTTTTTGTTTCCTTTCCAAATAAGACCCTCGATTTGTTCTTCACTTCTAATTGTCTCAACCAATGCTTCAATTGTAAGAACATAGATCAGGGGAGAAAGAGGGCACCCTTGTCTAGTTCCTCGGGACAGGGCAAATGGAGTCGATGTTATGTTATTTGTTAAGATTTGAGCTTTAGAGCTCCTATATAATGCCTGGATCCATCCCATAATCCCTTCCCCAAACCCGAACGTGCACAGCACTGCCATCATAAAAGGCCATTCTACACGATCAAAGGCCTTTTCTCCATCAAGTGCCAAAAGGCCTTCTCCTTTCCCTCCCCTCCATCTATGTATTATGTTTAGGGTTCTTCTTAAGTTATGTCTGGCTTGCCTGCCCTTTACAAACCCCCCCTGGTCCATATGAATCAATTTGGGTAGATATTTTTCCAATCTGGAAGCAATAAACTTTGCTATCACCTTATAATCCGAATTAATAAAGATATTGGGTGGTAAGAGCCACATTTATTGGGATCTTTCTCTGGTATAGGCAGCACCGTGATTGTAGCTAGTGTTAGGGAGGGGGGAGCTCCCCCGTTTCCAAAGCATTCCCTATCATCTGAAACATCAGAGGGCCAATTAGGTCCCACATCACTTTATAAAATTCTATTGGGATTCCATCAGTCCCAGGTGCCCTACCTCCATTTGCCTTCCAAACTGCCTGTTTTACCTCCTCCAAAGGAATGGGTCTGGGGGAGGGAGAGGCTGTCCAGTGGATGTTGTCAAGCCAGGGGCAAGGTGGGTGGGTACCACAGGTTACAACAGGGGCTTAGTTGCACCTACAACAGCGGGTATTAAAGATATGGTTCCAAAGGGCTATTTTGAAGGGACTAATTTTTGGCAAGCTGGAGATGCAGCTAGGGAAGGAGTTGAACCAGGTGGAGGCTCGGTAGAGGAAGGATCTCTGGGCAAGAGAGATCTTGGTTCTGGGCACCTTGAAAGTGGCCTTAACAGAGCTACGGGTGGTGACAGATGATGATGGCTGCTGTAGGGAGGTGGAGACCCCCGGGGGGGAGTCCTAGCAGTGATTTCTTAGTGAAAAGGCAGGTCTGGTAGAGCAGTCACTCTTCAAAGTAAAGCAGATTGGTGGTAGTATAGAGAAGGCAGGTGTGAGTGTGGCTAGGGGCACTGGTGAGGAGCCTACAGGCCTTATTGATGGAGAGTTGGATTTTGGAGAGGGCAGTGTTGTCAGCTGCAGTGTAGATGGGCAAGCCATAGTCCATGAGGGAAAAGATGGAGGAGGTGAAGGCCAGCCTAAGGGCAACCTGAGGCAGGCAGTCCCTGTGCCAGTACAGCAGGCCAATCCGAGAGTTAATGGTGGCTGACGGGGCATTAATGTGGGTGTGGAAGGAGAGGGCAGTATCGAACGTGATGTCTAGGTACTTGTATGTGGTCACTTGTTCTAGCAGGTGCAGAGTGATGGGGATAATCAAGATGGGGGTATTTTTAGCTTTATTTTGGTGGTGGGAGAAGAGCATTGATTTGGTTTTCTTTAGGTTAATGACCAGTCTGTGGTCGCCGAACCACCTTTCGACTTGGTTGTCAGCTTGCTGGAGGGATAATTGGAGGGAGGTGGGATTGGGATGTGAGGCAACAAGGACTGCATCATCAGCGTAGAGGAGCATTTTACCAGTACATGCACTGGGGAGGGTACTGAGGTAGAGACTAAAAAGTATTGGACCCAGGATGGAGCCCTGACGGACCCCGGAGCAAACGGGAAGAGAGCTGGAGAGGGAGCCGCTGATCTTGACGCACTGGGATCTAGCAGAGAGGTAGCTGGAGAACCAGGAAATGGGACCACCAGAGAAGCCAAGTTGGTGGAGAGAGTCAAGTAGAAGGGGATGACAGACAGTGTCAAAGGCCTTGGCAAGGTTAATGAACACTGCTCCTGCAAGGCTGCCAGAGTCGAGAGCAGCATGCAGGTGTTGGGAGAATTCCAGGAGAGCCATAGTTGTACTGTGTTCTGGGCAGAAACCATGTTGCTCTGGGCACATAATGTTGTACTTGGTTAGGTATTCAGAGAGCTGGATCAACACCACATTTTCAAGGGCTTTAGAGAGTGGGGGGAGGATGGAGATCGGCTGGTAATTGTTGGTGGTGGACCGGTCCCCACTCTTATGTATGGGTGTGATTTCAGCCATTTTAAAAGCACTTGGGAACTGACCCAGGCATGGAGACCAGTTTAGAAGGTCAGTCTGGGGGACTAGGACTTCGTCCAAGACCATACGGAGGATCCTGGAGTTGGGGGGGTCACTGCTGGGGTTATTGCTGCTTAAGGCTTTTAGCAGATGTGGCCTGGCTTCTTGGGGGGATAGAGTGTGCAGGTAGAATGGTGGGTGATGCAGGACCGGAGGGAGAGAGGTGGGGATTGGGTCAAAGAAGCTGATGGGAGGACTGAGCCTGGGTCAGAAGGCAGTGTGGGCAATTGGCTATAAAGGTGGATCTGTGGTGGGAGTGCCACTGATGGAGAGTGAGATGGTGGGGGCGGGACTCCCATTTAGCTCTTTCATATTATCCCAGAAGGTCCGGGCTGAACCCCAAGTGGAAGCGAGGGTGGTCTGGTAGTGCTCTGCCTTGGCCCGCCTGATGGCCCAAGTGCACTTATTGCGTTCTGCATTGTAGGCCTGTCTATCAGATGCCTTTACAGATTCTACAGCAATGAGCCAGAGATTATCTCTGTTGTTGAGTCTCTGGAGGAGGGGTGGGGTGATCCATGGGGCATTGCATTTTTTGGAGTGGATCCTGGTGAGGGGGGCGAAAAGGTGACAAGCATTACAGAAGGCATTTGTGAAGTGGTCAAGAGCTGAGTCAATGTCACAGGTGCGCTGGATAGGGGACTAGTCTAGCTGGGCTAGGTATTGTTTTAATTTTCTGAGGCTTCCAGGGCATAAACTGTGACATAGAGTGGCCTGGGACACTGTCTTCAGAGTGGAGGATAACCAGAGACAGAGGACTGGGGAGTGATCGCTAAGAGAGTCGGGGAGGACAGTGACATCCCAGATTTTGTAGGGGCGGTTAGATATAACATCATCTAGAAGAGTACTGGTGCCAGTAGAGTGGTTGAATCTAGTGGGCTGGGTGACTAACTGGGACATATCCAAGGCAGCAAAGGAGTCCCTTATATTGGAGGCAGTGGAGGCAAGCCAGTTAACACTGAGATCACCTAGGATGACTTGCTCCACTTTATGAGGGAGAGATGTGAGGTAGTCAATGAGGGACTGTACCGCTTGGTTTTGATTTCTCGGGGTATGTAGGAGACCATGAGGAAGAGAGGGTCTGGGGTGGGGTCAGGTGTGATTTTTAAGGTGAGGGCTTGGGCTCCATAATCAAGTTTATGAACTGGGAGTGCCTGACCTATAAGGGAGTCCCATACGAGTAGTGCGCAACCACCACCACGTTTGCCTACTCAGTCTTCCCTGTAGATGGTATATCCAGGGAGGGTGATAGCGGAGTCAGGGGTGGATCTGGACAGTCAGGTCTCTACCAGTGCAATTATGTCAGGTTGATGTTGAACGACCCAGCACTGGAGGGCAACAGATTTCTTTAGGAGACTGCAAATGTTTAAGGATGCAAAATGGATGCCAGTTGCAGTACAGGGTTTAGAAGGGTTGGAAGCCATAGCTCCTGGGTTTGGGTGTACATTACCAGATAATAATAATAGCAGTGTAATTATTCTGGTTAGTGGCCGGTGGTAATGGAGACCCTTTGGTCGACACCCAGCTGAGGACTCTACAATCAGGATGCATGGAATAGATAAAGTGTGAAGGGTGGGAATGGCAGGGGAGAGCTGGGTCCAGGTCAGGATTTGGAGGGCAGAGGGAGTGGGGGTGTTGGCAGGGTGGGGGTGTTGGGGGTCATGGGTGTGTCGAGGGTGGGGGATGGCCGAGTCACTGTGGGGCAGTCTGGGGATGGGGTGCCTAGTGCGGAGGAAAGGTGCTCCGGTCGGTGTGATGTCTGTACCAAGAGGGTGAAGGAGAGCAGACTTAGTAATGGAGTGTAGGTACCCATAGCAGCTGAACAGTAAAGGAAGAGTGTCCAGAAAGTAGTAGAGAGTAAGGAGATGTAGAGCAACTTTGGCACGGTTGGGGGAAATCCCCTTTAGTGGGCGAAGAGTATAAGCTGCAATTGGGAAAAATCAGTATCAATCAGTAGAAGAGGGAAGGGGCAAAGACTGATGAATAGTCATAGACTGATCACACAATAAGTGAAATGAGACTGGAACTGTAATGTGTTGGATTGGATAAGTGTGCTTATAACTGGGCCCTCTAGTGGCTAAAAGATATAATCTGCTAATGGAAAAGTCAGCACCTAAAAAAAAAAAGAAAAGGCAGGGAGGTTCTGAAGCAAGTTTGGGGGGGGGCACTGCAGCAGCCTTAGTGGGACACAGAGGTCAAGGGTGCAGCCCACAGACTTACAGCTGTAAGAGAAGGGACACAGGGCAGATAGCAAAATCACACTACCTTAATAACCTCTCTCAAACTTAAACCAACTCTTAAGAAATCTCTACATCAGACTAAACATTACTTAAAGTGAGAAATCAAGAACATGTCAAGCAGAGGTCAGTCCTAGCATTAATTTCTTGGCAGCAGTTCCTAGAAGACTTCTGGACTGCTGCACATAATATGAAAAACACTGACAAACAGGGGCAAGTGAGATTTCTCCAGGGGTAGATGCCAAAATTCAGAGTTCCAAACCATACCTTACTTGGAGGGTAAGTGTCGGGCAACTTCTCCTTAGTCTGCTTACCAAACTGCAGAATACAGTTTGTTTGAGAGGAAACAGCCCCGAAAGGGCACAGTAGTCCCCTTGCTTGGAGGGTGAGTGTCGGGCAACTTCTCCTTAGTCTGCTTACTAAATTGCAGAATGCAGTTTGTTTGAGGAAATAGCCCCAAAAGGGCACAGTAGTCCCCTTGCTTGGAGGGTGAGCGTTGGGCAACTTCTCCTTAGTCTGTTTACCAAACTGCAGAATGCAGTTTGTTTGAGAGGAAACAGCCCCGAAAGGGCACAGTAGTCCCCCATAGTCTTCTTGTGACCCCACCTCATAAACACCATAGGTGAAAATTTTCAGATCCGTGCCAAAATGCCATTCCATGCCACATGTGGCCAATTGATTGCGGTTGGTTCATATATTACCACATTTTCATTATGTTTGTTATTTATATCAGAATTTGAATGTTAAGGAAAATAATGCATTGTCTGTAGCTTATAATAATATTTGTAGTTTTATTTTATTGGTTCCATTCAGGACTCATCATTGCTCTTTGTATTTATGTTTAGGTTGGTTATCACCTAGGGAAAGAATTAATTACTTTTCTGGTTGTTTGCTTTATAAACTTCTTTTTTCATATAGATTTCCATTGGCAGATATGGTATCAGTTCATTTGTCCCTCCCCAAATTGAGGTCTGCAAATGGGATTTTGTTAAATCTCCCTGTAGTGAAAACTCAGAATGGCCAGAGGTCTTTTTTTTTTTTGCAGCCCCATCCCTTTGGAACTCTTTGCCCTTAGCACTTCGTCAAATCATGTCTCAACATTGTTTTAAGAGGTTGTTTAAATCATTTTTTGTTAGGTAGGTCTAAATGTAATTGTTGATATTTGTTTATTTGTATTGTTGTTTGTGGTGTATCCGGGTCGGACCTGAAAAAGGACATTGTCCAGAGTCCCATCCCGGTTAACAAATTATTAAATTAAAATAAATAAATAAATAAAAAACATGTTTCAGACAGGATGTAAAAAACGATAGCTGTAGTGTTCATGAGGTGATGTGACAAAATGGCTATGTTGAAAATTTGGAGTCAAAATATGTAAGATGATCAAGGTTATGCACATGCGTAGAAAGATTTTAACAAATGCGTGTATCTCGGCCATTTGGGTTTTCTGGTTGAACATGGACTTTTTAGGACCCACCTCATGAACACGGGTGGAAATTTTATTCTGTCCCAAAAGGTGATTTCATGCAGTGACCACAAAGTCACCTTCTGGGCCTGATTAACAAAATGACAGTTATAGTGTTCATGAGGTGATGTCCCAAAAAGGCCATGTTGAAAATGTGGTTAAAAAATTCACAAAAATGGCAAAGTTACGAACATAAGTTCAAAACACCATTGAAATACATTGTATAGCACTTACCTTTATTCCTCAGTTCATGGTTTGGCTTTGAAGAGTGTGGATATGTCTCAGTCCACAGAAGATGACAGCCTAGGACCTCCAGTGATAAATACAGGGTAATGGGGGGTGTAGGATGGTGGGTGCTCAGTGGGAGGGTCAGGATGGGGGAGGGGGATGGCAGTGATGATGAGAGACCATTTTCTTTTTTCAGGTTAAAATAATAAAAAGATGTCAGAGGACTGTTTTCTTTTTACAGGATTTAAATAAGGAAATATTTTGAGACACTGGGGCTGGGCTCCCCAGTGTCCCACACTGCTGGGGGGGACTCTACATGCTGACTCAGGGACTGGGTCCCCCAATGTCGGCTAAGAAATAAAACAAAGGGCTACGGGGAGGGGCATCCGGCACTGGGAGTGGGCATCCTGGTGTCAGATTATATCAATAAAATAAAGAAGGGACTAGGGGATGGCGATCAGAGGGTGGAGGGTTTCACTAGACACCAGGGAATGTATGGGTACAGTGATCAGGGAGTGAGGGGTGCCACTAGACACCAGGGGAAAATGAGGGGTTAGAAGTCATACTGCAGCTGGCAGCAGGAGTTCAGCTGCAGCTGCAGAGGTAAATAAAATCCACTGTTCTCATACACAGAATGTGGTGGAAGGCTCCTCTTGCTAAGCTAGGCACCTGAGATTTTCTATGCCCAGAAAAAGTATTTCTGGCCATAATTGTCAAAAATAAACACCAGAATCTAACTAAATGGGGCCCGTTTAGGTAGGTTCTGTGCTGATTTGTAAAAGGACAAACTTTTTATGTATTTGCCATGCTTTTTAGTTTGTGGAAAAACAAAACAAGATGGAGGTGGCGAAAAAGGATTTTTTTCTCTCATGAAAAAGGAATGGATCTTGCGAGAGTGAATCCTTTTTCATGAGGTCAATCCTTGGTTGAACTTTATCCCTCTAATTTGGACAGGAGAATTCCCATTGAAAACAATGGGAACTGAAAAACTGAATAGCTCTGCAACAGCTTAATATTTTTTCACCAGAGCGTGGCAGTTCTGTTACCCAAACTGTATCTGCCATAGAAAAATCATGCCAAAATTCCACACTGACTGGGCACAACGTGATGAGGGAAAAACTGCAAAAAATGGTGATTTTCAAGGTTTTAGCACTATCTGGATCTCAGAGTCCGTACACCCAACTGGAAAGAAACTTGCCACATCATGTGCTCTACCCCACGGGACAGCACATACCAACTTTTGTTTGAATCCATTCATCGGTTACAAAGTTATTAAAGTGCAAAATTTGAGGTTTAACATTAAACAGGCTACTCTACCCAAACTATAGGGGCATGTCGTGCCCCTATAATACAGTGGCTTTGAAAACCTACAATGAGATTTACAGTATCAGTGGGCAATCACACAGAAGAAGGCAGAATTCTGGTTAGGGTTGCTTGAGGCAGGGAATAATTGACCATTCCAGCTCTTTCATACTGTGGAAAGAGTATATGACCTGTCTGCAGTCCAGAGGGGCTGTTTCTGCAAAACAGTGCAAGTAGTTTCTGTCTGTCTTTCTCAGCAGTGCCCTCCATGAGAATGGCAATCTGCAGGGAGGAACAGTATCTGCTTGAAGACTCTCCAATACTCTGGACCAACTTTTAGCTAGTACTGGATTATGACATATCTCAGGTGATGTCCTCACTGCAGTCTACCTGCTGTATTCTGGACCCATACCAACCAGACTATTAGAGGGTTCTGGTTCCCATGGTAGCAGAGACCAGCTAGAGTGCCCTGGGGAGGTACAGTGAAGAATATGGTGAACCTTCTCTGGACTCAACAATATTGGCTAACTACTGGCTGTCTCAACTTTCCCTTCCTATGGAAGGTACTTGAAAAGGTGGTGATTGTTTCAATCAGGTTTCATATCATGACACGGTAGAGACCCTACCCTGTGAAGGTGTTGAATGATCTTTTCCTTGCAAGGGATCAAGGGGAATACTCTATGGTGGTTTTCCTTGATCTCTCCTCGGCATTTGACACCAAAGATCATTGGGTTTTGACTGATCACCTGAGTAAGTATGATAGGTTCCCTGGAATAGTACTGCATCAGTCTTAATCATTCTTTGCCAGCAAGCTTAAGGGTGACCCTGGGGAAATTTTCCTCATGTGTTGCTGTAGTGCCCTGTGGCATTCCTCAGGCCTGGATCTTGTCTCTGATGTTATTTGCAGTGTATATGCTAACCCTTTGCGAGATCAGAAGATGGCACAACTTACAGTTTCACTGCTATGCAGATGATACCCATTGTACCTCTCCACCTGCTGGACTGAGGGGACTCCATTGCTATGATAAATTGATGTTTATGTGAAGTGAGTGACTGGATAGCAACCAGCTAGTTCAGCCCTAATCCACATAAGACATACAGTAGTTGCTACTCATCAATCCAGGATCTCAGAAAGTGGCAATGAAGAGGAAGGAGAACATCCAGCTTTCACTTAGTAGCATCATCCTCCAAGCTGTGGATAGGGTTTAAAATCTTAGGGTCATAGTGGACAAGAAGCTACAAGTTGAATTCCACGTAGTCTGCTGTGTTTTTTTTTTCTGATCTGTGGGATATTCCCTAGGTGAAGTGCTACTGTAGTTTCAATTTAATGACCTGGTAGCTGTTGTGTATGCCTTAATGACATCTCACCTCCACTACTGTAAAGCTCTTTATCTAGGGATTTTGGGAGATTTGTTTCATCAGCTCCAGTTAGTGCAGAGTGCCATGGCATGGCTGATATCTAGTACAAGCTCTGTCAAGCATACCATGCTTGTGCTGCACTATTTGCACTGACTTCCAGTTAGATGATGTACAATCTTCAAGATTTGCTTGATGTTTATCAAGGCTCTGAAAGGAATGGGTCCTGGCTGTGTTAAAGATCTCTGGCACCCATGTACTCTAGATCGCTACTTCCGCTCCAATGAGGAGACTCTTTAGAGGTTCCATGAGCCCATTTGAAATCATCAAGGGACAGGGCTTTTGCTGTGGCTACCCAAACTGTGGAACTATCTCCCAATCCAGCTGCAACCTATGTCCATGGTGGAGGTCTTCAAAAATTCTCTGAAGACACACCTCTTGTCCCTGATCTTTTATGATTCAAGTTAAACTGTTCAGCTACTCCTGACCCACATTAATAGATTGCAATTTATTATTTTTACTTATTGATACATATCTATTTGTTTTTTATGATTCTTTACTACTTGTGCAGGTATGTGCAGTGCTTTGAGCCCATGACTACTTTACAAATATATATTGATTGAAAGTGAATTTTAGGGACAATACAGAATCAGTAAGACAGAAAAGTGTATGTTGAGTGTTGTGAGGTAATTGTACACTTGGTACGAAAAGTTACCTCACAGTTGTATACTTTAGGTTCATTATCCATATTATAAGCTAAGTTCCACAGCCAAAAGTTTATCATATTTTAAAAATGTTTAATTTCGCAGGTGTTCAGTTTGTACTCCAGAGCAGGCTGGTATAAGGTGAGCAGCTGTCTTTAGATTTGGTAGACCCCCAGGTCCCCAAAAGGCCACTATAAAGGTCCAGAAAGGTCTACTTTGTATGTTAAAGTACAACAAAAGGCCTACTTTTTTATTATAAGAAAGTCCTCTTTCTTTTTGGCTGTGTCACTAGTCAGTCAGAAACTGAAATATACAAAGGCTTTGGAATAAACATTTATAACGGTCAGTATTACATGTCTGTAAAAAGGATGAGTAGGTCTGTTTTCATAGCCGCTTGCTACTGTTAGGGTAGCACAGTATTGGGTAGCAAGCTCCCTTCCCCTTGGCATCATGTTCTTTACCTATCTTCCTCACTCAGACCCCATAAGCCGCATGCTAGGAAACCTGAGTATAGACACAAGTCTGGGTCTCCCATGTGGCAGTATAGAATACAACCACCCTTGCCAGCCTATATAATCCTTTTTCAGAATAAGAATGATTTATATTTTAATCTTTAAACAGGTGAAGTCAAAGATCTCAGCATCCCGAAAGCTTCATCTCAAGGTAGGCCTGCTGTCTATTATGGGACTAGTATTTGCAGACCCAAGGGCATATAATGGGTGAAGTAATGGCAATCTCATATTCCCATAGATATTGATGCTGGGTAAAGCCAAAGAAGATCTTGACAAAGAAATCATGGACCGAGAGGAAGAGAAGAACAAATACTTGGCAGAGCGCGTTCCTTCTCTTCAGTTTTCAGGGCTCAGTCTTGCAGGTTTGCAGGTATGTTTCATGGGAAACCTATGTGCAACAGTAAAGGAAGTGGTTCCTGTAGATTCAAAATGTTACATGTCTTCTTGGGCAGGAGAAACTATATAATCTCACAATTAATGGCTTGACTAAAAGAAAGCGACCAGTAAAAAACCATGGTTATTAATGGGTTATAAAACAACAGTGAGAAAAGGAAGAAAGTGATTGACTGAACCACATCATATGACCATGTGGTAAGATTTTTCTTACTTGGTTATTTGTCAGTCGAATTAGCAGTTGCCTATTAATTTTATTAAACCATAAGAGGGCCACTGTTTTCCCACTCTTTTTGGCAGTTTAAAAATACTCTGTATCATATATACAGTTTCCAGTGTCTGCATTACTGTGGTAAGTGCCTGTTTGTTTGTTTTTTTCATTTTCTCGATCTGTTTTTTTTTCCAGAGAGTACCCAGTTCCCTGTGTGGCCTTTGTATTTGTAAATGTATAACGTATGAAGATCATGCATTTTCAGCCTAAATGAGCCATTTTATAAGCACAACAGCCCACTCCAGGGTGTGCAGTGAGGCAAATCTTGTAACATGGCAATTCATTTTTTTTAAATACTAATCATACATTGGTTAAATTACGACACCTGACCCAAAACCAAGTATGCATTAATTCCATAGCAATACCCTGCTGTGTAATACCAGTGTCAACCACATGTTAATGAAATTAATAACTGAGCACAGAGGAGCATAGGTCATTTCCACCCACCCGCCCAGCAGATCGTTGTGAGTTTTCCGATGGCATTTGGATACTTGACCAATGGAGAATTGTACCACAACCTTCGATATGTGGAGTTATGGGCATTACCTGTTGGGTGGACAAACATTATGGTCCAACATCTGATTTGTCTCCTGATTCCAACCCAGTGGCAGCACACCTTGTGCAGTGAAAAAGATACCTGTGTGTGAGGTAAGCAATCAGTCTGTGTCTGCTAGCAGCAGGATTCTAACGACTCAAATGCAGCCTGCACAAATTCTGAAGAAAAAAGAAAAGGAAAAAATATAGTTATGGAAAGTGTTAGTAAAGAGCAGAAAACAACAAGTAGACATGCTAGTCTATCTTAGGAGCAGTTGGATGAGCTCAAATGAAAGAAGTGTGAGCCAAACACACACAAGAGCACAGCATGGTCTTGCAATGTTTTTTCTGATTGGCTGAAAGGAAATAACATGAATATAGACATTAGCACTAGTAGTGTCAGTACTCTTGCAAGTATTCTGAGAAGGTTTTATGGGTCTGTACACACTGAGGATGGTAAACAATATAGTATCAGCTCGTTCACATCACTGTGTGCAGGATTAAACCACTGTATAAATAGTGTTGAAGTAAATTGCAAAATAAGCATAGTTTCAGATCAGGAGTTCCAGAGTGCAAACATTGTGTTCATCGCTGTCCTAAAATAATATAAGTGAGCAGGATGAGATGAGGCATCACATCATCCATGTATATCTGATACCGACCTTGAGAAAATCAGAAGTTGTGAAAAACTGAACGCAGAGTCTGCGTACGGACTAGTACACAGACTCTGGTTTGAAATGCAACTTGACCTAGCAAGAAGGGGAGAGAGGGGCTCAGAAACCTCAAGCATGACTCTTTTATCTTAAAAGAAGATGGGCCCAATTCCAGAATGGTTACGCATGTTGCAAAGTGACTTGCGCCAAAACAAATGGTGCAAGTAGCACTTAGCGCCATGAGTAACGACAATCGATATTCCAAACCACAGCTTGTGACAAGTTGCAGGCTGCCTGCGCCGAACTGGTCCTATGACACTAGTTCTGCCATAAACCCCCTGCGACAAGGTGCAAGGGAGTTTATGGCAGTAGTTGTGCTTTATTCCAGGAGGGTGGCTGTCGGAACAACACATTTACTATTCCAAGAGAACCCCCAGAGGACATTGGTCTTAAGTACAGTTAGACCAGCAAATAGATGGTTTAAGTGTACTTTGCATCCACCGGGGTGCAGCACTGTGCCATGTGCACCCAACAGCCACCCCCCATGATCCCACATAAGCTCCCCACCCAACCCCCATTGGCATATACCCAGGAAAACCCTCTGTGGGCTGCTGGCACTTCAAAGCCCTGATCTCTGAGCATTGCCCCACAGGGCTGAACATGTCCCCTCCATACCTGAGAAGTGCTCCGCAGGGCTGCACATGTCCTCTCCCATACCTGAGAAGTACCCCACAGGTTTGCACATGTCCACCCCCCCATCCCCAAGTCCCAATCCCGACCGCCAGCTTGCTGATAAAATCAGTAAGGCTGTGCCCCTAATTCCCTAGTAGTCTATGTGGTCTCCACCCCCACCCGGCAGAACCAGTCCATTCCCACCCCCACAGCCATTTCCCAGTCAGTGACTAGCACATCCCACCTCTTACCTCCACAGCCAGCCACTGACTGAGCTCCCAGTGAGCGTGTATTACTGTATGCAATACGCGCTCAATGAATGACAGCTCATTTATTGAGTGCATATTGTATACAGTAGTACGCGCTCAGTTAGTGGCTAGCCATGGAGGCGAGGTGGGATGTGCCAGTCGCTGACTGGGAATGGGTGTGGGGATGGGGTAGGCTGGCACCGCCGGTGGGGCCACTAGACTACCAGGAGAATTAGGGCACAGCATTATTAATATTATCGGTGAGCTGGTGATCAGGCTTGGGGATGGGGGAGGGACATGTGCAGCCTTGCAGGGCACTCCTCAGGTACTGGGGGGGGGGACATATTCAGTCCTGTGGGGCATGTCTTGGGTACCAGAGGGAAGACATGTTCAGCTCTGCAGGGCATGTCTTGGGTAGGGGGGAACATGAGAAGCCCTGTGGGGCATTACTTGCGGACCAGGGGTTGGAGCAGGGGCTTGCACCCTGTTAGTGGGCTTTACTGTGACTTGCGGCACCCTGTTGAGGTGCACCCTCCCTTTGGCACAATGCTTGGGGTAGCCGCCGAGGACCCTCACTGTTCTGGAATTGGGCACAGGGTCCCCGGCACATCAGCATTTGGCACAAGTCGCAATTGTTGGTGACTTGCACCATACCTTCTGGAATCCGGCCCAATGAGTTTGGCAGAGAGCACATCACAGTAGCATTTAATGAGGCAACCGAAAATCATAACACTATAACAGAACCTAACAGAGAGCCATTACATGGAATTCTGTACTCACAACCTGATAGTTAGAATTGTCCTGTGGCACTGTTTAAGGAATATAGTGACAGATGTCCACATAATGCCCCTGCCTTTTACCTCCATCCTTTAAAACTGCCTCAAAACATTCTAGACAAGAAAGAGATCTGGTTCAGTAAACATCCAATGGGCAGAAATGATTTGGGGAATATAATGGCTCAGATTGCTACTGATGCTGACCCTTCTATTCGTTATACAAATCATTCCGTAAGCAGCATGGCAGTTCTCATATTATCTGAGGCTGGTCTCATATCATGAGAAATAATGTCCTCACAGGACGTAGATGGGAGACTAGCCTTAGAAATTACTGGTCACCATCTACCACTGACCATAAGAATTGGTTTTCTATCTTGTCGAAGAGCCAGAGTTCCAAAGCAACCAAAGAGAGCCCTTCTACATCCATGCAGAGCTCCACCAAAGGCAAAGAGAGCGCTCCTGCACATCCATATCCACACCTTCTGCAAAAGAGAAACCAACCTGCTTCACAGCCAGATCTAAATGGCCTCCAGATAGTAGCTGAGAATATCAGAAAGCATCCACAAGAGAATCAAACCCAGAAAGCCAGAATAATCTGAACAGCAGCACACGTGACACAGCAACAGCACAAAATGCAGCACCAATTTCTCCCACCAGTATCAGTCCATTTGCAGCATCAATATCTCTGAACACTTGTAATCCATTCAATCTGTCCTGGTTTATGATTAATGGGCCTGTAAGTATTAATTATTACTCTCCCACAGACAAGCAGAGTGAAATGCGTTAAAAGCTGGCAATGTGCCATAATGTAGTCATCACGAATATCTCCTAGTTAGCCAGATCCGACGTTTTACAGTTCACTACTACATGCCGAGTTGCCTTGTTGTTTATTTTAATATTTTGCCTCTAGAGCATGTATTAAACTTAGAAACTTGAAGTTATTGTTAATGTTTTCTTAATAGTAAGCCAGTGAATAGTGCTGAGTGCAGAAATGAAGCCGATAACTGAGGAAACATGCAAATCTTGCTGTTCAATCCCAGGATTCTTAGTGTGCGCTCTCAAAAATTTACTAAGTAGCGTGCAGAATTGCACAATATAGTTAAAAAAGTTTTAAGATGTGGAACATAACTGTTAAGGCATCACTTAAAACAGTGTATTCTAAGAAGTGATTATTTTTACAGTGACTATATAAATAAACATGGTTTGTGTTTTTAATGTGTTTTACACTGTAAGATCACAGTCTTCATATAAAGTATGTGAAAACTTCATGAAGTCTATGTGTTTTCTTAAAATATTTGTGGCCAGCACTTGCCATGTTATAAGTGCATTAAGCCACTCGAAAGGAAGCTTTTACTATGGAATTAATGCATGGTTGGGTGGTTGGGGCACTCTGCCTTTGGCCTTATGTTCCAAACCCCCCCCCCAACCATGCATTAATTCCTGGTAAAAGTCTCCTTTCTTATGGCTTAATGCTTACTTATCACATTTCCCAGGTAGTTGAGTTTGGTGCTTCAAATCCCATCTGGCGCATATATTAGGACATGTCTTGCTGCACACCCTGCTGTAGGTGGCTGCTTTCATTATGAATGCTTAATGAGATATTTTTAAAAGTATATCTTTATAAGTGATGCAAAAGATGTTTTATATTATAGGGGCATGGTAACACCCCTATAGTTAGGATTGAGTATGCTGACTAATGTTAAACCCCAATTTTTGTACCTTAATATCTTTGGTGTTATTTGACAAAATAACACAAACTTTGGTATGCACAGTCAGATTGTCTGATTCTAAAGACATGAAAAGTTTCATGATGGCATCTTGTTAGGATTTTGAGATACTGAGTGTCAAAAAAATGGAAAAAATGTGTTTGGTTTCCCTGTATTTAGAATTGCAGATTTTTTGCTCTCCCCTACAGCCTAAGTGGTATAGAGTTTTTCGCTAAATTTTCAGAGCTGAAGGGGCTTATGCCAGGGATTTGCCTTTCAAAGGTTTCATGAAAAAACATTATACAGTTCCTCAGTTATAAGAATTTTTTTGGAAAACTGAGAAATGCAAATGGAAACAAAAAAACTGTCATGAGTGTTTATTTTTATGATTTACTTGTCACATGGAAAAAAATACCAATCGTGATGGGAGCCATCTTGTTTATTTTTTTTAACTCACAAACACTGAAAATACATAAAAATTATATATTTTCAAAAAGCAAATACCTGAACCTGGGTAAATGGGACCAAATTACCTAGATTTTGGTGTTTGTTTTTTGAAAGCATTACCAGAAATACATTTTCTGGGCACCCCAAAATCCAGGGTACCCAGCTTAGAGAGAGGAGCTGTTTACCCATGTTCTCTGTATGAGAACAGCGGGACTTTTTTGAGTGCTGAAACTGCAGCTGGAGTCATGCTGCCAGCTTCAGTCCAAGCAGTGAGCTGGCAATCCCCTGTTCTCCCTGTCTCTGTCTGTCTCTCTGTCTGTCTAGCTCTCTCGCTCTCTGTCTCTCTCTCTCTGTATCTGTCTATATCTTTTTAATTATTTCTTAAGTGGATGGGATGCCCACCCAGTACCACTTCTTTCTCCTCCCACCATCACCCACCCCCCTCCCAATGTTTAAATATAAACCATTACCTCTAATAGCACCTTATAAAGTCAGACCATCCATTGCTTAGCATGATACAAAATGCCCGAATACATTATAGAATCAGATTGTGGTGCCCACCCCAGTACCATTTCTCTTGACCCTGTACAAGTCATCCTCCCCCTTCCCACTATGCACGTGGCAGCACCAAGGTACCCAGCCCCAGTACTGCTGAACAGTAACCCGACACTAGGGTGCCCCATCCCCAGGATCAGAATATCCCCTGAAATAAAGAAAACTGTCCTGCGATGGTTTTTAACCTCCGAAAAAGAGAATGTGGTCCTCACTGACCTGACCCCACCCACCCCACCACCTCCCACTCAGCATCCTTTACCCCACTCTCCCACCCCTTCACCTACCATCACTCACCTGACCATATCCCATGATGTAGATCCACTCTGTGATCAAAAACATGTCTTGCTGCTGGAACTGGCAACTGCAACATGAGAAAATAAGGCAAGTCCGATTTAATATATTTCAGTGGGTTCTGAGCTTTAATTCATAACTGTGTCATTTTTGCATATTTTGACCCCAAATTTTCAACATGACATTTTTGGTACCCCTCCTCATGACCATTGGTGGTGGTAGAATTATGCAAATCTGGCCAAAAGGCACATTTGTGGTTGCTCTGCAAAATTACTTTTCAGGCAGGATTTGAAAATGTTCACTACCCTTGTTCATGAGGTGGGGTCTTAAGAAGGCTATTTTGAACATTTAGGGTTAAAATATATAAAAATGACAAAGCTTTGAGCGTACATTGAAATTTTTCTATGCTTGCCCATACCTCTGGCAATTTTAAATATTTTTACCCCACATTTTCAACATAGCCATTTTTTCACACCGCCTCATGAACATGACAGGTGTAATTTTTCAAGTAAGTCCTGGCCAAAATATGTTTTCACACCTGTGGCATGGAATGATGTCTTCCTTGGGGTTGCCAACCCTAATGCCCACCCCATTATCTGAGCAACAATGTCAGACATGATCTCCTTTCTTCACACAGACCTGCATGAAGAAAGCTACAACAGACTGTGTTGGCAACATTTGGTAAGACATACTTCTCTGCCTTCTCTGCCTTTGAAGAGTGTATAACTATGAGGCACTGTAAGGCACTGGCTTGCAGCTGTACCTTGTGCTTTGGACAGGAGGCTACAGGCTGGGGGGAGGAGTGACCATTAGGATTGACAGCCTCAAGGAAGACTCCACTCATGATTTGCTAAGACTCTGGAGACCCAAAACCCTTATTTCTTTTCCTTTTGCTGCTTGAGGGGGAAGGGAGAATAAGAGTTTTGAGCATCACCT
This sequence comes from Neoceratodus forsteri, assembly GCA_016271365.2. NCBI lineage: Eukaryota > Metazoa > Chordata > Ceratodontiformes > Ceratodontidae > Neoceratodus > Neoceratodus forsteri. The sequence goes on from CM028131.1 coordinate 1,527,391,554, forward strand.
CCATGCTAGTACATGGTGTTAAGTTAAACCCCAACTTGACATTAACAAAGTTTTTTGCAAAGTATATATATATAATATAGATATCTAGATATATATATATATATAAAACTATATATATATATATATATATATATATATACTATATATATATATATATATAAAATCTATCTATTCATTGCAAAAAATGTTGTTAATATATCAGTTAGGGTTGTTACTAAAGAGACAAATGCAGGGAAATGTGCTGTTAGGGTTAACGTAGAAACATAGAATTTGACGGTAGATAAGGACCGCTTGGCCCACCCAGTCTGCCCATTTCCCTAACTTATGATAAGCTGCAGATTCTAGTTAATCAACAGCTTACTTCCTCCTACCCACCCCTAGAATTGCCTTATGTTTGTCCCATGTATTCTTGAATTCTACCACTGTTCCTGACTCCACAACCTCCTCAGGAAGGCTGTTCCATGCATCCACAACCCTCTCTGTGAAAAAAAATACTTTCTAACATTACCTCTGAGCCATCCACCCTCTGTCTTCAAATTGTGCTCCCTTGTTCATGCACATCTCTTTTTCTGAAAGATACTACCCTTTTGTACTTTGTTAATTCCTTTGAGACACTAGAAAGTTTCTATCATGTCCTCCCTCTCCCTTCTTTCCTGAAGGGTATACATATTTAGCTGCTTTAGTCTCATATGTCTTCTGGTGCAGACCCTGCACCATTTTGGTTGCCCTCCTCTGAACAGCCTCCGCTCTGTCTATGTCTTTGTGGAGATGATGTCTCCAGAATTGCATGCAGTACTCTAGATGGGGTCTCACTAACTGTCTGTACAGAGGGATAACAGCTTCCTGATTTCTACTGTTGATGCCCCTCCCTATGCATCCCAGTATCCCCCCAGCCCTCCTTACTGCCTTCTCATATTGCTTGCCCACCTTTAGGTCATCTGATATAATTACTCCTAGGTCTTTTTCGATTTTTGTTGTTATTATCTCACCCCCCATTGTGTACTCTTCCCCTGGGTTTTTGTTTCCCAGATGCATTACCTTGCACTTCTTTGCATTGAATCTGAGCTGCCATATATTTGACCATTCCTCCAACCTTGCCAAGCCCATTTTCATCCTTTCCACCCTACCTTGCGTATCAACCCTGTTGCAGATCTTTGTGTCATCTGCAAAGAGACATACCTTTCCTTCCAGGTGCTCTCCTTATAAAGACATTAAAGAGGACTGGTTCCAATACTGAACCCTGTGGTACCCTGCTAGTTACCCTCCTTTCTTCACTGTGGACTCCATTTATTATTACCCTTTGAGCCCTGTTATCCAGCCAGTTTTCTATCCAGGCTTCCACCTTGGAACCCACTCCAAGGCTGACTAACTTGTATAATCATTTTTTGTGTGAGACTGTGTCAAATGCCTTGCTAAAATCTAGGTAGGCCATATCCACAGCCCCTCCCTGGTCTACTACTTTGGTCACCCAGTCAAAGAAATCTATTAGATTTGTCTGACATGACCTTCCTGATGTGAAACCATGCTGCCTTGGGTCCTGTGTCCCACTGGCCTCTAGGTACTCAACAATTCTGTCCTTCAGAAGTGATTCCATCATTTTCCCTACCACTGAGGTCAAACTAACTGGCCTGTAGTTTTCTGCCTCTGCCCTGCTCCCACTTTTGTGAAGTGGAATCACATCTGCCCTCCTCCAGTCCTCAGGTACCACCCCATCCTCCCATGATTTGTTAAAGAGAGTAGTCAGTGGTGTTACTAGTTTCTTTTCTAATCCTAACATTTTCACTTCTCTACCTCAGATACTGGACAGGTGTCATGTTTTAATGCCAACCCTAACGCTCACCTCATTCCATAAGTAAATTATCTGAGATGGGAGAATGGCATGAGCATTATGGCTGACAACCCCAAGGCACACACCCCATGCCTGTCAGTGTCTCCAGGGTGTGTGGGGGGGTAGATTTGGAAACCCTAACAGCACATTTCCCTGCTTTTGTCACTTTAGCAACAACCTTAACTGGTGCATTAATGACTTTTTTTGCAATGAATTTCCTTACTTTTTCAGATAGTATAATCATATCATGTGCAGTGTCAGTGGCTCAGTAGGTAGCACACTCACCTCTGAGGCCAGGAGATCAGAGGGCTGTGTGTTCATTTCCCACAACCGTCACTTGGGTTAATATCCCAGTACTGACACTGTAGTGCAGCATGAGAGGGGTGCTGCACTTCTGAGGTGCCGTTTTTCAGATGAGACGTTAAACCGAGGTCTCATCTGCCTGGATTGGTGGTAGTTCAGGTGGATCTTAAAGATCCCATGGCACTTATCGAAAAGAGTAGGGGGAATTTTTTATTAGAAGACAGACAATACACCATAAAGAAAAAAGCGCATACAGCAATCCAGAAATAAAAAAAGAAACACAGATAATTCATTTATACAAACACCATTGAGGCTAAAGAACAAAATCCAACTCTACCATGATCTGTTTTTGTTAGAAAATAAAGAGATAAAACACAAAAAGAAATCAAGGAATCCATACAATATGTTTCCAAAAACTGAGAAATACTTGACTATCTAGAAAATTATGCTCCAAAATCTTTTGTTTAACTAGAGCTTGTTCAATTTGTTTTAGTACAACAATATTAGGAAGTATAGTATGTTGCAAAGAAAACTGACTTCTGGCTTGCCATAAATAATATTCAATACAGGCGAATACTAAAGTAAGTATACTCGAATGGTACCTCCCTAAAAAACCAGAGTAGTCCCCTAAAATAAGACTCTGGTATGAGATGTGGTGTGCAATGCCCCATTGCCACCGCAAGGCCAAATCTGACCAAAATGTGACAGTATGAGGACAAAAAAGAAAAAAAATGTTCCTGCCCATTACATTCAGGCTGAATGCAGAGTCTATCAGCAATAGGTCTATGCTTCAGGTTACCCCCGACTCCCAATTTACCATGATAGCAGAGCCACTGAATATCCCACATGTGAGGTGGCACCCTATTATCCATCAAAAGGTGTAATGCCTGAGGCATCTTAGTAGGGACACACAAAGGGAAATCTACTTGAACAAAAAAAAAAAAACATTACCCATAATGTCAGCATATAAATGTTTCCGGGATACCTCATGTAATTGTACTTTACCCAATTTCCATTCCCTGAGTTTCTGAACTGCTGAGTCTGCATAAGACGGTGCAGCACATTTAGCATTTCGTTTTGGTATACCCCCCCTCCCATTGGGTCAGACATGGGTAAAATAAAAGCTGGGTCCATGCTGACCATGGATGGCCCTCAAGCAGGGTTTTTACCTGAAATGAAGATATCATAAAAAAAGAGTTAAAAAAGACTAAAGGATTAATCATTCCCAGTCCCCCTTGAGAGACCTTTAAATATGTAAAAGCCAGTTTAATGGGATTTAACCTGCTGCACCACACCACCTGGAAGAAACAGCTATACAGCCTAGTTTCCACGGAGATCGGGACTGGAAAAACAGAGCAGACATGTAAAAATACTGGTAATAAAACTTTCTTTATTACCAGCACCCCTTTTTTTTTTTGAAAAACCCCAAGCTTTCCATTGCTGTACCTTGTGCTCTCCAATAGCTAGGTATCTTTCCCAGTTCAAAAGTGCCAGGTCCTCACCCCCAAAATGGAGACCTAAAATTTTGAGGGAATCAGTAACCGATATGCCTCCAGTATTATGAACTGTTGGGGTCCTGCCTACTGCCATACACCCACATTTATCATAATTTAGCATAGTGCCATTTAACTCTGAGAAATGTTCAATTACCCGTATTGCCTCCAACCCTGATTGTACATCTGCCACCAATAAACATATATCATCCACATAGGCCGAGGATTTTTGGGCCGGCATAGTTAAAGATGGATTCAAACCCTGAATAAATCTATTATTTTCAATTTCTCTTAAAAGAGAATCTAACACAAAGAAGTATAACTGTGGGCTAATCGGACATCCCTGTCTAACCCCCTGTGTTAATTCAATCTCTTTTCCCAAAAGATTATTTATTAAGAGACAGGAATGTACCTGAAAGTATAAAGTGACAATATAGTTAAGAAAGGGTCTAGGGATACCATACTTTTCTAAAACTTGAAACAGAAAAGAGTGAGAAACTTTATCAAAGGCTTTTGATTGGTCTAGAGCTAAAATAAAACCTGATAATTTGTATTGAGCTCCAAATTCACAGACGTCTCTGATCAATTTCAAATTTTGCTGAATAGAGCGATGGGGAATAGAACACATTTGTGCTGGGTAGAGTACCCCTTGTGCTACGATTTGTAGCCTCTTACAGAGAAGAGAGGATAGAATCTTGTAATCCGTGTTCAGTAGGCTGATCGGCCTCTAATTACCCAAATCTGTAACATCCCCTTTTTATGTATAAAAGTTAGAATTGCTAGATTAAATTTTGTATCTACTAAACCAAACTGTAAAATATCATTATAAACCTCAGCTAAAATTACACTCATGTCGTCTTTAAAGGTTTTATAAAATTCATTTGTAAGCCCATCTGCCCCTGGTGAAACCTCTGTTCGAAGTGTGTTGATGACTGCTAGGACTTCTGAGGGGGAAATAGGTTCTTGCAGTGTATCGGCTTCCAACTGTGATATTTGGGGAACTGGGAAATGAAGGCCATCATCCCATAAAACCATTGGAGTAAACCTAGTACTAAAAACTGAGGATAAATGTTGTTCTACAATCTCTAATATCTCTGCTACCGATGTCTTTATCTGTCCTTTTGAATTTCTGAGACCACTCATAAGTTTTCTATCCAATTTTTGTTTACATGCAATATATGGATCTTTAAAAGGTTGTTGTTGTGTACCAAATTTCAGCTCTGCATAAATGGGCACTGCCCTCTCATACTGGTACTGTTTCATTTTTTTCTGTATAACCCCTAATTGTGTTTGTACCTCCAGGGTCGTCACCCAAGGACTAGATAGTAATTTATAATACTGATTCATATAGTCTAAATATTGTAAATAGTCAGATGTACCTTTTCTTCTACCATAGGAAACAAAAAAATCTTTAATGGCCAGTTTGGTATCCATCTACCAGGAAACCCAATCATCATAAAAATCTGCAACAGATTTTCGAGAAATAAGACAAGAACGAAGTTGTGATAGAAAAGGAACATCATCCAATAGCCGTGAATTTAGTTTCCATCGTCTACTAATAGCAGGGAAATTTGTAGGAGTCTGATGAAGTCCCAAAATACAATAGAGAAAATTGTGATCTGAAAAATCACAATGTTGTACAGAACAACCTTGGGGTATTAAATGTTTGGAAATAAAAAAATAGTCTATCCTAGTTTGGAAGGAAGCCCTTCTGTAAGTAAAACCATCTGACACATGAAGCCCCCTGTAGGCGTCCCTCATATTTGCCACTGCCACTGTTTGAGAAAGTGTATATGAGTCGCAATACGTTTTCTGCTGCACATTATTCTTTATACGGATATCAAGGCTACAATTCATGTCTTCCCCCCAAACCACATGCTTGGAAGTGAAGAAATAAGGTTTGATCTGTTGAAATAAATCAATCTTCACAGTTTTCACTTGAGGTGCATAGGTATTAATTAGTCTGAGGGAAAAACCTTGGAAAAAACAATCACTAAGCAAAGCTCTACCTGGCAAAATGTCTATCAGTTGTGTTACTTGCACTGAGGAGTGAGAAAAAAGAATTCCTACCCCATCTGCTGTATCTGGACCAAAAGACCAAAAAGAGGGCCCCCCCACCAGGTTTTTTTGACTTGAGCCACCTCAGCCAAGGAGGATAAGTGTGTTTCCTGCACAAAGATGATATCTGCCTGTAAATCCTGGCACTGCTGAAAACAAATTAAACGTCTCTTGTAGTTTTTTATACTACAGCAGTTAATAGATATCATCTTTAAGCAGGTCATTGAAATTGAAATGCTGAAATTCAAGGTTTATCTTGTCTTTGTTTTTTCCTTTTCTTTTTTTTCAATTCTAGAAGGTCCTTTCCACCATTGTCTTCTACTTCCATCTCTGAGCCTGCATCTGGTTTGGCTGTATCTGGACCTGAATCCCCATCCATTTCTGCTAGTACTTTGAAGGAATTTTGGGTAGGGCAAGCCCCTACCACCCCTTTATGGTGACTACTTGCCTGAGTAATCCTTCTGGGGGTTTGAAAGTCAGAATCCTGAGAAGCCACAACCAGTAGGCCCTCAGTGGGGGGGGGGGTGTAAGGCTGCAAGGATGGATCCCACACTAGAAGGAGGATCCTCAGAGAAAACCAGTGCCTGGTCCTGATTAGAGGGTCCTGGTTGCCCAGTTTCCTCAGCTGAAGGTTGCGGCTGACTGGAGGACAGATTCTGGGCTATATCCCCTCCAGGCTAGCCTGTAGAATCTGTGTCCATGTGTGAGGGAGCAAAGGTCTGAGGCCTGTATCTGCCCTGGGCCTGATTTATTAAATCCTCCTTATTAACATCATTGATTGGGAAGAGGGCATATCAGGATGGGTTAATGAATAAATCTATTTTCACTGGAACAGGAGACTAAGAGGGAATATGATAACTGTCTGTTAGATTATAAGTACGTTTAACTTGATAACAGGAATATTTGTGAGACTATAGAGCATGGGAGAACAAGATGGCATGAAATGAAGCTGAAAATATGGGGTTGTATGTAAACCTTGAGGATACACTTTTTTACCCACTGAAGTGCCAGGCTTTGTAACAAACAATCTGCAATGTAAGGTTCTGTAATAAAGGCAAAATAATTTTTAGAGTTGAAGAGGAAGCTGAATCCCTATCTGGAATTGAATGATATTAAAAGCATAACCACTGAGTCAATTGGTGACAGACTAAAAAGACATATACCTTTTACTGTCCTGACAAATGTTTTCCAATTATCTAGACAAATGCAACTTTGATTCTGGGTCCTGAAATGGATTAACTTGAGGAAAATTGTGGTGACCATTTTAAGTTAATTCTTTAAGGGTGGAAGTAACTAAAAACACTTTATGAAATGAATAATGTACTGTAGATACTGCATGTTTGGATTTTAGTAAAGTTTTTGATTCAACATTGTTTAAGAGGATAATTCTTTAAATGAAAAGCCATGGTATCACAAGAAATGTACTACAATGGGTTAATAAGGTCATGAGTAGTAAGTCCTTCAGAATGGTGCCAGGTAGCAAGTTGGGTGCCACAGGGATTAACGTAGGGACCCAGTCTTGAGATGATTCATAAGTAAGTGCTATTACAAAAATACTAATCATCAACACTCACCTACTACATAGAATTAAGATTCACACCATGAACAGTCAGCCAACTAATATCAATTAAAATATACCCTAAAACCAGTTATGCACATGAAACATAAAATTCACAGTTATTTGTAGGTTAAATAATAATTAACTAAAATCAAGAGTTCATATTAGAGCTTAAGCCGGGGCAAAGAAGTAGGTTTTAAGGTCTTGCTAAATATTTCAACTGATGAAGCTTCTCTCAGAGACCTCAGTAAAGAGTTCCAGAGTGTTGGGCCCGCTACCCCGAAGGCTCTGTCCCCAGATATTTTTAACCGAGTTTTGGGGATTATCAGGAGGCCCCTATCGATAGAGGTGAGTACCGGGTTTCTAGATTTGCAAAATTAGGACAACAGTAAGATCACAGGCAGATACAGATTAGCTTCAGAATGACCTAAATAAATAATGAGAATGAACCGATACCGTAAATGTCAAAAGAGTTTTAATGTCAGGAAACAGAAGATTATACATCTTTAGGGTTGTGTGGAATTCGAAATTCCACCAGTGGAGTACATGCGGAATGGCAGTTACACTTCCAAAATGCTTTTTGAAATTCCTTTTTAAATTCCACATCATTCTGAAAAGCATCTCTGTGTAAAATGCAGAATAATTTTCTGTGATCATGTAACATGCAGGATAGTTTTCCGTGGCTTGCAGAAAAAGAATCCACAGTTTATGTAAACTGCAGAGTATTAATCCATGAAAACCATATTGTGTGTGAAATCTCAGCATTTTGCTACTGACAGAACTCCATGGAATTTTCCCAAATGTCATGGAATTCTGTTCCATTGGAAACTGAACATTCTGTACAGCACTATACATATTTTTAAATTTTTTTTATTTGTATTTTGGATGACACCTTTGAGCTGAGGGCTCTTTTACAAAGGTTCCACTTCAAGGCAATAAGGACAATAAGGTACAAAACATAACATGATCATTACAATGGAACTTACAAAAAAAACCGACAAGTAAGGTTACAATAATAGCAGCCAAAGGCATTGTCAAGGAATTGTGTTTCAAGTTAATTATACAGTACAAGTCATAGGTGGCTCAGTGAAGCTTTGTTAGGAGTGGGTTAGTGGGAAAAGAGAAAGAAAAGTAGTGGTGAGGGGGTGGTATGGGAGAGAGAGAGAGAGAGAGGGAGAAGGGGAGAAACGGGGAGAGCATTGCGTTGAGTATGTGGTAGATGGGAAACAGCAAGAGAGGAAGAGGAAAGGGGGGGATGAAAAAGGAAAGGAGACAGATTCATCCTATACCCAGTAATGGGGGGTAGAAAAGGAGGAGGAATTGAGGCAGTGAGGTGGGATGCTTGAGGGTAGTATGCCTGGAGGGGATTATAAGAAGCAATCACAGAAGGCACTAGCCACAAGATGTTGATGCAGTTTACACTTAAAAGCACCAATCGTGGCAATGTTGGAGATTTCTGTAGGTAGCAATTTGAACCAGGTGGAGGCTCTGACAAGGTAAGAATGCTGAGCTTGAGAGGTCCAACAGTGAGGTATTGTAAAGGTTAGACTGTCCAATCTTCTAGTTAGGCAGCGGACACGCTGCATGGTCAATATTGATTGGACTCCAGGGGGCATAAGGCCCAGTGATGTCTTCTTAGCTAGGATGCAGGTCTGGTACTTTAGGCGGCCAGATAGCTGGAGCCAGTTAGCCTGCTCGTAAATGTCACACGTGTGAGAAAGGCAGGCAGCTGAAATAAGGCATCTACGTGCCTTATTAAGGGCTACAGCTATGCGCCGGAGTGCAGTATCAGTAGCGAATCCATAGATTATTTATTTATTTATTTATTGAAAATGTTTCACCAGGAAAGGCACACTGAGCAAAAAGATGCTCGTCTCACGGTGCGACCTGGGGGGAAGGGTTACAAAGGAGGCAGGTATACATACAGTAGTTGAGTTTAGCAGTAGAGCAATACAGACAATGTACATGGATTGGCGGTGTTACATATGAACTTGTTACATAAGGAGAGCAGAACAGAACAATGATCATCAATGACAGGAAATACATAACATAGGTATAAGGCAAGGTAAGAGCAATACAGAACTTGCACATCAGGGACAGGGTGAACATATCATGGAATACATATCATGGGTACAAGGCATAGTAGGAGCAATGCAGAGCATGTACATCAGGGACAGGGTGAACATACCATGGGTACTCTATGAGGGAATACATTAATTATGTAAGTGCCAATAGCACACTAGTGTGCCAGGACAGAACTTGAGTGCCAGTACCAGACTTGAGCTGCAGTGGGATGCACAAGTTGCCTGTAGGAGTTGGAGAGTGAGATGGGGGGTAGTGGAGGAGTGGACTAGTACGCATTAGGAGTGTGGGGGGGTAGGTTTAGGTGAGGTGAGAGGGAGGGAGAATGGCATTGATTGCTGAGAGTAGGGCAGAGGAGGGTATGTTAGATAGGGAGGGGGGAGAGAGGGGAGATGTTAGGAGTGAGAAGAGGGAGTAACAGTGAGTGTAAGTGCATAGGGCAGTATATAAGTCAGACAATTAGGCGATAGCCAGGCCGCTGGTCAGGCACTGGGGGGCAACTGGGGGAGAGAGGTATCAAAAGTGGAGGGGGGGTCGGGGCAGTTGCAATTTGTTGCAAGGAAGTTAGAGAGGGCAGAGGATAAGGAGTATTTGGATGATGAATGGCAGATCTGGGCTGGTAGGCCGTTCCAGAGTTTGGGGAAGAGGTAAGAGAAGGCTGATTGGCCGGTGGTGGTCCTTCGGTGGAGGATGGAAAATAGCCTTATGTCAGTGGACATGAGGGCGTGGGTGGAGGTAGGTGGGGAAGATAGGGAGGATGCTAGGTAGGGTGGGAGGGAGCCGAGCCAGAAGTCGGAAGCAAATTTTACAGTATGGGTTAGGCTCAGGGCTGGCAGGGCCAGTGAACGGTAGAGCTCGCAGTGATGTGAGCGGGGGGGAACATCGAGGGCAAAGTGGCAGAAGACATTAAAGAGGGGGTCCAGTCTGGCTAGGGTGGTCTTTGAGGCGGAGCTGTAGACTATGTCACAGTAGTCGAAGGTGGCTAGAATCATTTTCAGGACTATATCACGTCTGACAGGTAGCGAGAGGCAGAAGCAGTTCCTGTAGAGGGCCCCAAGTTTTGGGTGCAGTTTTGAAGTGATGGCATCTATGTGTGTGGTAAAGGAGAGGTGGTGATCGAGCCAAACCCCTAGATACCTAAAGGAGGGTACTTCTTCAAGGATGGTGTTGTTTAGGGTATGGAAGATCGGTGGGGGTGAGTTTGGATAGATGCTGTCTTATACCGAAAGACATAGAGACTGTTTTCTTAACATTTAGGGAGAGTTGGTTGGTATTGAACCAGTGTTGGATTTTGTTGAAATCCGTTTGTAGTTTGGAAGCGAGTTCTTCATGGGTCCGGCCAGAGGTAAAGAGGACCGTGTCATCCGCATACATGTGGATCGCGGAGGAGGAGCAAGAATTTGGCAGATCATTTAGAAGGATGGAGAATAGGAGGGACCAAGAACTGAGCCTTGGAGAACGCCGGTGGTGATGGGGGGGGGGAGAGCTCGTAGTCAATAGTTGAGATAACAGAGCTCTGGATAGCGAGGTTCAAGGCTTCAGCCGTTAGGCAATGTTTATGCTTGTATAGTAGCCCTATATGGGAGTTCACAGTTTTAGCGATATTGTCAATGTGTTTGGTATATGAGAGGTAGTAGTCAAGGGTCAGGCCCAGATATTTAAACATATCCACCTGCTCAAGAGCGACACCTTCATGGTTGGTAATTATGAGCTCATGGTCCTTGTACTTGTTGTGGGTTCCATGGAACAACATTGGTTTAGTTTTTTGTGGTTAAGGATGAGTTTATGTGAGCAAAACCAGTCTTCCACTTCTGTGAAATTTTTCTGTAGTTGAGACTGAAGGGAGGTGGGGTTGGTGTGGCAAGTGAAGATTACTGCATCATCTGCATACAGTAACATTCTGTCATGGCAGGAGGCAGGGAGATTGTTCAGGAATATGCTGAATAACAAGGGACCCAGGATAGAACCTTGGGGTACTCCAGAGTGGATTGGTAGGGATGACGAGAGGAATTCGCCAATCCTGACCTGTTGGATCCTGTTACTGAGGTAGCTTTGAAACCAGAGGGTAGTTTCACTTGAAAGACGAAGGAGGAATAATTGTTTGAGGAGAAAGGAGTGATTGACAGTGCCAAATGCCTTAGTCAGGTCAATAAGAGAGTCGCCGACCAACTGGCCCTGATCAAGTGCATGATGGATATGTGTGGTGAATTCAAGGAGTGCTGTGGTAGTGCTGTGCCCTTTGCAGAAGCTGTGCTGCTGGGAACATTGCAGGCTGTATTTTACAAGGTACTCCGTGAGCTGATCAACCACTATCCGTTCCAATGCTTTGGATAGAGGAGGGAGGATGGATATAGGCCTGTAGTCGTTCATGAGAGTCTTGTCACCACTTTTATGGAATGGACTCACCACTGCCAGTTTCCACTTTTAGGGGGAACTGGGAGAGCATGAGGGAATGGTTGAGGATTTTGGTTAGTGGGAGCAGGACTTCGTCAATAGTGAGGGTGAGAAGTTTCATATCCAGTGAATTGCCACTGACCCTAGACTTTCCAAACACTTTAAGAATGTGTTTTTTAGCTAGGCTTTCCAGGATTGCTTTGAAATGGAAAGGAGGGTGCCCTGGTGGCAACCTGAACTAACAGGAGCTGGGTTGACTGAGTTGGGATCAAAAAAGTTAGGGGGTAGCACATGACTAAGGTCAGCAAAAGTGGTGTTAAATGCATTGGCAATGATTACATGGTCAAGAGTGATGGTACTATCTATGTTCAACATTGTGGGTGTTGTTTTGGGATCCTTTCCAGTCACTTCAGCAAGGTTATGCCAGAATTTACTCCCCGTCATTCCAGGTGCTGGCTAAGGTGTTCCTGTAATAGTTAGCCTTCTCATGGTGGATTGCTCTGGTACATGCATTCCTTGCTGTTTTGTAGGCCTGGATATCAGTCTGGGTGCCAGTAGCCTTAGCATGATACCAGAGCTGGTCTTGAAATTTCATTTGTGTAAGGAGGCCTAGTGTCATTCATGGGTTATGATACCCTTGATCTTATGCTTCTTAAACGGAGCATGAACATCGCAGGCTGAGTTGAAACAGGTGATAAAGTATTCAAGTGCTGTGTCTACGTTGGGGGCTATATCAATTGGTAACCAGTCATGTTCACAAAGGAGTGTTTTAAGTGACTCAGGATGACCGGGGGTCAGCATTCTCCTGTTAATAGTTTTGGGGAGGAGTTTGGTGTATTTGTTGGTCCAGATACACAAGATAGGGGAATGATCACTTAAGGAGTCTGGGAGGACTGTTGCTTCAGAGATGTGCTCTGGACGATTAGTTAGCACCCAGTCTAGAAGTGTACAGGTCCCTGTTCTGTAGTTTACTCTAGTAGGTGATTTGACCATTTGTGAGGAGCTAGCAGCAGCTAGGGCATCCTTATAACTATTCAAGCTGGAGGTCAGCCAGTTGATGTTGAAATCACCAAGCAGGATAACTTCTGTATTCTGATCCAGGGAGTTGATACAGTCAAGGAGGGAGTGAAAGCCTACATTACTCAACTTGGGTGGTATATAGACAGAGACAACAGTCAGGATCTTGTTATGAGTTCCGAGAAGTACTTTGGCAGCAAGGATTTGGATGTCATTTCTGGGGATAGGCACTTGCATGACATGACCCATGATTGACTCTTTAAGGTAGAGGTCACAGCCTCCTCCTTTCTTGGTAAGTCTGTCCTGTCTGAAAACTACATATCTGGGAATTGCTATTGCGGAGTCAGGTATCTTTGGAGACAGCCTTGTTTCCAGCACTGATAGGATGTCTGGATTGTGCTGGGAAACCCAGGCAGAGAGGGTATCAAGTTTGGAGAGGAGGCTGCCGATGTTAATACTTGCCAAGGAGAGTGACCCTGCACTGTTGGTAACCTTGTGACCAAGTTGTGGTGGGCCGGGGTTAGGGTGAATGTTGCCTGAGAGGAGCAACAGCTGCAGTATTAGGTGTTTTAAAGGGGTTTAAAGGTGCTTCTGTGGGGCACCAGGGCCCATTTTTTAACAGGTTCCTTTCCATAAGGATGATGCATGAGGTAGTGATCAGTTAGTAATAGCAAGGAGCTGTAAGGGCACAGTTGCAGTGGTTTTGCGAACAGGCCAAAGTTTCATTTGTTCTTCAAAATGGTTTTTGGATAGATAGCCCTTAGAGACAAGTACATTAAGAGCTGATTTCAATTGAAAATGTTGATACCTGGTGGTTAAGTCAAAAGCTAAAAGAAATGATCAACAGCTGAGGTCCACAGTCACAAGAATATGTTAGAATTCCTGAAAGGGATGAACTGTGCCTGCGCATATGCAGGATGTGAAATCCTTTTGTCTGTATGTGTCTTTGTCATTCAAAGAGGTCTTGAAAAGCCCAAATACAGATCATAGGGCAGGTCAGACGAAAATGTGGATTCAAGCAGGACCCAGAGTCACTGAGTTTGTCAGACTTTGTTGCTTCACTTACGTTTTGCATGGGACACCTTCCAGTAAGTTGATTTTAAAATGAAAAATGAAAAATGCAGATACCTGGTGATGATGCTTTGTAGAAATCCAGTCCAGAAGACTTTCACAGATGTAGTGAGCAAGAATGGTGTAGTTACTCCAAGCAGAAAAGCATGTAAATCCACAAAAACTAAGCTACAGACACAGTCAAACACAAGCAGCCACCACATAGACCCAGGAGGCGGAGTCTCTTTATTTATTTAAAAGTTTTACCAGGAAAGGCATACTGAGCAGACTATCACTCGATTCCAGATGCATCCTGGGGTTGTTGGGGACGGGATGTTATATACATATGAAATACAGAGATACAAAATACAGAATATTGAAAATTCACACAGATTATATACAAAAGATATACACAGGAATATAAACAGTATGTACACAGCATGCAACCGGCAGTAATCAGTAGAAAGTGCAGTGACAACTAACTGGGACAGAGTTAAAACATTTCGAGTGAACCATAGTTTTAGTAGCTGGCAAGCTGGCTCATTCTAGTGTGAGTCTAGGCAGCATGAGCAGTTGGTGGAGACTTGCCCTTTAAGGAGGGAAATTTGTTGCCGAGAAGAGGGGGCGTGCCAAATGTCCACAGGCAGGGAGTTCCATAGTTTTGGTAGTCAGGCTCTAAAAGCTGACTGGTTGGCAGAGGTCGCCATGTATGGGACTTGAAGGAGCCAGGAGTCGGAATTCCTGAGTGAATATGTAGATGGTGTTTGAGCAGTTAGGGTGGAGGCGAGGTAGGAGGGCAATAACTGGGCCCAGAATTTTGCTCTGAGTCTATTACAGTGGTACCGGCACCTGTCAAAATGTGAGGGGAGGTTAAGGGACAGGTAGAGGTCGCAGTGGTGGGTGGAGGGTGGGCAGTCCAGTGCAAAGTGACAGAAGGAGTTGAAAAGAGAATCCAGTCTAGCCAGGGTGGATTTGGAGGTGGCACTGTATACTATGTCCCCATAGTCAAAAATAGGGAGGATCATTTTCTGCAGTATTTCTTTGCAGGCTGGCAGAGGAATGCAACTACGGCTACGGTAAAGTGTGCCCAGCCTGGGGTGTAGTTTTTTGTGGGTTGCGTCGATGTGAGTAGAAAAGTTGAGGTGTTGGTCCAGCCAGACCCCTAAGTATCTGAAGGAGGTACAATCTTCTAAGGGGGTCCCCATCAAGGGTTTTGAAGGTGGGGGAGGTAGGAAGTCGGGAGAGTCTCTGTCTCATGCCGAAAGTTAAATAGACCGTTTTCTTGGAATTGAGAATAAGTTGATTAGTGTGAAACCAGAGCTGAACTTTGGTGAAATCTTGCTGGAGTCTGGACGCTACTTCCAGTGGGGAGTGGCCTGAGGTATACAGAACTGTATCGTCTGCGTACATGTGAATGGATGTATGCGGGCAGGTTGATGGCAGGTCATTGAGGAAAATGGAGAACAAGACTGTGCCAAGGACAGAGCCTTGGGGGACACCAATGGTGACAGGGAAGGGGTTGGAGGTGGAGGCACCAATTCTTACTGATTGGGACCTGTCTGCCAGGTATGATTTGATCCAGCTGATGGCCGCACTGGAGAGACCTGCGTTGGAGAGTTTTGACAGGTGAAGGGCATGTGAGACTGTGTCGAAAGCCTTAGCTATGTCAATGAAAATGGCAGATGTGATGTGACCTTTGTCCATACCTGTCAGGATGGAGTCAGTGAGTCTGAGGAGGGAGGTGACAGTGGAGTGGGATTTCCTAAAACCAGACTGGTTTGGAGTAAAGAAGGAGGAGGAGTCAAGGAAGGCAGTAATTTACGAGAGGACTAGATGTTCCTGGATTTTGGCTAGAGTGGGTAGGAGGGAGATGGGGCAGTAGTTTCCGGGGGAGGATGTGTCACCGCCTTTAGGGAGGGGGATGGCTGTGGCATGCTTCCAATCTGAGGGTATAGAGGCTGTAGTGAAAGAGAGGTTGAAAAGGGATGCTAGAGGTATGGTGATTGCTGGGTCAGAAAGGTAGAGCATTTTGGAATCCAAACCTGAGGGGCATTTACCCTTTGAGGAATTGAGGGCAAGCAAGGCTTTGAGTACTTCGGATGGAGTAACCAGGGAGAAGGAGAAAGCTGGGTAAGGGGATTGAGTGGGTAGGGATGTGGATGTCGGGTGGTGTGTAGTGGGAGGTGGGTTTGAGTAGTGAGGGAATGCACTGCTAGTGAACACCGAGTTGAAAACCGTGGCAACTGCATGTGGTTCTGATATGGTGGAGCCGCCTGCAACTAGGGGCAGGGTGGGGGGCTGGGTGTGGGGATAAAAGTGATTTGATCGACCTTCAAAACTTGGCTGGATGATTTAGATTTTTTGGAAGGATGGTGAGAAGTAGTGGGCTTTTGTCTGATGGATAAGCCTGGTGCAGGCATTTCTAATCGTTCGATAGCGTAGGTGGTCGGCGTGCGTCCCCAATGACTTGTAGGCTTTCCACGCCTGGTCCTTGGCACGGAGGTGGTCCATGAGGTCTGCAGTGATCCATGACAGATGTGCTCCCCTTACACCGATCTTTTTGAGTGGGGCATAGTGGTCCCAGATGGCAAGAAATTTTGACTTGAAAAAGTCTAGGGCGGAGTCCATGGAGGTGGCACTGGGGATGTAAGACTAGTCCAAGTTCCCTAAATCATTTAGGAGACCTTCAAGGTTAAAGGATTTGTATGACCTGATGAGGAGAGTTTTGGAGGGTGACGTGGCTTTAAATATTTTCTTGCTACGTATATACATATGGTGATCCTCAGGAGTCTGGCAGGGCAGAGCTATTATCCTGTGAGGGTGAGAAGTGAGGCCAGTTCAACAGAGAGTGGTTTAGGTTTTGGTTTAAATGCATGTGGGCTCAGTGATCTGTTGAGACAGATTTAATGTTGCCACATGGTTTGGAGCTTGAGCTAGTAATAGAGAGCCAGTTCCAGTTAAAGTCACCAAGGATGTGGAGCTCACCTCCTGAGTAATGGTTTTAAGGTGTCCAGGTGTGCAGAATCAAAGTTTAATGAGAGTCTGGGGAACAATAGGAGCCTGCTATAAATATGGGGATTGAATGGGGTAGAGAGATTTTTTATTAGTAAAGGTGTCGATATGGTTTCAGGGAGTGCGGATAGCGAGACTGGTGAAAAGTTACAATGGATGATATAAATGGCTATACTGCCCTCTCTTGGTGCCTGGGCAGTCATGGACGTGATGGTGTAGCCAGAATAGCTACTTCTGCACCCACGTTGTGTGGTTTCAGCCAGGTCTTAGTGATAATCAGGATGTCAGGACATAGTGATAATACTAGTGGTTGTAGCAAGGGCAGTTTTTGTAGGAGGCTGCATATATTTAGGTGGGCTACTTTTAGGCCTCTAGGTAGTTGGCCAGTGGGGGAGGGGTTGTGGCTAGTGCGGGTGGCTGGTCCGGGGTTTAGCTTGATGTCTCCTGCAAGGAGGAGTAGTAAGATTAGTACTAGCTTTGAGTTTGTCAGAATATTTTATGGCTTATGGTGGGCAGAGGGAGTGTTGAGGGACTGAGTGAAATAACTCGATGTGGGGAGTTTCAGCATTGTCAGCCCAGCGTGAAAGGACGGGGGGAGGATGGATGGACCAGGAATCCAATAACAGTGAGGCCCGAGGGGGTACTGTCCAATCATGGAGAAAGAGCAGGGACTTGGGTGGGAGTTTTGTGAAGTGATTTCTGGGGACTAAGCTGTGATTAAGGGAAAGAAGTGAGAGTTAGGAGGGATGCTAATGTGGCAAGAAGGGCTATCCTAGACTAGATTTAAAGAGCTATGTGCAGCATGGCATTTTCTAGAGAGGGACTGAGTGCAAATAAATTGGCTGTAGTAGCGCTACTAGTGAGAGCTGATAAGCTGCAAATGGGAAAATGGGGTGATTGATTTAAAAATGTCACCTGACACAGTCTATATAATGAGTTGCTCACCAAGGGTGTGGTGGGGGAGCAGTGGGCAGCTGGCATAAAGCATCGGCGGGGAGCTTACAGTCCTCAGAGACACAGTTGAAATAACTGACGCTCCTGAAGTGCCTCTTTCGTACCTTCGTTGTCGGCTTGGGGGGGCTCCGTATGACCTCTTGCCCACCAGTGTAGGGCTTCCATTTAGGCTTGCATTGCTCGGGAGGAGGGCGGATCCAGAAGCCCTCATGACCACCAGTGTGGCTATCACTGGGGAGCTGAGGAGAGAGGACAAAACACAAAGTATTTATAGGAAATGGTATACGAGGGAGGGTGGGGTAGCAAGCAAGTTGAAACACGTTACTCAGTTTACTTCAACTTTTATTTGAGTTGTTTAGGTTCTGCCACAGGTTTTGTTTAGCATTACTTTAATTCCCTGTGGGGCATAGGATTGCTCACTAAAATCCTGTACAGTACTCTCCTGCAACAGCCTAGTCCTGTGTTTCAGTAGCAGTAGAAGTTACCGGTAAAGGAGAAATGAATCTGAATTTGGAATGACAAAAAGAGCAGCAAGGGCCTTATATTTTTTGGGGCTTAATTAAAAGTAACAGGCAGAAAATAGATAGGAGTAGGGATATTTTGGCTGAAATTGATGCAAACAGGACAGATTTTACAGGTTAGCAATACAATCTGGGAACTGTCAATTAAGAGCATAGACTAATCTAAATCTTCAGCAAAATGTTTGTTACAGGTAGAAATTAGGCTAGAATAAATTCAGTTAAATTAATCTAAATCATAGGTGAGAGAAGGCAGTAAAAATTAGGCACAAGTAATGCGATAAGGCATCTTTGCAAGACAAGGAGATTCAAAACTGGGAGCTGGCACCAGAATAAAACTCCATCTCCAGCTCATTTCCAGGTACGGTGCCACCAGCTCTTAAGGCACACACAGCAAAAGACTGTTTAGGCTACACATTTTTGGGAGCAAGTTATATGCAAAAAAAAAACCAACTGTCTTCACTAGTGTGGAGACAGAAAATCCTTGAAACAAGTACACAGTCCTCAGAGACACAGAGAAAATAACTGACGCAACTGAAGTGCCTCTTTCGTACATTCATTGTCAGCTTGGGGGGAACGGCTCTATATGCCCTATCGACCACCAGTGTCGGGCTTCCATTTAAGCTTGCTTTGCTCTGGGGGAGGGTGACCCTGGGAACCCTCACGACCACCAGCGTGGCTATCACCAGGGAGCTGAGGAGAGATGACAAAGCACAAGGTATTTATAGGAAATGGTGCATGGGGTTGGGGGGGGGTGTAGCAAGCAAGCAGAAACACGTTACTCAATTTACTTAAATATTTGAACTGTTTAGGTTCTGCCACAGGTTTGTTTAGCATTACTTTAATTCCCTGTGGGGCATAGGACTGCTCACTAAAATCCTGTACAGTACACTCCTGCAACAGCCTAGTCCTGTGTTTCAGTAGCAGTAGAAGTTACCAGTAAAGATAATTAAATTTAGATTTAGGAATGACAAAAGGACAGCAAAGACCTTTATATTTTTGGGCTTAATCAAAAGAACTGAGGCAGAAAAATAGATAGGAGTAGGGATATTTGGCTGAAATAGATCGAAAAGGACAGATTTTACAGACTAGCAATATAATCTGGAAGCTATCGGTTAAGAACACAGACTAACCTAAACCTTAGGTAAAATGCTTGTTACAGGTAGAAATTAGGCTGAATACATTCATTTAAATTAATCGTAAATCATGGCAAGAGAAGGCAGTAAAATTAGCAAGTAATGCGACATGCAGTTTTATGTGACAAAGGGATTCAAAACGGGAGTTGCACTAAAAAAAAAACTCCACCTCCAGCTCGTTTCCAGGTGCGATCCCACCAGCTCTTAAGGCACACACAGCAACAGACTGTTTAGGCTACATATTTTTGGGAGATAGTTATATGCAAAAAGAAAAAATATCTTCACTAGTGTGGAGACAGAAAATCCTTGAAACAAGTACACAGTCCTCAGAGACACAGTGGAAATAACTGACGTGCCTGAAGTGCCTCTTTCATACATTTGTTGTAGGTTTGGTGGGGTGGGGGGGCGCGGCGGCTCTGTATGCCCTCTTGACCTCCAGTGTAGAGCTTCCATTTAGGCATGCTTTGCTCGGGGGAAGGGCGACTCTGGGAACCCTCATGACCACCAGAGTGGCTATCACCGGGAAGCTGAGGAGAGATGACAAAACACAAGGTATTTATAGGAAATGGTGTACGGGGGTGGGGTGGGGTAGCAAGCAAGCGGAAACATGTTACTCAATTTACTTCAACATTTGTTTGAGCTGTGTAGGTTCTGCCACAGGTTTTGGTTAGCATTACTTTAATTCCCTGTGAAGCACAGGATTGCTCACTAAAATCCTGTACAGTACACTCCTGCAACAGCCTAGTCCTGTGTTTCAGTAGCAGTAGAAGTTACCGGTAAAAGAGAATTGAATTCGAATTCGGAATGACAAAAAGAGTACCAAGGGCCTTACATTTTTTAGGGCTTAATTAAAAGTAACAGGCAGAAAATAGAAAGGAGTAGGGATATTTTGGCTGAAATTGGTGTGAAAAGGACAGATTTTACAGACTAGTAATACAATCTGGGAACTGTCAGTTAAGAGCACAGACTAATCTAAATCTTAGGCAAAATGTTTGTTACAGATAGAAATTAGGATAGAATAAATTCATTTAAATTAGTCTAACTCATAGGTGAGAGAAAGCAATCAAAATTAAGCAGAAGTAATGCGATAAGGCAGCTTTACAAGACAAGGGGATTCAAAACTGGGAGTTGGTGCCAAAAAAACAAACTCTGTCTCCAGCTCGTTTCCAGGTGCGGTCCCACCAGCTGTTAAGACACACACAGCAACAGACTGTTTAGGCTACACATTTTTGGGAGATAGTTATATGAAAAAAAAAACCTATCTTCACTAGTGTGGAGACAGAAAATCCTTGAAACAAGTACACAGTCCTCAGAGACGCAGTGGAAATAACTGACGTGCCTGAAGTGCCTCTTTCGTACCTTCGTTGTCAGCTTGGGGTGAACGGCTCCATATGCCCTATCGACCACCAGTGTAGGGCTTCCATTTAGGCTTGCTTTGCTCGAGGGGAGGGTGGCTCTGGGAGCCCTCACAACCACCAGCGTGGCTATCACCAGGAAGCTGAGGAGAGAGGACAAAACACAAGGTATTTATAGGAAATGGTGTACGAGGCGGGGTGTAGCAAGCAAGCAGAAACACGTTACTTAATTTACTTAAATATTTGAGCTGTTTAGGTTCTGCCACAGGTTTTGTTTAGCTTTACTTTAATTCCCTGTGGGGCATAGGACTGCTCGCCAAAATCCTGTACAGTACACTACTGCAACAGCCTAGTCCTGTGTTTCAGTAGCAGTAGAAGTTACCGGTAAAAGAGAACTGACTTCAATTTCGGAATGACAAAAAGAGCAGCAAGGGCCTTATATTTTTTTGGGGCTTACTTAAAAGTAACAGGCAGAAAATAATGGGAGTAGGGATATTTTGGCTGAAATTGATGTGAAAAGGACAGATTTTACAGGCTAATGCAATCTGGGAACTGTGGGTTAAAGTCAAACTAATCTAAACTTAGGCAGCTGTTTGTTACAGGTGAAATTGATGGAATAAATTCATTTAAATTAATCTAAATCATAGGCGAAGATGCAGTAAAAATTAGGCACAGGTAACGCGATAAGGCTTTACAAGATGGGGATTCAAAACTGGAGTTAGGCTAACAAAACAAACTTGTCTCCAGCTCATTTCCAGGTGGGGCCCACCAGCTGTTAAGGTACAACAACAGACTGCTTAGGCTACATATTTGGGAGATAGTTATTCAAAAATATTCACGAGTGGAGACAAAAATCCTGAAACTGTACACAGTCCCTCAAGGCACAGTGGAAATAACTGATGCCTGAGGTGCCTCTTTTCGTACCTTCTTATGGGTTTTGGGAGGCGGCCCACCAACCTGCCCTCTCAGCCACCAGTGTAGAGCTTCCATTTGAAGCTTGCTTTGCCTTGCTTAGGATGAGGCGCTCAAGAGACTACAAAACCACCAGTGTGGCTATTGCGGGGCTGAGGAGATGACAAAACACAAGGTATTTATAAATGGTAGTGGGGTGGGTAGCAAGCAAGCAGAAACACGTTACTGGGTTTATTTAAACATTTATTTGAGCTGTTTAGGTTTGCCATAGGTTTGTTTGGATTACTAATTCCTGTGGGGCATGGTTGTCTCAAAACCTGTACAGTACTCTCTGCAACAGCCTAGTCCTGTGTTTCAGAGGCAGTAGAAGTTACCAGTAAAAATAATTTAACTGAATTTGAATGACAAAGACATTGGGCCTTATATTTTGTGGGTTTAATTGAAAGTAACAGGCAGAAAAAGATAGGAGTAGGATATTTTGGCTGAAATTGATGGTGAAAACACAGATTTTACAGACTAGCAATACAATCAACTGTCAGATAGATTAATCTAAATCTTAGGCAAGATTTTACTGGTGAAATTAGGCTAGAATAATCGGTTAAATTAATTAAATCATAGGCAAGAGAAGGCAGTAAAAGTAGGCACAAGTAATGATAAGGCAGCTTTACAAGACAAGGGGATTTAAACTGGAGTTGGCGCCAAAACAAACTCTGTCTCAGCTGGGTTTCCAGTTGCAGTGCCACCAGCTCTTAAGGCACACACAGCAACAGACTGCTTACATATTTGGGAGATACTTTATGCAAAAAACTATCTTCAGGTGTGGAGACAGAAAATCCTTGAAACAGGTACACAGTCCGAAGACGCAGGAAATAATTGAAGCGCCTGAGTGCCTCTTTCATAACTTTGTTGTCGGCTTGGGGTGGTTCCATATACCTCTCGACCACCAGTGTAGAGCTCATTTAGGCTCTTTGCTCAGGGGAGGTGGGCTGGGAGCCCTCCGACCACCAGTGTGGCTATCGCGGAGCTGAGGGAGATGACAAAGCACAAGGTATTTATAGGAAATGGTGCACGGGGTGGTGTGATAGCAAGCAAGCGAAAGACGTTATCTGTTGCTTCAAAGTTGTTTGAGCTATTTGTTCTGCCACAGTTGTTTTTTACATTACTTTAATTCCTTGGGGCATAAGATTGTTTACAAATCCTGTACAGTACTCTCTGCAACAGCTAGTCCTGTGTTTCAGTAGCAGTAGGTATTACCAGTAAGAAATTGAATCTGAATTAGAATGACAAAGAGCAGCAAGGGCCTTATATTTGGGTCTTATTACGCGTAACAGCCAGAAAACAAGATAGAGTAGGGATATTTTGCTGAAATTGATGGAAAGGACAGATTATAGACTAGCAATACAACTGGCTTCTGTCGGTTAAGAGTACACTAATTAAATCTTAGGCAAAATGTTACAGGTAGAAATTAGGCTAGAATAA
This sequence comes from Neoceratodus forsteri, assembly GCA_016271365.2. Classification (NCBI taxonomy): domain Eukaryota; kingdom Metazoa; phylum Chordata; order Ceratodontiformes; family Ceratodontidae; genus Neoceratodus; species Neoceratodus forsteri. The sequence continues at coordinate 1,527,414,703 of CM028131.1, forward strand.
ATTCATTTAAATTAATTTAATCATAGCAAGAGACGGAAAAATTAGGCACAAGTATTGATAAGGCAGCTTTGCAAAACAAGGATTGAGCTGAGGTTGGCGCAAGAAACCCTATCTCAGCTCGTTTCCATTGCGTGCCACTACTTTTGGCACACACAGCAACAGACTGTTTAGGTTACACATATTTGAGTTATAGTTATATGAAAAAAAGTATCTCACTAGTGTGAGACAGAAAATCCTTGAAACAATTAACAGTCCCCAGAACACAGTGGAAATAACTGATGCACCTGAAGTCCTATTTTCTATATTTAATCCATGGCCTTAGCCTGGTATCCCTGAGAGTCTACTACATCTGAGCCAGCCATTCTCCGAAGAGCCACAGATGTATCATGACTCTTGAAGACACATCATTAGGAGTCCACAGCAGCATGAAACTGAACTTTAGATGCCTCAATCCCATCTGCAGCCACCGCCTCCAGCTCCTGGCTAGCTGGGGAGGCCTGTTTAGCCAGTGCCAGTACAGTGTCCCACCTGGACTTCTGTACCTAGCTATATAGACCATATAATTTGCCTGTCTGAGTCCCAGGAAGATGCCATGTACAGCTTTTTGCCATGTCATCAGCCTTCCTAGTCTTTGTCTGGGGTGTGAAGTCAAGGGAATGCTTGCCTTATCACAGGCAGCAGCCTGCACAACCCAACATGGCTGCATTGGTGAGATAAAAACTCAGTTTCTGAGCCTGAGAGTGTATACCTCTTGTCCATTCTTCTGTCCACAGGAGGTATAGAATTGGAGACTTCAGAATTTTTGTGTCTGTTTCTCAAAAGATTTGTGGGGGAATAGACAGTCTCCTGACTCTGGGATGTCCATCATTTCTACAAAATCAGGCTCCTCCTGATCCTTATTGCCTCTTCCATAGGAAGCTGGAGGTCTCAGCCACCTTTCTTGTAGAACATAAAGTGGGAGGGGACTCAGAAAGCCTGGAGAGGATACACCTGAAAGTCTGTCTGGGGAGATGTCCAGTTCCACAGGCACATCTAGACTTCTCACCATCACCATCATCATCTTCAAACTCCTTCCTCCTCAAACTCTGGTTCATAAAATTCTTCCAAAGTATAATCGTGAACTGGGAACCGGACCGAACCGGAGCCCCGCTAAAGGTGCTGGATCGGTCAGAACGAAGCGAGCGATTCCACAATCGAATCCTCTGGCTATTTCTTTGGCGGTGGAACATGGACTTCTGGATCCGAACGGACGATTTTTCTTGTGCTTTCTTTTAGTCGGAACCGACCCCTCGGGATTGGCTCTCCTTTTGCTCGAAGAAGTATCGCCCTGGTCAGAGGGCACTCCTTCTGGTTCGGTCGGAACCGAACCGGGCTGGCCATCCGGGTCAGCAGACTTCTCGGCCTCCTTTTCCCTCAGTCTACCTAATCTCTTTTCAAGGGTAGATTTTGGAAAATTTTTGCAAATTTGGCAGTCTGAATCGAGGTGGTCAAACTTCAGACAATAAACACAGGTGGTGTGGGGATCGGCCTTAGCAAAGAGCTCCCCACACTCACTGCAGTGTTGAAATCAGTGGGCCCGTTTTTCTTCGGTTTCTCAGACATGGCCAGCCTAACCAAACATGCCTTTTTGGCACCCCAAGGCAAGACTCCTTATCGGTTCTAACGTTTCACGGGTCTTGGAAAAAACAGTTTCAAAACACGTTTTTTTAGAACCGATAAGGACCGATCAACCACACACTAAAGTTACACAAGAATTAAGCAAATGATCATGGAGCAGTCTGCTCTAGACTGACGCTGGGAGGTGAAACCATAGCACTTGATGTTGAAATGGACAATTTCCATGTCATAGTCAGAGACAACGGAACCAGGACAACTACCAGCACAGCGACCTGTGTCAGCATTAGAACTTTTCCATTCTGCTGTCAGGTTTAGTTTTTATGGAGTCACTTTCCCCTGTCATGTGGTCGGCACTGGGCTGGTCTGCATGTTTTGGTGCCAGAAACCATGATCAGAGCTGGCAATAAAGTTGGGGAGGTGACAGCAAGGCAGAATGTCACCTTGACCCCAGTTTTACATCCACAGAACTTTCATGCTTCTGCTTCGAAGGATGCCACAAGGATGATTATTCACCTGGATACTGTTCCAACTTTCTCAAGGGGGTTTTCTTACCTAAAGTCAATCCAGAACCAGATGAAACCTTACTGGGGATGGCAGGGCCATCCTTTTCAATCCTTTATTAAAGTATTTCATCCAGTGCTTTCCGCTGCTCATCCAAGTGACCTTTGTGAAGCTCTGGCAGATTGGAAAATGTTTCATATTGTGGCAGACTCCCACACTTACAAGGAAGCAGTCATGGGTGTCAGTGCAAGTGATCTTGTTACTGCACTTACAGTGACAAAAAAAGCATCCCTTTCTTGGTCAACAGTGACCCTGACAGCATACACTGCTAGACCCTGGCAAACAGCAAGCATACAAAAGTGACATCCCCAGAGGAGTGACCCCCTCCAAAACCCTTGCGTGAAGGTAAAAAGTCCAGGAAAGGAGATCAAAAAGTTCCTCAAAAATACTAGGATGCTGAATTTGAGACTCTCGGCAGGATTCAATGTTTATTTAACATCAGTAAAAAAATAACTGGAGTGGATGGAACCTGACCAACATTATATAGATGGCACAGACACATCATATGCTGGTCACACAGCAGCATGGACCGTCACAGTCTTGGAAAGTGTCATGCGAGGTCCCTGATGCTGCTGGCTTACAATTCACTATGTGTGGCTATACAGAGGAGATATCCTTGAAAAGATATCTATGGTTTCTGGGGGCTTAGTAGTTTGCCTCTGTCAAATACTACATATAATATAATATCTCTCTATCTATCTATATATTTATATTCTATACTCTTCTCTAGCAAGTATGCAATACTATTTCCAAGCAGCACTTCATTCTCTCACCTGCCCTTCTCCAATGTTCACTCTTCTAAACATAGTCATCTTTTATTTTCCTCTTTTCATATTTACTTTTTTCTCCACCTCCACGGAGCTAGGCAGGGCAGCTCCGGCCCTTCCTCGGAGGGACTCGTTCTCTGGCCTCAGTCACCCCACACCATCTATGCCCCCCGAGTTTCCCCATGGATTACCCCCCCCACGGAGGGGCCAGGGAGAGGAGAGCTGGCTTTACTCCCCACCAGAGCACAATCCAGAATTGGGGCTTGCTTGTGCAGTGGCACATCAGGCTATCACGGAGCCTGTTGGCTCCCTCGGTATTTTCACCCGCTTTTCTCCCTGGGCCTATGCGTACAATGGGCAGAGATGGCTGGACTCCACCTCTGTAGAGCAGCCACACCCTGTATGTGAGCCTTCCCCTTCTGATGGCATACATGTGCTGACGCAGCCTCCGCTGGGTGTCAGGCAAACAGCGTGCTGTACTATCCCCTCCCTGAGGAAAGAAATCGGTCTACAGGTGCTCCAATCCTTCCTCACCCCTGCTGACCCCAAGTGACCAGAGTCCATTTCCGAACCTAGGTCACCCGGTGCGCGAGGTGTGGCATCTAGCACCTCAACCTCAGCGCCACTGGGCCGTCTTTTGCTTTCTATAGCGCTTTTTCTCCCTTGGCCATATTCATCAGAGACATACCCTGTTCCCAGAGATATACCCTATTCAGGTCTGCTGACCCCAGCCTTCCATGCTCGTAGTCCACCCTGATGTCCTCCATGGTTCTTCCCACCATGGCAGGGGCTCTTGGGAGACGAATGCTCTACCCCACCTCCCAGGCAGTCATCTATGTGAACTAGGATCCAGTGTTGGATAGTACTAGGCTCCAGGGAGTCCTTGAGCGTGGCCTCATTTTACAGATGGGTACATGGGCAATCTGGTCTGCCTCCCAACATAGCTTTCTAAGCCAATATAGTTATCTTTAACTATGCAAAGCATGCAATCCTCCTTAAGATTTTCTAGGACATCTGTGGCAAGGGCCAAGGCCCCAGCCTCAAGACCTCACCAAGTCACTCTACATTTACCACTCCTGTTATCTTCAATTCCTATTAATCTGATAACCGACTTTTATGTTCCTTTAAATCCTGCCACCCTCAACATCTACTTTACATGAAAGTTGCCACCTGACTCACATTCTTAACTTGTGAAAGCAAAAAACAAACAAAAAAAAAAAAGAAATGTTTAATTTTGGACTCTTGGTTCAACTCTTTACCTGAGCAGTGGTACGAGGAGCCAGACACCTCTCCCCCTACCTGCATATCAAAAACCAACAACTTTTCTGAACTGTTATATTATGACTGGGGGAGGATGACAGACAAAAAATCTATTCAAATGCCTCTGTTCTTTTAAGTTTACCACAGTTAGTGCAAAAGTATATATGGTAACTCAAATGACACAGGCATGCTAGCTACAAATATAAGAAAAACAAGAAAGCAGTGCATCTCTGGAAAGTTGTAGAAGTGCAGGTACTGGTGGGTAACACAGGCAAACTCGAGAAATAAAAGAACTGCACGCTGATAAAAAGAAATATCGGGGACCACAATTAAACAAATAAATCTGGAGTTTATTGCTCACAAAACTGTTAGAAGACTCACTAGCCCTAGGGGTTAGTAGGGCTAATGAGTCCTCTGATGATGTTGTAACAATAAACTCAGAGATTGTTGTTTACTTATGGTTCCTGTGGGATTTTTTGTTACCAGCGCAGTTCTTTGTTTCTCTAGCGACAAATATAAGCAGGTTCCTATGGCAACATGTTGCATTGGCAAAGCAGGATAATGCCTTTAGAATGCCTCCATTATGGAGGCAGTATAGTGCAGTGGTTTAAGGCTCTGAGCCGCAAACCTGGAGACCTGGGTTTGAATCCCACAGCCCCCACTTGCATACTGCGTGACACTGAGCAAGTCACTTAACTTCCTTGTGCTCCCAGGTCGCACCTGGAAACAAGCTTCAGCTTAATGTCTCTCCTGGTTAAAATAAATAAATAAATAAAAGAATTACATTACCATTTTTCTTCTTGTGAGAAGGATAACGTTCCCCCTGTTTACCATCGTCTTTATTATCCAGTTTAATGTAGTGGTAAAATCCATATCTGCATTTGTAAAAGTATGAGAAAATAGAGTTAGCTTGGGGCCAGGGGTGCAAAAAGTGCATGTTACTACTGCAAGGACTAGTAAGGATGACCTTCAGCACAGCTACAATGTGGTATATCACACAACAGAAGGATGAGGACCTCACCTCACTGCTGTACATTATAGTGATGCGCTTCAGTGTGGCTATCAGAAACGCCACTACTGTGTAGTAACTCAACCTACTATAGCAAACCCCAGCACTATATAGTAACCTGTATGACTATGAATGTGTAATGTCCATCTTCTTTTTAACAGATTTTTAATTATAAAAAAGTGATAAATGGAAATGCCTCTGTTACAAACTTCAGTGCTGTGCAGTAACATCTTAATCACAAATCCTAACCTTGCTTCTTCAGCAAGGTAACGGAGTGAAAAAGGGTTTTGCAGGCCAGCTCATCTCTGCCTCCACTGTTGTTGGGTTATGTGGGACAACATTCCTCCCCCGGATGTGAATCTCTTGGGAGACAAGACCAGTCAACGTGACTAGCAATAGTCTGGCAAACTAGAGGAAGAGGTTGGAGGGCTTGTAACTCCAAAAGCAGGGCCTGCCACTTTTTTACACCTGTTGCCTTCATGTGCATAGGGATGCTTGAGGGATTTCAAGGCATATGAGTGTACAGTGCGGTGCCCTTGGTCCACAACAAAATAGTGGGCCGCCCACATATGACCATGTTGTTCTTAGGTTAAGAAACTGACTCAGTCCAAATTGAATGTAGGCTCCTGCCTGATATGGTGCACACCAATATGAAAGCCCCAAGTAGGCCAGGTATTTGGGGCCACTAAAATTACATTAGAACAGTTACTAGACCACTTGAAGTCTGCATGCAGGACAATTTCTGTGGGTTGGTTATTTGACTGCTCAACATGCAGTGGAGGAATCAATTAGGCCACAGGATTAGCATGACTGAGGAACATTTTCTTGTTTCAGTACATTCCTCAACTACTTTACTAGCACCACAGTGGAGCCAGAACAAGTATCCAGCACAGAGATAGAGTGGTACATAGATGCCACCAGTAGTTTTGGCTTAGACCCTAGTTTGCAGAATCCTGTGTCTGCAACCCAATGGGCATCTCAGTGTGCTAAGGAAGGACTGGCCCATAATGTTACATTCTTGGGATTCTTCCTTATAGTAGCAGAACTAGCTATCTGAGGGGAGCAGCTAAGGGACAAGAGGTGATTTTCCATTCAGACAATACAGTGGTCATGCAAACCATTAAGAGGCAACTAGGTTAAAGGCCCTTTGTGAAACTTGATGCAGATCTTTTCGTGGAAGAGGTTCCAGATCCTAGAGCCAGAGGTGAAGAAAACCCTTGTCATGTTACACAGTAAATGAGGAAACTAGGAGCAAGATGTCTGGGACCTGTTTAGCAGGTCAGTATCATCCAGCATAGAGTACAATTAAAAGCGAGGATGGAGCAGTTCTTGCAGAAATGGACCTTGCATGGCTGGACAGAACACTGAAGAGGCAACTCCAGGAGCTGTTTGTCAGGCTGTGGGCAGAACAGCATGGTACTCAATAGGATTGGGCTTGCAGGAGAATGAACAAGAGACAACAAGGAGTCAAAGGTCCTGTGGAACAAAACTAATTATAAGTTTAGTTAATTATTCATGAGTTAAAGTAGCTCATTGATTGGCTGCCGTGCTGGTCTTAAATCCCCTAGAAGTGCCCGGCACAGCAGCCACACAGTTGTTCCCACACTGCCCTCTGTCTTCTCACCGTAGCTGTTACTGACAGCCATTCAAACAGCTGTCTGGAAGCAGCCGTAAAATGAAAATAAACCACAACATACAGAAGCAGAAATAGAAGCACCTGACATTCAGTTCAACATGTTCTGGAGTGCAGATATCGAGCAGTGGCTGACAGACATGACTCTTCAGTCCTCAATGACAGAAGAGTACAGTTATGTAAGAACTTACCGTAACAGCAGATCTTCGAGAGGAGCTCTTGCAGCACGCTACATCATTAGGACTAAGTCGCCAGGTGCCAGTACCCCACAGAAAACTTCTAGCTAACAGTCACCTGATGGCCTGCAACCAACGTTGGTCAATGGTATAAAAGGGGCTGTTCCCCAGCCCCACCTCAGTGCTCCCACAGAAGACCCGGACTTCACAGAGATGTAGAACTGAGAGGTTCTAGTAACCAGAGGATAGAAGAAGAAAAGACCAGGGGAAGGAGGGAGGGACAGCAGTGCCTGCTCAAAGCTCCTCTCAAGATCTACTGTTATGGCAAATATCAACCCATTAGAGGAAGAGGACCTTTTAGATAACTTAAAGGTCAATAAATCTTCGGGCCTGGCTCTATTACATTCAAGACTCCTAAAAGAAATAAAAGAACAAATAGCAAAACCACTGGCCCATTTACTTAACTCATTCTCTCCTGGTGGCCAGTCTGGGTCGGGTTCAGCAATGGATGGTACCGACGCCATTTTCTACAGGAGACGTGCCTCAAGACTGGACAACTTCTACAATCATATCTTTATATAAGAAGGGGGTTAGGGTATGCCAGTCTAATTATAGACCAATCAGCCTAACTTCTATTATATGTAAACTAGCGGAAAGCTTTCTGAAGCTGAAATTAGAAGAGAACTTACACAATATAGGATACAAAGATGTAAAACTACATGGATTTCAAAGAAACAGATCATCTGTAAACTCAAATATGTTTCTACGTAAATGTAAATAAAAGCATTAATAAAAATATTCCTGTAAATGTACTGCTTTTAGACCTCCAGAAAGCTTTTGATAAAGTGCCTCATGAGTTACTGATACAAAAACTAGGATTGGAATAGATACCACGCTGATTAAATGGATAAATAATTGGGTGGCCCTACAGGGGGACCTGGAGGCTCTGGAAAGATGGTCTAGAAAGTGGAAGCTGAGGTTCAATGCAGGGAAATGCAAGGTACTACACCTGGGGGCCAGAAACCCAGGCCAAGTGTACACCCTGGGGGGGGAAATGCTACAAGTCTCGATGGCTGAGAGGGACCTGGGGGTGGTGGTGGATGTCAAGAAGAACAACTCGGAGACTTGTAGGAGGGCAGCAGCCAAGGCCAACAGGATGCTGGGATGCATCGATAGGGGGATCACCTCCAGAAGGAGGAAAGTGATGCTCCCTCTGTATAACTGCTTGGTGAGGCCACACCTCGAGTACTCCGTGCAGTTTTGGAGGCCACACTTAAAGAGGGACATTAAACTCCTGGAGAGGGTCCAGAGGAGGCAACCAAATGATTTGGGGCTTGGGGACAGGATCTATGGAGAGGCTCGAAGAGCTAAACATGTACACATTGGAAGAGAAGGGACCAGGGGATATGATAGAGGTCTTCAGGTACATGAAGGGGTAAACAGGGGAGGAGCAGTCAAGGGTGCTTGGAAGGAAGGAGGATGGGGCAACTAGAGGCATGGGTGGAAGCTGAAGGGGAAGATTCAGGGGAGAAAGGAGGAGGTGCCACTTCACTGAGAGAGGGTGGTGGAGCCATGGAATGCTGCCCAGGGGCTGGTGGAGGCAGAGATGGTGGAGGGGTTCCAGAGGGGTGGGACAGGTACAGGGAAGGGTTCTGGAAGCAAAATCCGGTAAGCGAGAATATCCGGAACTGGGAAGGGAGAAGCCAGAGAGGCGGGGCAGCAAGGTCAGCTCTCCCAGGGTGGGGGCTGACCAAGCAACAGACACGAAAGACCCGTTAGGCCTATTCTGCTGGCATTTAGTATGTTAGTATGTTAGATGATAGAAAGCAGAGCGTTAGGGTCAGAGGGTACTATTTGGATGAAGAGTGTGTGACCAGCAGAGTTCCGCGAGCTCTCTTCTGGGACCGGCATTGTTCGCCTTATTTATTAGTGACTTACACCACAATATCAGTAGCTGGCTAGTAAAAGTTTACGAATAATATTAAAGCAGGGACCAGTGGATACAATAGAAAATATAAATAGGTTAAGAATGAGAACATTTTTTTTTTTTAATTAGGCATGAGGACATTTATACATTATACAAAACATTTTACATAGATATATTCGTTTAGTTTATATACTTATACATTGGACTTAAAAAAAAAAAAAAACCTCACCCACCCAGCATCAAGACTAATTAATCACATGAACTAGACAAGTCTCGTTTTAACATTTCTCCAGTATTGATTTGATTAGCTTCAGGGAATAAAAATCCGAATAAGTGCTTAACTGATACATAATCCATTTTCTCCATTTTGTATCAAATACCTCCGCACTATCCCGTACTCTGGCCACAATCCTCTCCATCCTATATATCTCTCTTGTCAAGTTTAGCCACTCTCCCTTAGTTGGCAGCCTATTTGTTCCCCATAGTCTGGTTGTTACCTTTTTTGCTGCCAATATTAGCAATGTAGTTTGCAGATATACTTTCTTCTATACTTTTAGACCAAATGGGGTAGTAGCTGTCAGTATATACCCAGAGGTAAAAAGACCTGGGTTTTCATATACTGCCACCAGCTCCTGCACTACCTCCCCCCAATAAGGACCCAGCATGCTGCAGTTCCAAAATATATGAGTCTGGTCGGCATGTACTCCAGCACTTTCCTTCAGGATCGCCTGTAAAACTAGCTACCACAGCAGGAGTGCGGAAAAATCTATATCATAATTTCCATGCAAACTCTTTCCAATATGGGGATCCCGAGCCTTAAGCATAAGTGGGGAGGTCATCTTCCAGTTAGTAACCGGCAGGTCAGTCCCCAATTCCAAGGACCAATGGGCTCTAATCGACTCAGTACAGTCTTCTGGTTTCTCTCCCAAAGCAAGGCAGGCCAGACTGATACCGTGGTCTAGAGTGGTACCTTGTCTCTGTGATAGAAGCAATTTTATTATTAGTGTTGGGGTTTCAGCCACTGCTGCAGTGCTTCCTCCACGGCACTAAACAAGATTTTAGGTGCAAATACTACGAAAGAAGCCCTGGGGTATTTTACACTGAGCCTGGAGCTGGACAAATAAAGGCCCTGTGGGCCTAATAATTTAAAAAATGTGTTTGATATTATATTTATACCACCGGGTTAAGGATCTATCCAAAGAATTGGATGAAAAGGCCCAGTTCATCGCAAGGGATCTCAGAAAAAGTGCTTTAATGGGCAATAATCTTTTAGTGAGTACAGTCAGCCCCTGCTTAAACACCTCCGCAGTATACTGTGGGAATTTAGAGAGAGGCATGCAACCAGGAGGATGTCCAAAGAGACAGTCCGTTAGGTCTTCTATGCCATTCCAAGTCATCTCAAACTGCTTCAGGGCATACTATAATTGAGGTTCATCCAGGAGAGTAAGATCTTTAATTTAGAAGCTTGGGCATAATTCAGGATATTCGGTAAATTTAACCCACCTCTGTCTTTTGATAACTGTAATAGAGAGTACTGAATCCTGGAGGTTTCTCCTGCCATATAAAGTGAGATCAACCTATTCCAAGCTTGAAAATAAGTCTGTGTTGGAAATAATGGGAGTGTCTACAGACAGAACAAAATCCGGGGAAATATGTTTTGTTTAATAGTTTCTATTCGAGCTAGGAAACTCAAAGGTATCTGTGACCATCGTGTGAGGTCCTCAGCTATGTTTTGGGTTAGGGGTTCAAAATTTGCAATATCTGCATGCATCTGAGTTGTAGCAAGATGGATCCCAAGGTACCGCATCGATTGTTTATACCACTTTAGGGGAAATGCACGTTTTAAAGCAGGGGAAGGGATGTAGTTACACAGTAGTACCTCTGTTTTTGTTGGTTAATTTTATACCCTGAGATTTTACCGTACGTCTCCAGTTGTTCCCAGACCCTTGGGATTGATATATCCGGGGAGCACAAAGTGAGAAGGATGTTGTCCACAGATAGTGAAATTTTATGGTTTGAAGCCTCCCATAGGTATGCCCTCAATCTCGGTGAACTCTAATGGCTTGGGCTAATGACCGAGATACAGAACAAATAACAGGAGCGAGAAGGGGCATCCCTGATGAGTTCTCTTCAGAGAAAAGGGTCAGAGATAACCCATCTAATTTTAAGTAAGCCTGAAGGTGTTTATATATATTTTGCAATTGTTGTATGATCTCCTGGGAAAGCCAAAACTAGACAAGGTATCCACAGAAATGGCCACGCCACCCTGTCAAATGCTTTTTCGGCGTCCAAGCCAATGAGTGCCAGGGGAATCAAACGTGTTGCTACGTACTCTTTAAGTAGACGTGTTCGTCGGACTGTATCATGAACCTGTCGTCCCTTAATAAAGCCCACCTGATCATGATCGATCAATAAAGGCATTATGTTTTCAAGTCTATGTGCTAGCACAGACATATAAATTTTGTAATCAAAATTGAACATTGAAATTGGCCTGTATGATGAGGGTAGGGTAGGGTTTTTGTTTTGTTTAAGTATGGCAGATATCACTGTGTATTGCCAAGGGGGCAGGAATACCTCCTTCCTGTATCTCATGGATAGCCTGGAGTAATGGTGGTAGTATTTCTTCTTTATGAGTTTTATAGAACTCCAATGGATATCCATCTGGTCCTGGAGCTCTCTGGGTCTTAGCTCTCTGCAACACTCCCTCTATCTCAATCAAGGTAGTAGGGGCTCTCAAAATATCTATCTGGGAGGCAGTCAATTTAGGAGCTTTAAGTTGTTAAGGTATGTCTCTATCTGTTGACTATGATCTTCAGACTCTGCCTATATAAATCCCGATAATATTCAGCCATGACTCATCTAATGATCTTAGGGTGATGTTCTAGCTTCCCGTAGTAGGGTCTTGCATGGCCATAACATCGGCTCTAGCTTATGCATCCTAAGTTTACGGCCAGATTCCTGCTCCTATAGGGCCACCCTCATGTGCTGCGAGTCTGAGATAAAAGAGTTGTTCTACTTTCTGATCTAGGTATTTCTGATTTTTTTGTTTTATTGTTAGTAGTTGTACCTTTACAGTTCCATCCTCCTGGGCATATAAAGACTGCAGTACTTTCAACTCCCTCTGGAGCTTAATAAGCTGTGCCTCTCTATTTTCCTAGATGAATGAATAAGCAATAATATCCCCACGCAACACTATCTTAAGGGTATCCCACTGAATCGCTGCCGAAACATCTGGGTCAGCATTCTCCCCAGGATCTATGGATCCTGTCTTTAACCATTTGATTAAACTCTTGAGCGCTCAAGTGCATCAAGTTGAAGCACCAGAAGTTCATTTTATGTCCCCCGCCCAAATCAAATTTGGCATATAGTGGGGAATGATCTGATAATATGGTTACCCCCTTGCCACACATCATGTAATGTTTCTAGATGTTCTGCTGTGGTAAACATATAATCTAGTCGAGACGCCACCCCTGGTCCCGGTGCTATATGGGTATATTCTCTCTGTGTGGGGTAACAGTGACACCAGACGTCTACCAGCCTCAAAGAAGCAACTGTACCCCACAAGTACTTCTGAAGCGGGTTAACCCTGTGATAAGACAGACTGAGACATCCCTTGCAGGGTTCTGAGTAGTATTCAGGTAACCCCCCTTCAGAAGTTGCCCCTGGAGGATCTCCAAAAGCAGTGCAAAAAAAGTCTGAGACAATATGTTTGAGGTCCCCAGGGGAAAATTAACGGATGCCAGAGTAACCGGGTGAGCATGAAGTATGCCCGTTGCAATAGCGAATCGTCCCTCCGGGTCTATTACCTTCTGATGGAGGTCGAATGCTACCACATGTCTGATCACAACGGCCGCTCCCCGTCTCCTACCTGAGCTGTTAGATGAAGCTATCACCATGGGAAATCCCCATTTGGTGAATTTTTCATGCTCTAGAGAGGACAGGCGAGTCTCCTGCAAAAAATATGATTTAAGGATTGTCTCTTTTAATAAATTGTATCAAACGGGATCTCTTAACTGGGCTGTGGATCCCATTAATATTAAGGGACAATATCAGTGATGATTTCCCCATTTTGTATCATTAACAAGTATTTTATATTGTATAAGCCCAGTTTCCCACTGTTCTCCTTGTCACTCAATATAGTAAACATCTCCTCTCCATATATTCTCAGTCCATTTATTTATTTTATTTGCTTTTGGTAACCGGGTAAGTGCACTAGGCATAAGAATGCCTATTTTCAGGCACGACCTGGGAGAAAACAGCTTAAATATATACAAATATACATGTGACGCAACACATGAAAGCAGCACAGTTCGGAGGGAAAAACAAAACTTAGGGTATGGAGAGACAATAGCTTCAACAAAAAATGATAACGAAAATGTTACAGTAGTATGCACTTACAATACAGATTGGGCAAGTAAACACAGGAATCAAAACAGAAAGGGAAAACAGGCATTGCAAGAGGGAGCACACAAAGCAATACAATAGGTGCCAAACTGAGTGGTTAATGAGCAGGAGAGAGGAAGGAGAGTGGTAGGAAGGAGAGAAAGAGAGGTGGGATGAGAGAGTGGACATGAAAGGGTATAAGAGAGGCGGGAGGTGTCAGAGAAGTGGATTACCTAGAGAAATATAGAGGGCAAAGAGAAAAATGGTTCTAAGGTGGATTAAAGCAAGTGCAGGGGTTAGTATCACGCAGATGCTCATGGTAAAGTTTCTTAAAGCTAGCATGGGTGGTCGCTCGACAGATAGTAATGGGTATATAGTTCCAGTATTTTGGAGCCGTGAAAGAGAAAGCGCGTGCGTCCATGTTGGTTCTACATCTTAGAATGTGAAAAAGGGCTTTGTCAGTCAATCGTAACCCATAGGAGAGAGATTGTGAGTCCAGTAGGGAGGCAAGGGATAGGGGGGGGCCTGATCTGGCAACACAGTCAATTAGTGAGCCAAAAGACTGGACTCGGTGGGCGGAGGGGCACAGCCATTTTAAGTCAGCATAGAGCTGGCAATGGTGTTTGTAATGTGGTGATGCAGAGGCATAGCGGCAGATGCTATTATAGGTGGTGTCCCACTTATGGAGGGAGGATTTTGAGGCAGATAGGTAAATGACTGAGCCATATGCTTGGGCTGGGAGAAGGAAGCCTTGTGCCACAGCTAGTCTGGCTGAAGGGGTGAGGGCATAGCTAATGCGATAGGCACTTCCTATCTTAGCGTTGACAGACTTACAGATAGTTGTAATGCGTAGGTCAAAGTCAAGAGATTCGTCGAGAGTAGCACCTAGATATTTAAAGGATTTGGTGCTAAACAGTAGGGAGCCATCAGCACACGAGATTGTAAGGAGATTATGATTCGCTTTAAGTCTAGCGGGCGAATCAAAGAGCATGTAGTATGTCTTGCTAGAGTTGAGAACAAGCTTATTCTCAGTGAGCCAGGACTGAATACTTGCAAAGTCCAGGGCAAGAGGGTGGTTTAAGTCTGTGACAGTTCTAGCACTGTGATAGATAACTAGGTCATCAGCGTAGAGCAAAGATGAGCAGTTCGTGCAAGTAATAGGTGTCGCCAATGAAGACAGAGAAAAGCAGGGCCAAGTATGGAGCCCTGGGGCACCCCAGCGTGGACAGATGAAAGATTTGATATGGCTGAGTTGAAAACTATAGCCTGTTTTCTGTCAGACAGATAGCTTCTAACCAGGCTATGGTATCCGAGGAGAAACCAAAGGAGCGTAGTTTTGCAAGAAGAGTGGTATGGTTGACCAGGTCGATGCCTTGGTTAAGTCGATGAAAACCGCACCTGTCATGAGGCCCAAGTCCATGGAGGTATAGATGTCATTTGTTAGTTTAAGGAGGGTGGTGGAAGTGCTGTGAGCTTTGAAAGCCATGCTGTGAGCTAGAAAGAAGGTTGTATTTCTGGAGATATTCTATGGATTGGGTGGCCACTAATTTTTCCAAGATTTTGCTTAGTACAGAGAGTATTGCGATGGGATGGTAGTTCTTAATTTCTTTAGGATCACCCTTTTTAGGAATTGGGGTGACTTTACCTATTTTCCTGATATTAGGAACTGTACCACGGCATAGAGACAGGTTGAAGATTTTGGTTAGAGGAGAGGCTATGAATGGGGCAGCAGCTTTCAGGAGTCTAGGTTCAAGACCATCCGACCCGAGCTGGTACTATCAGGAATTGAGAGTAGCAGTTTTAGCACTTCTCCTCTTGTAATGCTCTGAAACCTGAAGGGTGTGCAAGAGTGAGGTTTGGTATCGCTAGGGGTGAAGCAGTGCAGAAGGGAAGGAGGTCAGGTAGTTTGTTAGATCTGAGAAATGACGATTGAAGGAGTTGGCTATAGTCACGGATTGTTGCAGTGTATGCCATTTAACAGCATATCACTTGTGGGTCTGAGATTAGCTCCTGGGAGAGCTTTTATGATGGACCAGAATTTCTTAGAGTCCCCTGAGGCTTTTTATTAGCAGGTCCCTGCAGAAAGAGCTTTAGCTAAGCAAATGTTTCTTTTACAAGTGTTTCTCAGAGAATGGTAGTGGTTATAGTCGGTCTGTATCCCAGTAGATTTGAAATGATGCCATGCTTGTCCCTGGCCCTTATTTGGGTTAGT
This sequence comes from Neoceratodus forsteri, assembly GCA_016271365.2. Taxonomy (NCBI): domain Eukaryota; kingdom Metazoa; phylum Chordata; order Ceratodontiformes; family Ceratodontidae; genus Neoceratodus; species Neoceratodus forsteri. The sequence goes on from CM028131.1 coordinate 1,527,430,248, forward strand.
AGGTCTTTGGTTAGCCACTTAGTCTGGGTTCCATGAATACGAGGACACGGGAGCACGTGTGTCTTGGAGCGGACAGAAGTAGGCCAGGAAGAAGTCTAGGGCTGACTGGGCATTAGTTGAGGTGTAGATGGGAGCCCAATCAATCAATGAGAGATCGTGTGTAGACTGTGTTGGGTTGAAATTGGCCAGATTATGGAAGGTAATGAGTTTTGGAGGTGAAGATGGTTTACTGGTAGAGCGCCAGATGCAATAGATTGGGGAGTGATCACTGATTGCATCCGTAAGGGTACCTGCACTTATTATGCTGTCAGGGCGGTATGTAAGGACCCAATCAATAAGTGTACTTGTCCGAGGGGGAGCCATGATCCTAGTTGGGTCTGTGATCAGCTGGTGAAGGTTGTGGCCTTGTACCAAGGTGTGAGAGGAGAGGACTGATTTGATTTACTAGTCCAGTTTTATCAAATTAAATTGCAGTCTGCTCCTCAGCTGAATAGCGCTGTAAGGGAAATTCAGTTTTAGCAGCTGCTTCAAAATATAATTGCAGAGCGAGGGAAGCGACTCTATTACAGTGTTTCATAAGGGGGATAAGATAATAAAAATCTGTTCACAAGAGCCCAAAATACTTGAGGAGCAGATCAGATTACACTCCTGGCTGCTGGCTCAGTAGTTCCCTTTTCAGATGCATTAACTTTCTGTTTGATACTTCCTATACAATTTAGTGGTCGATAGGCAGGTTAGGGGTTCAGATATGAATCTGCAGCACAGGTTTACAGGACTGATGTTTGCACAAAAATGCAGTTTGACAATTATCCTAGGTTATAATGCCAATCAGCGGCTAAAAAATATTAGTAGGGCACTTCAGACAAATTAAACTGCGCCTATATCAGCCTAATTTGAGGAGGAATTTAAACTCGGTTTTGATGCCACTTTTAAATACAGTGCCCTAGTTGATGCACAAAGTGTAAAGTCCACGTACAATCACCTATTAAGCGCTAATTTCACTGATTTAATTTAAACAACAACAACCGGAGTGGCTCCGTGTGTCCTGGCAGGCATTTCGGCAGTTTAAGAAACTGGGCAGAAGTCCAAGAGGAAAAACGGCACCAAATTCAAATTCAAAACAGTCAAGACAAAGGGAGGCAAGGCTGTGAGGTGCAGTTCGCTTGACGAGAGATTACCTTTAGGTCAGGAAGCCTCAGAATCGTTGGTGGGGGAGCTCCAGGGCAGAGGTGCGCCCTCCTGTAGCCGAAGTTTTAGGTCAGGGAGCCTCAGAATCGTTGGTGGGGGAGCTCCAGGGCAGAGGTGTGCCCTCCTGTAGCCGAGGCTTTAGGGCAGGGAGCCTCAGAATCATTGGTGGGGGAACTCCAGGGCAGAGGTGCACCCTCCTGTAGCCGAGGCTTTAGGTCAGGGAGCCTCAGAATGGTTAGTGGGGGGAGCTCCAGGGCAGAGGTGCGCCTCCTGTAGCCGAGGCTTCAGGTCAGGAGCCTCAGAATCGTTGGTGGGGAGCTCCAGGGCAGAGGTGCACCCTCCTGTAGCCGAGGCTTTAGGTCAGGAGCCTCAGAATCATTAGTGGGGAGCTCCAGGACAGAGGTGTGCCTCCTGTAGCGAGGCTTTAGGTCAGGAAGCCTCAGAATCGTTGGTGGGGAGCTCCAGGGCAGAGGTGTGCCTCCCTGTAGCAGAGGCTTTAGGTCAGGAAGCCTCAGAATCGTTGGTGGGGAGCTCCAGGGCAGAGGTGTGCCCTCCTGTAGCAGAGGCTTTAGGTCAGGAAGCCTCAGAATCGTTGGTGGGGAGCTCCAGGGCAGAGGTGCGCCCTCCTGTAGCCAAGGCTTTGGGTCAGGGAGCCTCAAAATCGTTGGTGGAAGAGCTTCAGGGCAGAGGTGCCCGCCTGTAGCCAAAAGCAAACGACCAAAATAGCCTCTTGTATGTTCCAGTCCTCATTGCCTAATTTTAAAAACATATACAAAATAATATACCCATAAGATCGGGTACAAATGTTCAAAACATATTTGTATACCTTACAAAAGATCAGTAATAAATGACAGTGTTTATCCCCTCTAGTGGTGATTTGGTGCTACTCCCAACCATGTATTGTTTCCAGATAGGTTTAACACATATCTTAATTCGTGTACCCATGGGAGTAACAAAAGTAAAAGAATATTGGTTCGGGTGGGGATTTGTAACTTTCATGTATAGGTTACTCATCATAACAGTGCAACATTAACTTATTTACATGGATTACAGAACAAGTCTGTAATGGCTCCCTAGGTAGAGGGAAGGATCTGTACTCCCTCCTGTGCAGGATGAATGTTATTTCCTGTGGGGAAGCTCACATGCGTCAACGTGGGCCCCAGCACCATGTACAAAATTAGTAACATGGAGCAGGCAAACAACACGTGCAGTTCTGGACTGCACCAAATAAATTGACGCTGTCCCGGTATCCACTGCACGTGACTATCGCCATGTTGACGTCTAGCTGAATGCATCTCCATTAGCTCACCATATGGGACCTAATAGTATTATTTAAAAATTAGTTTCAATAGGGGAGCTCGCAACAAATGAGGAATGGTAGCCGAGGCTATTTACAGAGATAGATATAAATGGGGGAATAAAGTATTCAGTTGTTTCACCATAATTTTCCCAGACTCTGTTTACATTAAACAATAAAAGAAATCAGATTACTATGCATAGATTGCTTGAGTCTGTACTTCAGCCCCCATTTCCCTTGATTAATATCTCGGACTAGCATTCTAAATTACAAAGATTCAGCCCTTATGACATCGTACCACCTCGGCTAGTTTTTTAGATGGCTCAAACAGCCACTCTAAAAGTAAGTGCAAGCCCAGACTCTCGTCATGGGCTGGAAAGATTACCAGAGCCCCTTTCTCAGACAGTCAATCTGGGGCAGTCCTCTGGAACTGGAGTAAAAGTTTTTTAACATCTTATAATGTGGAGTAGCCTTGTCTCTTTCTGGTTTGCATGTTCTGCATCTTCTCCCACATGATTCCTAACTTGAGTGCTTCTAGGTCCCGAGTTTCCGACGTTATCCACTGGGGTACCATGATGTTCTTGGTCAGGAGAGCTTTGCTGGCTTCCTCTGGAGTTTCAAATGTTTGTGGGCCTTCAGGAAACATTATTATAAGCTTTGCAGGATATGGTGTAACGAACTTCAACTGCTGCTGTTTCAGGGTGCGAAGTATCGGGACATAGGCCCTTCTCTTTGCTGCTATTTGTGGGGAGTAGTCATTACCGAAATAAAGACGTCTGCCCTTGTATTGAATGTCCCCCATGCGCCATGCTCTTGACAACTGCTGTTTTACTGCATAGTTTAATAGCTTGAGCACTACAGAACGCGGCCTCTGATCAGTATGTTGAGGTTTTGGGGTGAGGGCTCTGTGAGCTCGTTCTATGTCTAGTTTGGTGGCTGGATCAAGTTGTAGTACCTCCCGTAATAAAGTATCCACAAATTTAAGCATATCATGTCCTTCTTCCTCCTCTGGTACTCCATGAATGCGGACATTATTTCTCCTTGATCTATTCTCAAGGTCTTCACATGTGTCTGTTAATAGCTTTTGTTCATTTATTAAACGCACCACAACTTTCTCCAGGCTATCAGTTCTTGTATCAATTTCTGCGTGAGCCAACTCCAATTTAGATACCTCCTGATCTATTTTAGCCAGTTCTGTGGATAGATCAGTGCAAAAGGAGCGAACTTCATCTCTGAATCCTTTGAGTTCTGCCAGGATTGCATCACTGCTGGGTTGTCCTTTAGGAGATGGTGGGGGCTCTGCCATGTCTGGTAGGTTGGAATCACCAGTCTGAGAGTCTTTCACTTGTCTGGTCTGCTGTGCAGCTTAAGCAGTTGATTTCTTCTCTTTTTAGGCTCCCATTCAGTTCTGTAACTCCTCTAGCCTCTTGTATAAAAAATAAAAAAAAAAGATTTTTCTGGTTTTGATTTGTTTTGTACTGATTCCAGGAGTTTTTTTGTCAGGTCGCTGCAGCTTGATCTTTCAGTGCTGCATTCCAGCCGACAGCCAACCGGAAGTCTAAATAGGTTAAGGATGGACTTGGAAAAAATAGTGAAATGGTCTAATGATAATGGTATGCAGTTCAGTGTGGAAAAATGCAGTTATGCATTTGGGGGAAAATAAGCAGCATTACTGTATAGGGGACACTGAACTTAGAAACATAACAGTCGAAAAGGAGTTTGGCATATATGTGGATCAAAATTTGGATTTCAGAGAGCATTGTACAAAAGTGATTCAGAAAACAAATATGAGAAGAACCATAAAACGAACCCTTGTCAATTGTTCGGCTGCCTACACAATGCCTTTGTATCGGTCGTTCATATGACCACACTTGGACTATGGCTCCCCATTGTGGAACCCTCATTTGAGGGGAGAGGTAGAGAGAGTTGAGAGGGTGCAGCGCATGGTGACCAAAATGACTGGGGGATTTAAGAACATGCAGTATGACGACAGGAGAAAAAAAACTGGGTCTGTACAGCCTGGAGCAGAGAAGGATCATGTATAAAATTGTAAATGTCAGAGAACTGATCGAGGAACTAGGCAGAGATTCACACTAAACCGTCTGGACTAAGGGGATGCAAGAAGCAAACTGGATTAGAAAAAGTAGTAAAAACGGGAGATCATTTCTTCACGCACAGAACTGCATGCAGGTGGAACAAATTGCCATTTGATACAGTAAAGTGTAAAACACAGACATGTTTAAAAAGACTGGATATGTTGATGTTGGATGAAGGCGATACTTGACCCACTAATGCAGGTGGATGGTACTAATGGGCATTTAGCCTTCTTTTGTCAATTCCCCAGTATGATAACTGTTCTGTCTTACTTTGAGAGTGAGCTCTTCAGCAGGCTACACCATTAAGACCGAGTCCCAAGCAGTCAAAGGATAAACCCAGGTCAGATGGGCGGTGGTGAAGGAAATCAGCAGACGCTCAAGAGAACAGACCCTGGTGGACACCCAGGCCAAAGTCAGTCCTCCTCTAGAGGCAATGTCCAAACTATAATGCTTAACAAAAGTGTGGACAGAACTCCAGTAGCAGCTGCACAGATGTCCGCTACCTACATATTCCTCAGTGATGAAAAAGAGGCAGCAACACCCCTGGCAGAGTGACCTTTAACTGAACCCGATAAAGGCTTGTTGTACTTACGGTAACAATATACAGTGCAGTTAACTAACCACTTTGACAAAGTCTGTTTAGTAACTGGGGCCCCTTCAGTGCTTGAGGTGAAAGAAACAAACAATTGGTCAAACATTCTGACTGGATAGGTGCAGTCCAAATAATAACGAAGCACTCTATGGACATCCAGAGTGTAAAGCGGAGCCTCCCCTCGATTATAGTATTCTGGATAATAAACAGGCAAATGGGTGTCCTGATTAAATGTAAACTCAGACTCCACTTTCAGCAGAAATTGAGGATTAGTCTGCAAAGACACCCTGTCCTTGTGGAAAACTAAATAAGGCTCTTTACACATCAGGGCCTGAAGCTCGGAAATCCTTCGAGCAGAAGTAATGGCAACTAAAAATAACGCTTTCCAGACAGAAAGTGCAATTCGCAACCTGCGGCCGATTCAAAGGGAGGCAAGGTAAGTTTCTCCAACAAAAACAGAAAGTCCTATGGAGGGATAGGATCCCGGATAGGAGGTTTCAGGTGTAGAATGCCCCACAAAAAGGTGCGGAACAGATCCAGTTCCATATGAGCACAATAGGCAGAAATGGCAGACAGATGCACCTTCATGGAGGAGTAACTAAGCCCTAAATCTGACAGAGCAATACTCCAGGATACTCCGGAGTTCACCGGACAGGTGAAAGGATCAAGGTTATGGGCAGAGGCCCACGGGATGAACCGTTTCCACTTCAAGGCGTCAGTGCCACTGGTAGAAGGCTTCCTAGCTGCCACTAAGATGTCAACCACCCTGGAGGAACTCTGAAACAGACCCTGGCTAGGAATGTAGGAGTCATACATGCAGGTGCAGCAACCCGAGGTCCGGGTGCACCAAGGTGCCTTGCTCCTGGGACAGCAAGCATGAGACCTGGGGCAGAGGAATTGGGGCTCCACTGCCAGCTGCTGCAGCAGAGGGAACCAAATCTGCCAAGGCCATAAGGGAGCAATCGAGGATCATGTCTGCCCATTTTGATTGCAGCGTGAGCAGGACTCTGCAGCAGTGGAAAGGGGGGGAAGGCATAAAGAAACCTCCCTGTCCGGCAGAGGGACAACACGTCTCACCAGAAAACAACAGGCCCTGGATTTAGCAAGCAGAAACTGGGCAGTTTGGTGTTGAGCGGGGATGCAAAGAGGTCTAGCTCGGGATGCCCCCACCTTTTGAAGAGGTCTTCTGCTACAAAGCGTAGAAGTTCCCATTCGTGGGCCTTGGACCGAGACCTGCTTAGGCTGTCAGCCACGGTGTTTTGGACGCCTGGAACATGAACTGCAGTGAGTTCTAGACTGTGTTCTACTACTCAGAACCAGACTCTCATGGCCTCCCTACATAGGGGACTAAAGGAGCTTAATATGTATACCCTTGAGGAAAGAAGGGAGAGGGGGGACATGATAGAAACTTTCAAGTACCTCAAGGGAATCAACAAAGTCCAAGAGGGTAGCATCTTTCAGAAAAAGAGACTTGCAAGAACAAGGGGACACAATTTAAAGATAGAAGGAGGGCGGTTCAGGGGCAATGTGAGGAGTATTATTTCACAGAGAGGGTAGTGGATGCATGGAACAGCCTTCCTGAGGAAGTTGTGGGGTCTAAAACTGTGGGAGAATTCAAGAATGCATGGGACAGACATAAGGCAATTCTTGTGGGGGGCAGGAAGATATAGGCTGTTAGTTAACTAGGATCTGAGGCCTATCCTGTAGGTAGGGAAATGGGCAGACTAGATGGGCCTAGCGGTCCTTATCTGCCGTCAAAGTCTATGTTTCTATGTACAAATGAGTCCCTCCCTGCTTGTTGATATAGAACATCATGGACATATTGTCCATCTCGATCAGCAGGGAACCCTGGAGAAGATCCAGCTGGAATGCCTGCAGAGCGTAGAGGATCACCCTCATCGCCAACATGTTGATGTGGAGATTCTGTTACATAGGAGACCAGGTCCCATGTGTTTGTCAGTCTTTGAAATTAGTTCCCCATCCCTGACCGAAGCATCTGTCATCAGGATCTGCTGAGGGCATCTCTCGAAAGGAGCCCCTTTTTCCAAATTAGAAGGATTTAGCCACCATTCCAGGGTCTGGCACACTGCCCTGGAGACCTTCACAGGCTGCTTTAAGTCGTCTGTGCACTGCTGCCATTGAACACTGAGAGTCCACTGGGGAATTCTCATATGAAACCATGCCAGGGGAATGGTCGCAATGGCAGCTGCCATGTGACTGAGAAGCTTGAGGAAAGCTCTGGCTGGAACCTGGCAAGATAAGAAATCCCCCAAGCTTGATCCTGAAGGCAATCTGCTCTGTTAGAAGGAAGGCTTCCCCTTGGATGGTGTCCAAGACTGCCCCTATATACTGCAGCCTTTGGCTGGGCCATGAAGATTTTGGGAGATTCAGAGTGATCCCCAGGTGTTGGAATAACGTAATGGTGTCTTCCATGGTCTTCAGTAGCTGGTCCCTTGTGGGAGCTGCCAGGAGCCAGTCATCTAGGTAAGGGAAGACATAATGACCCAGTCTCCTGAGGGCCACACCCACCACTGCCAGGCACTTGCTGAAGACGTGGGGAGCCGAGGACAGGCCAAAGGGCAGAGCTCAGAACAGATAGTGACTTCCTTGGAAACTGAAGCTTAAGAACCTTCTGTGGGATGGCAGGACCTTGATGTGAAAATACACTTCCTGCATGTCCAGCATGCAATGCCAGTCCCCCTGATGGAGCATGTGGAGCAGGCCCAGAAGAGTCACCATTCTGAATCTTTGGTACTCCATGTAGTTGTTCAGGAGGCTGAGATCCAGTGTGGGACGAAGATCTCACGTCTGCTTGGGAACCAAGGAAAAATGGGAGTAAAAGCTGTTGCCCCTTTGGTTCAGAGGAATGGGCTCTATGGACCATTTGGACAGAAGCACCTGAATCTCTGCCTGGATCAGAGGCGGCATGGGATGGGGAGTAATGGGAAGGTACAGAAGGGCTGTCCAGAGGCAGTTCCAAAAATTCTAGGCGTGTCCTCTCTCTATCAGTTGTAGGACCCACAGATCTGATGTAATCTTGGTCCAACCCTCGAGGCACAGGGAGAACTGAACCCCACCGCATCCCCAGAGCTCCGCTGGAGGAGGGGTTGGGCAAGGAATCAGGCGGAGGCACCCGGGGGGGTGGGCAAGGAGACCTGAGAAGCCTTGGTGGTTCTAAGGCTCAAGGTTCCAGAAGGCTGGGAGGAGGCCTTACGTTTAAAAGCCCCTCTGGGCTACTGCCCTTTGGACTGTTGACCCGCTGGACGATGAAAAGGCCAGTATCTGGAGGGAGTCAGTTCTGATTTGTACATCCTATGGATCGACTGGACAGACTTTCCAGAATTCTGGAGGCCCATAATAATCTCTCTAGCGTCTTCCCCAAAAAGAACCAGGCCCTGGAAAGGAGCATTTAAGATGGCCTCCTGAAGGTCCTGGTGAAAGCCAGAGACTCTGAGCCAAGAGAACCTATGAAGACAAATGCCATTGGCAGCCACCCTGGGGGCAGTGTCTGCTGAATCATAGGATGTGAAGAACATGCTACACCTCGTCCACACCTAACTGGAGGATCTCAGCAATTCAGATTTCTGAGGGGAGTCTGGTTGAGCCTATGCCAGTTCTACAGCCTTTTTCCACAAGGAGTTCTGGTACTGGACCATATGTGCCAAAAAGTTAAGAGAGCGGATGGTACAGGTGGCCGAAGAATAGATCTTGTGGACAAACTGGTCGATCCTCTTAGACTCCTTATCTGGAGGCTGAGAGCTAAGATGTCTAAGGCTGTTTGGTCCTACCATGAGCTGCAGTCAACACCAAAGAACAGGCCCTGGGTTGCTCCTCCAAGTAAGGCTCATTCCTGGGGGTTCTATAGAGCCTGTCAGCCTTCTTAGGGAACGCCAAAGCAGACGAGGGGCATCTCCAAGTGGGATTAGTGACGTCCCGTAAAGGGGCCACCAACAGAGGCACAACCAGGGGTTTAGGATCATTCAGCCCCAGCAACTGAGCAAAGTGGCATCTCTCTGGATCCACGTCCTTGGTGTCCCACCTTCTGAGGAATGGGAAGTGTCGCATTACATCCACAAATGTGGGATCATCTTCGAAGAATCCTTATCGGTATCCAGATGTGGAGGAGGGGAGAAATCCCCTCCAGACAACCTGGATGAGGAGGAAGAGCTCCGATTGGAATCCTCTGATGAGAGGGAGTGAGTATAGGAACACCAGGACTGGCATCAGTGGGAGCAGTGCCTGGAGGAGGATCTGGAAGAAGAATGGCACCTTTGTCCATGCTGCCTGGGGGACCCCTTTTCTGAGCGATCAGGAAGAGGGGTGGCCTTTCTTGGTGGTGGTGAGGGCTTACTGGGTGGGGGAGGGAGTAGGCTGCTTAGGTGGGGCCAAAGGCTGGACCCCCGAAGGAGCAGGATCTGGCACCTTGGGGGCAGGTGATCCCCTTGGCAGAAGGTCCCCTTTAATAGAGTTCCACCAGGAGTTGAATAGGGCCCCGCATCTGTGAGAAACATAAGAGGGGGTGGGAGGCCCATGCATCAGGGAGGGATGTTAGAGGGCCGAGGTTGGACCTGTCGGAGCGGGCAACCCTGTTGACAGGTCTGGAAGTGCAGGGTTAGCTGGCTGCAGTCCTGCGGGCGTCAGGTTATCTGGCATCAGATTATCTGGCATCAGGTTAGGGGGCGCCAGATTAGCTGGCGTTGGGTCCTCAGGCATTGGCTCAGGGGAAGCCGGAGGGGCCGGCGACATATGATGTTTGGGCGACAGGAGAGGGGGTGTCACCTGGTTCAACCCCAGAGAAGCTGGGTTGAAGAGACTGGCATCTGCCAATGGTGGTCTGGGGTACTGGCCGCCATGGGCTGCTGAGGGGAGCAAACTCCCATTTAGAGCTCCTGCTCCTGGCATTGCTTATTGTCGCCAGACCCTGACACCCAGTCTGACAACACAGACATCCCAGCCGGGTAGACGAGTACCAGCTGATCTGCTTGGCTTAGGCCCAGAGGTGTGTTTAAAGGGCCTAAGACTCAGGGGGAGAGAGGGCAGATGAAAACCTATGCCCCGAAGACACCCCCCACCGGACATCAGGACTAAGGCAAGAGGCTTCACCAACGGAAGCCCGGAAGGAGTGAGCATTGCTGGGGGGGGGGAGGGGAGCAGAGTCCGATCTCCCATGGGAGAGGAGGAATGCAAAGAGGCTGCCTACTTATGCGGGGACCTGGAGCGGGAGTCCGACAGGGGCCTATCCTTGTCCTGGTCCCGGTGATGATGTTTCCCACAGGTTTTCTTCTCCTTGTGGGTCGAAGAAGAGGAGGAGGTCTATGGAGCTAAAGAAGGTGAAGAACTTTGTCTGGAAGGGGTCTTCTGCATGGCGGCCAATTGCTTTTCCAGCAAGAAGAACTTCAAGGTCTTCAGGTGGCAGATCGTAGTCCTACGGTTGAAGCTTTGACAATGCTGGCATGCCTCAGAATTGCAGTCGGGGCCTAGGCAGATGAGGCATACCAAAAGGTCATCCTTCAATGGTATTTGCTTGCCGCAGGCCCACTTGGATTTCCACCGCTCAGATGACGAGGTCGGAGAAGACATACAGAGAATAATTGGAAAAGGAACACTGTTTTTAAGTAAAATAATAAAGCATAAATAAACATGAAAATGGCAACCAGGCACTGCGAGCAGGCGTCCGTGGGCAGAATGTGCGGGTTAATGGCGGGAACAGAACCAGGGTGGGCTGGAGGACCACCTCTTTATACCACTGGCCAATGTCGGGGCGGTCCCCACTGGAGGCTGCTAGCTAGAAGTTTTCCATGGGTCCTGGCACCTTACTCCTAATCATGCAGCCTGCTGCAAAAGCTCACCCTCGAGAAGGGCACGAGTCATTTCACCGTTGACAAAAACAACACAGCTGTAAACACCGCAGCAACAACAGCACCAACCACAAACAGAGTTGGTCATAATGATGACTGCTCACAAATAGCTCACTCATTAAAAATAAAAATAATAATAATAATAATACTTTATTTCTATGGTGCCTTTCAAAAACCAAGGCGCCGTACAAAAATATTTTTAAAAACATATCAAACAGTTCAATTCTTAAAATATATAAAACAGCAGACATATTATGAACAAATAAAATCATTCACCAAATGCTTTAATCTTAAATATGTTTTTAGGGCCTTTTTAAATCCCTCCACGGTCGTGCACTCCCGTAACTGACAGGGTAGAGACTTCCAGAGGGTAGGGGCCACATACATAAATGTATGGGCCCCAGAAGATTTCAAACACACCCTCAGGATCTCTAGCAACCCCTCGTCAGCTGGGCGGGCGATCGCCCAGAGCAGCTTGAGGAACCAGGAGCTTTCAGGAGTCGGACCAAGTCCTGTAGAGGCTTTGAAGTCAAAAGAGTATGGGAGTACATGTTTTGTGCAAGGGACCTTGCTCCCACCCCACCCCAGAACTTAAATAATTAACTCCGAGGGGCGGGGGAGACTTTGGGGACAGAGGAGAAACTCAGGAGGGTTGGAAGTTTGTTTTAACAAAAAATTGCCAGCAAAAGGAGTAGCAGGGGAGACCTGGAGGGGAACTGAATTATGGTCCCAGGTCTCCCGATTATGTTGTGTGCCAATGCCCTAGTCACTCCATCACGGGAGCAGCTCAACTAGGCACCCAGCACATGGCAACTTGTTTACTCCCCATAACAGCGTACAGCAAAAGAGGTAGCAGTATTTCCTTACCACTGTTCTACCCCTGTCACTGTACATACAGGTGCGGTCTCTACAGTGCGGTTAATACTGCACTGTCTTACATGCGCAGTACTGACCTGGTACACCCTCAAAGTAAGATCTCCAAATCCCGTTCCCATCATCGCAGCAGCATTTCTGGCATTACCAAAGGATTTAACTCTAAAAATTTCTTAAAATCAAACACCCTGAACAGTGAAATACATTAAGTGCCACCACGTGGAAGCCAGCTGTAAACAAACAGAAGACACGCGGCACTGCCACCGGCCTCAAAGAAACAAACGTACACACACGCACAAAAAAAAAAGCTCCCAAAAAGGTCATTACTGTGATTAGACTTATAATCGCAATAATGACCTCAGAGCCTGTCATTTCCTGTTGATTAACAACCAGCTGGGTGGGGGTGGCCCTTGGCTGTGCCTCGGGCCACCCATCCCGCAAACCAGTTGTTAATCTCCAGGAAATAACCGGCTCTTCAGTCATCAGATTCCAGGGGTTGATATCTGCTGCCTGCAGCTAGTGCAGACGCTGCAGCCCGGTTGTTGACGGGACTCCTCAGACTTCCCATATCACACCGGTGCTGCCACGAACTGCACTGGCTGCCAGTTCAGTGGCAGATCACCTACAAAAGTCGGATTACTGATTTATAAAGCCCTACATGGACTTGGCCTGGATTACCTGAAAGAGCTTCTGTCCCCTTGCTGCCTGACGTCGTTCGCTTGCTATTGAGGGTTGCTGGAGATTCCTAGGGTATCTTTTGAGCCACAGACAAGCCATCTGCTCTTTTAACCTTAATTAATTTAATGTAACTCATATAATTTAACCAACGGATAAACAACAGAAAAAAAAGATTCTTGTCAATCACTCAGCTGCAGGTCTCCTTAAATCTGCTCACTTTTACACAAAGCGGGGAAAGTGCCTTTACAATCACTAAAGCCCACAGGAAAAGCCCTCTGTTAAAGCTTGCTTTGCAAAATTCGGAAAAGAGCCTGCAAAACACTTAATCCGATTCAGCTGATCTTTTGTTAGCTTCTGTACATTTACTTGATTGGCTGACAAAGTTAGAGTGATACTGACTCCTCCTGCACCTACCATTCCGTATTTAACTTCCCTCATTTCTCCGAAGGTCGTGAGGGCCTCAGAGCCTGCCCTCCCCAATGGCAAGTCGGACCACGGATTCCTCGACCCCCCCCCTCGGTGCACAGGTATGACACGCCAGCTATTGGTCCTAGGAAATCCGCACAGGCCTGCAGTGATCAGTTTGGAGAACAGAGAGTCCCTGCCAGCGCTATGCGCTGGCTGCCCCACCACCCCTGCCACCACCCTTGGTGAACTCCGTCTTATATAGGTTGGGTCACGTGCTCACAGGCCTATCAGCCCACTTTCCCACAAGCAGCTTATCTGCTCTCTCCACTAGTGGCCACCTGCTGACTCAAACTGTGATAGTGTGACTAAAATCATCCACACCTCCCCCTAACTAGAATTTTGACAAAATGCCCAGTCTTCTCCCCTGACTAAGTTAGTATTCAACACTGACCTAACTCTCGGCAACAACAGGATTCTGATCTGTAGCCGTGAGTACTGTGAGCTCCTTGCTTTGACTGGATAAGCGTATCATAGACACCAGGCCCACCTGAGGTATCATTAACTAGCTCTCTCAGTAGGGCTTTAATAGCCCTTGTGCCACAGATAGTGTGTTTCTAGGGCTATTGCTACTGCAACCTCCCCGAGCCTACCTGATAACTGTCCTTGACAATGTCCTGTACTGGTGCTCTGGGGGGTTAGCTGTCACAAGGACGCGCAGCTTGCTTAGTACTCAAGCTGCCTGGATACATCCCTGGCGACCTTGGCTGCAGTGCTGTTCTCTGGAATTCCCTAAATTCTGCTGCCACGCTCATTCTCTGGGCTTTCTCATCTGTCGCCATGAACCTCCCTGGACTGACTGGGGTAATGACCAATAATCCAGCACCTCAGGCCACCGTGACCTACCATAATCCCCCCACTGCCTGGCTGTCTGTCAAAGGCTTAAAAATGACTCATCTTAACGTTTGCAGTATCCTGCACAACCTAGCAGAACTAACGGCATGGGTTGTCCACTACAACCCAGATATCCTGGGATCTCGGAAACCGGGCTGAAGCCTCGCATCCCCGAGTCCTTGTGTGCTTTACCAGGCTACAACCTCATCAGACAGGACAGGGCTGGGAAGACACGTGGGGGCAGAGTGCCACTCTACTTTAAGGTGCACCTAAATGTGTATGCTGTTGGTCATACACCCCCTTCATCCCCAGCCTGTGAGTTTCTGCATGCACTCCTCCTGCTAGGGAATGCGAAAAAGGTACACCTGGTCTGTGCCTACAATCCCCGAAGGAAGAAGTGAAAGGGCTCCTCGCTACTCGACTGCCTTGTGACAAGATGGGCTCAAATGAGGTTCTAGTCCTGGGGACCTTAACCTAGACTGGTTGGGACCCAACACTAAGCATTCTGAGCCCCTCTTATCTGGGCTTGTTCTCAGTCAGCTTATTAAGGTACCCACAAGGCTCTCCTCCTGGGGAGATAGGGATCTCTCATAGACTGGATACTGAGCAATAGGCTGGATAGAATAGTCTCCATGGAACTCTCCCCAATGTCATCTCTGATCACTCTCCAACCTACTGCATATGGGGCATCTCCTCGCCCAAAATCCCTAGTAAAGTGATCCAGATGAGGGACTATTCAAAACTTATACTAAATGACCATCTTGAGGACCTATGACAAGCTGACTGGTCAGGGTTGCCACCACCACAAATGACCCCTAGAAGCCCTTGACCATTTCTTTGCGGTGTTTGTCCCCTTGCAAAACAAACATGCCCCCTCACAAAAGGAGGGTGAGGGGTACCGTCACAAAGTGGCTCCACAGTGGTCTATTCTCCCTCATGAAGCATAGGGACAAATGGTGGGAGAAATACAAGATCTTCCGTAACAATAATGACCTTCATGAATATCGTCAATTCCGAAACTCATGTAAAAGAGCCATCTGCACCGCCAAGAGTGAGTAATGTCAAATCTGCCCTGCTATCCACAGCCAGAAATCCAAGGAGTTTCTGGCAAAACATCAACAACTTGGTGGGAGGGTCAGCTAGGGTTCAGGTCACTGACATGTATATTAGCAGGGTCAGCTGCAACAACCCATGTACCATCGCAAATGCTTTCAACTCCATGTTCTCTGATCTGCCTGCCCCCCCTCCATCCCAGGCTCCTGCCCCCTTATCTGTGAGTGGGAATACCCCCCGACCTCCCTTATACCTAAAACGGGTCTCTGTCATGGAGACCCAGAAGCCCCTTGCTGGACTCACCCACTACACAGGGGCGGGGCACGACATCCTTGAACCCAAATTGCTCAGCCTGGGAGCTCCCGTACTAACCTGGCCTATCACATACATTTTAACACCTCTCTAACCTCAGGGATCATCCCTGATACATGGAAAGTGGCCAAGGTTGTCTCTGTCTTCAAACAAGGCGACCCTAAAGACATCAAGAATTACCGCCCCATCGCTATCCTGTCTGCAACCTGCAAACTTCTTGAAAAGGTTGTTGAAATGCAGCTCTCCACTACCTTCACAGTTACAGACTTCTGTCCCTGCTCAACCTGGCTTCAGAAAAGGGCATAGTACATCCACTGCCCTTGCTGTTGTCACCTCTGAGATCAGGACCGCTGCAGATCAAGGCAAATTGAGCGGAGCCATATTCGTGGACCTGTCAAAGGCGTTCAACCAGTTGACCACTCCTCCTCTGCTCCACTCTTCGCTATCTCGGATTCTCACCCCCTGCACATGCCTGGTTCTCCAACTACCTCATGGGCAGGCAGCAATTCACCACCTTCAACCGTGCTTTCTCTGACCCCTTCCCTGTCAACTGCGGGGTCCCCCAGGGCTCCGTCCTCAGACCCATTCTGTTTTCCCTATTCATTAATGAACTGCCCGCCGCTGCTACCCACAGAAGCACCACCCTCTACGTAGATGATCTTGTAGTCCTGGCCAGCTCCCAGGACATCTCCATCATTAACTCCAGGCTAAATTCTGACTTCACACATATCCAAAACTGGCTAGTGGGCCAGAAGCTGACCATCAACCTGGATAAGACCCAGGCCATGCTATCTGGCTCCTTGGCCAAGACTAAAACCTGCTCTGCTCCCTTAAATATCTATGGAGCTGATGGTACCCTCCTGCAGGCCATGGATTCAGTCAAGTATCTGGGAGTAACCCTCGACCCGAAGCGGGACCTCACCCTGCACATTTGGAACATATGCAAGACAGCAAACTGCAAGCTTGGACTTGCCTACAGAGCAAAAAGTTGCCTCACCCCAGCTGCACAGGTTGCCCTAGCCGGGGGGTTCTCCTGCCCACGCTCTGCTATGGGCTCATATCCTTTGCCCCAGTCCCGAAATCAAGTCTTATGAAGTGGGACACTGCATACAACAATATATGCCGCTTTGCGCTTTCAGCACCTCGCCTCACGCATCGCTGTGATCTATATTCACGACTGGAGTGGCTCCCCCCTGAAAAGCACCGCGCTTTTGTACTCTGCAATGTCATCTACACAGTAAGAATGGCTACCCCTTTCTGCACTTGCCCTTCTCCTCAAACATGGAACCCCTGCCTACCACTTAAGATCTAGTGCCACGCAGGACTGCCTGGTTCCCAGGACCTGTAACCTTGATGGGGACCGAGCCTTCTCCGTCCATGTGCCCAGGATGTGGAACTCCTTCCTGCATCAACTCATTCTTCCCTCCCATCCCTGCTTTAAAACCTCCTATGGAACTTCCTTAAATCGGCCTCCCCTGTCTATGTGTCATAGAGACCCCAGCAGAGGCACTCTCTTCCAAACTGACTCTAGGGTGACTCTCCTGCAAGCCTGGCGCCCAGAACTTGGCACCACAATATTGCTGAAAGTTGCCCTGGGCACTTATCCCTGCTTACCTGTTCCTGAATGGGGTCCCCAGTGGATTACCACATATCGTTACTTTTGCTGACATTGTCTGTATTTGTTGTTTGCTATACCTGGCAATATGTTATGCATCTTGTTGCTATCTTCCGAGCAACCTGTTGTGCCTGTAATCCCACATACTTTTTATCTACCTATCCACTTGCTATGCTGGATGATCCTGCATGTTACCTTGACTATGCTTGATGCTTTCTATGTACCTTGTATCCTCCCGGGTCGCACCTGAAAATAGGCACTTGGATGTCTAGTGTGCTTACCTGATTAACAAAAGCAAATAAATAAATCTTTAAAATCTTCAGGGGCCCATGCATTTATGTATGCAACCCCAGTCCTTTGTAATTTTCTACCTCGTCAGCTTCAGGAGTGCGCGACCGTGGCGGGTGGGGTGGGGTTTGGTTTAAACAGGCACATAAGACCTATTTATGGAGCAGGGCATATTGTGATTAGTAAGGCTGTTTTCAGGATTTTATTGTATATTTATATATTGTTGTTTTTATCTTTTGTTTTAAGTCTTTGTTATGCGCCTTGATACTGAAAGGCGCAAAATAAATAAAGATATTATTATTGCTTAAATATAAACTTGTGTAGGACCCTGCGTTAATGCAATTCAAATGTGTAAAGGAGAAAGGGTACATACCACCCTTATAATCAATTCAAAACTGAAATACTTGTCAAAAACACTTACATTGCCACCTATCACCCAACATTATGCTCTACTGCTTCATCAGAACATGTAGTCTAAATCCATTACAAGTTCAAACAAAGGTTCAATATGCCATTTTCCTGCCATGGCTCGTCCTTAATCAGGGCTAGCATTTACCTCCTAATCAAATTCAATTACTCTTACATGTATATTTCTTGTCTCTGCTCCTTTCTATAGACCAAACTCTTGGGGAGGTTTACAGGAGAACACACAGGTTTTCCTCGGGCACAGGGATCTGGAGAGGTGGAGGAAGTACCGTCATCAGTGTCACCAACACTGGATGTAGTACAGACCGCACTGCCAATCACCTGCTCCACCCCCTGGGAGGCCCACTTATTTAACACAGCCATCATACTGACCATATGCAGGGCCCTTTAGATGTCCAAAATCATGTCCATTGTCAAACTGGACAAGAAAAGGGGAGGTTCTCACACAGGGGTGTGGCACCGGACAAAGGCTCAGCACCCACAAGGGTCTACATGGGGATTTGCATAGAAATTTGGAAAGATGCAATGGGAGGACAGGACACCATTAACAAGGTGGCCTTCTTTATGCATAATGAGAAGACACCATTTAATGTGCTACTAGTATAGTTACATTTCACTGTACATTGGAAGTGTTCGTCTTGGACAAAAACATTTGGGACCCATTATTTACGAGCTGGGTCAGCCACACGCATTGTAGCACAAGGTTGCTCAGGTAGCCACATTCAAGTGCTAGATAGGTGGAAATCACGGGCATGCAAATGAGATGTCCACCTGAATTTACTTTAACTGTACCTTGTTTTTGTTTCTTCTTGAGTAGGTCCCAAGGCATTAGCAGTAAGTGTATAGAAAAGCAGCACTCCTGTTCTGGGCTGCAGAGTGGAAGAACAGGCACTGCTTATAGACCCCAGCTGAATTTACAGAACAGGGCAGTTGATGTTAAATGGCTGGAGAAGCCAGGAATGTGTAGGAGCATACTGCCCTGCCTTGGTGGCAGTAATTAGTACACAAGGGCACCAGACATTCTCATGGTCCACCGTGGGGATAGCAACCTGGGGCTGTCAAAGTCACTCTACCTACACACAGGGTATGAAGGAGGAACTGCTGTCCATCCATGAGCATGGGCCAAGAAAGATTTCTTTGTTTCCATATGATTCAATATTTCACACAGCAACACAACTAGGATCACAGGGCCCTGGATAAAGCATGCAAGAGTATCAGACAAGATGGCATAATTTATGGAGACAATCTGGGGTGGTTGTACAATATGATGACCTTTTGACTGACTCCCCCAAAGCTCTATTCTCATGAAGGGGGACATGGAAGCAAACCTATTCGGTATGGCTATACAGATAACATTGGAAGAACACTTAGCATGATGTGCTTGGGAAGCATAAAAAAGTGGCTAGGATAGTGGAGGTTTAGGAGTCTATGGATTGTGCCAAACTCCCCCAGCAAGTGGAGAGTAAGTGTTTAGCAGGCAGGGGGAAACTGTTCCTGGTCTGGACAGGTCCGTACACAATCTGGGAAGGAAGAGAGAAATTAAAATCCTCATCCGGTGTAGTCCAGATGGGCCTAAGCATTTCCCTTTCCTGGTTTATCCCATTAGAGAAGTGAGCTTTTCCAGAAAGTGGCTGGGCAACTGTGTAGTAGACTTATTGCAGCAAACCCAGCACTGTACAGTAACTTTCCTATAAGAACTCCAGTACTGTACAGTAACCTTAGTCTCACAAACCCAGCACTGTACAGTAACTTTCCTATAACTAATCCAGTACTGTACAGTAACCTCATTATAACAAACCAAGCACTGTATAGTAACTTTCCTATAACTAATCCAGTACTGTACAGTAACCTTAGTCTCACAAACCCAGCACTGTACAGTAACTTTCCTATAACTAATCCAGTACTGTGCACTAACAGTCTCACAAACCCAGCACTGTACCGTAACCTCAGTATCACAAACCCAGCACTGTGCAGTAACTTTCCTGTAACTAATCCAGTACTGTACAGTAACCTTAGTCTCACAAACCCAGAACTGTACAGTAACCTCAGTCTCACAGACCCAGTACTGTACAGAAACCTCAGTATCACAAACCCAGTACTGTACAGCAACCTCATTATAACAAGCTCATTACTGTACAGTAACCTCACTGTAACAAACCCAGTACTGTGCAGTAACCTCACTATAACAAACCCAGTACTATACAGTAACCCCACTGTAACAAACCCAGTACTGTACAGTAACCTCACTAACCCAGCACTGTACAGTAACCTCATTATAACAAACCCAGCACTGTACAGTCATCTCACTAACAAACCCAGCATTGTACAGTAACTTTCCTATAACTAATCCAGTACTGTACAGTAACCTTAGTCTCATAAACCCAGCACTGTACATTAACCTCTGTCACAAACCCAGCACTGTACAGTAACCTCACTAACAAACCCAGCATTGTACAGTAACCTCATTATAACAAACCCAGTACTGTACAGTAACCTCACTGTAACAGAGCCTGTACTGTCCAGTAACCTCACTGTAACAGAGCCAGTACTGTTCAGTAACCTCATTATCACAAACCCTGTACCATACGGCAATCTCACCATAACAAACCCAGTACAGTAACCTCACTATAACAAACCCAGTACTGTCCAGTAACCTCAGTATCACAAACCCTATATCATACAGCAACCTCACTATAACAAACCCAGTACTGTACAGCAACCTCATTATTACAAACCCAGTACTGTCCAGTAACCTCACTATAAAACCCAGTACTGTACAGTAACCTCACTATAACAAACCGAGTACTTATCTTTACAGTAACCTTAGTCTCACAAACCCAGTACTGTACAGTAACCTCAGTATCACAAACCCAGCACTGTAAAGTAACCTCACTAACAAACCCAGTACTGTACTGAAACCTTAGTCTCACAGACCCAGAACTGTACAGTAACCTCAGTCTCACAGACCCAGTACTGTACAGTAACCTCAGTCTCACAGGCCCAGTACTGTACAGAAACCTCATTATAACAAGCCCATTACTGTACAGTAACCTCACTGTAACAAACCCAGTACTGTGCAGTAACCTCACTATAACAAACCCAGTACTGTACAGTAACCCCGCTGTAACAAACCCAGTACTGTGCAGTAACCTCACTATAACAAACCCAGTACTGTACAGTAACCCCGCTGTAACAAACCCAGTACTGTGCAGTAACCTCACTATAACAAACCCAGTACTGTACAGTAACCTCACTATAATAAACCCAGAACTGTGCAGTAACCTCACTATAACAAACCCAGTACTGTGCAGTAACCTCATTATAACAAACCCAGTACTGAACAGTAACCACATGCTCACAAACCCAGTACAGTAACCTCATTATAACAAACCCAGTACTGTACAATAACCTCACTATACCAAACCCTGTACCATACAGCAACCTAACTATAACAAACTCAGTACTGCACAGTAACTTCACTGTAACAAACCCAGTACTGTCCACTAACTTCACTATAACAAACCCAGTACTGCAACCTAATAACAAACCCAGTACTGTCCACTAACCTCACTATAACAAACCCAATACTGTACAGTAACCTCATTATAACACATTACTGTACAGTAACCTTGTTGTAACAACCACAGTATTGTACAGTAACCTCACTGTAACAAACCCAGTACTGTACAGAAACCTCACTGTAACACACCCAGTACTGTACAGAAACCTCAGCATCACAAACCCAGCACTGTACAGTAACATCAGTATCACAAACCCAGTACTGTACAGTAACCTCACTGTAACAAACCCAGTACTGTACAACAGCCTTAGTCTCATAAGCAGAGCACTGTACAGTAACCTCAGTATCACAAACTCAGCACTGTACAGTAACCTCAGAATCACAAACCCAGCACTGTACAGTAACCTCACTATAACAAACCCAGTACTGTACAGTAACCTCAGTCTCACAGACCCAGTACTGTACAGAAACCTCAGTATCGCAAACCCACTACTGTACAGCAACCTAACAAGCCCATTACTGTACAGTAACCTCACTGTAACAAACCCAGTACTGTACAGCAGCCTTTAGTTTCATAAACCCAGCACTGTACAGTAACCTCAGTATCACAAACCCAGTACTGTACAGCAACCTCATAACAAGCCCATTACTGTACAGTAACCTCACTGTAACAAACCCATTACTGTACAGTAACCTCACTGTAACAAACCCAGTACTGTACAGAAACCTCAGTACCACAAACCCAGCACTGTACAGTAACATCAGTATCACAAACCCAATACTGTACAGTAACCTCACTGTAACAAACCCAGTACTGTACAACAGCCTTCGTCTCGTAAACCCAGTTCTGTACAGCAACCACAGTATCACAAACCCAGCACAGTACAGTAACCTCACTAACAAACCCAGCACTGTACAGTGACATCAGTATCAGAAACCCAGTACTGTCCAGTAACCTCACTATAACAAACCCAGCACTATACAGTAACTTCACGAACAAACCCAGTACTGTACAGAAACCTTAGACTCACAAACCCAGAACTCTACAGTAACCTCAGTCTCACAGACCCAGTACTGTACAGAAACCTCAGTATCACAAACCCAGCACTGTACAGTAACCTCACTGTAACAAACCCAGTACTGTACAACAGCCTTAGTCTCATAAACCCAGCACTGTACAGTAACCTCGGTATCACAAACCCAGCACTGTACACTAACCTCAGAATCACAAACCCAGCACTGTACAGTAACCTCATTGTAACAAACCCAGCACTGTACAGTAACCTCAGTATCACAAACCCAGCACTGTACAGTAACCTCAGTATCACAAACCCAGTACTGTACAGTAACCCCACTGTAACACACCCAGTACTGTACAGTAACCTCACTAACCCAGCACTGTACAGTAACCTCATAACAAACCCAGCACTGTACAGTAACCTCAGGCTCACAAACCCTGCACCATACAGCAACCTAATAAACCCAGTACTGTCCAGTAACTTAACTATAACAAATCCAGTACTGTACAGTAACATCACTATAACAAACCCAGTACTGTGCAGTAACCTCATTATAACAAACCCAGTACTGTACAGTAACCTCACTATAATAAACCCAGTACTGTGCAGTAACCTCACTATAACAAACCCAGAACTGCACAGTAACCTCAGTCTCACAGACCCAATACTGTACAGAAACCTCAGTATCACAAACCCAGCACTGTACAGTAACATCAGTATCACAAACCAGTACTGTACAGTAACCTCACTGTAACAAACCCAGTACTGTACAGTAACCTCTACAAAATAAACCCAGTACTGTACAACAGCCTTAGTCTCATAAACCCAGCACTGTACAGTAACCTCAGTATCACAAACCCAGCACTGTACAGTAACCTCAGAATCACAAACCCAGCACTGTACAGTAACCTCACTATAACAAACCCAGTAATGTACAGTAACCTCACTATAATAAACCCAGTACTGTGCAGTAACCTCACTATAACAAACCCAGTACTGTGCAGTAACCCCACTGTAACAAACCCAGTACTGTACAGTAACCTCAGGCTCACAAACCCTGCACCATACAGCAACCTCATAACAAACCCAGTACTATACAGAAACTTCACTGTAACAAACCCTGTACTGTCCAGTAACCTCACTATAACAAATCCAGTACTGTTCAGTAACCTCAGTATCACAAACCATGTACCATACAGCAACCTCACTATAACAAACCCAGTACTATACAGCAACCTCATTATTACAAACCCAGTACTGTACAGCAACCTCATTATTACAAACCCAGTACTGTCCAGGAACCTCACTATAACAAACCCATCACTGTACAGTAACCTCATTATAACAAACCTAGTACTGTACAATAACCTCACTGTAACAGAGCCTGTACTGTCCAGTAACCTCACTATAACAAACCCAGCACTGTACAGTAACCTCAGTATCCACAAACCAGCACTGTACAGTAACTTTCCTATAACTAATCCAGTACTGTACAGTAACCTTAGTCTCACAAACCCAGCACTGCACAGTAACCTCAGTTTCACAAACCCAGCACTGTACAGTAACTTGATATCACAAACCAGCACTGTACAATAAACTCAGTATCACAAACCCAGCACTGTACAGTAACCTCAGTATCACAAACCCAGCACTGTACAGTAAGCTCACTAACAAACCCGGCACTGTACAGTAACCTCATTATAACAAACCCAGCACTGTACAGTAGCCTCACTAACCTGGCACTGTACAGTAACCTCAGTATCACAAACCCACCACTGTACAATAAACTCAGTATCATGTATAGTAACCTCAGTATTCAAACCCAGTACTGTACAGCAACCTCAGTTATCACAACCCCAGTACCATACAGCAACCTCACTATAACAAACCCAGTACTGTACAACAACCTCAGTTATCACAACCCCAGTACTGTACAGTAACCTAACAAACCCGGCACTGTACAGTAACCTCATTATAACAAACCCAGTACTGTACTGTACAGTAACCTCACTGTAACAGAGCCTGTACTGTCCAGTAACCTCACTATAACAAACCCAGCAATGCACAATAACCTCAGTATCACAAACCCAGCACTGTACAGTAACCTCAGTATCACAAACCCAGCACTGTACAGTAACTTTCCTATAACTAATCCAGTACTGTACAGTAACCTTAGTCTCATAAACCCAGCACTGTACAGTAACCTCAGTTTCACAAACCCAGCACTGTGCAGTAACCTCAGTTTCTAAACCCAGCACTGTACAATAAACTCAGTATCACAAACCCAGCACTGTACAGTAACCTCAGTATCACAAACCCAGCACTGTACAGTAAGCTCACTAACAAACCCGGCACTGTACAGTAACCTCATTATAACAAACCCAGCACTGTACAGTAGCCTCACTAACCTGGCACTGTACAGTAACCTCAGTATCACAAACCCACCACTGTACAATAAACTCAGTATCATGTATAGTAACCTCAGTATTCAAATCCAGTACTGTACAGCAACCTCAGTTATCACAACCCCAGTACCATACAGCAACCTCACTATAACAAACCCAGTACTGTACAACAACCTCAGTTATCACAACCCCAGTACTGTACAGTAACCTAACAAACCCGGCACTGTACAGTAACCTCATTATAACAAACTCAGTATTGTACTGTACAGTAACCTCACTGTAACAGAGCCTGTACTGTCCAGTAAACTCACTATAACAAACCCAGTACTGTACAGTAACCTCAGTATCACAAACCCAGCACTGTACAGTAACCTCAGTATCACAAAACCCAGTACTGTACAGTAACCTCACTGTAACAGAGCCTGTACTGTCCAGTAACCTCACTATAACAAACCCAGTACTGTACAGTAACCTCAGTATCACAAACCCAGTACTGTACAGTAACCTCACTAACAAACCCAGTAATGTACAGCAACCTCAGTTATCACAACCCCAGTACCGTGCACTAACCTTGCTGTAACTAACCCAGTATTGACACACCGCTCTGTTTGCTGCCTTCTGTGAGAATTTTATGCTTTTTTGTATTGTGAAAAGGTATATCACTGTTGCCCCATTTTTGAAATATTATTCTTGTTGATCATTCTGAAGGAGAGCAGAATATTGATGTGAGCTTATTTCATTCTAAACAGGAAAGTATTGCTGCTACCAGAGGATGTGAGAGCTTGAAAGGGAAGAGGAGAGAGAGAGAGAGAGAGATGAGAAGGAGCCACTGTGATCACGGCCAGAGCCCGATAGATTTCAATGGCATCACTGGTGTACCTGATGTAATTAATTGATGTATGTGGCCTCTGAAGAGGAAGAAAGAATGGGAAGAAATCATAAGAAGCTGTGTGAGAAATCTGGGAAGTGGCGATGTGTTGCCATCTCCAAAGAAACAGAGCTTTGGCTGTATCAACAGGGATTGTGTAAAGCATGAAGAGCTGTAGTGATCCTCTCTTTTTAAATGATTTATTCACTGTACTAATTTTAAAACGTTAGTATTTATTCTTCATTGAACTGAAGCCAATATTGTTTGTGCCTTTTTCTGTCCAGACTAATTTTGTAAGTGGGAAAAGATGTGATTTGTATGGGACTTGCATATTTATGAATGCAGCTCAATTTCAGCATTCAGGCAAACTTTTTTGGGGGGGCTGTTGAATGGTTAAATATAGAATACTGCATGGGGAAGTGTGGTTAATAAGGCTTTTACGCACACCCAAGGTGTGAGGTGCCCCATAAACCCTGAGGGTGAAGCCAGAGGGGTTTATCTGGGCATCACACACCGAGGGTGTGCATAAAATCCTCATTAATCACACTTCCCCATGTTTTATTTTTTATATTTACTGTTTTTGGGGGGGAATTGGTATTTTCTGTCTTAGATAAAGTAATTTGTGACACAGCAGTGTTTTACTGTCTGGATGTTAAAACAAGAAACATTTTTTTTTCTTGCAGGCTTAGAAGGTATTTGTGGTGGCTTCTGCGGTTTGTTTTCGGCTTTGAGGAGAAAGCTGGTCTGTGAGGAGGAAGCAGTTTGCTGTATGGTGGTTCTGTGTAGCGGAGCCAACAGCTTGAGGGAAGGGAGTCGCTTAGCTTGTCAGCTTACGTCTCACAGCTTCGGACAAACTTTGCGGTGTTAATTTTGATTGTTGCTTCCAATTTTGTTTTTGTGACTTGGGATCTGCTTTTGGTTACTGAGGCAAGGAGAGAGGTTTGAATTTGAGTATATTGCCGTTTTTGTTTTTACGGTTCGGAATCAGCCTGCTCGTTTTTTGGGTTTTTTTTTTTTTTTTTCGAGCCTGTGGGAAGGAGACAGTGCAAGGTAAGGGAGCTGGGGAGCTTGCTATTTGACAAGAGATAGGCTGGAGCAGGATTGCTATTTTCGGAAGAAGTTTGTTTTACAGAATATTGATTTGGTGCCTGGGTTGAGAGTTTGTGGTAGACAAGGTCAGAGTGCAACCGGCAGCTGGGGAGTTTATTAGGTGGCATGTCCCAAGTAGGAAGAAGGGTTGTAGGGGACACATGGGAAAACTCCCTTATTTCCGGATTGTTCATTATTCATGTGTGTGAATAACAGTTTGCCAGCCATAGCCCACAAGTCATAATCATAAACAACCAGTAAATATATATATAGGATCTTTTGCATCTCCTTTTCTTTTTACTATTATTTTTAGTATTTTGGGATAAAAAATATTTTTTAAAACCGATTAGGTTTCACAGCCTTTTAGTCACGTGATACACATTTTAACTCTGATTGGCTGAGTTGATACATCTATATCCCACATTTATTTTCTGTGACTTAGTGTTAGAAGCCATTCTCAATGTTAGGACTCTCCAGTGAGTGCATCGACTTGTTTGGACACCTGACTGGTTTCCCAGCCTTTCACTTTATATGTTTGTTTTGATAAACGACTAGTATTCGTATTAGTATCCTGCTTTATTTTATATTTTTTTTAAGGTGACTACATTGTAGTTACTTTTGGAGGAGCTGAATTTTTTGCACCAGATCTTGTAGAATCCATTTCAGCTATATCTCGGTGACTGTTTACGTCTAGACACTTTTTAATTGGATTATTGCAGCTACCTCCAGCAATTTTGCAACATATTTATATCTTTTTTCCAAATCTTATAAAACCCAAGAAAAGGGTAGAAGCCTTCGCAACAGAATATCCCATATAAAGTGGCTGGGAAAACTTCTAATGCATATGTAAGGGTAAAATAATTCTCTCATGTAAGAATTAGCTAAACCGCTTAAAACTTATAGATTTACTCTTTTATTCCTATTTTGTTTTTGCAGCTTGTTTTATTCGAGACTTAGCACTTGGGAAATTGTGACAAATCAGACAGATAGCATCGGGAACAATTTGTGGACTGCAGTTAATCAGTGAACTGCCTATTACATTAATATTTTATAATCGAGAAAGAATTGCATCTGCAGAATGTGTCTTATGTTAATATGCCCCTCTATTAAAGTCTGTGGGTCTATTTAAGTGCAGAAACAAATGTATAAAAGTGTTGAAGTAAAAGCACAAGAAATGAGGTTAAGGAATAATAGGGTAATTAAAAAAGGGAAAAATTAAAAGCTACAATAAAAAAATCATGGATTACATTAGAGTAAGAGGGGAAACCGATGAGATTTTTAGTATGGTGTAAGAACCAAGGACTTCTTCCACCCAAAAGTTATCAGGTTTAGAAGAATTACAAGAAGACAATTACATGATGAAAGCAATTAAAGATCCTGGGCCCAATTTTCAAATAGAGTTAGACTGCTGCTAGGGACTTGCAGCAGGGAGTTTGACCCAAGTGACGACTTACTGCAATCAATGCGGCAATTCTAATTTTACAAAAAATTCAGCCACAACTCCCTGGTGCAGGATACAGGACTCAGACCAGCTCTACATTTGTATCATGGGGGAACCATTTTAGGGGGCTTGCATCATACCATAGGCGCAAGCTGCCATAAATGGTGGACAATGCCGCAAATGTGCCCGATGTACTAAGATTGGGTGCAGGTTGCGGCAAACTGTTTGGCGCAGCTGCACCAAAGACTGCAGTTGATGCAGGGCTGGATGCAAGCCCTGTATGCAGATGCTAAAATCGAGCCCCTTGAATCACAAACTATAGAGGCACCAATCTTTCCTGTTACTTTAGAAAAAAAATACTCCGGAAAAGAGGGAAGTGTGACTGCTCCACATATTGTAAATACTGAATCTCAGAGCTGTTGTAATAATTTAGGAGGTGCTTCTCAAGGCATTTCAAGTGAGAGTAATGATTTTTTTTACTGAGTTTGAAAATTTCATTACCCCTTTTATCAATAAACGCAGAAATACACATATGGTGGGTAATTTAGACACTAGCCGTCAACAGATTAATGAAAACAAATGTTGAATAAGTAAATGAATCTACCAAGAATTTACTAGAAAATTAAACTACTCAGGCAATCATTATGCTTAGTAAACAATTAGGATAAATAAAATCTGTGTTGGTACATAATATTATAAAGATTAGAATTTTGAGAGAACTGAGGAACAAAATAAACAGCTGAAGACAATTAGCAGAGGGTAAGAGTATAAAGGTTGAAGAGAAAAGATGGACAAAAAGCTATTCGACAGATTACAGAAGAAGTGATGAGGAAAGCAAAGAGGGGAATTTTAGATCTCTTGAAAAAGCAAAGGAAAACTAAGGAGCTTGAAAGTCTAAAGAAGTGTAACCCTCCTGAAATAATACCAAACATAGCTAAAAAAGGAAGTTGAAGGATAAAAGTATTCAAACAATGCCTATAAAATCTAATAAAGAGCTGAACAGCAACATTTACCCCTTACCCTCAACTGACTCAGAGTCAGAAGATTTGTTTACTGAACCAAAAAGGTACAAAAAAAGGTTTCATCACAGTATAAATGATAATGTGCACAAATTACCTGCAATTTATTTTAAAGGCATTCCAAGGGCAACAAATTAAACTCTACTTCTTTTAAAACTACAATATACAATATTTTGAAGGCACTAATGACATCAGATATAATGTGGGGGGATATAATTAGCTTTTCATTGTTCACTTGGGAACATAAGCAGGAGGCTGGTAAGGACAGAGGTCTGGGGTTATATTCTGTTTTAACCGAAATATTTGAATAGTTTTGTACGTGAAATTAGTTCTGTGTGTTAAAAATTACTACTTTGAGTTAGAACTGTTACTTGGGCTGTGATATTGTAACTTTTGAGGCTTGGGAACACTTGTTTGGCAGTGATAATTAGAGTGAAATTTAAATGTGATGTTTGCCTGGTGTTAGGGGGAAGGGAAATTAACAGATATTACCTTGTCTTTCATTGTTCACTTGGGAACATAAGCAGGAGTCTGGTAAGAACAGAGGTCTGGGGTTATATTCTGTTTTTACTGAAATATTTGAATAGTTTTGTACGCGAAATTAGTTCTATGTGTTAAAAATTACTACTTTGAGTTAGAACTGTTACTTGGGCTGTGATATTGTAACTTTTGAGGCTTGGGAACACTTGTTTGGCAGTGATAATTAGAGTGAAATTTAAATGTGATGTTTGCCTGGTGTTAGTAAGAGCTCTCCCACCCACCCTCTTTTGTAGGCTTTCTTAAATACTGAAAAGCCACTGGGGGTTGGGATTGAAGGGCTGTGTATTTCTGTTTGGGACTGAAATTCGAAGCAACAGGAACTGGTGGGCCTGTGACATCATACGGTACCTGATGTCTGCATACACACACTGTTAGTGGGACTGGACACACACATTGGACTGTATGTGTTTGTGAGACTTGGGAACTTTATTGGTGGGGTTGAAATTGGGTTTGTAAATAACTGCAGTCATTATAGAGAGAAACTGTATTCCAGGGGAAGGGACTGAGAAAAAGGGGTGTGCCATTATAAACAGAGGGGGATAAACAGGGTGGCCATATTACACCATGACAGGCATCTTCGGAAGGGTTATAGGCTGCACAGGCTGTGGGATGGCAATAATTCTGATTGGGCCTGAGAGAGGAGGCTGCCCACTCTGTAGACAGCTATCTTGTATCAGGAGTGAGGTATATTGGTTAACGAGTAAGCTGGGGGGGCCAAGGATAAGGGGTGGATATGAGGCAGAAGGGTGGGGCTGAGGGAAGGCTGGGCAACGCCTGAAATTACAGGACGTTATGTTACAGTAAGCAGGGAGGGGGATATAGGGGACAGAGGACCCTTAGATAGGGATGTTGACGCTAAGGGAAAGCGACGGGTGAACATTCTGAATACAAAGAGAGTGGAGGGAAGAGTCGAGGGCTGTTGTGGGGAAGCCTAAAACAGCAGACTGTGGGAAGGGAGCTCCTAAGGAGAACAGAGCAAGAGGGGAAGAAGAGGGGCAGTTTAGAGGTGCAGTCAGGGAAACTCGGTTACTTGATGGAGGCTGACATAGAGTGCCAATAAATTTGAGCTACTAAGCAACTTAGAGGGGAGGAAGGGGTTGGTGGAATGAGGAAACTGATACAGAGGCCGGGGAGGGAGTCGATACCCATAGGGCATCACAGACCGGCAATGGAAAGGATAGAAATAGTCCCAGAGGGAGAAGGGGAAACATAAATGTTAAGCAGATGGGGGAGATGCAACATATTGCAGACATGAGGGAGGAGAGCATGACTGGAGAGAAACTGGGAGACAAGGAGGTGGGAGAGGAGCCCCCCTTCAGCAGGGGGCTCAGTACCAAGGATGGGGCCCTAGCTAAAGGGGACCCACTGAGAGCCTCTGGAGGCGGGGTACTATTACAAGGGGGGAGGATGGCGGTGTGGGGTAAGGGGAAACCATCAGGGCCAGGATAAATGGTATGGATAAGAGAGGGTTAAAGGGGACACCTATTCAGAGGGGGTCTGAGTTAAGTGGGCAAAATAACGAGGGAGGCAGAAAGGGGAGGGTGACAAGGGGGTCTCTAATAAGGCAGGAAGACTCCCATGGAATTGAGATCACGAATAAAGGGGGATGGGGGGCTGAGAGGGCATAGTGGAGGTAACCATAAGGATGATGGCGGTGTTAAGGTTCTGTTATTGGGAGACTCGATGATTAGGGTATCCAGTGGAGGGACAGGGGGTGGATGCCATAGCCAGGTGAACGTGTGAGTACCTCTGGGCTGACAGTGCACAGGGCAAGTTCATGGTGTATGAACTGGTTAGGGATTGTGGAGGGAAACCGATTTCTGGTGCATTTGGGAACTAACGATCTAGAGGGAAATAGTGTTTTGGAAATCCAAACAAGGTTCCAAGAACTTGCCAGAGTCTGTCGGGATAATGGATGCAACATTTCCTTTGGAGATATTGCCAGTACCAAAGGCCTCAGTGGAGAAAAATGAAGCTCACAGAGGTTAATGACTGGCTCAGGAAGTAGGCAAGAGAGGGTTGGAGGTGTTAGGAAACTGGAAAGGAGTTTGGGAGGATAAGGGACTGTATGCCAAGGACAGGCCTCATCTTGCCCCATTAGGGAAGGCAGTCCTTAAACAGGGATGGCTGACTACATTCAAGAAAGGTGGGGTTTAAACTTGTGAGGGGGTAAGGAATAAGGAGAGGGCTGAGCAGCCTCTCCTCCAGATGAGGGGAGTAGCCTTCAAACCCAAGGGGAGGGGGAAACAGACTGGGGGTGGAGGTTTCAGGAGGAGCAGAGGAGGATGGAAGTATAAGAAACCTGGGTGGGGTTCGGCAAAGGGATCAGGGACAAGGGGTGGGGTTGGTGTTAGAAAGGCCTGGAGTTTGGGAAACAAGTTGCCACAGTTCCAGGCCATGCTGTTCGGGGTGGATGTGGGCGGTCACAGAATCATGGGCCAACAAAACCATGACTGGGACCTCAAACATGCGGGTACACTATGCTTAGGAAGGATAGAAAGGAGGGCAGAGGGGTGGAGTGGCTATGTTCATTAGAGATGACATAGAAATTGCTAGGGTAGAAGAGGCAGAGGGAAACGTGGAGGCCTTATGGGTCACCTTATGATCCCCAGCAGGAGATAAGGTCAAGCTTGGGTGTAGTATAGCTTCCCGGATGAGTGATGTTCTAGAGGATGGTTTGCTGGCAACATCATTGCCCAGTGTGGACCAAAAGGGGAAGGAGTGGTGTTGATGGGGGACCTTAATATGCCAGGTACAAACTGGGGAACCATGTCCTCTGAGGTGGCCAAGGAGCAGAGGCTGCTGGACGGCTTCCAGGATTTGTTCTTAACACAGCATGTGATGGAGCCCACAAGGGAGGGGCATGTCCTGGACATGGTTCTGGCAGATGGGGATCTGGTAAGGGACCTGGTTGTAGAGGACCCCTGACTGGGAGCGACCCATACTGTCTGGTTTCAAATAAGCATGGGGGAGGAGATCTAGGACACTGGCAGTGGACTTCAGTGGGCAGACTTTGTGGGCATGGGAAATATTCTCAAGGATCACTTGAAGGGATTACATCAATGACAAGTGTGGAAAGGGATGGGAGGTCATAAATGGGGACTTCATGGAGGCAGTCAGGATCTGCGCTAATTTGAAACATAAGGAGCAAGGTCACATAAACCATGCTGGTGGTCCAGTGAGGTACAGGTAGCGGTCCAGAGAAAGAAGGCTGCTACAAAAATATAAAACAAGAAGAGGGGATAGGGATAAGGAAATGTACCATCTTGCATCTAGAAAAGTCACCCGGATGGTGAGGGAGCAAAGTCCAGTAAAGAGCAGCGGCTGGCACAGGGGATACATGGAGGGGAAAAGGGGTTCTTCCGGTACATTGGGGAGCGGAGAAAAACTTAGGGCCATCTCAGCAGATTGAGATCAGAAGGAGGGTGGGTGGAAGAGGCGAGGGACCAGGCAGAGGTATTTAACGAGTACTTTGCCTCTGTGTTCACTAGGGAGGGGGATGGGATATCTACAAAGCAAGGCACGATGGGGATAGAAGCGGCAGTGAGTGGGATCAGGGGAACAACAGAAATGGAGCAAGAAGAAGGGAGCGGTACCCCAGGGGTGTCACATCTGGATAAGGATAAAAAGGCCAGTAAGGTGAAGGGGACGGATGATGCTATCTCCGCCAAAAGGGTGTGGTTAGCCCTCAAGGCCCTAAAGAAAGACAAATCTCCTGGGCCGGCTGGCATTCAACCGAGAGCACTGTGGGAATTGGCGGACATACTGACTGCACCCCTGGCGGAGCTCTTCAACAGGTCACTTGAGACAGGGAGGGTACATAGGGATTGGTGAGAGGCACATGTGGTGCCAATCCACAAAGAGGGTCGAGGGAAGTACCAGGTAACTATAGACCCATCAGTTTGACCTCAGTGGTGAGAAAATTAATGGAGAGTATACTAAAGGAACGATTGGGGTGTACTTGGAGGAGGTGGGAGGTCTGGATAGTGCAACATGGGTTTGTGCCAGGTAGATCATGTCAAACCAATCTTGTGGAGTTCTCGAATGGGTAACATCAGAACTGGACAGGGAAAGCCTGTGGATGTATTATTCTTGGACTTCAGCAAGGCTGCTTGACTCTGTCTCCACAATGGTCTGGTGGAGAAACTGATGGGGTTAGGAGTAGGCCCTTTGATGGTCAGATGGATTGAAAATGGCCAGCTGGACGACCCAGAGAGTAGTGGTCTGTGGGGAGCTCTCGAACCCTAGAGAGGTTGGTAGTGGGGTACCGTAGGGTTCGGTGCTGGGTCCGATCCTGTTTAATGCATACATATCGGACATCAGGGAGGGTATAGGGTGTGAAATGAGTCTCTTTGCTGATGACTACAAGATGGGAGCAGTAGTTGAGGGAGAAGAGGGGAGGTTGGCCCTGCAAGGGGACCTGGACACCCTGGAAAGCTGGGCTCACACATGGAAATTAAATTTCAATGTCACTAAGTGCAAGGTGTTGCCTCTTGGGCTGGCAAACCTAAACACAGGTACACCCTGGGAGGGGAGGCGCTGGAGGCCTCAATAGGGGAAAAAGACCTAGGGGTCATGGTGGATGCATGATGAATAACTCTGAGCAGTGCAGGAGAGTGGCTAGCAAGGCAAACAGGATGTTGGGATGCATTGTAAGGGATCACCTCTAGGAGCAAGGAAGTGATTTTGCCGCTGTACAATGGACTGATTAGACCACACCTTGAGTACTGTGTACAGTACTGGAGACCACACTTGAAGAGGGACATACAGCTCCTGGAGAGGGTACAGAGGAGGGCAACTAAGATGATACGAGGGCTAGGGGATTTGATGTATGAGGACAGACTTGAGGAGCGCTGCCTGTTTTCATTGGAGGAGAGGAGAGACAGGGGGGACATGATTGAGGTCTTCATCACCTCAAGGAATAAACAGGGTAAACATGTAGGAGATCTTTAGACTAAAACAGGGAGGTATCACCAGAGGGCATGGTTTGAAGTTGGAAGGTGGAAGGGTGAAGGGGGAAAAGAGGAGGAGGTTTTTCACTGAGAGGATGGTGGACCCTTGGAATGCACTGCCTGGCGAGCTGGTTCAGAGATCCACAGTGGAGGGCTTCAAGAGAGGGTGGGACAGACACAGAAAGTGGATGTATCAGATGATGGCCTGTCCCAGGGGGGTGGGGATGGATGATAGGGATTTCTGGAACACAAGGGAGGGAAGGCCTCGGCACCCAACTTGGGATCTGAGGTTCGAGCAGACTCGATAGACCGTAAGGCCTAATCTGCTGGCAAATAGTATGTTAGTATAATTATCAGTACATAGCTATAAAGTTGTACCTTTATAGGACTGTTTGCCGCAGTAAAAAGTTATGAATTAGACATACTGTTTTAAAATGACTAATGAAACAAAAATGGAATAGAGATCGATTGTAGAATGAGAAAATTTAATAGAATCAATATTCCCAACAAGTTTGAAGGTAAAAGAGTAGTATAAAAGGTAAAGTAGAAATGGAGAACCAGCAAACAATGATAACATGTCTAAAATGGCAGTTGAAATAGTTCATGAGTTGTCTGATATCTCACAACCAAAGAAAATAATCAGAGGAAGGTTACAGAAAGAAGCTAGAATTAATAGCAGTAAGATATTGAAGGAATATGCTGATTCGACTGGTGAAATTGAAATGTCTAGAGTCTCGTATGGTACCAATATAACATTACATAATAGAAATAAAGTTTCAGAATGTGTTACTGTTGATCAATCTATATTTTCAGATGAAAGTGAACATGACAGATTCTGTAAGGGTCCTCAAAACCCCGAAATGAAAGCCTTGTTAGAATTTTACGATGGAACATAGCTGGTCTTCATAGCAGGATCGATGATGGATCCTGGATTAATTTTATAAAATCACATGAAATAGTTTAGCTTTAAGAGACTTAGACAGATAGCAATCTGGAGTTGACTTTGAATTTGCAGGGCTCTCACAAATTTGAGTCATCAGCAAAATAAGACATATAATTAAGGAAGAAGTAGAGGGGGTTTGATACCCTTGGTAAATACAAAACTTGACTGGAGAGTAAAAAATGTCATAGACATCAAAATTCTTGGTTAGCAACTGCATTTACGTTAGACAATGGTAACAGTATGGTTCTTATACATGTGTATTACACTCCATCTTCATCTATTATGGAATTTGATAAACACCTTCCAGAACTAGGTTGATTCACGGAAGAGCTTCTATTACAAGATAAGCACATCCAGTTTTTATTAATGGGTGATTGGAACACTCGTATCGGAGAGCTAAATTGATATTTAAAAGAGAATAATATAGCGGAATTGGATGAATGTATGAACATCCCCAAAAGAAAAGCAAGGGATAAAAAAGTTAATGGCAAGGGTATAGTACTTATGAAGTTATTGATGAATCAGAATCTTCGTCTACTAACTGGTAGAAATTTTAAAAGACTATTATGGTAAAATTATTTTTCCTACGAAAAATGGTGGTTGTATTTTAGATCACGCTGCTGCTGATATTAGTCTCTTTCATAAAGTGGCAGCCTTTGAAATATTGCCAGAGGTAGTATCTGACCATTTTCCAATCTTGATTACTATAAACGTTTGTAATAATGTCAGTTTGGATGAAAGATGACAGACATATGATGGTTATAGTGGATAAAAAAAAAATAAAGCGGAACCCATTATCACAAAAAATAGAAAGATTGCAGAACAGCTATATGGGTTTAAGTTTAAAAGATACATTTAACACATTGTCCTGAGGTAGATATTTTAATGCACTTTGAAAACATGATGACCTATTTTAAACAAGGTATATATCAGGGAGCAATAATTCAATCATTTGGTAGTAACCTGGCATCAAAGGCACCATGGTATAATAGGGAATGCCTAAAATTACAAAAGGTATTGAATTTAATGGTCCACATCTCAAGAAAAATGTTTAATGTTAATTATAGGATGGAGTTATTTTTTAAGACAAGAATACAGAAAGTTAATTAGAAGGAAAAGAGTGCTTATAATAGATACCTATGGGGAGAACTCATGGAAGCAATCAGAAATAGTTAATAACAATTCCTGGATTCTACTTTCAAATAAAAATTTCAGATGAGATGGCTAGATTAGGAATCCTTGTTCGTCAGCCGATTTTCTTCTTTGCCATTGACCTAATCGGGTGGCAACAAGGAGACAGGGTGTGAACAAGGGCAGAAACAGATCCTTTCAGGTATATATTTTATTTTTTTTTGTTGATGTGAAAGTTCGTGAAAGTCAGACTTTCACTGGCAAAAGTCTGCAAATCAAATTTGCAACTTTATGTGGAAATGCAGACTTAGAATGGCAGAATAAATGTATGACTTGCAGATTATTATATTAAACTGCAGAAAACTTCTGCAGAACTGATCACCGTTGGTGGTCAGTTCTCATGGACTATTTGTCTTGCAGTTGAATACATTAATCCGCACATACATTCATTCTGCAGTTCAGTGAGTCACTGAATTGCAGAATAAATGTAGAATTCCCTGGCATCTAGTGATGTCCCCTACTCCCATGGATTGCCGGCCTGTTCTTTCCCTGTAGCTAGTGTTCCTCCTCCACCCAATCCCTGTCCCAAACAAAGATACAAATTCATTTATACATTCTCTGGTGGCCAGGGTCCCCTTTCCCCACCGATCACCTGCCCAAGAAAATAACAGAATAGTCCCTGGTGCCAGTGGTTTCCCCATCTCCGATCGCCAGCCCAAGCAGAAAAAAGAAAATTCCCTGGTGCCAGTGCACCTCTCTCGCTGGCTCAAGTGAAAAAAAAGAAAAAACAGTTCCAGGTGCCAGTGCCCCCCCGGTCAAGTAAAACTAAAAGTTTCTCTGGTAGCTAGTGGTCCCTCCCCACCTGATATATAATAAATTGACCCTTGTGTCCAGTAGTCCCTCCCCACCAATCACCCGCCTGATATATAAATAAATTTGTCCTGGTGTCCAGTGGTCCCTCCCCCACCTGATCACCTGCCTGATATATAAATAAATTTGTCCTGGTGTCCAGTGGTCCCTCCCCCACCTGATCACCCGCCTGATATATAAATAAATTTGTCCTGGTGTCCAGTGGTCCCTCCCCCCACCTGATCACCTGCCTGATATATAAATAAATTTGTCCTGGTGTCCAGTGGTCCCTCCCCCACCTGATCACCTGCCTGATATATAAATAAATTTGTCCTGGTGTCCAGTGGTCTCCCCCACCTGATCACCTGCCTGATATATTAATAAATTTTCTGCTCTCCAGTGGTCCCTCCCTCCCAATCACCTTCTCAACACATAAATAAACTTGTCCTGGTGTCCAGTGGTCCCCATCCCGATCCCCTGTGCTGTACAATGGAACATCTCCTGGTGGTCTAGCAGACCTCCCCATTCCCAATCCCCTGTATGGTGAATGTAAACTTTTCCCTGGTGGTCTAGTTGGCCCCCCACCCTGGCAGGTAGTGATCCACCACCCTGCTCCCCCTCATCCTGAACCTGAGCCACTGATCAGCACTGCCCTCCTTTCTCTACCATGGCTAGCTGCCAACTGAGCTGTCAATGAACGAGTGTGTACTGGTACAAGCATGTGCTCATCCATTGACAGCTCCTGCTTATTCAGTGTGACAGCTCTGTCAGGCAGCACAGACAAGAGCGGAGGGCTGTTCCAGTTGCCAACAGAGCTGTCACACTGAATGAGCAGCAGCTGGCCTATCAATGAATGAGCGCATGCTTGTATAAGTATGTGTTCATTCACTGACAGCTCAGTGGTTGTCCAGCTTTGGTGCAGAGAGGAGGCTGTGCTGTTGTCTGCTCAGGGTTGGGGTGGGAGAGGGGGCGGGAGTCCACTAGACTACCATGGAAATGTTTAATTGTACTACACTGGAGATCGGG
Source organism: Neoceratodus forsteri (assembly GCA_016271365.2). Taxonomy (NCBI): domain Eukaryota; kingdom Metazoa; phylum Chordata; order Ceratodontiformes; family Ceratodontidae; genus Neoceratodus; species Neoceratodus forsteri. The sequence goes on from CM028131.1 coordinate 1,527,468,625, forward strand.
ATGGGGGGCACTGGAAACAAGGGCAAATTTATTTATATATCGGATGGGTGATCGGATGGGGGGGGGACCGCTAACCACCAGAGCATGGCTTTTTCTATGTTGAGTGAGACATTGGGTGGGGGGATGGACCGCTAGCCACCAGGGAATGGGTTTTGCTATGTGGGGTGAGGGATCTGGTGGAAGGATGGATGACTAGCAACCAGGGAAACTTATTTTATTTTTACTCAGGCCAGTGGTGGTGGTGGTGGGGTGTGTGTGGGGGGGGAACCACTGGCACCACACCAGGGACTTTTTTTTTGGGTTACTTGGGCTGATGATCAGCGAGGTGAGTGGGCCACTAGCCACCAGGGAATGTATACATAAATTTCTTTCTTTCTTTGGCATGGGGATCAGGTGGGGGAAGGGATCACTATCTACCAGGGAAATACACGTCTTCCACATTGGGCCTATGATCGACAGGGTGTGGGGGAGCCACTAGACACCAATAAATTAATCCACAATTCATTGAATTATGGATTACTGTATTAAACTGCAGACAGGCATTCCACAGAACTGATCACTGAACTGTGAAATAATCCATTACACTGTGGAAAAAAGCTACTCAGTGTTGTTATTCTGTAGTTCATGTGTGTTATTCCGCAGTTCAGACCAAAAATTCCACGGAACAGGGCAAATATCCACCAAACACATTTGGAAGATTCTGCTCTTGCCAATGGCAGAAGTTTGGAAAATTTTGTGAAATTTCCAAACTTTTGCAAAAGTTCCACAAAAGAATTCACAACTTTCGCTCAGCTCTACTGTACAACAATGTTCCTAACACAACCCCAATACTGTGCAGTAACCTTACTCTAACCCAGTACTGTACAGTAACCTCAGTCTCACAAACCCGGTACTGTACAGTAACCTCACTGTAACAAACCCAGTACTGTACAGAAAGATCAGTATCACAAACCCAGTACTGTACAGTAACCTTCATATAACTAACCCAGTACAGTAACCAGCCTCACAAACCCAGAACTGTAGAGAAGCCTTAGTATCACAAGCCAAGAACTGTACAGTAACCTCAGTATTCAAACCAAATACTGTACACTAACCTCATTCTCACAAACCCAGTACTGTACAGTAACCTTCATATAACTAACCCAGTATAGTAACCAGCCTCACAAACCCAGAACTATAGAGTAGCCTCAGTATTACAAACCCAGCACTGTACGGTAACTTCAGTATCACAAACCAAGCACTGTACAGTAACCTTTCTATAATGAACCCAGTACTGTACAGTAATGTATCTCACAAAGCAAGAACTGTACAGTAACCTCAGTATTCAAACCCAGCATTGTACAGTAACCTGTTTCACAGCCTCAGTACTGTACAGTAACCTCGGTATTCAAACCAGCACTGTACAGTAACTTCAGTCCCACAAACCCAGTATTGAACAGTAACCTCAGCATCATAAACCCAGTTCTCTACAGTAACCTCAGTATCACAAACACATGACTGCACAGTAACCTCAGTATTCAAAGTACTGTACAATAACCTCATTCTCACAAACCAAGAACTGTACAGCAACCTTAGTATTCAAACCCAGTATTGTACAGTAATTTATCAAAAACCCAGCACTGTACAGTAACCTCTTACAAACCAATAACTGTACTGTAACCTTAGTATTCAAACCCAGCACTGTACAGTAACCTCAGTCTCACAACCCCAGTACTGTACAGTAAAACAGGTTACACACCTGTAAAATAGTTCTAGGAGTGGTATATGTCGCTCATCCACACCGCTTGGCATGTCCTTTCCTTTAAGAATCCTGCCGGAAGGTCTTGAAGCTGGCTTCTCCCACCCAGGTATTATAACCCTTGGCTCCCTCATGATGCCAGATCTTTGACCACTGGAAGCTCAGGTTGCGTTGAAGCCAGGGAGGTCGGTGAGGTTCGGTGGATGAACAACATATACCACTCCTAGAACTACTGTTACAGGTGAGTAACCTGTTTTTCTAGGATTGTGGATATGTTGTTCTATCCACACGTTTGGCAGACTCCAAGCAGCTCTCCGGGAGGAGGGAGGCAAGGAGCACCCCCCCCCCCCCGAAATACTTACTTGGTGAACAGAAATTGGAGAATTGAGGCCCCAAAACCGGCATCCTGGCGTGACTTTAAGTCGATGTGGTAGTGGGTAATGAAGGCCTTTGTTGTCTTCCAGGTAGCAGCCCTGCAGATTTCCTGGATAGGGATGTCCCTGGATGCAGCAGTATGGTGGGTAGAATGAGCTCTTATCCCTCTGGGAGGATCCTTGCCCGCCAACCTATAGCAGAGATCAATGCAGGATGTAATCCATCTGTCAATCGTCTGCTTTGCTGCAGGTCTGCCAGGTGCGGCCTCAGCATAGGTGATAAACAGCTGGCAAACCTCTCCCCAAACTTTTGCCATCCGCTCCTTATAATAAGACAGCACTCGTCTCAGGTCCAGAGTATGGAGCTGTACTTAGCCTCTGAGGTGTAGTTCGGTAGAACACAGGCAGAGTCAACTCCTGAATAAGATGGAACTCAACACCACCTTCGGAAGGAATTTTAGGTGGGAGCGCAGGACAACCTTGTCCCTGTGGAAGACCAGGTAAGAAGACTTCACTGAGAGTGCCTGAGCTCCCAGTCCTTCTGACTGATGTGACAGCCACCAGGAAGGTGGTCTTCCACGACAAATGTGACATCTCACACTTGTGCATTGGTTTGAATGGCTTGCCCATGAGCTTTGCCAGTAACAGCAGTAAATCCCATGGAGGTGGAGGTTCACACACCAGAGGGATATGTGGTCGAGGCCTTTAGAGAAACACCAGACCATCTTCTCCTGCGACACCGTCTGCTGACTGGCCCACGCCTGGTAAGCAGAGATGGCTGCCAGGTGCACCTTAAGGGTCGTAGATCGAAGACCCCCTTTGGACAGAGGCCAAAGGTAGTCTAGGATGCTAGTCACTGGACAGGACAAAGGCTTCAGGCCCTTACCCTGACACCAAATGGAAAACCATTTCCATTTGAAGGCATTGCAACTCCTGGTCAACTCCTTCCTGGATGCTTCCACTACTGTGAGTACATCCTCAGAGACCCAGAGCCTGGAACTCTAGCCCCAGGAACCAGGCTGTCGGTGCAGGGATTGAAGGTCTGGATGGAATACCTTCCCTGATTGACAGATAACTGGTCTGGGCATACTGGAAGATGCCGCTGAGGCTGAGGAGATCTGGATACCAGAACTGGTGCGGCCAGTCTGGGGCTACCAGGATCACCTGCATCTTGTCGATCCTGACCTTGAGGATCACCTTGTGAACCAATGGAAGTGGAGGTAAGGCACAGAAGAGGCCTGGGGTCCACGGCCTTGAAAAGGCATCCTCCTGCAGTGAGCTCTGCTGAAGGGGGGGGCGGGCATGAAACGGCCTCAGCTTGGTGTTCTCCCTAGAGGTGAACAGATCCACCTAAAGTTTGCACCAGTGGAAGAACAGGCTGTGAAGTACCTCTGGATGGAGAGACCACTCATGGGACATCTCGCCTACACGGCTGAGAGTGTCTGCCAGTTGATTTGAGGCTCCTGCCACATGGATGACTAGTAGATCTGCTTCCAGTCGGCCCACAATGGTCCAGATGTGGAGTGCTTCCCTGCACAGCAGCCGGAAGTGCATGCCGCCCTGTTTGTTGAGGTAGTACATGGTCGTGGTATTGCCCGTCTGGACTTGAACTACTTGACCCCGAAGGAGCTGAGCGAATGCTGACAGTGCCAGTCTGACTGCTCTGAGCTCCAGCGGGTTGATATATCATCGGGATTCCTCTGGGTCCAGAACCCATGGGCTCTTTGGTTCCCCATGTGGGCTCCCCATCCCGTGAGAGAGGCATCAGTCATGAGGATAACCATCGGCTCGGGACGGACAAACAGAATCCCTTTCTGCAAGTGATCCAGGACAGTAAACCATTGGAGAGCGTCCCACATCTTCTGGATCACAGTAATCAGCTGGTCGAATTGACCATGATGCTGAGTCCACTGGCTGGCCAGCTCCCATTGAAGGGGGCGCATATGCCACCGGGTCCATCGGACCATGGTGGTGCAGGCTGCCATGTACCCCAGAAGGCGCAGAAAGTCCCAGACAGGGCACAAATGCCCAACCAGAAATGACTGGGCAAGGGAGGAGAGAACCTCCTCCCTGTCCGTCTGGAGCAGGGCTCTGGCTCGACGAAAGTCGCGCTCTGCCCTGATGAAGCATATCACCTGCGAAGGTACGAGTTATGACTTGGCCTCGTTGATCAGGAGACCAAGGTTGGTGCAGGTCTGGAGGGCCAGGTCCCTGGACCTCTCCACCTCTTGCTGGGTGGAACCCGCCAAGAGCCAATCGTTGAGACATGGGTAAACACTGACCTGTTGACACCGAAGATGGGCCGCCACCCTGCAACGCATTTGGTGAAGACCCATGGGGCCAATGATAGGCCAAACAGCATGGCTCAGAACTCGAATAGGGCTCCTTCTGCTTGGAAGCGAAGGACCCATTGGTGAGATGGACAGATCGGGACATGAAGAATGCATCCTGGAGATCCAGAGAGAAAAACCATATGTTTTGCTCTAAAGATGGTATGATCTGGGACAGAGTTACCATCCTGAAGGTGTGTGACCTGAAGAACTGGTTCAGGTTGTGCAGATCCAGAATGGGGCATCAGCCCCCCATCCGCTTTGGAACCAGAAAGTACCTGGATATGAACCCTGGGTTGACTGGGGGGGTCCGTGACTTTGGCAACCACCTCCTTGCAGAGGAGTTGGGCAATGATGTCTCGAAGAGCTGACTGAGTGTACGGACACCATATCCTCCCGTGAGGCACGGGCTCAACATGGAGGGTACTGCTTGAATTCCAGAGGCAGTCCCTGACCCATAACTTCTAGAACCCACCTGTCCATGGTAACAGCAGACCAGGCAGAAAGAAAATGGAGGAACCGGACCCCATGGAAGGACCCAGAGCTATGGACAGGTATGGAAGGCCATTCCCATCCCATCACTAGGCAGGCTTAGAGGAAGAGGGTCCAGAGAGGACCACCAGAGCCACAACCTACAGACTTACGGGCCACCGGAGGCCCAGATTTGAGCCAAGGGTGCCAAGACTGTGCTTGCTGTTGCTGATCCACTTGGAAATGGGGCTGCTTGGCCGCAGGGGCAGGGTGCCAAAATAGTTTTTCTTCTGCTTTTTGGAACCCTGAGATTCCTTCTGTGCAGAAGTTATGGAGTCCAAGGTGGTACTGGACTTCTCAATGCATTGTAGGTGACTACACCTGGACCGAGGTGGTCAGTACCCAGGAAAGGAATGTCCGTTAGTTTGTGTTGGGTATCCGCCGTGAAGGTGGAGATCCTCAACCAAGCCCTGCGGTGCATGGCAACCGCGGCTGCCACCAAATAGGCACATGAATCCCAGAGGTCCAGAACCATCTGGAGTTGCTGCTTGGCAACAGCCTGACCCTGGTCCTGGAACTGCTTGACTGTGGTCTGGAGGTCTGCGGGGAGGTGAGGCAGAACCTCATCAAGGGAGCCCAACAGAGTGTGAGAGAAATGCGCCATGATGACAGCCGAGCTTGCCTGATGGAGGCCTCAGCGAGAGACATCATAAGACTTTGCAGGCAGAATGGTCCAGTTTTTGACTCTTTGTCCGGAGGTTGATCAGTATCTGCCGAACTACCTGAGCATCTGAACACAGATTCAGTCACCAAACCCTTGGCCGAGGGATGCTCTGTGAACCCCAAAAGGGACCCTATAGGCACCGCATATTTGTGGGCCATGCGGGCAGCAGGCACAGAGCAGGAGGCAGAATGCTGCCATAGCTCCAAAGCCAGACCAACAATGGCCTCAGCCACTGGAAAGGCTTCCACCGGAGAACCCCTCATTTAAGGATATCCGTAGGGATATTCAGCCCATTTCTGTATGGGCTCGAGAGGCATCGCCAGGATTCAGAGATGTCGAGGATGCTCATAAAGGAAAAGGGACCTTCCTCCATTGACAGACTACCAACAGATTAAGGGATGGGAGTGAAGGTCTGAGTCGTACTCCGTGGAGCCTGGATAAATCGGCCAGCCACCTGAGTCTCCCTCCACCAGCCTAGGACGGTCAGGAGTGAGGGTAGCAGACAGTCTACACAGGAGGCCCGGAACAAGCCAAGACTCTTTGGTAGGCACCCCCCGTCAGGGGCTGTTCAGGTGGCGGCTCCACCAAAATTGGTGGAGAGGTTGATTTTGGCAGAACTGTTCTGACTGGCTCCAAAGAGGAGGAGGAGGAACGGTGCATGCTGGCTCCAGAGGAGTTGGCTTCGGCCCTGCAGGCGATAGCCAAGTGATGGCTGGGGTGAAAGCTGGAGTTGACTTTTGACCGGACAAAATTAGCTGTTGCCACATTAGGTCTTCAAAGTGTCAACGGAGTTTCCGTTGAAGCCTCCCCTCATCTGAGGAGGAGGAAGAAGAAGAAGAATGTCGGTGACGCTTGTGTGCCTTCTTCGGCCGTCCGGTCGAAGGAGTCCGAGACCTCGACCTTGATCATTGAGGTGACCGACGGGTTGACTGGAAGGCACCGGGGAGACCGGGGATCTTCCAGGTCTGGGACCGGGTCCTCAATGGGTTTCCCAGCGGGCTAGGTCTCCTCACTGGGAAGAGGCAGGACCAGGCTCCTGAATAAGGAGTTGTTGGCCTCGTCGGGTGACAATGGGTCGACCGGGTAAAGAATGATCTCAACCGGATCATCGTCCAGTGTCTGGGCCAGCTGGCCTGATGGGGGAACCGTGAGACCAGCGGACGAGGCCGCAACCTTGACCAAAGTCGAGACAGGTGATTCCTGGGACTGAGATCTCTACGATCCCAGGAACGTTGTTGGCTAGACAAAGATTCTCTTGGTTTCTTGTCCTTTTACGGGACTGAGACACATGCGAGCCCAAAGGCCCATCACCCTTGGTAGGAAGGGAGAGGCAGATCTCCCGGAAGGAACTTCAGACAGTGGATCCCAAGTTGAGTGGAACAAAAAAGGACCTTGAGGATCGATACGTGGCCCAAACCGCCTGTTCCTTGAAAGTCTTCATTTGTTCAAGTTGCTCGGCGGACCCCACAGCCACAGAGACCGCCCATCAGGCCTCTTTTGATTTGACCGGCGTGTTCCGTTTCTCCAGCCTGCCCAATTTCAGCCTTGTGAGACGATTGAACAAGACGTTCGGGTGAATTGCGAGGCATATTTCACAGGCCTGAATGTCATGGCCGAGACCCAGGCAATATAATGATATGGGTATGCGGGTCTGTGCGACATCTTTTGCACACACAGGCAGCGGCTGAAACCAGGAGAAGACTTATCTTCCACGATGGTCGAGATCGCGAAGCAATCGTTATTAACTCTAACAAGTTTAAGTTTGAGCAAATCAGAGGATTTTGAAGCCAGGGCCTACTGAACGCAAGAGCGATAAGGCGGGAACCTGTATCTTCCAGCGGAAAGGAATATCTAGTATCATGGGGCAGAGCCGAGGGTTATACCACCCAGGTGGGTGGGAGGAGCCAGCTTCAAGACCTTCCGGCAAGATTCTTAAAGGGAAAGGACATGCCAAACATTGTGGATAGAACAACATATCCATGAGCCTAGAACCTCAGTCTCACAAACGCAGTACAGTACAGTAACTTCTACATTCAAACCCAGCACTGTACAGTAACCTCAGTCTCACAATCCCAGTACTGTACAGTAACCTCAGCATCACAAACCCAGTACTGTACAGAAGACTCGTATCACAAACTCAGTTCTGTACAGTAAGCTCAGTATCAAAGACCCAGTACTATACAGCAGGGTTTTATTTAACTCTAAAATTGATTAGCGCTTTGCTCATAAAAGTTCTAAAACATTGTGAAATGCATAGCACTTGCCTCACTGTGTTTAACAAACATAACACTTCTAGAAAACCTATATAAATGCTTTCTGTATAGTTAGCATTGTCCCAAGAAAAAAAATGCTAATCAATTATTTAAAACCCTGTACAGTAACCTCAGTATTAAAAAAAAAAAAACAGTAGAGTAACCCCAGTATAGCAAATCCAGTACTGTGCAGTAACCTCAGTTTCACAAAACCAGCAGTATACAGTAACCTTACTGTATCACAAACCCAGTAGTGTAACAGTACCCTCAGTATCACAACCCCAGTTCTGTACAGTAATTTCAGTAACACAAACCCAGTTCTGTACCTTAACCACACTAACAAATCCAGTACTGTACAGTTACATTAGTATCATAAATACAGTACCATACACTAACCTCAGTCTCACAAACCCAGTACAGCAAAGTGACCTCAGTCTCATGAACCCAGTACTGTACAATAACCTCTTTCTCACAAACCAAGAATTGTTCAGTAACCTCAGTATCACAAATCCAGCACTGTACAGTAACCTCAGTCTCACAAACCCAGTACTGTACAGTAACCTCAGTATCAAAGACCCAGTACTATACAGTAACCTTAGCATCAAAAAGACAAGTACAGAACAGTAAAGTAACCCCAGTATCTCAAATGCAGTACTGTGCAGTAACCTCACTATAACAAACCCAGGACTGCATAGTAACCTCATTATAACAAATCCAGTACTATCCAGTAACCACAGTATCACAGCCCCAGTACTGTACAATAACCTCACTAACAGACCCAGTACTATACAGTAACCACAATATTCAATCCCAGTACTGTACAGTAACACCACTATAACAAACCCAGTACTGTACAGTATCCTCAGGCCCACAAACCCAGTACTGCACAGTAACCGCAGTATTCAAATCCAGTACTGTACAGCTATCTCACTGTAGCAAACCCAGTACTGTACAATGACCTCACTACAACTAACCGAGCACTGTACAGTAACTTCAATATCACAAGCTCAATACTGTACAGTAACCTTACTATAACAAACTCAGTACTAAACAGCAATCTCACTATAACAAACTCAGTAGTGTACAGTAACTTCAGTCTCACAAACCCTGTATTGTACAGTAACCTCAGTATTCAAACACAGCACTGTACAGTAACCTCAGTCTCACAAACCCAGTACTCTACAATAACCTTAGTATCACAAATCCATCATTGCACAGTAACCTTACTATAACTAACTCAGTACTGTACAGTAACCTCAGTATTCAAACCTAGCACTGTACAGTAGCCACAGTATCACAAACCCAGTTCAGTGCAGTAACCTCGGTATCAAAAACCCAGTACTGTTGCGTAACTCCAGTATCTCAAATTCAGTAGTATACAGTAACCTCAGTGTTACAAACCCAGCAATAACCTTACTGTGTCACAAACCAAGTACCGTATTGTAGCCTCAATAACAAACCCAGTACTGTAAAGTAACCTTAGTATGACAGTGCTGTACACTAACCTCTGTCTCACAAACCCAGTACTGTACAGTAATGATAGTCTCACAAACGCAGAACTGCACAGTAACCTCAGTATTCAAACTAAGTACTGTACAGTTACCTTAGTATGACACAGTAGTATTCACTAACCTCAGTCTCACAAACCCAGTACTGTACAGTAACTTTAGTCTCACAAACGCAGAACTGCACAGTAACCTCAGTATTCAGAGTACTGTACAATAACCTCATTCTCACAAACCAAGAACTGTACAGTAACCTCACTAACAAGCCTAGTGCTGTACAGTTATCTTACTATAACAGTACTGTACACTTCTCTGTCTCACAAACCAAGAACTGTACAGTAACCTCAATATTCAAACCCAGAACTGTACAGTAATAGTATCACAAACCTGGCACCTTACAGTAACCTCTATCACAAACCTGGTATTATACAGTAACCTTACTTATAACCAAGCACTGTACAGTAACCTCAGTATCACAAACCCAGTACTGTACAGTAACCTCAGTATTGAATCCCAATATTGTACAGTAACCCTGGTATCACAAATCCAATACTGTACAGTAACCTCACACACCCATTACTGTGCAGTAACCGCCAGGATCACAAACCCAATAACACTTACAATAACCTCGCATCACAAACCTAGCACTATAAAGTAACCTTACTATAACTAACCCAGTACTGTACAGTAACCTCAGTATCACAATCCCAGTACTGCACAGTAATTTCATTATGACAAAGCCAGTACTGTACAGTAACCTCAGACTCACAAATCCAGTACTTTACATTAACTTCAGTATCACAAAACCAGTACGATACAGTAACCTCAATCTCACAAACCCAAAACTGTACAGTAACCTCGGTATCACAAACCCAGTACTGTACAGTAACCTTACTATAACTAACCCAGTACTATACAGTAACCTCAGTATCACAAACTCAGCACTGTACAGTAGCATCAATATTCAAACTCAGTTCTGTACAGTAACCTCGATATTCAAACCCAGTAGTATACAGTAACCTCAGTATCACAAATCTGGTATTGTGCAGTAACCTCAATATCACAGATCCAGTGCTGTACAGTAAGCTCAGTATTCAAACCCAGTACTGTACGGTAATTTCAGCATCAAAAATCCAATATTGTACAGTCACCTCTATCACAAATCCAATACTCTACAGTAGCCTCAGTGTCAAAAATCCAATACTATACACTAACCTCAATATTCAAACCCAGAACTGTACAGTAATCTAACAGTACTGTACAGTAACCTCAATATCACAAACCCAGTACTATACAGTAACCTCAGTATTCAAACCCCTGTACTGTACAGTAAACAGTACTGTACAGTAACCTCAGTATCACAAACCCAGTACTATACAGTAACCTCAGTATTCAAACCCAGAACTGTACAGTAATCTAACAGTACTGTACAGTAACAGCAGTATCACACAGCCAGTACTATACAGTAACTTCAGTATTCAACCTCCTGTACTGTACAGTAATCGAGCAGTACTGTACAGTAGCCTCGGTATCACAAACCCAGTACTATACAGTGACCTCAGTATTCAACCCCCTGTACTGTACAGTAATCGAACAGTACTGTACAGTAACCTCAGTATCACAAACCCAGTACTATACAGTAACCTCAGCATTCAACTCCCTGTACTGTACAGTAATCGAACAGTACTGTACAGTAACCTCGGTATCACAAACCCAGTACTATACAGTAACCTCAGTATTCAACCCCCTGTACTGTACAGTAATCGAACAGTACTGTACAGTAACCTCGGTATCCAAACCCAGTACTATACAGTCACCTCAGTATTCAACCCCTGTACTGTACAGTAATCTAACAGTACTGTACAGTAACCTCAGTATCACAAACCCAGTACTATACAGTAACCTCAGTATTCAAACCCCTGTACTGTACCCTCAGTATCACAGATCCAGTTCTGTACCGTAACCATACTATACCAAAGCCAGTACTGTACAGTAATCTTACTATAACAAATAAGTATACTGCAATCTCAGTATCACAAACCCAGTACTGTGCTGAAACCTTACTATAACTAACCCAGCACTTTACAGTAACTTCAGTCTCACAAACCGAGAACTGTACAGTAATCTCAGTATTTACTGCCAGTATTGTACCGCTACTTAGCATCACACAGTATTGTACAGTACCCTTAGTATCACAAACCTAGGACTGTACACTAACCTTACTATAACTAAGCCAGTACTATACAGTAACCTCCATCTCACAAACCCAGTACCATACAGTAACCTCAGTATTCAAACCCAGTACCATGCAGTAACCTCAGTATTCAAACCCAGTCTGCACAGGAACCTCAATATCACAAACAACAATTCTGGGCAGTAATCTTACTATTAGAAACCTAGTATCAGGCAGTATAGCGTAGTGGTATAAGGCTCTGAGCTGCAAATCTGGAGACCTGGGTTAGAATCCCATAGCCCCCACTTGCATATGCTGTGTGACCCTGAGCAAGTCACTTAACTTCCTGTGCTCCCCAGGTTGCACCTGTAAAAAGCTTTCAGTTTAGTGTGTCTCACCTGGTTAAACTATTGGAAAAAACAACAGACTTTCACAAACCCAGTGCTGAGTAGCTACCGTCACTATCACAGCTCTTGCAGTAAACACACCATCACATACCTCAGTATTGTGCAGTAACCTTATTATCACATACCCCGGTGCTGTTAAATAAACTTGCTATCACATACCCTGGTGCTGTGCTACAACCACACTATCACATACCCTAGTTCTGCACAATAACAAAACTATCACAAATAGCAGTGCTGTGCAACAAGCTCACCATCACATATCCCAGTGTTGTTCAGCAGCCTCACTGTCAAATACTCTAGTGCTGCACAGTAACCAAACTATCACAAGCCCCAGTGCTGTACTATAACCTCGCTATCACAAATCCAGGACTATGCAGGAAACTCACTATCACATATCCCAGTTCTGTGCAGTGACCTCACTATCACATACCCTGATGCTGTGAAGTAACCTTATCATCATCAGGCAGCCCAGTGCTCTGCAGCACCCAATTATCATAAGCCCCAGAGTTGAGCAGTAACCTCATTACTTATTGTTCGGGGGCACTAGAAAATTGTACCCACAGTTGCATTGCGGAATCCGCAATTTTCACCATTCCCTGCAAAAACTGACATGTTCTGCAATTTTATTGCAATTTTTGAGTTTTTACTTTGAATTGTGTAAAAAGTATTAACATTTTCAATAAAATACACTCAAATATACTGACAATTTTGCATACATGGGTTTGGCCAAATCAATGCAGTGCAAGATGGAGAAGAAATTTATGTGTTCCAGGCCACCCTTGATGGGCTCTGTGTGGACTTGCGGTACAGCTGGAGAAGCCAGTCGCCAGCTCCCTCTCTTTACATGCATGCCGCATTGGAAGCTCCCAACCCAGGCCACCCCTAATCGGGCTCTGTGTGGACTTGTGGCACAGCCGGGGAAGCCAGCCACCCACTCCCTCTCTCCACCTGTATGCCGCCTTGGAAGCTCCCAACCAAGGCCGCCCCGACTGGGCTCTGTGTGGACCTGTGGTATGGCTGGAGCAGCCAGCCGCCCACTCCATCTCTCCACCTGCACACCACCTTGGAAGCTCCCAACCCACGCCGCCCCGAATGGGCTGTGTGTGGACTTGCAGTACGGCAAGAGAAGCCAGTCGCCCGCTCCATCGCTCCACCTGCATGCCGTCTCGGAAGCTCCCAACCCAGGCCACCCCGATCGGGCTCTGTGTGGACTTGTGGCATGGCTGCAGAAGCCAGCTGCCTGCTCCATCTCTCTACCAGCATGCCACCTCAGAAGCTCCCAACCCAGGCCGTCCTGATTGGCTCTGTGTGTACTTGCAGCATGGCTTGAGAAGCTAGTCACCTGCTCCATCTTCCACCTGCACATCCCCTCAGAAGCTTCCAACCCAGGCCACCACTGGATTGGGCTCTGTGGACTTGTGTCATGGCTGGAGAGCCAGCCACCGCACCATCTCTCTCCATCTGCATGCCGCCGGAAGCTCCCAACCCAGGCTGCCCCTGATCAGGCTGTGTGGACTTAGGTCGGCTGGAGAAGCCAGCCACCTGCTCCATCTCTCCACTTGCACGCTGCCTCGAAGCTCCAACCCAGGTACAATCCAGGACTCTGGCCAGGATAGCAGCTGGTTCCCTCATTGGCTACAGCCACTCACACTCAGTGTGGACTGGTTGGTTCAGCTGCAGCTTGCCTGAGGATTGGCCGCCTGGACTGCCTCAACTACTACGGCTTTTTTACTTTTCAGCCCTCTGCTGCTCTGCAATTACTGCTCCTAAGTTTGGATTTAATACAGTTCGTTGCTCACAGCAGCAGCCAGGCACAGATTGGCTGCTGAGCTTAATAGGCTTTCTTGGGCTGTTTCTCCATGGCTTCTCTGCCCTTTGCTTGCTTTCAACCCTGTTTTTGCCCTCCCCGGCCTCCTTAAATACACATTGGCCTCAAGACACTTTATGGGACAAACTCACTGGTGAACATTGCTGTTGCCACTGTACACTTAAAGAGACATACATCTAGTCTCAAGATTGTGTTCTGCTAAGACTTTAAGGTTACCTTCTATTACCCTTCTGGAAACCACAAACCTATTGCTCTAAAATCCTTGGTATCCCCTACTCTCGCCTGCATTACTTCCCATGCAGTCTGGGCTCTACCTGATATAATAAGGTGATAGGGTGTTAGTACACTCAGTGGTACACTTATCTTTCTTAATCCCAACTGTTTCCTTCCCTTCACCACTCTTCAACTCAGTACTGAGTTGTATTCTACGGAGGTGTGCCTGTATATCCTTCGGTGTTCCACCCCTCTGTTTAAGAGTCAGCAGTATCTTTGTATTCCTCATCCTGCTTCCAGAACAAGGGACTAGGAAATCTTTCGCTACTAATATTGTGGACAGGCTCCAATAATGAGGGCTATTTACTTATTTCCCTGTTTTTCATTTATCCTGCTACGCTATCTTGAATGTCACCTTGTTCTACGTCAGTCTACCAGTAGCACAAAATGAACCTTGCACTACATTGGATTTCCTGGATAGTTTGCCTCCACACAGGCATGGATTAGCCATACTAAGCCCAATGTCCTAGTGGTCTCTTAATCTTGGCTCAGACCTGATGCCACAGACTATGAGGTGAATATCCCATATTATACCATATTCAGAACAGACAGGAAGGCAAGAGGAGGAGTCGCCGCCATCTACGTCCAAGATAAATTCTCAACTTCTGTTATTGACTCGACCTCAATCTCTAAAGAATTTGAAAGCCTGACTCTCAAAGTCGAGCTCTCTTCCTCTGTCTCATTCTGTGTTGTAGGTTGTTATAGGCCCCTTTCGGCGGGGTTTCAGATATTAGACCACCTAAACAGCCTACTAGGTTCCCTGTCAAAGGAATTTATTATTTTGGGAGATCTTAACCTCGACTGGTTTTCCAGTATCTCCAATCCCCTTAAAAATGTTTGTGACTCATTCAGACTATCCCAACTTATTACCAAAGCAACACGTCCAAATAAGAATAACCCTAACAATAGCACCCTGTCGGATCTTATCTTAGTAAGCAAACCTCACGTTTTCTCATGCTAGTGTGTTCTTTATGGACATCAGTGACCACTGTTTTATTGCCTGTGTGAGATCTGTCACAAAACTAGCCTCTACCTCCAAATTTATTGTCAAAAGAAGTCGTCACAATTTCGACCCTCACACACTTTTTTCTCACTTGCATAACTCATTGAACTGGCAGTACTTCTATTTAGCCAAAACAGTGAACACAGTCTATATTTTTCAGGAAATAGTGCTCAGGGCACTTGACAAGCACGCACCCCTGATTTAAATCTGCACCAAGAAAAAATCATACCCACGATTTATAGCCGATTTGAAGACTGCTCTGTTTAATAGAGATTCACTATGGAAAAAAGCTCAGAGAACCAGACTTCCGGCAGACTGGACCTCATTCAGGAAGGCTAGGAACACTTGTACTAAGATGGTCAGAGAAGCTAAGGCAAACTATTTCTGTGCAGAACTTGACTCGTCCTCCAAATGCCCTGCAAAATTCTGGAAAACCCTGAAGGAAATCGAAGGTCATATGTTTTCAAACCCCTACCTGCAAAATCACTACAGGTGACATCATAGTCACAGATAAACCGACAATTCTGGACCATCTCAATAATCACTTTGCTACTGCAGGGTTAGCCTTCAACATTCCCCTGCCAACAACCTCCACACTCAACTCTGTGTACAGGACCCGCAACTCCAGCTACAAATGTTCCTAAGAATGGGGCTGCATTCTCTTTTCAGCCAGTTTCTCTGAAAGAAGTCAAGGTCTACTGTTACACTTGGATACTAGGGAGAGTGCTGAGCAGACCTCAGAGACCCTTATTTCCTAAAGCTTAGTCACCATGTCCTGGCTGTTCCAATTACACATCTCTTCAACCTATTGCTCTTACAGGGTGATCTTTCACCATTACAGAAAACCGCCATGTGATCCCATTATTCAAATCTGGAGATACTACAGACCTAAATAACTATAGACCAATCTCCTTACTCCCTAACCTGTCTAAAATATTGGAGAAAATAGTGAGCTCAACTGAGGAACTATCTGAATCCACAAATTTACTAAACCCACTACAATCAGGTTTTAGGCCATGCCATAGCACAATCTCGCCCTTGCAAAGGTGACCAATGACTGTCAGGGTGCCCTGGATACCGACAACTTTGTGTGTGCAGTGTTTTTAGACCTAAGCAAGGCATTCAACCCTGTTGACCATGACTTGCTTTTAGTAACCCTCTGTGAGTTTGGCATAGACCCCCTATCCCTGAGATGGTTCTCAAACTACCTCATTGGTCGCCTGCAGCAGGTAAAAGTGGAAGGGGAGTTCTCACCGCTAAAACGTTTGTTGAGGGGCATGCCACAGGGTTCCATACTGGGCCCATTACTCTTCACAATTTACATTAATGGTATTGACGTAGGAATTAAATCTACCAATACTCATCTATTTGCTAATGATATGGTACTTTACATTGGCAGACCTACTCCTAAAGCAGCATGCGCGGATCTACAACAGGTATTCAATCAGCTGCAATTACACCTACTGAATCAGAAACTTCTTTTGAATGAAAAAAAAAAAAAACAAAGGCGATGCTTTTTTCACCCTGTACTAATGCTACTAATCCAGTTACCCAAGGATCCTTAAACGAGATCACCACATTTCTAGGTGAACCCCTGGACTTCGTAACCAAGTTCAAATACCTGGGGGTTTGGATTGATCACAAACGTTCCTTCCTCGATCATATCGAGGAACTGATAAAAAAAAAAACTCAAGCTGAGGCTTGGCCTCTTTTACAGGATCAAGCACCTACTTACCCAGGATGCCAAGAAGAGACTGGCCCAAACCACCTTCCTTTCAATACTGGACTATGCTGACTTCCTTTACTGCCAAGGCCCTGCCTCTGCACTAGCCAGACCTAATATGCTCTACTATAGAGCCATAAGATTTATCTCTGGTGCTCCGTACTCCACACATCATTGCTCCCTTTATGCTGAGAAGGATGGCCATCCCTTAACTATAGAAGACAAAGAAATGCTGCCCTCTGGACTTACAGGGCAATCACTAAGGAGCTGCCTCAATACATATCAGACTGCCTTCCCCTAAGCATGGTAGGCAAGTATGCCTTGAGAAGTTCCTCCCTTATCTCCTTAACCATACCAAAGGTCAAATCGCGCTTTGGGAGGTCATCCATAAGCTAGGCGCTACCTCAACTCTGGAACAAACTGCACAGAAATTTGAAACTGAGTCACCCTATCAACCTGTTTGCATTCAAAATGCTTTAAGCACGTTCTGTCAAGGAGTCTTGTAACTGCTTCCACTGATTGTTGTCTTATGCCTTCAGTATACTAAGGCTCTTGTACGGTGTCCCCCGGCACCTTCTAACACTTCATACCTTCCCCCCCTCCTCCTCTATCTGCACTCAAAATGTCCTCTGTAGGTTCTGTCAAGAAGTCCTGTAATTGCTCTCCCTGACTGTTGCCACTTGTCCTCAACCAGCAGAGGCTCTTCACTTTGGTCTCCCCCGGCTTTTATAATTGCTTCCCCCGTTTGCTGCCACTTGTCCTCAACCAGCAGAGGCTCCTCATACTGGTGTCCACCAGCTCTTTAAACATTTGTATCCTCTTCCTGCCCCCCTTCCTACTGTGAGTGCCCCAAGCTTAACTGGTCTATTAACCTTCTCCTTACTTGCTTTTCAAGGTCCTTTCACTTATGACTACCTGTATGATCCATGTATTTATTGCACAGGTATCTGCCATTTTATCCATGCCTGTATATTGTATGTTGTTTCAATTTCTAATTGTATCTTGTTTCATTGTATATTTCGTGGTGTGTAACCCTACTCTGTGTATGGATTATGTATGCGTTGCCCAGATCCATCTTGAAAATGAGTTTTTCTCAAAGGTGTTTGCCTGGTTAAATAAAGATTTTGATTGATTGATGTGACACTGCTTTCTTTTGAATCCTTATCTAGTTTGGTTTCAAAATCCACTGGCCAAGCATTAGGATACTTAAACACTTAGGGCCAGATATTCAAAAGGGTTGCGCCATGTGCAATAGGGTTGCGCTAGCGCAAGTCCGAAAACGCGCCATTCTGCGATATTCAGCGGGAGGCAGTTGCGCCACGAAAACATGCTGAGCAACAGCTGTGCAAATGAAGGCATGCGCAGCACAAGGGGTGGAACCATGCATAAAGAGTCAATGCCATTAAAGGTTAAGCAATGCGCAACAGAGGATCAGCCGGAAGGTGCGCCACGGGAAATTAGCCAAAACAAAAAGGCTCAAGGAAGAGGCACAAGAACGCTACAGGGTAGCCACATGAGGCAGGGAGAGAGACAAGGCAAGAGGGACAAAGAGGGCAGACCAGGGAGATCCCAGGACAAAATAGGGGCAAGGGAAGGTGTGTGGGGCCACAGACTGCAGAGGCCAGTAGGTGTACCCGGTGCAGTGGAGGTAGCAGTCAGGACAGCAGGGTAACAGAGCAACAACAGCCAGGGGGGAAACAAGCCAGGGACATGGACAGTGCCAGCTTCCACATGGAAGCTGTAATGAGGGGGTGAGAAGGCATGCTGCAGGGGACGTGGCCGTGGAAGGGCCCGTCGGCGGTACGCCCCCAACAGGCAGTACCGTGCCCGCATCAGCTTTGAGCTGTACATGGATGTTGAGATTGTGGGCCGGTACCGCCTGAACAGGGCAATACTGAGGCGGCTCTGTGAGCTGTGCAGTGATGTGATGCAGGCACCCTCACGCTCTGTCAGTGGAGACAAAGGTAACAGCCTGCATGTGCCTGCTCGCCACGGGTACCTTCCAGAGGCCAACAGGCATAACACAGTCAGCCACCTCACGCATCCTCACCCAATTCCTCAGAGCACTGTTGCCACATGCTGCGGAGTACATCCATTTCCCCAGCAACGCGGCAGAGCGTACAGCAAACATGCAGGAGTTCCACAGGGTAGCACGTATGCCTCGCGTCTAGGGGCGATAGACTGCACCCATGTGGCTATTCGCACGCCACCTGGCCCCCGATGGGGCCGCATACCAAAACCAGAAGGGTTCACCAGTGTCAACTGCCAGGTGGTGGTGTGATGCCAGTGGCCATCATCAATGTCTGTGCCACACACCCCATGGAGCACATGATGCCTTCATATGGCACCAATCTGCACTGTGCCATCGATTCGAGAGTGGGGACATCCCCACAGGACATCTAGTGGGTGAGTATGCATGTAGGAGTGACAAAGTTGGGGCAAGGGCGGGAAAGCCACAGGTGCCATGGTAGTGGCACACAGGGCTATGGGCAAGAGGGACCTGAATATGATACTTATCTCCACTATTTCCACACAGGTGACAGCGGATACCCACTCCGTCCCTGGCTGCTCACACCCTACCGGCGCCCCACAACCCCATCACAGCAACGCTATAATAAGGCACACTGCCACCGCATAACATCATCGAAAGTGGGTGTATGGGATGCTAAAGGCACGCTTCTGATGTCTAGACACCTCCGGCGGTGCCCTATAGTACAGCCCCTCAAAGGCCTGTGGGATATTCCTGGCATGTTGTATCCTGCACAACATGGCCAAAGACTGTGGGATAGCCGTACAGGTCGAGGATGGGGACGCCCGTGAAAATGGGGATAAGCAGCCCCCCCGTGGACGGCGGGACCCCCGACTGATCCGGCAGGCCCAGCTGCACCGGGACACCATCACGGAGGAGCATTCTGCACGACACAGGTAAGTCATGGGGCCATGTGCAACCAACACTGTCTAGGCGCAACCCGCAGGCACACAGGGTAACACACCAGTGGTGCATGACGGCAAGGGGAGTGGAAGGGTCTAAGGCACAAACACACCATCAGGAGGGGTGAACAGTTACATGCTATATGGACACACATACATACACCAGGCACAAAGCGTACATGGGCAGGTGCACAGCAGAGCAGGAACAGACATGTGAAACACACAGATCCACAGACCACCCCACCACCTGTACTGTCCAAGTATGTGTGTCAGATGCTGGGCACCTTGCACCTTGGTGTACAATACAATGCAGGCATCATCACGCATGCGCACCTGTGGACAGCAGTCAGGTGGGTGTGCAGGTGTCGATGTCCGCGTGTTGAGCAGGGGCACCCACCAGTGCACTGCCCACCATGACACACATTGCACAGGGCAGCACCAGACAGGGCCGCGACTGGGGAGACAGGTCAGTCAGGTGGCACTGTGCCACGGCCACCTCATGTGTGGGCAGCCCCGCCGGACCCAGCAGCACTGGCAGGCTGAGCAGGGCCACATGGGTGGCACCGGCGTACCACCAGGGGTCCCACTGCGCGGCGCGACTTGTCCGCACAGGGTCTGCAGCATGCGAACATACCTGCACCAGAGGTGCTCGGGATGCCCACAGCGGAACCCGGCATCGACAGGCTGGGTGTCGCACGCACACCGGAACGGGAGTGAGAGCCGCACTGTGTGGGTGCGCTGTACAGGGCACCTGACTGTGTGCCCAATGCGCCACGAAGCGACCAATGCCTGGGTCTGCCTGTCAATGGCGGCAGTCACATCCATCCGCATCTGGACCATCTCTGCATGGATCATTGCATTGTCCCTGCTGTGCGCTCCACAGCCACACACAGTGCCTCCACGACGCTGCAACCCGCATCTGCTGCTGTACTGATGCCCGCAGCAGGCGGGTGTGCTCGTCTAACGGGTAGTCTGCCACTTCGGCAACCTGTCCCCCAGGGTATGGAAGGGCCTGATGCTCAACACCCCTTGAGGGTGGGCGACGTTCACCAGGACCAGGTGTGGGCAAGTCAACAGGCGGTGTGCATGTGCCACCGCTGAACCCTGTACCCCCAGACCTAGTGGGTGACTGCTGCTGCTGCCCCTCCAACTGCTGTGCCCCAGGGACCAGTCGTTCCACTGCTGTGTCCGCAACAGTGCCAGAGACCTGCACAGCCACCGGTGCTGCCTCACTGGTGCCGCCAGGCACCGCCTGGGACTGTGCTGACGTGCTGGCACACACATTGGAACCAGCTAGTCCAGGGGCACGTGTGCTGTCCTGCTGTGTGTCCGCAATGAGACATACACGTGTCACTGCCCATTGCGGTCCTTGCATCATCAATGGTGCAGGTTCGTGCAACAACCACAGTCACAGCGTGCTGGCATGCTTGCTTGCCAGACTGCTGTGACACAGGATGGGCACCCCCCACACCTGACTCACCGACATCGGAGATGGCAGCCAGGCGTGCACACTGCTGCAATGCATGCCGGCTGGCAGCAGAGGGGGATGGACCCTCCTCCAACTCTGGCTGGATGTCCACACTGCATGGTCCCACCACCACTGTCCCCTGCAGACACACAGGATCTGTAACAGAAAGTGAGAACATGTTAGTGCATGGGATCAACCTCCCCCCCCACCACCATGTCATACCGCGCAGTGATGGGCTTCCACCTGTCTGGAAGCCACCTCCTGGAACGCCTCGATTGCACTGCGCTGCATGGATGCAGCCAGACGGTCCTCCGCCGGGGTCAGCTGCACCACCTCTGGCTGGCCCCCGCCTGTGGCAGCGCGTGCCGCCCTGAGGGCTGCCACCTTCTCTTTCACCTGTCTCCTGTCGGTCCCAATCTTTTTCTTACATTTCTGCACGGAGCGCTGGTGGCTTCCGTGCAGGTTTACGGTGCGAGCTACCCCCTCCCATGCAGCAGCATGGGCCTGAGGGGTGCCCCGCTGTCCACTAAGTAGTGGCTCCTCATCCAGGTAGGCCTGGAAGAGTGCCTCTGTCTCGGACTTCGTGAAGTTGGGCCTCCTCCTTCGCCCACCATCATCCTCCTCACCCAGTCCTTGCTCGGCCATGTCGGTATGAATGGGTGGAAGTGGACACCTGTTACTGTGCAGTATACAGCATTATCCCATGACCATTGCCCAGAACATCACACAGCATGCAACTCACCTCTCACCTGCAGTAACCGACTCTGGCCACCGCAGATCACTGTCGCACATTTATAGCGCAATGCATGCAAATTAGTAGTGGAGCAACTTTAATGAGATGCAAATCGCGCCAATGCGCCTTTGAATGGCTGATCGATGATGATCTGCATATGTCGCTGAATATCGGCGCTGTTGCACTTTGCGCCATCACGGGTTGAGCCGGCTAAGCCAATGGCGCAGTTTGTGACTGCGTAGTACACCGCATGCGCATGCCCAGGTAGCTTACGCAGCATGCCTGCTGCGCTGATGACGTGCTGTGCGCGATCAGCAATACAGGACATGGCACTATTGTGCCAGTGGTGCTACAGTGCTGGGCACCACATAGCACTGTGGCACACCTGCGCAATAGTACACTGTGGCACTGGCACGTAGGTGACCGATCGTGCTGGACGTGTAGACGTCCGATGGCGCTGTGCGTGGCCTTGCGCCACAGACCCATGACCTTGTGCACAACCTTTGCCCCCTGGCGCTGTACGTCTGGCACGTCTATGGCTCTATCGTGCTGTTCAGTAACAGCGCGATGTGGACCGACGGCGCTATACGAACAGCGTGATAAGGACTGATGGAGTTGTATTGCGCAACATTTCCACGTGGGGTTACCGCGCTGCGGAGCGCCATATTGCCTACTATACAACTGCAGGGATGGCACGCAGGAGAGCTCCAGAGTGGAGTGCGTTGGAGTTGGCCAACCTGGTGGCTGTGGTGAAGCCCCACCATGGGTCACTGTTTGGGGGAGAACCCCTGCACATGGCCCGCACCCATGTATGGCAGCAGGTGGCGACCAATCTGGAGCAGGCCACTGGCGGAGGACTCCAGAGCAGTGCAGGCACCTGGCATGGTGACCTCCGCAGGAGGGAGCAGGAACTGCTGGAGTGCCTCAGATCACGTGCCAGGAGGGGCATTGTGCCTAGGCCAGGTGGGTGTGCTGTCTATGCACCTGTATTGTCTGCATGGGTGACACTGTGTAATGTGACCTGCGCATGGGGGTGGGTTGGGCTATGGTTTGCTGAAGGTGTTTGCAGGTGTGGGTCTGGCTGTGTGGGCAGGCACACTCAATGGGGCAGGGGCTGTCTGCTTGGGATCTCACTGATGTGTTTCTCTTCATTTGTCTCCCACAGGCGTGGAGGAGCAGAGGCGGCCCGGCTGAGGCACGGAATGGCGGTGCAGGGTGGCTGGCAGAGGTGGCATAGGTGTTGGCCACAGCAGCAGCAGCAGCGGCTTGATGAGGGTGTGTGTCATTACATCATGGATGCTACTGCATGCTGTGGGGGGGAACGGCCACCATCCATGGACAACCTACCATGCACGCAGCAAGTGACAATCATCACTGTCCAGTGGCACTGCATGTCTGCAGTGCGCCACTGGTGGTCCATGTACGCACTGGGCACATGGCTGTGGCACTAGCATCCCACCACGAGCCACGTCACTGGACAGCCTTGGTTGTGCTGTGATGGACATGGGCGGTGTGTGTGTGTGCAGTGGTACACATGGCTGTTGCTGCCTGGTTGGGCATGTCTTGTGCACGGTCAGTGTGGGTGGGTGCAGTCCATCACAGGAGCGGGGGCACTTGGCTGTATGCCATGCATGATGGGTGGGATTCAGGGATACGGACAGTCACAGCCACTGACTCTAATCCCTTGTCCTAGGTATCCAGATCCTGTGACGCATGGAGCGGTCACTGCAGCGGCTGACACAGGTGGCCATTGATTCTCTCGCCATCCTATTGGACGTTCAGCGTCATGGAGTGAGGCGCAGGAGGAGGCCCCGGGCCCAGCACCAGGCGGCAGGAGGGCAGGCTGGCAGGCGGTAGCTGCCCATCGCCTCACCCCACCTTCCCTCTCCCGGTTGTTCACCCCTGCCCCCTTACCCACCCCTACCTTATACCCATAGCCCCACCCCTGCTTTGTATATATATGTACATAGTTCTATTTGTTGTTCTTCTTATTCTTGTTTATTACAATTCTATATTTTGATATGAATACTGTGGTGGTCTCTGATTTGCAGCTGGCTATAGGTGCTCAGTTGCAGTGGTGTGCATGGCATCTGGAGTGGTATGGTCATGGGTATGTGGGGTGGTGTCTCTGGTGTGGGTGTGGCTTTCAGTCAGTATTGCCGTGTGCTGCCACCCACTGCTGGGTGCTCATGGTGGGTTTGGCTTGTATAGTTCTGTGGTACACGAGGTTGCAGTGAGTCGGGGGGATGCGTGGGGATTCCTGCAGTGCTGGTCACTGCTCATGGGTGGTGTCTTGGGGTCACAGTGCAGGTGTGCTGTGCACAAGGGGCTGCTTACACTGGGGTGGTCCACTCCTTTGTGTGGCAGTCTCAGCTGCCAGTGGGTGTGCTGCGGTAACACGGCCGGATGTGCTTTTGTTAGCTTGTCCTCATGGTCCGTGGATATTCCGCCCTCCCCAGTTATGCTGTGCTTGGGGTGTGAGGGTACATTGTTGGTTCTGCAGTGTGTCCTGTGCCCATCTGTGGCATGGGTGGTGGGCCCTGCCTACCTCCCTGGTTGTGCAGTTCCATTGCTCTGCTGCTGGGGGTCTCTGCTGCGCTATGGCGCCTCTGGACTGCTCAGCTGGGCTGCCTTTGTTGCGCTTCTGGCGTATCATCTCTGCTCAGCTTCCCTTCCTGGTTGCGTTATAGCGCAGGTTGTGTGATATTCAGACGATGGCTGGTTGCGCAATTTGGCTTGCTCCATGTTTGAATATCTTGTCTATTGCGCATGTGCGCAATTGACTTGTGCTTGCTCCTGCTGTTGCGCACTTTTTGGGCGCAGTTTGAATATCCGGCCCTTAAAATTTTATTTGTGTTGAAGCAGTCTATCAAAAAATGTTTTGTTGCCACAGAGACTGAAACAGTAGGTGGGAGAAAATGTCAATTATCCCATTCACATAAATGGGGCGCTATGAAGTCATTTTGTAAGTGGTGAGGCAGGTTTTCCTTATGAACATACCTTTCATTCAGACTAGTTTTGATTCAAACATCTGAGGATTTTTATGGCCTGATGATTATCTCACCGAGGAGCCTGATCAGGCGCCTTGCCCTGGAGGATCACTACTAGGGGACACGGCTTCTTGCCTGCTGCACTCCCATCGCTGCCAGCTTGCAAAGCTGTTCAGATCCACGAGGCCCTGATCAGGTGCCCCATGCAAGGACCGCTACTAGGGATGCAGCTTCTTGCCTACCGCCTCCCATCACGCGGGCCCGCCATGCTGTTCAGATCCCACCAAGGCCCCTGATTGGGCACACCACCCAGGATGACCACTACTAGGGAGCACACAGCTTATTGCCTGCCACCCTCCCATCACTGCTGGTCCGCCAAGCTGTTCAGATCCCACCGAGACCCCTGTTCAGGCATCCCACCCTGGAGGACCACTACTAGGGGGACATGACTTCTTGCCTGCCACCCTCCCATCACTGCTGGTTCACCAAGCTGTTCAGATCCCACCGAGGCCCCTGATCAGGCATCCCGCCCTGGAGGACCACTACTGGGGGGACACGGCCTCTTGCCTGCCGCCCTCCCATTGCCACCAGTCAAGCTGTTCAGATCCCAACGAGACCTCTGATTGGGCACCCCACCCTGGAGGACTACCACTAGGGGGATGTGGCTTCCTACCTGCCACCCTCCCATCGCCGCCGGCCCGCCAAGCTGTTCAGGTACGCTCTTGGTGTTGAAACTCAAGCGGCTCTACAACTGGCCGATTTCTTCACTGAGGAAGCACTCCATTGGCTGACTCACCAAGCCATGCCCACCATTGGCTGAGCCTGCTAACCCAGTGCCTAGACTAAAGCTTCGTCTTCATTAGAGACTCTTCACGCTTTTCCCCAGTGAAGTTTTTAAGCCTAGGTTTTTCTTTGTTCAACTTCTGGCATTATTCAGTGCTGATATTTACAGTATTAAGGTCACACTGGCCCTGTTATGTTAGCTTACTGTTTGCTAAACTGCTCAAATATTACGTAATGCCCTATTTGCCCTCAAGTGAAGTTATTTTGCTTTGTTAACCTGATTTAATGCCATCTAATGCCTATTGCCTTAAGTTAATGCTACTGCTATTTCTGACGACATCTACCAATTTCCTCCTACCAGCTCCCACTCTAATTTTCCCACTGACCCTGCTATTTTATGTTTGTTATCTGCTTTGAAGTGCTACCATGCTTATTTTGCTGTAAAGCCTAATATTAGTGTTTCTACCACTTTATCACTTGATACCTACTCCCTCCCTTAGCTCCTCCTTTTTCTCTCTCTCTCTCTCTCTCTCTGTCCTTCTGCCCCCCTTGTAAAGGTCCCTCCCTCCGATTTATCTTGCCCCTGCTGCCTGATCCCCTGCTGTTAACTCTGTTTCCTGTCCCTGTCTGCTCCCTGCCCGATTTTTGCTCTCCTGATTTTCCCCTCTCTAAAATGTCTCTTTCTCTCCCCCTTCCTCAGATCCCACCGAGACCCCTGATCCGGCACCCCGCCCTGAAGGACCGCTACAAGGGGGATGCGGCTTCTTGCCTGCCACCCTCCCATCAGTGCCGGCCAGCCAAGCTGTTCAGGTACACTCTCAGAGTCGAAACTCCAGTGGCTCTACAATTGGCAGATTTCTTCACTGAGAAAGCTCTCCATTGGCTGACTCACCGAGCCGCAGCCTACCACTGGGCTGAGCCTGCTAACCTGTGTGGCTGGACTGAAGCTCAGTCTTCAATAGAGACTTTTCTTCAGCGCTTTTCCCCAGTGAAATTTTTAAATGTATGTTTTCTCCCACTCACCCTCTCTGACCCCGCCTCTACTAAATACACTTGAACTGCCCTCGTCCTCATCCCTCTCCCACTGGCTGTAGTCTAAAGTGGCTATCCACTTCTGTAGATCAATCTGTTCCCTACAGCTTCTACACTCTGCTATCTCTAACTTAAAACAAGCCCTCTTTCACAGTTGATCCTTGGATCATGCCCTCATCAGTACTTACTAACATAGTTCTAATTCCTGATACTGGTGCTCCCCGTGTGCCCATACTTCATTTGCGCCACATACTTGACTAGGTGCCTCAAGTACAATACCATGCAGCAGCACACTCCCTGTCTGCCTATGCTCTCACTCACCGGGCTAGTCCTCTTTTGTTCCTTACTCTCTCCCACTTACAACCCTCCCCTTCCAGCCCCAAACTCAGTGACCCTTTCCACTAGCCCTAAGGTTGTTCACGTAACAGCTCTGGCAGGGTCCCAACCCTGCCCTCCCCCTCCATATTCAGTCTTCTGCCTATTCATAACCCCCCCTCTGGGGTTCTACCACAACCCTACTAGCAATATTCCTTACAGCCTCCTACCCTCAACCCCTTTGAGCATCACTGATCCTCTACTCCTTATACCCTTCCTGCCTTCACTACACTGGTACACACATGCCCCATATTTACCCCCACTCAGGTGCTCAAATTCCATCAAAGCCAGGCTGTTTTGCAGATGGATTAACTCAATAAATGCCAAAAAAAACAAAATTCATGTACTTCTTTTCCAACCATCTGTTATCTCAAATGCACAAGTATCCCTGCCCCCGACAAGATTTTCCTTGACGACGAACTCGAGGTAGTCAGCAAATTTAAATACCTAAGTTGTAATTTAGATCAGCACCTAATATTATCTGCTCACATCACCTCCCTTGCAAAAAAACTGTGGCAAATACTTAACTTCTTCTACAGGAACAAATCCCTTTTTACCACTGAAGCTAGGCTACGACTGGTCCAGACAACTTTCATTCCACTCCTCAACTATGCTGATGTATTATAAGGTCAATGCTCAGACTCCCTGCTACACCAGCTGGGCACACTACCATAGAGCGATACGATTCATTTCTAATGCCCACCATCACACACATTTATTTATTAAGAGTTTTACCAGGGAGGCACACTGAGCAGAGTACTTCCCAATTCCAGGTGCCCCCTGGAGGGAGAGGAACACTGGAAACAGCTGACAACATTTTTTTACTACTCAGTAGAGGACATTGTACATAGCAGTACAAACTAGGTAAATACTAGCAGACATTTTACATTGGCAGTCATTTTACAGAGTAGTAGAAAATGTTTTTTTGCATAACATAACAAAGCAGGCTAGCAAATACAAATTACTAAATTTAAAGTGCAGTACTGTTATAAAATACAGGATGCGTGAACATCGCCTGAGTTCAAAAGGTCAGAGATCCCTAACGAAGGAACAGCCAGTGCAAGGGAGCATGTGTAGGAAACAGCTTCAGTTACCACAGGAGCAGGTGGAGGAGACATGTCTGCGACCTATATGACTCCTGGGCTGGACTTCCTTATCTACTAGACGTCTCATCCACTCTCTCATCTGGCTTTATAAAGCTCTTCTGTTAAAGTTCCCCCTCCCATATATCTAACTTATTTCAGTGTACTGCCTGCTTATACCTCTTGTATAGAAATTTTAAGATCATGTTAGATGTCCCATGTACCGCCTCCCGAGGAATGGCCATAAATCAGACCACGGCCACTCTGGAATAAAGCCCAATCTAGCCTCAAACTCTAAATCCTAATTCCCTACATAGCTTCAAAAACTAATCAGCAGCAAATTAGGGGACTCCTGTGCTGTCCCTGACTAAGTGTCAAACCCCACCCTTCACTACCTGTATAAGTAACAAACACCTCCCCAGGTCTCCTTGCCGCTATCATCACCCTTCCGACCTACATTTCACCATCTCCTCTTCCTCCTGCATCGTCCTCAACTCACCTGCCTCGCCTATCTATCTACCTACCTCAGCTCCACTCACTTTCCTCTTCCCTTCCTTGCCAAATGTCTCCATCTAGAATCCTTCTCAGTCTATAATCTGACAAAAGGTCAAATACCATCTGTAGCTCCACAATGTAATCCTGTATAACACAAATCGTGCTGTCTGGCTGCTCAACGTCACCCCATGTATTATCCTCATTGTTCTAACTTATCTAGAGTATTACTTGTATATACTTTTATTTTTTTCTCATATATTATGTGTATTTTTATATAATGCATATTGTTGTATTGCATATATTTTGTTAATGTTTGTATGCACAGGACCTCCTTGTAAATGAGTCTGTTCAATGGAGTATTTTCATCCAATAAACTTGAACTAAATTTGAATAGGCTAGTTAGTAACAGTGATCCCTCCTAACAATCTACAACATAGATGCTCACATGCAAAGGACACAATAAAAGCTTGACTAACAGCTGAAAACAAGCTTATAAAATGCATAAAATATACCTGAACATTTATCTTTAACTAAACAAAATCACTGCAGCCAAAGTAAAACAAAGGTAAATGACAGGCTACCCTGACTACTGTATAATGCAGTAAAAATACATTGGTGTGATTTTTTTTTAATTATTCTTTGGCAACCTGGTAAGGCACACTAGGCACAAGTGCCTGTCTTTCAGGGGGTGACCGAGGACCACTGGGTATTTAAGCGACTTGCTCAGAGTCAAACAATATGCAAGTGGAGGTTGTGGGAATCAAACCCAGGTCTGCAGGATGTACCAAGCTCATTCACAGTTTGTTATACTAATCTCTATGCTATACTGCCAGCCCCAATAATCCCCAGATTCAATGCTTTAATATGTGATTTTAAAATTGTGTACAGCACCTACAATGCAAATTATGTACAGTAAACATTTTAACATCATTTTTTTTACTATAACTCAATTATCTACTACCCTATCTGCTCATTTTTTGTCTTGCACCAAAGTAGATGAATAGTTGACAGAGCACTGAAAGCAGAACAGAGCCAATATTTAAATAATGAAAGTCAATCAATTTATTTCAGGCTCCAAATACAAATATAGATTACAAGCTGTGGCGCAATGCGTACTCCTAGCGTCTTGACTCAAACGGAGTCTGCAATTGTGTTATGTTGCCATCCATCACACTCCAGACATTACCACTTGGGTTCCAAACCCACCTGATAGGCTAGTGATGCACATGTGACCCAGATCAAATTTCGCAGTACACCTTGGTCCTAGGAGTCCTTTTTCTCCAGTTCAAACCTTTGCATCTGAGAGGCTACAAGCACACCAGGAGTCCCTTGTTATTTTACTTAATTACGGTAGGCCCAAAAAAAAAAACTTAAAGCCACTACATTTCTGAAGTTTGATGTTTAAGGCATTGTTGATAAGATAATAAGTTTAATCATTGCTCTTCTTCGCTGATGACTCCAAGATGGGAGCAGTAGTTGAGGGGGAAGAGGGGAGGTTGGCCCTGCAAGGGGACCTGGACACCCTGGAAAGCTGGGCTCACACATGGAAATTAAATTTCAATATCACCAAGAAGAGGAGGAGGTTTTTCACTGAGAGGTGGTGGACCCTTGGAATGCACTGCCTGGTGAGCTGGTTCAGAGATCCACAGTGGAGGGCTTCAAGAGGGTGGGACAGACACAGAAAGTGGATGTATCAGATGATGGCCTGGCCTGGGATGGATAATGGGGGTTTCTGGAACACAAGGGGGTCGGGTACCTAACTAGGGATCTGAGGTTCTAGCAGACTTGATAGACCGCAAGGCCTAATTGCTGGCAATTAGTATGTTAGATAAATTGCTGCAATTGTTTCAATTTGAGTGCTTAATGAGCTGGGCTACAATCCTTGGCCTATGGATGTTAGGTCCTTGTTTGCTGCTAATTAATTTCTAACTAAGTTTATTAGCTGCCTGTTTTATACAGTTGGAACTAGCAAGGAATTATTGGTGCTGTTTTTTGCTAATCACCATAGCCCTTCACTAGTTAATTATAATAAGATAGTTTCTGGTTTCATGGTTTCATAATAATCTGCATGTGTGTTTTTTGCTGTTTATCTGTGAGCTAAGTCCTTTGCTCAAGTAATATTGTGTTCTGCTCACAAGATCGCGACGAGCGCGTTCGGCAGTTTAAATGCTGACTGAAATGTTTTGGGATACAGCGCGAGACGGCTCCTCGCCATTGCTACCACATGAACTCCAAGTTTTCAAATAATTGCGCTCGATAGGCACTCCTTCTCCTCAGTGTTTCTCCCTCTCACAAGCAGGGGCCGCACGACAAGGAATCGTAAGGGGATGTTTGGGCTCGAATTCCAATGCTGTTCTAACTCTCCGCCTATGGATACAGGCTCAGGCTCCGTGGCTCTCTCCTCACAAGCAGAGGCTACGCGGCGCCGTATCCATGCCTGTCGCAATGCTCCCTGTCTAGCAGGCAGCGCAGGGGCACAGTCCAATCCACAAAAGGTCCCTAGCTCAGCGCAGCTGCAGGAGAAGGAAGAAAGACTATTTATTCCAGGTTTTCACTTGAACACACCAGGCTACTCATGGCAGTGGCCTGCTGGCATGTGGATTCCACCCTCCCTTTCTTTCTCCACAATACATCGCTATGACTGTGGGGGACTCATCAGCACCACCTCCACTGCTTATCTTTCTCACAGACGGTAGAGACTTAGAAGGCTGGTTTTAAAGAAATCAGGTGGAGTGCTCATATAAACAGGTTGCCGATTAGGGGCTGAACAGGCCTCCCTTCAACTCAGGCTTCAACTATCCAGCCACCATTTTGTTTAGGATCATCATCCACCATTTTGTGTTCTTCATGGCAGGCATGTAGGGTCATCAGCCACCATTTTGTTTAGGGTGATTTCACTGCTGGTGACCCACCATCTTAGATGGAGAGGCCCCCCCTCACTACAGCCATACCCAATTTACAATGAAGCAGTTGTTTTTTACAAGATCCTTATTATTATTATTTTCCGCTCCCTTGCCTATCACCCATATTGATTCTCTTTGGGCTGCAAACACAATCATGCATGTGTATTCCTTCTTGGGGATCACCAAGTGCATCGCCCAGAGCCTGTTGTACCGGGCCAAAATATTGGGTGACAAACATAATTAATGGCGTTATCTCAGATAGTTATACCCCTGGAGTTGCCATCATTCTAATGCTGTTCTTCTCTTCTTTCTGTCCTTCTCTCATCCACATATGGTGAAGGCAAAGAAATCTTACTTCTTAATAGCGCCCGTCCTACTGCCCCAACCCGGTCCATTTTGCCCTGCCCGTATCCACGAAGAGGAAGAAGCAGCAGTGGATCAGATTCCTGGCACAGAATCGGACAACCAGGGACTGAGCACTCCCACATGGATGGATCTTGGGGCCCTCCTTATCCAGACACAACAGACAATAGTTGCTATGATGGAGAGTCAACAACATTTTTATGCCTAAGGTTATGGAGAAGTTGGAGTCCCTGACAAAACAAGGCCTCCCCACACCTGTCCCAGTTCCAAATCCTGAAGAACCCCCCACCCTCCTCAGCCAAATAATGATGAAGGTCCAGCACTGACCCATCCAGGGATGAGGACCACAGGAAACACCAGATGACATCGAGGATGTAGATTCAGGGGATGAAGACATGGACATCATATCCAGTTCACCCTCATTGACAGCGAAACTTTGCTCCTTTGACCTGGTCCCAGGCCTAATGAGGGCCATCAAGTCCACAATGGGGTTCGAAACAGAAGCACAAAATCCAGAGTCCAAGCTGGATCCCATGATCCAACAAAATCAGAAGGCTCAGGACCCCTTCCCTAGCTGTCCGGCCATTGATGATATCTTTTCTAAAGAATGGTATATCCACAGAGCCGGGTCGCCTGTCTGTAAAAAGGAATTTGGACAGGATGTACCCGATACAACAGGACAAAGCCAAACTATGGTGTACTGCACCTAGCATAGATCCACAAATTGAAGCACTAAGCAAGAAAACAGTGCTGCCATGTGGCACTATCTCTCTAAAAGACCTCACTGACAAGAAAGTGGAAGAAATGTTACAAAAGCTGTTTGAGTTTTCGGGCATGGCAGCTAGAGCTGCAGTGTCAGCAGTTTATTCGGCCAGGGCACAAATTCGTTGGCTGGAAGAACTAATAGAAAAATTTGATCCCAAGACTAGGGAGGTGGAGCTCTTGGAATGTACTTTAGATACAGCTAAGTACCTGGTGGACATGGCCCTGGATACCCTAAAATTGGAAGCTAGGATGGGGGCACTAACAAACAGAGCCAGACGTGCCTTGTGGTTAAAACTTTGGGAAGCAGAGAACGAGTCAAAAGCGCTTCTGCAAAATTTGCCCCTGAAAGGGGGCAGTGTGTTTGGGGAAGGCCTAAACGAGTTCCTCAATCAAAAATAGTAGGGGAAGGATCTCGTCAAAGACAAATAAAGAACCTTCTACCTACCATCTGCCCGGCGAAGGTTTCGAGGGAATGGTAGATTTCAACAAAACAGAAAGCAGGGTTACACCAACAATTCCTTTCGGGGAAGAGGACACAATAACGACTTCAGAAGCCCCTCTCAAGGCACCTACTCCACCTTCCGAGGAAGAAACCCTCATTTCGGAAGCACAGGCAGAAGCAGCAAACCCAAACATACTGACTACTGTACATATGCCACCCCAATGCCCAGCCTGCGGCACACTTACCCACCAGTGGGGAAAAGACTAACGTTGTTCCTCCAACGGTGGCAACAATCTACCTCCGACAAGTGGGTTCTGGAGATCATTTCCGTGGATATACTATTGAATTTACAAAGAAGCTGCAGAGACAGAGTAGTACTCTCCCATTTCTTTTTTTTTTTTGCATTATATTTTATTGGTTTGTGAGCAAAATCATAAAAGCAAGATATTCCACAGGAGAGTGACATACCATGCAAGAGTATGTATTTGTAAAACACCACACAACAATAAGCACTCTCCCATTTGTTACCCCAAAGGGGAAATAACAATATCATTATTAATTAATCACAATGGTAATCCCAGAGCATGCAGCTTAAAGGAAAAATCCACAACCACCTCCCTGCCAGATTTAGTGGGTCCGGCGGTGCTCCCAGTATCTATTGTGTGTCCATATTTAGAACTCTAATAAAGGTATTTCAAAAACTGAATTAGAAAATCACTTTTCAATTCTGAACTACAATGCAATAGCATTTCCCAGTTCACATCATTTAACCTTCCAAAATGTGTTACAAACACCCACCCCTTTTTTGCTGAGAAGTATTGAACCTATAACTTATAACAGGGAAACCAAACATGTACAAGGCCATGAAATAATAATTCCAAGTCTTTAAAAGGTCCATGGCTAAACTGGCAAGTATATTAAAAGTCTATCCTTTAGCCTTGTTAAACTTCTGGTCTCAGGAACGACCCAATGCATGACATCTCACAGCATGCAACTCAGGCCATCTACATATGTATCATTTTAAAGAACAAAGCCAAATCCAGAGCCTTGGTTCTCATTAAACTCACAGAGACATCAGAGTTCCCAAAAAGTTCAGTCCCCCTCTAAGGCCGAGTTTTCATCAGCTACAGGCTCAGACTCCTTTTCCAATGACTGGAGAAATGTTTTCACGTCGCTAGGGTCATTAAACTGGTAAGACTTCTCCTCCATGCAAGCCTTAATCGAGCAGGAAACAGGGCTGATGTGAGATTTCCAACTGCCATGGCGTCTCGAATGCATCAAATGCCCTCCTTCTCTGTCTGGTACAGTATGAGAGGTGGGAAAATATGCAGACTATCGGCACCATATTTCAATGGTCGCCTTCGACTAGCAATTCACGACGAGCAATACACTGTTCACGATAGTGTCCATCTCTGAAGTGGAACCTTTGTAGAAGAGCCAAGGCTCAAAGGTATTTGTAATCCTAGACTTGATAAATAAATAAAAGCAATTGTTAGCACTCTGTCTCGATCTCCCACACCCTGGCACATTATCAGCACAGCTCTTGGGGTCTGGATATCGGTCATAGGTCTGCGAGGGGAAATCCGATAAGCCCGCTCAAAAGCTATCGAAGGCACCGATGCACTTAGTCCCAGAATAGAGGGTAACACTGTTTGCATAAACCGTAGCAATCCTCCCCTTCAGCATGCTCTGATAAACCCAGCACACGAAGATTCCTCTCTCGGGGCCTGGTTTTCAACCATCTCTAGCCTTTGACGGAGCGATCCATTTTCTTTTATAAGTTTTGTGGTCGCATCGCAGGCTCGCAGAATCGACCCCTCTGTCTTCTGCACAGTGTTTTCACATTTTTCCATTCTGGTCTCTAGTGCAGAAACCCGAGCTGTGAGAGCATCTAGTTTTCTATTCATATCCCACACTAAGTTCACCAGTTGGTTTAGCGTGGTCTGACTGGTATCCAGCGAGGCTCCCTCTGTACTTGACTTCCCAGCCTCCACATTTTCACTGGGCCTGTCAGCTCGCCCCTGTGCAGTCTTTTTGGGCGCAATAAAATCCGGTGCTGCAGCCATGCCTCCATGATTTTTACCCATAACTCCCGCTCTTAGTAATCTATTGTTCCTGGTAGAGCAGGTTCAACACAAGAAATTTAATTTAAAAGTACCAAATAATAGAAAATTATTGCAATGTGGTCAGAGCTCCGTATAGTTGCTGCTTCCTGTAAGCTGCTCAGCAGCACCCCCACTCTCTCCCATTTCAAGGAGAACAGCCACTGCCCCGCAGGTACAGGATGTACATCGAGATCTGGTCCAGAGCAGGGCAATCCAGCCCATGCCAGACAACAAGCTGAGCACGAGAGTTTACTCCATTTTCTTTCTAGTCCCAAAGAAAAACAGAGATCTCAGGCCAATACTAGATCTAAAATTCTTGAACAAGTTCATAACTACCCTGAAGTTCAAGATGGAAACACTCAGGTCTACACTGTGAAACATTCGGTAGGCGACTACCTCACCTCAGTGGATCTAAAGATGCATACATGCATATTCCATTCAGGCCCAGCCACCAACAATTCCTTCAGTTCCACATACTGGGTCAACACTTTCAGTACCAGGCCCTACTATTGGGTCTCACATTGGCACCAGGTGTTCAAAAGTGTCCATCGTCTTGGCGGCCCGATTATGAAAGCAGGGGTAGACATTATCCCTTACATGGACAAACTGGTTGATAAGATCATGCACCAGTGCACAGGCTCAAAAAGACACAGACTTAATACTGACCGCTCTTGCACAACATGGCTGGGTGGTCAATCAGAGCAAGAGCTCACTGCACCCATCCCAGAGCATAGAACACCTTGGAGCAGAAATCAACACAGCCGAGGGAATGGCAAGACTGTCTTGCAATCGAATAAATTCAGTGATCGCGCAAGTTCTGGCACTTCTGGCAAACACCGAGCCGACGATGGGTCAAGCGGCACAAGTCCTTGGGTGCATGGCATCATGCACCGACTCAGTGCCCTGGGCAAGGTGGAATATGTGCCCCCTAAAGAACTGCGTTCTACAGCAGGGATGACCGTCTGAGGACAACCTCAGCAAAAAGATCTGCCTTCCAAAACTGATCAGAGACTCGTTATGATGGTGGACACATTGCCCTCATCTCCTGAGGGAAACTGCTGAAAATGTCATATCATGTATCAGTAGAGACCGATGCCAGCCTGACAGGCTGGGGAGCATGCATGAACACCTCCACAGCACAAGGCAGGTGGACAACGGCAGAAGCCAGGTTGTCTATCAATGTCCTAGAAACGAGGGCAGTGCTCTGCGCTCTGAAGGCATTCAGGGACAGCATCATCGGTCGGGCAGTCCAGGTAAAGTCCGACAACAAGGTCACTGTGACTTACATAGCCAAGCAAGGCGGGATGCGTAGCACAGCCATGATCAGGGAAGCATCCAAAGTGCTCAACTGGGCTCAGTCCAATCTCACCCACATTCATGGCATACACCTGGCAGGAAAACTGAACGTCAGTCAGGGCAGACTGGCTCAGCAGACAGCAGGTACATCCGAGAGGGGGGCAACTGCACCCAGACTTGTTCAACCTGATACAGAGGAGGTGGGGCCACATTCCAATAGACCTAATGGCATCCAAATCGAATGCTTAAGTCAAAATGTACTTCTCCAGATACACTGAAAGACAGGCAATAGGAGCGGATGCCTTATCCTAGGCTTGGGACAAGGATCGATCGTATGTCTTCCCAACTGATCCCGTTGATCCCCCAAGTGCTAACGAAGATCAGACTATCCCAGAGACTGATCATCCTCGTTGCACCATACTGGTCACGGAGGGCCTGGTTTGCATCAGCAGCAGCCATGAGCCTGGACAGATGGTCCCTCCCATATCGGCGGACATGCTGTTCCAAGGTCCGATGATTCACCCAGCCTCCCACACCCTAAAACTATTGGCCTGGCTCCTCAGAGGCAGAGATTGTTGACAGGAGGGTATCACAAGTCGGTCATACTGACCATCCTGCAGTCCAGAAACCATCTACCACAACTACTTATAGCAGACAGTGGAAATTTTTGTAAGATGGTGCAGCTCCGTGCAAGTCGACCCAATGCAGGCGGACATGTCCATAATTCTACTGTTTCTACAGCAGGAACTGGACAAAGGTCTGTCTACTTCCTCCCTAAGAGTCTAGCTGTCAGCCATAGGAGCAGCCAGGGTAAATGTCGGCCCTACACAGCCTGATACTCATCCAGATGCCATCCGATTTCTCCGGGTGGCAGAGGTCATCCGACCTCGTGTACGAACACCAGTGGCCCCCTGGGATCTTACAATGGTTCTGGAATCTCTCGGGGGAGCCCCATTCGAACCCATGCAGCAGTCACAGCTTTACTGGCTGGGTTAGAAAACTTGCTTTCTCATGGCCTTTTGCTCTGCCCGGAGAATTAGTGAGTTAGGGGCCCTGTCCTGCAAAGAACCCTACACCATCTTGACGGCAGAGGGTGTATTTATGAAAACAGTACCAGTTTTCTGTCCTAAGGTCATGTCCTCATTCCACAGGGAGCAGACTATGGAACTACCAACCTTCTACGAGCAACCACAACAGGGGAAATTGAGAGTCCACCACCCCTTGGATGTAGGTAGCACATTACAACAGTACATTACGAGGACACAGCCAATTCACAGATCAGAGACTCTTTGTTATAGCTCAAGGCCACAAGCAAGGGATGGCAGCCTCCAAGACCACCATCGCCAGATGGCTAAAAAGGACAATACAAGAGGCGTGCAAATCAAAAGATCTCACTACACCAGATGGAATAAAAGCACATTCCACAAGGGCAGTTGTCACTACTTGGACAGAAAGAGCTAGTGTGTCTATGGAAGACATTTGCAGAGCAGCAACTTGGTCTTCTGTTCAAACTTTTGCAAGACACTACATACTTGAGACATTATATAGACAAAGAACTGACTTTGCCAGTAAAGTACTATCCACAGCGTGCCAAAACAGTTTGACTTCTGATCGCCCTGAAGGAATGGTGGAACTGCTTCTTATAGTAACCCAAGAGGTAATGTCTGGAGTGTCATGGATGGCAACATAACACAATGGGTGTTTAATCACCTGGTAAAGGTGATTGTGTTAGTTGTATCCATGACACTCCATGGCCCTCCCTTCAGGGCGATCACGGCAGCAACCATCACGTAGACTTCTAACATAATTTAATTAATGGCACAGTGTTGGATATATCTATGGAGACCTGCATACAGTCGGTAGTCTTAGGTGACCGAATTAAGATTTGTAACAACAGGTAATAAAATAATGGTGATGGTAAATTCCGTCTAGCATTTTTAATAGGTGGTTCAATGGAGGTCAAAGAAGAGGTTTTTGGCAAAGTTGTTTTAGCTATGGAAGAATCGAACTGGAGAAAGGGACCCTGGGACCAAGGTGTACTGAGAAATTTGATCTGGGTCACACGTGCATCACTAGCCTATCAGGTGGGTTGGAACCCAAGAGGTAATGTCTGGAATGTCATGGATGCAACTAACACAATCACCTTTACCAGGTGAGTAAACACCCATTGTGCAGTACCCTTGCTACAGGAATCCACACATTGCTGTGCTAACCACATTATTACAACTTCCCAGTGCTGCCTAGTAACCTTTCTAACCTTTAGCCACTCAGAGCTCACAGTATACATGGGTGGTATGTAGTATTCATTCTTTTTTCATCTTTGTTTTTACCTGTCCAGCTTGTATGACTTCTCCTGATAAAAGCATTTATTATCCGACTCCATGTGGGTTAATCTTGTATAGTCATTTGGGTAAACATAGGACAGGCGAACCTGACAAATGGGAGGACAATAAGCAGAGAACAATTACTGACCGTTTAAAACAAACAAAAAAAAAAACAACAAACAAAAAATAGATTTCAGGGGATACCTGGAACCTCAACAGTTGTGCAGTGGGTTCTGTGTTGCTGTCAAACTACACACACACACACACACACACCCACACACACCCACACACACACGTCTGTAAGACACAGCACGGATTGACAATTTCACCTGTTTAAAATGTCAAATTAGACAGAATTACTGTAGCTCTCATACTTTGCCATAGTAAGCCTCCACTAAACAATGGTATAAAGATCATCTCTGCCCCCAACTTCAGGGAAATTTCATGGGACTCCTCATAGAAAATGCACCCTGCAATACTATCCACTGTATACCAGAACTAAGGTGAAATGCCTTTGACTAAATGACTGAACATATTCACCTAGCACAATAGTTCTCAGACTTTGTCATAGTGAGCCTCCCAAATCCATGGCAAGATTTTGAGCCTCCATAAAAACTGAAATAATCTTGGGCCTCCCTAAAGAAAATAACGGACTGTACTTATGCAGTACACCATGAATACATTGAAACCTTTGAGCACTTGCTCACATTCAGTTTTTGTCTTGTACTGACTTGGAACTTTTGAAAAGAGCTCCTGTGCTCAAAGGTGTTATCTGAATAACAAATAAAATAAACAAATATTATTATTCAGCTTATTGTAACCCCACCACAGGCCAACCTTTCTGAACCATTGTTACCCTTGTTGCAGTACTTTCATGGGTCAGACTACTTCCTCTGTTTCCTCTCTATATGAAATAACCTTCTCATACTTTGTCTCTCCCTCCTTCTCTGCTCCTAAGCAACATCTCGGGGATTACTTTGCTCCTTTCTGCTATTGCTCTTAGCACTTCTCTGCTCAACCCTTGTATTTGGGCTGTTCTGCCATCAGTTTACAAATTGATCAATTACCACCACTCATTATTAATTTATTGTTCATATTTATTTGCACTGTTGTTCAGTGTATATTTCTTGATTGTTTTGCAGTTACCTTCTGAAATGTATTCACTCCCTACCCTTCCCCGGGTACACCTGGAATGAGCCTTGGCTCATTCACCTTCCCTTGTCACCCATTAGAAAATAAATACATAAAATTCATCTACTGTTATTATCCTCTTTCAGTTTGCTTCCTCTCCTCATACAAAATATATAAAACCAAAATTTAAATACAGTACTTTTTCAGACTTGCTTGAGCCTCCCCTGGAACAGGTTGGGGCCTCCCCAAGGAAGCTGGCCTCACCATTTGAGAACCCCTGACCTAGCAGTATCTGCATTCAACAAGCTCCATCACTTTACAATTTTGTTGCAGTAAGCCTTCTCCAAGCTATGGAGTAAAGCTCCACCCCAACCCCAACATGGAAAATATTTTCGGTTTCCTCATAGAAGATACATTAAATAAATACATTTAAATATTTCTTGTAATTGTTTTCATCATATACCAGAAATATGGTGAAATTAATTCGTATGACTGCATTTATTCACAAAGCATTATTTATATGCAGTTTGACCCATCTCAGATATAATTATAAAATGGGTAAGAAAAATCCTACTCTGCCAATGGTGCAAACACATCACATGACAGTGCATTATGCCCCGATGAGCGCATGCCTGCACTTTTGTCATATGTTTGTTTCCTATATATCAATTGTATGCCCATTTTATGAGTACAATAAAACACTTCAGAAGATGGGAAAGTGACTAGTGGGGGTACCACAGGGATCGATACTGGGCTGTGTCCACCACAATGTCTTCATAAGTGACATTGCTAAGGATCTGGAGGGGAATGTGTGTCTCTTTGCAGATCACACAAAAATTTGCAACATGGTGGACACACACAGGAGTGGGGAGAGAATACTAAGGGACTTGAGATAAGTGGTCTAGGGAGTGGGTGGCAGCTGGGTTTTAATGCCAAAAAGTGCAAAGTCGTGTACCTGAGGAGGAGAAACCCAGGGGCTGAGTATAAGATATGGGAAGTAATTACTACTACCAAATGAGAGAGGGACCTTGGGGTGATTATATCGATGATCTTAAGGTGGCAGGACAGTACAGCAAGGCAGCAGGCAAGGTGAGCCAGATGCTGGGGTGCAAAAGGAAGGGGATCTCTAGCATAAGGGAGGTGTGGTGTCTCTGTACTGCTTACTTGTGAGACACACCTGGATTACTGTATGCAGTCCTGAAGGCCACACCTCGGCAAGAACATCTACAGGCTGGAAGCGATCCAGAGGAGGGCTACTAAAATGTCACAGGGGTTGCACGAGAAAAAGGACAGTTACGCAAGAACTTACCATAACAGTAGACCTTCAAGGAATTTCTGTCATCAGGCCACACCTATGGAACTTAACTAACAGGCACTACCCATGGAACCTTTCTGCAGCAGTCTAATAAGGGCCACCTCACGTATCGCCAGGCTCCAACATCACACCCATATATAAAGTGGGTGGCCCCACTCCCTCCTCAGTTCTTTCCCTAGGCAGAGGCCATGAGTGACAGGAACCCTGCTAGGGAACCGAGGAGAGAGAGAGAGAGAGAGAGAGAGAGAGAAGAGAGAGAGAGAGAGAAGGTGCCCAACTAACAAAAAGGCTGGAGCAGCAGGACAGCCGAACTGTAGAGTGGAAAGGGGGATGGAGGGAGGGACGGCATGACCTGATGACAGCGATTCCCTCGAACATCAACTGTTACAGTAAGTTCTTACATAACTGTTCTATCTTCTTCAGGGCTATCTGTCATCAGGTCACACCTATGGAATGAGTCCCAAGCAGTGCTAAGAGCAAGACAGTCAGGGTGGCAGGAAGCCAGAGGCCTAAGAAAGAAGGCCCTGAGGCAGCTAGGTAAAGCCTGCCTGTCTTCTGGAAGCAATGCCCAGACTAGTGCTTGGTGAAAATGTAAATAATACTCCAAGCTGCAGCAGCACAAATCTCGGCTGTTGACACACCTCTGGAACAGGAGCTGAAGTGGCCATGCC
This sequence comes from Neoceratodus forsteri, assembly GCA_016271365.2. Taxonomy (NCBI): domain Eukaryota; kingdom Metazoa; phylum Chordata; order Ceratodontiformes; family Ceratodontidae; genus Neoceratodus; species Neoceratodus forsteri. Next base: position 1,527,510,630 of record CM028131.1, read on the forward strand.
CTAGTGGAATGGCCCTTGACAACCTCAGGAAGTTCTCACCATACTTCCTGTAACAAAAACAGCTACAGTTGGCCAACTATTTGGACATGCACCATTTAGAAACTGGAATGCCCTCTTTTCCAGGGGTGAAAGAAACAAACAACTGAGAGGACTTTTGAAGTCCTTAGTACAGCGTGTACAGTACCTGAGAATCCTATGCACATCCAAAGTATGGAGCAATGCTTCCCCAAGACTGGCATGCTCTGGAAAATAAACTGGTAGGTAGACAGATTAAGAGTAAATTCAGACACCACATTAGGAAAAAAAGTACAGTTACGTAAAAACTTTCCATGACAGTAGACCTTCGAGAGAAGCTCTGCAGCAGGCCAACACAAGTAGGACTTAGCTGCCAGGTCCACATGAAAAAATTACTCACTGTAGTAATCTTTTTTCTTCCAGGGTGTCCTTTAGTATCAGTAACATACACAGCTAGCTGGCTGGGTGCAGCTGCCCCGGAGGTGTGGCCTTAGATAATGAGCTTAGGAATTAGCTGATCAGAGTTTAGGAGGAGTGTGCTGAGAAGAAACTGCCTGAAGTACCTCAGAATTTTTCGAAGATGGATGGGCACATGCCGAGGCTGAACCAACAGGATTCAAACAACCATTTGTCAATGCCAAATGTTGATTGTGTTGGTCCATTGAGCGCTCACTGCCCCTGTCACTTGCTCATTCTCTTTCTCCCTGGTGCTACAGGCTGCTGTTTGTACTGGGCTCCTGCCTGCATAGGCACCCTTTTCTGTCAAAGAAATCCAGCTGTCCCCATCAGAGCTCCATTGAGGTGGCTCACTCCTCCACTCTCACGTTACTCATTCTGTTTCTCCTGGCGCTGCAGGCTGACCTTTTGTACTGGGCTCCTGTTTCTGTTGGTGGCTTTTCAGCCCACAAAGAAATCTGCAGTAGTCCCAATACAGGTCCGTTAAGTTTGCTCACGCCCTCTGTCACCGCTCGTTCGCTTTCTGCCGGTTGCTGCAGGCTGGCCTCTTGTACTGGGCCCCTGCGCCATTGCTGCTTTTTTCTGCCCACAAAAATCCGCAGCAGTCCCAACAGAGCTCCATTGAGCTCACTCACTCCCCCTCCCTCATTCGCTTGTTCTGTGTCTCCTGCTGCTGCAGGCTGCCCTTTTGTACTGGGCTCCTGCCTGCATTGGCGGCTTTTTCTGCCCACAAAGAAATCTGCAGCAGTCCTGACACAGGTCCGTTGAGCTTCCTCACTCCCCCTCTCTCACTTGCTCGTTCCGTTTCTGCCAGCGCGGCAGGTTGGCCTTTTGTACTGGGCTCCTGCCTGCATTGCCGCCTTTTTCTGCCCACAAACAAATCTGCAGCAGTCACAATAGAGCTCCGTTGAGCTCACTCACTCACCCCCCCCCACTCACTCGCTGTGTTTGTCCCAGCACTGCAGGCTGCCCTGTTGTACTGGGATCCTGCCTGTGCTGGCACCTTTTTCTGCCCACAAAGAAATCCGCAGCTGTCCCAACAGAGGTCCATTGAGGTTGCTTACTCCCCCGTCTCACTCGCTCATTCGGTTTCTTCTGGCGGTGCAGGCTGCCCTTTTGCACTGGGCTCCTGCCTCTGTTGGTGTCTTTTTCTGCCCACAAAGAAATCTGCAGCGGTCCTGACAGAGCTCAACTGAGCTTGCTCACTCCCCCTCTCTCACTCGTTCCGTTTCTGCCAGTGCTGTAGGCTGGCCTTTTGTACTGGCCTCCTGCCTGCGTTGCCACCTTATTCTGCTCACGAAGAAATCCGCAGCAGTCATGATAGAGCTCTGTTGAGCTCGCTCACTCCCCTGCTCGTTCTGTTTCTCCTGCTGCTGCACGCTGCCCTTTTGTACTGGGCCCCTGCGTTCATTGCTGCCTTTTTCTGCCCACAAAGAAATCCGCAGCAGTCCCAACAGAGCTCCATTGAGCTCACTCACTCCCCCTCCCTCACTCGCTTGTTCTGTGTTTCCTGCTGCTGCAGGCTGCCCTTTTGTACTGGGCTCCTGCCTGCATTGGTGGCTTTTTCTGCCCACAAAGAAATCTGCAGCAGTCCCGACAGGTCCGTTGAGCTTCCTCACTCCCCCTCTCTCACTTGCTCGTTCTGTTTCTGCCGGCACTGCAGGTTGGCCTTTTGTACTGGGCTCCTGCCTGTGCTGCCGCCTTTTTCTGCCCACAAACAAATCTGCAGCAGTCACAATAGAGCTCCGTTGAACCGCCGCTGTGCTTCTCCCGGCGTTGCAGGCTGCCCTGTTGTACTGGGATCCTGCCTTGTTGACCTTTTTTCTGCCCACAAAAGAAATCTGCAGCTGTCCCAACAGGGGTCTGTTGAGGTTGCTCACTCCCCGTCTCACTCAGTTTCTTCTACGCTGCAGGCTGCCCTTTTGTACTGGGCTCCTGCCTCTGTTGGTGGCTTTTTCTGCCCACAAAGAAATCTGCAGCAGTCCTGACAGAGCTCAATTGAGCTCACTCACTCCCCCTCCCTCACTCGCTCGTTTTGTGTCTACCGCTGCTGCAGGCTGCCCTTTTGTACTGGGCTCCTGCATGCGTTGGCGGCTTTTTCTGCCCACAAAGAAATCTGCAGTAGTCCCAACACAGGTCTGTTGAGCTTGCTCACTCACCCTCTCTCACTAGCTCGTTCCGTTTCTGCCAGCGCTGCAGGCTGACCTTTTGTACTGGGCTCCTGCCTGCATTGCCGCCTTTTTTTGCCCACAAAGAAATCCGCAGCAGTCATGATAGACCTCTGTTGAGCTTGCTCACTCCCCCTCTCTCACTCGCTCACTGTGGTTTCTCCCGGCGCTGCAGGCTGCCCTTTGTACTGGGCTCCTGCTGTGTTGCTCATTTTCTGCCCACAAGAAATCCGCAGCTGTCCAGACAGAGCTCGTTGGGGTTGCTCACTCCCCTGTCTCACTCACTCATTCGGTTTCTTCTGGCGCTGCAGGCAGCCCTTTTGTACTGGGCTCCTACCTCTGTTGGTGGCTTTTTCTGCCCACAAAGAAATCTGCAGCAGTCCCGACAGAGCTCTGTTGAGCTTGCTCTCCCCCCTCTCACTCACTCATTCCATTTCTGCCGGCGCTGCAGGCTGCCCTTTTGTACTGGACTTCTGCCTGTGTTGCCGAATTCTTCTGCCCACAAAGAAATCTGCAGCAGTCACAATGGAGTTTCACTGAACTTGCTCACTCCCCCCTCTCACTCGCTCGTTCTGTTTCTCCCACCGCTGCAGGCTGCCATTTTGTATTGGGCCCCTGCGTGCATTGCTGCCTTTTTATGCCCACAAAGAAATCTGCAGCAGTCCCAACAGAGCTCTGTTGAGCTCACTCACTCCCCCTCACTCACTCGCTCATTCTGTGTCTCCCGCTGCTGCAGACTGCCCTTTTGTACTGAGCTCCTGCCTGCATTGGCAGCTTTTTCTGCCCACAAAGAAATCTACAGCAGTCCTGACACAGCTCCGTTGAGCTCTCTCACTTGCTCATTCTGTTTCTGACGGTGCTGCAGGCTGACCTTTTGTACTGTGCTCCTGCCTGTGCTGCCGCCTTTTTCTGCCCACAAAGAAATCTGCAGCAGTCACGATAGTGCTCTGTTGAGATCGCTCACTCCCCCGTCTCACTTGCTCATTCTGTTTCTCCTGGCGCTGCAGGCTTCCCTTTTGTACTGGGCTCCTGCCTCTGTTGGCACCTTTTCTGCCCACAAAGAAATCTGCAGCAGTCCCGACAGAGCTCCGTTGAGCTCGCTCACCCCCTCTCTCACTTGTTCTGTTTCTCCTGCTGCTGCAGGCTGCTTTTTGTACTGGGCCCCTGCATTCATTGCTGCCTTTTCTGCCCACAAAGAAATCCGCAGCAGTCCCAACAGAGCTCCACTGAGCTCACTCACTCCCTCCCTCACTCTCCTTCGTTCTGTGTCTCCGCTGCTTCAGGCTGCCCTTTTGTACTGGGCTCACCTGCCTGCATTGAGGTAGCTTTTCTGCCCACAAAGAAATCTGCAGCAGTCCAGATAGAGCTCCGTTGAGCTCACTCCTCCCCTCTCTCACCTCGCTCATTCTGTTTCTCCCACTGCTGCAGGCTGCGGTTTTGTATTGGACCCCTCGGTGCATTACTGCCGTTTTCTGCCCACAAAGAAATCTGCAGCAGTCATGATTGAGCTCCGTTGAGCTCGCTCACGCTCCCTCTCCCACTCGCTCATTGTGTTTCTCCCAGCGCTGCAGGCTGCCCTTTTGTACTGGGCTCCTGCCTGCGTTGGCACCTTTTTCTGCCCACAAAGAAATCTGCAGCTGTCCCGACAGAGCTCCATTGAGATTTCTCACTCCCCCTGTCTCACGCACTCATTCTGTTTCTCCGGCAATGCAGGCTGCCCTTTTGTACTGGGCTCCTGCCTCTGTTGGCACCTTTTTCTGCTCACAAAGAAATCTGCAGCAGTCCTGACGGTGCTCCGTTGACTACACTTACTCCCCCTCCTCTCTCACTCGCTCATTCCATTTCTGCTGGTACTGTAGGCTGCCCTTTTGTACTGGGCTTCTGCCTGCATTGCCGGCCTTTTCTGCCCACAAAGAAATCCACAGCAGTCACGATAGAGCTCCGTTGAGCTCGCTCACTCATTCTCTTTCTCCCGCCGCTGCAGGCTGCCCTTTTGTACTTGGCCCCTGCGTGCATTGCTGCCTTTTTCTGCCCACAAAGAAATCCACAGCAGTCCCAACAGAGCTCCGTTGAGCTGACCAACTCCCTTTCCCTCACTCACTCGTTCTGTCTCCCGGCGCTGGAGGCTACCCTTTTGTACTGGGATGCTGCCTGTGTTGGCACCTTTTCCTGCCCACAAAGAAATCTGCAGCAGTCCCGACAGAGCTCAGTTGAGCTCAGTCACCCCCCCCCACTCTGGCTCAATCCTAATCTGTCCCAAACACTGATTTCTGACAGCGACTGCGGTATTCTGCACCGGAAGTGTGAAAACACATTTCTGCCAGGATGTGAAAAATGACAGCTGCACTGTTCATAAGGAGGTGTGGAAAATGGCAATGTTGAAAATCTAGAGTGAAAATATTGCAAAATTGCGAAGGTACGAGTGTGCAAGGAAACTGCGCAACGCATGCTTGTAGCACACATTTTATGGACTTTTGTCACCAAATTTTCAACATAGGCATTTTAGGACCTCTGCTAATGAACAGTATCACAGTAATTTTCATAATGTGTCCCAAACACGGATTTCCCACAGCGACCACGCTATTCTGAGCTGGAACTGCGAAAACACATTTCGGCCCGGATGTGAAAAATGACAGCTGTACTGTTCATAAGGAAGTGCAGAACAATGGCAATGTCGAAACTCTGGAGCAAAAATATTACAAATTCGCGAACTTACAAGCATGCGTGCAAACTGAGCAAAGCACACTCGTAAAACAGTCATTTATTTGATTTTTTCTGTCAGATTTGCAACATAGGCTCTTGGAGAGCCCACCTCATGAACACTAGCACTGTCGTTTCGTTACTCAGTCCCGAAGGTGATTCTGCGCGAGTGACCTAAAATCACCTTCGGCCGATTAATGCCATGACAGTACCCGAATTCATGAGGAGGGTCCCAAAACCCATGTTGAAAATTTGGTGCAAAATTCCAAAATGCGTCAGATATGCATCAAAGTTGAAAAAACCTATTTATTCCTTATACAGCTTACTGGCATTTCCTTAGTTTGTGGTCGGCTTTGAAGAGTGCAGGCGTGTTCTCAGTCCACCGAAGATCATCACACGGACTCGGAGGTAAGTATGGGGTGAGGTGGGTGTGGGAGGCAGGTGCACACTGGGTGGGTGTGGGTTGTGGGAGGGAGGCAGGGGCCGCAAGAGACTGTTTTCTTTTGACAGGGTAAAAAAAGGGAATAAAAAAAAAAACGGTCCCACGATGTTTTAACAGGGGCATGTGGCACACTGGGGTGGGCTCCCAGCATGCCAACAGATTCTTTTTTTGGGGGGGGCAGCTGCAGCTGACGGGGGATTGGGCACCCCCGTTGGCACACAACAAAAAGGCGGGGAGTTAAATTATGCTGACGGGGATTAGGCACCCCATCGGGCACACAACAAAAGTAGGGTGACATTATGCCGACGGGATTGGGCACTCCTGTCGGCACACAACAAAAAGCGGGGTAGTTACATAATGTAGATGGGAATGGGCCCATCAGCAACATCACTCTGGCACTGAAGCAGATGGGGATTGGGATCCCCGTCGGCAAACAAACATGGTGGTGGGGGGGTACATGCTGCCGAGGGGGATTGAGCACCTCCTCAGCAGGGGGTGTGTGCTTAATATTGTTTGTGAACACAGCGGCAAGCCGCCACCATGTTCACAAACAATACCACTGTTACAAGGTTCTGCCCAGCAATGATGGGTCGTTCCCTCATTGCAGCGGATGGCTTACGCTACAATGACGACGCGGCCCCTGATTGCAGTGGCTGAAACCTTACAAGGTTGTAGCATGCTGGCTGAACTAGTGTCAGCAGCAGTGTGCCACGGCATTGGGGAAAGCGGGCTAAGCTTTTAAAGGCTGTGGGGACATTGGCCACAACAGTGCCGTGCCTCCACAACCTGCTTCTGGCAACCTGCCGCAATATGTTTCTTGCGCAATCAACATAAAAAGAAACATGCAAATGTCAAGAATTTAAAAACACAATTTCAGCAACCTCAGAACCTATTACCTTAAGATAGATAGGCAAATTTGTTGTTAAACTGAAACAGAGCCCTTCCCTAGAAGGTGAACAGGGAGGAAGGGTGGAGCTTACTGATGCTAAAGGTCCCTGGAAGAAGGAAGATTACTACGGTGAGTAATTTTTCTTCTCACCCCAAGAGTCCTTTAGCATCAGTAACCTCTGAGATTCCAAAGCAGCACAAAACTGGGAGGTAAGCAGAGAACCTACTTAGGAAAGGGGCTCCATGAGTACCACTCTGCCAAAACTGGCATCAGATCTGGACTGTACATTAAAACAGTAGTGCTTAATGAATCTGTGTACAGTTTTCCAAGTAGCGGCCTTGCAAACATCCAGGAGGGGTATGTCTCTTGCAGCTGCCACAGAGGCTGCAGTGCTCCTAGTAGAGTAGGCTCTGAGCCCTTCAGGAGGTTGTTGACCAGCTTTCTCATAGCAAAACCTAATGCAAGAGACTAACCAGCGGGAAATATCTCTTGGTTGCTGGTTTTCCTCTACCTACTTCCCCATAGGTAAGGAATAACTGGGTAGAAATAGCTCTTAACTGTCTAGTGTGCTCTAGGTAGTAAAAGAGAGCTCTTATGACATCCAGACTGTGCAGCTCCTGCTCACCAGAAGTGGATTTCCCAGTAAAGAATACAGGCAAAGTGATGGACTGATTACGGTGAAACTCAGAGACCACCTTAGGCAGGAATTTCCTATTTGTCCTCAGCTCAATTTTGTCCCTGTGAGGGATGATGTAGTTGGGCTCAGTGCACAAGGCCTGCAAGTCTGAAATTCTTCTTGCAGATGTAATGGCCACCAAAAGACAGCTTTCCAGGTCACAAATTTAAGGTGGCCCGTAACCATGGGCTCAAAAGAGGGCTCCATGAACTTGGCAATACAGAGATTCGGGCCCAAGGATGAACAGGCTCCTGACTAGAGGCTGAAGGTGAAGGAGGCCTTTAAAACTGTTTGAACACTGAGTGGGAAAAAATAAATTTTCCTTCCCCACGGAGAGGTAGGCCGAAATAGCAGCCAAGTGTAGCTTCAGAAAAGAAAGCTTCAAGCCAGAGGTAATCCAGCAGCTGAGAGTCTGAGGCTGCTAGAGGATTCACCCTTTTGCCCTTGCACCATAGGGAAAACCTTTTTCCACTTGGCTGCATAGGTCTTCGGATTAGTTTTTTTGGCCATTCTCACATCTTCAGGACCTGCTCAGAGTAGTGAGAAGATGGAAACTCGTAACTCCTCAAGAGCCAAGCTTTGAGGTGAAGAGAGTGTACATGTCTGGGTAGCTCAACCCTGTCCGGGGTAGAGTCAGCACAGAGTGAGTTGGAGGAAGGTGAATAGGCCTGCTGCTGGATAGAGAGAGCAAGAGAGGGTACCAGGCTTGCCTGGGGCAATCCGGTGCTACCAGGATGATTGACGCAGGCTGTTGTCAGAGTTTCAGCAACACCCTGTGGAGGGAACAGAGGGAAGGCAAAGAGGAACCTTTCTGACTAGTCCAGGATCAGGGCATCCAGTGGTAGTGACCCCTTGACTGGAGGCCTGCAGCAGTACTGAGGAAGCTGAAAATTGTAGGGGGACACCAACAGATTCACTTCTGGTGTACCCCACCTCCTGAAGACTGTGGCTAGCACTTGCTTGTTCAGAGTCCATTCGCTGTGGCCCTGACTGATGCGGCTGAGAGCATCTGCCAGGGTGTTGTCCTTGCCAGGTAGGTGAACGGCCGAATGGCTGACTCCCAGGGAATAGGCAAAAGACTAAATCTTTAGAGCCTCTGAACAGAGTATCCCTGATTTGGTGCCACCTGCCTGTTCATGTAAAACATTGCAGTAGTGTTGTCTGTCCTTATGTGTACAGTCTGTTCTTTTATGAAGGGCAAGGCCTTGATTTCTAGGAAAATGGCTCTGAGCTCCAGGAGGTTTATATGTGACTGAGACTCTTGGGTAGTCCAGGTACCACTTACTGAGGCACTGTCCAAATAAGCTCCCCAGCCTTGCAGGAAAGCATCTGTGGTAATCACTTGTGTGGGAAGAGAGCCCTGAAAGGGGACCCCCCAGACAGGTTTACTAGATTTTTCCACCAAAGCAGAGCCTGCTGAAACTGCTCTGTGACTGGTATCAGCTTTGGTAAGGCATTGCTCCTTTGAGACCAGTGAGCACTCAGGTAAAATTGCAGTTCTCACATGCTGTATATTACATCTGGGACCACTGCTGTCATTGACACCATGTGTCCCAGGAGGAGAAAATTCTCTGGCTGATCTTGGCTGGCCAAGGATGAAAGACTCCGCCACTAACAAGAAGTTTTGCATTCTCTCTGGAGGGAGGAAGGCAGACCCCTTCAAAGTGTTCAGCTGGGCTCCTATGAAGGTAAGAATCTGGGAGGGCTCTAGGTGGGATTTCTTTAGATTTACCAGGAACCCCAGTGACTGCAAGGTCTGCTGTGTGAGGGAAAGGGACTCCTGCACTTGTTGAGGAGAATTTGCCACCACTAGCCAGTCGTCCAAGTAAAGGTAGACAGAAACCCCTTGCTGTCTGAGGTATGCTGCTATCACTGCAAAGCACTTGGTGAAAACTCTTGGAGCCGAGGGCAGGCCGAAGGGCACTGCAGCAAACTGATAGTGACCCGAAAGAAGCTTGAATCTGAGAAACTTTCTGTGAGACTTCCTTATGGGTATGTGGAAGTAAGCATCCTTTAGGTCCAGGGAGGCTAGCCAGTCTCCCTGCTGTAAGGACTGAATAACCATTGAAAGAGTGACCATTCTGAATTTCGGTTTTAGCTGATGTTTGTTCAGATATCTGAGATCCAAAATAGATCACCACTTCCTAGTTTTCTTTATGTTAGGAAGTATCTGGAGTAGGGCCTTTGCCCCTTCGTAGGGGGACCCTCTCCACTGCTCATAAATCTAGAAGGCTTTTACCTCTAACTCCAACAGAAGTGCCTGTGTTGGGGTTAGGGGCTTTGACACCTGGGTACACAGGATGTCTGGCATCTGCTTGAACTGTAGTGGCAGACCCTTTTCCACCATCTTCAGGACCCACTTGTCTGTGGTAATAAGGGTCCAGGCTTGAAAATAATGGGAGAGTCTGCCCCCTACTGGTGGGGGGGGGGACCTAGACACACACATCAGGACTTAAGCTGGGAGGCTGCTGGCTGGTCAGAAGTGGCTCTTCTTTGGCCCCTTCTGCCCCATCCTCTATAAAAATCCTCTGTACTGAGAGTAGTCAGACTGAGGATAGGGAGCATAAGGTCTGGGATAATAACTTCTACCCCAGTTTCCCCTAGGGTGGGATGTTTGTGGGGCAGCAGGTTTACGTTTAGAGGAATGACTCTGCCAAGAAGCCTTGTACTCATCAACCTTTTTCATATAGTCAGTTGTCCTGGAATCAAACAACATGTTTTGATCACAAGGAAAATACATGGCTTTAGGCTGGGTGTCTGGAGTAAGACTGATAGTTCTAAGCCAAGCAAAACATCTCAAAGATATGGCATGGGCCATGGCTCCAGAGACAGCATCACTGATGTCGTCTGCCATGTGGAATTGGTATTTCGTAGCTTCCAGGGCAGTTTTTGCAGTGGCCTGAACAGAATTCCATAATGCTTTTTGATACTTGGCTGTGAAAACCATATAAGAGGAAAGTCGGATAAGCAGAGAAGCTGTAGTGTATATCTTTGCAACAAAATCCATTTTTCTGGAGTCCTTGTCAGGAGGCAAGGAAGACAAAGAAACTCCAGCTTTCTCACATGCTGCCTGCTGTACAGTACTCTCATGGATGGGATGTATAGACAGGAACTTTGTGTCATTTTTAGACAACTGGTATTTTTTGTCACAGTGCTCGTCAACCCCTGCTAGGGAAGTGGGGGTTTGAAGTAGCTTCACTGTATTTTGACAAAGCCTCTGGTTGTTTACCCTCTTCTTCTCTCCTCTTAGCCCCCCCGCCCCTTTCTTCTCCATTACTAAAGTTATTATTTCTAGATAATTAAAGTATGTACTTTACTGTTTTTTAAACCTGGTCTTTATATTACTTATTACTGCCTCTGTATGTTTGTCTACCCCTCCCCACTGATGTGGAACCTTTGTAAATGAAGAAAAATTACTCACCTTAGTAATGTTGTTTTTTCTAATGGAGTCTTGCTATATTATAGACATTAGCAGTATGTTCCAGCTCTAGAACTGCCCGGAGTGAAATGGTTAAAACCATTCCAAAATAGAATTTTGGACGAGAGCAGCTCTATCTGTGTCATTTCAAACTTGAACTGTCAGATCTTTACGAGCCAAACTCACTAAGGTCTGTGTGGAAGCTGTAACCTACACTAGCCAAATGGCTACCTAAATAATAACAACCATTGATGGTCCCAACACCCAAGACTCAAGTCAGGGGACCAGAAATACTAACACCATTCTAATAATATGAAATGGAACATAAGTATAATAAAACACACACGCCCAAAGTCCCAAAGGGACAAAATGCTAACAGGACATAAGTAGTGCCACACTAAGTTGCCCGCACCCACCAAGTAGAGGTTCTGAGAGGGCAGGTTGGGAGGTTCATAATATAGCAAGACTCAATTAGAAGAAACAACACAACTAAGGTGAGTAATTTTTCTTCAAACAACATGAAGTCTTGCTATATTATGAACGATAACAGAATACACAGCAGTACCTCCATGGAGGAGGGCAGAACCTACTTAGGAATAGGCTCTGAAGAACAGCTGTGCCAGCGAGCATCTCTCCTGCCTGGACATCCAGGGTAATGCTTGGTAAAGTGTGTACCGTTTTCCAAGTAGCAACCTGGCAAATCTCTAATAAAGGGATATCTCTGGCAGCAGCTAGAGACGCAGCTGTACCCCTGGTAGAATGAGCCCTCAAACCGGGGCTCTGCCCACTTTCTGATAACAAATTGGATACAAGAGACAATCCACCTGGCTATTGATCTCTTAGTAGCAGGTTTGCCTTTCCCAACTTCACCATAGGTGAGGAAAAGTTGGAGGATTCGAACCTGTGACCTTTAGTGCGCTCTATATAATAACTAAGAGCTCTCTTAACATCCAGGCTGTGCAACCTTCTCTCACCCGAAGAGGTGATCAGTGAAAAATACTGGAAGGAGATAGATTGATTAAGATGGAAATCTGAAACCACCTTAGGCAAAAACGTCCTATTAGTCCTAAGGACTACCTTATCCCTGTGGAAAGAAATAAAGTCAGTCTCCACTGACAAGGCTTGCAATTCACTTATGCATCTGAGAAGTGATCGCCACTAGAAAAACAGTTTTCCAAGTTAGGTACTTAAGCTCTGCAGAAGACAGAGGTTCAAAAGGGGGTTGCATTAACTGGGCAATGCAAACATTAAGGTCCCAAGCAGGGGCCGGTTCCCGAAAGGGAGGATTAGTATGGAGTAATCCCTTAAAAAACTTGGAAAACACAGGATGAGAGGAAAGAGGGGATGACTTTCCTACTGACACAAAAGCAGACACAGCTGCCAAATGAACTCTCAGGGTAGCTGGTCTGAGACCCAAGGAATTAAGATGTACCATGTAATCTAACAAAATGGGCAATTCAGCAGAAAAACCTTTTCCATTTAGAACTATAAGTAGCCCTAGTGGAAGGCTTTCTGGAAGCCTTTAGGATCTCAAGAACACCCTGAGAGAGGTGTAAATCAGCAAACTCTAACTCCTCAAGAGCCAGGCCTTGAGGTTGAGGGATTTGAGGTCTGGATACCAAACCCTTCCCTGGGCACAAGTCAACAGATTGTGATCCCTGGGGAGGCACAGGGGAAGATGGACTGTCAGAGACAGAAGGAGTGGGTACCAGGGCTGCCTGGCCCATCTGGGCAATCAGAATCACCCTGCAAGGCTGAGATCTGATTTGACTAGTACTTTGAATAGAGAGGAAAGGGGGAAGCAGAGGAACTTCCTCCCAATCCAGAAGAAGGGCATCCAGGGAACTGAGCCCAGCACTGGAGGGCCTGCAACAGAACACAGGAAGTTTGTGATTGTCTGGGGCTGCAAAAGATCTATCTGAGGGATGCCCCACCTGGCAAAAAACTATCCCTAGCACTTGAGGATCCAGGGGCCATCTGTGATGGCCCTGGGAAATCCTGCTGAGGGCATCCGCTAGACATTGTCCTTCCCTGGAAGATGAACTGCTATGAGGGAAGTGTTCAGGGAATAGGCCAGAGACCACAACTTCATTGCCTCGGTGCACAAGGTCAAGACCGAGTGCCCCCTGTTTGTTGATGTACCACATTGTTGTGGTGTTGTCTGTTCTGACTTGTATCACCTTGTCATGGACAGATGCAGAAAAAGCTTGAAAAGCTAAAAGACAGCTCTGAGTTCCAGCAAATTGATGTGGAGCAGAGATTCCTGGGGACAAACTCCCTGAGTGGAAAGGTCGCCCATGTGGGCTCCCCAACCCAGAAGGGAAGCATCTGTAGTGAGAGTCAAGTCGTGAGAAGGGAAATGAAGGGACCCCGCTCTAATTGCTCTGATCCTGCCACCACTGGAGAGCTAGGATCAAGGTTCGAATCACTGGGACCAACTTGAAAGGGGTCTCTCTCTGAGACCAAAAGGTTCTCAAGTGAAACTGAATGTCTCTCATCTGAAATCTGGCTCCCTGCACAACAGCTGTGGATGCAGCCATGTGCCCAGGAGCTGCAGAAAGGTCTTGCTGGTGAGAGACCTGCAGAGTGAAGGAAGAGGCCAGAGCCACTAAATTCCTTACCCTTCCTGGGGAAGAAAGGCTCTGGCTAGCTTGTGTCCAATTCTGCCCCTATAAAGGTGAGTACCTGGACTGGTTCCAGAACCGACTTTGGTAGGTTTAGCAGAAACCCAGGGAGGTGAGAAGCTGCTGGGTGACCTGCAGGTGAGATTTTACCTGTTCTGGGACTGGCCTACAATGAGCCAGTTGTCTAGATAGGAAAAACAGCAATCCTCTGCCTCCTTAAGTGGGCCACTGCCACTGCTAGACACTTTGTGAATACCCTTGGAGCAGAGGTAAGGTCAAGGGCATTGCTCTGAACTGGTAATGACCTGAGGGCAGTTCGAATCTGAGGTACTTTCGATGGGATCTTCTGATTAGGACATGGAAATAGGCATCATTGAGGTCCAGGGAGGCTAGCCAGTCCCTGGCCTTAGGGAAGGTAAAATCATTGCCAGAGTTACCATTTTGAACTTTGGTTTCAAAAGATGCTTGTTCAGATATCTGAGATCTAAAATGGGCCACCATTCTCCTGTCTTTTTTGGGGTAAGTAAGTATCTGGAATACAGACCCCTGCCCTGATGCAGGGGAGGAACCTTTTCTACTGCTCTGAGAGCTAACAGGGATGAGACCTCTGTTTCCAGAGCGAGGGTCTCTGAAGCACTTGCAGGTAGAAAAAGTCTGCTTCTCAACTTGGGAAACTTTTTGAAGCTGAGAACCAGACCCTGGCTTACTACTTCCAGAACCCACTTGTCTGAGGTTAAAGAAGCCAAATTCTGACTGAAGTAAGCCAGCCTGCCCCCCACTGGTACAGGAGAATCGGCCCTGGGCACCCCATCAGGGTGCCTGTTTCGCAGGAGCTTTAGGCTGGGGAGGTGGGAGCAGGTCTGCCCACCCCTCGTCTGCCCCTGCCTCTGAAGAAGCCCCTCTGAGCATAGGCAGAGGAGGCCTGAGTCTGGTAGAAAGGCCTGTGAAAAGGCTCACCCCTACCCCTGGGGCATGCCTTTGAGGAGTGGCTTGCCGCCTTAGCCTGGGCACTCTTGTAAGTAGTCCTATATTCATCCATCTTCTTCATGTAATTCTCTGTCTGCTCTCCAAACAGAGAATTTCCCACCACAGGAAAATCCATAGCCTTAGTCTGGGTATCCTGTGACAAACTAGTACACCTGAGCCAGGCCAACCTACAGCTACAGATGTGGCCATGACCCTAGAGGAAACATCATTAACATCCACAGCAGCATGAAACTGAACCTAGAGGCTTCAATGCCATCAGCAGCCACCTGTTCTAGTTCACTAGCCAGCTGGCCATGGGCCTGCTTGGCCAATTGCATAACAGTATCCCATCTAGATTTCTGATACCTAGCTACATAAGCCATATAATTTGCTTGCCTGAGTCCCAGAGAGGCTGCCATATACTGTTTTTTTTTTTTGCCATGGCATCAATCTTCCTGGAATCCTTGTCAGAAGGATGTGACGCCAAGGGAATATTAGCTTTATCACAGGCAGCAGCCTGAACTACCCCAACATGACTGCATTGCTGAGAAAGGAATTCTGTATCAGGGCCTGACAATGTATACCTTCTGTCCATCTTTTATCTACAGGAGGCACAGAATTAGGAGCTTTAAAATTTTAATTGTTTGTTTCCTAAAAGACTTGTGTAAAGGAATAGACAATCTCCTAGACTCTGGAATATCCATCATTTCTAAAGTCAGGCTCCTCTTGCTCATCCACAGCCTCTTCTAAAGGAAGCTGGAGGGTTTCAGCAACTTTTTATAAAACATAAAATGAGATGGGACTCAGACAGCATAGGGGAGATTCTAAAGGTCTGTCTGGGAGATGTCGGGTTCAATGGGCACACCAGACCTTCCCAGCCACATTCATACTGTTCATAATCCTCCTCTCCTCTGGTTCATAAAATTCCTCAATATCATAATTCTGAACCACTGGGACGGACGAACCGACCTTTACCAGATAGTGGTGGTTCGGATGGACCCTGAGACAGTGACTGGACAATTTGTATGGCTTTTGCTATCTCTGCAGCAGTTGGAGAAGGAATTTTGGACTCCAGACCTGCTGATTTTCTTGTTTTCTTTACTGGAATTGGTTCCTCAGAACCAGCTTTCCTTTGCCGAGGAAGTCTGGCCTGGTCAGAGGCACTCCCTCTGGTTCAGCTGGCACAGAACGGGCTGGCCATCCGGGTCAGCGGACTTTTGCCTCTCGTCCCTGAGCCTGCCCAATCTTTTTCCAGGGTGGCTGCAGGAAATTCTTAATACCTGGCAGTCTGACTGGAGGTGGTCAAACCTCAGACAATAAACACATGGTGTGTGGGTCAGCCTTGGCAAAGACTTCCACAAACATCACAGTGCTGAAACCCAGTGGGCCCGGTTTTTCTTTGGGTTTCTCAGACATAATGCCAGCCTAACCAAAACTTGCCCTTTTAACGGCAGTGCCAGGCAAGACACACCCTTATCGGTTCCTAACAAGTCATGGTATTGGAAAAACGTAATAAACTGCTTTTTAGAACCGATAAGAACCGGGAACCGGACTTCAAAATAGTAACTTTTAGTTTTAAATGAGTTTAATCCACTGATCGGTTCAAAACCGAACCGATAACTTACAAGTTCCACAGACAAAACCTTCATTTACTTCGGTTACCACAGATAAAGCTTGAACCGAACAGTTTTGCGGTTAAAATAAAACTATTCTCGGTTAAATCCAACCGAGAAAACACTTTTAAACCGAGAAATGAACCGAGCAGAAGGAGAAATCTCCGGAGCGACTGTTCACTGAGGCGGAGTAAAGAATCTGACAGTTCAAGTTTGAAATGACACAGATAGAGCTGCTCTCGTGCCAAAATTCTATTTTGGAATGGTTTTAACCATTTCACTCTGGGGCAGTTCTAGAGCTGGAACAAACTGCTAATGTCTATAATATAGCAAGACTTCATGTTGTTTAAACACCTTGCGCTCAAAGGTATTGTAATCCAAGACTGAATAAATAAATAAATGTTTTCTGACAGCATTATAAATAGGTAAGACCGATCTCCTGGGAGGTGGAAGACCTTTCATCTCCCTGTAATCTTGGTCCTCATTATCATCCTGGTTGGTCTTCTGGGTCGGGAGGTCCAGGGTGTCCAGCTTATTCTGAATAAAAGTAAGCATAGAGGAGGGATCCTCCTAGTCAACAGGGGAAGCCCCAAAATGAAGCTCAGGGGACAAATCTGGTTCCAGGCCCTCTGAATGTACGTCTGGGGCATCATAATAATATTCTTCTTCTTCATCACCCTCACAGACCCCTGCAGTGAGAACTATGGAAGAGTGTTTACCAGCAGACCTACCAGAAAACACAGACCCCATGCTTTGTAGGGTCAAAATCATTGGTTCCCACAAGGAAAGGGGAACCGTGATTAAAATACAGAAGGAACCGTCAAATACACTTAGATGTGATTGAAATAAAAGAAAAATAAAGTGGAGGGAACCACAGGGTAACAAGTGAACCGGACCGAAAAGAAAATCTCGGGAACCGCTAAAACCCTACAAAATAAACTCAGCACAGTACAAAAACTCAGCACACTGCAAAATAAACTCAGCACACTGCAAAATAAACTCAGCACTGCAATATAAACTCAGCAAACTACAAAATAAACTCAGCACACTGCAAAATAAACTCAGCACACTGCAATATAAACTCAGCAAACTACAAAATAAAACTCAGCACACTGCAAAATAAACTCAGCACACTGCAATATAAACTCAGCAAACTACAAAATAAACTCAGCACACTGCAAAATAAACTCAGCACACTGCAATATAAACTCAGCAACTACAAAATAAACTCAGCACACTGCAAAATAAACTCAGCACACTGCAATATAAACTCAGCAAACTACAAAATAAACTCAGCACACTGCAAAATAAACTCAGACACTGCAATATAAACTCAGCAAACTACAAAATAAACTCAGCACACTGCAAAATAAACTCAGCACACTGCAATATAAACTCAGCAAACTACAAAATAAACTCAGCACACTGCAAATAAACTCAGCACACTGCAATATAAACTCAGCAAACTACAAAATAAACTCAGCACACTGCAAAATAAACTCAGCACAGTACAAAATAAACTCAACACACTGCAAAATAAACTCAGCACACTACAAAATAAACTCAGCACAGTACAAAAATAAAGTTTGTGAGAAAAACTTTACCAGGAAAAGCAGAAATCAGCTTTTAACAAGGAAAGTCAAGAGACACCTCAGGGGCAGTGTTGTTCAGTCAGCGGAGAAAAAATTCTGAGGTACTTCATGTAGTTCCCTCTCAGCACACTCCCCCTCCTAAGTTCTGACTGGTTAATTCCCTAAGCTCATGATCTAAGGCCACATCTCCGGGGCAGCTGCACCCAGCCAGCTAGCTACATATGTTACTGATGCTAAAGGACTCCTGGGGTGAGAAAGAAAACTTTCTAGCTAGCAGTCTACCACGGGGAACCGCCCACCACCGTCAGCCTATCCTATATCGGTGGGCAGTCTCCCCCATCCTTCTCAGTTCTCCTGCTGGAGACCCAGAGTGGGCAGTGAATGGAGAATCAAGGAGGTTCCAGAGAGCCAAAGAAAGAAAAACAGAAGTAGTGCGAGTGGAATAAAGAAACAGCAGGAGGATGAAGGGAAGGAAAGCAAGGCCTGCTGCAAGATCTACTGCTACAGTAAGTTCTTATGCAACTGTACTCATCTTACTGAGGAAGGCTCCTGCAGCAGGCCAAACTGGCAGGACTGAGTCCTAAGCAGTTCCAGAAATGACCAGGAGAACAGCACCAGGAGGAGGATGGATCAGCAGCCAAGAGCTCAGGAGAGAAGGCCCTGAAGTACTGCTTGGCGAAACTGGCCCAATGCACCGAGACGAGATGTCTAAACTGCAATGCTTGGTGAAGATGTGGACAGAACTCCAACTGGCAGCTGCTCAAATGTCCACAGTGGACACATTTCTAAAACAGGCTGTGTAGGCACCATACCCTGGTGGAATGGCCATTAACCACTCCCGGAAGGTCCTTGTTGTACTTACGGTAACAATAAACAATTCAATTGGCTAACCACTTAAACAAACACTGTTTGAAACAGGAGCGCCCTCTCTCTTAGGGGCGAACAAAACAAACAACTGATTAGACTTCCTCGAAGCCTTGGTGCAGTACGTATAGTATTGCAAGATCCTATGTACATCCAAAGTATGGAGCAAAGCCTCCCCCTGATTAGAATACTCAGTATAATAAACCAGAAGGTTGATGGACTGGTTCAAGTAAACTCTGACACCAGCTTGGGAAGAAATTTAGGATTAGTACGCAAAGCCACCCTGTCTTTGTGAAAAAACAAATAAGGCTCTTTACACATCAGAGCCTGAAACTCAGAAATTCTTTGAGCAGAGGTTAACAGCAACTAAAAAGAGCATTTTCCATGACAGAAAGTGCAGCTCACAATTCGAAGCCAGTTCAAAGGGAGGTAACATGAGTTTCTCTAACAGAAAACTGAAGCCCCATGGTGGGACAGGGTTTCAAATGGAAAGTTTCAGATGCAGAATGCCCCGCAGAAAGGTGCAGAACACCTCAAGCTGAGCAACAGCCCTGCCCTTGATAGGTGCATGGTACGCAGAGATGGTGGAAAGACATACCTTGAGTGAGGAGTATCCCATGCCTGAATCCGAAAGGGAGAGAAGGTGCTCCATCACTCGATTCATCCGCAGGTGAAGGGGTCCAGTTGGCGTGAAGCAGCCCAGAGTGTAAGCGCTCCATTTCATGGTGTAAGTGGCCCTGTGGAAGGTTTCCTAGCAGCCACCAGGACATCTGCGATAGCTAGGTCCACAGGAGCCATGCATGGAGATGCAGGGACTTTAATCTCAGATGGACCAGGGTGCCCTGGTCCTGGGAGAGCAAGCGATACAAAGGGGAAGGACACTAGAGGCTCCACCACCAGCAGCTGCAGCAGGGGAACCAAATCAAACGTAGCTAGAAGGAGCTATGAGTATCATCTCTACTCCTTCCCAACTGGAGCTTAAGAAGGACCCTCTGTAGGAGTGGGAAGGGAGGAAAGGCATACAGAAACATCCCCTCCCAGGAGACAGACAATGCATTGTACCAGAAAACTCCAGGTCCAGGATCAAGTGAGCAGAAAAGCTTCAGTTTCGCGTTGGGTGGGGATGCAAAAAGGTCTAACTCTGGATGACCCCACCAGACACAATTCGAAGCCAGTTCAAAGGGAGGTAACATGAGTTTCTCTAACAGAAAACTGAAGCCCCATGGTGGGACAGGGTTTCAAATGGAAAGTTTCAGATGCAGAATGCCCCGCAGAAAGGTGCAGAACACCTCAAGCTGAGCAACAGCCCTGCCCTTGATAGGTGCATGGTACGCAGAGATGGTGGAAAGACATACCTTGAGTGAGGAGTATCCCATGCCTGAATCCGAAAGGGAGAGAAGGTGCTCCATCACTCGATTCATCCGGCAGGTGAAGGGGTCCAGTTGGCGAGAAGCAGCCCAGAGTGTGAAGCGCTTCCATTTCATGGCGTAAGTGGCCCTGGTGGAAGGTTTCCTAGCAGCCACCAGGACATCTGCGATAGCTAGGTCCACAGGAGCCATGCATGGAGATGCAGGGACTTTAAATCCAGATGGACCAGGGTGCCCTGGTCCTGGGAGAGCAAGCGGATACAAAGGGGAAAGGACATTAGAGGCTCCACCACCAGCAGCTGCAGCAAGGGGAACCAAATCAAACGTAGCTAGAAGGGAGCTATGAGTATCATCTCTACTCCTTCCCAACTGGAGCTTAAGAAGGACCCTCTGTAGGAGTGGGAAGGGAGAAAAGGCATACAGAAACATCCCCTCCCAGGAGACAGACAATGCATTGTACCAGAAAACTCCAGGTCCAGGATCAAGTGAGCAGAAAAGCTTCAGTTTCGCGTTGGGTGGGGATGCAAAAAGGTCTAACTCTGGATGACCCCACCAGACAAAGAGATCTTCAACCACTGGGTTCAGTACTTCCCATTCATGAGCCCATCACCGGGAGCATCTGAGACCATCTGCGAGGATGTTTTGGATGCCTGTCACATTAATGTCAGAGAAATCCAGACCGTGCTTGATGGCCCAATACCAGACCCTCATCACCTCCCGACACAGGGGGTGACTCCCCCCTCCCCGTCCCGCTTGTTGAGGTAATATACCACATACATGTTGTCCATCTGCACCAACAGCAGACCGGGGAGGAGATTAGTCTGAAAGGCCTGCGGAGCATAAAGGACCACCCGCATTTTCAAGACATTGATATGGAAGCCCTACTCCACTTCTGTCCAAGTGCTCTGCTGATCAGTCAGATGAGCTGCCCAGCCCAGACCCAAGGCGTTCATCATGAGAATCTGACGAGGGCCAAGAGCTGAAAGGAGCTGCCTCCCTGAAGGAGGTTGGTGGACTCCAGTCACCATGACAAGAGACTCTGGTCCAGGTCATCTGTGCATTGGCCCACTGGACCCTTAATGTCCACTGAGGAACTTGCATGTGCAGACAGGCGGGGAACCGTGGCAATGGCTGCGCATATGACCCAGAAGGACCAGCACCACCTGGCAGGGACATGGTGACTTGAGAAGACTAGTCGAGCCTGTTCCATCAGGTGCTCCACCCAGTCTCTGGGCAGAAAGGCTATGCGTGGTCGGTATCCAGAACCACCCATAGGTATTGGAGGCCCTGGCAAGGAGAGAGGCAGGACATCAGTGACTGATGGTGATCTCTAAGGCCTGAAACACACGGAAGGTGTATTCCAGGGTCTGGACCAGAAGATGGTCCCTGAAGAGGACTGCTAGAAGCCAACTGCTCAGGTAGGAGAACACGCAGAAGCCCTGCCTCCTCAGGGCAGCCGCCACCACTGCCAGGCACTTGGTGAAGACCCTGGAGATGAAAAAAGAAAGGACAAAAGGGAGGGCCCAGAATTGAAAATTGGCCCCTGAAAGTGGAAGGGGAGGAACGGATGATGGGCAGGAAAAATCTGGATAGGAAAATAGGCATCCTGCATGTCGCAAGATCATCTGCGAGCACTTCAAAGGAGCTTCCATCGGCACTGCACCACATCACCTGACTGCAGGTCCTGTAACAGGCAATACATCTCCATTTAGAACTGTGCTACCATAAACTGTTTCTGCTAATCAGACAAAAGAATGGAAAGGTGAAAAGAAACCTCCCTTTCCAGGAGAGGGACAACATGTCTCACCAGAAAACTCCAGGCCCTGGATCTAGCCAGCAGAAAGAACAGGTTACTCACCTGTAACAGTAGTTCTAGGAGCGGTATATGTTGTTCATCCACACTCTCTGGCATGTTCCTTTTCCCTTTAAACTTGCTGGAAGTCTTCAAGCTGGCTCCTCCCACCCATGCGGGTGGTATAAACCTCGTCTCTGACCCATGATGCCAGATCTTAGCACTCTGGAAGCAAGGTTGTGCGCCTAAAGCCGGGGAGGTCGGGTGGGTGCATATGGATGAACAACATATACCACTCCTAGAACTACTGTTATAGGTGAGTAACCTGCTCTTCTAGGAGCATGGATATGTTGTTCATCCACACTCTCTGACAGACTCCAAGCAGTTCTCTGGGAGGAGGAAGGCAAGGCACACACCCCCTACTTAGGAAAGAGAGATTGGAGAACCAATGCCCCAAAACCAGCATCCCGGCGTGACTCAAGGTCGATGCGGTAGTGGGTAATGAAGGTGTTTGCTGACTTCCAGGTAGCAGCCCGACAGATTTCCTGGATAGGGACGTCCCTGGAAGCAGCCACCAATGCAGCAGTGTGGCGGGTAGAATGAGCTCTTATCCCTCTGGGAGGCTCCTTGCCCACCAACTCATAGCACAGATCTATGCATGATGTAATCCATCTCGCAATGGTCTGTTTGGCTGCAAGTCTGCCAGAAGCGGCTTCAGCGTAGGTGACAAACAGCTAGCCGAACCTCTCCCCGAATTTCTGCGTCCTCTTCTTATAACAGGAGAGAGCACGCCTAAGGTCCAGAGTATGGAGCCTGTATTTGGCGCCTGAGGTGCAGTTAGGGTAGTATACCGAGAAGAGTCAACACCTGGTTAAGGTGAAATTCTAAAACCACCTTCAGAAGGAATTTCAGGTGGGAGTGCAGGGCAACTTTGTCCCTGTGGAAGACCAGATAAGGAGGGGTCCACAAGCACCTGGGGTTCCCCTGTCCTTCTGGCTGATGTGATAGCCACCAGGAAGGCTGTCTTCCACGACAAGTGTGAGAGCTCACACTTGTGCATGGGTTCGAATGGCTTGCCCATGAGCTTTGCCAAAACCAGTAAGAGATCCCACGGAGGTGGAGGTTCACACACCTGAGGGGATATGTGATCCAGACCTTTGAAGAAGCACCCGACCACTGTCTCCTGAGCCAAAGTCGGCTGACCGGCCCGTGCCCGGTACGCAGAAATGGCTGCCAGGTGCACTCTAAGGGTCGATGACCGCAGACGTCCTTTGGAGAGAGACCAAAGGTAATCAAGAATGTTAGCCACAGAGCAGGATAAGGGGTCCAGACTCTTACCCTGACACGAAATGGAAAACCTTTTCCATTTGAAGGCAAAACATTTCCTGGTCGATTCCTTACGAGATGCCTCCACCACGGTGTAGATATCCTCGGAAAGACCCAGAGCCGGGAACTCTAGCCACTCAAGTACCAGGCTATGAGGTGCAGGGATTGAAGGTCCAGATGGAACACCTTCCCCTGGTTCAATATCATCAGGTCCAGGCGTGTACAAAGTCGCTCTGGGGGCCTGCAGCTGAGGCTGAGGAGATCTGGGTACAGTGTAAAGTCGCTTAATGCGGACACATTGGTGTATTGCAATTTTGTCCGTATTCATGATGTCCGTAGTTGCTGGCAGGTGGTGTTGTAGGACAATCTGTGGGAATGTATTCAGTACCACAGTACAGCATTGTATGTTATAGCTATGGTGTGAACATTATGAATGTGGGAACATTATTGTTTGCAGTGCTGTACTGGCTTTTCATTTTGTTCAATCTTTTCTGTTCTGTGTGCTTCTTCGGGAGGGGTGATGGTTAGAAGAATACAGTACACAGTGTGCTTCATTAGTGTTCGTCAGTGGGGGGGGGGATGTGTTAAACCTTTTTTACTCCTCTCTCAATGCAGTGTACACCCCGAAGTGGTGTTCTGGTCCCCATAGCTTCTGCAATTTGTGCTGCTTTGTGCAACAGAAGGGGACCACTGGAGTGTAAAAAGCTAAGCAAATCACCCAGGAAGCAGCAAAGGACTTAGCGAGGAACACATCACAAAGATCTTCTCACACACATACACACACACACAAAACAGGAAGGTGAAAAGCTGCTGCCAAAACCTAGGTCAGTTAATACTGCGTCAATTAACACCTAATTTGGCATTTTTGGCTATGGAATGTAGCACCTAATTGTCTTCTGAACTGTCTGCATTTGCCGGTCTGTAAGGTCCGTGGTAAACGGTACATTTAGCATCAATTTAAATGGCTTTGGTTTGGGTTAGTACTTTTTGTCCGTGTAACCCGATTGTCTGAGTTAGCCGTGTCCATCTTTGGTGGAGTGCACTGTACCAGAACTGGTGTGGCCAATCTGGGGCTGCAGGACCACCTTCATGTCCCTCCTCACCTTGAGTAATACCTTGTGGATCAAGGGAAATGGATGAAAGGTGTAGAGGAGGCCTGGGGTACGGCCCGAGAAGGCATCCCCCTGCAGCGAGCCCAGCAGAGGGGGGCGGGCATGGTACAGTCTCAGCTTGGTGTGCTCCCTGGAGGCAAACAGGTCCACCAACGGTTTGCCCCAATGGGAGAACAGACTGTAAGCTATCTCTGGATGGAGTGACCACTGTGGGATGTCTGGCCTATGCAGCTGAGAGTATCCACCAGTTGGTTAGAGATTCCTGCCACATGGATGGCTAGGAGATCCACCTCAAACCGACTTACGAGGGTCCAGATGAGTGCCTCCTTGCACAGCAGACGGAAGTGTGCCGCCCTGTTTGTTGAGGTAGTACATGGTCGTGGTATTGTTCGTCTGGACTTGAACCACTTGACCCCGGAAATGAGAAGCAAAAGCTGACAGTGCCAGTCTGACTGCTCTGAGCTCCAACAGGTTGATGTGGCATCGGGACTCCTCGGGGGTTCAGAACCCGTGGACCCTGCTGTCCCCTATGTGGGCTCCCCAGCCCATGAGAGAGGCATCGGTCTTCAGGATGACCATTGACTCTGGCCGGATAAATGGGATACCTTCCTGCAACCATACTGTGGGGGTCCACCATTGGAGAGCGTCCCACATCTTCTGGGTTACAGTGATCAGCTGGTCGAATTGACCATGGCGCTGAGTCCACTGGGTGGCCAGCTCACTGGAGGGGTCACATGTGCCACCTGGCCCAACAGACCACTGAGGCACGCCCGCCATGTAACCCAGAAGGTGCAGAAAGTCCCAGGCAGGGTGCAAGTGCCCAACCAGAAATGATCAGGCAAAAAGGAAAGAACCTCCACCCTGTCCGCTGGGAGCAGAGCTCTGGCTTGATGAGAGTCGAGCTCTGGCTCATCACCTGAGAGGGCTGGAATCCAACTTGGCCTCGCTTGATCAAGAGGTCGAGCTGGGAGCAGGTTCAGACGGCCAGATCCCTGGACCTCTTCACCTCCTGAAAGGAGGAACCTGCCAAGAGCCACTCATCGAGATAAGGGTACATCCAAACTCCTCGATGCCGAAGATGGGCCGTCACCACTGCAATGCATTTGGTGAAGACCCGAGGGGCCGATGACAGGCCGAACGGCATGGCTTGGAACTCGTACAGGGTCCCCTCGACCCTGAAGTGGAGGAACCACTGCTGGGACAGATGGATTGGGATGTGAAAGAACGCGTCCTGTCGATCCAGTGAACAGAACCACATGTTTTGCTCCAGGGATGGTATGACTTGGTTCAGAGTTACCATCCGGAAGGTGCGAGACCTGAGATATTGATTCAGGTTGTGGAGAGCTAGGATGGGGCGCCAACCCCCCATCCACTTGGGCACCAGGAAATACCTGGACACGAAGCCTGGGTCTGTAGGAGGATCCGGCACTGGAGATACCGCCTCCTTGCAGAGGAGCTGAGCGATGTCGTCTCGAAGGGCCGACTGAGTGCAAGCTGAGATCCTTTCCTCCCGAGGGGCGCGGGCTCAGCTGGGAGGGTACTGCTTGAATTCCAGAGGCAGTCCCTGGCCGACCACTACCAGAACCCACCTGTCCAAAGTGATATCGGACCAGGCGGAAAGAAAGTGGCAGAGCCAGCCCCTCACAGGAGGACCCAGAGCTGGTGTAGGGTGGCAACCTCCTACCCATCCCTGAGCAGGATTAGAGGAGGCGGCTCCTGGACCAGCACCTGGCTTCCTTCATGGGGCTGCTGGGGACCCTGCTTGAGCCTGAGGTGCCAAGCTTGAGCCTGTGCTGCTGGCCTCCTTGAAAGAAGGGCTGCCTAACCACAGGGGAAAAGTGCCGAAAAGGCTTTTTCTTGCACTTCTGCTGGTTCTGCCCAAAGAACCCTTCACAGAGGTAGCATCGGACTGCTCTATGCACTAGAGGTGACCAGCCACTCCTGGACCGAAGAGATTGGTGCCTCAGGAAGGCACGCCAGCCAACTTGTGCTGAGTATCTGCCAGAAAGGAGGATAACTGCAGCCAGGCCCTGCGGCGAGTGGCCACTGTGGTTGCTAAGGAGCGGGCACAGGAATCTCCAATGTACAAGGCCGTCTGGAGCTGCTGTTTTGCAACAGCACAGCCCTGGTCATGGACTTGCTTCACAGTGGTCTGCATGTCCACAGGAAGATGAGGGAGGATTTCATCTAATGACCCTAAGAGGGCGTGAGATAAGTGTGCCATGATAACAGCCGAACTGGCCTGACGAAGGCCTAAGGAGGAGGCCGCACAGACCTTCCGGGCAGAATGGTCCATATTCTTGGACTCCTTGTCCGGGGGGCGGTCAGTGCCGGCTGAGTTACCAGTGCATCTGAACACAGAAGCAGTCACAAGGCTTTCGGCCAAGGGATGCTCTGTGAACCCCACCAGGGACCCCATGGGTACCGTATACTTGCAGGCCATGTGGGCAGATGGAGCTGGACAGGAGGCAGGATGCTGCCAAAGCTCAATGGCCGGGCCAACAATGGCTTCGGCCACTGGAAAGGCCTCTGTCGGGGTATCCCCCCTTTTAGGATGTCCGTAAGGGAGTATTCATCCTTCTTTTGGATAGGCTCCAGAGGCATTCTGGTAGATTCAGAAATCAGGCAGAGGATGCCCCGGAAGGAGGAAGGACCTTCCTCCAAACCTGCCACTGATGACTCGTCATCCCCCGGATGTGAGTGCAAACCAGTGGCATCTGAGTCCGAAGAGTCAGGATATAACGGTCTCCCGCATATGTCTCCCTCGATGCACTGAGGGTGATCAGGGACAACAGTGATGGACAGACGACAGGGCAGTCCAGTGTCTGTCCAGTCCTCTTTCAAGGGAGCCCCTCCATGAGGCTGCTTAGGCGGTGGCTCCACCAAAATCGGTGGGGAGACCGTAATAGGCTAAGCCGGAATTTGGGCCGGCCCCAAGGGTGGGGGAACCGAAGCCTTCCGTTCCGGAGGGGTCGGCGTCGGCCTGGGAGGTGGGAGCCAAGTAATTGCCGGTGCTGCCAGCGGAGCCAGATTTGACTGGTCAGAATCAGTTGCTGCCACATGAGATCCTCATAATGTCGATAGAGTTTCCGTCGAAGTCTCTCCTCATCTGAGGAGGATGAGGATCAATGGCGACGCCTCTTTCTGGAGTGTTTGTGACCTTTCTTCGGTTTTTCGACCGAAGGGGTCCTGGTCCTCGATTGAGACCGACGGGGTCGGCTGGTTCGATTGGGGGATGCCGGAGTCAGGGAAAACTGAGGCTCTGGAATGGTTTCCTCAATGAGGTTACCCGAAGGTACAGTTTCCTCGTAAGGAAAAGAAAGAACCGATGTCCTTTCTAAGGAATCGTTGACAGGAGTCAGTGATAAGGGCTCGATGGGATCGAGTGTAATCTCGGCTGGTTTTGCCGTTTCCTCAGTCTCGGTGCCTTGGTCCGACGGAAGATCTGTGAAGCCAGCAGCCGAGGACGTGATCTCGACCAAAGTCGAGATCACATGTTCCTGGGACTCTGACCTCTCTCGGTCCCAGGAGCGTCTTCTTCTGGAAGAAGACGACTTGGGGTCCTTGTCCCTCTTCCGAGGGTGGGAGGAGTGCGAGCCCGAGGGCGCCTCACCCCTGGTGGGGAGAGACTGGCACAACTCCCGAAAACAGCCTGCAGAAGCGAGCTGAGGTTGAGGGAACAAAGAAGCTCGACCGATGGAAACTTGAGCTGCTTCCTCCTCGAATGCCTTCATTTGTTCCAACTGCTCGGCGGATCCCGCGGCTGTGGAAACTAGGCCACCTCACCTCTTTAGTTTTCACTGGCGGGTTCCTTTTCTCTGGTCTCCCCAGTTGAAGGTGCGCCTTGTGGTCGTCCAGAACGCTGGGATGGAAGGCCAAACAAATTGTACATGACGAGGTGTCATGTCCGATGCCGAGGCAGTACACGCATGCTAGGTGGGGATCAGTGCACGACATTTTCTTGCCACAGGGACACCGGCGAAATCTGGGGGACGATTTGTCCTCCATATCCGAATCGGAATTGCGAACTCTAACGAGTTTGATAGCAAGTTGCGGGTAAACCGACATTTTGAAACCAGGGCCTACAAAGTAGAGAAGTAGCACGAGGGACCTGTATCTTCCAGCAGAAAGGAAGATCTGGCATCATGGGGCGGAGCCGAGGTTTATACCACCCGGGTGGGTGGGAGGAACCAGCTTGAAGACTTCTGGCAAGTTTAAAGGGAAAGGACATGCCAGAGGTGTGCATGAACAACATATCCACGCTCCTAGAACACGGTAGTTTTGTGTTGAGTGGGGCGTAAAGGTCCAACTCTGGACGACCCCACCTGTCGAATAGGTCTTCTATGACAGAGATCAGCAGTTCCCACTTGTGCATTCTGAACTGTGACTGGCTGAGGCTGTCTGTTAAGGTGTTTTGGGCACCTCGCACATGGACAGCTGACAGTTCTGCACCATGATCTAGAGTCCAGTACCAGACTCTCATCGCATCCCAGCACGGTGGGGGGTAGGAATGGGTCCCCCCAATGCTTGTTGATGTAACAGATCACACTGAGGTTGTCTGACTGCATCAGCAAAGGACCTAGAGAAAGATAGTTCTGGAAGGTATACAGAACTACCCTCATTTTATGTGGAGGTGAGCCTCCAACTGGGACTAGATGCCCTGGGTCTGATAAGGACCTAGGTGGGCTCCCCAACCCAAGCCCAAAGCATCTATGGTAAGGATCTGTTGAGAAGGGGAATAAGAAAAGGAACCCCTTTTAAGAGACTGACCGGATCTGATCACCATTGCAGCACTTTGCAGACTGGGGAGGAAAGAAGGACAAGCTGATCCAGATCGTCTGAGCGTTGATACCACTGGACCCTGAGGGTCCACTGTGGGATCCTCATTTGCAACCTTACCTGGCCAAAGAGACCATAAAATGGCCACAGCCATTAGGCCCAGCAGTCTCAAGAACTTCCTGACTGGGACATCACTGAGCCACATCCTGGCCTGGGCTATGAGGCAGTCCTCTCTGTCTTGAGGAAGGAAGGCCTTGCCCTGAGTGGAGTTCAGAACCACCCCACGCACTGCAACCATTGGGACAGGGTCAGCACAGACTTGGGCAAATTAACAGTGATGACCAAGGACTGGAACAACTTCAGGGTGCGACTGGAGTCAACAACAAGAGTTTCAGAGACCAGGCTTTCAGTAAAAGTTGTCCTGTAAGAACACATAGAGGCCTTGACAGAGGCTGTTGCTACAGCTGCTAAGCACATGGTAAATACTCATGGAACAGAGGATAAGCCAAAGAGCAACACCTAGGAACTTAAAACATAGACTTTGATGGTAGATAAAGACCGCTTGGCCCACCCAGTCTGCCAATTTCCCTACCTATTGGATAAGCTGCAGATCCTAGTTAACCAACAGCCTACTTCTTCCTACCCCCCCACCAGA
Organism: Neoceratodus forsteri; assembly: GCA_016271365.2. Lineage (NCBI taxonomy): Eukaryota > Metazoa > Chordata > Ceratodontiformes > Ceratodontidae > Neoceratodus > Neoceratodus forsteri. The sequence continues at coordinate 1,527,540,084 of CM028131.1, forward strand.
ATTGCCTTATGTCTGTCCCATACAGTACATTCTTGAATTTCAACACTGTTTTTGACCCCATGACCTCCTTAGGAAGGCCGTTCCAGGTGTCCACCACCTTCTCCATGAAAGAATACTTCCTCACGTTGCCCTTGAGCCACCACCCCCCTCCCAAATCCTCAAATTGTGCCCCCTCATTCTTGCACATCTCTTTTTCTGAAAGGTGCTACCCTCCTGGACTTGTTGATTCCCTTGAGGCTCTTGAAAGTTTCTATCATGTCCCCCTCCTTTCCATGAGGGTATATACATTAAGCTCCTTTAGTCTCTTTGTATGGCTTCTGGCGCAGACCCAGCACCATTTTAGTTGCACTCCTCTGGACTGCCTCCATCCTGTCTGTCCTTGTGGACATGGGGTCTCTAGAACTGCATGCAGTAGTCCAGATGGGGTCTCACCAACTGTCTGTACAGAGGGATAACAACTTACTGTTTTCTACTGGTGATGCCTCTTCCTATATATTACAGTATGCCCCTCAGCCCTCCTTACTGCCTTTCTCACATTGCTTGCTTTCTACCCTTTAGGTCATCTGATATAACTACCTCCAGGTCCCTTTCCATTTTGCTGTTATTACCTCCTCCCTCCACTGTGTACTCTTCCCCTTGATTATTGTTTCCCAGGTGCATTACTTTGCACTTCTTTGCACTGAATCTAAGCTGCCATACTGTGACCATTCCTCCAACCTTGCCAAGTCCCTTCACATCCTTTCCACCTCCCTTGTGTATCAACCCTGTTGCAGATCTTTGTGTCATCTGCAAAGAGGCATACTTTTCCTTCCAGTCCCTCCGCAATGTCACTTATAAAGACATTAAAAAGGACCGGACCCAGTAATGAACCCAGCAGTACCCCGCTAGTAATCCTCCTTTCTTTGGAGTGGACTCCGTTTACTATTACCCTCTGTATCCTGGTGTACAGACAATTTTTTATGCAGGCTACCACCCTGGAACCTGCTCCCAGGCTGGCTGATTTGTTTATTAATCTTTTGTGTGGGACTGTCAAATGCCTTGTTAAAGTCTAGGTAGGCCATGTCCACAGCCCCTCCCTGCTCTACTACTACTATGGTCACCCAATCAAAGAAATCTATTAGATTTCTCTGACATGACCTTCCTGCTGTGAAACCATACTGCCTTGGGTCCTGTGCCCTGCTGGGCTCTAGGTACGTAACAATTCTTTCTTTCAGAAGTGATTCCATCATTTTCCCTACCACTGAGGTAAAACTAACGGGTCTGTAGTTTCCTGCCTCTGCTTTGCTCCCACTTTTGTGATGGGGAATCACATCCACCCTCCTCCAGTCCTTAGGTACCACACAATCGTCCCATGATTTGTTAAAAAGGGTAGTCAGTGGTGTCACTAGTTCTCCCCTTAGTTCTTTTAGAATTCTGGGATGAATCCTACCAGGGCCCATTGCTTTGTCCACCTTCAGTTTTAGGAGTTCTTTCAGAACCCTTTCTTCTGTGAATGGACTGGTATCGACACCCCTATCCAGAGTGCTTCTATTGATTGGATCAGGTACCTCCTCCTCCTCCTCTTTTGTGAATACTGAGCAAAAGTATTTGTTCAGTATCCCTGCTTCTTCACTGTCATCCTCTATCCGCCCACCCTCCCCTTGATTAAGCCTCACTATCCCTCCCTTGGTCTTTTTTCACTTCCTAATGTACCTATATAACCCCCTTGTAAATGGGGGTTCCCAAAAGTCTTCCAGGAGCTTGCCTAAGTGCTCCCAGTTGGGTGGTGGTCAGCGTTAAAGCCATTTTGCTGGTGCTGCAGCGAGTCCTTTAGAGCCTCACGTACTGTCTCTTTAAGGTCTGCCTGCTGCAAACATAATTAGTGTAAATGGGGGGCTTGTGTGTAGTTATGCTCGCATCCTGCCTGGGCCACTGCCTAAGTGCTCCATTTCTGCCCTAAGTGTGCAGAGGGAGCTCTTCTGAAAGCCGTCACTAATTGGGAGGTAATATTTTTATTTATTTATTTAGTTAGTTTTTGTTAACTGGGTTAGGTACGCTAGCCAAAGTTGACTATTTTCAGGCACGACCCGGGAGAATACATACATAAAATGAGACGAGATTATACAATACATAGTATATAGTACAGGTACATAGTATATAGTACAGGTAGGTTAGAATACAGATCAAGTCAGACAGTACTTGAGATAATACATATAGATATGCAGAGATGACAAAAGTGACATTAGTACATGCAAATAACTGAAACTGGGCTAAGTAGCAGCTATAAAGAAATTTTATAGCAAAGCTTGTTTAGAAGTGCAGCAGTGTCTTGGGCGAAATAGGGTGGTTAGCTGTGAGGCATTAAGTGGGATCAAAGCATGTGCAGGGGTCCCGGGATAGGTGGCGATATAGTTCTTTTTTGAAGATTGGGTGGGAGTTAGCCTGCCTCAGGGCAGGAGGGAGGAGTTCAGGTGGTTGGAGTGGTGCAGTGAAATGCTCCAGAGCTTTCTGAAGTAAGACACCTGGATATGGTGAGTAGAAATTTGTTTGCCGAGCGTAGTCCGTGGGCAGGTGTCTGTGGTACAAGTAGAGCTGCAAGGGAGGAGGGGGTTTGGTTACAGATTACAGAGTCTGTGAGGGTCCCTAGGAGTATAGTCGTAGGCAATTGGGGAGAGCCAGCCTAGGTTGCTATACAGTGTGCAGTGGTGCTTGAGGTGATGGGAAGAGGAGGCATACCGCATATGTTGTTATATCGCGATATCCCATTATGGAGAGCAGTCTTATGGGCATTAGTAAAAGTGGAGACACCATATGTCAGCGCTTGAAGCAGAATACCCTTGGCAATTGCCAATTTGGCAGATGGTGTTAGCAGGTGACAAGTCTTATAGGCGATTCCAAGTTTGGCATTTGTTGCTTTACAGGTTGACCGGATGTGCAGACTGAAATCAAGGGATTTATCAAGGACTCCCCCCAGGTATTTGAAGGATGTGACACAGTCGATGAGACCCCCCAGAGTCATGGACTAGGAGGGGTTCCTTACATGCCCTGAGTTTGGGGGCAGTGCCAATAGGCTTGGTCTTTTGTGTTGAGGATGAGCTTATTAGCATCTAGCCATGTTTGCACATTCCTGAAATCCGAGGAGAGGTTTTCGTTAATGATGTTAACTTTGTCAGTGCTGGAGTAGAGGACAAGATCATCAGCATATAGGATAGCTGAGCAGGAGAGTATGGCATAATCTATGTTGTTGCTGTATAGCGAGAAAAGAAGGGTCCCAGGATGGAGCCATGGGGTACATGATGTCAGTGCTGGTCACATCCAAGAGATGGAGTTGAATTTAACAAATTGTAATCTGTTTGATAGGTAGTTGTTAAACCAGTCAACTACTGAGGATGAGAAGTTAAGTCTATGCAGGGTTGAGAGAAGCAGGGATGATAAACAAGATTGAAAGCTTTGGTGAGATCGATAAATACTGCTCCAGTGAGTAGGGCTTTGTCCATGTTACAGAGTACATCGGTGGAGAATTTGAGAAGAGCGTTGAAGTACTGTGCCCTTTTCTGAAACCATGCTGAGTGTCTGAGAAGGTTGTTCTTTGTGAGATAGTCAATGGTTTGGTTGCAACAAGCTTCTCCAGTAGCTTGCTTAGCACAGAGAATGGCTATGGGCCTGTAGTTGTTGATATCCTTTGGGTCTCCTTTTTTAAGGATAGGCATAACTCGGGCAATCTTCCGAGATGTGGGACAACACCGAGAGAGAGACAGAGAGAGAGAGAGACAGAGTGAAAATCTTGGCCAGTGGTGAGGCAATCAATGGTGCCGCTAGCTTCAGGAGTCGTGGCTCGAGGTGCATCTGAGCCAGAGCTAGTGTTGTCGGATATGTTTTGCAATAGCCTTTGTACCTCAGATCTAGATATAGCTTTAAAGTGGAAAGGGAGGGTAGTAGTTAGTTGGCAGTGGTCAGCACCAGATGCGAATCTCTGGGGTGTGCAGTAAGGCTGAGATGCTATGGGAGGTGAAATGAAGGACAAGGTGTACTGAGACAGGTCCATGAATAATCTGTTAAAGGCATTTGCTATAGTGTTTGAGTCATTGCAATGTACACCATTTAGGATCATATCCCCTGGGGTCGATGAATGGGTAGCCCCAAGAAAGGTCTTGATGTGTGTCCAGAATTTTCTAGGGTCACCAGCAGAGTTTGTGAGCAGTTCCTTGCAGTAGATGCTCTTTGCTGTTCTGATTTGTTTTTTACAGGCGCTCTGAGAGGCCCTGTAGGTATTGTAATCTTCCGGTAGTCTGGACAGTTTATACTTCTTCCAGAGTTTGTCCCGTGTGCGCAGGTTAGCCAGCAGGTCCTTGTGTAGCCATCTTGTTTGTTTACCCCTGACCCTTCTGGTGACCTTCGGGGTATGTTTATCCTGAAGTGCTGTGAAATATCAATGAAGATATCAAGGGCTATTTGAACATCATGGGAGTGACAGATGTCAGACCAGCTGATACAGGATACATCATAGAGGAAAGCTTCCACATCCAGTTTGGCAAAGTTGGTAATTGTGATGTAATGTGGAGGGTGGGAGCAGTCTCCGGGCTCAATACACAGAAAGTGGGGGAGTGGTCTGTGATAGCATCTGCCAAGATGCCTGCAGTTTGCATATGGTCAAGGCGATTCACCAGTACCCAGTCTATTAGGGTGGAGGTAATTAGAGAAGGGGTGGTTCTAGTGCGTTCAGTTAAGATCTGGTGCAAGTTATAGCTCTGCGTTAGTGTCAGCAGTGTGCTGTGAGTTGGTCCAAGCCAGTTTAGGTTAAAGTCACCTAAGATTATGACTTTGTTTTGCTTGGCATTTGTGATGGTTTGATTAAGTGAATCCTGAAGATCTGTGATAAATCCAGTGGGTGGGTCGTGGCGAGATAATGTGGATTTTTGCACCAATGGCAATGATTGTGGAGACTCACAGACTGAAATGCAAACGTCAGAATGGTGGGCAGACCGTAAGGATGGTTTTATAGAGGATAGCGACCCCCCCTCTACGTTTTGGGGAAGGCGTATCAAGGAATAATTGGGCAAGGAACATAAGGAGTTCGGAATGTGAGGCTTGAGCCATGTTTCAGATGCATAGTAATAGAGAAAATGTAGTTTATCTCACCTGCCTTTCTTGCAGCATGGACTATTTCTGTTTTGCTCCACCATTTTTGGTCCCGAACTTCCAAACTGGACCAATGGGGTTGTGAGGACTCTAAAATGGAGCCTATAAAGTGGATCTGTGTGGTGCCTGACTCTAGGAAATGCAGTTTGGATCCTTAGCGCTTTTTGCACCAATAGAGGAGCCCTGCTGTGACTGATAACTGAACCGACCAACCAAACCTTTGGATCTAAGGAAATGCCCTGAACTGTTTGCTGGCAAGCCAGATTTGAGTTGGACGCTGAAGGAGCAGCACTGCTGTGTGTGTGTTCGAGGGCCATTGTGGCGAAGTTTGCATGGGAGAGAACCATGGAAGGCCTGATTCGGCCTACTCGCCTGCTGTCTGCCCTGAAGTGAGATGAGTGTCTTGGACTGAATCGAATTCAGAGAATGAAGCAAGCTGCTGATTTATAGCCAGGCTCACCCTGTAAAGACCTAAGATTTTGCTGAAAGCGATCAGCCTGTCAGGACTTTAGCTACCATAGTGCTCCCGGGTAATTGCAGTGATTTTGTGATCAGAATCAAGGAGCAGCCTGCCTGGTTTAGTAATTTCCTTTACATATACATGTGCTATGAACTGCAAGGGGATCGCAGTCTGGTTTCTCCTCCATCTATAAACTGTGTGCTAGCACGGGAAGTGCTTCTCTGTCAGAACCGAACTGAATCCGTGCTGCCTGACGCAGATAGGCCCTGCCACGCGGGTCTAGTCCCCCCTACCCTGCTGCACAGAAAGATCCATCATCGAGGGGCCAAGCTTCCTCTGGCAAACCAGCCAGTCAGCCATCAGCCCTCCTGTGTTTAGCCTGGGTATCGTGAGTAATTACCAGGGCAGCTCCCTGCAACTTTGGTTTAATCAAAGTGTGTCATCTGATTGATTGTGCTTTTCTTTCCATGAACTGAGCCATCCGGCTCCAGATTACAAATTGTGTGTGCATGTTTTTTTCCATCACAGGGCACAACCAGCTGCAACACCGGCCTACCCTGGGCAATGGGCCAAAGCTAGCCCCTTTCCCCATCCTGGGTACCCAGAGAGTGTGACTGAGTGGGACTCTAAGTGCATGCACCACAGTGTGACTATTAATGTGTTCAAGCTAATTAACCTGATTATTCCCCCTCCTTGTTACAGACCCCTGAATAAATCAGATCTGTTTGTTTCTGCAATTTACATCGACTGTGGTGTCAGTTTATGTCGAAGGTATTGCATTGTAGCTGTTGTACTGCCTCACCTTATTATACAGGGGGTCCCCAGAGTCAAGCTGAAGGAACCAGTCTGGGAGTAAGTGCCAAGTACAAGTGTATGTGGTCTGCATATCAGGGGTATTGGGAGTGTCACTGTTGTGTACGGTATGGGAGAAAAGGGGGGTCACAGTGTCCCAGAGGGCTGTGACCTGGTTAGTGTAACCCAAACCAACCCAGACCTTTGGGTGGAGGCACCCGTTTCAGAACTCAGGCCCCTTAACCTGTTAGTAGCCAAGCAGGCAGGGGTAGTAGCCCAAGGGATAGCGCCACCTAGGGGTTGCAGCTATAAAAGGTTTTATGCCCTTCTTAACTGAGCTGGCTATCTTTCCTTGGTTTGGGCCTTTGCTATTCTGACTGCCTTCTTCTGCTTTAACTGGTACAGTTCTCTGTCCTGCCCTTCTGTGTTTCCTTATACTTCCTGAATGCTATCTTTTTCTCCCTAACCTTCCTCGCCACCTCTTTTGAGAACCATAGTGTTTTTTTCCTTCGTTTTGATTTATTTGCTTCACACAAAGGCTTGTTGCCTCTGTGATGGCAGTTTTGATGTTTCCCCACTGTTTCTCCACCCTTCCTTCTTGCCTGTTTGCTAGTGCTTTTCTGAGACACTCTTCCATTTTGACAAAGTCAGCCCTCCTAAAGTCCAGTACCCTCACTTTTGTATGGCTTGATTCTACGGCTGTGTTTATCGTGAACCACACTGTTTGGTGGTCACTTGTTCCTAGATGGCTACCCACTTCTAAATTTGAGATCTTCGCTCTGTCCCCATTTGGGAGTACCAGGTCTAAGACTGCTCCCTCCCAAGTGGGTTCCAACACTAGCTGTCTGAGGCATGTCCCCTGTAGGGCATCGAGGTGACCCTACTCTTGGATTTGGCTGCAGCAAAGGTGCTCCAGTTAACATCTGGCAAATTCAAGTCGCCCATCAACAATATCTCCCCTTTTTCCGCCATTCTAAGGATGCCTTTTATCATTTCCTTGTCCATTTCCTCCCCAAGATGGGGGTCTGTATACAATGCCCGTGCGGGTTGTGGTGCCATTTATTGTCTCTGGGGTGGCCCATAGTGCCTCCTCTCCTCCCTGTTTACCCTTTAGTTTCATTGCTTTGATTCCTTCCCTTACGTAGACAGCTACTCCTCCTCCTCTTGTACCGTTCCTGTCCCACCTGTAGACTGTGTAAACTGGTATGCTGACATCCCAGTCATGGTTCTCTGTGTACCATGTTTCTGTGACTGTCACGATATCCAGGCGTCCCTCTTCCATCAAGGCCACTAGTTCAGGAAGCTTGTTACCCAGACTACAGGTGTTTGCACTTACTGCCCTCCATTTCTGATGGCCTCACCCCTCTTAGCCCCATCCCTGTCCTTACTACCTTTGCATATTTCTCCATTTACCCCAGCCCTTCTCCTATCGTCTTCTTTATCTTGGTGTTTACCTCACTAACAAACCTGTTTTTTTTTGGGGGGTACTGGGATTTCCCTGCTCATTTTCAGTTCCTCCCCCCTTGGCTAGTTTAAGTGCTTGCCAGTTAAGCATTTAAACCTAGCACCTAAGATCCTGGTTCCCCTCCTGGACAGATGCAGACCATTGCGCCTGTATAGGCCTGTATCCCTCCAGGAGGACCCCCAGTCCCCAATGAAGCCAAAACCCTGAGCTCTGCACCAGTTTTTCAACCATTGATTGAATCCCATGGTGCAGAGCACCTAGCCTCACCCATGCTATAGACAGGCAGCACCTCTGAGAAGGTTACCGTGCATGCTACTTGTCTAACGCACCCCAAACTCCAAAAACTCCTCCTGTACTTCTCTGATCCCATTCCCAGCCAAGTCATTTGTCCCTAGGTGGGCAATGATGTCCAGCTCCCTCCCTGTGCTGCTGCTCCGTGATCCTGAGGATTCGCTCCCTGTCCCTCCAAGCTATGGTGCTGGGCAGGCACCTTACCTCCCTCTCCCAGTTCTACCCCCCTAACAACTCAGTCCCCACCAGGAGTTGTTTCCTTCCACTGTGGGGTCCCGTGCCACCCTTTTGTAGGTCTCCGTTGTGAAGGTTCCCAGCATCCTCCTTGATCTCCACCTCGGGTGCCTCCACAGAAGAACCATGCTCTGCCAGAACGGTGTACAAATTGTGGAGAGGTACAACTGGAGGGATGTGCCTCTGTTCCTCTACCCTCAGCCTCCCTGAGCCCACCATGGTCCAACTGCTCCTCTTTCTTGGCAACCTCTAAGGCAGCAGCGTTGGCCCTGGTGGTCCCTGGGTGGCAGAGGAGGTCTCCCGAATCCTGGTCAACTCAGCCTGGGGACGAGCAGCCTCCTCCCTCAGCCCAGAGAGATGCCTGTAGATGGGACAGCACGCATCTTCCAGAAAGTCTCCGCCCCATTCCCCTTATGTGGGTGGTGGCATCAGGGTGCCCACCTCCCCGTGCCTGAACACAAGCCCGACACTGGGGTGCCCAATCCCCAGTGTTGGAATATTTTAGGAATAAAGAAAACTATCCCTGATGGTTTCTTTTAAACCTGTAAACCCAGATATTCAAAGGGGTTGCGCCATGTGCAACAGGGAAGGCATGCATGAAGTCCGAAAAATCGCCATTGGCAATATTCAATGGGAGGCAGGCGCCCCCAAATCTGTCAAATGCGCCAATGGAATGGTAATGAATGCATGCGCAACTGAAGGGGAGGAACCATGAATAAATGGCGCAGTGAGATATTCAACAACATGCGCCATGCGCAACAGGGGAGCAAACGGAATAAAAAGGAACAAGAGAGAGGCAAGCAAGAACGCTACAGGGAAGCCACATGTGGGAGAACTGCAAGCAGGCACACAGCAACTGTGAGCAGGACAGGGCAGGAGCATGACAGAGCACCTGGAACCACCAGGAACAGGGAAGGAGTGGGGAGCCTGTGCCACTGCACAGGACAAAAGGGGGAAGTGCCACACAGCACTGAGGGCACACACAGTGGGCAGTACGGCCACTACTGGGAGGTGTTCCCGGTGCAGGGGGAGTAGCAGTAAGGACAGTGGGGGGGGGACAGTAAAACAGCTGCGGGGTAACAAAGCCAGGGACATGGCCAGTGCCACCATCCAGATGGAGGCAGTAATGAAGGGGGTGAGAAGGCAGGCAGCAGGGGGGTGCGGCCGTGGAAGGGCCCGTCGGCGGTATGCCCCCAACAGGCAGTACCGAGCCCGCACCAGCTTCGAGCTGTACACTGACACTGAGATCATGGGCTGGTACCGTCTGAACCGGGAGATACTGAGGCGGCTCTGTGAACTGTGCAGTGATGTGATGCAGGCACCTACACGATGGAGCCATGCTCTGTCAGTGGAGACCAAAGTGACAGCTGTCATGTGCCTGCTCGCCACGGGTACCTTCCAGAGACCAACAAGGGACATGACAGGCATAACCCAGTCGGCCGCGTCCGCTCTCTCACCCAATTCCTCACCACACTGCTGCCACAAGCTGCAGAGTACATCTGTTTCCCCAGCACACTGGCGGAGCATCAACTGCCAGGTGGTGTGCGATGCCAGGAGTGCATAATCAATGTCTATGCCCGCACCCGGAGCACATGGTGCCTTCATCTGGCACCTGTCTGCACTGTGCCACCACAGGTTCGAGTAGGGGACATCCCCACTGGCCACCTAGTGGGTGAGTATGCAAATCACGCAGAAAGACATGGAGCCTTGGAGGGGCATAGTCAGAGGTGACATGGTTACTGGCCTAGATGGCCCATGGCAGGGCAACGCTGATCACCAAACTAATGTCCACCCTCTACACACAGGTGACAGTGGATACCCACTCCGTCCCTGGCTGCTCACACCATACCGGTGGCCCGCAACCCCATCGCAGCAACGCTACAATGAGGCGCATGCCACCACATGCAATGTCATCGAGCAGGTGTTCGGGATGCTGAAGGCACGTTTCCGTTGCCTGGACACATCTGGTGGTGCCCTACAGTACAGCCCCTTAAAGGCCTGCGGTCTATTCCTGGCCTGTTGCATCCTGCACAACATGGTCAACGACTGTGGGATAGCCATTACAGGTCAAAGAGGGGACAGCGATGGGGGACGATGAGGGGCGCTGGTGAAGATGGTGATGGGCAGCTCCCCCCTTGGTCGACGGGACCCCCGACTGATCCGGATAGCGCAGCTGCACCAGGGCACCATCACAGAGAAGCACTTCAACCAACCCAGGTAAGTCATGGGGCCATGTGCAATCACCAAAGGCAAGGGCACAACCCACAAACACGCATGGACAAACCCCAGGGGTGCATGTCGTAAAGGGAATTGGCCGAGCATGGAACCGCATACGCCATCAGGGATGCGCAAGGTCTAACACGGCATGCAGTCACACACACACACACACACCCACAAGACATGCACAAAGGGTAGGAGGCACGCCGACCCCAACCGCCACCCCTAGCCACGCACACGTCCACAGACCACCACGCCCAGTGCCTGTCATTGTGCGTGTGTCAGACACAGAGCACCATTGCACAGTGGTGGACAGCGCAACGCAGGCATCATCATGCACATGCCACAGTGGACAGCATCCACGAGGGTGTGCAGATGGAACGTGTGTGTGTGTGTGTGTGTGTGTGTGTGTGTGCAGGACCGGGTACCCCACCCGTGCACTGCATGTTGAACAACACACTACACACAGGGCAGCGTCAGACAGTAGCCTTGGTGGGAGACAGGTCAGTCACGTGCCACAGCGCCACAGCTGCCACAGATGCGTTAGCGGCCCCGCCGAGACCCGCCAGCAGTGACAGGCTGACCAGTGGCACTCGTAGGGTGGCACCCGATCCCCAAGCGGTTCCGCTGCGTGAACGTGACCGTGCTTGCGCGAGGTCTGCAGCACACGAACATGCCTGCACTAGGCGTTCTCGGGATGCCCATAGCTGAACCCAGTGTCGACAAGGAGGGTGTCGCACGACGCCAGGAACGGAGGGTGGACATTGCACTGTGCGGTGTCTGCGACGCATGGGCAAATAACTGTGTGCCCACTGTGGCCATGACAGCTGTGATTGTCTGTGTCAGCCTGTCAATGGCAGTGGTCACATCCTCCCGCAGCCGGTCCATCCCTGCCAGGAGCAGACCGATGTTTCTGCTGCACTGCTCCTCTGCCTGGCACAGGGCCACACTGAATGCATCCACTGCCGTCACAAGCCGCAACTGCTTTATCAACTGAATCTTGCAGTATGCGGGTGTGCTCATCTAAGAGGTCATCCGCCTGATCGGCATGCTGTCCCTCACGGTGTTCGCAGCCATGATGGGCAGCACCACTTGAGGGTGGGTGCTGCACACCAGGGCCATGCCTGGGCATGTCCACAGGCGGTGCACTGATGCCGCCCTCCTGACACTGTACCCCCATGGCCATTGGCCGACTGCTGACACTGCCCCTCTGGCTGCCGCTCTCCAGGGCTCAACAGTGCCGCCGTAGCGGCCACAACAGCCCCACTGTCCTGGACACACACACCAGTGCTGCCCCACTGGTGCAGACAGGCACAGGTTGGGACTGTGATGTCACGCAAGCCTCCACGGCAGCACCACCCACAGCTATGCCCATGCTGTAACCTGCTGTGTGGCCATCCTGCGGCCCACACATATCACTGTCCATGATGTGAGCTCCATCATCATCAGTGACGGATCCGGCACCAGTCCAGTCTCAGCATGCCGGCATCCATGGATGCTGGCATGCTGGGACACGGGCAGGGCTTCCTCCGCACCTGCTCCACCAACATCAGTCCGGACAGCCAGGTGGGCCCACTGTCGCCCTGACCCTTGGACACCTGTGGAGGTGGACGGGCCCTCCTCTATGTCCATTGTATCGCCCTTAGTGGACAAGCCCACCACCGCTGACCCATGTAGATGCTCAGGAACTGTAAGGGAACACAGTAGCATTAATGTATTTGCCCTACCCTGTCTCATCCCCTCCCCCAGGGACAAATCAGGACCTACCATGCAGTGACGGGCTACCACCCATCTGGAACACCCTCGATGGCACAATGCCGCATGCTGCCAGTGACCCGCTCTACTTGTGGGGTCAGGCGTTGCATGGCGGCTGTCCCCACTGAGTCGCAGCCCATGCTGCCCTGATGGCAACCATGTTATCCTTAATCCTCTGCCTGTCCGTGGCCACCTTCTTCTTGCACTCCTGCACGGACTGCTGGTGGCTGCCATGCAGGTTGACGGCACGCCACCTCTCCCCATGCAGCAGCATGGGCCTGTGGTGTTCCCGCTGTCCACTGAGCAGCGGCTCCTGGTCAAGGTAGGCCTCAAACAGGGCATCTGTTTCTGCCTTGGTGAAGTTAGGCCTCCTCTTCCTCCACATGTCTGTTCCTCTTCCTCCACCTCACAATCGCTCATTTTTGATCCTGTGGGAATGACAGATGTTACCTGTGACTGTGCAGTCCCATGCATGTCCCACACCACAGTCCACACTCCCAAACAGCATGCAACTCACCACAATAGACTGCAATACGAGACTATGGCCTCTGCAGCCCAATGTCGCATTTATATAGCGCAACATATGCAACTGAGGTGCGCAATTTTAAGTGGATGTTAATGTGGTATCTGCGCCATTGACTAGCTAATTAGCTGATTTGCATATGCCGGCTGAATATTGCGTGTTGCGCCTTACTGCAGTGTGTTGAGCGTGATCAGGCAAGGGCACATTTCTGTGACATGCGCAGTAGACACCGAGCGGTGCATGCCGGGTGCTGGCGCCGATGCATGCCAAGCTGCTGACATGCTGTCGTGGAAGGCAATGCAAGAGCATGCCACCACTGTGCCAGTCGCGCTACTGCGCTGTTCACATGTATGGTGCTCTGGCACTGGGCGCCTGTGAGGTGCACTGGGGCCATAGCGCGGTAGCCACTGCAGGAAGTGGCACACAGGTGCCCTACTGCGCTACACACGGTGAGTACCAATCGCGCTGTGGCGGTCCGTGCGCTGAGACCCTGACCCTGTGCCAACCTTTGCGCTAGGCACCATGTGTCCATGAGGTGCACCTCTATCGCGCTGTTCGGTGATGGGGAATGGCAGCGCAGTACCACACAGCATCCGCATGTGGCAGGCGTGTGCTACAGGCGCCATTTTGATACTGACAAATTGCAGGATGGCACGGAGACGGGCACCAATCTGGAGCCAGATGGATCTAGCCAATCTAGTGCAGTTGGTGGAGCCCCATGCTGCTGCCCTATTTGAGAGGCACCCTGGACAGAGCCAGGAGTGCCTATGGGGAGGAGGTGGCGGTGGGCCTGTGGGAGGCCACTGGCATGGAGCACACGGCACAGCAGTGCAGGCACCGCTAAGGGGACCTGCAGCACCGGGACCCCGACAGGCTTGCCCGCCTGCGGGCACGCGCCAGGAGGGGCAAGGTGCCATGGCCAGGTAGGTGCCCCATCCATACACTGATAACATCCATACAGGTATCACGGTGGCATGTGTCCAACACATGGGGGGGGCGCCATCCAGTGTGGGCCGTGGTGGTGGTATAGGGGGGGGGCAGATGGGTATGGCTGTGTGGGATTGCACACACACACAGGGGCGGGGAGACTTTGCTACTGGATTGTAATGATGTTCCTCTCTCTATGTTTGCACCCTAGGCCCAGAGGAGCGCTGGCATGTCAGGGAAGGGAGGCTGCGCCGTGAGCCACAGCATGCGGCAAGGACGGCCAGACCAGACCGGCGCAGGGACCAGCCTGATGACGGTGAGTGCCTTACATCCATGATTACTTTTGCATGCTGTGTAACAGGGCGGGCAGCGGGGCATGGCCACCATCCATTGACACCACTGCCATTCACGCAACTTGGTACAGTCAGCACTGTCCAGTGGCACTGCATGTCTGGAAGTGCATCAATGGTGGTCCATGCATGCACCGGGTACCTGGCTGTGCCACTGCCTTCGCACTGCATAGCCATGTCACTGTACAGCCACAGTGGTGCTGTGCAGGACTTGGGCGGTGGGTGTGTGCAGTGGTCCGCATGGCTGTGTGCACCTGGGTGGGCAGGTCTTGTGGACACGATCACTGTGGGTGGTCACACACCATCACAGAGGCATGTCCCACGGCCGTATGCCATGCACAGTGGGTGGGCTGCAGGGGGCTGTGTATTCACACCTATTGACTCTGCTCCCTTGTCCTAGGTGGACGGCAGTTGCAGGCGATAAGAGATGCTGCTGGAGATACTACAGGTTGCCAGGGCCTCCCTGGAGATACTCGAAAGAATAGATCGTCTGGGAGTCCGACCGCGGAATGGCAGGAGGTGCAGCCAGAGCAGGGAGCGGGGCTCCCGCTGATCATTCTAAAGCCCACGATTTCCCTACCCCCGGACCAACCTCACACCTCTCCTTCCCTCTACCATTTGTTCACCCTGCCCCTCACCCACCCACCTTGTTTGTGGCCTCCCCCAACCTTTTGTAAATATATGTATATAGTTTTTGATCTTTTACAATATATTTGCTTTGATATGCCTACTGTGGTGGTCTCTGATTTGCAGTGGCTATAGGTGCTCAGCTGCAGTGGTGTGCATGGCAGCAGGGGGTGCAGTCATGTGCGTGTGTGTGTGTCCGTGGAGAAGTGACTGTGTGTGGGAGTAGCTATCAGTCACTGTCTGGGTGTGTGTGTGTTCCCTGTGCACTGGATGACTGTGTGCAGTGGTCCACGGTGCATGCTCTGTTCCCATGGCGCACCTGTCAGACCGTCCATGGCCTGTGCAGCTGACACCCTCGCATATCTGTGACCTGCACAGTGCGCTGGCATGTCAGTGGTGGCTGTCCATGCTGGACAGCCACTGTACCCGGCACAATGCCGTGTTGCCTCCTGTCACTGGTGTGGTGCATGTCTGCCTCAGGTGACACTGTGGCCTCCGCTGTTGTTGTCCCACCTCCATGCTGTCGCGTGTGTGTGTCGCAGGGGATGTGCATCACTGTCTGTCACTTGTGCTCCAGGCGCATGCTGGTGGCGTACAGCTCCATAGTGCCTCTGCAGGGTGGCTGGCACTCCTGTGCCATGGAGGGGTGCTGGCCATGTGTACACAGTTTTCGTGGCCACACGCTGGGGGCTTGGTTGCCCCGCTACTGTGTCCCTGTGTTGGTGTGCCCTTGGGTATGGGTGGGTGTTTGTCCATGCACTGTGTTGCATCCTGTGTGGCACATGCTTCCATGCACCACTGTGGGCGTCTACGCTGGCTGTTGTGGCCAGTGCTGGGTTGGAGTGTGTCCTTGGAAGGGTGTGCAGGGTGATGTACCACTGGTGGTGGGGTCCGGGGAATGCCCTGTCACATGTGGGGTACCTCGTGTGCCGACACATGGTCATTTTCTCAGCTGTACCTCGGGGGGACATGCGTGGTGGCACTGTGTATGCAGTCGTTGCATCGCTGTGTGCTACCACCCGCTGATGGGTGCTCGTGGTGGGGCTGCCTTGCATGGTTCTGTGGTGCACAGGGTTGCATTGTCACAGTGGGGGTGGTGGCATGCATGGGGTGTCCTGCACTGGTGGACGCTGCTCCTGGGCAGGGCATCTAGGGATCACGGTGCAGGGTGTGCTCTGCATTGGTGGGATGGTGTGGCACGGGGTGGTCAGCCCTCCTTGTGTGCCAGTCACAGCTTGCCAGGGGTGTGCTGGGGCACCACCATGCCACCCCAACTGTGGGTTGTTGCTGGTATCCATGGGCCAGTGGTTATTCCAGTTCTCCACCGGTTGTGCAGTGCATGGGGTGTGGGGGGGGCGATGTCTGTTCTGCTGTGTGCTCCTCTGCCCATCTGTGGCATGGGTGGTGGGCCCCTGCATCCTGTCCCTGAGCATCCCTGGTTGCGCTGTAGCACATCTGAACTGTGCCACTGCACATCCCTGGTTGCGCTATGGCGCAGGTGGCGCGATATTCAGTCATGTGCCGCAGGCGCATCTTGACCTACGCAGTTTTTGAATATCACGCTTCTTGCGCATGGGCGCAGTGGACTTGCGCTTGCTCCTGCTGTTGCGCACTTTTTGGGCGCAGTTTGAATATCTGGGCCGCAGAATAGAAAACAGTGTCTCAATCGATCTGTGCCCCCCACACACACACATCCCACCCACCCCACTCCAACCTCCCACTCAGCACCCACCGCCCCACACACACCCCTCACTCACCTGAACAGGTCACATGGTGTAGATCTACTCTGATTGAAAACACTTTGTTGCTGGAACCGTGACTGCAATATGAGAAATGAAGGTAAGTGTGTTTAAATGTATTTCACAGGGGTTTTGTACTTTGAGGTATAGCTTTGTCATTTTTACATATTTTGGCCCCATATTTTCAACATGACCTTTCTGGAAACCCACCTCATGACCTATTATGGTGGAATTATGCAAATCAGTCCCAAAAGGCGATTTTGTAGTCATGTTGCAAAATCACCTTTGAGGCAGGATTTAAAATTTTCACCACACTTGTTCATTAGGTGCGGTCGTAAGAAGGCTATGTTGAAAATGTGGGATCAAAATATATAAAAATGGCAAAGTTATGCCTGTACATTGAAATTTTTCTATGCTCACCCATAGCTTTGATAATTTTAACTACTTTGACCCCAAATTTTCAACATAGCCATTTTTTCATATCACCTCATGAACATGACAGCTGTCATTTTTCAAATCCAGGCCAAAATGTGTTTTCGCACCTGTGGTATGGAATGACGTTTCGGTGGTGTGGAGTGAAGTTTTGGTGGGGATTTGAAAATTGTCACCTACTGGCTCCATGAGGTGTGGTAATAAGAAGGCTATGCTGAAAACTTGGTGTACAAATAGGATAAAATACCCAGGTTATGACTGAACGTTACAGTACTTCAACATTCACTCATAACTTTGCTAATTTTCAATATTTTGATTCCAGACTTTCAACATAGCCATTTTTGCACACCATCTCATAAACATGACAGGAGTCATTTTTTTTAAATCCTGGAAGAGACATGTTTAACTTCTGGTGCAAAATGACATTTTGGCCAATATACTATATATAGTATATATAATGTTTATAAGGTGAATCATAAAATGAGTATCCTGAAAACTGAGTCAAAAAAAAAAAAGATAATTGTTAAGCTTCATGTGTAGTGCCAGTCTTCACCCCAGAGGGCATGCTTTGTGATCTAGTGCTGGTGAGCAGAGTTTGGGGGCGAGCTCAGTGACCCAGCTGGATGCAGTAAGGGTTGGGGTGGAGGATGGCGCTGTTATGCAACCGCCCTGTCAGGGAATGAAAGGTGCAGGGTTGTCTGTATGGGCCCATGTACCATATAGTGAAGACAACTGTCCTCTTGGCATAGTGCCCTACACCAGTCCACCCATGGGTGGCAAAGTGCCCTGTACATTGACTGACAGATGCACTCTTTGCCCTGTGGATCTGTGTCTGCGGCCACACAGAAGTGCAGGAACCACAGGGCTCTGCACTTCCACAGCCCACCAGACAGCCCCATGAATTCTTCACGTCCATCACTACATTTCTGTAGGTGGTTGGAGTCTTCCACCAGTACAGGGCATCTGTATCTGTTCATGCAGGTCCTGAAGGCACCTGTGTGCATAAGAATATTTTATTTATTTGTAAATTTGGAATTACACCTTTGAGCACAAGTGCTCATTTACAAAAATTCCATGTCATAGGTAGATTGTAAGTAAACAAAGAACTCAAAATAAAAAATGACATGACTTTTGTGAAATAATCTTAAACAGCACACAAAGGAACATTGTCAACGACACAATAATGTATAATAGTTAGCAAATACAAAATAGCAATGGCAAGAGCTGTTCCAAAGAGCATTTACAGGGGGCAGATCAGTTAGGGCAAATGGGATAAGAAGGGGTCAGCTGTAGCAGCTGGGGCTAGCTGTGAGAGCCTTTCTTAGCTCTCTCTTGCAGAGCGATAATTTGGGGAGGCCCATCAAGAAATCCAGTAGATCATTTAGCCACCGCGGGGCCTTGATGGCGAAGGAGCACATGGCCATGCTTGTTATGTGACATGGTACAGAGAGGGCATTTCTGGTCATGTACCTAGTCGCATTGATTTTGAACAGGATTGAGAAAGTTTTGACAGCGGATGGAGTGAGGCTCAGGGTGCCTTTTCCCCAACAGGCAGGTTTTATATTTAATCCTGTCTTGCAGGAGCAGCCAGTTAGTTTGGGAGTATAAGGAGCAGGCATGGGTGAGCCTGTCAGCCCTGAGTGTGAGCGGCATGCCTTACTGAGAACCAGTCGACCCTTTTAAGAACAGCATCAGTGGCTGCTCCATACACTGTGCGGCCTTAGTTAATCATGGGTAGAATGGTGCTGGCTATCACAGTTCACTTGGCTTCAGGAGTAAGATTATGTCTGTCTGTACAGGGCACCCAGTTTTCTATTAACAGCACTGACAGTGATGTCAATGTGTGACTCAAAGGAGAAAGTATCATCAATAGTAACTCCTAAATATTTAAATGAGTCAACCTGTTCTAAGGCGGACCCATTCTTGTTAACAGTGATGAAAGGATGCAGTTCTTTCCTCCCGTGTGCTAGCAAACAACATAGTTTTGCTCTTTTTGTAGTTCAAGATCAATTTATTTAGCTTGAACCACATCTCCTGTGATTCAAAGCTGCATTACAGCTCTCTGGTGAAAGCCTTCTGGCAAGGTCCACTAGTGTAGATGACAGCGTCATCTGCGTAGAGAAGCACCTTAGCAGTCGTGCAGGCTTCTGGTACATTATTAATAAAGAGACCAAAAAGAAGAGAGCCCAGTATTGAGCCTTGAGGTACTCCAGTCGATATACTTCAGATAAGGCACCACTGATCTTAACACGTTGAGAAAGTTCCATGAGGTAACTTTAGGCCCAGGACACTTTTTCAGTGGAGAGGCCTAGTGAATGGAGTTTGTCGAGCAATACTGAGTGGTTAACTAAATCAAAAGCTTTGGTTAGGTCAATATACATGGAAATACAAAATCACACATACCCCCATCATTATGGGCTGTATATGCAAATCACCACAGAATATTATGCTGGTTCAACTTTAAGCAGAAATGCATAGTGCTGAAAGGCCTCTCACACGTCTGCAAAGGGTGTCAACAGAAGACACGTACACGTGTTTCATCCTACCAGGACTCATCAGTGTGCCTTGTCTGTGCAACACCCCAGTGAAATGAACCAGCTACCCTAAGATGGTCTTTGTGGGTTATGGATCCCACCGCTGATCACTGTCAAGGACCTCATGCAAGAAGCTCATGTACTCATTTAGGGAGTGTTGGTATTATGCTGCTTCCTGAAACCATGCTGCTGGTGGCATTGGATGTTATATCTGCTGAGGTAGGTGACTAGCTGGTCCAAAACAATCCTTTCAAGTGCCTTGGATAGCGGGTAGAGGATCAAAATTGGTCTATAATTGTAAACAACTGAGTGGTCACAGCTTTTGTGCACAGGTGTGACCAATGCGGTTTCCAGATGAACAGGAACTGGGAATACTGTAGTGAGAATTAAATAGCCTGGGAAGGGGAACAGCAAGCTCATCTAGGACAGAGCTATTTGTTGCATATCCAAGCACCACTCCCCATTCTGGCTTTACCAAGAATCACTTGACTATCTCATAAAGAGGAAATTCTTTGCAAAACATGGGACATCATAGAAACTGAGATTGTTAGAGCAATCTCTAAGTATTCTGAAGCAGGTGTATTAGTAATTCTTTGCAAAAAAACTTTGTTAATGCACCAGTTAGGGTAACTTTAAATGCCACAAAAGTAGGGAAATGTGGTGTTAGAGTTTCTAGCCTTATTCCCCATCCCCACCAACCAGGCAGCGAAAGGAACAAACATTAGGGTTTTGGGTCTCCGGAGTCTTGGTGAATCAGTGGTGGGGTCTTTCTTGGGGTTGTCAACTCTAATGCCCACCCCATCCCCAACCTGTAGCCTCCTGTCCAATGCACAAAGTACAGCTTCAAGCCAGTGCCTTATAGTGATACACTCTTCAAAGATAGAGAAGTATGTCTTGCCACATGTTGCCAACACAATTTATTGTAGCTTTCTTCACACAGGGCCTGTGATGTTGTTTGCTCAGGGAACAGGGTGAGCATTAGGGTTAGCAACCCCAAGGAAGATCCACCACTGATTAGCCAAGACTCGAGATCCAAAACCCTAATGTTTGTTCCTTTTGCTGTTTGGGGGTGGCGGTGGGAACTGCAGCTGGAAGCCCTAACACCACATTTCCCTACTTTTATGGTGTTAAGTTACCCTAACTGGTGCATTAACAACGTTTTTTTGTAAGGAATTACTAATAAACCTGCTTCAGGATATTAGAGATTGCTCTAACAATCTCAGTTTCTATGATGTCCCACACATCTTCACTATAACAAGCATAACAAGTTAGCTTTAAATAATTTGTATGGTACCTTGTCAGACTTGTTTCAGCCTCCCCTGGAATAGGTTGGAGACTGCCTGGAAGACACGCCTCACTGTTTGAGAAACGCTGACTCAAGAGTGAAAAGCGCAGGGAGATCTTCATAGGCCGATGCAATACAGTATCCAGCAAGCTAACCTCCAGCATGGTTCCTTCTAGGGGGGGGTTCTCAGAATCACTGCATACTGAATACAGTGCAATGAATGACCACTATACAGTGACTGACTTTGACCAAGACTGTCAAAAATATCTAGGACATATGCTAATGCTGTACTTTTCTGTGCTATAACTGGTCACTACTGGGTGACCACACCAGCTGATTGGGGACCTTTTCGGTGTTTGAGCTGCAGAATGGCTCTGCTGGACCTCTGGTTACATCTGAGAAGATAAGCTCACTGCAGAAGGCTGCGTTTTAAAGATTTTGTTCTAGTATCTTCAAAAATGTTGTATAATACAATATTAAGATACAGTTCAACTTGTATTTCCATAAGTTTCAGTAGGTTCATCTCCTCATTTTTAATGACAATTTACATGATAATATTTGACCTCCAGACTTTCTTCTTGTTCTCCTGCTCACACACACACACACACACACACACACACACACACACACAAATGCTTGATTTGTGACATCATAATCTACTGCTGTGGAAATGACAATTTACAAAGAGACGATTATCATTTTGGCAGGGAGAGAAGCAGGAGGAGGACATTAAGTTTGAGGCACAAAGATCTAGTTTTCATATAAATGTTGCCAGTAATAAAGAATCAGCAAGGGATAAATACAGGCACAATCAATGAAATATAAGCTGAATTGTGCCCAAACATTATATTTTAAAAATTCTTCCCAGATAAAGGAAAGAAACATCAGTACCAGTGTTCACTCAATAAACGTCATTTTTTTCAACCCCATTACTCCTAGGACAGAAATGATATTGCACCCCTCCCGCACATGGCTCCATGAGGAATAAAAAACAAAATCAATGGACGAAACTGCATCACTGTTACAGGATTACATAAGATCCAGAAACAAATGATTTGATACCTTTTATTGGACCAACATGGATGTTACAGAAAAGAACAAAGTGCTTTAGCTTTCGAACCAACCAGGTCCTTCTTCAGAAGCTTCGTGGCAGTTTTTTCAAATATCCCATACTATTAACACCAGATTATATAGAAAAAGCAGAAATAATTCTCATTGGTTTAACATATACATTTAAAACATAATAGAAGATTACGTCAGAGAAGCTAATTAACACCAGTATGCCTTAAACTGAGGAGCCTCAGAAGGGCAAAGGTTATCAAGAATTCTCTACAGCCAGAGAGTTCTTGTCACATAAATTTTAAATGTCTCAGTATGCCAAGAAAGCATTCTAGTGATAAAAACCTTGGAGTGGCATTCTCTAATACATGTAAGATGAGCTTACAACTTACATTCCAATTGTCCTGGTATATTAAAGGACAGATAATGAGAGACAAAATCCTGAAATTAGGTATAACTGCAAGTTGAAATCAAGCCTCAAATTAACCTACACATATAAACATGATGCATGAAAGTATCACTTGTAAGTGCAAAAAAAAAAAAAAAAAAATTCTTGTCAAGGACCCCCAAGAAAACGAGACCATGAGCCTGATAAATGCAGATTTCAACACAGAGTCTGTGTATAACAACAATGCACAGAATCAGTCTAAGCAATCTAAATGAAAACCCAAAGGAATTACACCTTTAATGAACCCCCAAGTAAATGAGATATGCATCTTAATATGAGCAGTTAAAAATGTGACAGTGTGAAATCCACCCACTGACAACTAATAGAAGGAAATAAATGCACACTATATGTGAAAACTAAGTGTTCTAGCCACATAACAACTGCCCCATGCCACGCTCCACCCACACATATGTGTGTACATACACCATACCACCCCATACATACACACACACCTGCACACCACACACAACCACAACACACAACAAATATAGCAAACACATTCTGCACACCACACCACACCACGCACAACAAACAAAACACATACACACCATACCCACAACACACAAAATACAACACACCAAACACACAAAACACACACACATACATACACATCAGCACACACACACACTCAAACGCACTCACCACAGTGTTAAGGTGAAAAGTCAACAATGTAGATAACCATTAACTTACAAAATCAAAGGGCCGCTGAAGAACTAAACTGTTTATGTCCATCTTTTAAAGTAAAGGTCTGTGTAAGTTTAAGTGGAATAATGTGTCATGTACCCAACATCAATGTTCAATCCATCCGCCACCATATTGAGAAGTAAAATAAGTCTAATTTCAGAAGCCCGTCTCTGTTGCGTACTGTTGAAATGTCCTTTTAAGACCATCACAGACATATCTGAGATTGAGTGGTCATCCTGGGAGAAGTGCTGGGCTACTGGTTTCTCAATCATCTTGTGATTAATAGAATGTCTGTGTGAATTCATTCTAGTGCGGAGTTGTTGGCTTGTCTCCCCCACATAACCTGTGCGAGGACATTTCTTGCATTGGATAAAATAGACCACATTACTTGATGTACATGTATAATTCCCCTGTATCCTGAATAGTCTGTTTTGTGATGTAACCACACAGTCTGAAGTGGAAATGAGGTTACATGTCTTACATGTGCGTTGATGACAGGGTCGTGTACCATATGATGTCATGGTATTCTGTTCCGGTTCAAGTTGACTCCTAATAATCAGGTTGGCTAAATTAGGTGGTTGTTTAAAAGATAGTAGTGGTAGCTCTTGAAAAATACAGTTAAGGGTTTCATCCTCACTAATTATTGGATGGAGATCCTTAGTAATCTCGAGGGAGTTCAAAGTCAGGATGGTATGTGACTACTAAGGGTATTCTGTTGGTAGTTATCCGTTCCTTTATATTGCAGTAGCTGTTCTCTTGGGGCCTGTGTTGCACGTTCCACTGCTCTGTCAATTTCCCTGGATGAGTGTCCCTGCTCAATAAAGGTGTTTTTCAACATCGCCAGATGTGTGTCTCTGTCTTTCTCTATTTGAACAGAGGCGTGATACCAAGTGCTTGACTATATATAACAGATTTCTTTGTGTGGCTCGGTGATTACTTTTCTTGTGTAAGTATCTCTGTCTGTCTGTTGGTTTCTGTAAAGACAGGTATGTAGGGTACCATCCTTAAGAGTGACAGTGGTATCCAGAAAATGTACACTTGTGGCAGAATATTCTAGGAAAGCTTTATAGTTGGGTGGAGGTTATTAAGTTCTTGGTGAAAATCTTTAAGTGTCAGTGCCTCTGTCCAAATTATAAACAAATCATCAATGTAACGGAAATAAGCGAGTGGTTTATGTGTACAGTGCCTTAGAAAATCCTCCTCCAAATTTGCCATAAAAAGATTAGCATACTGAGGAGCCATCCTGGTTCCCATTGCGGTTCCCATAGTTTGAACATAATGTTTACCATTAAAGCTGAAGTTGTTATGTGTCAAAATGAACTCAGTGAGTTTACCCACAACTCCAGGGTCAATGTTGGGGTCCAATTCTTTGTCATGCAGGTATTTGAGGCAGGCTGAAATGCCATCTGTGTGTAGATTATTAGTGTAGAGGGAGGTTACATCCATCGTGGCAAAAGGGTATCAGGTGGTAAGTCCTTAAAACCAGAAAGTTTATGTAGGAAGGAGTAGTGTCCTTGATGTAACTATCCCTTTGTATAACCAGCGGTTTGAAAATAGCTTCTACAAACCCTGATATCCCTCTGTCAGGGTGCCATTACCAGAGACTATGGGTCTACCAGGATTCCAGGCTTATGTATTTTAGAAGCATGTAGAATGTCCCTGGCTTAGGTTCACTGGGGACGAGGTCCTTTAGTTTGTCTTGGACATGCACTGGAAATGTTTTAATTAACTTCTGTAGTTCTCTTTATATTCTGTGTTGGGTCACTTCCCAGTACTTTGTAGTAAGTAAGGTCACTTAGCTGTCGGTTGGCTTCGTAATGTAATCTTCCATTCAATATCACCACTGCCGAGCCTTTATCAGCTTTTTTATGACAATGTTATGGTTTGATTTTAGTGTTTGTATAGCCCTCCGCTCCAATGGAGAGAGGTTGTATCGGGCCTGTTTCTGCCTATTAAGAATCTCACCAGTAACTCTCTGCAAAGCAATTAATGTATTTGTCCAGTTTCTTGTTATGGCCACTTGATGGGGTAAACTCATATGGTTTCTTTTTCTTATCCATAGTAGTTTTACTGTTTGTGATTTCTTCCCTGTCTGTGATGTCTTCTCTGCCATGAAAAAATTCCTGAGTCTCAATTCATGGAAGTATTCCTCCATTTCACCACAAAACTGTATTCTGTCCAGTGGTTTAGTTGGGCAGAAATTGAGGCCCTTAGAAAGTACATTTAATTCCTCAGTAGTCAGTGTGTGGGTGGACAAATTAACAACTGAAAGGTGCCCATCTGTGTGGCTTAGTTGTTCAGTCACTCTGTTCTGTTCTTCATGGTTGTTAGGAAGTATGGTAAGTTGAAGGGCATCTAACTTCCTGTTTTTAAATGAGCATGGTTTCTGGATCTGTTTTTTAAAAGGACCAATACGGCACCTACAACATTTTTTTGCATCATGGAGGATTACATAAGGTCACACCATGTTAAAGCAGCAGTGAATATTGCTGTACACTAAAAACGTTGACATTCCCTTTTATTCCATTTCAGACTGTCTTTGTTCTCCTGTTTCATAAGATGCTATTTTCTTCCTGCTCTGAGTCTGCTTTTACAACTTTTTTGATATTTGAAATAATTAAAGGGTAATTTTCGGCAAGAGCCCTACACCCTATATCCAATTGTGGGGCTGGTCCCAACATGTTCTTTGTGTGCAAAAATGTTTCTTAATACTATTTACTATATTCTAGTAGATTGTATCAGGCTGATTCCAAAGCTAACATCTGCTGTAACCAGAAATCCCAGAATCCCTTGCAGCTGATGTCAGAGCTATGCTGCAGCAGTGGGAGATTCAATAGCTTGCAGCACATGTTAGAGGTTTAATAGTCTCAGATCCGATATTTGCCTATGCCTCTGTTCTCCCGGGACCAAGTACAGCCATCTGTGACTGTACTTGGCCCCAGGATGACAGTGGGATCAGCTAACAAAAGATCAGAGCTTATTAAAACTCTAAAATCCATAAAGTATTTAGGGTCACTAGTACCACCATTTACTGGCCATCTAGGGCTCGATCAGGTGGGAAGGGTTACATACGGTATTTATAAAGTGAGGCAGGATGGTAAGATACCTTTAATATAAAATTCCCCCACATTTTCATCATTAGTCTCCATTATTGTTGAGCAGAGTTATCCCCCCCCCCGAAGCACCACACCTTCTTTGTGTACTGTTCCACAATACTGGTGGTTTTGATGACTTCTATGCCTCACCACCTGGTGAGAGCATGGACATATAGCCCCAGACCCCATGGGACATGAAAATGAGCACGGGATAAATTAATACGATCATTGTAAACGGACGACTGTGAGCATGCGTCTCTATGGTCATCAATGACGCATGGTCATCAGGTACCACACCACTCTAGCAGTTCCCACTGGTGTCCTTCAGCAGACCATGCAGACTTTACATATTGTTTATATTTTCCTCTAATCCCTATTAATAGCATGCTACCTACATCAACAGGCTTGACCAGTCACTGCAGAGCACAGTCAGAGTAGTAGTGACATGTGCACTGGATGCTGCTACATAAAAAAGCAGTAATTAAGCTGTTTTAAAAACATGGGAATTGACTGCTAAGCATTTCAGAGAATGCTACCAGGACACTGGCTTAGACACAGTCACTCTGGTAAGTGTTATTGCCATTTGGGGGTCTATAAGAGGTGCACATTTTGCACTTAAACCTGTGAGGTCTGCTGCTATACGTCCAGGCTCTCACCAAGTGGTGACCTGTGACATCATCAAAGCCACAATACTGTGGAATAGTACACAAAGATGCTGCTGTGTTTTGGGGCACTGGGAGGGTTGTAAAGGTTCTTAAAGTATCTAGAGTGACTAGTACTAACAGCCTTTGCCCATCTACAGCTAGATAGAGTGGTGAGGGTCACATTTTTATAAAGTGACCAAAGATGGTAAAGATTCCCTTTTAAAGGAATGCTCATTTTAATATTTTTAACATTAAAAAAAATTACAAAAGTGTACTCAAGCCATGGCACTCTGAAATAGAGTGAAACAGTATAGCTCAAAATTTTCATCTAACATGTACTGCTGCTTTACAATTCAATCCCGAGAGAAACCCACTTTTATTGTCTATGCTATTCACTATCATTGTACAGGAACATTTGGTGTTATTCTTCTGCATCAATACAATTCATCCTAAAGGGGAGAAGTACCCATGATAATATAACACTGTGGCAATTAATTAGGAAAAGTACATAATTCTGGCCCAGATATTCAAAGGTGTTGCACCTGGTGCAACACAGTTGTGCCGGCGCAACCCCGCATTGCGCCCGGTTGGATATTGAAAAGGCTGCCTAGCACAGCGCAACTCCCGATGCACTGGGGTGCAATGTAATGGTATGCAGCACAGATGCAGGGGGCGTGCCCATGCATATGCGGTACATCCTGGTATTCAGCCCGGGATATGCAGCGCATATGCTGGCGCAACCCTGCATTGCGCCACATGGGGCTCAAAGTTGAGCTCTTGTAGAGAAGAAAAAATTACTCACCTTAGTAATGTTGTTTCTTCTAATGGAGTCTTGCTGTATTCTGACTATTGCAGTGATATCCAACCTTTGAACGGCCCCGGAGAGGAAAGAGTTAACTTTCCATGCAAGGCATGGAACGCTGAACTCGAGCTCGGTTGAGACTCTGTCTGTTGTTGTTTGAACCCAAACCGCCAGATCTTTACGAGCTATACTCACTGGGCGTCCTGTGTGGAAACTGTAAACTCACACTAGCCAACTGGCAAGTAAATTTAATAAAAGGTTTTTTTGGTTCCAAGGCAAAGACTCAAGTCAGGAAACCCAAAAACAAAACACAACACACACCCAAAAGAAGAGGGTGAGAAAGGGGCACCTCTAGGGTGCCAACACTGTTCCTGCCCACCCACATCCCAAAACCCCAGGTTCTGAGAGGGAGGCGGGGAGTTAGAATACAGCAAGACTCATTAGAAGAAACAACATTACTAAGGTGAGTAATTTTTCTTCAAACAACATGAAGTCTTGCTGTATTCTGACTATTGCAGACTACCAAGCAGTACCTCCAAGGAGGAGGGACAGAACCTACTTTGGGAATAGGCTCTGGAGCACTGCTGTGCCGAACCGATCATCACTCCTAGCCTGGATATCCAGAGAGTAATGCTTGGTGAAAGTATGTACTGTTTTCCAGGTGGCTGCTTGACAACTCTCTAAGATAGGAATATCCCTGGCAGCAGCCAGGGAAGCAGCTGTACCTCTGGTAGAGTGAGCCCTCAGGCCTGAGGGTAGGATCCTACCTAATTTTTCATAGCAGAATTGTATACAAGAGACAATCCACCTGACAATAGATCTCTTAGTGGCAGGTTTTCCCTTACCAACCTCACCATAAGTGAGGAATAGTTGGAGGGAGTCAAACCTGTGACCCTTGGTGTGCTCTATGTAGTAACTAAGGGCCCTTTTCACATCCAAGCTGTGCAACCTCCTCTTCCCAGAGGAGGAATGGTCAGTGAAAAAAAACAGGAAGAGACACAGACTGGTTAAGGTGGAAATCTGAAACCACCTTAAGCAAAAACTTCCTATTAGTCCTGAGGACCACCTTATCTCTGTGGAAAGAGATAAAATCAGGCTCCACTGATAGGGCCTGTAACTCACTTATGCGTCTGGCAGAAGTGATGGCTACCAAGAACATAGTTTTCCAAGTCAAGTACTCAAGCTCTGCTGAGGACAAAGGCTCAAAAGGGGGTTGCATAAGCTGAGCAATGCAAACATTAAGGTCCCAAGCAGGGGCAGGGTCCCTGAAGGGAGGATTGGTATGCAGCAATCCCTTGAAAAATTTACAGAATACAGGATGAGCTGAAAGGGAAGAGTGCTTGCCTGCTGACAAGAAGGCAGAGGCAGCTGCCAGATGCACTCTTAGTGTAGCTGGTCTGAGTTCCGAGCTATTGAGATGAACCATATAGTCAAGGACTGTAGGCAAGCCAGCAGACTCTGGAGAGATATGCTTCCCAGAGCACCATAAAGTAAATCTTTTCCACTTGGAGTTGTAGGTCTTTCTGGTGGAAGGCTTTCAAGAAGCCTTTAAAATATCCAGAACACCTTGAGAGAGATGCAAATCAGCAAACTCCAACTCTTCAAGAGCCAGGCCTTGAGGTTGAGAGATTTGAGATTCGGATACCAAACCCTCCCCTGAGAACATGTTAACAGGCTGTAATTCCTGGGAAGAGACAGGGGAAGGTGGACTGCTAAGGACAACAAGAGAGGGTACCAGGGCTGTCTGGCCCAGTCTGGAGCAACCAGAATCACTTTGCAGGATTGAGACCTGATTTTGACTAGTACCTTGAACAGGAGAGGGAAGGGGGGGAAAGCATACAGGAACTTCCCTTCCCAATTGGAGAACTAGGCATCCAGGGGACTGAGCCCAACACTGGGGCCTGCAGCAAAAAGAGAAGTTGGTGATTGTCTGGGGCTGCAAAAAGATCTATCTGTGGGGTGCCCCATCTGGAGAAGATCACCTTCAAAATCAGGGGATCTAGGGACCATTCGTGATGGCCCTGGGAAATCCTGCTGAGAGCATCTGCCAGGACATTGTCCTTCCCTGGGAGGTGCACTGCTGTCAGAGAGGTATTTAGGGAATAGGCCAGAGACCACAACTTCATTGCCTATGTGCACAAGGCCGTAGACCGAGTGCCCCCCTGCTTGTTGATGTACCACATTGTGGTGGTATTGTATGTCCTGATCTGAACTACTTTGTTCTGAACAGACTTGGAAAAAACTTAAAGTGCTAGAAACACTGCTCTGAGTTCCAAGAGATTGATGTGAAGCAGAGATTCTTGAGGTGACCACAACCCTTGGGTGGTCAGATCCCCCAAGTGGGCTCCCCAGCCCAAGAGGGAGGCATCTGTGGTAAGGATCAAAGAATGAGATTGAGTGATGAAGGGAACTCCTTGTCTTAGGTTGTCCTGATCCTGCCACCACTGCAAGGCCTGGATCAGTGTTTGAGTCACAGGGATTAACTTGGTCAAAGAATCCTTTCTCTGGGACCAGAAGGCTCTTAAGTGGAACTGAATGTCCCTCATCTGAAATCTTGCTCCCTGGACCACTGCTGTAGAGGCAGCCATGTGGCCCAGGAGCTGCAGAAAATGCCTTGCTGGTCGAGACACCTGGAGGGTGAATGACGAGGCCAGTGTAACAAGGGTCCTTGCCCTGTCCAGGGGAAGGAAGGCTCTTGCCTTTATTGTATCCAGCTCTGCCCCTATGAAGGTGAGGAGCTGCACTGGCTGCAGAACTGACTGAAAGATTCAGAAGGAATCCTAGAGAAATGAGCAGTTGCTGAGTTATCTGTAGGTATGACTTGACTTGGTCTGGAGACTGACCTACTATGAGCCAGTCGTCCAGGTATGGGAAGATGGAGATCTTTTTTCTCCTTAGGAAAGCAACCACTACTGCCAGACATTTTGTGAACATCCTTGGAGCTGAAGTTAGGCCAAAGGGCATTGCTCTGAATTGATAATGGCCTGAGGGCAGCTCGAACCTGAGGTACTTTCTGTGGGAGCTTCTGATGAGAATGTGGAAGTAGGCATCCTTGAGGTCCAGGGAAACTAGCCAGTCTCCTGGCCTTAGAGAGGGTAGAATTATTCCCAGAGTCACCATTTTGAACTTTGGCTTTAAAAGGTGCTTGTTTAAATATCTGAGATCCAGGATGGGCCAACATTCTCCTGTCTTTTTGGGAGCTAGGAAGTACCTGGAGTACAATCCTTTTCCCTTGTGTAGTGGTGGAACCCTTTATATGGCTCTCAGAGCCAAGAGGGAGGAGACCTCTGCCTCTAGGGCAAGGGCCTCTGAAGGATTTGCAGGTGGAAAGGATCTGGTTCTCATCTTGGGAAATTTTTTGAAGCTGAGAACCAGTCCCTGGCTTACTACTTCCAAGACCCATTTGTCTGATGTTAAAGACATCCAGTCCTGGACAAAGTAAGCCAGCCTGCCCCCTACTGGTGGTGGAGAATCAGCCCGGGCAAACCCATCAGGGTGCCTGTTTGGCAGGGGCTTTAGGCTGAGGGGTGGTAGCAGGCCTGCTTGTACCCCGTCTGCCTCTCCCTCTGAAGAACCCCCCTCTGGGCAAAGGCAGAAGAGGAGGCCTGGGCTTGGTAGAAAGGCCTATGAAAGGCCTGCCCCTGAATGCTGCCTCTGGGAGTGGTGCTGCCTTTCCTTGGCCTGAGCACTCCTATAGGTGGTCCTGTATTCATCCATTTTCTTCATGTAGTTCTCTGTTTGCTTCCCAAACAGAGAATTACCAACAACAGGAAAATCCATGGCCTTAGTCTGGGTATCCTGAGACAGGCTAGTACATCTGAGCCAAGCCATCCTACGAAGGGCCACAGATGTAGCCATGACTCTAGATGAAACATCATTGGAGTCCACTGCAGCATGAAATTGCACCTTGGATGCTTTAGTACCATCTGCAGCCACCTGCTCCAGCTCCTTGGCAAGCTGGCCAGGGACCTGTTTAGCTAGAGCCATTACAGTGTCCCATCTAGACTTCTGGTATCTAGCTGTATAGGCCATATAATTAGCCTGCCTGAGTCCCAAAGATGCTGCCATGTATTGCTTCTTTGCCATGGCATCAATCCTCCTGGAGTCCTTGTCTGGGGGGTGTGAAGCCAAGGGTATATTTGCCTTATCACAGGCAGCAGCCTGCACTACCCCAACATGGCTGCATTGCTGGGAAAGGAACTCTGTATCTGAGCCTGAAAGAGTACACCTCTTGTCCATTCTCTTGTCCACAGGAGGTATAGAATTAGGAGTCTTTAAAATTTTTGTTGTCTGTTTCCCAAAAGACTTATGAAGGGGAATAGACAGCCTCCTGGACTCTGGGATATCCATCATCTCAACATAATCAGGCTCCTCCTGATCCTCTACAGCTTCTTTCATAGGAAGCTGAAGCGTTTCAGCCACTTTTTTGTAAAACAAAAATGGGAAAGGGACTCAGAAAGCCTAGGAGGAGAAACCCCTGAAGGTCTGTTTGGGGAGATGTCCGGTTCAATGGGCACATCCAGACTTTCATAATCAACATCACTATCCTCATACTCTCCTTCCTCCTCCTCCGGTTCATAAAAATCCTCTAAATTATAATCCGGAACCAGGGAACCGACCAAACCGAGCCCCTAACCAATGGTGCCGGTTCGGTCGGAACCAGGGTTAGCGATTGAACAATCCTTATCGCTTTGGCTATTTCATCAGCGGTTGGAGAAAGAACTTGTGGATCCGAACCGGCTGACTTGTCCCTTCTTTTTCTTTTTGTTGGAACAGACTCCTCAGAGTCGGTTCTCCTTTTGCCCGAAGAAGTTTCGCCCTGGTCAGAGGGCACTCCTTCTGGTTCGGGTTAAACCAACTGGGCCAATATCCGGTCAGCGGACTTTTATCAGAACCTGATTCGTTCAAACTGAACCGATTTGACGTCTACAAGTTCCACACAGAAGCAAACAATAATAAACCTATCTAGTACTCACAGTACCACAGACAGAGACTGAACCGACAAGTTAGATGGAATAGATTCGGTTGAAACCGAGAAAAACGACACTTTAACCGACTAACATACTAAAATGCCAGCAGAATAGGCCTAACGGTCTTTCGAGTCTGCTCAATTGGTCAGCCCCCAACCTGGGTGCTGACCTTGCTGCCCCCTCACCTTCTCTGGCTTCTCCCTTCCCAGTTCTGGATATTCTTGCTGCATTGGATTTTGCTTCCAGAACCCTTCCCCTGTACCTGTCCCAGCCCTCTTGAACCCTCCACCATCTCTGTCTCCACCAGCCCCTAGGCAGTGCATTCTATGGCTCCACCACCCCTCAGTGAAGTAGCACCTCCTCCTTTCTCCCTGAATCTTCCCCCTCCAGCTTCCACCCATGCCCTCTAATGGCCCCTCCTCCTTCCTTCAGAGCACCCTGACTGTTCCTCCCTATTTACCCTCTTCCTTGAAGACCTCTATCATGTCCCCCGTCCCTTCTCTCTTCCAATGTGTACATATTTAGCTCTTCGAGCCTCTCCCATAGGTCCTGTCCCCCAAGCCCCAAATCATTTTGGTTGCCCTCCTCTGGACCCTCTCCAGGAGTTTAATGTCCCTCTTTAAGTGTGGCCTCCAAAACTGCACGCAGTACTCAAGGTGTGGCCTCACCAAGCGGTTATACAGAGGGAGCATCACTTCCCTCCTTCTGGAGGTGATCCCCCTAGCGATGCATCCCAGCATCCTGTTGGCCTTGGCTGCTGCCCTCTACAAGTCTCGGTTGTTCATTTTGACATCACCACCCTCAGGTCCCTCTCAGCCATCGAGACTTGTAGCATTCCCCCCGGGTGTACACTTGGCCCGGTTTCTGGCCCCAGGTGGAGTACCTTGCATTTCCTGCATTGAACCTCAGCTTCCACTTTCTAGACCATCTTTCCAGAGCCTCCAGGTCCCCCTGTAGGGCCACCCTCCCCTCCTCCCCACTAAATTGAACCGAGCAAAGGAGAAATCTCCGGAGCGACTGTTCAGTGAGGTGGAGTAAAGAATCTGGCAGTTTGGGTTCAAACAACAACAGACAGAGTCTCAACCAAGCTCGAGCTCAGCGTTCCATGCCTTGCATGGAAAGTTAACTCTTTCCTCTATGGGGCAGTTCAAAGGTTGGATATCACTGCAATAGTCAGAATACAGCAAGACTCCATGTTGTTTGAAGGCGCAACTCCCAGCCACCCAAAGGTGGGCTGCAGTATTGCAGGGTGCAACACAGCAGCCCAGCCTTGGGTGGCCACCTGACACCCAGAACACCGTCCACAAGCACACACTGACCTGCCCCCCCTACACATAGCCATGATGACGCAGCACATGTATAATACAAAATCCCTGATAGTCTAGTGGCCCCCCCCAGTCCCTGTTTCCCTGATACATATCATACATGACCATTCCTGGTGGTCTAGTGGACCCCCCTGCCATTGTCATGACCGCGGTAAATGTAAATTACATCAATCCCTGGTGGTCTAGTGGAACCCTGCCCATTGCCGCAATCACGGTAAATGCAAATTACATCAATCCCTGGTAGTTTAGTGGACTCCTCCTCCCAAGTCTCGATCCGTTCAATGCCCATTGTCAATGTCCCTTGAGATTCAGTGCCATCTCTTCCACCTGGCAGGTACCTTGCCACCCTCCTGTTGCCTCTCCTGCTCATGGGCGGGCGGCTTGCATCCACATGACGGTACAGTATGGGCTCGAGCCCATTGGTCCCCTGTGGACCATGGTCTTACGGCAGGGCATACTGTACTAGACAGTCTCAAGTATGTGAATGATTCATTCACATATTTGGGTTCTGTAGTACATATGCCCTGCAAGCCCATTGGTCCACACTAGGGGACCAATGGGCTGAAATTATACTGTACCTGTCATTCAGCAAGGCTAGGTGGTATGCAGCCACCCGCCCGATGACGGGGAGGGGTGGGGAGAGAAGTGGGCAAGTGGTTACTGTGTGGGTGGGAGGGGGGTGGGGTGCCACTGATCGCTAGGGATGTTCATGGGTCACTGAACCGCAATCGGGGACTCGGAAGAGAGGGGGTCCACTAGACTACCAGGGAATGTTGTACCCTCACATTTACCACGATTGCGGTAACGGGCGGGGGAGTCCACTAGACCACCAGGGATGGTCATGTATATTCTTTATCAGGGACTGGGGAAGGCCACTAGACCACCAGGGATTTCTATGTATACATCTACTGCATGATCGCAGCAACGGGACAGGTGATGCCCTGGGATCCCCACAGCTCTCGTCATGCTGTGCAGGGTGCCAGGCGCAAGTCGCCGGACTACCCTGTGCAAGGCATGCAAATGGGGCCATAATGACATGCAAATAGCCCCATTTGCGCCTTGCATATATTATGGCCTCATTTGCATGCTTCCTGCTGAATATCGTGGGCGATGCGCCTAGCGCAACTGCACTTGCACATCCCTGTGCTCCCTGTGACTTGTGCCATGCGCAGTATGCATACTGCCCCTGCCATATTCAACGGTGCTGCGCCATGGCGCATCCCCGTTGAATATCACCTGCGCCCAGGCTTGCGCCACTGCCTGGCACAGTCTGAATATCCGGGTTTCTGAGTATATTTCATTCATTCAATACTTGCAAATTCATGACCTGAATATCCAACATATTCAAAAGATAACCCACCACTACAATTATACAATTTTTATTATTTCACAGCATCGATACAGGAAAGGTGAACAGTTATAATATCACAGACTGGTTTTAACCATAATATGGCCCACTTCAAGGGATGTGGGCACGCACAACAGTGTACCTTAAATATATACATCAGTTAAGAAAAAAAAAACAATATAATTAAAATTATCATCAAGAAAAAATGTTTAAACAGTGTCAGTGAAATTATCATGAGAAAACAACAGGAAGACTTACACTTAAAATTAGTATTACAACAAGACATAGTAAGAGGCAGCTTAAAAATTACCAACTAAACTTGCTTCACATAAATATATGCACAATTTGAACATTAATGTAAAAAACATTTCTTTATGTCCTCATCAATTACATTTGCTCAGGACCAATGTGTTGAGCCTATTTCTGTACAGCTGACAGAAACCGAACCTTGATTTGATTCCAAGAGAACTTTTTAAAAAAAGAAAATCTCTGGAAAGGACATATATTAAAACATTAATGATCCTCATAAAAAAGCACATACATTAAACAGAATCTCATATTACCCACTTATCAAAATATTTTTTTTAAGCACAGAAGAGTTGGAACCCCTATGTGCAATGCCTGCAATCACAATGTCTTAATTCACTGCTCCAGTGCAGCCAGACCGCTTTCTCCCTGGAAATACAGGCCTAGTGTATACTGTACTAATCAATGGCAAATATCCTCTGACTTCTAGTTTAATGTGCTTTCATTTACTTCTGTACTCATAATGAGATTTCTTACCAAAGATGAATGTTGCCTGGATTTATTTGATCCTGATACGAATCTCAATTTAATCATAAAGAGAAATGTTTACTAAATAGCGTTAATAAATGTATGCACCGTGGTTTAGTAAAAAAACCAAAATAAACTTGCACCGCAGAACTCAATACCTAAAACCACTATGTTGCCTGCTTGATCTTTTCATTTTATTCTCACCTATGTCATTATCCCCGTTCGTAATCATTTCACATTGCTTCCAAGAGTTAATATGAAATGTGAAACTGACAAAGGAGACAATACAGTGGTTCGAGGCATTCCCTTTTGCAGCGCAGGTTTTTAAGGCTGCTTAGCGAAGCACAAAGCAAACTTCTTGTTAGAAGACTGGTGGGTATGGCCAAAACAGGATAACGCCAATTACCTTATTTCGCTCCCTCCATGGCATAGCAACTCAACAAGAGTTGACTGGTGTGCAGCTGTAATGCAGAGGTGTACGGATCTATAGCACTGCACAGCAGGACACTGAGGAACTAGTTACAGAAAAGACAGTACTAGGAAGTTGGTATTGTATTTTTTCCTTTTGCAATGAATTGCAAAATATTGCTCAGATAACTACTTTTTGAAGAATGCTGCTTGTTTTTTTTTCCCCTATGCTGACTAAAATGATCCTGTCAGTGTTGGGTAAGTTACTTTTTCTATTACTTTTGGAAACTTGTTCCAGAAAGCTCTGTGCAGTCACTAGCAAGGATGAAGAAGTACTGGAAAAAGTAATACACCTTACTGTTACAATTATTTATGTCTTTTTATACAAAAGTAATATGTTACTGTAACTGATTACATTTATTTGAAAGTAACTAGTAACTAACATATTACTTTCAAATAAATGGCATCTGTTATAGTTTATTATTTTTGTATAAAAATTAATAAGTAACTAACTGTCGGGTGTATTATTTTTTTTTAGTACTTCTCCATCCTTGCTAGTGACTGCACATAGCTTCTTGGATCAAGTTTCTAAAAGAAACAGAAAGCAATACAAAAAGTAACTACCCAACATTGGATCCTCTAGATATAGTTAACAGCACGACAGAGCAGGTTATTGTGCAATAACGCTACCCTGGGTGGGCTGAAGCACCCAGGTGAAGCCAAGTGTGTCCACCACCCCAGGAGTAACGTTATTACACAAAACATACACCCGAAGTGCCTTATTGCTATTATACAATGGCTTATTTGTTCATTTTTTGTGGGTGTAGGGATACCTACTTAAAAAAAAAGTTCAGAATATCTCTTCCACCACAAGGTGGAGCTGCTGGCAAAATGATCTATCTTGCCGAGTTCCCGAAGGTTTTTCTTGCTTTGGTACTGTGTGCTGTTTCATATCAGTCTCCCCCTCTGCTCTTTCTGGCCCTTGGGTTTCAATTATTAGTGGACGTTGCTTAAAGGGGAGTGTGTTTTATAGTTTGTTTTCTAAATTGAGTCTCTTTCTTTTCATTGTGAATGAGCTGTTCGGAGCTGTGTAGCGCGACTCTGACATGCGCAGGCTCAATGTAGGCGTTGAGCGAGAAGGAAAGTATGTATTTGTTTTAATTTTTTTTTTTTTATAAAATGCTGTTCAGGCAAAAGGGTAGATGAGCGCAACCATCCATTAAGTGTGCTGTGTGACCGAGAGAGCCACATGAGGGAGTCGCATGTAGCGGCATTTGCAGTTGCGTTTTTTTTCAAACCGCAGGAAGTAGTGTTTGATGAGGATTTGAATTCTCTCATAAAGAGGGAGAATGAGGGTTTAGTCTGTTGAGCTGTTTTTTTTTTTTTTATGTATTTACTGGTGAGCAAAGGAGTTGGACTGGAACAAAAAATAAATGAAAAGTGAGTGAGCATTACTGGAACAGCCACCCACTGACTGGTGAAAGAAGCAGGTGCTCAGCTCGCTTGTTCGTTCATTCCGTGAAGGTATAATTTAAAAAAAAAAATGTTTTGGATTAGCAGTTATGCTGGTACAATTCCACTAACATTGCTGTGTTGGGGGTTGCTGGTGACTGGTGTGTGAGACGGTGGTAGAAAGCGTGTGAACTAAAGTGAGGAATTTGACTGGGAAAGCCTTGAGGATCATAGTGGGTAGTCTAGATGGGGTGCACTGATTTTTTTCATTTATTCTGCAGTCATGTTGCTGCTGGACCTTCATACAGTGACGTTACAGTCAGATATCATCACTGGCAAAGGTGAGCAACAACCAATCAGAAACAAAGACACTTCTTTGCCATTGTATAATCTGTCTTATTCGATTGCCCTGACAGTTTAATTACCTGCAGTACATAACCCTTGTTTGTCACCTCTTAAGTGCTTTTTTTGTGCAAAATATTTTTTAACATACTAGAAACACAGAATTACAGAAACAGAGGATTTGACGGCAGATAAGGACGGTTTGGCCCACCCAGTCTGCCCATTTTCCCCATCCTACAGTATCACTGCAGACCCTATTTGATCCCCAGCTCTCAGTCCCCACTCACTTCTCACTAAGATTCCCTTATGCCCATCCCAATCATTCTTGAACCCCACCTTTTTCACCCCACCACTTCGCTGGAAGAATGTTCCAAGTGCCACTCTTTCTGTGAAGAAGTGCTTTCTCACATCTCTCCTGAATGTACCCCCTCCTTTATGGCATGTCCCTTGCCCTTAAGCATCTTCTTTTCTGAAAAATACTCTTCTTCTTCTGTACCTTATTTACTCCTGTGAGGGACCTAAAGGTCTCAGTCATATCCCCCCTCCTCTTCTTCTCCTCTTCCAGGGTACACATATTGAGGTCCTTCAGTCTCCCCTCGTAGGGCATCTTATGCAGACCTTGCACCATTTTAGTTGCCCTCCTCTGGACCACCTCCACTCTATGTCCTTCTAGTGATGTGGCCTCCAGAACTGGACACAGTACTCTAGGTGGGGTCTCAACAGTGATATATACACAGATAACACCACTCCCCTTCTTCTGCTGGTGATACCCTCCTTATGTA
This sequence comes from Neoceratodus forsteri, assembly GCA_016271365.2. Lineage (NCBI taxonomy): Eukaryota > Metazoa > Chordata > Ceratodontiformes > Ceratodontidae > Neoceratodus > Neoceratodus forsteri. Next base: position 1,527,578,966 of record CM028131.1, read on the forward strand.
ACCCAGCACTCTACTGGCCCTCCCTACTGCCTTGTCACAATGCCTGGCCACTTTTATTTTTTTTTAATTTATCCAATTATTTAACCAGGACTGGCACACTAAGCTGAAAGCTTGTTTACAGGTGCGACCTGGGAGCACAGGGAAGTAAAGCGACTTGCTCAGGGTCACACAGTATGCAAGTGGGAGCTGTGGGATTCAAACCCAGGTCTCCAGATCTGCAGCTCAGAGCCTTAAATCACTGCGCTATACTGCCTCCGAGTCCCTTTAGGTCATTAGATACGATTATCCCCAGTTCTCTATCCTGTTTGGTGGTCGTCACTGTGACGCTTGGACAGCTGGTTCTGATTACTCTATGATTTTTTGTAAAATAAAAATATAGTGTGATTGTCTGTCATGAGAAATGATGTGCTCCTGGATGACCCCCCAGGTTTCACTTCAAAGGGAAGATATATGTTAAACAGCAGATCTCTGTAAGGTAATTAACTTGCAAAAACTCACATTTTATAGCCTTATTTAGGATCAGGGTTGTTTGAAGCTAAGAACTAAAATATCCATTTTATGACGTCCTCAGGAAGGGCAGTTAATTTCAACTGGAGCTGGAAAAACTATGTTACAACGACGTGAGAAAACTGTTGAGTTGTAAAAGCAGAAAACTGCTCCTGGATGAAAGATGGCACTAGAAAATCACAGACTTGATTGGGAAGTTGTGGGGAAATGAGTTTTGCTGATGTCACCTATTTAATTTACCTTCTGATGTATGACATCCTGATTGAATAATTTTTAATAAACAGAGGAGGAGCTGGATGACATCATGGAGAAGGCAGGTTCAAGACAGTGTTTTTAATTATGCTGTGACTGACCTTGAGACATACACATGTTTGGACTCTGAGGAAGAAACATCTACAGCACTATAAGAAGATAAGAATACATTAGGTAGACAGGACTAAGTGTATTATTGGTAGGAATTTGCACTTTTAACCTTATTCTTTAAAAAGATTGCATGGTTTTGTGATATATACAGTAGTTCTGTATTTACACTTTACATTTTTATCTATTTTTAAGTAAACATCTCATTTTAGAGACTACTTGGTGTGCCTTTGAAATTCTTTCTTTGACAAGTGAAGCATATATGGTTACAGTGACACTGTGCATAGCTTAATGGTAATACCAAACTGGGAAAAGGTAAGAGTTTATTCTGAGGTCTTTAACAGAGTTTTTAAGGGTTCATTTGTTACGCCTGGTTAGGTGCCCATAGGCGAAAGATATCTGACCCCCCCCCCAAAGAGCAGAATTATCTGAACCTGTACATTGGGCACGCTAGTTAAGAGGTTCACAGTTTGAATCCCTCCAAGAACTTGAGACCAAAGGTTGATTCGAACCCACAAAACAGACAGGAGGGTTACCCTGTTCTGTTAACTGTTCACAATACTGCACTCAGAAGTTGGCACTGTGGGAGCGGAGGGCCTGACCTGCTGAGTGAGGTTGTGACAGTCACCATCTCTTCTTCCATTTTGTACTCCACCTCTGGGTTTCTGTGCCCTAACTGCAGGACTCTACACTTTTTCCCCACTGAAACCCAGCTGCCATACTCTTGACACTCCTCAAGTTTTCTCAGGTCTCTGTGCATTCTTTCCACCCCACCCCCTCACTGGAGTGTCCACCCTACTGCAGATTTTGGTGTCATCCACAAAGAGGTAGACCTTCCCTTCCAGCTTATCTGCGGTGTCACTTACAAATACAATAAAGAGGACCAGTCCCAGTACTGACCCCTGAGGCATCCTACTGGTCACCTACCCTTCCCTGGAGTGAACGCTCTTTACTCCCACCCTCTGTCATGTATCCCTTAACCAATTTCTTACCTAGTTTACCACCTCTGGACCCACCCCTAAGCTGCCCAGCTTCCTGATGAGTCTCCTATGTGGAACAATGTCAGAAGCCCTACTGAAATCTAGGTAGACCATGTCCACCATTCCACCCTGATCACCCAGTAAAATCAATCAGATGCCGTCCCAGTGGGGCGGAGGGTTGAGGCACTGGACGCCACACCTCGCACTACGTTGGTGATCTGGGTTTGGGAATGACCTTGGGTCATCTGGGTACCAGTGTGGGGGGCGGGATCGACCATGCCGATGGGCAGCTCTCCTCTCCTGAGGGTGGTGAGGGTGGGTTGGTGATGGTGCCCCCCTCCCATAGTTCTGCTCCCACCGGGTGGAGGTCTGGTGGGTAACATAGGTGGAGAGGGGGCAGCAAATAATTATGGGAGGTGGAAGGTGCTGAGCTGGTGCCATGGGGTGTGTAGTGTGCCTCTACATGCTCGCACAGCCGTGTGCCAGGACCGGGGGTCAAGTAAGAAAACCTGCAAAAATACCTGTCTGTCCCCATCAACAGTTGGCAGGAGGAGGTGATGGGAACCAAACAACTATAATAAAAAAAAATCTATCAGATTTGTTTGACATGACCTCCCTGCCGTGAATCCATGCTGCCTCACGTCTTGTAACCAGCTGGATTTAAGATACTCCACAATGCTTTCCTTCAGCAGTGTCTCCATTAACGTCCCCACCACCGATGTCAGTCTGACTGGCTTATAGTTGCTAGCCTCCTCCATGCTACCACTTTTGTGAAGTGGAACTACATCTGTCCTCCTCCAGAACTACTCCTGTTTCCCGTGAGCTGTTAAACAGGGCTGACAGAGGTTCCCATTGCTTTGTCCACTTTCAGATTTGCAAGTACCTTCAGGACCCTCCCATGAAAAAGGACTAGTGTCTACCTCCCTCTGTCCAATGCTCCTGCTGCTTTTATGTGGACTCTCCCCTTCCTTCTGTGAACAGTGAACAAAAGTGTTTGTTCGGGATACTGCCTTTTTATTAGTCCTCCTCTTCATAGTCCCTTCCTTCCCTTGGTCTTCCTCTTTTCACTTACACACCTAAAAAATGTCTTGCCCTCTTTCATTACTCCCTGGGCTATTCCATCCTCAGTTTGCACCTTTATGCTCCTTAAAGCGGTCTCTGCCTCCCTCTGTTTTTCCTAATACACCTCCCTATGCATTCTGAATGCTACTGTTAAGCCTTTACCTTTTCAGCCACTTTTTCCTAGTACCATAGCAGTGTTTTTCTTCTTGCGTTTGCTCACTTCCTTTGCTCAGAGATTCGTTGCCTTCACTATGCCTCTTTTGGTTTCCCCACTCCACCATTCCCAGGTCATCTTCCCCCAACCAAGTCATCCCTTAGTATTCACCCATCTTTTATAATCTTACTTCCTGAAATCCAGGACCCTCACCCTTATGTGGCTGAATTCCACTGCTGTTCTTATGTTGAACCACACTGTATGGTGAACACTGGTCCCCAAGTAGCATTCCACCTCGGCATCTACAACATTATAAGTCTGTGTCAACCCAAGTGTGCAAAATCAGGGCGGTTCTGCTTCTGAATTTGCCTAATCACCCCCAGTTATGTTTCTGGTTTTGTTTTGTTTTGTTTAATTCAAGCCAATCTCTCCCCAAACCGTATTTCAGAAAACTAATCACTCCCTAACTGTAACCAAGCCTTTCCCTTTATGTGGTACAAGCCCCACATCAGAGGTCTCTCCTGACTCCCCCTTACCATATCTTGCTTCTTGCCAGTCTCATTCTCCTCCCAACCGGCACATTTACCATTTGTCTCCCTTACAAACCCCACCCTAAAAAGAAAAGGAAAGTTATTAGTTTATTCTGTATACACACTATATCCCAAAGTGCTTGGCAAAGCACTGAGTAGGACTCTGGTAGTGCAGAGTCTGTTCAACAGAATGCAATTTAGTTGATACAATGTATTTCATACAAACTTGATCCCAAAAAACTTTACAATCCTGGAAATGGAGGGGAGACAATGTTGCTGCCATTAAGTGTACAAGATTCCAACTGCAGATAGATTAAGTGAAGGACAGTTAAGTAAGTTGCTCAGGCTCGCACAGTAAATGGCAGAGAGATTCAAATCAGTGTCTCTCGATTCACAGCTCTGTTCTAACCACAAGACCTCCAAATTGCCTTTCTAGGGCAACCTCTCTCCCCCCCCAGTCTGCCTTTACTGGGACCTTCCCCCAACTTAGATGTATACCTGGCATCTTACTACTCTCCCCTACCTCTTGACACACCTTCAGACCCCCTCTCCCTGCTGCCATCCTGTCCGCCTGTGCCTTTTGGGGCAACAGTCCCTGAAGCATCCTCCCCGGCCCCACCTCCACGATTACAGCTAGATGACTGGGGGAGGTGCAGAAGGCTGGAGGTGATCACTGGGACGTTAGTGCTTCTCTTAAAGCAGCAGTACTAGATAAATCGGATCTTCTGCAACAGTTTGTTTCCTGTGCTCTGTTGAGCTCTTACCTGGTAATCTTTCTTATTTTTGCTGTACTGTCACCCTGTAATTTGCTCAGTTTTTCTTTGTTTTTGCTTACATTTCTCTCACCCGCCATGCTGAACTGGAACCCTCTGCTGCCAACTGCACATGTGCATGACTCTCGGCACTACACAGGGACAGGAATGTGCAGCACAGGGTCCCACGGAAATAAACAAAAGTCATGATGTGGCATGAGGGGGGAGTTTGGCTGCAAATTAGGAGCAGCCATATTTACTGAGGATCCACAATAATGGAACTAAATTTTAAGTATCTAAAAACTAAAGATCACTAGAAAAATATATTTACAGAAATGGAAACTGGAACGACGGCTGCATGCTTCCAGTCAAAAAGCAGAAGTTTGATAATCACTTTCTGATTATCTCATACTGCTGCTTTAAAGAAATGTAATGTATTTCAAAGGAGAGAAGAGAGCACCCTGCAGAGGATTAATCACAAAGGCAGACTCCAAGTTCAGTAAACTAGTGGCTTTTATTCATAGCACTAATAGCAAACAGTGCAGTACACACAAGGATAGGCAGTGCCTCTGCACCACCGTCTTATGTTTCACCACTCCAATTAAGGCTTCCTCAGAGGAAGTGTCTAATTGGAGGGGTGAAATGTAAGAAGGTGTAGAGGCACTGCTTTTGTGATCAATCCTCCGAAGGGGTGATTGTTCTCCTCTCTCATTTGAAAGACATGATCGGGTAAGGGTCTGATGAGCAGCAAGCTCAGTAGTCCTTCACTCCCCCCCCCCGAGATGGTTCAAGTCACCCTATTCCCTTGGAGTGCACCACTATATATCAGTAGCTGAGCAGAGCACTGAGGAGTTCCACACTGTACACATGCATTCCCATAGGCAATAATAAGCAACAGGACTTCCTCAATGAGAAGATATATGAGCTTCCACTGTTTGTCACTGTCTACAAGAATGCATGTATACAATGTAGACCTCTTCACTGACACAAGTGGAGTGACAGAGCTAGCTCAGGAGAAAAAGTAAAGGAATGCCCCTACAATCAACTACTGCCAATAAAGAGGGGGCAAAGATACTTCAGGAGCTTTTGCCATCAAAAAGGTACAGGAAGGTGGGCGTGGGGAGGAAAGTTAAAAGAAACAGTTTTGGTTTCTCCCAGAAATAAAAGCTCTGAGCCTTTTCAGAACCGAAACAGGAAGGTTCGATTCAGACTCAGTTTCTGCTGAGCCACCCAAGTTCTGGGTGGCTATTTTCAATCAGAATTGGCTCTGCATACAACCCAGTCTAGAGAGCCTGAAAAGGAACTCCAACCCTCAAGTAGGGGGAAGACCTGTTGCTAGGAGTGTTGTGAAGTTTTAAGTGCCAAGCTTTGCGCTACAGATGCACTTCACCAACAATTTGCTGTGTGGAGTTTGTTTTTTTTAAAAAGGAGAAAGTAGTACAAGTCTTATAAAACTAAGTTCCTACCCCCACCCCATGTCCACTCAGCAGCACCCAATCCCCCCACCATCACCCTCAGAAAAATAATAAAACATCCTTTCCCTTATCTGCTTCACAGCACCAAATCTCACCCCACTGTGCCACTCTCAGACAAAAAAAAAAAGACAATGATACATCCCCTCCTGGACCCATGCAAAACCCAATCCACCCACCCCATGCCAACAAATAAAAGAATACAAGAACCGTGATATGGGGGATGATTGTTTCAAAATGCTGTGAATCAGAAACTGATGAGGAGATGGCCTCTGAATCAACCATCAGCATTGTAACATACTTGGGAATTATGGCAGCAGACACTGGAGGTACACTGGACTTATGAGGAAAGATGCACTGAAGAACAAGGAGGGAGGTGGGGTACAAAATCGGGGGCAGGAGAGACACTGTATGCAGAATGACAGAAGAGACTGCCTCCCCCACATGTGCCAGGAACTCCAAGAGAAGGGCAGCAACTGCAGTGCTAGTAAAAACCCGTGTAACCTAGGCACCATGTACCAGCAGGCTACTACCCCTGCCTAATGACCACAACACACATTTAGAGACCCGGGCTCTGTTCTGATGATGACTGCTTTCTTTTCCCTCAAACAGGAATAAGTAATGCATGGTGCCTCCACTCAGAGTAAATATAGTGGGCCAGATATTTATAGGGTACAATCCCCTGGGATGCTGTACCTCCTCACCTCCCCTCGCAGACGCCTCACACATGGAATACCATAAATCAACTTAATGCTCTCTAGTGCATGCAAGTAATTGCTAACATTAGTCATATGCTCACAGACCATTTTAAACAATAAAAGACTTATCATTAGAGGAAGAGTAGTGGAAAAGCAAAAATATGGAACAGCAATTTAAATATTTGATAAACTGGTAACAGCTGGCATAACCAACAAACATCGGCAGTGCCCACCCCCAATGACAACAAATAAGCCCCCCTCCCCCCCCACTAGTACCAGTGTCCCTAACTGTCTGCCTGGGTACCCAGGTGAAGGTGCAGGCCTGAAACATTGCTGCAGGTTGGCTGGCATTGGGGCCCTTAGGAATGAAGAAGAAGGAACTCCCCTATTTAAGTTAACTTGTTCAAATAACTCTCAGCCAGGGCAGGTCCTGGACTTACTCACAGTTTGAAGACAGAACTGTGGACCACTATTATGGTATCTAGCATTGAAGAAGCTGGGACCCTGGACAGCAGAGCAGGGTAAGTGGCTGACAGGAGGATCTTCCAGCTTGTCACCTTCTGTCAGACTGCAGAGTCTTGCAGCTTATCTCCTTCGGCCCTGACTGCAGAGTCTAGCAGCTTGTCTTCTTCTAGGGGCTGGATTGGGTCAGAACTGAGGACCAGGACTACACGTTCGCTCTTCCATGTCCAGGCATCCCCCTTCCAATGCAAATGGCCAATGATACCAAGCTGTAGCATCACCTAGTCAACGCATCAGTCTGTCCCTCTGGTAGTGACTCTTATTTGTAGCGCAGAGCTCACATAGTTTCTGGGGATTCTCTAGGCCAGAGGACAAACACTTCTGTGGGCAAATCTGGGCTGCTCCAGGCTGAACAGCAAACTGTCGTTTAAATGGTGTCCCAGCTTTCAAACAACAGGATTTCAGTAGAATTCTCTGGCTCCCCAGGCTGCAGGAGCCCAGCGGGCTCCTCCCCGATGCTGGTTCAGGACTCAAGACAAATGCTCCAGTCTCTGGAAGAATTCAGTCTCTGGTGAACTCCCAATTCAGTCCTTCTGCTGGTTTTCTCAGGATGCTGAGGGAGTCATTCCCAAACAATCTGGTCACTGTCACTCTGGGGCTTCCAGTCATGGGGAGTAAGGCTAGTCTCTCAGTCTTTGGCTGTGGAAACCCTTAGCTTATTTCACAGGTTGTATGCCCTCCTCACTAGTGGAGAGCTTCAGGGGAACTGCCATACACCTCCCTCATGGAGAGCTGGAGGAGAGCACCAAGTAGAATAATAGAATGCTTATCCTCTGGGGTGAGAACCCCACAAGGGCTGGGCAAAGCACGAGATGCCCCAGACCACAAGTTAGCAGGTCATGATTGCCAAATGTGGATGAAATAGGGAACAGAATGGAAGGTAGGCGTTTGTCCCAACAGGGGTGCTCATTCAGTCCATGTACTGGATTACCAGGCCAGTTTAGAATGGGAAGTGGGGTGAAGGGAGGGAGAGAAGGGAAGAGAAGGGTAGGGGGAGGGAGGGAGGTGGTAGCAGCACAATCGGGAGGCGTGGAGTGTTTGTAAGGGGAGAGGAGCAGAGGAAGTGGGATAATAGGGGAGGAGAGGCGATGAATAGTGGGAGTTAGAAACAGTTGCAGGAGGGAGAGGTGAGGTCAGACTGGAGGGTAGCAAGAGAGGAGGAGGCGGAGCGAATATGTAATGGGAGAGAGTTCCCAATTTTTGGGAAGCAGTAAGAAAAGGAAGCTTGATCTATCAAGGTGGACCTGGGTAGTACAGCAAGAGAGTGGAAGGAGGAGCTGCGAAGGGCATAGGGGGTTGAGGAGCATGAAGAGAGGCTAGAGGAAAGGTAGGGAGGGAGACAGCTTAACCAGTATTTGGCTATGAAAGAGGCAAAGCGGGCCAGGCATCTGTCTTCAATTGAAGGGAAGGAGAGGAAGAAGAGAGACAACAGTGGTGAGTACGAGGTGAAGAGTCCAGAGCAAAGCGGCAGAATGAATGGAAGAGTGGGTCCAGTCTGGACAAGGTGGATTTAGGAGCAGCACTGTAGACTATGTCACCATAGTCAAATAATGGTAGGATCATTTTCTGAACAATGTCTCTGCAGGCCTGCAGTGGGATGCAGCTGCAGTTATGGTACAGAGCACAAAGTCTGAGATGTAGTTTTTTGCAAAATTTTTTATTTATAGCATCCACATGTTCAGAAAAGTCAAGGTGACTGTCAAGCCAGACCTGAGATATTTGAAAGATGGGACAACGTCAATGGTGGATCCATCTATGGTATGGAAAGGGGGGGGGCAGCAATCCTAACTAGTTTGTGCCTACTGCCAAGATCATGGAAACAGTTTTCTTGGCGTTTGCAGACAGCTGATTAGTACGGAACTAGCTGAACATTATCGAAGTCCAGCTGTAGTGGGGTGAACAAATCAGAGGGGAGGGCCAGAGGCAAACATTCTGTGTCGTCAGCATACATGTGTTATGTTCACAGAGTTACAGGTAGCAGGGAGGTTGTTTAGGATAATTTAAATGCGTATCGGACCAAGGACGGAACCTTGGGGGACACCAGTGCTGACTGGGAGGGGTGGGGAGGTTTAGTTACCAACCCTAACTGATTGTGTCCAACCCACCAGTTAGTGGCAGGAGTGGAGAGCCCTGCTGCAGCAAGCTTGGTGAGGAAGAGGTTATGGACAACAGTGTTGAATGCTTTGGACAGGTCAACAAAGATGGCTGTGGTAATATGGCCCTGATCCATGCCAGAAAGAATGAAGTCAGTACACCGGAGGAGGGAGGTGGAGGTGGAATTGGATTTCTGGAAACCAGACTGGTTAGGGGTGAAGAAAGAGGTGGATTCCAGGAAAAGGGAGAGACTTGAGATAAAACTAGGTGCTCCTGGAGTTTGGCCAGTGTTGGGAACAGGGACATAAGGCGATAGTTGCCTAGGTTAGAGGAGTCGCCCACATTTAGGGAGAGACATTTTATTGCCCCCATAGCTTTATAGCTTCCCCTCTGCCCTGTCATCCAATGGCAGAGTGGGACTTCCAAGGGGCTTCCCTTGTCTGTTGCTAGCACCATAGCACTGACACCCTAGGTGACAGATGGAGCTATTATGTACCAGCAGCAACAGTAACATTTAAAGGCACAGGTGCCTTTAAGTGCCTAACAAAGTTTATTTTTTAACTTCCTCTTACCCCTCCCCTGTGTCTCTAAACCCCAATTAGCTGCCCTGAGGTTGGAGCACACAGAGGGGAGCTGATGTATGGCTGCAAGGAGCAGCTTAAAATTAAGGGTTGCCATTATGCTGATCTGCACATGCGCGACCGCCAGTTCACACATTTGAGATGCAAGCTGTGTGGCGACGGCGCTTCAATATTTTGCCAATATGGGCAAGCTAATTCTTTTAAAAACTGCACTCTTCTGGTCCCCCTCACAAGAAGCTAAACACCAGTTGCCGGTGGGAGGCGAAGTGAAAAGATCTTTGGGGGGTTACATCTGTTTATGATAATTGCTGCATAACACATGCCACATGCCTGTGTTTAGCCATAACTGTTTCCCTTTTAAGATACAGTTTCTATCAACTGCACAAAGAGATTGGTTTGTTGTAAAGATACAGTCAATGAGGAAATAAAGAAGAATCTCAGCATAATTGTTCAAATTCTGAATCTATTTCTTTAAAGAATGTTTAAGTTGTAATTTGATTTACCACATTTTGAGATGCAGTTTAAATGTACTGTGGTAATACTAACTGTTGAAAACATTCCAACTATTTTCTCATGGTAATTTCACTGACACAGTGTATATATTTTTACTGGTTCCTCGTGATAATTTTAATTATATTGTTTGTTTTAACTGATGTGTATGGTTAAGGTGCTGTGTTGCATTTGCCAACATACCCTGAAGACAGCCAAATTAGTGCTGAAACCAATCTGTGATGTAATAACTGACTACATTTACCGTATCCGTGCTGTGAAATAATTAAGCAATGATGCATGGTGGGGTGTGGGTTGTGCTGGAATATCCTCACACCTGGGGTGGCCCAGTAAATACAACACCCCCAAAAGTAAGATTATCCGAGTACAACCCACACTGCCATGCATTATTGCTATTATACAATGGTTCTTATTTATTAATATTGTGGGGACACAAATGAACACATGTAGATGGCTATTAAGCAGAGAACAAGTGCTGGAACGTCCTTTTTATGTGTAGTAACATCTATTTTATAGTATCAGTTGTACGGTTTTATTTCTTAATTTGATTGATTGTTTTTTTGTTTTTTTTTAAGGAAACGCTCCCCATGTGAAAGCACTGTATCATGGGTATGCAAATAATCAATTGTCTTATCGCTGTAGTGTGTTACGCAATGCCAGGCAATTCGGTATTTGCATACCCATGATGCAGTGCATTCATATGTGGTGTGTTTCCTCATAAAAAAATAAAACTGTAAAACTGATACTATAAAAGAAATGTTCCCACACTATAAAAGAGATGTTCTCACACTTGTTCTCTGCATAACTATGAAATGTTTTAGCATGACAAAAATGTTTGCCCCACAGTATAAGCAAATAAGTTTTTATATGAAACTAAGCTTTTGCTTCTGTATTAAGATTACAAAGTTCAAGCTCTCTTGGTAAGAGAAGCTATGGCTTGTTATTTAGTCTGGCATGCAGTCATCTGTCTGTTTAGACTTGACATTATCCTCAGATAATACCACCGTAACAAGCACACAATGACCAACTGGAGTCCAGGAAATTTTCTTATCATTGCATAATAACAATTATTAAACGCTTAAAACAAGCAAACAATCTGGTCACATGACCATGCAATAATTTTAAGCACAGCTCAAATTTTACTTGCTTTTTCAACTCTTAAAACCATTTTATAAGTGCAATAACACATGACAGGATGTGCGGTAATGCAATAAATTACCACACTTCCCAGATGGTTGAAGGTACTCCAGCTGAGCCTCCTGCCTAACAACCCACCTGGGGCGTGCAGTAATCATGCATTACCACACATCCTGTCATGTGTTATTGCTCACTTATGCACTTTAACTTTGAATGGTGAGTTCACTTTGTGAAACTGTCAGACATCCAAGTGAAGAATTTACAAGTATTGATAAGGAGTGTAGCTTTTTGGTCCCAATCTGATCCTCAGTATTGTCAAGCCAGTGTTGTCAAGCCAATTTGTTTAGCCAGTGCCCTAACTGGTACATGTGTTTGTTTACATGTTTGAAATAGATTTATTTCTCCTGGGTAACTGTATTTTTCATCAATTAAGGATTCACATAAAGGCACAGTGTATCATAAAAAAATAGTCTAATACATAAGGAAGCATATTTTATGAGGCTTCTGACAGCAGAGTCTCGGCTGGTCATGGGAACACTTTGATAACTTTACTGCAGCAATTCAGTGGCAACAATAGGTGCTTTTTACATTATTACTTACCTGGAGTGTTGCCGTCTGAATCGGTCTCCTCCTCTATGCTTGCACCGCCGCCCTCTTCTTTTACACACTGCAGCTCTGCAACATTCCCTTTGCCCCTCCTGTGTTTCAGGGGCATTTCCAGCTGAGGGGTCTATGAATGGGATTGGCACCAGTGCAGGCAAAGCAACATTTTTACACACTGCAAAAATGCCTGCACCTGTGCACTCCAGTCCGTGTTCCCAACAAACCAGGGAATGCTCTGGCCTGCAACACAGTGCAATGGAGCAGCTTGTAATGCTCCAGGGCATCTCTTTACATTACTGGATCTGCACCGTGCAGATCTGGTAGTGTAAGAGCCCTTATTAATTAATGAAGAGGTGCCCAGGAAGTTTGGAAAGCTGGTTTGCCTTATAAGCTATATCCGGAAATTTCTTTCCAATACCACTGGCAAGCAACTCTTTAAAAAACAAAAACACCAGTCCTGAAGAAGTGGCACTTACATGAAACGTTGATTATTGTGGTAGAAGAAAAAAATAAATATATTTTGGCACCACAGAGGAGTTGAACCCTTCATGTCTTTTTTGGTGTGTGTGTATGCCAAGAAGTGTTCCTCCAAACCACTATTTCATCTGTGATAATCTGGGCATCCTGGAATAGTTCCTAGTTTTACAAGGCAATAATACTATGTAGGCCCCATCCACACTGGCATAAACTTTTACACAAACATTTTAAAATCTTTAATTTCCATTCTTGTGTATGGGTTGTCAGAGCGTCCACATTCGCTTTGACACCATGTGTGCCTGCTTGAGTTCCCAGGCATGACTGTAGTGCATGCCAGGATACTCACCAGCACAGCATTTTGTTTGGTTGCTCATTGCAAGCTCGAAGATGTAAGAAAATTGTTTCCTTTTCTTTCTGGCAGCCTAAAAAAAGCCATGGAAGTGTGTTGGAGTTAGCCTTAAACTTTGTTATAGCACGGTTTCCATCCGCACTGAAGTTAACATGGTTTAAGGTAACCATGTTGGTCCAAAACTGTGCTACAGCCCTACTCCAAACAGAATTTGAGCAAGGTCTTTAAACACAAATTGTAGCACGGTTTTACAGTGTTACAGCTGGGATGCAATACTTTTTTTTTTTTTTTTTTAAACACCATTTTAACAGAGTTAAAACCACTTAAAACATGGTAAAAGTGCTAGTGTGGACAGGGCTTAAGAGGCTCTGGTGACATGTAAACCTTGACGACAAAGCTCAAGAGGTTCCAACATGTCTCTAAGAACCATGAGATAGTATTATTTTTAATATATACATGTTTCACTATTTTTTTTTAAATATTTATGAATCTAAGTTATTCACTGTGACAAATTTTGAGAAAATTAAAGCAAACTTTGATATCTTCAATGTTTCTACACTGACAGGACTAGTGCAGGAAACTGCAAAGTTGAAGGTCAAATGTTACTTTTTTTTTAATTATACTTTTATTTTCTTGCTCTGTAATAAAGTTTATTCTGCCTTTAAAAGTGTCAACTTGAGGCGGGCCCAGTGGTGTGGAGGCTAAGGCACTGGCACCTTACTTCCTGCCACAATGGTGACCCATATTTGTTCTGAACATGGGCTGCTGGGGTTGGTCAGGAGGGAAATGACTAGCGCCTGACAAATGTTCTCCTTTCCTGGGGAGGGTTGGACCTGCACGCTCTGCTCGAATGACTGCCACCTGGTGGGGGCCATGTGGTAGTGTGGGTCAGTGGAAGGAAGGGCTGCAGGACTCTGGCGGCGTGTGCCTCCACACGTGCATCTATGTGTATGCCCCAGAGTGGGGAACAGGGACAAAAAGGGAAGGCTCAGACACTGTGAAGCCCTGCCTGCCTGCCTCCGCATCACCATATGATCACCACCCAGACTTTCTGGGGTGGTTGGTCGGGCTGATGGATGCCAGGTGGGGGGGGGGCAGAGACAGGGCTGAGTGCACTGCCAAAGCTGACCCGCTGGAAGAAAAATCTGAATTAAAAAAAGTCAACCAAGACACTTTTTATGGCTGCATGGGCGGAGCCCTGCAGTCATTTTGGGATCACATGCACATCACTGTAAGAGAAAACCAGAAATGATCTCCATGTCCTCATGTAGTGACGCGGTCTCCTGTCCAGAGCACTGAAGTTGCCTATAGTCTCTGCCATCTCCTCTTCTCCTCCCCTCCACAGACGAAGCTTCCTCCGTGGAGCCCGCCCCCCACCTGACACACTACTTTCAGCAACTGCGGAAGTGATGGTGGCCTTGTGGAACATGCCGGCTCTGACGCAAACTGTGCATGCGCGAGTGTCGCACATGTGCAGATCTGATGGAGCCACTATCTTGCGCATGGCTGGCTCAGGTATGGCGAGAGCTCAGAGTATGCTTTTACTTGCTCTTGATGCACAAAATCACCACCGTTGCTTTGTGCAGCTGTATCGGCCCTGACCAGAGTTTGTTTAGCTATACAATGCCTGTCATGTTTTACTATACTCTACAATTACAGTGAAACCTAACTCATGCTAGGCAGTTTTACTGTACTCTACGATTGCAGTGAAACCTGATTCATGCTAGACACAGGAATTCTTTTCAATATTTGATCCCATAATACTATCATTATGATGTTACATCAATAGTATTAGGAGAAGGAGGACATCACAACAGTGGTATTGTGGGATGTTTTTGCACACTACCTGTATGAGGAAAATCACAGATCTGGAAATTGCTATTATGTTGTAGTGCCGCTATGACCATGAGGTTTAAAATGAGCCTTGTACTGAAAAAGTGATTGATAGTGAGCTGCTGTCTCAAGCCCACCATGTCACACGACGGTAGATTACACCATGGATTTCAGTGTGTAATTGTACAGGTCAGTAATGACATAAAAACTACTTTCATTCTTTTCCAAGTTCCAGCAATCCACCTTTATAGGAAGAAATGAGACAGCACTTACAAATTGTAAGCCTTGGTAGCGGCTTAGTGGGAATCCCTTGAGGGTGTAACTGGGTTTGTAGAGGCAGTCTGGCAAGACCCGGTGTAGCCGATATTCATCAATTAGGGTACCTGAGCAGAAAAAGTAAGACAGACAAAGTTTAGTCAGCTGGATTAAGTACCTGTCACTCAGAACATTAAAGAAAATAACTAGAAGCTCACCCTAAGTGCTAGTGGTCTGTGGCTCAAAATACACTTGGACGTCCCCCCTGTGCTGAGAGGAGGGAAGCTAGGGTATATCATGGGGGTTACATGGTCATCCTCAGTGAGGAACATACCCACCCATGTTGTCAGAACATTCTCTTTATTGTTTTTTATGAACAATGACATCATGCTGAGCCAATCGGCATTGCTTATTTCTACACATTCCAACTATTCTTATATACCTTAATAGGGCCTCTGAGGGGCATCTGTTATGGCATGTCGATTTTATTTGTGTTGTACCCTATCTCACAGGCTTACAACACTTAACACACAGATAATAAAACATATAAATCATTGATGGTATAAGAGACTCCTACCATAAGGTTTGGGGAAGAGGACCACAAAACGAAGCTGTGCAATTCTGCCTGCCCTAACCTCATAAAAGTCACTTATACCATAAGAGACATATGGAGACCCTATTATGTTAGCAAACGAACTCGAGTTTAGCGTGATTGAGAAGTTTAGAACCCTCTTTTTTTTTTTTTTTTTTAAATGTTAGTAGTTTTCCTCCTTATCCCTGGTGCCGAAGTGTGGCTCGCCCTCCTAACAATCCTTCAGGATATGAGGTACAGTGTCTGTGTGTGGTGATTAGCTGTAATCATGTTAGTGATTTATAATAACCATAAGAGTGTGCCTCGTCCAAATAGTTCTAAAATTCTGAAGTTCTAACTTCAGCTGACAGTCCATTTCTACACAGTAGTTTCTCTACTTTTCTGCAAGGTAAAACATTTTGATTTTAAAAAGTTCTATTGAAAAACAGAAATCTTTTTCGTGATATATAATATATTTATACATACAGTTCCTGTGTCTCTTATGGTTATGCATTCCTTCTCAAGTCCTTAGCATTGCTGTTCTCTCACGAAACGAACATGAGCATGCACTCTTATAACCACACGAGATACCATAAATATAGGTTACTGACCTGTAACCGTAGTTCTAAGAGAGGTATACAGTTCACAGCCACACAGTGGCAGTCTCCCTGGAGACAGTGGGGTCACTGGAATGTCTTCAAGCCAAGTTCCTCCCACCACCCAGGTGATATATAATCCAACTCTGCTCGGTGATGTCAGATCTTTGCAAGGAGTAAATATAGGTTACTGACCTGTAACCGTAGTTCTAAAAGTGGTATACAGTTCACATCCACAGATTGGCAGTCTCCCTTGAGACAGCAGAGTCACTGGAATGTCTTCAAGCTAAGCTTGTCCCACCACCCAGGTGGTACATCCCCTGGCTCTACCCTGTGACGTCAGATCTTTGTGCACAGAAGCAAGGGTCCAGGTGCCACACTGCCAGGGAGGCCAGATGGTGGGGTGGATGTGAACTGTAAGCACTTGTATAACTATGGTTACAGGTGAGTAACCTATTTCTAAAGGCATGAGTACAGTTCATTATCCACACATTGGCAGACTCCTAGTAGTCCCGCTTGATTAAAGAGAGACTGGAGGACCAAGGACCGAAAAGCAGCATCCTGACTCATTACACTGATGCTGTAATGGAGATGAAGGTGCGCTTTGCCCAGGTTACAGCCTTGCATATCTGTGCAGTGGAGATATTCCTGGAAGTGTCCATCAAGGCAGCAGTATGTCTGGTGGAATGAGTCCTAAGCCCATTGTACTCCCCACCAACTGACTTACAGCAGAAGTTGATGTAGGATGTTATCTACCTGACAAATGTCCACTTTGCTGCTGATCTGCCAGGCCTAACTTGTGTGTAAGTGACAAACAGCTGGCAAGCCTCTCCTAAACTCCAGCTGCACACCTTTAAAATACAAGAGCGTACTCTGCAGATCCAACACATGGAGCCTGCAATCAGTATCCAAGGTCAAACTGGTGAAACACCCTGGAAGGTAGATCGCTTGGTTCAGGTGAAACTCCAACACAACCTTCAGAAGGAACTTTGGCTTGGGGTGAAGGACCAACTTCTCCTTATGGAAAAGCAGGTAAGTAGAATCCTCTGAGAGCACCTGCAGCTCACTTATCCTTCTGGCTGATGTTATAGCCACCAGGAAGCTGGTCTTCCATGACAAGTGTGACAATCTCACACTTGTGCATTGGCTCACACAGCTTTCCCATGAGCATATTCAACACCAGCAGTAGGTCACACGGAGATGGCGATGTAAGCACTGGAGGGAACAGGTGATCCAGGTTCTTGGAAAAAGCACCTGATCACCTTTTCCTGTGTTCTCTTTGGCATACCAGCCTGTACCGGTATGCAGAGGTGGCTGCCAGGTGCAACTGCAGGGTCGTTGCTTGCAGTCCCAATTGAGATAGGGACTAAAACTAGTCAAAGATGCTCACCATTGGGCAGTTAGAGGGATTAAGCTCCTCATCCTGACACAATATTGAGAACATCTTCTACTTAAATGCATAGCATTTAAGAGCTGACCTCTTACAGGACACCTCCATGACATGGAGGACATCTTCTGAAAGGCCCCAAATCTGGAACTCTAGCTGCTCATGAACCAGGCTGAGAGGTGCAGGGACTGATGTTCCAGGTGCAGGACCATCCCCTGTTGTCTGGAAAGCAGGTCTGGATGGAAAGGCAGGTCCCATAGCGGCCTGCGGCTGAAGCTGAGGACATCCGCATACCAGAACTGCCTGAGCCTGTTTGGTGCTATCACGATCACACACACCTTGCCCTTTGGGGCCCTGATCACAACCCTGTGAACCAAGGCGTAAGGAAAGAAGAAGTAGAGAAGGCCTGAGGTCCAAGGTATCCCCTGCAATGTCCCAAACTGAGATGGGCAGGCACAGAATAGCCTCAGTTTTCTGTTCTTCTGCAACTAAAACAGATCCATCAGAGGGATGCCCCATTGAGAGAACAGTAGTCTACCATCTCCTGATGCAGGGTCCACTCATGAGACATCTCTATGACCCAGCTGAAAGTGTCAGCCAGCTGGTCATTTTCTTCTGCACATGCATCACCAAGAGAGCTGCTTCTAGGCTGCACATGAGGGTCTAGTTGAGCAGAGGCCCTGACACAATAGAATGGAATACATCCTGCCCTGCCTATTCAAGTAAAATACGATGGTCGTGTCATCTATCTGGACCAGGACTACCTGACCCTGAATCAATGAAGCGATGTCCATAGAGCCATATGCACTGCCTGGTACTCCAGCAGGCTGATGTGGTATTAGGACTCCTGGTTGACCAGAACCTGTGTGCCCCGTGGTCTCTCAGGAGATGTCCTCAACCCACTAGAGACCTTGAGGTTCTATAAGGACAGCCACTACGGGGTAGCATCTCACATCAGCTGGGTCACTAAGAGGGCTGGTCCAGGTGTCCTAGGCATTGGGACCACTATCAGCCCAACTACCACTGTAGGGGGGCCCAATCTACAGCACGGCCATTGGGCCACGCTGGTAGAAGTCGCCATCAACCCCAGCAGGCTCTGGAAGTCATGGGCACGACATGAGTTCTCAAGCTGAAATAACAGGGCAAAGAAGGTAAGATCTGGTGCCTGTTATGCCAGTAGGTGGGTCTTGACCCATACAGAGTCTAGTTTTGCCCTGATGAATGTCATCTGTAGGTGGATCAGCTCTGAACTGGTTGGGCTGAGCGGAAGGCCCAAGTCCTAACAGTTCTGGTGAGCCAGATCTGTGGACCACTTCACAACCTGCATGGAAAACCCAGCTGTCAGCCAGCTGTCCAAACAGACACACACTAATGCCCTTGCATCACAGGAAGGCAGCCACCATTGCCATGCCCTTGAAAAGTCAGGGTATGGATGAGGGCCAAATGCATAACTTAGAACTGATAGAGTATCCCCACATTAAATAAGAGGTACTGATAATGGAAAGATGGACTTGGGTGTGAAAGAGCAGGTCCAGGAAGCAGATCCACATTCCTGCTCCAGAGATGGCATGCTCTGTTTCAGAGTGACCATCCAGAACTTACGTTTCTGCATGAACTTGTTTAGATCATGCAAGCCCAGTATGGGGCACCAGCCCCCCTGTCCGTTTCAGAACCAGGAAGTACCTGGACACATATCCAGGTAGCACTTCTCAAACTGTACAGAAAGGGAAACTGCTATAATCTGTTCTAGTACTTCCTGAGGGAGCATGATGGCCTATTTTGATAGGTATATTACCCCACTGAGATACTGCCAGTACTTTGTCTGCTATTGTCTGGAGATATGGGCAATGTTGGCTCTAACCCCCAACCACAAAATATGCCCCTCCCCATTCTGGTCGAATGTATAGAGCCTGAAGATTGCTCACATGAACATCAATAGCCTCAAGCCTAAAATCCATGAACTGGAGAGTTGGGCAGACATGTATGCCCCTGATATATTAGCTATACCTGAGACCTAGTTAAAGCCATCTGTGCACTCCTATGAGACTGAGCTTACAGGGTTCTCCATCCTCCACAGAGACAGGCCTGGTAAGAGAAGTGGCAGAGTACTTCTTTACATAAAGTCCTCTCTTGACGCCACTCAAGTTTCTGTCCCAAGACTTATGTGAAACACTTCTTGTTAAAATACTCCTTGGTGGTACTAAAACCCTCTTTGTGGTTTGTCTTTACAACCCCCCCTCAAACAGCATCTCCAGCATTAGCCTCCCTTCTGAAGGCTCTCGCAGACATCCACTTGGACAGCTAACACTTCTGGGTGACTTTAATCTAAACTGGACCCCTGACATAAAGGGGGGAGGCAAGAGATGCTGTCCTGGAGGCATAGCTCACTCAACTCATCTGTGAACCCACCAGGCTAAACAACAAATCGGGTAAACATACCTTGCTTGATTGGATCCTAGTCTCCAACCCAGACAGGATAAAAACTGTGGTCACAGTAGCAGACTCTCTAAGTGACTACTTCCCAACATTCTGTATTTGGAAGAATAGTGCTCTCATGCACCCACCTAGGATCTTTCTTACCAGCGATTGCTCAAAATTTGATGAAGTTGCCTTCCAGACACCCTGTATAACATACACTGGGCAATAATGAAATCTCTCCCTGATATTAATGCTGCCCTTGACTTTACCAATAATTTCCTACCTGCGGTTAACCTCCATGCCCCTTATATTGGGGTAAAAGGTCAGAAGTACAAATGGCTTGATGCTGATCTTAGAAAGTTACTTAAGTGGAGAGACAAGGTGTGGGGAGTATTCAAAATACTGGTCACAAATCAGATAGGGATAAGCACAGGAATTCCTGTAAAACTTGCCTTAAAGCTGTCAAGAGAAATATGTTAGGAATCAGCAAAACAATAGTTCTGGACCATGTGAACACTCTTCAAATGGGTCAATCTACCCACTCTGAATCAGACATTCTGGATGAAAGGTAAGCTACTTAATGACCACCTTGAAACTTCCAAAGCCTTTAACAGGTTCTTCACATACCTAGACAGGTACAAAATTCCCTTCTTGGGAACCACCCATAAACACCTCTGGTCTGCAAGAAACAGAAATACCTAAGCCCAAATTCCATTTTAGATGAATAGCCAGAAAAGGGGTTCTAACTCTACTAATAAGACAAAAAGCAGAAGCCTCGGAGGGTTCTCATAATCTGTGGCCCAAGCTGCTAAAGACAGCTGCTCCTGCAATTGCCTCTCTTGTTGCTATGCTCTTCAACAAGTTTCTCATGGAAAGAAGAATCCCTGATAGCTGGAAGTTGGCCACTGTAATACCTGTTCACAAGGGTGGCATCAAAGAACCTACAGAAAATTACTGCTCCATTTCCCCATAGCACCCTTGCTAAAAATTCAAGAAAGGCTATATACTGTATAACCAGCTTCAAGAATATTTTGAGCAGTATCACCTTTTGACTGATTGACAACATGGTTTCAGAAAATCCCATTGCACTGACACTGCTCTTGTTAGGCTGACCACAGATATCCTGGCTGACCTGGACAGGGGTGTATGACTGGGGCAATCTTCATAGATCTCACAGAGGCATCTGTCCTTGTTAATCATGGTCTTCCAATAGAAAAACTCAGGAGGTTTGATCTAGATAACTTGTCCTGCAGATGGTTCACTCTGTGACATGGAGCTCCTGCCACTTTTGAGGACCAACCTTTCCTTAAACCTGTTGCAATAGTTCTATTTTCTTAGCCTAAACTATCCTTTATAATTTCTAGTCCACATGGTTGGTCACCTATGGGCAACCCCTTCCCTTTGTTGACTATTCTATAATGTCCTCTCTAATTTTCCTTTTCCCTGTCAGGTCCTGGTAGAGGGAGGTTACTGTGGTGACCTCCAAGCGAATGTAAAATAGGTTGTGTTTATTGTTGTTGGATTTAGTATGTAATAGCACTATGTCATAAAATATCTTGATATATATATACCTTATGTTTATGAAACCTGTATATGTTGAAAATACCATGGCACTAGGTGTTTTTGATAATGGTAAAAAGTACAAGGTGACTATTACAGAAATTAAGTTAGTTGTGCTATTTAAAATGCATATAAATTGCGTGAACTGAACAAGTCTGAAATGTCATGGTGATTTACATATATCCCATGGTGCTTTGCATTACGGAAGTATGTATGATGTTGTATTTCTTTTGAAACTTGATTTGTTGCCAGTGCCCTTTGAGGTAACTCTTTTCAGCGATTCTGCATTGAGATTCTTTGTCTATAACTTGTTTTGTTTTCATTTTGAGCACGCACTACCCAAGCAAACAAGGCCCACATAGGGATGAAGGGTTTTCACTGAAAAGTGGATAGATCAGAGATCAGTGCCTGTAGGTGCTGGCTAAGTGCAGAGAAAGGACATACATAGTCTGCTGCTGCACACTGATGTACTGAAGAAGGAATATGGCATTGCATAAACTTATTTCCTGTATTTTGAATAAACATCACATGGAGATTGTGCGTTGAACCTGAAGTTCGTGTCTGTCCATCTGTTATTCCACAACCCTCCACACTCATTACTTGACTGGCAGGGCTCAGAAAGTGAAATGAAAAGGTATGCAATCTTCATTACGAACCACAACTGACAGCATCTCTCAAAGGTCCATTTTGGGCCCAATGCAGTTACCTTATTTGTAAATGAACTACCTGGTCACTGTGGAGGTGAGCCTTCAGCTTTATGCTGATGATGCAGTACTGTATAGGAGCTCCAGTGATGCCACCCTCATCAACCAACTTCTCACCAAGGAGGTCTGCTTATGCACAGTGACTATGGCATTTAGCACCACAGGTGCAAAAACATTCCGAACAGGATGTAAAAATGACAGCTGTACTCTTTCATGGGGAGGTGTAAAAATGGCTATGTTGTAAATCTGTAGTAAAAATATTAAAAAAATGGTGAAGTCATGCGGCATTACATAGAAACTGTGCAGCGCACACGGGTAATATAATTAGGCTGGGGATTTTTTACAGCAGATTGTCAACACAGGCATTTTGGTGCCTCTGATCATGAACAGTGTCACTGTGATTTTCTTTATCTGTGGCAAACAATGATTTCCCACAGTGACCACGCATCTCTGCACTGAAAGTGTGAAAACACACTTCAGCCATGTTGTGAAAAATGACAGCTGTACTGTTCATAAGGAAGTGTGGAAAAATGTCACTGGTGAAAATCTGGACTGAAAATATTACAAAGTCATGAACTAAAGAGGTGCGTGGAAACTGCACAATGATCACTCGTAACACAGTCATTTGGACTTTTGTCACCAAATTTTCAACATAGCCATTTTAAGATCTCTGCTCATGAACAGTGTAACTGTGATTTTCTTAATCTGTCCTAAACATTGCTTTCGCACACCAACAGCACCATTGTGCGCTACATGTGCGAAAACACATTTTGGGCAACATATGAAAAATT
The DNA here is from genome assembly GCA_016271365.2 of Neoceratodus forsteri. NCBI lineage: Eukaryota > Metazoa > Chordata > Ceratodontiformes > Ceratodontidae > Neoceratodus > Neoceratodus forsteri. Next base: position 1,527,601,869 of record CM028131.1, read on the forward strand.
GCAGCTGTACTGTTCATAAGGAAGTTTAATAAAATAGCAATGTTGAAAATCTGGAGTGAAAATATTAAATTTGCAAACTTACGAGCATGCATAGGAACTGTGCAACGCACACTCGTAAAAGTCATTTTTAGGAATTTTTTCACCAAATTTTCAACATAACCATTTTAAGACCTTAGCTCATGAACAGTGTCACTGTGATTTTCTTAATTTATCCCGTACATTGATTTCGCACACGGACTGCGCCATTGTGCGCTACATGGGCGGAAACATGTTTTGGGTGAGATGTGAAAAATGACAGCTGTACTACTCATAAGAAGGTGTGTCAAAATGGCAATATTAGAAATCTGGAGTCAAAATATTGAAAATTCGCGAACTTACGAGTGTGCATAGGAACTGTACAACGCACGCTCGTAAAACAGTCATTTTTTGGAATTTTTTCACCAAATTTTCAACATAGCCATTTTAACACCTCACCTCATGAACAGTGTCACTGTGATTTTCTTAATTTGTCCGGTACATTGATCTCGCACACCGACTGCGCCATTGTGCGCTACATGGGCAGAAACACATTTTGGGTGAGATGTGAAAAATGGCAGCTGTACTGCTCATAAGAAGGTGTGGTAAAATGGCAATGTTGAAAATCTGGAGTGAAAATATTGAAAATTCACGACCTTACGAGCGTGCGTAGGAACTGCGCAATGCGCGCTCGTAAAACAGTCATTTTTAGGACTTTTTTCACCAAATTTTCAACATAGCCATTTTAAGACGTCTGCTCATGAACAGTGTCACTGTGATTTTCTTTAATTGTCCCGTACATTGATTTCACACACCGACTGCGCCATTGTGCGCTACATGGGCGGAAACACATTTTGGGTGAGATGTGAAAAATGACAGCTATACTACTCATAAGAAGGTGTGGTAAAATGGCAATGTTGAAAATCTGGAGTGAAAATATTGAAAATTCGCGAACTTACGAGCCTGCGTAGGAACTGCGCAACACACGCTCGTAAAACAGTCATTTTTGGAATTTTGCAAATTTTCAACATGGGGTTTTTGGGACCCCTTCTCATGAATGATTCATTGTCATGGTGTTATTCAGGCCCAAAGGGTGATTTCGTGCAGTGACTGCGCAGTGACTGCGAAATCACCCGCCGGCCCGATAACACCATGACATGACATCATTCAGAGAAGAATCCCAAACTATGTTAAAAATGGTGCAGAAAATTCCAAAAATGCCTGAGATATGCAACAAAGTTGAAACCCCTATCTAGCCCATTATACAGCTTACGGCATTTCCTCAGTTCGCGGTCGGCTTTGAAGAGTGCAGGCGTGTTCCCGGTCCACGAAGATCGTCGCGCCGAGTCGGAGTAGTATGGGGTGAGGGTGTGTGGGAGAGCTGGGTGCACAGTGGGTGGTGCGGGTTGTGGGAGGGGCGGGAGACTACGTTGGACGTTTTTCTTTACAGGTACAACTACAAGAAAAAAGGACCTGTGGGACATTTGCCCAGCTGGGTGGGCTCCCAGCGTGGCACAAAACAGTGGGGGAGAGGCGTTCAGCCGACGGGGATTGGGCACCCCGTCGGCCTAAGGATCTACCTGCAGCTGGGGTGGGCTCCCAGCGAGGCACTTATTACTTGTGGGGGAGGACTGTGGAGCCGACGGGGTTGGGCACCCTGTTGGCTGTATTATTCGTTGCTGCACGCTGGGGTGGGCACCCAGCGTGGCATTATGAAACCTTTGCGGGGGAGGCGGGGAGCATGGCTACACAGCCGACGGGGATTGGGCACCCCGTCGGCTATACAGTGCGTGTGGGGGGGGCGCGCATGCCTGCGTGGGTGCGTGTGTGTGTGTGTGGAGGGGAGCTGCGCATGAGCAGGCGATATCTTATCGCTGCTCACTCAAGCGTAGCTCCCCCTTTCAACTGTATGCCACTGCATTTTGGAGCGTGTCACAGCTCCACAATGCATTGGCTTACAGGAGCCGTGCCTGCCAGCACACTGACTGAATTGGAGGAGGAGGTGACACACCTCCGAAATCTCCGATGATGGCACTATGTTTCTTGCACATGCGTGCAAGCAAACATAAAAATGCCTGTGGTAGAGATTACTGGGAAACCATGGCTCTGGATTTACATGTTCCTCTTAGTATACCATTCTTCATACCGTGTTGTGTTGTGTACTGCTTAAGTGACTCACTGTGTCAGGTGTCCATCAGTCTGGCATTTTCTTTTCCACCTGGTGGTCAGCCAACATTTGTGATGTCTTAGTACTGGAGAAGGAGGGGCCAGGGTGGGATGGAGGTTGTTTATTGATTAAAAGTTCAAACTTCATACAATATATAGAGAATACTGGATGGGGAACAATGCACAACCAGTGTCTTCTGCCACAGAGGAGTTCTGAATTTCTTTGACCTCAAGAGTGAAGCTTGAGAGGTCTGTGGGGATCAGAACCTCAAGGTGGCAGAACACACTGGTTGTGTATAAAGTTGAACATCCTGTATTTTTTATAGTGTATAGTATTATGTGACATGTCCCTGTGGTAGTTCTTTGCTTTCAGAATAAAACGGCTTGTGCAGTCTAGAGGTATCAGAATGCTGTTGTATAACAGAAGAGTACAGTCACATTTATGACCTTTGAACTGTGGTACAACAGCATTTTGAAAGGGATGGAATTCTATGCAGAACAGTGCTCTGCTGTACACTATAATACAGTAGAATATTAATTATACATACAATACATGGTATGCAATGCATTCTTATATATTCATATACAGATACAATACTTTTTACATGGTACCGTACTAGTCACACTACCAGTTACTTACTAATCATGTTCCAGCTGCATGCCCTGACTTTGCAACTACAACTGACAACACCTTTTCTAAATATTCACTATCTCACCTGCACTGTGAGAGTGTGAGTGTCCTCCAGAACTGTAGTATTTTTTCAGTTAGTTCCTCTTTTTTTTGTCAGCCTGGATTTTCGATGAATGTTGTTTTCACTGCTTTGTGAACCATCTTTTAGGATTCATGTCTGAGACCTACATTGCAGAACAGTGTAGCTGGAATTAAAACAGTCACTATTTAAAGATGATTGTGTGCAAACAGCTGTGCGAATTTTAAATTCCACTCTACTGGAATTCCTCTGAGTTTGGGAAATGCCACCTAATTCTGCAGAATTCTATCAGAATCAGAATTGTGAAATTCTAAAAGTGGAATGTTATCCACAGAATTACATTCTATAATCAATGCCCCTACTTTTCTGCAGCACACTGGGACCAAGTTCTGCGGCAAGATTACCATTTGTCGCAGAACTTCTGCGGCAGTGGTTTGTAATTTCTGCAGAAGTTCTGCAGCACTAACGAACTACCACATCACAGTGTCAGCTTGTCATCCTTACTTCACTTTCATGGCAATGGGTATAGCAATCAGAATGGGGGAAACACAGTAACACTAGTTAAAAAAATAAAGACTTATATAAATAATTGTATGCCTAAAAGCAAAAACAAATATCTGTCTCTTAAGGTCCTAGCCTATAATATAAATGAAATATGCAGAGGGACCATTATGTGATAAATAAGGTATTTCATACTCATGCTGTCTATACCACTCATGAGGCCCCACTGTGTATCATTTATATATTTATATGTGCTGTCTATGCCACTCATGAGGTCCCCACTGTGTATCACTTATATATTTATAAGCAATCTGTAACATACATACGACTATGTGTGTGTGTGTGTGTGTATGTATGTATATCTATAGTGAGAGAGATACTACATATATATAGTTTTTTTCCATGAAATTGCATCCTCATTCATACAGGTTCCTTTGGAAATGGAATAAACAGAATAGAGGAGATATTGCAAAACTCATTTTTCATGCCAACCTGCTTCCCCTGCACACTACATAACACTATCAGACCATGACATGCATGTGAACCCATTGTGAGATAAAGCTCTCTAGCCTATCACAATGTGTCCTCATGTGACAGAGCACTGCCCACACATTCCCAGGCTCAGAGCAGTGATGTGTTCCCCAATCCTTGTGCTGCCCAGTCAGCTCCCAGAGCTCATCTCTGAACCTTAGTTGCCTGCACAGGAACACAACATTCTACCCTTTAGCCCAACAGCTGGCCCTGCTCACAACGTTTCTCAATAACTTTTAGGTGATTATATCAACCAATGACCATATGTAATCAATATACCTGGCAAAAATGTACAGCGCAATTATTTATTTAACAGGTCTATTCTTTCAACAGGTCTACATTATTATATTCCACTTTTCTGGGCATAATTATTTCATTTTTCTTAAAATGACAGGTTAATTCATTTTACCAGTTATTTATTTCAGATGGCATCTCTATACCTTAAAGGCACAAATACATTTGTATAAAGTAAAGTATGGATTTAAAAGGTCTATGACTATTGTCAAGGTTTTGTTTAAGTTGGCCCTAGTGTAATAACGTAAGACTGAAAATTGTATTAGGCTGTAGTGCAGGTTGAGCAAATATCACCGTGCCTAATGTGCTGTTCCACCACTTTTGGCAATGAGAGCTGTAGTAGATAAGGACTATTCATTTCTGTGGCATAATGCAGTCATTTCATTAGCTAATGTATGATGTTATAGCATTGATGACATCACATTTTGAGCATAGAGTGGTTTGGGATATAAGAATAGGGAAAGGAACCAGGTTCTATGAATAAACATCAATATTAATAAAGAATCACCAAGAACAGTGAATTCTGTGGCACTGCAGAAGTTCTGCAGTAGGTTGCAAGTTCTGTGCAAAATTCAGTGGCTGCAGAATTCTAGGGTCTTGTCCATAATCTATGGAAACTGTGTTCATTTTCTCAAACCACAAAATAATATTCTACAGAGTGCACAGTCTTGAACATCATTCTCTAATTTACTTAGAAATGCTTCGGAATTCCATGGGATTAAAAAGAAATTCTGAAGTTACTTCAGAAGTGGAATTGCCATCCTGCACGAATGCAAGCGGAATGAACTTCTGGAGGAGGTGGTATAATCGAAAACAGTGGACAAGGGGCTGGGACAGGGTGAAAGGGAGAGTCATAATGGATGGGAAGATGGGAAGGGGATGAGAGGGAGGGAGGAGGAAGACTCCATGTGGAAAGGGAGGGGCAGATCCAGTATATTTGAGAGCTGCACTCGAGCAGACTGGAGACTAAAATGGCCTGTTTCTGCTGGCATTTCGTATGTTTATATGTTTGCATGAATTCTACCAGTGGAACTCTACATTCAGCACAGCATTAGTTACAAAGTATTAGCATGCAGACAGTGTATCTATAAAATAATAACCACTGAAGTCCGAAGGTGTCAAACTCCATTGTACACACCTGTTTATAATGGGGGGTGGTGGTGTATAACAGAGTTTGACTAGTGAATATTCTGAAAGAATTTGTATAAAACTGTAAATGCAGTATCTGTGTTTTAAAATTCCATTTAGCAGCTCTCTCAGCTGTTTGTGGTAAAAAGCAGGTTGCACTGTTAGCAGCTGACAGGGCAGAATCCTGTCTCCAGTGCTGCCAAATGGATCCTCGGAGGCATTTGAAATCCACTGTCTCAGGTGGCACTGGTTTTCTGTTTGATGGCCCATTCTGGGCATAGCTCTGCTGCATTATGTTCGGCTTCTGCCTTCTTTAAAGATTGACTGCGGTACTCTTCTCCGTTCCTGTTTTTTTTATCCCTTCCTGCCGGTTTGACTGTCTAATATCTACCAGTTTTACCCAGCAGGTAAGGTGAATTGGTGGATCCCTGGTGAGCTATGTTGTGTGCTGTCTTTTTTACAGGGGATTTGAGAGGGGTAGATTTGCTACCTGTGTTTTTCATAACCGCCCCACCAGGTCTGCATTACTGGTATGGAGCCATATATATATATATATATATGGTGTCTCATTCACCAGTAGGCTGTGTGTCATAGTCGACTTTTTCCACTTGGTTATTATAGAAAAATAAAACATGGGGTGGTGTGGTAAGTCTGTGTTTATGCACACCCTTGGTGTGGGATATCTTAATAAACCACTCAAGCTTTGCTCTCATTCTTTGCTGGATATCCTACACCTCAGGTGTGTAAAAAAATCATTACTCACACCTCTGCATGCATTATTCTATACAGTATGTAACATGAGTTAAAATGCTGCTTACTCTGGTGGTATTTTGACCCAGTTAATCCCCTGCATAGCAATAGACAGTGTTGGCACAGCATGTTTAGAGTCATTGTCCTGATAAAAGTGGTGATTATCAGAAATTGTTTTCTGGGTTTGTATGGTAAAACTATTGGATTTGCTGTCTCAAGTGAATTACAGCTGAAGTTCTATAAGCAAAACTTTCCAATCCTTTCTGTTATCAAAGAACTCTCCTATATGCTGACTACGCTGTTATTTTCACAAGCCACTCTGACCCTGTCCTGCTAGAAAATAACCTACAACCTGGCTTCATTGAAGTAGAGGAATGGTTTAGTGTGCACAAATTGGTCCTAAACTATAAGAAAACAAAAGCTATGTTGTTCACCTCCCGTCGCAATAAGTACAAGAACCATGCTTTGACCATTAGAAATAAACAGGGAGCTCCACTTGAACAGATCCAGCATTTTAAGTACCTAGGAGTAACCTTACATAGTCAGTCATCTCTCCTATGTGCCTCACATCAGAAATATTGCCAAGGTCGTCAACATTAGGATTGGGCTTCTATAGACACAGGCGGAGTTTGACTCAGAAGCACTCAAGCTCGGAATCTACAGTTCAGTGTTGTCAATCATCGACTATGGCTTGGTCATATACAGGTCTGCCACGCTAGTTCACTCAAAAGGCTAACTGTCACTCTAAACAAGGTGTGTAGGCTTCTCACGGGTGCTGCACATCTCACACACACACATGTGAACTATATACTCAAACTGGATGGCTTCAACTAAGTGGTAGGATCAAATACCAAATGTGTCTACTAACTAAAAAAGCATTCCTTGGGCTCCTGCCTCCAGGCATGGGAAAATGTCTGAACCAATCTCGCAGGACCCAACACACTCGCACATCAACCATCCAACTCCTCCTTGTCCCTAGGTGCTGGACAACTCAGTACCAGCATTCCTTTCTTTACAGAGACCCACTTTGGTTCAATGGATTGCACAGTGAATTAACTAATTTACCCAAACTTGGCCAGTTTAAGCACATGCTCCATCAGCATCTCATATTCGAGTAGCTCCTGAGATTGCACCCCTAATTAAAGGTATGCCTTTCTCTGCCCCTAACTCCTGTGTCTCCACCCTGCTCACCCCTCTCACCTGACTATACCATAAGATAATTAGACAAGGCCACTGGCTGTTACCCCTCTCACTGTGTCATAACCCTTTTCCCCTTTCCTCACCTGCTCTCCCTCACTTCTCCCTGCCTCTCCTTCAACAACACTCAAGGCCTCTGGCTGCTGCCTCCTCTTCTTTTCATTTGTTTACTACCATTCTCCTATTGAACATTGCCAATTACGCTTGATGAATTACACACTATTACTGTATGTTAAAACTCAATTGTTAGTTCTTCCCATGACTGTCTGTAGCCTTCCCCACTGACGTGGAACCTTTGTAAATGAGCTGCTTTTCGCTCAAAGGTATTTTGTAATCTGAGATTGAATAAATAAAAAAATAAAATAAAATAAAAATCCAATTCCAGAACAAAATGACATTAGCATTCTATTCTGAAGGGCCTTTATCAAGACTGTTTGCTTTGTTGTCCATCTGGAGTGAGAAAATTATGATGTAAGAAAGTGGCTATCAATTCAAATGATAAAACAATGGCTGGAAAACAAGCATTCTGGTTGGCTGACTACATTCTAAAAGGGTTTGAGTAATGGCTAGAGAAACTCTCTTGTACAATAGAATGATAGAATTTGAACTATTAAAACATTCATTTTGAAAAAAGAAAACATGAAATTATTTTAATTTATTAAAGAGCTAGTGGAGTCAAAACAGCCAGACAGGAAAATCATACAAATTTTAATTAGTAGTTAGCTGTAACTTTTTATTTCTGAAGTATTTTTCTATTTTCTTTTGCTCATCAGAAAGTCTTCTATGTGATAATATTGTGCTGAATATGTGCAACAGCTCTTAGCCTGGCAGCTGACATATCTAACTCTACTGCCCCACACTACATCATCAGCATTATGATCTCACTGACAGTAACATCACAGGTGAATGACCTGGCAGTCTCTCACTTGCTGTTCCTAAGTAGCAGTGATGTCACAGTCAGTGAGGTTATAGTGCTGATGATGTAGTGTGGGGCAGCAGAGCAAAATAAGTCAGCTGGCAGGCTAAGAGCTGTTCCACACATCACACCTACTAACATCAGTTAAACAATCTTCTAATTAAACAAAGGGAAAAGAAAAAGTACCTCAGATGTGAAAAGTAATAGTTGGCTGCTTTTAAAATCTAATATTAGTTTTAGGCAATACACTAGCTCTTTAAAGCAGAAAGGTGCTCCAGGTATTAGGCTGCCATATTTAATCTAACCCTTGAAGCACAAGGCACTCAGCTGCATCTTGTGCCTCATGAACCCCTGGGATTAAAATAACTACTGGTAACCCATCTCTAGGTTGAATCTGAATGCCTAAGTATATTCTGTTTTTATTCACAAGGATACAAGATGCATAGATATTGAACAAAAATAGAAGAGGAAAAGAAATAAGGGCCTCAGCTGGGATTTGAAACCAGGCCGCTCAGAATGCCATTCTGCTGTGCTTTGAGCTGCACCACCAAGATAACTGGAATACTGGGACTCTCAGAAACACTTTACTCTTTCTCAAATGCACAGTGGAGCACAGCTGGTAGCACAGCAGAATAATGTTCTGAATGACCTGGGTTCAAATCCCAGCTAAGGGGTTTATTTCTTTTCCTGTTTTGTCTGTGTTCCATTAATATTCACAGCACATCCTTGTGAACAAAATTGTAATTAACTGTGTAGCACCAGGTTATGCATTTCAGAAGAATGTAAGGTGCTTCTAGCTGTCCCAGGTTTCCATTTGCCTTGTAGTGCAGTGGAATGACATTCTGAGTGGCAAAGGTCAGTTAAGGCACTTATTTCTTTCTCTCTTTTGTCTGATTGTGTTCCATATATATGCACACTGCACCACTGTGAATAAAAAAATACATTAATTTGTGCAGCACCAGCCTGTGCATTTGAGAAAAGTAAGGTGTTTCTGGGAGGCTCAGGTTTCTGCTTGTCCTGATGGCACAGCTGGTAGTGGAAAAGAATGGTATTCTTAGTGGCCTGGGTTCAAATCCCAGCTAAGGGACTTATTTATTTTTCTTTCTGTCTGTTTTAATGTTATGTTATCATACAATGTAACTGAAGGCTACATACAAGGTCACATCAAGAACATTCCATGACAGACATCCCACAGGGCTATATAGGTTGTCAAGGACAACACTAAAACACTGAGTTAAACATAGAATGGATTTAGAACGAGAGAATGTCATGTTGTCCATTATTCCTGGAAAGTGAGTTCCATGACACATACGCAATGAGTAGCTATAAAGTTCCATTGCAGTCTTTGCAAATGTTCTAAATTAAACCTCTCCAGTATGGTGGCTTTTTTCCCCTCATTGAGTATATCATATGAGATCAAAGATGCAAAATCTTAAAGCAACACAGCAATGTTTAGCTCCATTAAAATATGAGTATTTAATAACTGTTTTATTTTTTTTTCTCAAGAAAAAGATGTCCACCACATTTGTCTTAGAAATAGTACTGTAGACCTGTCAAGGATTAAGATACAAACCTCATGGTGCTCAGCATAGGAGGTACCTAGAAAACAGATCTAGCAGGTATGATAATATTTTTATTAATTGTAGCTGAAACTAGCTTTTGTAAAAATCTTTTTTCATTGCATGGTGTCTTTAAAGACAGACTGAGTCCCCACCAAGTGAAGAACTGTTAGCATCATCAGAACTCAATTACAAAACATTTCTCCACTTTTTGACTATGCCATTCTTTCCTTTAGTTACATGAACACTAATTTGTGCCACAGTTCATTACAGCTAAGGCTGAGACTGGATCTCAAGTCTTAAAGTAACAGTGCAATGCAAAAGTATTTCCTTCCTCCTTCCTTCCTTTACAATACCTATGAGTCAGGGACTCTTTTACATAGGTTCCATGTCAAAATGTTTTCCAAACTGCTAGTTTTAGCTACAATAAATAAAAATATTAGCATACTTGTCAAATCACTTTTCTAGGCACCTGCTGTTCTGCAAACAATGAATTATTTAATTTTCTCGATCCTAACCCTTACCAGACATACAATGCCATTTCTTGTGCTAATTTTGGCTGCTATCTTTTTCTTGAGAAAAACTAGATAAAAACATTCATAAAATACTCAGATTTTAGTGTAACTTGAAAATGTTACCACCAAATTAAACTGGAAGATGCCTGAATCTTTTATAGTGAAAAATGTCGGTCACATTTTTTGCCCAGTTCGTTGCACGTTGCTTAGTGCCTTGCTTGTGACATCACAGGTACGTCACAGTGACTTCTGCTCCAAGCTGCTCTTTTGTATGTTAATACTGTACATCCTAGGAGACCATTCTTACAATTTTAAGAGTGGTCTTGAGTGCATTCTCAAAGTATGAGAACTGTGAACTGAAGATGAGCAGTCCGTTACTCTGAGAATGCAAGTGCAACTATATATGTATATATATATATATATATTTCTTTCTTTGTGTTTCTTACTGCATAAGAATGTTGTCTGATGCTGTTTGGGCACAAGGGCCATGAAGCAAGAGGAAGGAGGTGCTGTTAGAACTTTACTACTCTACTGGGAATAAAGAACTATAACTCTACTACTGGGACCTTCAATTTAGTGTAAAAACAAAAAGGAGTTAGTGTGTTTGTCTGAGTTGGGTGAAGTAAATTGTTATCTGTGCAGTTAGCTAGGTGAAGAATGAAACTTTGAATTGGGGGAGTGGCTTAGGTAACAGGAAGCCAGGTGTTTGCAATTTAATCTGCCCTAGATAGCTTTTGGCAGAGAACAAGAAGAGGAAGGAGGTGCTGTTAGATGTTTACTACTCTACTGGGATTACATTGCCCTCCCTCCACTTTACCCCCCCCCTCCACCCTTAGCCAGTTCTACTTTTATAGGCGCAGAATTTGACTGACAACAGGAACTTCCTGTTTGGAAGTAGGAAGGGAGTGATCACAGAGGCACAAAAGACTCACCATCCTAGAAGGAAAAGAGTAGCTCTCCATCCCCCCCCAGATGCTGGAGGTCTACTGAGCTAGTGGGAAGAAGACTGCTGAGGAATATAAGAACTTCTTGTCCCAGAACAGGAAGAGCAGGAGCTTTAAGGGCACGGAGGCAGTAGGAAAGTAGGAGAAAAAAAAAATATATATATATATATATATATATATATAAAACATAAAAAGTAAATAAATAAACAGAGAGGAAAGAGTAAGCATACAAAACAACAGTTGAGTGGCCACAAATAAGACATGATGGGGTGGTGCAGTGCATGGCTGTGGAGCTGCAGTCTTCCTGGAGACATTCTGGAGGATGCAGTGTTGTCCCATCTGCAGGCACCTCTCTGGGCTGTGGGAGAAGGTGCTCATCTCCAGGCTGCATTGGCCAGGATTCAGGGGACCTCCTCTCCCACTCAGGGACCACAGGGGCTGCCACTACTGCCTCAGAGGTTGCCAAGAAGAGGAGCAGTTAGACCACAGTGGGCTCAGAGAGGGTTAGGGTGGTGAACAGAGTCACATCCCTCCAGTTGTACCTCTCCACATTCATATGCCATTCTGGCAGAGTGTGATTCTCTATGGAGGCACCCCAGTAGAGACCAAGGAGGATGCTGGGAACCTCCACAAAGGAGACCCACAGGAGGGTGGCATGGGACCCACAGGGGAAGGAAACAGCTCCTGTTGAGAGACTCAGTTGTTAGGAGGGTAGAACTGGGGGAGGGGGAGAGGGAGGAAAGGTGCCTGCTTGGCACCATGGCTTGGAGGGACAGGGAGCAAATTCTCAGGATCGTGGAAACAGCTGCATGGGGGAGGGAGGGAGCTGGATGTCATTGTCCACCTAGGGACAAATTATCTGGCTGGGGATCAGGGCTGTGCAGAAGGAGTTTGTGGGGTTGGGGAGGGGCCTTAGACAAGTAGCATGCATGGTAACCTTCCCGGAGGTGCTGCCTGTCTTTGGCATGGGTGAGACAAGGGTGCTCCACACCATGGGATTCAATCAATGGTTGACAAAACTGGTGCAGAGATCAGGGTTTTGGCTTCACTGGGGATTGGGGGTCCACCTGGAGGGATACAGGCCTATACTGATGTGATGGTCTGCATCTGTCCAGGAGGGGAAACAGGACTCTAGATGATAGGTTTAAATGCTTCACTGGCAAGCATTTAAACTAGCCAGGGGAGGCACTGAAAAGGAGCAAGGAATCCTAGCCCCCCCCCAAAAAAATCAGGGTAGTTATTGAGGTAAACACCAGGATAAAGAAGTCGATAAGGAGAAGCTCAGGGTAAATGGAGAAAAAGGCAAAGGCAGTAAGGTCAGGGATGGAGCAAAAAGGGGTAAGGCCATCAAAAAATGTAGGATAATGAGTACCAATGCCCATAGTCTAGGTAACAAGATCCCTGAACTGGTGGCCTTGATGGAAGAGGGACACCTGGATATCGTGGCAGTCACAGAAACATGGTACACAGAGAACCATGACTGAGATGTCAACATACCAGGGTACGCAATCTACAGGAGGGGGAGGGTAGAAGGGGAGGAGGAGTAGCTGCCTATGTAAGGGAAGGGATCAAAGCAATGGAACTAAAGGGTAAACAAGGAGGAGAGGAGGCACTGTGGGTCACCCTGGAGACCGGAAATGGCACCACAATCTGCACAAGGGTTGTATATAGATCCTTGTCTCAGGGGGAGGAAATGGACAAGGAAATGATAAAAGGCATTCTTAGGATGGCAGAGAAAAGGGAGATATTGTTGATGGAGGACCTGAATATGCTAATTGTTAACTGGAGCACCTTTGCTGCAGCCACATCAAAGAGCAGGGTTATTCTTGATGCCCTACCGGGGGCATACCTCAGTCAGTTAGTGTTGGAACCCACTCGGCAGGGAGCAATCTTAGATCTGGTACTCTCAAATGGGGATGGAGAGAGGATCTCAGATCTAGAAGTGGGTAGCCATCTGGGAACAAGTGACCACCAAACAGTGTGATTCACGATAACACAGCCGCAAAGTCAGCCATACAAAAGTGAGGGTACTGGACTTTAGGAGGGCTGACTTTGTCAAAATGGGAGAGTGCCTCAGAAAAGCACTAGCAAATAGGCAAGAAGGAGGGTGGAGGAACAATGGGGAAACATCAAAACTGCCTTCACAGAGGCAACAAGCCTTTATGTGAAGCAAATAAACAAATCAAAATGAAAGAAAAACCACTATCATTCTCAAAAAGAGTGACGGGAAGGTTAAGGAGAAAATATAGCATTCTAGGAAGTTTAAGGAAACACAGAAGGAGCAGGACAGAGAACTGTACCAGTTAAAGCAGAAGGAAGTGGGAAGGCAGTCAGAATAGCAGAGGCCAAACCGAGGAAAGATAGCCAACTCAGTTAAGAAGGAGATGAAACCTTTTATAGGTACATTAGGGGCAAAGAAAACCAAGGGAGGGATAGTGAGGCTTAATAAAGGGAAGAGTGGGTGGGCAGACAGGGACAATGAAAAAGCAGAGATACCGAACAAATATTTCTGCTCAGTATTCAGAAAAGAAGAGGAGAGGGAAGTACCTAATCCAGTCAATATAAGCACTCTGGATAGGGTGGGTCGATACCAGTCCTTTCACAGAAGAAAGGATTCTGAAAGAACTCCTAAAACTGATTGTGGACAAAGCAATGGGACCTAATGGGATTCATCCCAGAATTCTAAAAGAACTAAGGGGAGGGCTAGTGACACCACTGACTACCCTTTTTAACGAATGATGGGAGGATGGTACAGTACCTAAGGACTGGAGGAGGGCAGATGTGATTCCCCTTCACAAAAGTGGGAGCAAAGCAGAGGCAGGAAACTACAGAACTGTTAGCTTGACCTCAGTGGTAGGGAAAATGATGGAATCACTTCTGAGAGAAAGAATTGTTGAGTACCTAGAGGCCATCAATGCACAGGACCCAAGGCAGTACTGATTCACATTGGGAAGGTCATGTCAGACAAATCTAATACATTTCTTTGACTGGGTGACCAACATAGTAGACCAGGGAGGGCCTGTGGACATGGCCTACCTAGACTTTAGCAAGGCATTTGACACAGTCCCACACAAAAGATTAATAAACAAATTAGCCAGCCTGGGAATGGGTCCCAGGGTGATAGCCTGGGTAAAACATTGGCTGGACAACAGGACACAGAGGATAATAGTAAACGGAGTAATGCACCTGGGAAACAAACACCCAGGGAAGAGTACACAATGGGGGTAGTAACAACAACAAAATGGAAAGGGACCTGGGGTAGTCACAACAGATGACCTAAAGGTAAGCAAGCAATGTGAGAAGGCAGTAGGTATAGCTGGGGAATACTGGGTTGTAAGGGAGAGGCATTGTCAGTAGAAAACAAGAAGTTGTTATTCCTCTGTACGGACTGTTGGTGAGACCCCATTTGAGTACTGTGTGCTGTTCTGGAGACCCCATCTTTGCAAGGACATAGATAGGATGGAAGTGTCCAGAGAAGGCAACTAAAATGGTGCAGGGTCTGCAACAGAAACCATACAAAGAGAGACTAAAGGAACTTAATATGTATACCCTTGAGGAAAGAAGGGAGAGGGGGGACAAGATAGAAACTTATAAGTACCTTAAGGGAATCAACAAAGTCTAAGAGGGTAGCATCTTTCAGAAAAAGAGATGTGCAAGAACAAGGGGACACAGTTTGAAGATAGAGGGGAAACAGCTCAGGGGCAATGTGAGGAAGTATTTTTTCACAGAGAGGGTGGTGGACACATGGAACAGCCTTCCTGAGGTGGTTGTGGGGTCAAAAACAGTGGGGGTAATTCAAAAATGCATGGGACAGACATAAGGCAGTTCTAGTGGGGGGTAGGAAGAAGTAGGCTGTTGGTTAACTAGTATCTGCAGCTTATCCAATAGGTAGGGAAATGGGCAGACTAGGTGGGCCATGCGGTCCTTATCTGCCATCAGTCTATGTTTCTATGTTCTCTATGAAGCGAAGCTGAGTAGTTCTGTCCACCCAAACAGCATGAGATAACATTCTTATGCAGTAAGAAACGCACACAAGTTGACATATTAATATATTATGAAGCAGTCAAACATATTCCTGCAACATAAAATTGTCAGTGTAACTGTTTAAAAGACATTTTATTTTATAGTTTTCAGTTCCCCTTCTTGTAATTCTGACAAGTAGTACAGTCCCGACATGCTCTGATGTGGTAGTGGGCAGCGGCTAACAAAACTAAGTTTCCTTCTGTTTGTTTTACATTAAAAAAACAATTTTGGGAGGCTTTTTTATTTTTATTTTTTTTCACATTTTCTTAAGTATTTTTTGAAACCCACCAGCCTTTTAGAGGCAGGCAAATGTGGAACAGAATGGTGAGCAGCGAGTAGCATTTGACAGCGGGAGGCAGCAGAATGAAAGTTAAGCGTACTACATGAGGCAGCATCCGTACACTCAATAAGATGTATGGTGGTTCTCTTCTCTGATTGGAGGAAAATCTGAGACTGCATTATAATAACCATAAGAGTGATGCACTGGGTAGGTGTGCATAATGATTTTTTTAATATTTGGTAACCGACTGAGTACACTGCGTTAAATGACCCACGACCTGGATATGAAAGGCAACAACATTTAATTAAACAGCATCTAATACTTACATAGATACATAGATACATAGATACATAGATACATAGACAATGTCGGCAGGTAAGGGCCTATGGCCCACCCAGTCTGCCCATTTGAGCTTGTAAGTTCAGTTTATGTTTTCCTAGAAGTCTGTTGCCCCTTACCCCTGACCTCCAGAATTCCTTTATGTCTATCCCATGCATTCTTAAATCCCGTGATTGTTTCAGCCCCACCACTTCCTCTGGCAGGGTGTTCCACTTGTCCACCACCAGTTCTGTAAGAAATTCTTCCCACGCTTCCTCTGAATCGTCCTCCCTCCAACTTCATCCCATGCCCTCTAGTCCTGGAACATCTTTTTCACTTAAAATCGTGCATTCCTGCACCCTGTTCCTCCCTCTAAGATACTTGTATGTCTCTATCATATCCCCTCTCTCCCTCCTTTCCTCCAGGGAGTACATGTTCAGTTCCTTCAACCTGTCCTCATAGGACTTGTGATGCAATCCATGCACCATCTTTGTTGCCCTCCTCTGAACCTTCTCTATCCTGTCTATGTCCTTACGTAGGTAGGGTCTCCAGAACTGTACAGTGTACTCCAGGTGGGGCCTCACTAGTGTCTTGTATAGTGGAATTATGACCTCCCTTTTCCTGCTGGTGATGCCCCTGCCTATACATCCCAGCATCCTATTTGCTTTACCTGCTGCCTTGTCACACTGTTTCCCCTTGAGGTCATCAGAGATGATAACCCCAAGATCCCGCTCCTGCTTGGTGCATGGTGCACTTCATTACAATAAGTCCACCTATGTGGGATAGGAAGGAGGCAGGCTAGCATAAGGAGTGCTGAAACAGGGAGTTTAACAGTTGGCTTAGGACATGGAGTACCACTTTACAGGGACTGGGGGACTTCTGGGACAGAAGGTTCTTCAGGGGTGACAGACTTCACCTGATGAGCGGGGGCCAGTGTGTGCTGGGCAGAAGTTTGACATCTATATCAGATGTTTAAACTGACTGCAGGGCAGTCTGGGTCTAGGAGAACCATGGCGGATGGTGAGTAGAAGGATCTATATAGTACTTCCCCACCGGGGACTATAGCAGCAAACAAGATACAAGGAATGCATTAGTGTTTACAGGACCAAGGGAATGGGCAGTAGTGAGGGGGAACATAAATGGAAAAAGCACCAGCGGGGAGAAAACATGGAAAACAGATGGACAGTAACAAAGTTAGAGCAGGGGTCAGATGGAAGGGGTATGCCTTAACGCAAGGAGCCTAGGTAACAAACTCAGTGAGCTCCAGGCACTGATGGCAGACACTGAGAGGGATCTTGTGGCCACCACAGAAGCATGGGCCACAAATAATAATGACTGGGAGATGATGGTCCCTGGGTATTCATTGTTCAGGAGGATAGAAGAACTGATGGGGGGTTGCCTTTTGTCAAGGAGGCATTGAGGTGGTAGAAGATGGGTGCATTAGGGGTAACAGTGGGAGACTGAGTCGGTATGGGTGTAACTCACGGGTAACCTCAGGCAGGAAAGTACACTTGGGTGTGATTTATAGACCTCCATGGCAAGGAGAAGAAAGGGACAGAGAACTCAGAGAAGAATTTGAAAGAGGGGTAGCAAAGGGGAAAGTAGTGGTGGTAGGACCCCTGAACCTGCCAGTCATCAATTGTGATGTTTCATAGCCAAGAGTGGCAGGAGTCAGGCCTTGCAGGATGCCTTCCAAGACTGTTTACTGGTGCAGCTAGTTAAGGAACCCACCAGGCAGACCATAAAACTTGATGTGGTGCTTATCAAGTCCGAGATGGTGGGAGCTGTGGAAATAGGGGAGGTGCTGGGGAACAGTGACCAGAATTCTGTTTGGTATGAATTGGTCCTCAGGGCTGGAAATCCACAATTGAGAACTGAAGTCCTTGACTTTAGAAGGGCAGACTTCACTAGGATGAGGGAACTGGTCAGGGGTACATTAGTAGGGGTGGAGGATGTAGATGGGATGGAGGAGAGATGGGGGTAATTAAGGAGCCATCTTGAGACATCTCAGGTATGCATGAGAACAGTAACAATAAAAACAGGTTTAAGAGACCACTATGGTTCCAGCAAGGGTCAGGGAAGTGGTAAGGGCCAAAAGAAGGCCTTGTATGCATACAAGGAAAAGCAGGGGAAGTAGAATGGAGAATTAGCTACAGAAAAATAGGGAGGCAAACAGGGCTGTTAGGGAAGCAAAAGCAGACAAAGCTGCGCTTACAGAGGGGGTCAAGAACAGAGAAAGAGTTTTTCAGATACAGTATGTCAGTGAAAAAGGCGGAGAATCACAAGGCTAGTTGGGGGTGGGTGATAGAGAAGGGTGGGCAAATGCCACTGTCCTGAGTGACTACTTTTGCTCAGTTTTCACTAAGGAGGATGGTGGGTCAGTGCCAGAGAGTGGCATCACAGTGGCCACTAAGGGAGCCCAGAAATGAGAAAGCCATTGCTTACTAGTGAAAGGGTTCTGAAAGGCTGGCAGCCATTAGGATAGATAAGGCTGGGTGCTGTGGGCAGCAAACATGGCAGACATTAATTAATGTAGCTCAGAGCCAGAGAACTACTAAAACATTATATTTATTGCTAGATCGACTGAAACTTCATCTTCTTGACATATCCTGGTTGGAAAACAATAGAGCAGCAAGATGGGTCCAAAACAGGACCAAAACAGAATACTGAAAGTATGGAAAGAGTTTTCTCCATTCTCATCCGGGAAAGGACTAGGGCCCGCTACAACAGGTGGCTCCTTTAAAGCAGACCTTCCAATGTCACAGATTATTTCGATGCTTACGATGATTCAAGCTACAGGAAGAAACTAATAAAAGGCTGGAAGTGGTTGAAAACAAGCTAACTGGTGTGGCTGCATGGGATGGGGGGTGGCCCTCGGGGAATAGAGCCAAGTTGGAGAAATGCACAATCTACACTTTAACTTAAATTAAACAAAGATGCCTCCCAACTGGATTATTACCCTTCTCATGGGCTCCCCGTGAACACACCCGGGGTCAGAGACATATGCACCTGGAATGAGGACGGGGGACAGGGAAACTACCCGGTTTAGGTATGATACTGAGTAGACTACCAAGGGACCCCTTGGGATATAGTGCCATGAATCAGTTAACAGGATTAGATAAATAAAACTATAAAGATGACTAATTATGTCTGCCTACTATTGCTGCTTGCCTGCTGATGCTCTCTCTGCCTTTCCTCTATCCTGCCAAGGTTGCCCTACTCATCTGTCACCCATGGAGTCCGATGCCTAGATGATGGAACCCGTCATCTTCCCCCCTCTTAGAGTGGGAGGACCTGGTTCCCTCTCTCCTTTGGGCTGGACAGTGCTTACTCCAGCCATGTTGATAACTAAAGCAGATTAGCTGCTGGATCATGAAGAATATCTATACACCGATCTTCCTGAAGCAGAAGACATGGCTCCTCCACTCTTCTGATTCGACAGGTATGTGGGGTTCCATCAAAAGGGGGTGGGGATTCAACAGAATAGAATAAGCTGTCCAATAAGGTGAACTGAACAGTCCTTGTGGGCTCTGTGGTTGGGAGCAGCCGAAACAGATGTGAACTTTCCAAGCCATTCAGGGAGGGATGAGTTAAAGAGAGCTTTGAGGTACACTCACCCTCCTTGATAAGTCCATCTGCCCAGAAGCATAGGCAAGGAACTCTACACTGAGGTGATGAGGTTTACCCTGTGGCTTTCGGAATGACTGGACACTATACATACAGTACTCCTACCAATCTCTATACCAGGCTCACAGTGGCCACTATGTTGGACCTCGCTTGCATGTAACAGAGCCTTCCACTCTTCTCCATGATAATGCCACCACTGCTTTTGGGGAGCTGATATGACGTACTCTTCTTTCCCTTTCCTTCTATCCAATATTGTCACCTATCCTAAATTCCTTCATCTTTAAATTTTCCTTTCCTATCCCATTCCCAACCATGACATTAGTTTTGTCAGGAGGCCCCTCCAGTGAGGTGACATCTCCAGGTCAGGCGGCTGCTCGACTCAGTGGATCATGTATATGATCCAACCCCATGGAAGCACACCCAGGTTATCCAGACAGACAAGGAGACCAGTTGGTCGTTTGCCTCTCTGTAGTTCAACAAATGTTAACATTGTTAATGGTTAATACTAGAGCTCCATTGTTTGGAGCCTCTAGTAAAGATGTTCTTCAATGTACTTATGTATATAGCTATTCTACTGTGTTATTTCTTCTTAAAAGTCAGCAGGCTGTATATGTAAACAAGGTGAACCAGGCAGGGGTCCGGGGGACAGGGGTGGAGTGGTCCCCGGAGGATTGCCAAATTAAACATCCTCCACCAGGCATACTTAAATGACTTCTCTCCTTCCCAATTGCTTTTGCTTAATGTAAATGGCCTTTCTACCCCAGTTAAGAGATCCCGCATGATGGCCTATCTTAAAAAACTAAATCTGACTTGATCTATCTGCAAGAGACCCATCTGACCAGCGTGAAGCACTCTAAATTATCCAAATTTGGCTATAGAGAGTCTACGCCTCATGATAGCTAGGAGGTAGAAGGGGGTGTTGTTATACTAATACTCTCCCATACTACCTCTCAAGCAGATCAGACATGGGAGACCCCAGAAGGCAGACTGGTGATAGTGCATGGCCTGCTAAACTAGAAAGAGGTGACTGTCGCTAATATTTACTTGCCACCAGGTATTAAGACCCCAGCACTTAAACTACTCCTAGACCTGTTCTCGCTGGAGGAGAGGAGGGACCAGGGGGGCATGATTGAGGTCTTCAAGTACCTAAAGGGAATCAAAAGGGTAACTAGAGATGGGATTTTTAGGCTGAAGGAGGTGGGATCGCAAGAGGACATAGTTGGAAGCTGGCTGTAGAAGGATGAGGGGAAAGGAGGAGGACGTCATGGAGAGGGTGGCGGAACAGTGGAATGTGCTGCCCAGGGAGCTGATAATGGTTTCTATGGTGGTGGGCTTCAAGAGAGGGTGGGACAGGTACAGGCAGGGTAAGAAGCAGGGTTGGCAAGGCCCGGTGGGTGGGGATGGGGAAAGAGAACAGGGAATGAAGACAGGGAAATGGCTTCAGTTCCCACCCAGGGTTCTGAAGTACAAGCAGACTTTATAGACTATAAGGCCTGCTCTGCTGGCAACTAGTATGTTATAAAATAATGCAATTTACCAGGGGCACCCTGATGCTGGGGGAGATTTTAACACCTCTACAGACCCTAGACGGGACACATCAAACCGCAAACCCAGCAGACAGACCCCAGCACAGAAGTTCCTCAAATGATTTACTAGAGAGGTAGGATGGGTAGATGTCTGGTGCCATTTACACCTTTGCACCAGAAACTACACCTTTTACTCTGCGGTACATAAAACATACACACGTATAGACAACTACTATACACAAGTAGAAAATCTGTCACAATTTAGAGATTACCATATAAGAAGCTGGCCCATCAGTGCAGCGGTTGGACTTCTGCTTGCAATGCCAGTGACCTGGGTTCGGAACAGACCCAGGTTGCCAGAGGGCCAGCTGGGGGAGAAGGATGGAGTGTCCTGTAGACTGCTCTCCTTCTCTGGAGGGAGGGAGGTGATGAGTGTGTCTGGGCTCGATGGACTCCTGGCAGAGGCCGGGGTAGCACAGTGACCATGTGTCAACAAGTGCTAGGGTGAGCGGAAGAGGACATCATTGTATGCCACCTCTTAAGGGGAAAACACCACCCTCATGCTCTAGATGATATCCTCCCCCACTCCATAGCTTCAGGCCGACTCCTTGGCCTATCCCAGTGTCCATGGCACTTAATGGGGGAGCTGAGTGCCGTGGCTCCACCCTGGGGGGAATGCCGGGGGAATCGAGGAGGGTGACCATTGTGAAGCGGAGCGAGAGTCTGTGACTGGACTGAGGTTCCAGCATGGTGGGGGACAAAAAGAATATAAAATTAAAAAAAAAAAGAGATTGCCATATAAGGGACATACTACACTCAGACCATGCCCCAATAGTTAGCAGATAGGGCATAGGGCAGGAGATACGTAACAACTTTTGGCGACTAAACCCCTATTATTTAAAATCCCCTCAATTCATCAAATACATAACAAAATGCATGGAAGAAATCTAGGAGAACAACCCCCAAGTGGACTCAGATCCAGCAATCTACTGGGACACCCTCAAAGTAGCACTAAGGGATAAGATCATATAGTACACAGCTAGACAATTTAGATTATGCTGTGAGCAAAAACAGCATTTGGAGGAAACCTGCACTTCTTACAGTGGTACACCAGCAGGGTGACTATTCAGTTGCATCACAGCTAAAGCACACCAAAGCCGAACTGGACACGCTATTCAAACACCAGGCTGAGATAGCCCTTACATTTCTATGAAAAAATATTACGAGATCGGTCCAAGGGCTACTCGCCTACTTGCTTATCAACTGCGGAAACAGAGACATGCAGTCAATATAACTACCCTGACACCCCTGCAAGTTTTTCTACCTACTATGCTAATCTATACATACCAGAGCAAAAAGTGACTCAGAACTCCATAAGTAAATACTCACAGCCCCTGACCCTCCCCAGTCTCATGCAGGAGCAAGAACAACTGCTGGCCCAAATAACTGAGATGGAGCTAAAAGCTGCCATTGCCAGGTCAAAGCCCCTTAAAGCCCCTGAACCAGATGGCTATGGGGCAGAGTACTACAAAAAGCTGACCGAACAAGTATCCCACCACCTGCTAAAGGCCTTCAATTCGACCTTAGAGGGAGATCGACCTCCTCCATCATGAGCATTTACAGCCATCTCAATCCTATTAAAACCAGGGAAGAGCCCACAATACTGCCCCTCATACAGACCAATTTCTGTCCTTAACTCGGATTATAAATACTTTATGAGTATTCTGGCAAACCATATAGACTCGCTTCTCCCCCAACTGATAAGTATAGACCAAACTGGATTTGTGAGAGTTTGCTCAACCATAGACAACATCAAATGGACTCTCCATGTCATACACCAAATACAGTAACAAAACCTCTCTGCAGCCCTAATTAGCCTAGATGCTGAGAAGGCTTTTGACCGGGTCTCCTGGCCCTACCTATACTCTGTAATGGGAAGGATGGGATTCCCGATTGAGCTGATACGGGTTCTCAAAAATATATACACAAACCCAAAGGCATGTGTCAAAGTCGGAGGTCATCACTCACCATACTTCCCACTACAGAGGGGCACCCGGCAGGGATGTCCCCTCTCCCCTTTACTATTTGCCATTTATCTTGAGCCCCTTGCACAGCGAATGTGGGAATTGAACCAATTAGAGCGGGTCCTCCTGGAGGGGGAGGAACACCGCATAGCATTGTATGTGGATAACGCCCTGCTGTATTTGAATAATCCTCCATACAGGCTCTTCAGTCCATCTTAGAGGAGTTTGGGACCTTATCAGGATATAAAATCAACCTAACCAAGACTGAGGCTCTAACTTTCCATTACCAACCATCTCAAGCAACCTGAAACAGAGCCCCCTACAGGTGGGACCTTGATAAACTACAATATCTAGGGCTACAACTATCAAGAACCCCAAAAGAAATATACAAAATAACTGTCCCCCCTTTACCAAACAGCTCACCAACGATTTAGTTAACTGGAATACCCTGCCATTGAGCTTATCCAAACGGATCAAAGTGATCAGAATGGTAACACTCCCATGGGCATTATATTTATTCACAAACCTCCCTATTCTGTAGTCCACTTTTAGGGCATGGAATAAAGCAATTTCTCATTTTGTATGGGCTGGGAAGAGGCCTAGGGTTAAGTTACAACAACTCTACCTGTCAAGGAACCATCCCTCCCTAACCTGATATACTACTACTAGGCTGCACATCTAACCCACTTGTTAGCCCGACAGCTTTCCATCCCACAATCCCACTGGAGACAGATTGAGGAATCACTGATATTGGGCCCAGCATTACATAAAGCAATGTATCTTCCGGACCATAACCCGAAAAATACCCCCACAGTAAACCCATGGCTGGGGAATCTAATCACCACATGACACTTGATAAAGCGGGCACTTCACCTCACCCCATTTTTATACCTGATCTGCCCAATATCGCAGCTACCTGATTTTCACCCCCATACAATAGATCACAGATTCCGAGAATGGGAGCGCTACTCACTAAAATACCCCTTTCAACTTATAGCACAGTCAACACTCAAATCCTTTGATGTAGTACTTACAGAATATGGCCTTCAAAGAGCAGATTTAACAGATATCTGCAATTAAGACATTACAGCCAGACACTCCCCAGAGCGGTTCTCATCCCAGAGGAACTCCCTCCCCTAATTCCCTCCACAGTTTCCCTCATTAAAACACAACACGTGGAACATATGGGCTGTACTTTATATAAACCCATACTTGAATCCTCTGTCCAATACCAACCCCACTAAACTGAAATGGCAAGAGGAACCAAACACCCCAATCACGGATGAGCTCTGGCAGTGGGCATGTCAAAACTTTGCCAAAATAACTAGTTCATATCAGTGGTGGGAGTATGCCTGGAAACAGTTAATAAGATATTTTCTTACACCAGTCATTACTAGGCATTACTCCCCAACTGGAGACTCTAGCTTCTGGAGGGGATGTGGAGAGCAGACTGCACATCACACACACGCATATAATGTGGAGTTGCCCGGTACTACAGCCACACTTGGAGCAGACACAAAAGGGACAAGGGGAACTGTTTGGTAGACCAATGCAGCTGACTCACGAGCTTTACCTATTCCTACAGTACCCCTCAGACTGCAGGGACCCCCATACAAGTTATCTCCTAGGAATTGTAATCACTGCAGTAAAGAAATCCATTAACAAACTCTGGCTGTCCTGGAAAATACCTCTGTTGTAGACTGGTGTCAATAACCAAACAGATCTACCAGATGGAAAAGATTACACATAAACTGAGTGACCAGGAGGAGAGATGCTCGTCGCACTGGACAGGATGTCTTCTATATTACATGCTAAAAGACAAGGAATTTGTACTCTGATAAGAATTAATGTAGGATCAACAGGAGATACTGAACTTTGGGGACCCCCCTTTTGTGATATGGGAGTCTTCACCTGCCACCCCCGGGCCTGAGGGGCACCCCACCTGGACAGTAGGGTCGAACTCACTGTAACCATAACTATAAACTGTTGTAGAAAGCCCAGGGAAAAAAACAACAATTCAGATTAGGATCCCTTCCCTCATCATGAGCTGTACCAAGGAATGGAAGGTCCAAGGTATTCATTTCTGAACATCCTTGAATATGATACAGATACAGTGGTAAGAACCTATATTACCTGATTTAATTGTAACTGTAATACTGTCATTCCCATGAACTTGCTGGCTGTAAAATTGTTCCAATAAACATGATATTTAAAAAAGAAAATAAGCTAATCAAACTGACTCAAAAATAAATGAGAATTCAAGTGCTCTTTAATCACTAAGGGAGGAAACCAGAGACAAAGAGACCAGAATGCCACCTTCACTAAAGATCTTCAATTTATAGATTCAAAATGGACACTGGAGAATGCACAACATCAAGCTAATATCCAGATTGTGGGCTTCCTCTCGATATGCGGGAAACTGATATCCTACCAATGATCTTTAAAGTTATTTTTAGTGACCTGCAACTACTGGTGCTGGATTCAGGGATCAGTGTCCTGTGTGTTTACATACCCCCTATGTGTTATCACCACAAGGAGCTGAAACACAGTGGCCACTGATAGCTATTGTAACCCTTTTATCGGTGGAAGCTCACCTTCAGCTACTATAAGAGGCCAGAATGAAGGGAACATGTTATGAGGAGATCATTGGATCTCTTTTTTTCCTGACCTGTTGAGCCAAGCACAAGAAAGGGAAAAAGGGCTGCAGGCAATCATAAAATCATTGTTGGCTCACAGCCTCAGTGCTCAGCTTTTATTTCCAGCAAGACTGCAGGTTCGCCATAATGCCAAAATGTATGTGTTCTCAGACCCAAACTCTGTTTTGCTTTTTGCAAATAAAATTATTACACAAACAACTACACCAGATATGGAACATGAAGAAGAGGGGTGAAGATACTAAGTCTATAATTGGCTAGCAGACTGTAAAATAAGTTTGACCAAGAGTTTCACTGTGGGACAGGTGCTCCACTTCAAAGTAAAGCCAAACTGATGTGATTATGAATCAACCTTTTCATCTAGGTTATGTTATTATGTTTGCTGGTCCTCATTAAAGTGTTGATTAAATGTTTTTATGGTGGGTGGAAGAGCTGTCACTATAATAAAGTGCAGTTACACTACTCAGTCTGTGGACTTGTATGACAGACTATAACATTATCTGATCTCCCTATGTGTAGATAGAGGAAGTGTCACTCAAATAGGGGTGCAAAGCAGCTTAACTGAGAACAGACAACCTTACATTTTCCTGGACGTTTTCACCCTACCACCAAGTCCTCCAACTTAAGCTACTGTACGAGGGGTGTGGAATGATAGTGAACATTTGGGTAACAATTATTTTGATGAGAGTGCAACTTCCTATATCATTTATACACCTGACTTTGCTCCTGAGGTAGTCCTGTTCTGCACTCCTGTACTATTGATTGGTCATTATTCATTTATTGATATCTGTACCTAACCTGTAAATCAGTTGTGTGAGTTTGCATGCCCTGTTCTCTGTATTGTGATCTACTTTTTTGTGTACCATAAATGCATAAAGTTTTTTAAAAAAAGATAGATAAGGCCCTGGGATCAGATGGGTTGCATCCAAGGATGCTCAGGGAATTAGCAGCAGAGCTGGCTGAACCACAGGTAAGGCTGCTCAACAGTTCACTTAGGTCTGGGGAAGTTCCATGGAGTTAGAAGGTGGCAGATGTTCACAGAATCACAGAAATCTGATGGCAGAAAAAGACCTCATCGGCCCATCGAGTCTGCCCCCCCACTCATCTCCATTCTTATTGGTCCTCTCCTTTCTTTCACTTCTCAATCCAATATGTCTGTCCCATGCCCTCTAAAATCCTCCATCGTTTCAACCTCCACCACTTCTTCTGGTAGTCTATTCTAGGCCTCCACCACTCTCTCTGTGAAGAATTGCCCTCACATTGCTCCATATCTTCCACCTTCCAACCTTAAACTATGCCCTTTAGTTTTAGCCCCCTCCTTCCTTCTGAACAAGCTCCCCTCCTTCACCTTATTGATCCCCTTCACATATATGTTGTATCACTTCTTAAGGGGGGATAAGGAGCAACCAGAGAACTATAGGCCTATCATTCTAACCTCTGTTGTAGGGAAGCTGATGGAGTCACTTATCAAAGGGGACCTCCTAGACTGCCTGGAGAGCAACGGGCTCCAAGAAAGTAAGCAGCACAGTTTCATGGCAGTAAGGTCTTTTCAGACTAACCTGATAGTTTTCTTTGACTGGGTAGCAAAGAAATTAGACAAGGGTCACGCTGTGGATCTGCTGTACTTTGACTTCAGCAAGACCTTTGACTCAGTACCTCATAAATGATTGCTCAAGAACATGGAAGGCCGTGGTGTGGCTAAATCCATAGTGAACTGGGTGGGTAAGTGGCTAGAGGAGGCAGCAGAGGGTGATGGTCAATGGGGTGAAATCAGAAATGAGAAGATGCTGAGCGGGTTTCACAGGGCTGTGTCCTGGGTCCAGTCCTCTTCAACATGTTCATTAATGACATTGGAGAAGGAATCCAGGGCAGGCTGTGTCTCTTCACAGATGACACAAAAGTATGTGGGAGGGTGGATAGTGAAGAGGGAATGAGGGAAATGCAGAGAGACCTACAAAAGCTAGAGGGATGGTCAAAGATCGGGCAGTTAAAATTAAATGCCAAAAAGTGCAAGGTAATACACTTAGGGAAAAAGAATCCCATGATGGGGTACTGGATGGGAGGAGAGAGACTTAGCACTACAGATGAGGAATGGGATCTGGGAGTTATCATCAGTAACTCACGTAATCAAATGAGTCAGTGGAACAAGTTCTATAGCAAGGCTAACAGGATGCCGGGATGTATTGGGAGGGGTATTGTTAGCAGAAGAAAAGAAGTAATACTTCCCCCACAGATCCCTGGCGAGGCTTACCTCGAGTACTGTGCCTGGCTCTGGAGTCCTCACCTTAGAAAGGATAAGGGTAGCTTGGAGACAGTGCAGCACAGGGTAACAAAAATGATTCAGGGCCAGCAGGACAGATCCTATGAGGAGCACATCAAGGCACTAAATATGTACTTGATGGAAGCCATAATGGAGAGGGGGATCCGATAGACACCTTCAAGTTCCTTAAAGGAGTTAACAAAGTGAACTGCGGGGAACTATTTAACCTGAATACCAACTTGTGGTTATGTGGACACAAGTGGAAATTAACAGGAGGGAGGTTCAGGAGGGATGCAAGGAAGTACTAATTTACAGAAAGGGTGGTGGGACCTTGGAACAGTCTGTGGCCAAGGTGGTGGTGAAAACAGTCAGGGGATTCAGGCAGAGCTGAGTTAGAATGAAGGGAATGGTGGTTGCCCGGGTGACAGGATCAAGGAGGAGAATGGGAAGAGGACGGGGAGGGTTAGTGCCCTGGAGGAACAGTAGGCTCCAGGGATCATAGGGAAGTTGGGCAGACTGGATGGACAACTGGTCTTTTTCTGCCATCATTGTCTATGCTTCTATGTTACTAATATTTATTATCTGTAAGTACAATGGTGTATCTATCATGCTGTTATTACATAATAATTTAGTGAAATTAGAATATAATGAAATAATGTAAAGTAGGGGAGAACAATAGGAAGCCAACATCATTTAATTAATGGTGCAACATTCACATTTGTGAGCAGTGGAAATTGGCTGCATTTAAACAAGTACTACTTGTAAAGTACCTTGAAATGTGACAGTGTTCTAGCCTATTTTATAATTTGATGGGTCCAGTTGGAGGGCCTCTTATGGCTATAACAGTGTCACCTCATGCGTTCTTAGACGTAGAAGACTAACAACTGAAGGTGAGCAGTTCTATGGACCTAAAGATAAAAGAGTCAACACTGTTATAGTCATAAGAGGCCCTCCAACTGGACCCATAAAATTAGTTAGTTTACTAACTTTATTAAATAAAAAAGTTTTATTTAATAAAGTTTGTGGCACAAGAAGTCACTGAGAAGCCTATTACAGTGCTCAGTGCATGAGATACGCTTACGGCAATAAGGGTACCTCGCGCGCAACTGAAGGAAGCGCTGTGATTGGTCAGGGATGTTCCAGCAATCTATAATATTCCAATAGGTATATTCCAAGTTTTAGATATACTGAAGGTAAAGGAATTTTGCCCCATTGTGGTCCTAAACTGGGTAACATTAACAGTGCATCAGATGATCATCGATTTTTTCACCTAGTTTGTATTTTAATAACACTGGCCAAGGTTCCCTCCCTCTTCTTAATAATTTTGTAAGTATTTTGTAAGCCATTATTTCTAGGCTGATAGCATCTTTATCTTTTAAGGGTAGCCACTTCAGTTTGTCATCCATGTACTGATAATAGACTAACAGTAAAATGACACTGGGTGAAGTGTCCCCAGTGTGACACTTAATGGTGCACTGTACTACATAGACTGTGAAAAGCATTCAATAAAGTTGTTGCTGAGCAGACACACATGGTGTGCAGGACTGCTGTCATCATATGGTACCAGGAGTTAGAATCTATTGGCATTCGGGGAAAATATGGATGCAATTCGGCAACCAAAAGAACTAATCTTAATAAGGAATCTGTATGAACAATGGAGAACCTTCAAACAAAGTTTCGAGTTCTGTATCACAGCAAATGGAGCAGAAAGAAAGGAGACTGTCAGAAGATTGCATTACTGATAGCAGTGACAGCCGTGTAGCTCTAGAAGTCTGCAATACCTTTGAGTTCACAGAACAAGAAGAAGGTAACTACTCTGCTGTGATGAGAAAGTTTGAATCTACTGCAAACCTCAAAAACTGAAACATATGAAGGTAATGCTTTCAGATCTCAGTTTCAAAAAGAAACAGAATCTATTGAGCAATATGTTACTGGTTTGCGTCTGAAGAGCCAGTCATGCAACTTTGGGCCTGTAGATGACTCGATGATACAAGACCAAATTGTGTGTGGTATCTGTAGGAACAGAGTTTGTGCTCATCTCTTCAGAGAAACTAATTAACTTTAGCAAAAGCTGTCCAGATCTGCCAAGTCTCAAAAACTGCAAGACTGCACATGGAGTCCTTCAGTAAGGAGGCTGAGACTGCAGTCAGTGTTGTGCACAGGGCCCCAGACCAAGCCAAAAAGACACTACCTGGCAAGGGGAGAGCTTTGTTAAAAAAAGCCAGTGGGTCATCATATGGAAAATGTGGAAATAAACATGAACCAAAAAAACTGTCCTACTTTCTAACAAACTTGTCAAAAATGTAGTGGCAAGAACCATTTTGTGAAACCAAGAAGTTCAGCTAGTGGGCCAGCAAAATTTGGGAGTTGACTCCAGCGAGGGAGCAAATCTGTTTATTGGTGCTGTGGGAGCTGAAAAGTGTGCCAAAGATGAATGGATCATCCTTTAGAAGTTAATGGAGCTATTATTTCTCTTAAGTCTGAATACTGAAGGTGGTGATTATTTTGCCAATGTCTTATGACAGGCAGCTTAGGAGAAAAGACATGAATGTTCCAGAAGCCAATTTCATTATGTGCTTATAATTATCAGCCAATCCTACCAAAGATATGTGCAGAGCCAAAGTAACGTATATGGGACAGTCCGCTGAAGTATTTTGTTATGTGCAAGGGAAGAGACAGCCTACCTTATGTCTGAAAACATGTGGAAAATGGGTTTGGTGAAATGCATCCAGGTAATAAATATTGATGTATTTACACCAGCCATAAGCCCAGCCACTACAGAGACATGGTACTTGGTTAAGATAGCGTGGATAAAACCATGCATGAAATACAGCACTGCAAGAAGTGCTATAGGCTCTACAACGACGGGGTTTACAGTGTGTGGTAGAAACCTCTACACCTGTTGCTGTAGGCTGCCAGCAGGAAGGTGAAGGATGCCGTCAGGGTGATACCTGGCCAAGTTGCTCCCATGGTGGAGTGGCTAGAGCACCTGCCTCTGGCAGCATTGGGGACCTGGGGCTGCAGTTCTGTTCTCCCCAGGTCCCCTATGCTGCGGCTTCTTTTTGTCCCAAAAACAAATATTTTCTTGACCCGAGTTTTTTTTTTCACCCCCAACATCCATGACCACCTGGAGTAGATTATACTTAGTCTGGGGTGTGGGGCAAAAAAGAAGTTGTTGCTGCAGTGTGTGCTTTGTGTGTGCTGGTCAGCATGTTGTGCCGTCGTTATTTTGGAGCATGCTGCTTTGCGTGCGGCATTGTTGCAGTGCATGGTTTGGCTGCAACATTATGACCCCATGCCCACAGACATTGCTTGATGCTGATAAACTCACAAAAGGGGCAGAACAGTCAGCAGATGTTCTCGATGGAGCTGGGGGTCTGTCAGTACAGTGCAAAATACAGCTCAAAGCTAATGCACAGCCTGTGATTCAAGCTGCAAGGAAAGTCCCAGCGGCACTGAAGGAAAGACTGCACAAGAAACTAGGCAGACTAATTACTTTGGGTATAGTGAAAAAGATAGATGGGCCTATAGACTGGGTTAACTCTTTAGTCATAGTGGGGAAAAAACAATGCTCTGAGACTTGCATTGATCCAAGAGATTTAAATAAGTGGATAAAAAGAGAGCATTACCATTTGACCACCATGTCAGATATTACAAGTTCAATGGCAGGTGCTGCATTCTTTGCTAAACTAGATGCCTCATCGGGTTTCTCTCAAATTTCTCTGGACATGGAAAGTGCAAAGCTATGTACATTTAACACACCATTTGGCAGACATTGCTTCTTCTGCATGCCATTTGGCATATGCTCAGCTCCAGAAATATTCCACCATACAGGGCAACAGTTATAGTATCTGAAGTTATGGAAGGAGTAGGTGTGTACCTGGGTGATATTAGGATGTGGGGAAGGACAAAACTAGAGCATGATCAGAGAATGACCCAAGTGCTACAACAGGCATGACAAACAAGGTTGAAACTAAACTATGAAAAATGTGAAACGGGATTACAAAGAACTGACATACCTAGGAGATAAACTCTCACCAGACAAGATCCAGTCTGATCTGAAAAAGGTAAGAACAAAAAACAAAAATGCCTAACCCAAACAATAAAATGACTGCAGAAATGTATGGGTCTTCTGGGCAAGTTTGTACCAAATTTGACATAGAAACATAGAATTTGACGGCAGATAAGGACCGCTTGTCCCACCCAGTCTGCCCATTTCCCTACCTGATGGATAAACTGCAGATTCTAGTTAACAGCTTACTTCCTCCTGCCCCCCACTAGAATTGCCTTATGCCTGTCCCATGCATTCATGAATTCTCCCACTGCTCCTGACTCCTGTCTGACTGGCAGCCAAAACTGCAGCTTTAAGAAGCCTCTTAGAAGCAAACATTGAATGGCAGTGGATCTATGAACACACAGTAGAGTGTAACACATTTGTGTCAGTGGCTCAACAGGTAGCACACTTGCCTCTGAGGCCAAAAGATCAGAAAGTGGTGGTTCTAGCCCCACACTGGGAACATGCAATAAATCCCTTACATTGACACGTAGTGCATCACTGGGAGGTGCTGCACCTGAGGTGTCAGAATGTGATGAGATGTGAAACTGAGGTCCCACCTGCCTGTTCTGGTGGATGTTAAAGATCCCATGGCACTTCTCGATAATGTAAGGAATTTTTATTATAACTTCAAATCAAATTTTACAATCAGTGTTACTTCACACTGAATTAATATATATAAATCAAAAAGTAAAGAAAATCAAATAAGTATTTCAATCATACCCCCTATAGATAACTTCTCAATATATATTACAAACCAAAAGAAAAAAATATAATTAAAATTAAAGCAAAATTAAAAAATTAAACAACCCCCCCCCAAAGAGTAGGGGAATTTGAATTAACACCTCAAAGGAGAAATCAAATAATATTTCCAATCATGTTAAAGCCACACGAGGAAAACTATACAACATATTTAGGAAAAACAAAATAAGTATTCCAACATATTCCTTACCCCCTTCCTGCTATATTAAGAGTAGGAGAATTTTCCAGTTAAGCTAAAAAAGAAACATCAGAATATAAGTATGTTCAATTTGCTTTCCACAAAAGGAAAGAAACATTATAATCATGACCAAGAAAAAAAAAAAAAAGAAAAGCAGTCTTAGGTTGATACTGGTACAATAAAAGTCACACAAAAAAGGCATAACTAATGTTGAACTAAATAACTAAAGGTTTTAGGTAATATCTTATACCTATGTCACACCAAAATATATGCCCACAGGAACATATCATTTTATCATACCTCCTCTATCCATTCCATGTGTTTCCACCAGGACTGAGTTTGTGTCGCTGTATATTGTTGTAACTCTTTACGCTTTATCTGTAATAACATATTCTGAATGATCCAGAACAATAGCTCAGGTAAAATCTGCCTCTTAGATAAGGTTAATTGACACCGAGTGTGCCAGATATGATATTTGATTATCAATATAATCAGCTGTATGGTCTCTGAATCATATTTACCCCAAGGCTGGGGTAAAAAGGCCTAGGAAAATAATATCCCTGTTTATCAGCTTAAATGGAGACCTATGCCATTTAGAATATAATGTGACTGAAAAGGAGAGGACAAAGGGGGTTTCTAGCTTATCTGAACAGCAATAATTTCTGGGACACACTCTTTCCGCTATTTCTTTATGTTTTAAATTATTCTTAACATACAATTTCTCATGTACGCAAAGTCGCATCATGTCCTACATTTTTCTTCTCATTCTGGAGTTTGTCAACATATTACCAACCTGCTTTATCTTAGTCGGTATCTTTATCCAATATCTGGGTTGCTCTTCAAAGAAAGCGGACACAATGTTTTCATACATTTCTTTCCTGGTGAAATATATGAGCATTTGTTTCTTAATAGCCTAAAGTTTCAACTTACCAAAAATGTATTGCATAAAATATGGAAGTCCCAGGAGGGATTTCTGTTTCTGTATAATAGAGTTGGGTTCCCATGTCAGTACCCATGGTTCAATCTGGTCCAACACCCAGGGACACCAAACTTTTCCAGCATTTTGTAACACAGGTTTTAAATTTCATAAGGAAACTAAATGAAAAAGAAAACCAATGAATGTATCTTATGCAACCCCCCATTTTTGAGAGACCTATAAGTCACTCCTCTTAACAGGGTTAAGTCTACTACCCCAGATACAGTGGAAACAAATATTATATATTACCGTCTCCAATTGTTTTGTTGGGGGGGACCATATATAAATGCAGAAACATGGTTAACAAAAAGGTTTTGACCATATAAACCCTCTTAAGTTTGGACATATACCATGCGTTCCATTGCTTAACTTTGTCTCTACTTTCCTGAATAGGGAGACTCCAATTATATGTGCACATGTCTCCAGGGCCAAAATAAACCCCCAAACTCTTTTGTGGCACATCCTGTATTAGGATATCTAAAATGACAGAACCATCTTTCAACACTGTACCAATGGGAAGGCACTTACTTTTTGCATAATTTATCTTTGTTTTAGTAAGGCAAGTAAAGAAAACCACCTCATGTGGCCGCTGTGCCTGATTCGCTAGTATCAGGCACACAGTGTCTGTGTAGGAGATTACTTAACTTTGGTCCTCACTATGGACCAAACACCTAATAGCTTCATTCCAATAACAATAACAGGTTAACTATCAAAATATATAAGGCAGGACTTAGGGCAGCCTTGTCTGATACCCCTGTGGATTGGCATGTACATCCCAGCCAACCATTTACATATGGCCTGACCACAGCTTTATCATAATACAATTTAAACCAGTTAATAAATCATTACAGAAAGCTATAGGATTCTAATACTAACCACAAGTACGTATGATTTACCCTATCAAAAGCCTTTGCCTGATCAAGGCCCACCAGGTATCTACTGATTTCTTCACTGTTTCCTTTTTCCATAATTTCCCATAAAAGAATTTAAGCATCCCCAATGTTTCTTCCTGGTACTGTGCAAAATTGAGTTGGATGAATTAAAGTTTCTAATACCAAGGGCAGATGATTGTTCAAAATTTTTGCTAATATTTTGCAATCAACATTTAATAATGTAATTGGTCTCCAGTTGTCCAAAATGGCTGTATCACCTCCTTTATGTAAGAAAATTATTAACCCTTCATACATACTGTTAGGTAATTTGAGGGCCTGTAAGAAAAATTAAAACCAGAACCAATTCTTTAGCTAAATATGAAAAAATAATTTTATAAAATTCACTCGGAAGACCATCAGGACCTGGATTTTCACCCATTTGTAATCCTAAAATAACTGATTTCAATTCTAACTCAGAAATTGGTGGTAAGGAAGGCAAGAAATAGGAATTTGTAGGCACAGGAGGCCAACCATTGCTTGGCCTCCTCATTTGCAATTTTGTCCTCTGCAAATTTATTAGAGACATAGGCCTCTATTTGTATAAGAATGCCATTTTTACATTTACCTCTTTCCTATAGTTTTTAAGTGAGAAATAGCTTTATTCTGCCTTTGTGATGTACAAGTATCAAATGGATTAGCAGTACCCTGCTTTCCAATTTGACCAAATTTTTGCTCTATTTCAAGTGATTTCATCTTGTCATACTGATGTTAATCAATTGTTCTTTTACATTCTGATCTGCTCACTGTAAGATATATCACTATCTGTCTACAGTTAATAAAAAGAAAAAGTTCATTTCTTAATTCAAAATAATTTCTTTCTTTTGTTTCCAATTTAACCTCCCATTAACTGTACATATTGTTGGAAATATTTTTGCTGTCCTACCACCAGTCAAGTAGGAGTCATAAAGGAAAATACTGATTTTCTTGCTTCTAGGAGACACATAAAATCTTCTTTAATGTCTAGATTTTCTAATAATCTTAATTTCAGCCTCCAATACCCTTTACCCTTTTAGTTTCAGCAAAGTCAGAAAGGGTAACACTTATGTAGGCCATGATCAAACATTGCCACTGGCACAACTGCCTTTGTTCAGACCATCAAACTAGGAAAAATAAACCAAAAATCAATCCTGGTGGAACATTTTCCCTTAAAATAGGTATGTAATACTGTATCCATATTTGTAGCAAAAACATCTATTAGGCCTGTCATATGTAAAACCTGATTAAGATAGGAGGAGTCACAATACATTTTTGATATTTTGAGTCTTCCATCCAAGGGAAAATGGCTGATATCAAAATCCCCCCCCCCCCAAAAAAAAGGAAATTTTGTGAGGTATGTAAGTATGGTAAAATTGATTTCAATAAATCTATACTGGCAGTTTTAACTTGTGGTACATACACATGAATGAGGTGAAAATCGATCCCTTGCATCTGAACATCAAGCAGTAAAAGCTCTTCCTGGATCAATTTCTACCATATGTACAAATGTTATATTGTGTTCTATAAAACAAATCCCACCTCTCTACAAACATCATTCTCCGACAATAACTTGATCCCGATACCCATGCATTACTGGCATTAGTAATCTCTGATGTAGCCACTAATCTAATGTCTTGGAAAAGATGATATCATATGCATAATCTGAAAATAGAGCGAAAATTACCAGTCACTTTCTCTGACAGTATACTATTTGTATTCAGAGAGGCTATATTCACTTCATAGTGCCTCATCGGAGAATATTAACTGTGCACATTACTTCAAGGCACTTTTCTGGATGTGGCCCTCATGCCCATCCACCTTCTCCTTGTTTTACTAGGAGCAGTATCCTTTTTCTCCTCAGGTTCTGAGGGAATTTCTGCCTGAGATGAAGCCCAAGAGGCAGTATCCGAGTCCATATCCTCTTCTGATACACCCTCCCTTAATACTGAGAAGTGGTTACTCAGTGGCAGGGGATCCGGCGGTGCTGCTGCCACTGCTCAGATGATTTCCCTTTGCTTTTAGACTATTTTATTTTAAAATCCCAAAGCCCATCCCCTAGGAGGAGGTGGACAAGGAGGTGCCATTCCTTCCACTGGTGCTGCACAGGCTTCTTGTACCATGATTTCAGGCTGGGAGGTTTGAGAAGAGTCTGAGGGAGCCGAGTATGCTCTGTCTGCCCTTCAGAATCAGGAGCAGTAGGTTCCGCCACAGTACAAGTTGGAGGAGTGGGGCACAAAAACCAGAAGCAGCTTTGGATTTCTAAATGTAGAATCCTGGACTCCATAATTCACATCTTCGATATTATGGGAAGCCCAAGGGCAATCTGCAAAGAATGTTCTTCTTCATCACACAGATTACATTTCTGTGTATTCCACAGTGACATCTGGAATGACCCATTTCCCCACACTGAGTGCATTTAAAAGCCTCACAATTAGGGCTGATGTGTCTTGTCAAGCCACATTTAAAGCAGCTACGGGGCTGGTCCAGGTAGAAAATAAAGCCCTTATCTCTCCCAATATACAGATAGTTTGGTAAATGTTTCTTTTAAAACTCTTTATTTACTCAGTTTTCAAATAACAGACAGTTCAATACATATATGACATAACATACATATGTCAAACATTAAAACACAACAGGTCAGACCTTATATACAACTAAAATTGATACATTTCAACCAAGCGATACAGGTATACAGTGTCCTTGCTGAATACAAAAAAGAGTGCATCGATTTAAAAAGGACTCAGGGAAGGAGGTGGGGGGATTACTAATAGTTTGGGTTCATTCTGGTGTAGCTACCCCAGGCCATGGGGAACATCATCACTCTGCCCCCATTATGCAGAAACTATTCCTAGGGGACAAAGTCTCCTTTGTATTTCATTATATAAAGGACCCAACTGTGCCAGAACAATTCAAATTTATCCTTTTCATGGCACAGCAGGGCCGTTAACCTTTCCATCTGGTAGATCTCAATCAGTAAATCTTGCCACTCTCTAATAGTAGGGGTTATTGCAGAGAGCTATCATCATGTGATGGCCTTCTTAGCCGAGATCAAACAGATGTTTAACAACTTTCTGGAAGCAGGGTCACAAAGCCCTCCAGGACAGTGGGAGAAGAAAACAGTCTCCACTGTGAGGTGGACCTGGTTAACAAAAAGCTTCCCAAGTGCTGTTTGTAAAGCTGCAAAGAAAGGTTGCAGGGTAGGGCATATCCAAAACACATGACCATGTGTAGATGGGGAGAACCCATAACCTCTCCAGCAAAAGGCACCTCCCCAGAGAGTATTGTATCTGAATGGCTAGGATCTGGAAGTATCTATGAGTCATTTTCCAATTAAACTGTCTCCGTTTATATGACATATTAGAATGCAAAAAACGTAGGTGGTGTTCCCACTCTGTCTGTGAGAAGCAGTCCCACATCTGTCTCCCATTTTTGTTTGACATAGGAGATAGGGTTCCCCTAAAGGGCCACAAGGGCCTTATATATGAAAGAAATTATATGTGTTAGAGAACTTCACCCTTCCAATGGCTTCCTGATGTGACAAAAATCTGTTCAGGTGTACAAGTTATGGACTGCTAAGTAATAAGAATATTTCCTCTGGGAGGGGTTAACAAATCTCCAAGCATCTACCCAGTTTGCCATTTTAATATAATTGTTTGCTGCCTTTGAACTGCTGTCTTCTAGGGGGTTAGGTTGGTGGTGTCTCTTATATCATAAATCATATTGTGGTCTCTTCCAGTCAGTAATACTCAGAGTGAAATGTGGTAATCTTCTGGAGAAGAGAACATATCACATCTGAGTTAGACCCTGGTGGAACATACAGGCTCACAAGAGTAACGGGAATCCTCCAAGGACCCACACACATAGACAACTGGTCTTCTGTATCCACAAAGCTCTGTATCAACTGAAACTATACAGAACTGGATATAAAACTGCAGTACCCCTCTGCTTCCCCCCTTATAACTAGAGGATATCACATGGGCATAACTAAATCTAGACAGCTTCTGATGTTCTTCTCTGCTCAAGTGTGTCTCCTGGAGGAAAGCAACAAAGGGTTTATGTTTTTTTAACAAAGACATCACTTTATACCTCTTTATAGGATTGTTTAACCCATTGACATTAATAGAACATACCTTGATTTTTGCTACCTGAGCCATATCATTTGTTTATGATTTGCCTCCTACACCACAGCTCCAGGGTCATTGATCATCTCTCCCCCTCTATTCCCCCCAAGCCCTCATGGTAGTAACCCTGTTGACTTAAAATTCTCTCAGATTTAGAGGTGATTCTATGATTTGTACCTCTGTTCAGCATAAGTACACCTTGATGATAGTTTTGCAAAATTCCATAATAAATGTCAACAGTGTCTGACCTATTAAATAGGAACAAGTATGCTAACAAACTAAGAACTAACAGACAAACCCAAACATAGAGTATCTTTTAATGAACAAAACTTGATAAACAGTACTCCCAAGGGAGATGGGCTTAAACCTCAGCCCTCTCTGTGGCTGGGTATGGCCCTCGAGAGCTGGGGGGGCCTTCATAGAGCACTGTTATGATCAGGATCTGGTATTATGATCCCTTCCACTGTTTTTTGTGGCCATTTGCTCAATAATTGTAGCTCTCCGGTTCTGTGTGGATAGGAATTCAAGGACAATAGTGAAGGAGCTCCTCAATCAGCTTACCATCTGTTTGATGACGTCACTGGGAGTCCAGTTTGCAAATGTTTCAAGTTATTTCTTTCATAGTGAAGCTTAATTTTAATCCTCCAACCACCCATTCCAGAAACCTCCACCATCCAGGATAGATTCTGGGGTTCCCTGAACTGCACATCTCCTCTCCAGCCAATATAAAATATCAGTAACATTGACCCCCTCATTTCTGAAAAGAACAGTTATCACCCTGAAAGACTGTTTAGTCAGTGGAATCACCTGTAAGGGCATCCAAAGGGGATTAGTTTTTAAAGACATGTATTTTGCTCAGAATCTCTCTAACAGATCAGGTGTCTGAAAACTGATGTCAACGGTTGCTTCACCCACAGCATGTATAAGGGCATATACTTCTGCTGGAGTGAATTTTAAAGACTGCTTCAACAATATTTTGCCAACAAAAAATCTGCCTGGGGGTGTTCCCATGCTCCCAAGATATCGAATACGAACAGAGTTCCTTCTTTTTGCAAGTTCAATTGGTTTTCTAAAGAAACTTGCATGTGTTGGTGTCTGTGGGCCCTTCCCTGGGTTTATATACACTTCTTCCCTGCCTCCCTCTGAGGTGGGGTTCCACGCCTTGTGATTTATCAGGACCGACCATTTTGAACAATCTACTTTACCTTCTGTAAAAACTCTAGGAGAATATGAAATGGTACCTGTAACCACTGTTTGCTATTGCGATGTGGCCTCTGGGCTTGTTGTGTTCTGTCTGTCCCTGTTTGCACTGTTCCCAATTATGGTTTCATTTCAGGCAGTCCTTATTGTCCCCAACCGCTGTCTCTGGTAACCAAGTGCCAGAAGGGGTCTGCTTCCATCCAGCTCCATGCAACGCCTGCTCTGGAGACCAATTGTTCTCATCATCACTGTCCTGTGATGTAGCAGTCTGAGGGTGTGGAGTTAGCATCTGAATCGTCCACAGGAAAGAACTTCATGAACAAAATCTTAGTTGTAGCCTCTTTTACTCGACCTGGAGATGCATCCAGTAAACGCTTTCTTTTCCGTTCTTCTTCTTGAGTGCCATCAGCTTCTAATTGTAGCTCTATTGATCAAATCTCCTGTTGCAAAATAACCTGCTTCCCTTCCAATGAGAGTTCGGGCTTAGCATCTGACGGTGAAACAGTTGTCTGAATGCCGTTGGCAGCTAGAATTTCCTCCATTTGCACATCACTTTGTGCATCCATGAAAGCTTCCATATGATCTATTTTACTACTGGTGTCTGCTGAACCATGGAGCATTACAGGAACACCTCATCTCTCCTCCACATCTACCCCTGGAGTGGAGACCTCCATTTCTTAACAGGGTGACAGTGCCCCCTGCAAAGAGTAGGGGAAGTTTTTATTGTGAAAGAATCAAACAATACTAGAGGGCAGTATTTCCTATTGTTTTTACTAGGAGTCCTGTGTCTTACAAAGTCACCTGACCAGGAAGAGTGGGAACTGTAGTTCTAAGCATGGTCTTGAAACTACAAAACTCCCAAATTACGATTTTAAAACTTGAAATTGTTGTTAAACCTTTATTTGGGACTGATTAGTGTGCCTTGGTAACTATATACAGCATTTCTATCTAAAAACTTGGTAAAAAACACGATTACATTCATAGTGAGCTGCAGACCCTGAATTAACATCCTGGTCACATCTAGACAAAGCAAGCTGTTTTATGAAAGCAGGGTGCGCGGTGACTCAGATGGAGATGCGCCAGAGACACGCATGTCGGCATGTGTTATGCATGTTAAGCATTTTTAAGTATTTTGGGGGGCATAAACTAGATTATTTAACCCTTAGCAGATTAGTATCTCACGCAGGCGTGACCGTAAGTGAGACAAACTGATTATTCTACGTGAGTATATCCTGAGGTAAACTTGATCACTGTATTTCCCATATTGGTCTATATTTTGGAGTAGAAATGGACCAAATTATAACTCTTAAAGGTAAAGCTGGGACACAATGTATTGAATGTGACATGTACTTGTTCTCCACTATCCCTATACTTGATTTTCCATTTATTTGCTTGAAGTGTAAACAGAATGCAGAAATAAGTATTGAACTCTCACTATTTAGTACAAGGTTAAAGGCCCTAGAAATTAGCCAACAGAAACTAATAACAAAGATGGTTAATGAAGAATGTAATGATATAATACCTAGTGAGAACGAAAGAAATAATACAAAAGAAGGTAGCAAACAGGAAACAAACAACATAGCGTTACAACAACAAATAGCCCAAACTGCAATACCTCTGCCTATACCCTTTATAAATTGTCAAAATATCAATATATCTAAGAAAAGACTAAGGGAAATGGCTATTCAGGACAACCCAGACAACGAATGGTATGAAGTCCAAACTAGAAGACCACTTAAAAAAAAGAAAGGCAGGAAAGCTAAATGTTTTACACTACCACTACTAAATAGTTTTGATCCTCTGAGTACATTAACTGACCGGGACATCACACCTTCTAATGACTTAGCAACCCATAAACAAGTGAATATGATAAATGAAGAGTCTTTGTTAATACAGAGAGTGACAATGTTACCCAAACCTTTAGACAAAGCCCTAACTAGCATTACTTCACAAAAAAACAAAAACTATAACCACAAAAAAAATCATACTACTGAAATCTCTTCACCCAGTACTGCCATGATAGATAAAGAAGCAATAGCTCCACCAGGTATTCTCTCACTATTGGAAAGCCAGTTGAATCAAACAAGGAACAGGTGTTACCAGAAATCCATATGGAACCAAATCTAGACCATGAGTTACCTGAACAAATATTCATCTTGGGAGACTTAATAATAAAGTTTACAGACAGATACACAACAAGAGGGAATAAAGAAACGTTATTAGCTGTAGTTACAGAGGGCACTGATAAATGACATTACCAATTTGATTCCAGGGGTATTCAAAAATGTGAGTGGACCCAAAACTGTAGTATTACATGTTGGAACAACTAATTTCAGAAAGCAGGGAATACAAGATATTATTTCTGACATGGAAAACGCCATTAAATGCATTCAAGAACATAATGCAACTCCCATTATTTCAGAAATTTTACCAGTACCTAGGGCAAGCTACTACAGTACGAGAAACATCAAATTCTTTAACAACTGGCTATGTAAGTGGTGTCTAACAAATAACATCTCCTATATAAAAACTTGGAAGAAATTTGAGAATAAAAATGAGGTATATGGTTATGATGGGTTACACTTAAACAAACATGGTTCAAGATTACTGGGGTGTAACATCTATGATGCAATCAATATACCAAAAAACTAATAGAAAGGGGCAGTAGGGAACGCTGTTTTCAGAATAGTAATTCTGTGATACCAAATCCAAAATCAACCAAACAGGTGAACAAGAAAGAAAGTAAACGTGTAATGAAAACAGGTTTAAAATTCCTGTTAACAAATGCAAGGAGTCTACATGGTGCTAAAATGACTGAATTTCAATATATATTAAATAATGAAAAATAGACATAGCTGCAATAGACTGAAACATGGTGGAACGAAAGTTCAGAATGGTGTAACAATATATCGGGATATACAACATACTATAAAAATAGAAAGGATAGAAAAGGGTGGCATTATTTGTTAAAGAGGACATAAAATCTAAACAAATTATGGATTTAATAGACAGTACACTAAGTGAAATCATATGGGTAGAAATATTAGGTGATAACTTACCAAAATTACTCATTGGTCTATGTTATAGGCCACCAGACTCTAACTTAACAGTAAATCAGGAAATAATAATAAGTATAAATGATAAGTCAAATTACAATGAAACAATACTAATGGGTGACCTTAACTTTCCAGGAATTAATTGGAAAGATAATATAGGTAGTAACAATAGTGAAAATCTGTTTATGGACACATGTATAACAAAAGGGGTGACATGATTGAAACCTTTAAATACATGAAAGGAATAAACAAGACGGGTACAGAGGGGCTGTTCAAAGTAAGGGAGGGGAGGGCCACCAGGGGCCATGATATGAGACTGGAGCGAGGAAGGTTCAGGAGGGAGATGAGGAGACACTTTTTTACAGAGAGGATGGTGGCTGGGTGGAATGCATTACCTGCTGAAGTGGTATGCAGTAGAACAGTGGACTGCTTCAAACGAGGATGGGACAGGACAAGGGGGAGAGTTAATGAAGGGGAAGGGTGAAAGGGAGAGGCAGCTGCAGAATAAGGGGTGCTAGCTGCACGTTCGAGCAGACTTGATAGACCTCTAGGCCTTTATCTGCTGGCAAATTTTGTATGTTCGTATGTTCGTAAATGGATTATCTCAAGTAATACATCAGCCCACCCGAAATAATAACATATTGGATCTAGTATTAACAGACATGCCCGATAAAATAACTAACATAATGGTTAAACCTCTTCTAATATGTAGTGATCATATGATAATTACCTTTAGTAATTCTACATGCTTAAAACCAGTATTGGGTAAAACTATTGTTAAAATTACAACAGAGCTAATTTTGTTAAAATTAAAGAGAAATTATCAAATTGGAAATGGATAACAACATAAATTCCTGTCACGCACTATGGATTAAAATTAAAAATAAAATCTTAAACTTAGAAAATAAATATATACCTAATCGAACTATGCACAATAAAAGAGGTAAAATTCCTTCTTGGATAACTCCAGCAATTATAACATTAATTAAACAAAAGCGTAGACTTTATAGAGCCATGAAAAGAGATAGTAGTGATTATAATATTTGGAAATACAAGACTTCATTAAAAAGATGTAAATCTAAAATTGAAATAAAACTTGCCTATATTAAAGACGGTGGGAAAAGCTTCTATTCCTATATAAATAACAAAAAACCAAACTCAAGAAATATAGGTCCACTAGTTAATAGTGTAATAATGAAATATCACTTCAAGATAGTACAGAAGAATTCAATAAATATTTTTGTTCAGTTTTTAATACTAAGTCATATTCAGTAAATCAATCAACAGTCACTACAAATCTAAATGACACCATAAATGAGATATCTAAACAAGACATCATGGATAACCTAAACAAGTTAAATATAAATAAATCACCTGGACCAGACAGTGTACATCCAAGGTTATTGAAGGAAATTAAAGAGTGGATTGTAAATCCACTACATAAACTCTTTAATATGTCATTACATACTGGGGATGTCCCAAAAGATTGGAAAGCAGCAACTGTCACGCCTATTTTTAAAAAGGGAAATCGATCACATATTTCAAATTATAGATCTATTAGTTTAACAAGTATAGTAGGTAAAATGTTTGAATCAATATTAAAAACCAGGATTGAAAGTTACCTACAAGTAAGAGGACTAGAAGATAAGTCACAGCATGGTTTTGGAAAAAATAGATCTTGTCTAACAAGCAATA
The DNA here is from genome assembly GCA_016271365.2 of Neoceratodus forsteri. Taxonomy (NCBI): domain Eukaryota; kingdom Metazoa; phylum Chordata; order Ceratodontiformes; family Ceratodontidae; genus Neoceratodus; species Neoceratodus forsteri. Next base: position 1,527,646,757 of record CM028131.1, read on the forward strand.
TGGTATTCTATGAATATACTGTATAAGCAAAAGTACAGAAAACAACAAAGCCATGGATGTAATCTTTCTTGATCTCTGCAAGGCATTTGACAAAGTAGCATATGGACTTTTAATAGAGAAAATGGATAAACTTGGTATTGATAACCAAATCATAAAATGGGTAGAGAATGGTTAAAAATCGTACTCAATGTGTTTGTATAAGAGGACACGTATCAGGAATGAGGTCAGTGACTAGTGGGTGCCTCAGGGATTGGTTTTGGGACCAATTCTTTTTGACATATTTATATCTGATAGACATTAAATCTAAATAGCTTAGCTATAAAATTTGCTGATGATACTAAATTAACAGCCCAGGTTGATGCTATGGAAGATGATCAAAAGCTTGTAAATGACCTAAATAAAATTGAAATATGGCTGATAAAATCAAATGACTTTAGTACCGATAAGTGTGTTGTTATGCATTTTGGGAAAAATAATCTGCATTATGAATACACACTAAAAGGTCAAGTAATAAAAACTGTAAACCAGCAAAAAGACTTAGGTGTAATAATAGATTCCGATCTAACATTCCAAGCACATTATAACAGTATTATTAACAAAACAAACAGGTTAATAGGTTGCATAAAAAGAAGCTTTGCCTCTAGAAACAGAAAATGTATTATTCCACTGTATAGGGCCTATGTTAGGCCTCATTTGGACTACTGCTCCCCTTTGTGGAACCCATGTTTGAGGAGGGATGTACATAGGATGGAGGGGGTTCAGCGGAGAGTTACCAAAATGGTGGAGGACATATCAGGTATGAGTTACGAACAAAGACTGGAGGAACTGGAGATGTATTCCCTGGAGCAGAGAAGAAAAAGAGGAGATGTACTTTTTATGCATAAAATATATAAGGAGAAAGAGTTACTTATACAATTAAACCTATCATACAATAAACACAAATGTAATTTAAGAAGTCATAAATATCAGCTATCTCTAACGTACCCTAAAAATAATAAAAGGAGATTTTACTATACCCAGAGAATAACTATCTTGTGGAATTCACTACCCAGTTTTTTGCTAGAAAACACTGATCATACAATCTTTAAACACAAACTTGATTCAATCCTGTTAAAATAAACATGGAACATACCAGCTTGGCTGGAGACATACTTATATGGGCCTTGGCTTTCTGTATGTCTGTATCTCCTAGTATAACTCCTAGTATTATAAAATAATTAGTGGAAGAGCTATTGTGAAATCTACCTTCAAAATAATCTGGAATGTGTCCATACTTGGGTATCTATCTATAGGTACCCCATAGCTATATATATTTCTATATAAAATTCTATCCCATACAATATATATTATTATTGTTTATTATTTATGTTTTTTATAGTTTTGATTTTGTGTTTTATCTTATCCACCCGTAACAGTGTTTCCATAATGTATGTAAAATGAGCCCAGAGGACTTTCGATTATCAATGTCATAACTATATCGTACCTGGCCCTTAATAATTCTTATGAGTTTCTGTTGTGATATACTGCTGTTGCAATATCCAGTGGCATCTTTCCTGCCAGATATGATATTTCAATACTCTACAAATTAATCTAAGCATGCTTGCTGAGTACTTGTTCCATTGGCCTTATATATACCTCTAGAACTAAAACTTCATTTGTCATGTTCTGAAAGTTCGATCATTAACTGTGAGAGCCAGTAAGTTCCAAAGGTCATTATAAAAGGACAGTCAAAAAAAGATGCTCCTGTGTTTCAAAAATTGTATTACACGTATCCCTAGGACAAAATCTTTCCTCCACTTTTTTATATTTATGATTATTTTTGACACTTAACCGTCTGTGAAAAGCTAGCCAAGTACTGTCCCACAAAAATGTAGGAATTCTAGTGTCCATTAATTGTCTTGTTGTGACCTGTACATCCTGTGGTGTGCTATTTAGAAAATGAAAGTGTTCGGTAAAATTATCTAAAACAGTTTGTTGATATAATATCCGTCTAGGTATTTCTGTAAGATCCTTAATGGTAAGTTTCCAGTTCCATACGCTTTGCAAAGAGTGCAAAAAGAAGCTGGGATTGATAGGCTATTTAACTTAAACGTCCACTTATCCAAAGACCAGAGTGACAAAATACTATCAATTCATTCCTGTCCCCAGATAATCCAGATGTTTGTTACATTCTTAAAAATAGGCACTATGTTCCCATACCAAAATATGGAATGGAAAACACCAATGGCTGTATCATACCTATACTACTCTGTGTGATGGATCTATAGATGGTAATTCTTTTAATTGGGTTTAAACAACTCCCAAATAACTCTAAAGAAAGTGCTATATTCTAGAATCTAAAATTGTGGTGGTGGGGGTGTGTAAATGCAGCATTTATAAATAATAAGAGCGGGATAATAAAGGTTTTTATTAAATACACCCTTTTCAATTTGGTTGTCTGTAATTTCTGCCATGCCCCATGCGTGTCTCACATATAGCCAGTTTAATTTCCCAGTTAACCTTGTCCATGTCTGTAGGCCAAAATTTAATTCTAGGATAACTGCATCAGGGACTAATGGAACATGACAAATACTGACTAAGGATGTACTGTCTATACGTCCAGTTACCAAAGCCTTACTCTTATGATAATTAATTTTGGCTCCTGTGACCTTAGAATATGCTGATAAAACCTCATGAGCCACCTCTCCCTCCATTTCACTGCATAAAAAAGACAGAGGTCATCAGCACCTGCCATACTTTCAGGGTGGGGGTATGAGGAGAAAGGATCAGTCCTCTAAGGTTTCTAGTTGCCACCAATCGCTGAACCAACATATCTGTAAAAAAGGTGTACAACAGAGGGCTTAGCAGGCACCCCTGTCTAACCCCTCTCCTTATCAGTACACATGGACCAACTGTGCCATTCAAAAGAGGGTGAAAATGGGCCTGTGCATATAATAACTTCACCAGGAGAGAAACTGTTGTGGAATTCCATAAAAGGCTAACATTTTAAACAATATGGTATGGTATACGTCGTCAAAAGCCTTCTTCTGGTCTAACGTAACTACAAACCCTTGTTAGGGTCCCTAAGTGATTCCCTGGAAAAGACTTCCCTTAAACAAATCAAGTTATCCGTCAATGTGCACCCAGGAATTACACAATTTTGGTAAGATGATATAGCCAATCTAGCAATGTGGCTTAAACGGTTACACAGGAAAATAGAAAGTATCTTAAGTCAGTATTCAATAATGAAATTGTCTCCAATTATTGATGTCTAATCTAGCCCCTTTTTATGGAGTAAAATTAAAAATGCTTTCACCATTTGATCTGGTATAGTCAAATTACAAAGAATATCATTATATGTTTCTACAAGCAGTAGAATCAGTGTCCTGGAAAATTTTATAAAGTTCAGGCTCAACCATCCGGACTTGGAACTATATTCAATCTTAGCTTCCATATTGCTGTACGGACTTCATGAGGTTGAATGCTGCCTGTCAATTTAGAAACATCTGCTTGAACCAGGACAAAGGTATCTAGATTAACTATAAAACTACTGAGATCCTCTTCAGAATAAATAGGCGTCCCAAATGTGGAAAGTAAGTAATCATGAACAGTAGACATAATGCTACTAAAATCAGTATAGACATTACCTGTATTATCTTTAACTACATCCCATTCTTTCTTCTGTACTCTGGACTGGCAATTCCTTAAATATGTCCAATGAGGTTCTGCTACCCTGTGTCCCCACAGATTGTTCCATTTGTAAGGATTTTGCTATATTATAGAGATATGATGTCAGCTCTTGTTTAATAACCTGAATATGTGTAGAGTAGTCTATATGTACTGTGTTTTGTGCAGTAATAAATCTATAAAGCTGTTTTCTCAGTTGCAGAAATTGAAAATACGCTGATTTACCTTTTTGTTTTTCTCCATTTCTGGAATAAATGACACATGGTAGACTTAGTGTCCATCCACCAGTCACTGACAGTCATACCAGGCTACCAATGTTACCCTGGCCAAAAGATTTTACGTTGTTTTGTTAATTATCTCAGGGTCTGTTAATAAAGTATTATTAATGTGGCAATACCCCAACCCTATATTATTGTACTGTAATTGGCCTATGGTCACCCTTAATTCCAAGTGATATGATGTAGCGAATGAAATAGTCGCTGCCTTCCAAATTACCCAATGTTTAGAGACAAATGCATAATCAATTCAGGATGACAAAGGCCCTCTATGGTATGTGTGACCCCCTGCTTTGTGTAAAGTCATGTAAGTATCCTGCAATTTGGCAGTGTGTACAATCTGGTTTAAGATGTTGGTATCACAAAATAACTTTGGGATGACCCCCTGTCTTGTCAATAAGTTCTAGTGGACAGTTAAAATCTCCACCCAAGATAATTTTGAGATGTGTATGTAAATCTGGCTGAAGTGACTTAAAAAAATCACTTCTAGCTTTTTTGGGTTTGAGGTGCATATACTACTCCCACCCTTAAGTCTTGTGACTGATATGTGATGTCTAAAAACAAAGCCCTCCTGGGCTAAATTTCCATGAGTTTTGTAAGTTGTATGGATCCCTTATAAGGATGCCTACTCCAGAACAAAGCTCATCACCCAAGGACCATACTGAAGAATCCCAGACCCATGCCTTTTCACCTGATAAAATCAGCCTCAGAACAAAGCCTAGTATCCTGTAAGAGGCAAATGTTAGCCTGTAACTCCTGTAAGGCATAAAAAGTACTACACCTACATTTGTAATGTTTTAAACTATCAGTGTTTAAAGACATAACTGTGAAACCATCCCCAGCAGTTAGACATCAGAAGTCAGTCAAAGAAAAAATGTTCAAGATGTTTTTTTTCTGTTTTTTTCCGCACTTAAGGTCTGTCCCCCTCTTCACCTTCCAGAACCAATGTTTCTTTCTGAGAGGAGGCCCTTGAGGACGCTTCTGAGTCATCTTCCTCTTCCTCAGCTGAAAGTTTTAGTGCCTCATATTTATTGCTATCAGTAGTAATGTCAATCTGAGTAAGCTTGGATTTCGGTATATTTCTGGCAGACCTCCTTCTCCCTTAACCAGTTTGTAGCCATCTTCTGGTGGGGGTGGCATTTCCGGATTTGGGCTGAGCACTGCCGATGGTCCTGCTGTCACCTGTTCTGTATCTGCAGGTGCAGTGTTAAGGTCTTCTACTACTTGATGGTCCTGTAGGATGTCTTGGACAGACTGGCACCTATATTGGACAGTGAAAATATATGGATGGGGGGGTTGGAAAATTAAAGTCATGCGCAACTTGACTTTAGTTTTCCCAACCCCCCCATCCATATATTTTCACTGTCCAATATAGGTGCCGGTCTGTCCAAGACATCTGCCATTTGCTTTACCCAGTATAAAATGTCTGACACATGAACATTTTAATTCCAAAAGAGAATAGTGATGGTTTTAACTGATGGTCTGGTGAGAAGAATAGCCACAAAGTGGCCCATAGAGGGGTCTGTTTTAAATACGAATATTTAGACCAAAGTTTTTCCAGCTGAACAGGTGTATTGAAACTAATGTCAAAGATTGTGTCCCCAGATACGTGAATCAATGCAAAGATGTCTGTTGCCAGAAACTGCATAGATTCTTTCAACAGCTTCCTGGCTACAAAGACTCTGTCAGGTGATAAATCAAGTCCCCCTTTATATTTTAAATGAACTGCGTTTCTCTTGGATCTTGGTTTGCCTAAATTTGCAAATAAATTAGCCATCCAGCATCTGGGATTCAATAGCAGCTGAAAGGAAGGGAGTGAGGGGGAGCTGAGTCCAAATTAGAGCCCTGACCAGACGTTGCCTTCACCCCCCCCCCGCACCCTCCTGTCTCTGTCCTAATTCTGTGGCATCAGCCCATGAAGTAGAATGAATTGTGTGACAGATACCGGAGGTATCTCCCCTCATTTTATCGCTAGGCTGCCTGAGACTACCAGTGTTCTGTGACACATTAGAGTTTCCTTCACTAGAAATCCCCCTGCTCCTAATAAGTGAACTCAACGGCTCTTGATTCTGCACAGTAATATTCGAGAAGTCCAAATGCACTGTACCTTGATTCTGATCATCCTGTTCAGTGGATATGGGAGCAGCAGTCTCTGTCACTGTGACCACAACCTGTTCAGGCAGTGGCGTACAGCTATTGGCAACATCTTTTTTGTTTTTGTTGCCCTCCTGTCGTACAAAACCTTGATCGTTTGGGAAGCATGGGATGCCTCCTGCAAGTTGGGCATAAATTTCAGCAGCCATTGGTGCTTCTCCTGGGAGCCAGTGCCTGCTGTCTGGTGCAAGTGACCAACCAGCCATGGAAAGAGCCCTTTCTTCTGACCAAGTAACTATGTGTCCATCATAGGAAACTCGTCATGCACATCAGATGAGGGAGGAGCCATATCAGTGCCCTTGCTCATTCCTCCACATCCTCAGAGTCCAATATCATGGTGAGCAGCCTGGGTTTGCCAGCTGCCTCCTCAGTGGGTGAAGGTACCCCTGGGGAATGTTCTGCAGTAACATCTGCAATGGGTCTCAACAAAAACTGTTGTGGTGGAATACTATCACCAATGGTAACAGTCTCTTCTGTAGCAATTTCCATCTCCTTTACAATTAAGACATTTTCACTCTCCATAGGTATATCCTTGGAACTACAAAAGATGTGCTGTCCTGTAACAGGGAACAATGCTCCTGCACTAACATCTCCTCCACCACTCTCTTCCATACAGGCAGCCATCCTGCTGACAGGAATGACACAGCACCCCCTACCTCTGAATAGGGGAATTTTTTATTTATGAAATCATACAAACCAGAACCAAGAAAAATAAACAATATATACAAATTCCAGACCATACCTTACTATACACTTGAAACGAAAAAAATAAGACAAATCTGTCAAAGGTCTGGTACATTCCATACAAAGAAATAATTACATTGATACACACCCTATTTCCCTTACTTTATACACATTATGTCACAGGGACATCACTGTCAGTGATTCACAGTAAATTCCTCCACAATTTCTGTAACCATTTTGTTCCATCTGCTTTGCTTCCTGCAAATAAATATCCGTAATTCTTTAAGAATTTTCTCAAATAATTATATGTATAACTCTTTCTGTTGGAGGAGAATAAACATCTGGAGTTCCAGATGTACCATTTAATCACTATAATAATGATGTATAAATACTTTTCTCCCATTTAGCCCATGAGTGGACACTCTCCATACATTAAAAGTGGAAAGGAAACTTTTGAAAAAAGGAAGCCTTAGATTCTTGGTATAAAATTTCCAAAAATTAGAATATATGAACAGGTAAAATAAAGATGCTCAATAGTTTCCAACTGATTAACACACAGCAATCTAGAACATATTCTTTCCTCTACTTTTTATGTTTCTGGTTGGCCTAATGTTTAACTGTCCATGGCAGTTTAGCCACTGTATATCTTTAAATTTCACAGGCATTCTCTATTCTGTAAGAAAATTCATCAAAGCAGTTTGACTTTCTAGAGGTGGTTTGGAAGGGTCTATCTCCCTAAAGTGAGTCTCTATTAATTATGTGTATATTTGCTTTTTGTTTTTGTTAGCAGCATACTGCTTGAGAGACTCCACAATCTTAGTTTTACAAAAGCTCCTGAGATATCCTGGTGTAGCTGTTTGATGCTTAATTTGTCTTAATTTGCCTGTCTCCAATCCTGAAACCATGCATACACTGTTTGAAAAATAAATCATACAAAATTTATTAGAATACACTAATATGGGTTTCAAATTAGTATATAAGAACTGACAAAAAGAAAAGTACAGGATTTACCATATTTTGACCACCCATTTTAATGGCAAAATATACTATGTTCCGCTTAATAGGGTTTAGTCTGCTCCCAAAATGATTGGAAGAATAGGCTGTACAGTGTTACATCTCTTGTTTTAGGCACTGGAAACACTGCACTTACATATAAAACAGAGACATAAGGTAAGTTTTAATGAGATCAATTTTTTTCTGATAACTCATTTTCTTTTGGTTCCAGGTATGAATCATCTGCTAGCCAATTTCAAGTTTCAAATCCCAGTTCACAACATCCATCTGGACTGCTCAAACTCTATTCCTAATATTTTTAAATTACTAGTCATAACTGAATTCCTCCTACACTACTCTGAGAATTATCCTGGTGCCCCAATAATTTCCCTATGCTTTTTGGGTATCTAGTTGAGTTCCAGTGTAAGCCCCATAGTTTTGATATATTGCAATAGCTTCCTGGCAGATCTCTCATTCCCTACCAGTAAAACCACATCATCTGCATAGGCAAGAACTCTGTGGGGACCACTTGTTGTGGCAGTTGTATGGGTTTAATGTTACCTCTGAATTTAGAAGCCTTAAAGAGGATCAATACTAAAAACATACAATAAGGGACTAATAGGGCAACCTTGTCTAACCCACTTTTGTATATGCACATGGGGCCCTAAATAACCATTGACACAGGGCTTAACTGTAGCTGTAGTGTATAGTGATTTCAACCATTCTACAAAAACTTTAGGGATGCCATAGTGCAGCAGAGTCTGCCACAAAAAGGCATGATCCACATTATCACATGCCTGCTTTTTGGTCTAACGAGAAAACATATCCTCAGGATCCCTCAGTAGAATTAATTGGTCCATGATATAGTTTCTTGGAACTGTACATGCTTAGGAAGGAGTGATTCAATCTTTTGCCACTGTTAATAATCTTATGTTAAGCATCTTTGTAAGAATTTTAAAATCATTATTCAAGAGACTTATGGGCCTCCAATTTGTCAAATCCATTCTATTGCCTTTTTTATATAAGAAGATAAGTATCCCAATGGACATCTGTAATGGTATGCTACAAGTTTGTAAGATAAAAGTATAGACTGTAATCAATTCAACTAGAATTTCTTGGCCTAGAATTTTATATAGTTCTGATGTCAAACCATCTTGACTGGGAGCCTTACCCTTTGTAAGTGATTTTATAGTTTCTGTCACTTCTGTAGCATCTAGTTAAAAAATACATAAGGTCTTCATGGAGTGGTTGGAACTGGTATTTGAGAAAAGAAAGGTGCAAAATCAATACTCCTAGTCTGCTGTTTTTGAAATAAAGAGGTTGCATATCATGATGCAATTTCAACAATCTGCTGTTGTGTAGATTGTACATTCCTTGTGCATCATACAAAGCAGTAATTACTCTTTTCTTGATTTTTAAGTAAGGGATATGTACTTTCAAATGACCCTGCGTGCAATATTGTTGTTGTAGCCTGAGACCTTCTGTCTGTTTTACATGATAATTCAACATCTTTTTTTATATTTGTTATTTATACAGAAAAATCATGCTTGGTGGATAGGGAAAGTGTATACAAATGTTGCAATTGTTTCCTATCATTTAAGTATATAAGATAATCATCTCTCTCTTAGACTGTTTGGTTTGAAGGATAAGTAGAGTCCTAAGCTCGGCTTTTGTCTCCATCCACCAACTAACGGGGTCATCATAAAGGTCGAATAGAGTTTTTTTACAAATTAAAAAATATGTCACATGTTGTGAGACAGTAGCTTGTTCCAAAAGGCTGACATTTAATTTCCAGTATCCTGGTCCAGTGGGGGCTTCTAGCCTACTTAACATAAGGGTTAATGCTTTGTGGTCAGAATATTCTACTAGAATTACCATAGCTTTTTGGATATTAAGTGCCTTAGAAATAAAAAGAAAATTGATTCTGGTAGACAGAGTTCCTTTAAAAAAAGTCTTATCCTGTTTACCAGTGTAGTCTAGCAGGCCATCCTTTAAATTTCCAATCCGAATAGTAGAATTTAAGGCCATCATATCCCCAAATAATTTTCTGTGGTTGTTTGAGTCCCTCTATCAAGTTTGCTCAATCCACAATTGAAATCCCACCCCAAAGTACATTTTGCAGTAGTGTAGTGTGGACTAATTTGCTGGAAGACAGCTGTTCGGTCTGCTTTCAATTGGGGGGCTATATATGAATTACCGAAAAGAAGCATTTTGAAACCTAAAATCAAGTAGGAGCACCCTGCCTGGTACTATATCCAAAATTGTAACTACCACTGGCTGGATTTTGTGAAAGAGGATTCCACCCGAACACCAATCTAACCCAAGAGACCAATATGACACTCCAGAAAGCCATTCTCTAGTTGCTTTAGAAATTTCTAAAACAGTATGCAGCCTAATATCCTGTATAAGAAACACCCCAGGTGGAAAGGGATTGTAGTAGATGAAACACATCTCCCCTTTTAAGATCATTCGTAATACTATTAACATTGGATGATAAAAATAACAAAGGGGTTGTCGTAGGTAGCAGTTATCCCAAAGACAAGCTTCATTTCTTCTTTTTTTTCTTTGTTTTCCCCCTCTTGTGTTTATTCCCTGGGGCAATCTCTTGAACCTCAGTGTTTTCTACTCCAGACAGCGCCTCCTGTAGATTCGAATCCATGGACGAACCCACAGATTCATTGTCAGATTCCTCAACGTCTAAAAATGCTTGCTACCTATTGAAAATATTGGTCAGCGTAGTTTTGGGAACTTTACGGATTGGTTGTGGCCAGGCCTGTCTCCTTCTGATGATCATCCCCTTTTCCCTAACCTCTTCTATCCTTGGGGGGAGGCATAGGGTTAGATGGGATTTGTTTTTGTCCTTCTGGTTCTACATGTTCTGTCATTGTGGGAACCTTAATAGTGTTTCCTACCACAGGCAAGGGGACAATGCCCTCCACGTTAGCCTCTAAATTTAGGCCCAAATCCATTGGTGACATAGTTCTTCCACTATCTATTATGGCTTCTCCTTGTGAAAGGGGCACCACTGGGTGCTGTCCTGTAGTTGTTTTGTTATATTCCCTCTGAGCCACTGTGACTAAAAGCTGCTGTTCCTCACTATCATAACGGTTTTGTTTCCTGTGTGCAGCTTCTGGGCAAACTTCATATGGATGACCTGCATCTCCACATAAATTGCACTTGACACTGCTTCTACAATGAGCGCTTGTATACCCTGTCTCCTGGTATAGAGTGCATTTCAGTTGGTCACATACACTGCTGATGTGACCCGCTTGTCTGCACTTATAACAAGTCTTGGGTTGACCAGGATAGAAAAGGACCCCTCTATCCCTCCCAAGAAAAAAACAATTCGGCAAGTGTTGCAGCCCTTCACCATCAGACTGCAAAATAACCTTACCCTCCAACCATCTGTCCAGATCCCTTCTAAATCAAAGATGGCGTCTGGATGTCCTGTGACAGTGCACCTTGCCTCAGCCAAAGAGTAGGTCAGTGACACTTACCCCCTCATTCCTAAAAAGGACTGTAACAGTTTCGTGAGCAGGTCTGGTAAGGGGAATTACTTCGAAGGGTGCCTATAAAAGCAACTTTTTAACCTGATGATACCTCACCCAAAATTTATCCATGCCACTCCCTAACTTAAAACTTATATCAAATATGCTTTCACCTGAAACATGAATTAAGGCATACAACTCCGTAACATTAAATTGCATATTTTCTTTTAACAAGGTCTTGCCAACATACACCCTATCTGGAAATGTAGACAAACCGCCTTTGTAAATGAGCCTTACAACATTATGCCGTTTAGCAGGGTATACATTTTGTCTAAAAAAAGAGGCATAAGGTATAGGGTTCTGTTCATTAGAAGACTGCTGTGGGAGCCTCCTCTGCTACAACAGCCCTATTCCTAATGTCTGTTGGAATATTTTTAGGTATGTCCGAGGCTTCAGAAAAGTCGCTCAGCTTATCATCCATATTGTCCTGATCACAGTCACTTATCTCCCCCAGGTGCACCATTTCCAGTACTGGATACTAACATACTAAAATGCCAGCAGAATAGTCCTAACAGTCTTTCATGTCTGCTCGTTTGTTCAGCCCCCACTCTAGGAGCTGACCCTGCTGCCCCCATTGCTCTCTCTGGCTTCTCTTTTCCCAGTCTCGGATATTCTCACTGGACTGGATTTTGCTACCAGAACCCTTCCCCTGTACCTGTTCCACCCCCTCTTGAACCCCTCCACCGTCTCTGCCTCCACCAGCCCCCTGGGCAGCACATTCCATGGCTCCACCACCCTCTCAGTGAAGTAGCACCTTCTCCTTTCTCCCTGTAATCTCCCCAGCTTCCACCCATGCCCTCTAGTTGCCCCCCTCCCTCCTTCCTTTGGAGCACCCTGACTGCTCCTCCCTTATTTACCCCCTTCATGTACCTGAAGACCTCTATCATGTCCCCCTGGTCACTTCTCTCTTCCAATGTGTACATGTTTAGCTCTTCGAGCCTCTCCCCATAGGTCCTGCACCCCAAGCCCCTGTTCATTTTGGTTGCCCTCCTCTGGATGCTCTCCAGGAGTTCAATATCCCTCTTTAAGTGTAGCCTCCAAAACTGCATGCAGTACTCAAGGTGCGGCCTCACCAAGCAGTTATACAGAGGGAGTATCACTTCCCTCCTTCTGGAGGTGATCCTCCTAGCAATGCATCCCAGCACCCGGTTAGCCTTGGCCACTGCCCTCCTACAAGTCTCCAAGTTTTTCATCTTGACATCCACTACCACCCCCAGGTCCCTCTCAGCCATTGAGACTTGCAGCATTCCCCTCCCCCAGGATGTACACTTGGCCCAGGTTTCTGGCTCCCAGGTGCAGTACATTGTATTTCCTTGCATTGAACCTCAGCTTCCACTTTCTAGACCACCTTTCCAGAGCCTCCAGTCCCACTGTAGGGTCAGCCTCCTCTCCTCCCCATCCAACACCACCCCCCTCAGTTTTGAGTTATCCACAAAGAGACTCATCTCACTCCTAATACCCTTCCTTATGTCAGAGAGATAGGCATTGAACAGGAGGGGGCCCAAGGACCGATCCCTGAGGGACCATACTAATGACCCTCCTTGGGGATGAGACTATACTGCCAACCATCTGGTCCTGGAGCCAGTTCCCTATCCATCTTATCATCTGGTTCCCCACCCCCATCTCCCCCAGCTTATCCAACAGGCCCCCATGAGGAACAGAGTCAAGCGCCTTACTGAAGTCAAGAAAGAGGATGTCCACCAGTCTACCCAGGTCCAAGGCACTCGTCACCCAGTCATAGAACTCCACAAGGTTTGTCTGACACAATTTCCCTGGGACGAATTCTTGCTGCTATCATCCAGGCATGCCGACTTTTCCAGGTCCCCCCCAGCTTCTCCTTGACAATGCCCTCCATCACCTTGCCCACCACTGATGTCAGACTGACAGGCCTGTAGTTCCCTGCCATCTCCCTTGATCCCCCTTGTAGATTGGCACTGTATGCACCACCTTCCAGTCCTGGGGCACCCAACCCTGTCCTCAGAGAGATGCTGAAAATCTCCACCAGGGGTTTCGCCAGGACATCCACCAGTTCCTTCAGCACTCTGGGATCTAATTTATCTGGCCCCGGTGCTTTCTCTGTCTTAAGGGACCTGAGGGCTTCCTTCACTCTCTCTGCCATGATTTCTACCTCTGCTACCTCGTCCCCCTGCTTTGCCTTCCCCCCTCCTGCCAGTGATGGCCCCCTTCCCCAGACCCGCCAATCTGTAAGGGTCCCCCTCCTCAGTTTCACCGTCCTCCCATGTATGATGCATCCCCCATTTTCCTTTGTGAAAACTGAGGCAAAGTACTCATTTAGTATCTCAGCCTGCTCCCTCAGGTCTTGTGCCCATCCCTCTCCTGCTTTAATCCTGCTAATCTGCCCTTCACTCTTGTTTCCCAAATGTACCTAAAGAACCCCTTGTTCCCTCTCTAATTTCCTGGCCAGGTTCTGCTCCTTCCTTGCCTTAGCCACCCTCACCATCCTAGTGGTCCTTCTGGCCATCAGCTCATACTCCCCTCAATCCCTTTCACTCCTTGAGCACTTGAAATGCCTAATGGCCGCCTTCTTTCCCCTCACCACCTCCTGAACCTCCTTGGTCCACCAGCAGGGTTTTTGGGCCCTACCGCATTTGTCTCTTACTCTTGCACAGGTGCTGGTAGCATCCTGCACCCCCCTCCTGATGATTTACCACCTACTGTCAGCATCCATGTCTGGCCCAATCCCATCCAAATGCTACTTAAGGATCCTTCCCATTTCCTTGAAATCCACCCCCTGAAGTCAGTTTCCTCTGTCTTTGTGCAGCCTTCTACCCCTCCTAGATCCAGGCAGAACCAAACTGTGGCATGGTCGCTCCCCTGCCAACGGGTCCCTTACCTCCAGGCCCCCAATCTGGGCACTGTCTGTCAGGACCACATTCAGTATCCGTGCCTCCCTGGTCAGTTCCCCCACTTGCTGAGTTAGGAATGTGTCCTGAAAGACATCCAACAACCTCTGTTTCCTGGCCACCGAGGATGTCATAGTCTCCCAGTCCGTTCATGGCATGTTTAAGTTCCCCAACACCACCACCCTTCCCCCGCCCAATCTGCAGTGTCTCCCAACATCTGACACCAGACTCTCCTCCAGCTTCTCCGCCATTGCAAGGGATCTGTACACTACTCCTATTTTGCTCTTGCCCCCTTGTTTATCAAGTGACCCAAATTGCCTCCACAGTTCCCTCCACCTCCTCCGCCTCCTATGCCAGTGCAGTTTTTGACTATTATTGCTACCCCTCCTCCCTTCCTTCCCCTGTCCTTCTGAACATGATGTACCCTCCAGGTTCAGGTCCCAGTCATACCCTGTGGTGGCCCAGGTCTTAGTGACTGCTGCCACATCCACCTCTCCCTCAGTTAGTATCACCTGGAGCTGAGGCATTTTATTGCCAAGCCCCTGGCATTTAGGAGGCCTACCTTCCACCCTTTCCTATACTTCCATTACCCTACTGTGTTTCCATGGGGATTCCATCTTCCTGGGTCTGCACCTTACCAGTCGGCCTTTTCCGCATTTCTACAGCTCCCAGGGGTGGAGACAGAGTCCCTCCTTTATCAGACCCCTTTGACAGCCTCTTCTCCTATCCCTCCCCCTTCACAAGTTTAAACCCAACCTTTCACAAAAACCCTCTATTTTCAACTTAAGGTTTCCTTCCCTCAAATTGAGATGGCGCCTATCTCTGGCTTACAGCCCCTTATCCTCATAGGTCTCCTCCAATCCCCCATCAACCCATACCCTCTGGCCCCCCACACCCTCTCTGAGCCACTGGTTTATCTCCATAATCTTCCTCTTGTGTTCCCACTAGCCCTTGGCACTGGCAGGATTTCCGGAGAAGGAAATTGTGCATCCTATGTCATGACAGACCCTGGCAAGCTCCCTGAACCTTGTCTGTATCTCTAGCTCATTATTTCCCTCAATGTTGTTGGTACCCAGGTGGACCAGTATGTCAGGAACCTCCACAATCCTTTGCCAGCTGATATACCTCATGCTTGGCCCTGTGCACCATTAGTCCAGGGAAGCATTTTGTTCTAACTGGCAGGCTTCCTCCCTATCCGTTTGATCCCCTGATCAAGGAATCACTCAACAGGAGCACTCTCACCACCTTTTTCCTCCTCCCCCTTCCATGTCCCTCATCCTTTCTACTGGCTCCTCCCTGTCTGGGTGCCACCTGCCGTCCCTCCTTATTTACCCCTGCCCCCGATCCTATGCCTTTCCTCCTCCCGAGTATCCTTCTGTACCCGCTACTCCTCGTCACTGTTCATGACTGGTCTTCCCCCATCTGCTAAACTAGTCTGGCTCGTCCTCCCTATTTAAGAAAGAAAGATAATGAGTTATTGAGTAGTCTCTCCCCCATCCACCTTACCCTATTATATCAAATCCTTACTGTAATGTTTTGGCTAGGCTACTTTTACTCTCTGTGTGGTAAATATAGATATAATGGTTAAGAATCAAATTACAGAAGTTGAATCATGCACTATGGAGATTCATTTATTTGTTTTTTTCTCTTTGCAGGTATGTAAATATATATGACTTGAATCCTCTGTCTTTATGTTTTCCGGTTGGAGGACCACGAATGGACTGAATTAACTGGTATCCAACAATTCTTGTGTCTCCTCTTTCTCTCTATCTTTATGCTAAGCTTGACAATATAGATATCCTGGTTTTTGTTTGAAATGTAGGGATATAGTTAAAAATAGAACTAAAATAGTAAATGTTTTGCTTGCTGATCAGTTAAGTTAGTCTGTTGCCACAGTTGCTGTGAATGAGAACATGGATAGGTATTGTGATGTTTTTTATATTTAGATTCCTTTGCAGTTAATTTTGGAATATTCATTTTAAGTTCATCATGGCAAAGCACAGATGAACTTGTTGATATGAGAGCTGCTAAGCAGGGTGTGAGGGTGCCAGCCCAATGGCCAGTGGAGCTGCAGAGACCAGTCTGTGGCCAGCAAATCAGCAGGCAGTGTCCTGATGACACTGTTTTGCTGAGGGGCTTGGTTCAAAATATTTTCAAAGGACAGAGCTGACGCTGGGTGTGACTCTGTCCTTTGAAATGTGAGCCCTTCAGCAACAACGTAGTGTATCTTTCCTGGTTAAACAATTTCCCCGTTCTCTGCAGCCCCTTAGTGTATCTTTCCTGGTTAAACAATTTTCCCTGCTGCAGCCCAGTGCGTCTTTCCTAGTTAAACAATTTCCCCATTCTCTGCAGCCCCTTAGCATGTCTTTGCCTGATTAAATAATTTCCCCATTCCCTGCAGCCCCTTAGCGTGTCTTCGCCCAGTTAAATAATTTCCCCTTTCCCTTTCTGGCACCAGGATACCCACTCCTGGTGTTGGATTGTCCTCCAACCTGTCTATATCCCTGGCCAACATCGGGGTGCCCAATTGCCATGTCGCCAACCCCCCTCCCCACCACTATTGTAATTTGTGGCACACTGGGAGCCCACCCCAGTGTGCCTAAATTTATAGGTATTATTTTTACCTGTAAATGAAGAAAACCTTCCCTCATGGTCTTTTACTATTTTTTTCACCTGCAAAACCAAAAACCATCCCTCATTGTCTTCCCGCCCTCTCCCCCATCCCGACGCCCTCTGCGCACCCACCTCCTTGCACTCCCCTTACCCCATACTTACCCTCCAAGGTCAGTAGACATGATCTTCTGCAGAGTGGGACACATCTGCACTCTTCAAAGCCGACCGGCAAACTGAAAGAATTCAAGGTAAGCCATATAATGGGAATCAATGGCGGTTTCAACTTATCTTGATATCTTAGCCATTTTTAGGAATTTTGGGCCCAGATTTTCAACATGGGGTTCTTGGGACCCCACCTCATGAATATGTTAGTGTCAGTTTGTTCCTTGGTCCTGAAAGGTGATTTAGTGGTCGCTGCATGGAATCACCTTTTGGGGCCAAGCAACAAAACAACACTGCCACTGTTCATGAGGTGGGGTCCCAGAATGCCCATGTTGTAAATTTGGGGAAAAAATTCCAAAAAAATGACTGCATTATGAACATGCGTTGTGCAGTTTCTGTGCATGCTCGTAACTTCACCAATTTTTAATATTTTCACTCCAGATTTTTATCATTGCTCTTTTTTCACACCTCCTTTTGAAGAGTGTAGCTGGTATTTTTCACATCCTGCCTGAAATGTGTTTCCACACCAGTTGCACAGAATGGCATGGTTGCTGTGCAAAATCAACTTTTGGGATGCAGTAACAAAATCACAGTGCCATTGTTCATAAGGAGAGGTCCCAAAAAGCTCATGTTGAAAATTTGGTGAAAAAATTCTTAAAAAGAAAAACCCATTACGGGCATGCGTTGCACAGTTTCTATGCACACTCGTAACTTTGCCAGTTTCTCATATTTTCACTCCGAATTTTCAACATTGCCATTTTTTCACACCTTCTCATGAACAGTACAACTGCCATTTTCACATCCTGCCCAAAATGTGTTTAAGCACCTGTGGTGCTGAATAGCGCATCACTGCTAAAATCACCTTTAGGGTGGAGTAATAAAATGTTAGTGCCACTGTTCATGAGGTGGTGTCCCAAAAAGCCTATGTTGAAAATTTGGGTGAAGTCTCAACAAACATCTGGGGTGTTACAGTTTACAGCTGTAATGCTTGTGCCCCCACCCTGTAGAGACTGACAAGTGTCGGGCATGTGCCTTGGGACAGGCGCCATAAACTCACACCATTTCACCCCCACCTACAGCCAGTGACAGGCACTCAGGTGTGCCTTGGAATCTTGGCTCAAAGTTCATCCCATTCTCCTATACTGCACCCATCTCAGCTTATTTCATTATTGAATGGGGTGAGCATTAGGGCCGAAGACCTCAAGGCACACAACGATGCCTGTCAGTGTCTGCAGGGTGGGGGTGAAGTGGTGTGAGCATTATGGCTGATGACCCAAAGGGACACCCCTAATGCCTGTCAGTCTCTGCAGGGTGGGGGTGGGGCGTAGGGTTGGAAACCCTAAAGCCTCATTAAGGAAGCAAATCAGGGAGGGATGTTTGATGTCACCTACCTTGATTTCAGCAAAGCCTTCAACAATGTCCAACATAGAAGACTGATTAACAAGATTAGTAGTCTGGCAATGGTACAGAAACTGATACACTGGGTTAGAAAGTGGCTGATGGACAGGAGGCAGAGGGTGGTGGTAATGGGATCCAACCTGGGGAGAGGGGGTGACCAGCAGGGTACCTCAGGAATAAGTCCTGGGACCAGTCCTGTTCAATGTCTTCATTACAGATATTGCGCGGAAGGGCTAGAAGCAAAGATCTGTTTGCCTGTTTGCAGATGACACCAACATCTGTAACAGAGTGAATACTCCAGAAGGGGTGGAGAAAATGAGCAGGGACATGGAGAGGCTTAAAACATGGCCTGAGGAGTGGCAACTGAGGTTCAGTGCAAAGAAGCCCAAATAATGCATCTGAGAAGAGGGAAACCTGTGGAGAATTACAGGATGGGTTGGAGGTGCTGATGATCACCAAGGAAGAAAGGGACCTAGGAGTTATCAGTTCTGATGACCAAAAGGTGTCAGAGCAGAGCACGCATGTTGCAAGGACAGCCAGTGGCATGCTGGGATGCACAGGCAGAGGTATTACTAGCAGAAGGCATGAGGTGGTGATGCCATTGTATAATGCACTAGTAAGGCCTCACCTGCAGTACTATGTGCAAATCTGGAGGCTGCAAATGTGCAAGGCCATTGACAGGGTGGAGACAGCCCGTGGGAAAGGCAACCAAGATAGTACACGGCTTGCAACACAAAACATATCAGGAGAGATTAAAAGGACCTCAACATGTACTTGTTGGAGGAAAGAAGGGAGTGGGGGAACATGATAGATACATTCAAGTACCTCAAGGGCATAAACAAGGTGCAGAGGTGGATATTTTTCAATACATCAAACATCTGGCATTGACAAATGCTTGTTTTGTATCCTAAAAGAAAGAAAACCTCATTGTCTGCTGTGTAACCCCCCCCAAACAGTATACAGACACTGAGAGCACCCAATCCCCGTGTCCTCATCTGTCTGGCCATTGTTGTGCGCTGTGTGAACCCCCACAAACAGTATGCAGACACGGGGTGCCCAATCACCCAGTGTCATCTGTCCATCCATTGCTTTCCGCTGTGTAACCCCTAAAGTATACAGACACTGGGGTGCCCATTTCCAGTGTCCTCATCTGTTCAGCAAACTCCCTAAAAACAAAAGTGCCCTCGTTGTTTTTTTTCCTGTAAAAGAAAACTGTCCATCGTTGTTCATTCCACTGTTACCCAGCCCCTACCTGCCTGCTCAGGACCCACAACCCCACACCCCGCACCCCATACTTACCCTCCAGGTTTTGCTGCCATAGTCTACCTTGACTGCAGCCACATCTTTGCTCTTCAAAGCCCAACCACTGAACTGAGGCAAGCGCTTCAAAATATTTCAGTGAGGTTTTTGGCGGCCAATGTATTTCAATAGGGTTTTCAACTTAGTATTTAACAGTGAAAAGGTACCGTTGAACCTGGGACAAGGACATGCCTCGGGTCAGTAAAGTTCATAACAAAGTCTGAGGCCAGAAAGGTTTTGAGGACCCGCACTCGGCACTCGCTGAAGTAATATTGTTTTTTCAAATTGATTATTTACTTCACTTGAATAGGTGGTAAAAGCAATAAGGACTAACTGAAGGACTGCAGCATTTGTAGCATACACATGTAATCCTTTATTTGTAAACAGTTAAAAAGTTCTCCATACACTGTACGCCAAACACACCACTCTTTGCTTCCTGGTTCCCACTCCCATATGTAACAGCTGACATTACGTCTCACATCACCAAGCACCTGACATGTTTCGCTCTACAAAGAGCTTTCTCAAAGGTACAGACTGGTGGTCAAAGCGCTCCCTATAAGGGAGAAGAATTTAAGTGCCAGAACACAAAATTGACACTTTTTAGAAGTACACAGTTAAAATTACACATTTTGCAGGAATAATTAATTTATCCAAGGGAATGTATATACAGTCTCCCTATGTTTACTAAAGACACACTGCTATTTCTGTGCTGTCCAAGTCTGAAGAAAAACATAAGCACTAGATGCAATTTGCAAACCTGCACAGAAAGAAAGAATCAGGGATTGCACCATTCACAGCCACTTGTTGTAACATCAGTGCAAACCTGAAAAGAAAAGAAATGGAGAAAGGTAATGAAAAATATGTACAGGATGCAGATTAAAACAACTTAAAATGACATCATCAAACAGTAGCTGCCTTTAGGTTCTTTTCAGGAATGGTTTTATTTCTAATCTTCCATTCAAACCTTTTCCCTCCATTCCCTTAAAGGCAACTATCCAATGTTGCTCTCGCTTTAGTAAAAGATTATCATAATCTCCACCTCTCTGACTCATGACTGGTTTTTCTAAACCAATAAATGTGAAGCCATGTTCTGCCTTGTTTTGTGCCTTTAAGCTATGTACAGCTAAGATCACCACTTTCAATTGATCTACTGTGTTCTCCAATCCAAGTTTTGAATGCATGCTTTGTTTTTTCTACATAAAATGCTGTGCATTTACATATTGCCATATATATTAGATCACAGGTGGCACATGTCATAAAACCTCTTACTGTGCTTGTTTTGCCTGTAAGGGGATGTTTGCGAACATGCGAAATTTGCCAGCAGATAAAGGCCTAGAGGTCTATCAAGTCTGCTCGAATGTGCAGCTAGCACCCCTTATTCTGCAGCTGCCCCTCCCTTCCACCCTTCCCCTTCATTAACCCTCCCCCTTGTCCTGTCCCATCCTCGTTTGAAGCAGTCCACTGTTCTACTGCATACCACTTCAGCAGGTAAGCATTCCACCCAGCCACCACCTCTCTGTAAAAAGTGTTTCCTCATCTCCCTCCTGAACCTTCCTCGCTCCAGTCTCATATCATGGCCCTTGGTGGCCTCCCTCCTTACTTTGAACAACCCTCTGTACCGTCTTGTTTATTCCTTTCATGTATTTAAGGTTTCAATCATGTCACCCCTGTCTCTCCTCTCCTCCAGTGAGTACATGTTCGACTCCTCAGCCTCCTCTCGTGTGATAAGTCTCCCAGCCCCTTGATCATCTTTGTCGCTCTGCGCTGCACCCCCTTTACTGTTACACTTACTTTACTGTTTATCACCTGTGGGGCAGAACTTGCAGTTCCTACATTTATGGCTCCATTGTCTCATTGTGGCAACCACATTTCAGATCTTTTGTCAAATGGGTGCAATTGAGTGTGCAGGTGATGTTTACGTTATAAATATCTTAAGATTCATAAAGGTCTCATTCAGTAAATTGGCTACTTGCTGGCCTCGTCTATTTCCTTACCTTTAGATTCAGTTTGTTGTATATTAGGTTTCTGTTTATGGTTCAGTAAGTTGTTGATATTTTTCCAAAACAATTTAGTCTCCAAATGTTTTGGTTTGCTCGCTTTTATTAAGTTCTATTGTGGCCTTTTTAATAGTCCTTTTACATTCATTGTGCAATTCCCTTAATTTTTTTCAGTCAGATATGTTTCTTGTAGACTTACAGTGCTACCATGCCTTATTCTTATCTTTCATTATGATAACAATCTCACAGCTTAACTTTTATTCTTCTGATTGCTTACTCTTTCTGTCTTAGAAGGGCATGTTCGTTTTGTGTCTTAACAGTAAATTTCCCACAAAATAGCTCAGTGCTTGAGTTGTCCAAAGCTGTCCAGTCAGCATTAGCTCAGTCTACTTTAATTCTGATTAAGATTTCCTCTGAACATTTTCTAGCCTTTAGACTCTTGTGTGGCCCCTAGATCTCTTGTTACTCCACATGCAGTAAATTGGCTATGATTGCTTCTGGCACCAGGCATTGTTCCAGATATTGTTATATTTTTGCATTACAGTTGCACTGAATGAATCACTGTCTCAGTCCCTGTCCTATTGTTTTGTCTAGTTGTTTTTTCAGCATTTGGGGAAATTTATCTTCTGCAGAATGTTTTTAATTTTCATATTATCAGGACCTTGCGAATTCAAGTTTAAGTTACCTACAATGACATTTCTCTGCTTATTACGGTACTTAATAGTTCAATAGGATCTTCCAGGCCCTCGAGATTACCTTTAGGTGGATTGTACACATATCCTACCAGAAATATTTCTCACTTTACCTCATGTGATTTCTAGGAACAGGCTTTTGCATCCCACATTAACTGTGTTTAGTTCTAGTTCCTTTACCTCTATAGATTAATTTATGTAAAATGGTATACTTCCACCTTTTTGATTTTTCTGTCCCGTAAGGAAACAACTAGCAGGCCAGCTTGTCAACACAGTGGAAGAACTACTGCTCATGATGTGGGTGACCTGAGTTTGGGAACAACTGGGTCACCGGTGCGCTGGGGGTATGCTGTCCTCCGGAGAGGGAGGGAGAAAGCTCTGCTGCCATACTACTGCTCTGGGTGACAGCGGCTGACAACTGTTTGATATTTTAATGACAAATCTCTGCTACATACTTGCATGCATGTGTGCTTGTGTATTCTGCCATCAATGTCCTAGGGTTCATGGGAAGGAAAGTGGAAATACCCTGGACAGCAGGATGATGCCGGCCACTCACAGGCCATGCAACTGGCTCCTGAGGCACCACCTCCACGTACACCGGATCTGCTTTGCGTTGGAGATTGGGGGAGTCTCTGCCATCCCTGCCAGAGGAGGTTAAGCTCTAGGGAGACTAATGGAAGGTGAAGGCAAGTCCTGGGGACACCAGAGTGTTGTGCTGTGGCAGCTGAGCAGAAGGGCACCGCCTGGAGACTAAGCACATAAACAGCAGTAGCCACAAATAAAGGAAATCCACTAGCACTTAGCAAATCTCAGTACATATTTACAGTGCATAAAATTCTGTATATGTCCCTCCTTTTAACATCCCCATACTAAAAACATTTTCCATTTAACTTTATTATGGACATCAGTGGGGTGTGGGGTGTGGGGGTGGTATTCCTCTTGTTGATCATTTCCTTCCCTTTCTCCTATAGATATGGTCTATGATATCCTATCCAGACGTATGCTAGTGAATATACCTAAAAGACTTATCAAAATTCTTATCTTGGCCATTTTTTTTAAATACCACAATTCTTGAGCAAGGAGAGACATATGCCAGCATAGTCAGGGGTACAGAGCCACTGTAACACTAATGCTCCAAAGTAGATGTGTATACCAGCCTTTTTCTTTTTTAGATAATTCCTGAAGAAGACCTATGGTAGAAATGTCGATTCTAACTCTATTTTCTATTTTCAGCATGCATTTAATATTACCATTTTGTTTAGTTTTCAGACCACATGCTGATGCAGCACATTTTTTCCCTTTTTTATGTTGCTTGCACGCATGTGCAAGAAACATAGTGCCATCATCGGAGATTTCGGAGGTGTGTCACCTCCTCCTCCAATTCAGTCAGCGAGCTGGCAGGTGCGGCCCCTGTAAGCCAATGCATTTTGGAGCTGTCTATGACACGCTCCAAAGCATGATGGCATACAGTTGAAAGGGGAGCTATGCTTCAGTGAGCAGAGATAAGAAGCGAGCCCCTCAACATGGAGGGGCGCAGCGCCCTGCATGTACTGTGTAGCCGACGGGGTGCCCAATCCCCGCCGGGCTGAGCTGCCCTCCCCATGTTGTAGGTGCCACACTGGGAGCCCACCCCAGCGTGGCAATCTGTCCATAGGCCGAATGGGGTGCCCAACTTCTGGTCGAAGGAATTTCTAACATTTTGTGCTATGCTGGGAGCCCACCCCAGCATGGCAAATGGTCCCACAATGTCTTTTAATTTTGAACCTAAAACGAAACGGTCCTCATGGAGCGCCTCCCGACCCCTCCTACAACCCGCACCCACCCACTGCACACCCAGCCTCCCACACCCCTCACCCCATACTACCTCTGGACTCTGGCAGCGATCTTCGGTGGACCGGGAACACGTCTGCACTCTTCAAAGCCGACCGCGAACTGAGGAAATGCCCGGTGAGCTGTATAATGGCCTAGATAGGGGTTTCAACTTTGTTGCATATCTCAGGCATTTTGTGAATTTTGCACCAAATTTTCAACATGGAGTTTTGGGACCCCTTCTCATGAATGATGTCACTGTCATGGCATTATTCTGGCCCGAAGAAGTGATTTGGCGCGGTGACTGTGCAGTGACTGCGAAATCGCCGGCCGGACAATCTCCCATGACGGTGACATTCATGAGAAGGGTCCCAAACCTCATGTTGAAATTTGTCAAAATTCCAAAAATGACTGTTTTAAGCGCGCGTCAGTAGTTCCTACGCAGGTCGTAAGTTTGCAAATTTTCAATATTTTCACTCCAGATTTTCAACATTGCCATTTTACCACACCTCCTTATGAGCAGTACAGCTGTCATTTTTCACATCCTGCCCAAAATGTTTCCGCCCATGTAGCGCACAATGGTGCAGTCGGTGCAAACTCAATGTATGGGACACATTAACAAAATCACAGTGACACTGTTCATGAGCAGAGGTCTTAAAATGGCTATGTTGAAAATTTGGTGAAAAAATTCCTATAAATGACTGTTTTACGAGCGGCTGTATGCAGTTCCTTATGCACGCCAAGTTCGCAAATTTTCAATATTTGCACTCCAATGACTTCCAAATACCTAAACAGCACATAGAAGCAAGCAACATTCGGCATTGACAAACGCTTGTTTTATTTCTTACAGCTCAAAAAGATAAGTGGCTAGATAAACCTGCAGGTGACTCCCCTGGCTGCAGCTGGTGGGGGATTTAAAAGTTCCAGTACAGTTTTTTTTTTTCTTTCAATTTTCCAAGGGTCCCTTTTAAGCCTCTGAGATTCAAGGTGATGGGAAAAATGTTATACACACCCAGGGTGTATGATACCATAAACTCCCAAGATGTCGATGCTACATAGCATACACCATCTGAGGGTGTGTATAAAATTCGAGTTTCTGCACACCTACCCATGTTTTATTTTTATAATTGCTAGACACTGTTTTTTCACCCTAAGTCCTAGGTGCTAAAATAAAAATTAATAAATCAATAAAACGTTTTCTGGACATGAGCCAAAGCCAAGAAAGCTTATCAAGCAAAGGATACTGTTTTCAAGTTTTGTAGTCCCATTTTTCCAGCATTTAGGTTTTCTTTCAGGAGTCTTCAGGTATAATTATTGGGTTGTCATGGTGACAAAAGATCCAGGGGTGAGGCAGAGAGATAGAGCTGTGACAAGAGAGAAATATCAGAGAAATTGCAGCTGTGAAATGCCTTTTTTTTTTTTTTTTTTTCTTTTCTGTTTATTGACTGGCTAAGGAAATATCGCAGACAGTGCAGCCATGACTGAAAAAGTGTTGTGGCTTGAGCTCAGTGAGGGATTAGCTAAAAAGGTGGGAAATGTTTGTTTGGGTAGTTGGTGTGATAGGTAAACACGGTACATGTGGATAAAGTGAGGAAAGCTGGCACATTTATGTCACTATATTGAGCTGTTATACTGGCAAATTACACCCAGTTTTTGCTATGGGATGAAACAGTACTGTACCCAGTTATTATAATATATTATCAATCATGGGTAGTCAATAATATATTTCTAAAAATTTAAATGTATTCCCCCAAATGTGTGTGTTTCCAGGGAACCTGTGCAGAAGGCAATGTTTACCGACTAGGAGCGTCTCCTGAGCAGTGACAAAGCATACTCCAATTGATTGAAAGCACTCCCTCAGTCTGTAATCATGTAAGCACCCTCAGTAACAAGGAATGACTTGAAATTCAATATGTTTTAAAATGTAGTACAACTGAGCTTTATTTACTAATTTTTTTAGTGTAGAGTTTTTGTCTGGGAAGGGCACACTGAGTCAAAGCTAATTTCCAGGTGTGTTCCAGGAGCATAGGGAGGTTAAATGACTTGCTCAAGGTCAAACATTATGCTAGTGGCTGTTAGGAATTTCCAGTCCAGGTCTACTGGGCTCCAGGTTCACAGCTTGGTACTTTAACCCTCTAGTCTACACTGCCTCCCTGTTAAGCTTCTGACAACTTTTCTTTTGTGTGTCTGGATCCCCTCTTCCATGATATTTGTCTGTTAAAACATATTTTTAGTGTCCTAGATTATGTGAGAAGAGCGTGTCTCAAACATACAGTAGTTGATCATGTGGTTATCTTTAAACAGTTAGGCCCTGTATTCACAGTTTAATTGATCTTTATGGCCTACCAGTTATATTACACCAACTATTCTCCCTGGTCCCAGGACCTCAGAACAGAGATATCAGATTTCTAACTCAGCTCTGTTTGCCCACCCTTTCAGAGCAGCAACGATCCATGCTGACAAAGCCTAGGTCCACCCATGAGATCAAACTGCTATAGGAGCCTTGAAAACAGGGAAGTGCCCAGGGTCAGATGGCCTGCCAGGAGAATTCTACAAAACATTCCCCACAGCCATAACACCCCTACTTGAAAGGGTATTCTCCTTCATGCCTTTACCAGATGGGAATATTCTCTCCCCCTCCTGGAATGAGGCCAGCATTTCAGTTATACCCAAGGCAGGCAAGGATCCCACTCTATGCCCATCATGTAGACCCATATCTGTCCTAAACACAGACTACAAGATATTTGCCTCTATTTTAGCAAACTGGTTAATCCAACTTATCCCCAATATAGTACATTTAGATCAGTGTGGCTTTATTCCAGAAAGACAAGCCCAGGACAACCTCAGACGTATCAATTACCTCATAGAACATATTAAAAACCAATCCCACCCAACCCTTCTGTTAAGTCTGGACACCTAAAAGGCATTTGACATGGTATCCTGGGACTTTTGTGGGTCCTTGCCTCCTTTGGTTTTCCTAAACAATTTTTCAATTTAATATATAAATTTTAAGAAACACCAAGAGGCTCTATTAGAAGAAGAAGAATCAGCATTTATATAGCGCTTTTCATACACAGTATTCCAAAGCGCTTTACAAGCAATGCTAGACTGGTAGTGAAGTGACTGAATGTGTGGTGGCGGCCGTATCACACACCATCACCCACACACAGCCTGGATAATTGCATGAACTGGTTTATGGGAAGGGAAATGTTGGCCAGGACACCGGGAATGTTCCCTACTCTTTGCGAAGAGTGCCCTGGGTTCTTTTACTTCCACCTGGACAACACCAGGATGGGCAGAAGGGACCTCAGTTTAACGCCTCATCTGAAGGACGGCACACCCCAGCAGTACAACACCTCCAATACTGCATTCGGATGCCAGTGATTTTAGGGCAAGTCCAATCCTGGTGTGGGAGAGAACCCACAACCTTCTGGTCCAGAGGCGGAAGTGCTACCAACTGAGCCACACTGACACTTAGGTCCAATTAGGTCCAAAGGACATTTATTTGGCAGTTTCCTCTTTCGAGGTACAAGGCAGGGATGTCCTTATCTCCACTGCTCTTCACCCTATATATAGAACCTTTAGCACAATATATCAGGAGTTCCTCCAAAATTGCAGGAGTGAACCTGGCGGGGAACAGAACACAAGCTGGCGTTATTTGTGGGCGACATCCTTGTAAAGTTATCTAGACCAGAAACATCGATGCCACAACTCGTAAAAGGATTAAAGACTTTTCAGAGTTCTCAGGTTACTCCTTAATATCAATAAATCTGAAGCCCTTCTTTTCATTTTACACCTTCCCTTCCCTGAGAAACCAATTCAAGATTAAATGGGACCAACAGAAGTTGGAATACTTAGGGATAGTTATACAGAAAATCTGGTACATCTCCCACCCTGAGTTATTCCCCACTATTAACAAAACTGAAACAAGACATAAGGAGATGGAACCTTCTTCCAATGACCTTTTATTCTCGAGCCCTTTTTAAAAATGAACCCTTACCTAGATTATTATATCTTTTCAATGTGTCCCCTGTATAATATCCCCAAAGAAATTTTATCATGGCAGAGAATCTTCCTACATTCCTTTGGAATAATAAAATCCCAGGATCAATCAATACAAATTATACCTCCCAAAGGAAGACGGGGGAGTGGATGTACCCTCATTATCTAACTACTGGGTAGCACCACAGACAAGAATTGTACTTTAATGGGGAAATGATAACTATCAAGCTCATTGGAAGCAAATAGACCATTTAAGACAGTTACCTTCCCCCCCACAGACATCTTTATTCTCTCACTCATTACTGCAACAAGTCAGACAGTTGGTCCCCAACGCCACTGCAACTGTCTTAGAGGAGTGGCAGAGGAGTCTACACAATAAAGCCCTCCAGAAACATCTGTGGAAATACCAGTGGTTCATATACTCATCAAAGCTCTCTACCAATCAGCATAAAAGCTGGTATGCCAGGCAGGTGACTTAGGGCTTGTACGTCCCCTGGCAGCTCATTAAGGGGAATACAGTTCTTAGTTTTGAGGAAGGGCAGGCAAAATATGGCTGGACTATGGGAGAAAAACTATATTACTATCAAATGAGGAGTTACATTAATGCGCACCTCAAGAAACAGGACTCTAACACCCAGACATGGGAGGACCCAACCCCATACAGCCACATATGGACCTCAGGGGTGAGTGGGCCATCTCAAAATTATATAGATTTAACACTCCTACTTGCTCACCATACTGATCCGGTCAAAGCAAGCTGGAAAAGGGAACTTAACATAGCCAGGAGTATAAAAGACTGGCCTAAAGTTTGGCTGGGCACATGGTCCACCTCCTCACCTACTTGGAGACCATTCGTGTGGTGTGTCTGAATCAGATATTTTCTGGTACCAATGGTAGTATCTCACAGAACCCCAGGAGCTCTTCAAGCTGTTGGAGAGAATGTTGGAGGGGTCAGCTACACACAGCCATATTTTCTATCTATGTCCCAAACTACATAATTTTGGTCTTCAGTTTTCCAATTACATTCCTGTCTGTTCGACATCAGAGCCCACTGACAGGGGAAACTGCCTCCTGGTATTCCTCCGGCAGGAGTAAAGGGAAAAGACATCTTATATCTCTGGTCTATTCTACTTTGTGCAGCTTACAAAGCCATTACTAAAAAATGGCTCCAGTCTAACCTTCCCTCAACATCAGATTGGAAAACTCTAATTTTAAACATTCAGCGTACTGAACAGTTATCCTTTTCCTTACATAATAAAAGTTTTTGTCTCTCGGTGGACCAGATGGGAATTGTATCAAAATCAGGTTTAGCATCTAATGATAGATGTGACACCCTGAGAACTCAGCTTAGCAACTAAAATAAATTGCATTGTTTGATATTACCTCTTTGACCACTCAATGAGACAATGGCAACACCCCTGACATCAGAAGGTCTAAACAAGCCAAAGAATTCCCACATCCCCCGAAGTAGTTATAAAATATATATTAGGAAGGTGAGATAAAATAAGCCCATGATGTTGATTTAGATATATTACCTTTTTACAAATAATACAGTACTTACCTGATATGCATTAGCCCAATTTTTGTTACATATGTTGCATTTTAAATGCTTTAATTTTTGATTAATTAATAATTGTTTCTCTTTAAAAAAAATGACTTGAAATCTCAATGCTATCTATCATTATATGACTGTGCAATTCATATATGTTGTACTTGATCATTCTGCATGTATGAAGTTGTATAAACTGCACAACCTTGAAATCAAATAAAGAGAAATATAATTGATTTTTACAAGTATATAGCACATGGGGGGCGCTAGTGAGCATGCTTGCTGTGAAGATGCACTTGTTCACAGCTCTGCACTTTCATTGAGCAAATCTGATCTAAAACTTTATTTCTAGTGCTCGAATTTGACTTTGTGTGGCAGAGTTCAGTTCAGCTAAACATTTTGATATTAATTTCGAGATGGGTGCCCTAAGGGAATGGGAGGCGGTTTGAAGAACCCTCAGCAGCAGCCTATGGAGCAGGCTGAGTCCTCCATCACCCTATCTGCCACTTTTGGAGCCAAGCTGATATGGCAGTCATTGATGGCCTCAATGCAGCCCATTGATGGCAACATCAAAACCATCTTGAAGTGGCTGGGGGAATAGGATGGTAAACTTGAAGTTGCACCAAAGCAGCTGCTTTGGCAGAGATCTCAGCCATACATGCACTAGTGGCAACCAGCAAACTAGTACAGGAAAATGCACAATTACTTTATCATCTGGAAGCCCTTGAGAACGCCAACAGGGCCTCCAGTGTGGGGATGGTTAGGCACCTGGAGGGGAGTGATGGTGAGCATGTCCTTTAATTTCTTAAAACCTGATTGCCTGGGGCATTGGGGCTTACCACTGATATTCTGGCACCCAATTTTATCAAAGCCTGTTGAATCTCTCCTCATTCCACAACTCCTCAAGGGGACAGACTGCAGACCATATTGCTGATTACGGCCTCAGTTGTGGTGTGGAATTCAGTGCTGCAAGCTTCTGGGGATGCTCAACATTTTAACTACAATGGCGCAACCCTACACCTTTTTCCTGCTCTCTCATACACAACTCGATCTCAGCAGAAAACATTTAATGTGATATGAGCCCAGTTACAGAGTTTGGGGATTACACATCTCTCCTTATGCCAGCCCGCTTTCACATTCTTTATGCAAGACCTACTTACCAGTTCACAAATGGGATGGAGGCAGGCAAGAGGGTAGAATGTATTCACCAGGAGTTTGAGCAGGCAAGACCCAAAGACACTGAGAATTCAGGAGAGGACGATGCAGCTTAATTATCAGACAGTAGCTGAGGTTTTTTTTTATAAAACTGCCCTGTTTTTTTCTCTGCTACTGCATATTTGTAATTTTGACTCACTGTGTGTTTCTTTAACTGTTCATTTGCAGGGAGAGGGCAAATTGGGTTGTATAGTGGAGCAGCTGCAGTAGTTAACTTGTTCCCTTGTCAACATTTCAGAATTTTTAAATTCTCTGTTTTATTTTATTTATCTTTTGATTTAATGATATCTTGGAGAACACCTGTGAACGGATGCTCGTTTGTAGGTTCTACGTCAGTTACAAGAAAAAACTGAACAGGTACATAGCATTACATTACAAGCAAGTACACAATTGCACTGGTACAAACAATACATTACAAGCTCGTAGACAATAAATTGGTGTGAATTACAAGACTGGGATAGCCTTTAGCTTAGGTATAACATTTAGACACTGCTACAACATTGGTGAGAAAGTGCCTGCATCGGAGAGTTAAGCATACTTGTGGGGGAGAAACAGAGGGGAGAACAGCCACAGGAGTGGCATAGTGAGGTGTATGCTTGTGTAAGGAGTTAAGAACAGACTTTAGGAAGGTTGGAGACAATGGGGATAGGAGAGCAGCAGACGGAGGGCATGAGGGCGGGACAGAGGGGAATGGGTGCCCAGTGGGGAGGGGGTAGATGGGGGGTGGGACAATGAAGTGCTGTGAAGGTGGTTGCCCCTAGGATTAGGTGGAACACTAAGTGCTGCTGCTTTATGGTGGTCCAATTGTAGGAGAGTTGTTTTGGTCATCATCAATTGCCAATGCAGTTATAGTTGTCATCGTTGGCAAGGTGCTGCCTGAGCTTATGCTTGAAAGCACCAGTGGTTGTGGTATCGGAGATGGTTGAAGAAAGGGTGTTGGTCCAGTGTGATGCATGGTAGTAGAATGCACGTTGACCATGTGCAGTGCGACATCTAGGTTCACTGAAAATTTGGCTGTGTGTGCTTCTGGTCAGCCTGGCACTTACATGGTGCATGAGCAGATTCTGTACTCCTGGTGGTATCAGATTTAGTGTGATCTCTTTGGCCAGTAGACAAGTATGGTACTTAACTCTGTTCTTCAGCTGGAGCCACCCTGATCGGAATAGAACTCACAGGTGTGTGTAAGCTATGCAGCACTGTGAGGAGTCAGAAGGCCTTATTAAGGGCCAGGAGATGCGCAAGCGCTGAGTCCAGTGTAGAACCATAAACCACCAGGCCATAGTCAACGAGGGTAACAACTGAGCTGGTGATGGCCATGTTAAGTTGCTTCATATGTAAGACTGTGCTTGTGGTGGTGGAGTATCCTGTTTCTGGAACTGATGACCTTGGCTGTGTTGTCTATATGCTGCATAGGACACAGTGGAGTCAAGGGTGATACCCAGGTACTAAAGTGCTGCACGAGGTCCAGCACGCCACCACCGTTGTTCAGGATGGATAGTGGGAAGGTCTTGTGTTTGTTGTGGGTGCTAGAGTAGATCATAGTCTTAGTTTTCTTGTAGTTATGATTAGTTTGTGCTCCTTAAACCATATTTCAGCAGCAGTAAATCCTAGTTGGAGGTTGTTTTGAAGTAGTTTGGGGTTGAGTTGCAGGTGAAAATCATGGCATCATCAGCATACAATAGCACGCGATTGGTGCAAGAGCCTGAAAGTTTATTTAAGAAGATGCTGAAGAGGAGGGACCCCAGTATTGATCCCTGGGGGACACCTGAGTGGACAGGTTTGCTATCTGAGACAATGTCCCCAATCTTGACCTACTGTGAGCAATTGCTGAGATAGCTGTTAAACCATAGAATTGTATCAGAAGAGAGACCAGTGTCAGCTAGTTGTCTGAGGAGTGCTTGGTGAACCATATCAAAAGATTTTGATAGGTCAATGAAGGTAGCCCCACTAGCTGCCCTTGATACAGGGCTTGGTGGATATAACCAGTAAATTCCAACAGGGCCATGATAGTGCTGTGACTTGTTTGGAACCCATGTTGTTCCAGGCATAGGAGTTGGTGCATGTTCAGGTATTACACAAGCTGATCCAACACTATCTGTTCAAGTGCTTTGGAGAGTGGCGGGAGTATAGAGCTCAGTCTGTAGTTGTTCTAGTGCCTGGTTTCGCTTTTGTGAACTGGTGTTACAGAAGCTGACTTCCAGAGCTGGGGAACTGAGAGTGGTGGAGGGATAGGTTGATGATTGTGTTCAGGGGCTTAGCACTTCTGCAAGTGCCATAGCGATGAATTTAAGGTCCAGGGTGTCTCCACTGTGCCTCGAATTGCCCAGCACCTTCTCAGGGTACCTTCTAGCCTCAGTAGTGCTGACTTCTGCAAAGTAAAAAGTGAACGGTTCCCATTGGGTATTGATCACCTATCATGCGCTTCTGACTGAGGGTTGAAGTAGTCGCCGAGCACTCCACTTAGGTCCGTGAAGACAGTATTTAGGCATTTGCTGTTTGGAGGGATCCACTGTTGGTACATTATTGACCAGGAGCATGGAGGGGCTGTTTTGGGATCCTTGCCAGCAATATCACTGAGGTTGGCCCAGAAGGATTTGCTACAGTTCCAGGAGTTGGAGAGAGCTTCCTTAGTAGGAGCATTTTGTTAGGCAGATAGCGTTGTGCACTTGTTTCTAGCTTTTTATTATAGTTGATATTGGCAGTTGTACCATATGCACGTGCCTTTAACCAGAGTGTGTCCCAAGCATTGAGCAGTAGCAGGAGTTCTGGCATTATCCAGGGGTTGCAGGGAGCTTTAGATTTTCTTGTTTTCAGGGGCATGTTTATCGCAAGTGGTGTTAAATTTTGTGATAAAGCATCCAAGTCGTGTCTATGTCATTTGTTTCATGTAGGTCAGACCAGTCTATGCCTTGAAGGTCTGCTTTGAGTTGTGGTAGGTGCCCTTGAGGAGTATGCTGCTGGTTATGGTTCTGGGCAGGGCTTGCTGAAGTTATTTTGCCAGGTGCAGGTAACAGGTGAATGATCACCAGTGAGTCAGGAGAACTGTGGTGTTGGTGATGTGGGCTGGTTGATTTGAGAGGATCCAGTTCGGCAGTGTGTTAGTACTGTATCAGTTTTGTTGTTGACCCTGTAGGGGTGCCACAATCTGGGAAAAGTGGATAATCTCAGAGCACCTCTCACTATAGCAGCTGCGGATAGGCCAATTGATGTTGAAACTCCCGATGATATTGGAGTTAAGGCTACAGGGTGCAATAAAGTCCATGAGGTCGCTAGCACCGGGAATTGTTGTTTTGGGTGGGATGTAGAGTGTGAGGCTCGCAAGTGCCTTGTTGTGAAAACCAGTAGGATTTTGATGGGTATGATTTGTAGATTGGTGCTTCTGTTGGGAGGGAAGGATATGCCTCTGAAGTGTGTCCTTTATGTAGACTATGCAATCTGTTTGGGCTTCTTGTTACCTGCGTATAGTTAAACTGGCACCAACTTTGAGGCTGGCGGGTAAGGATAACATGCCTGTTAGGTCATTTTGTAGCTAGCTACCCACTTCTCAAGAACTTGCTTTATTAAGGAGGTTTTGCACTGCACACTTAAACATTTATGACTCTGACTCTCACTTGGTTTTAGTATTTCGTTTTATCATGTATAACGCTCCTGTTCCTACAAGTATTTACAGTGCCATGATAAATACTGGCACTGTCTGTAGGAACTGGGTTTATTTTGGATTGGATTCACTGTTGGTGGATGAACTGGAGCAGTTGTCCTATGCTTGGGATTCTTAACATGTTTGGGCTGAAAGCATATCCCTATTTTAAAATGGGAATTGAAACAGATGTTGGTTACTATAATACATATTTAGACGACTCTCACACACTTGCAAGATGTTAGCTTTTTCAGATTCTAAGATTTACTATTATACCTAACTGCTTTATATACCCTCAGATTCATAAACCAGATTGTTTAGGCGGCTAATACTGTTATACACTGAATACCTCCTACATCATAATATGGAAGCCTGCCATGAGTTGTATCATTTTGTGTTTTATTCAAAGTGCAATAAATACAAATTAAAACAAAAGTATATAGATTCTACGAAAACAGATGCCATGGTCGGACCCCAGATAGTTCTAAATGCTTGCCAATTTGATTTTGGCATGCACGTTCAGAACTCCTCTGTCAAGTGGGTGCACCTGTGGCTCTTGTGCTAATGCATGCAGCCTTCAGGGAAGACAAGAACTACTAGAAGGCTAAGTCCTGCAGGAGCAATAGTACATGAAATGCACAAATAGCTTCTAATTTGTGCGACTACTAGACTAGCACATACCTCTCAACCTCCTGCCTCATAAATCAGGGACAAGGCTTAAAAAAATCAAGGACAAAGGACCAAAATCAGCGACACTTCTACAAAACTAGAGATATCTCTTCAGGAAGCTGGTAAAATAAAGGGCTTGGTGTAACATGCATTATCTAAGGAAGAACAAGTCTGTAACTTTAAAGTTTGTCATTATTTTTTGCTTATAACCCCCACAATTTGGTCACAGAAAAGCAATTTTTAGGAGGGACAGAGTAAAATTCTGAGGCAAATCAGGGATGTCCCTGAAAATCAGGGACAGTTGAGAGGTATGGACTAGCAGGACAGATTCTTTGGAAACCTAGAAACAGAGAAATTTAACAGGAAGAAAATAAAACCCTCAGTCCATCAAGTCTACCTGGTTGGTACCTTACTGAACACCTTTGGACAACAAATGAGATTCTTAAGGACATAAATGTTAAAACAAAAATGAAGTACGGGAGAAAAAAGGGGGGCCATAGGGATGGCGCAGTAACTTCTATGCAGTATTATTTTCTGTTTATTTGACCACAAAATATTATTTTAACTGGCACCAATCAATCTCTTTAGGTATACTGGGTCTGGAAAATGCCTTTTAGGGACTGTTAGCAGAAAATAAATGTTGTGGAATGGATCACTTACTTCAAGGGGCTGTATTTTCATTTTAAACATTGCATACAGTGCTTGAGCCAAATCATCTGTTTTGCCTGAATACAGCTAGTTTTGTTTTAAAACTGAGTGAATACACATCAAAAAGGAATCATCTAATCTGAATGTTTGTGTAATATGGCAAGAATGTCTCACCATACATCCCATGCTCGCTCGTGCACGTCACAAGTGTACACAGTGGAGCATTTTTTAGTATATTGTACCTAGACCTTTTTTAACCTTTCTGATAGTCTGTAGTTCATGCCTAAACTAAGATCACATCTTCCTAGAACTGAAAGCCTAACTTTACTGCAATACTAGGTCTAAGTCTGAGGATTTGTTTGGAGTTCAGACATCTGTCATTTTCCAGCCCTTCCCACAGTGTTGTTAATATGTAAGCAATAATAACAACAGAGTGGGTGGTACTGGGTTATGCCCATCTTCTGAATGAGCTTGGAGAGGCCTGATAAAGTAGGCAGAGGGCCATACAGCCCCTGGAAGGGCGGATTTAGACAGTACCCCCACCCTGGAGTGTATTATTGCACTTAGACAATGGTATTTGTTTTGGTATGTTAAAAAGAAATAAAATATTGAAAACAAAATTAAAAAGTTAATAACTGAAAAAAATACTTTTCTGTAAAATAGTCCTTCTCTGGCAGATTATAAGTAGCGGGTGCTGATTCTAGCAGTAGGGTTTGAATCTTGTACTGATTTTTTTAGTTGTTTAATGTTTCTTTTATGCCCATAGCCTTGTTTTTTATTTTGTGAATAGCAGCACTCTTTGGAAGGGAAGGGCTTTTAATGATGCCAGCTGGGAGGAGCGTGATTGTGAGACCCTGTGAGCACAGTTGGTCAGGAATGCATTTCTGTCAGGAGAGCTGTTTAGTGTGGTTCAGGTGAGAGAGAGGGGGTGACAGCTGTAGTGCTGCAATGAGGAGACTGTGATAGCACATAGTTTAGATCAGTATGGGGATTTTATAGAGTAAATAGTCAAATGGCAAGGGCATTATCGTTGAGCTTCAGTCTGTTTGTTTTCGTTGTACCTGCAAGTAGGTGAAGTGAGGGAAAAGATGGCAAACAGTCAGTTGTTAACATTCTGTGGTAGGGTGATAAAACTCTGTAAAGAATCAAGTTGGCACTGGGTCTTGTTTTATGTGGTTTCTGTTACCTACAAATGCATGAGTCTGGAGTGCTGACAGCCAATTAGAACTGAGAAATGTCTTCCCCTATTTCCTAATGTAGTATCTGTTCTGTAAGGGATGACACATGCCAGGGTGTGTAGATATGACTAATGCATGCCACGGGTCTCTGTTAGGCACTTACAGTATAAGGTGGGCGTTTATTTGTTAGAAAAATATATGTAGCTCAGGTGAGGTATGCGGTCATCAGAAAATAATGGCCATGCGACTTGTTTTGATTCTATGAGGCTCAGTCACTGACCCTACCACCCCCCACCCCAGCACTGAATACGGAACAGGAAGCTGCACCATTACATCATACAATGGTAGCCAACCCCTGGTAATTAGGTACTACGTGGCCATCCACCATGGGGGAGGGGGCGGCTGGGTTCTTATAAGTTTGGTGGGGCCATGGGGCAACTAATACACAACAGAAAATGTTTCAACAACTCAGCTTAGTTTCCACACATTCATTGTCCACACTAAATAGCCCAGTCAAGTAGTAGGGGATTAGTCACACTATTCAATGATGAATCAAAGGGCCACTGCTGATCAAGCAGTGCTCACTGTAAACTAGTAGTTACAAGAAACACAAATATGGGCATTAGCTACCACGTGCAAAACACTGACGAAAGCAAGGCCAGGTTAAATCCAAAGTTTAAAAAAAGTCACAAGTGAAGGAAATCCTTGGCAAAACACACAATATTTTTCATAGCCACCATGCAGCTTATCAAAGGATGCCCAGTTTCTGTTTCTTGATTATACTCTCCTCTTACAGTTTGCTCTGCTAACACTTCTAAAGAGGCTTCAGATAACACTCTGCACTGTACTTCACATAGAGACAGCTGTCATTTACAATCCAGCTATGATCCTATTTCATGTGTCCTACCCTCAGTCACTGCCCCTTTCCCTGGCAGACAAGCTAATGAATATCCTTGGGCAATAGGAATGATCTCATTGTTGGAGCTCTCCACACACCTTTGACCTCTTCTGTTATCCTGGACATCAGCAAAGGGGGAGAATTTCTCCTTTAGGATTCCTTTTGAATGGTTGGACAATCCCTACAAAGCACTACCTTTTTCCTCCATTGTTCAACCAGACATTAAACATCTGGGCATGTACCTTAGCTTTAATTTAGGAAATTCTTTAGGTGGTCCTTAAGTCATATGTATTTTATCTGTCTTATTTCTCCCCACTCTTCACTGCAGTTGAAGGTGGTGTCTCTGAACACCAGAAGTTTGGAAAACAAGATGGTGGAATTACAGTCACTTATGACTGAGGAAGAGGTGGACATAGCGGCCATCACAGAGATGTGGGCCACACAACACTATGATTGGGACCTTGCAGTTCCTGGGTATAAAATGTATAGAAAGGATAGGAGGATGGGAAGAAGGGGGGAGTGGCTCAGTACATGAAGGAGGGGGTATCTTGTACCAGAGAGGAAGAGGCAGAAGGTAAAACTGAAGCATTATGGGTACAGGTACATTCCACTAAGGGGAGGAAACTAAGAATGGTGCTGGTCTACAAGCCACCTTTCCAGGAAGAGGAGTTGGACAGGATACTGGGGACGCAAATCATGGAAATGGCCAGAAAGGGGTAGGTAGTGATAATGGGGGACTATCAGTCTACCTGGGGTGGAATGGAAAATCCTGGCTACCTCCTACACTAGGGAGCAAGTGCTGCTGGATGCATTCTGGAGCAGGTTCTTGCTCAAGTTGTCATGGAGCCAGAGAGGGATGTACTAGATGTGGTCCTGGTCCTACATAACTGTGCACATGTTCAGGATGTAAGGTGAAATGCCACTTACAGGTAATGACCACCACATGGTGTGGTTCTACCAGATATTGGCAGAGGATGATTAGGATCAAGATGAGGGTTTTGTACTTTAGGAGGGCTGACATTGCTGCAGTGAGTAGTAGACACCTTGCTGCCATCACAGTGGGATTGGAAGTGGAACAGAAATGGCCCTTAATAAAGGAGGGACTGATGAAGGCCACTAGTGAGTGTGCCAAAATCAAAAGTAAGAAATCTAAGACCAAAAGCTGGTTCAGCAAGGAGGTGGCAAATGAAGTGGGGCAAGAGGGCAGCCTCTAGAATACAAATGTACTCAGAGGGCAGAGGATTGGAAGGAGTTCTTTGCAAAATCAAGGAGGCAAGCAAGGTGGTTAGAGAGGCAATGGCTATAAGGAAATGCATATAACACAAGGATAAAACAGATGAGAAGGGTTTTCTCGATATATAAGGGAAAAGAGGAACATAAAGGATGAGACTGTCAGATTAACAAAGGAAGGGTTGGCAGAGGGTGGTGAAGATAGAGCAGAAGTACTTAATACTTCTGTCTGTCTTCACTAGGAAGAAGGATGGACCAGTGCCACAAGGGAGTAGGG
The DNA here is from genome assembly GCA_016271365.2 of Neoceratodus forsteri. Taxonomy (NCBI): domain Eukaryota; kingdom Metazoa; phylum Chordata; order Ceratodontiformes; family Ceratodontidae; genus Neoceratodus; species Neoceratodus forsteri. The sequence continues at coordinate 1,527,686,214 of CM028131.1, forward strand.
GTGGGGATGGGAAGGGAAGTCACAGATGGTGCAACACAAGCTGACAGGGTACTTAAAGCCTAAGGGCCCTAAAGATAAATAATCCCCATGGCCAAATGATATGGGCCAAAGGGTCCTAAGGAAACTGGCAGAGGTACTGGCAGGTCCCCTGGCAGACCTGTTTAACACCTCTCTGGAGTTAGGTAATGTGCCACAGGACTGGAGAACTGCACATGTGGTACATCTCCATAAAAGCTGGCCAAGGAATGATCTTGGGAACTTGAGGCCAGTCAACCTGACCTCAGTAGTGGGTAAGCTGATGGAGACCATCCTGAAAGAGAGATCGGTGCACTTTCTTGAAGATAATTGGCTCCAGGATGTGAGGAAGTGAGGTGGCATGGGTTTATGTTTGGGAGGTCCTGCCATACTAACCTAATTGACTTCTTCATCTGGGTCACCAGGACAGTGGACAAGGGTCAAGCAGTTCATGTCTGCTATCTGGACTTCAGCAAGGCCCTCATTTCTGTGGCCCATAGGAGACTGGTCAGGAAGCTGGAAAACCTAAGGGTGGGGACTAAGCTTGCTGGGTCAGCATGAAGCTGGTTGCAAGAGAGAAGCTGCAGGCAGTCGGGGGATTTCAGAAGCTAGCCTCAGGATCAGTGGGGTCCCACAGGCTCAGTGTTTGGTCTGGTGTTCTTTGACATTTTATAAGTGACAGTGCAGATAGGATCAAGGGTAAAATCAGCCTATTCACAGATGACACAAGCTCTGTAGGAGGGTGGACATGGAGGAGGAGGCTAGAACTCAGGGAAGATCTGGCTAGGCTAAAGATGTGGTCTGACATTTGGCAATAACAGTGCAGTGCTAAAAAGTGTAAGGTTATGCACTTGGGGTCAAGAACTGAGGGACCAAACAGTGGTTGGGTGGTGCAGGTAACCAGATCAGAAAGAAAAGGGCATGGGCGAATTATCATGACTGGACCTGAAACACTGGCACATTGCAGAAGAGCAGCAGCCAAAGCAAATTGGATGCTAGGCTGCATAGCCAGGGTAATTTCTAGCAGGAAGACGGAGGTCATTCTGCCACTGTACAAGTCTCTAGTGAGACTGCACTGTGAGTAAAGTATGCAGTATTGGTGCCCTTATCTCAAGAAGGATATCAGTTCACTGGAAAAGGCCCAGAGAAGGGCAACCAAGATGATCCAGGGCCATCAGGACAACACTTATGAGAAGGCTCAGGGGGTTAAACAGGTACTCCCTTGAGGACAGAAGGGAGAGGGGGAACATAACTGAGACATTCGAGTACCTTAAAGGTATAAACATGGTGAAGGAAAAATTGTTGAGTACCTAGAGGCCAGTGGGGCACAGGACCCAAGGCAGCATGGGTTCACAGCAGGAAGGTCATGTCAGATGAATCTAATAGATTTCATTGACTGGGTGACCAAAGTAGTAGACCAGGGAGGGGCTGTGGACATGGCCTACCTAGACTTTAGCAAGGCATTTGACACAGTCCCACACAAAGGATTAATAGTCAAATTAACCAGCCTGGAGTGGGTCCCAGGGTGGTAGCCTGAGTAAAACATTGGCTGCACAACAGGACACAGAAGGTAATTGTAAATGGAGTCCACTCTGAAGAAAGAGGGGTTACTAGTGGGATACCGCAGGGTTCAGTATTGGGTCCAGTCCTTTTTAATGTCTTCATCAGTGACATTGCAGAGGGACTGAAGGAAAAGTATGCCTTTTGCAGATGACACAAAGATCTGCAACAGGGTTGATACACAAGGAGGCATGGAAAGGATGAAAAGGGACTTGGCAAGGTTGGAGGAATGGTCAGAAGTATGGCAGCTAGGATTCAATGCAAAGAAGTGCAAATAATGCACCTGGGAAACAAGAACCCAGGGAAGAATAACAGTGGTGGGAAGTAGTAACAACAACAAAAAGGAAAGGGACCTGGGGTAATCATATCAGATGACCTTAAGGTTAGCAAGCAATGTGAGAAGCAGTAGGGAGGGCTGGGTGTATACTGGGATGTATAGGGAGAGGCATCAGCAGCAGAAAACAGGAAGTTGTTATCCCTCTGTACAGACAGTTGGTGAGACCCCATCTGGAGTACTGCGTCCAGTTCTGGAGACCCCATCTCAGCAAGGACATAGAAAGGATGGAGGCAGTCCAGATGAGGGCAACTAAAATGGTGCAGGGTCTGCAAGAGAAGCCATATGAGGAGCTTACTAGGAGCTTAATATGTATACCCTTGAGGAAAGAAGGGAGAGGGGGGACATGATAGAAACTTTTAAGTACCCAGTGGAATCAACAAAGTCCAAGAGGGTAGCATCTTTAAGAAAAAGAAACATGCAAGAACAAGGGGACACAATTTAAAGATAGAAGGGGGGGCAGTTCAGGGGCAATGTGAGGAAGTATTATTTCACAGAGAGGGTGGTGGACACATGGAACGGCCTTCCTGAGGAGGTCGTGCAGCCAAAAACAGTGGGGGAATTCAAGAATGCATGGGACAGACATAAGGCAATTCTTGTGGGGGGTAGGAAGAAATAGGCTGTTAGTTAACTAGGATCTGCGCCCTATCCTGTAGGTAGGGAAATGGGCAGACTAGATGGGCCAAGCGGTCCTTATCTGCCGTCAAAGTCTATGTTTCTATGAGCACTGGGGCCTCTTCAGCCTTAGTGGGAACCTGATCACTAAGGGGCACATACTAAAGGTGGTAGGGGAAGGTTCAGGAGGGAGATGAGGAGGAGGAACAGTTTCACCGAAATGTGGTGGCCAAGTGGAATGAAATGCCAGAAGAGGTGGTATTCCTAAAAATGGTAGAAAGCTTCAAGACAGGATAGGACAGGGTGCGGAGTAAGCTGCAGGTGGGGGGTGAGTTCAGGGTATTTAAGGGGGGTCATGAGGAAATGGGAAGGGCCCTCAATAAACACACAAGGGGAACAGCACACTGAAAGCAGACTAGATAGAGACTGTAAGGTCTTTATCTGCTAGAGTGTTCATATGCTTGTATGCTTTCTTGGCACAGTGTCTTGGCAATCATAGGTGAGGCACCTAACCCACAATCTGTACCTTGTTTATCTCAGGAGTCTGGGTCCAATAATAATTCTTCACTCTTATTCTACTGTTCCAGGGTTTCACCCAATGGGATGACCCTCTTTCATAGCCCTGAAGGACTCCCTTTCTGTGGTGCAGACCCCGTACCCTGAAATCAGCTGACTCTGAACCTCAGGGACCTGTGGAGCAGACAAGGAGCCTCTTCCTTCTTGAAGTGGTTTGAACTCTTCAGCACATTAGTGCCACCCACCTTTATATGGTTGCTAGGATCTCACAGCTCCTATTATATGGGAACAGTTGGTAAACAAGATCTTAACCCTTTAGGTTCCACATGGCAGACACATCACACAGCAAACTTTTTAGTAGCTCCCAGATTGATATAGGGGCTATGCAAGCATCTAAGAGTGTTAAGAAACACTGAGTCTTTTTGAATCAATTTGATACCTTTTCTGCGGTCATTTTTGTACCTGTCCCCCTTCCAATGGTCAAAACTCAATCTCATCACCATTTCTTTGACTGGAATTCATGGACTTCATAATTTGAAAAGTCCAAAGTGCAACATGTATGTGGAGCTCACTTCTACTGTACCTTTAACATGATTGGCTACTGAGGCTATAAAGGTACAGGTGGCACACTCTGTAGGTAACAACAGAGCAAAAGTCAAATGATAGAGTCCCACAAAACAGTTTATTGGATTCACACAGCAGTTTCAAGAGACTGTCTTTGTTACCCACCAGAATGCACATCTCTGTTTTGTGCCTCAGATGTTGTTTGGTGGCACCCATTTCTTACACTCTGTGAGCATGCTTTTTGTGTGCTTGAAGTGGGCTATAGCAGTAGAGGAATGGGATGCCTTCTATTTTAAAGAGCACCAATAGTGCTCACTGTAAAAAAGAAAAGCCCCCAAACCCCACAAAAGAGCCATACCTGATACCTTCCCAAGAGTCACCAGTTGCAAAAAATAAAGGAAGGGAAGGGATCACATTTAGGCTCCAAGGAGCTAAGAGCCTGATCCCTCCCACTTCCTGATGTTAAGCCCTGCCCCTGTAATCAGCTTTTGTGAAGTGAAGCCTAGGACCTCACAATCGCAGAGGCAGTGTTAGACACAAGCAAACCAAGTGGCTGTTTGGGGCACCAGCACAGAAGGGGCACATTAAAGTAGAATGTATAAGCCTAGATCGGTCTGAAATGCAAAAAATATTCACATAAAATCCAAACTTATTGTCATTACACTTGTATTCATAAAGGTTAACCACTTTTTGGATGTATAGTTAGGCAGAAGGTAGAAAGGGGGCAGTGAGACTGGTAAATGGGGCACCACAAATATTTCTGCTTGTGGTCTAGAACCAGTCCTGCACAGTCAAGAAATAGAAGGCATGAAGCTGTCAGCGCCATGGAGCCTAAATATGATCTCTTCCCTTCCTAAAACCTGAATTTATAAAATATTACCTTTTTGCAACTGGTGACTCAAGGGAAGGTAAGGGTCAGATCTTTTATGTATCTATGCATTTTCAGAGCTACCAAGTCTACAGGGAATCCTTTATTCTACACAGTAATGGAGCCACCTACAAGGGAAGTGGTCCCATAGATTTTGATTTGATTTTTTGACAGGGCACAGAGGGTAATAGTAAACGGAGCCCACAGTGAAGAAAGGGGGGTTACTAGTGGGGTACCGCAGGGTGCAGTACTGAGGCCAGTCCTTTTTAATGTCTTTGTAAGTGACATTGTGGAGGGACTGGAAGGAAAAGTATGTCTCTTTGCAGATGACAGAAAGATCTGTAACAGGGTTGATACACAAGGTGGAGTGCAAAGGATGAAAAGGGACTTGGCAAGGTTGGAGGGATGGCCAAATGTATGGCAGCTTAGATTCAATGCAAAGAAGTGTAAAGTAATGCACCTGGGAAACAAAAACTCAGGGCAAGAGTACACAATGGGGGGGGTGAGCTACTGACAACAACAAAAATGGAAAGGGATCTGGGGGTAGGTATATTAGATGACCTAAAGGTGGGCAGGCAATGTGAAAAGGAGGGCTGGGGGGATACTGGGATGTATAGGGAGAGGCATCACCAGTAGAAAACAGGAAGTTGTTGTCCCTCTGTACAGACAGTTGGTAAGACCACGTCTGGAGTACTGCATGCAGTTTTGGAGACCCCATCTCCGCAAAGACATAGACAGGGTGGAGGCTGTCCAGAGGAGGGCAACCAAAATGGTGCTGGGTCTGCACCAGAAGACATATGAAGAAAGACTAAAGGAGCTTAGTATGTATAGACTTGAGGAAAGGAGGGAGAAGGGGGACATGATAGAAACTTTCAAGTACCTCAAGGGAATCAATAAAGTTTAAGAGGGTAGCATCTTTCAGAAAAAGAGATGTGCAAGAACAAGGGAACACAATTTTAAGATAGAGGGAGGACGGCTCAGGGGCAATGTGAGGAAGTATTTTTTCACAGAGAGGGTTGTGGACACATGGAATGGCCTTCCTGAGGAGGTTGTGCAGTCAAAAACAGTGGGGAATCTAAGAATGCATGGGACAGACATAAGGCAATTCTAGTGGAGGTTGGCGAAGTATGCTGTTGGTTAACTAGAATCTGCAGCTTATCTGTTACGTAGGGAAATGGACAGACAGGTGGGCTAGGCGGTCCTTATCTGCCATCAAATTCTATGTTTCTATGTTAGTAGACAATCACTGCATTCAAGCCCAATACAAGAAGGTTGAAGCTGAATACATCAGATACATACAAAATACATTGTTGATAAACATACAAGGTATAAAATACTGAATATTAATGTCTAGACAGAGTACAATCAAATAATATAAAATAAACACATTATAGATTTATACTATACTTAATACTGTACTGGAATTAGGATGACATGGAGGCACGGGCCTACAGTATGCTTCATCCTTTACTTCTCAGTGGTTGCAACTGTTAAGATTTGCATTAATCATATATTTATCTAAGTAAATTTTAAATGCCTCGATTGTTCTAGATGTCAATATTTCATCTGGGAGACTGTTCCAAACGTTGGTTACTCTTTGGGTAAAAAGAGCCTGTACTCTCCTTCTTGTAGAAACTCTGCCCTATGTCTCTGCTATTTCTCTTAAATTATATACTTAATTTGTGATGCAGTCACTTATCGCTCATTTGGTCTGGATCTTATATGATTTTAAAAAGCATTGGCATATCTCCTGTTAGTTTCCTTTAAAGGAGTGCAATCTGTGGTATGTAATTCAATCATTGGGTCATGGCCTGAAACTGGTTGGTGAGAAGCATAGAAGAGACCTGAGAAAGCATTACTTCATGGAAAGGGTGGTGATGCCATGGAATGTGCTACCTGAGGAGGTGGTATCAAGGGAATCAGTGGGAGGTTTTAAGATGGGATGGGATAGATACATAACAAGGTACAGGTAGGGTAGGTAGAGACCAGGGGGACTCTGAATGGAAATCAGGGGAGGTATGGAAGACAGAAAGAGGGGAGGAGGGGCAGCAGCAGTAATCAAACTATGAGCTGCATCTCAAGCAGATGCGATATACCTCAAGGCATAATCTGCTGGCATTTTTGTATGTTTGCATGAGTATTTTATTGGTGTGCATAAGATCAGTAACGATAAAGTGAGAGATCAAGGATTAGTAACAAACAAGTTCTAGTATGATTAGAAAACAGCTACAAATAGTCCGCTATATCAGCAAACTCTACAGTTAGTGAACAGTCATAAAATGTTTTTTTTTACCTTAGAAACAATAGGAAGGCTAAACCTTTGACTTTTCTAAACAAGTGGCTGGAGGAGAGCAATAGATACCATGTGAAAGGGCAGCAGAGCTAAGCTTAATTGCATGTAATATTTTCTTTTGGTTGCAGATGTGATAAACATTCATGTTTAAAAGTTATCCAGGATAAACTCTATTCCCACTCTATTGTTGCGCCTGACACAGCGTGAGAGGCTGTGTAATCTGCATATACTAGCTGCCAGCTGGAGCTGGAGCTGTGAGAGGGGGAGCTGCCGGCTGATTGGTTGTGGGAGTGGGGAGGCACTGATTAAATGCGGACGCCGCTCACTAGCGGCATTTCTGTGTTTTATTTCCCTCCGCTGCCCGGTGTGAATATTCCTCATTGCAGCTGTGAATTAGCTGCGAATTTACTTGTCTGGACTGCTGGGTTCTAACTGGACTGTATCCGTCTGTCTGCCCACTCTATTGTTGCGCCTGACACAGCATGAGAGGCTGTGTAATCTGCATATACTAGCTGCCAGCTGGAGCTGGAGCTGTGAGAGGGGGGCTGCCGGCTGATTGGTTGTGGGAGTGGGGAGGCACTGATTAAATGCGGACGCCGCTCGCTAGCAGCATTTCTGTGTTTTATTTCCCTCCGCTGCCCGGTGTGAATACTCCTCGTTGCAGCTGTGAATTAGCTTCGAATTTACTTGTCTGGACTGCTGGGTTCTAACTGGACTGTATCCATCTGTCTGCCCACTCTATTGTTGCGCCTGACACAGCATGAGAGGCTGTGTAATCTGCATATACTAGCTGCCAGCTGGAGCTGGAGCTGTGAGAGGGGGGCTGCTGGCTGATTGGTTGTGGGAGTGGGGAGGCACTGATTAAATGCGGACGTCGCTCGCTAGCGCGAGCGTGGCGTGAGCGTTGTGAGTGGCGCGAGCGCCACTCGGAGCTGAAATTTACTTGCTCTGGATGAGAGGCGGATGAGAGCTGGGAATTATATTATGTTATAATAGTTTATGTATGTCAACCAGTTTTATCGAGAGTAGAGTTTTATGCTATTGCTTGCATGATTTATATGTGCCATTTGGCTTATTTTATTAGATATGTGTAGGGGTTCTGTCAGGCGACTCTTAGGGCCTAGGATTGTCTATGGGAATTGCAGCTGCGTTGGCGCCCTTTCATCCTCTCCTGTATCTATATCACTATCAGACGCTGTAGGAAGTGGGGATTGGGGATTGACTGGCGCCTGCGCTGTGTGATGACCAGGAGCAGGTCGCTCAAAGGATTGAGTGGTTAAGTCCAGAAGATGTCCTGGAATAAATAGAGCATCTAGGAGAAGCCAGACGTGGCTGGTGCCTATTTCAGGGGGCCACCAAGCCAAGTGGCCAGGTGACCTCTAGCGCTGCATCACCTCAATACCTCTGACGGTGAAAGTGTAGAACGCTTTGTCGATCAGAAATAAGACGACCTATTATCAGCTCTTATTTCATTGGTCGACCTGGCATGCATTACAGAGACCTGGGTGGGAGATGATGCTGGCCCTGTTTTTTTGAGGCTGCAGTCCCCAGGATACACTGTAGTGTACTGCCCCAGAGAAATCATAGGGGTGGCGGTGTAGCTATTTGTTTTAAATCAAACTTGGACTTCACGTGCACCCAGTGGGAACCCCAGGTTCATTTGAGTGTGTAGCAATTGGTGGAGGACTTGGCGTTGGCTGCAGGATCCTCCTCATCTATCGCCCTCCTGGTCGATGGGAGGGTTCCTGCAGGAGTCGCCGAGTTTGTTGCCAGTGAAACACTGGATTCCCAAGATGTATTTTCTTGGGGACTTCAATGTTTGAGCCGAGGATAGAAGTCAAAAAGTGCACCAAGGAGTTACTGCAGAGTATGTCCCTTTGGGGCTGGTGCAGTCTGTCGGCGTGCTTTACTCACCAGGATGGCCACATTGGACCTGGTGTTCTCACTGGGACTTGAGATTGCTGATCTTGATACTGATCGGAGTAGCTTGGTCTGATCATTGTAACGTGAAGTTCACGCTAGTGCTCCAGCCATAAATTCTTCCCTTCTGAGATATTTCGCTGCCGCTCACTAAAAGATCTTACCCTGAAGGTTATTTGCGGCAGTTGATTTATCAAGGTGGGTGATGCATGCGTCCGGGCGGTTGGCGCTGGGGGTAGATGCCTATAATGAGGTGCTATCTGCGCCCGTGACTCGCATCAGACACTCAGCCAGGTACGCATCAGAATCTCATACCTGAGGTCGCCCTTTGGCATGATGGTATCTCAGGGAAATGAAGAAGCTGGGTCGAGATTAGAGCATCGCTGAGGAAATCCCATCTGGGGCTGGAGCAAACTGGTCCTGTGTGCGACATCAGGTATATCAGGAGGCAATCAAACCAAAAGAAGACAATATTTTTGTCTCGGAGATTGCTGCTGGGAGAAGCCTTGACCAGCCTCACTCTTCCGACTGTTGATAGACTTCTTCATCCACTCTGTCTTCAGCCCGAAGAGTTTTCTCGAATGAGGATTGTGAGGAATTTGCTCGGTTTTTCTCGGATAGGGTGTCTGCGATCCGGCTGGAGGTTTCCTCAGCCAGTAATATCATTACTGTCGCAGTAGCGTCAGTTGTGTTCTAAGAGCACTTCTCTCAGGTGGGGAGTTTAGGCCAGTGGAGGTTCGTGAGGTCATTGATAGTGTGCCAACTTGAAGTATACCTTTGTGAACTGGGTCCGGTACAACGCTGGGCTTCTTGATGAGGTGCATTGACACTGTTGGTCTGCTTGTTTGTCTCTGATTGGTCAGTGCTCCTTAAGTCAGGTGTCTTTCCGGATGCCTTGAAGGAGGCTCTGGTGAGACCCCTTTAAAGAAAGCTTCTCTGACCCGAGATTAAGGAAAATTACCGTCCCATCTCCAATCTTCCATTTCTGGGAAAGGTTGTTGAGAAGGTGGTATCACTTCAGTTGGGGGAACATCTCATGACCCACGAGTTGTATGATCCCTTCCAGTCAGCTTTTCGGGCCAGACATAGCACTGAAACTGCATTAGTTCAGGTGCAAAATGACCTCCTCAGGACTAGAGACCGGGGGGACAAGACAATTCTTGTTCACCTCGATCTCTCTTCAGCATTTGATACTGTGGACCATTGTGTGTTGCTTTTCCGCCTGAGGGAGTTATGCGGACTCACCGGTATTGTTATCAAATGGTTTGAGTTATTTTCACCAACAGGAGGCAGCGGGTTGTGATGGGTAATTTCTCATCCATACCCTGCCTCATCATCGTCGAGAGTCCTCAGGGTTGATTATTGGGCTCTCATGTTGTTCGCAGTATACATGGCTTCTCCGGGGAGATCATTGGGAGGTATGGTTTGAGTTTTCATTGCTATGCTGATGATACTCAACTATACCTATCCTTTGCCCCAGGAACATCAAATGCAGTGGATGTGATGAATATCTGTCTGGCTGAGATAAATGACTGGATGTCTTCCAGCTGGCTGCGACTGAACCCTAACAAGACTGAGGTACTGGTAGTGGAGTCAAACAGAGTTCGTAATGGGATGGCCTCTGATTCTGCGACTGGCATTGTGCTAGGAGCTGTGTCATTGATGGCCTCCCCTTGGGTGTGAAATCTTGACGTGATCTTTGACAGGAACCTGTCCATGGAGGTTCATATATCCTCTGTGGTTCGTTCCTGTTTTTTTTCATCTTAGAAATATCGCCAGGATTAAGCCCCTTGTTCTGGCTCTGGACCTCCCTACTTTGGTACATGCCTTAGTCACTTCTAGGCTTGACTACTGTAATGCCCTCTATCTCGGGGTCTCTGGAACTTCTCTTCGCAGACTGCAGCTAGTGCAAAATGCTGCTGCCCAGCTTTTGACCAGACAAAGTAAGTTTTGTCATATCACTCCGTATTGCGTGGAATTGCACTGGTTGCCTGTCAGTGTGAGAGTATTGCTTCAAGGTGGGTTTTCTCACCTATAAGACCCTTTCACATGGACAGAGGCCTTGTTACCTCTCTGATCTCCTGGTACTGCCCACCTCTGTCTGGGATCTCCGCCTCTAGTGGTGGCCTCTTATTTATTTATTTATTTATTTATTTAAACAGCAGTTTGAAAACCTTTGAGCTATAGGCTCATTTACAAAGGTACCTTGTCACAGTAAGACAAATGAAAATACACAGTATAACAGTACAACACATAATATAACAGTAACTTAAGACATAGATACAAACAAGCTGGTACAGGTAGGATTGATGTAAATAATACCAGAGTTATGTTGTTCTTAGCAGCTTAGTAATAAGCTTTAGTATAAGTATTGAGTACGGCTTTTGACTAGTGGCAATTACAGCATCGGGTGTTAATAAGGTGGTTAGTGAATGAAGTTTTGAAGCACGACATAGTTGGAGCTTTGGAGATGGAGGGGGCATGTGTTGAACCAGGAGGGGCCCTAAAGCTGAAGGCTCTTACGGTCGAGAGGTCCTAGCCTAGGGATGACAAGAGAGGTTTTCCCAGAGGTCAGAGTATGAACTAGTGGGACAGAGCGGTGATGGTGGTGGTCAATCCTGGTGGGATAGCCCAAGGAGGGTCTTTTGTAAGGGTACAGGTCAGATATTTGAGGGCTGCGCAAGATCTAGCTACCAGTGCTTTAGCTGCATAGTAGACAGGTGTGTGTCAGCCTAGGTGCTCCAGTAATTAACCTGCAGGCCTTATTCAGAGAAAAGTGAATTTTATGGAGTGCGGTCTGATCAGCAGCACCATACACCGGGCAGTCCATAGTCCACTAGGACAGGATAGAGGAGGTGATCATGCAGTCGAAGAGCCTCTGGGGAGGCAGTGTTTATACCGATGTAAGATGCCCAATCGGATATTAGTGGCAGTGGCTAAGGCAGCGATGTGTCCATGGAAGGAGAGGAGGGGTCAAAATGGATCCCTAGGTATTTATAGGAGCAAACTTGTTCGAGTGGGAAAGAGGACCCAGAGTGAATGAGGAGTTTGACGTTGCAGGACTTGTTTTGGGGATGAGTGAAGAACATGGTTTTTGTTTTTTTAAGATTTATCACCAATCTATGTTCCTTGTACCAGCCCTCGGCTTCAGTGAAGGACTTCTGCAGTGAGTCCTGGAGGGCAATAGGGTTACGACTTGAGGCAAAGAAGACTGCATCATCAGCGTACAATAGAATGTTCCCCGAGCAAGAGCGTGGAAGGGTGTTAAGGTAAAGGGAGAATAGTAAGGGGCCCAGAATGGAGCCCTGGGGAACCCCAGAAAAGATGGGACAGATGTCTGAGTAGGTCCCATTAATTTTTACACGCTGTGAGCGGTCAGACAGATAACTGGTGCACCAGGAGATAGGCCCAGCAGCAAAACCAGAGAGACTAAGGGCATCAAGAAGGTGGGGGTGGGAGACAGTGTCGAAGGCTTTCGAGAGGTCAATGAGGACAGCACCAGCCAGAGAACCAGTGTCTAAGGAGGAGTGAGAAAGTTGAGAACTCTAGGAGGGCTGTGTTGGTACTGTGGCCCACTCAGAAGCCATGCTGCTCAGGACAAAGGACATTGTAGGTGGAGAGGTAGTCAGAGATTTGAGAGGCCACCACTTTTTCCAAGGCCTTGGAGAGAGGAGAGAGAATGGAGATCGGTCAATAGTTTCCAGCCACAGTCCTATCACCACCTTTAAAGATAGGGGTGACAGTGGTGACTTTCCAGGCAGTTGGAACCTTCCCCAGGCAAAGAGAGTGGTTGATGAGGCATGTGATCGGGGTAAGAACTGTGTCTAAGACCAGCTGTAGGATACATGGATCCAGGGTGTCACTGCCTGTACTATTACTCTTGAGGGCAGTGACAAGGTGCGGCCTAAGTTCTTGGGCAGAAACACGGCGGAGGAGAAAATAAGTACGAGAAAGATTTATGGCAGGTGCTGGGGGAGGAGGGTCAAAAAAATTTGTAGGGAGGATAGGGCTAAGGTCAGTGAATGAGGTGTTGAGGTGGTTGGCTATGAGGGCTGGGTCTGAGGAGATCACACCATTAATGTTGATCTGGGTGGGTGGGGGGGAGTGTGCACTCCCATTTAACTGTTTAATGTTATCCCAGAAGGTTCTGGGGTTCCCCCATGAGGCAGTGAGTGAGGACCGATAGTGCTCAGACTTGGCCTTTCTGATGGCCCGAGTGCACTTGTTTTGGGCGGCAGCATATAACCGCCTGTCATCGGGCCGGCCAGTCTCAATGGCACGGTGCCATAGGTTGTCCCTATGTTTGAGCTGGTGGATCAAAGCTGGGGTTACCAAGGGGGCATTCTGCCTTTTAGAACGGCGGGTCAACATTGCGGCAAAGATATCACAGGCATTATTAAAAGTTTGGGTAAAGAAGGAGAGAGCTGTGTCGATGTCAGGAGTTGCCTGTATAGGAGACCAGTCAATTTGGGACAGAAGTTCCTTAAGTTTTATCAGTCCACCAGGTATTAGACGCCGGCATGTGGACTGTGCTATGGGTTTGGGGACTGAGGATGACCAGTGGAATAGAATGGGGAGTGATCTCTGAGAGAGTCTGGGAGGACTTGACATTGGGGATCCGATTAGGGGTTGGTGAGTACCACATCAAGCAGGGTACTGGAGCCTCTCTTGGGGTTAGTCCTGGTAGGGTGGGTAACTAGTTGCGTTAGGTCTATTGTAGAAAAGGAGTCTCGGGTAGGAGGGGGCTGAGCCAGTTGACATTGAAGTCACCCACCAGAATTTGATCGTGGAAGGAGGTAGAGGCAAGGTATTCTGTAAGAGGCAATGGCCTGCATTTGGTCCTGGGGGCAAGTAGCAGTAGTCAGATAAAGGGGTCCCTTTAAAGGGTCAGGGGTTAGTTTCAGCGTAAGCGCCTGGGCCCCTGGAGTCAAGGATGGGAGCGGGCAGGGCTAGTACGGGAGAGATTCCTTGACATAACAGGCTGAGCCACCCCGCTCCCAACACGGTCGGACCGAAAAGGGTGAAACCAGGAAGGAGACTAGGAGTCAGGGAGGATTTCAACAGCCAAGTCTCAACCAGGGTGATGACATCAGGTTAATTGATGTGACCAGGCATTGTAGTAAGTCAAACTTTTTGGAGGCTACAGATATTCATGGAGACCATGCATAGGCCTGTTAGCTAGTTGGGGAGCTCCTGGGAACCGGGCCAGGGTTTGATGAATGTTCCCCGACAGGAGTAGTAGCATGACTAACATCCTGGCTGGGAGATGGTGAGAGGTTTCCACGATTGACGTGGGGGAGGGAGGCTAAGGAGCAGGGGGTGGGCAGGGAGGTACAGGAAGGAAAGCAAGAATAAGAAGACACCCAGATGTGCCTGAGGAGAGAGAAAGCTAGGGGAGGCAGGGAGGGCGGGACACACAGAGGTCCCAAGGGCAGGAGAGCAGGTTCAGGAGCAAGGGAGGGAGGGGTGCCAGGGCACAGTGCGGACTAGCAGATGGGTAAGTGCACTGCTAGTGGGGATAGGCACAGGCAGAGCATGAGGCAGGGCCAATACATTGTGGTGAGCAAGATCCCAGGGAAGTAGTGCTGTACAGGTAGGAGTAGGAAGCAGTGAGGGAGCATAGGTCCCTCTAGTGGCCAGCAGGTATAACCTGCAAATGGGAAAGTGGGGAGATAGGTTCTGGGCAACAGGACGTGATGTCACCGGATGTGATGTCACGGGGTGGATCCTTAAATTGACAGCCGCCCCTGGGTGGGAGGGTGGTTGGGCCGGGTGGAGCAGACGGCGTGAAGTGCCGTCAGGCTAGCACCCCTCTGAAGGCGTCCAGATGAAGAGAAGAGGCTCTCTTTACCTCGAAAGTTATCAGGCTGGAGATTCGGCTTCCTCAGCTACTCAGGTGAGCTGCTTTTGTTGCTTCAGTTGCTTGATTGTCCCGAGTGCCTAGCTTGTGGGGGGAGCTGCCTATGTAGTGGAGAAAACACAGCCTCTCATTACTATGCAGCGGGAGAATATGTTGTGACTTAAACAAAGGAGCTCCACTCTAAGCAAACAGGGCTATTCCAAAATGAGGTCACACTAGGACCCAGCTAACCTAATGCCTTCAGTTACAAGCACAATTAGCTCCAATACCACCATATTAAACAAGTCTGCTCTATATTAGCTGCTTGGTATATCTGGCTTTAAGGTGTAATCGGCAATTAGCTCCAATACCACCATATTAAACAAGTCTGATCTATATTAGCTGCTTGGTATATCTGGCTTTAAGGTGTAATCAGCAATTAGCTCCAAATACCACCATATTAAACAAGTCTGATCTATATTAGCTGCTTGGTATATCTGGCTTTAAGGTGTAATCAGCAAGGCAACTCTAGGGAAACCAGTGAGTCCCTAGCTTTACACTTCAGCCTTAGTAGCACAAAGAGAAGCAAATAACAAGCCCACCCAGTGGTGAACAGGGAACAAAGTTCATAAAATATAAGTGTTCATCAGGTAGCAGCTCCTCAAAGTTCGAGAGCGGTTGAAATCAGCAGGGATCGTTCATTTGGAGTTGCTGCTCCAGTTTCTGAACTCGCTGCTTTGAAGTGAGAGGCCTCACTATAGTGGCCTTTAAGAGTCGCCTGAAGACCTTTTTATTTATGCAGGCTTTTGGAAATTAAGTTTTATATGTATGATATTTTATTGTAATTATGACATACTGTACAGTTTTGTGCGCCAGAGCCTTTGGGATTGGGCGTTTTTAAATAAAATTGACATTGACATTGACATTGACATAAAGAAAAAGCAAAATGACCCACACTCAGGCTGTTCCAAAGCAAAGAGGGCTTTCACCTGCAGATTTCAAGAAAGTCCATTGTTTGAGGAAGAAGACTTTTTATTCAGAAAAGTATTTTGCATTTGTTAACATTTTTAAAATTGGTTGATTCTAATGCAGTATTAATTGTAGGCAGAAGCATCTCTATCAACTTCAGGAGTGTCACCTCTTGGCCTATTGGCACAGTGGTAATGTTACTGCCCATGACGCTGGTGATCAGAGGACAGGAACAAGCCCAGACCATCTGAGGGCCAGTGGGGGAGGAGGATCAAGCATCCCACTGGATGCTGTCTTTCCTCAGGGTGGGTGTGCTCAGTGCTCCATTGCATTAACACCTTCTGAGTGACTACAGGTGGCAGTGCAGCTAGACTTTGCTGTCATGCATGTAGGAGTGGTGTGTGTGTGAGGTCGTTAGCATATCACAGTGTGATTGTGTACACAATGGCAATCGTGTGCCCTGGAGGGGGCGCAGCAAAAAATGCAGGAAGAAAAATATGCACTTCTTGTGTCTTTTTGTTGTGATAAACTGCTCGCCTTTGGTTCCTGGTCCTCCCACCCAATGGACACATGAGGAAACCCCCTTGATTTTATTTATTTAGTTTTTGTTGACCTGGTAAGTGCACTAGACAAATCCTGCCTATTTTCAGGCACAACCGAGGAGTGGGTAGATGAATTCCAACTGACCCTGAACCAGATTAAGCTATTGGTGGTATTTTTAGCGACTGAGGGAAATTTAGCCAGGACACAGCGGAAATTCCCCTACTGCATTGCTGCCAGTAGGGGACAGGCCATTGTCAGGATGGCCATTTCTGTGTGGGACACCGAAGGAGGAAGACATCTGTGTGGTGGGAGTTCTGGCCTCTGCTCCAACTACTTGCAACAAGGAGACAGTTTTATCTACTATCGTGGAAGTGGATTCTGACATCGAATTTTATGATGCACCCGTTGATTTGGAAGATTTAAGTACATTTTCTGTTAACTCAGAGAAGCAGTTTTCTAATTTATTGCAGCCTACAGAGGTACATGCTTACGGTAAAACGGAGAATGGGTTAATACCAGGACCAGCAACAGCACACCTCAAGACATGTTTGCAGTTACCTCTTGTCAGCAGCTTGGCTGCTTCTATCGATTCCACAGCTGTACGGATGATTCAGGAGAGCCAGCGGAGAAAGCGGTGAGTCATTTCCTTTGCATATTCCTGTTTGCCTATTGCAAAGACTATTGCCACAGTTTGCAAAGAAATTGCACTCAGTAGTGAGTGCTCCCGGCTTTCTCAGAAATCTGCCTCCCGGTGCGACCAGCCCCTGCTGTGGCTGTAGCAGGAAAAACTATACCGACTCTCCTTCAAGTTGTTTGAGAGTTCAATGGTTAAAACAATTTGGCTGGCAAATGTCAGCAGGGGGAGTTACTGGCTGACAGCAGTAACACTTCCCCTGTCATCCTCATGGCTGCGGCGAACACTTCTGAAGGCCCTGAAGGGTGCAGTCAGATACCGCTGAATATTCAGTCTACATCAGGTGCATCCAACGCTTCAGCTGTCGCTACACAGGCTGGCAGTGAAATTGTAAAATCTTACGAGGGCCTACAGCCTGCTACTTCATTACTGGCACCAAAAGCAAAGGCTTCTTCCACTGTTTCACAACATGACAGTTTACAAAAAACAATTAAACCTGCATTTGTTCAAAGTGGGACTGCTCCATTAGATAGAGTGACAGGGTTTGTTTTGAAAAAAAAAAAACGGTTATCGAGGGATCTCAAGCACAGCCTAAAGTAATTTATCAGTCTGCTGCAGTTTCCCAAGAGGGGGCTACTGAATTATTTTTCCCAAGTAAAAAGGATATACCACAACATTCTACATCCATATGTCCTGCTGTAGCAGGGACTTCTTCACTGGCACAGGAAGCCTGGTCTCCAGGCAAAGCCCTTCTTGGGGCAGGCTGGAAGCAGGCTCCGACAAGCGTCTGGAAGCCTGACCCATCTTGGGATTCAGATTTTTCCCTTACAAAACATTCCCCCGAGTGGAAACCTGACTTTAAACAGAAGGCTAAGACTGGCAATTTGCATGGAAATAAAGTTATAGCTGAGCAGGCACAGCCTCCTTCTCTTATCATGGCTCCTGAGGTGCAGGTACTTCCACCTTCCTCACCTAACCCAGCCTTAGATCCTCCTCTCCTGGATAATATTTCCTCATTAAAAACTCTTCTTTGCCAAAATCCCCTCAACAAAAACCTCTTATGTCTGAACTTTTTTCCACTGCAAAGAGGGAAGCAGCACCACGTCAAAATGCGGTTCGGATACACTACAAAGGGGGTTTGGAGAACAGGTCGGACAGATACTATGTGGGGAGAACTCTGCTAAAAGACTCGCTTCATTTTACTCCCCAAGAGGTTTTCACTTTTATCAACATCTCGGGAGAAGATAACTTCGATATCAGTTTCCGGACTTCACATGCATTGGACTTATTTTGGGACCAATATGGGCAGGTGAAATTTTCTCCCACATGGACCCCCTTTTTGGTTATACCTTTAACCAAGCCACTAATAAAATTTGTAACGGTTATGTTTAGGAGTGAGGGGGTCCATGTGGAATCACCCTTTGCTTGTCACAGAAATGTGAGGTGTTGAGTGCCCCCGAACCCATCTTGGATTCAGAACAATTCTGGACTGGGGGCTGGAAGTATAAAATCAAATTAAGGCAGTCTGACTTAGGGGTAGAACACATACCTAATTATTTTTTGTTAGGCAGGGATAGAGGGGTTTGCTTTTATAGTGGACAGCTGAGAGCATGCTATAAATGTGGATCTTGGACACATCTTTCTAGTGTATGCAACCAGTCACGCTGTGACAACTGTGGGGAAGTGGGTCACATCACTATGCAATGTGCCAATCACTCTAGGTGCGATCTTTGTGAGGAATACGGGCATGTTTTCCGAGAATGTCCTTGGGCTGCTAAGAATAAAGCATCTTGTATTAGTCCAGATGTATTAATACAGAAAGCTCAGGATGCTGCAAGCTCTCCTCCCCCTCTTGTTCCCTCCCCTCCCCATCCCCTTCCTCCTTTTCTTCCCACCTCTTTCAAAAATAAGACTACTGGTGTAGACCCCTCTGCCATCAATCCTTCTACTGAGCCTGGTAAAACTGACCAAACCCTTGGTTCAGGTTCGATAAAGGATACAGCATCTTGTATGGGCCTCACCTGACCCCTTGGATTTTCCTCCAATGTGTTATATACTGAAATGCACCAGCTGTTTCTGGGAAAGAGTCCAAGAATTTGGTTCCTGGGTCCCTCTGCCTTGATGCAGATCATCGAGACATCTACATCCCAAAACTCCACCTTCTGTCCCCACTCTAGAAACCAGCAATTCCTATGCGGCCTTGTTTACCCCATGGGGGATACAGAGATGGAGTTGGGGGCTCGGACTCCCAAAATCCTCTTTATCTACTCTATCACAACCAGTAGATAATTATAATGTCATGTGGAGGTAACCTTCTTTGTTTGCAGTGGCTGCTTGTCTGTGTCTGTAGCTTAGTTTTTGTGGATTTACATGGTTTTCTGCTTGGAGTAACTACACCATTCTTGCTCACTACATCCGTAAAAGTCTCCTGAACTGGATTTCTGCAAAACATCATCACCAGGTGTCTACATTTTCATTTAAAATCAACTTTTGAAGCTATCCTAAGCAAAAACATAAGTCAAGCAATTAAGTCTGACAAATTCAGTGACTCTAGGTCTGCTTGAATCCACATTTTCGTCTGACCTGCTCCATGATCTGTATGTGGCTTTTCAACAACCTCTTTGAATGACAAAGAAGCATGCAGACAAAAGATTTCACATCCTGCATATGTGCAGGCACAGTTCATCACCTTCAGGAATTCTAACACATTCTGTGACCCTGGACCTCAGCTGTTGATAATTTCTTTTGGCTTATGACTTAAACCAATGGTATCTACAAGATGCTGAAATCCTTTCTCCTACAATTCTCCTTATGCTGCTCCTGCCTCAGGAATGTTCACCCCAACCCAGGACCACCTGGGCAGCCAGCAGTGGCACCAAGCAGAAGGACAGGGACACTCACCATGGCATCCATCAACGCCTGCAGCATCCTCAACAAACTTGATTCCTCCAAACATGGATCCTACAGCACAACCCTGATGTCCTCTCAGTTGTGGAAACATGGCTAAACCCTAAAATCCTGATACCTCAGTCTCTATCCCTGATACTGCATTTTCAGGCAAGACAGGATTGCAACGGGTGGGGCTGCGCCATCTATCTTAAGGATACCCTTATGGTCACGCCATCCCATCCCCTAGCCTGAGCAACTCCTCTCAGATCCTCACAATCAAAATCCTTCTTGGTGCACATAACAAGGAACTCACTGTCATCTCAGTTTACCTACCTCCAAGAGACCAGGCTGCTGGCTTCCATGGCATCATGGAATATCTAAGGGTCCAGCAACATAATTCTGAAACCATAATCATGGGTGGTTTTAACATTAACTGGCTCTCCACTGGGGCCGCTACCTATAAGGATGCAGCATCACCTCACTCAACTGGTCAATGCCCCCACTAGGTGTAACTATAGGACAGGCTCCCTTATGCTTCTAGACTTGATTCTATATAACCGCCCTGAATGCATCTCCAATGTTTCTGTACTCCTGGATACAATAAGTGACCACTCACCTGTCATCTGCTCCTGGTCAAACAAATATCACAAGCCCCCTCCCAAGCTTATCTATGCCAGGGTTATCAAACAAGGGCACCTCCAGCTGTTAAAATCCCATCTAACCAGGCTGAACTGGGCAGTGCTTGACTCCCTCAATGACACCAACAAAGCTCTGGACCCTGTTATCAAGCGTTTTCAATGAAGCCTGTGACATCTATGCACCAGTGAAAGATGAAGGTCAAAGGACAGACCAACCCTGAGTTACTACTGACCTTTAACTCTGCTCAAGCACAGAGACCACCTCTGGCATTGTGCTCATGCAACTCCGACACAAGTAAACATACAATTATACAAAGCAGCCAGAAATGATTGCACTCAAAATATGGAATGCTAAAACAGCTATTACAGAGGCTCTGACCAACTCTTGGGGCTAGGAAACAAATTCTGGAACAACATGAAAGAACTCATAGGTAAGGATCCTAAAGCACCACCCACTATGCTCAACCTTCATGGCACTCCTACACTGACCTAGGTACCATCACCAGCACTTTTAATAATGCATTTACAAACCTGGACAATGTCCTTCCACCAGATTTTTTCGATGATTTCCTCCAGCTCCTGCGTGTTACCCCAACTAGATTGTACAACCCCAAAGTTTTTTTTTAAGGAGGTCCCACCACAAGTAGCTAGAAAATACATTCAAAAGGCCATCGGCAAACAAGGGTACAGTGGTGACTCCCTTGACCTGAAACTGCTGGCACAAGTCCTCGATGAAATCTTAGAACCATTTACAAAAATCTTTAATCTCTCGCTTAGATTGGGCCATTTCCCTCTCTCTGGAAGAAAGCCACTGTCAGACTGGTTCACAAAAGCGGCGATAGGACACTGCACACCATTACAGACCTATCTCTCCTCCCCACTATCCAAAACGCTGGAGCGAATCGTATCGGACCAACTAGTTGAATTCCTGCATAAGTACAATGTACAGTGCCCAGAGCAGCATGGCTTCAGAAAAGGGCACAGCACCACCACTGCACTACTGGATTTACAACCTTCATCCATGCCACAGCTTGACAAAGGGAATTGTGGAGGGGCAGTATTTATAGCCTTACCAGGCATTGACACAGTTAGCCACCCCTAGTGCTCAAGCAACTGTCCTCCATTGGGATCTCCAGCAATGCCCTTCCATGGTTCACCAGCTACCTTGATAATCGGATGCAATGTGTAAGGATTGTGGGATCTCTTCGGATGAGAAACCGGTCCGTCCGGAGTCCCCAGGGGTCTATTCTGGGCCTCTACTTTCTTCTCCTCTTCATCAACAATCTCCCCAGTGCCTGCCACCAAAAATATTACTATCATGAGCGATGCAGTCCTGTTTTCCAGCCACCATGACATTACAGTCTTTGAATCCCAGCTGCAGCTCGACTTCAATCACATCAAGATTGGTTCAATTCTCATAAACTTGTCCTGAACCACAGCAAGACTAAAGCCATGTCCTTCTGTAACCGACAGAGCAGGCACAACTCTCTGTCCCTCACCATCAAGAACCACACTGGGAACCCACTCAAACATGTCAAGGAGTTCAAGTACCTTGGTATTACCCTGGATAGTACCTCTCTTCACTCTCGGCATATTGACACTGTTGCCAAGACCGCCAATAATGGATTGGACTACTACACAAACACAAGCACTATATGCCTGCGGATGCCCTTAAACTAGCCATCTACAGCTCTGTCACTCTATGATTGACTACGGCCTTGCCATCTATGGCTCTGCCTCAAACAAGTGCCCTCTCAGGATCTCAGTTGCTCTCAACAAAGCCTGTAGACTACTGATGGGTGCAGCCCAACAAACTCACACGTGTGACCTCTATGCACAGGCCAGCTGGCTGCCCCAGCAGCAGAATACAATACCAGACCTGCTTACTTACCAAAAGATTCTCCTTGGTCCATGCCACCTGGTATTAGCTCACTCCTCATTACCTACAGTGGCACTCAACAAACACGTGGTGCCCAATTCTAACCTTTTCAGGGTTCCCAGATGTCGTACCTCCATGGGTCAGCAGTCCTTTCTCTATAGAGCTGCCTCACTGGTTCAATTCCCTCAATAAAGAAGCACTTCTCTACTACACTTGGACCCTTTAAAAGAATCTCAAACTTTACCTCACCTCTACCACTCAGTGTGACTGCCTCTCTGAACAGAGATCTTCTAAACACCTCCCAGCTCACTCATGTCTCACAGCCCGTCCTTTCCCAGTCTCATTCCTTCTGGCACTGGGCCTTCCTTGTGACTCCTTTCCTGCTTCACATCTCCACTGGTACAAGACATTTTCCACCACCATCGGACAGTGGCCCATTAGCCTGCCAACTTCCTCTCCCGGTCCTGCACGCCTGCAATACTAACTGCCTATGGTGCCCTCTATCTCTTATTGTTACGCAGCCAGCTGCCTACTCAAGCTGCTCGTTATATGAATATTATCTCAAAGTATGTTATAACTGAGTATCTTTATTTTTCTTTTAGTTGTTTTGGTTGTTTATTGTGCATTCTTTTACTACCTCTGTATGTATGTTGACCCTCATCCTTTGATGTGGAACCTTTGTAAATGAGCAGTTTCTGCTCAAAGGTATTTGTAATCCGAGAATTTAATAAATAAATAAAAAAATAATAAAGAGAAGAAAAAAAAAAGGAAAAAATAGAGGTCGGTTTGGAATTTCTATAACTTGCAATGCGGTTGTCCTGGGGTTCTCTTAATACTCACAGCTTGCTGAATACCATGAAACAGCAAGGACTTTTCATCATATACATGGTTTGCAGATTTCAGTTTGCTTTTTACAGTAAACTTAAATGCACTCGATAGAACAGTTAAACTCTTTCGCGGGATTGGTTGTGGGGTTCTTCTTTTGGTCTTTTGGGATGGACAGAACCAATGGTATAGGCATATTATTTACCTTTAATTAATGCATAATTGATAGATCACCAGAGTTTGATAGATGGAAACATATCATGACAATATATATCCGAAATCGGTTGGCCAGAGTGCTTGTTTAAAAGCTATCAACTGGTGACAACAGGCAGGAAGGAGACTTCAATTGCACAATCATTGACTACCTAAATAGAATTAAAATTTATTGCTACTCTAATTCGCTTTTGGCTAAAATTGCTGTTAGTTGGCTTGCCTACACTGTATTTCTTTTTTCTCTGTGGGTCCCAATATTCTTTTGTAAAGTGAACATTTATTCCTTAATAGATTATATGTTAGTGTCCCTTCTATGCAGGTAAATTTCTTGAAATGATTCCAGTGAATTTTTCTGACCATTTTTTTTATTATGCTCCTTGTCCTCAGGCTCCCCTGAGTTTCAGGTGGAGGTGGAAACTAATACTTCTATCTAGAGTTACTCATATTCAGCTAGTAAACATATTTTAAAAGCCAGATTATCAGTAGCCTTTTCATTCTAATCTAGGGATTGGTGGCTGGAGACCAAGAAGGATTTATGTAATTGGTTTAAAAACATGTAAGGGCTGAAAAACCATACTTTTTGAAATACCTGTCTCTTAGGAGTTTCAGATGCTTACATCAGTGGCATATACCTGAGACATGATTATTCTGATCAAATTATCAAACTTGAGAGTATGAAGATTTTCAATTATAGGCTATGACCTACTCGCTTTATCCTCTTTCACTAATGGTATAAAAAATCCCTATAGAGGATCCCTTCGAGATGTGTAAACTTAAAGGATTCTTTCCACTTCAGGCTTTTGAAAAGACCTGATGGCTCTATAGCCACGTCCATGGTACAGCTGAAGGCATTAATTATAGACCATTTTCTGTCTTTAGAACCTTTCTTTCCCAACTTAGATAAAACTATTATTACCCTCATATTTAAGCATGATTTGTGTTCATTCTGAGTTACAGAGGACTTAAATTATTGGGAACATATTTCTAAGAGGAAATTGTAAATGTTATTCAGAAATTAAACCCAAATATCTCTCCAGGAATGGATGGTCTTTCTAATAATTTGTATAAAAGCTTTTCCTGTTGAATTGAGCTAATGTCTTTTTATTTTATTTAGATACCTTATACAGAATTCAGTTATTTTCCTTCATTTTCTGATTGATTATTAATTCACTTATTTAAATCAGGGATAGATATGATATTAAGAATTGCTGTTGCTCACCTACTAAATTCACTATAAGATTTTACTAGTATATTGAAATAATAGGTCAAAATATTATGCTAAATTAATCATTCTCCCTACCAATTCTGTGGAATTCAGATAGATACAATCAGTACATGGTTATACATGATGTCATTGAGCACTCTTCTTTATCAGGCATTTTAAGTTGTATGGTTATTGCAGATTTTGACAAAGTCATTTGATAGGATACATTTCCCTTTCTTTTTAACTGGAGCATTATGGGGTTCCAATGCAACTGGTTCAGTTAATTGAGATACTTTATAAACGTATTTGTGTTTCCTTTTCTGAACGGACACAGCTGAAAGTTTCACCTTTCACAGGGTACGCCAGAGTTGTCCCCTAAGCCCTCTCCTTTATATATTTTCATTGGATCCATTTTTGCAGCAGTTAACTATGTTCCAGCACTGGACTGGAATTCGTGATAATTTGCTAAAGATCATCACCTTGTATTACAGGCTTATGCAGATGATTTAGTGTTATATTTTACAGATCAGTTATCTGTTCTTTATTTTTTGAAAGCCTTTGAGTCTTTCTCGAAAGTTTCTAATGCAAAATTAAATCTGCATAAAACAAAAGGGTTGTTTATTGGAGCAGCTGGGCCAGTTGAAGTCATACAAGGTATTTATATTTCCTAACCCCTTAAAATTTTGGGTATTCTGTTTGGTCCCCAAAATATGCCAGTGGATAACTAGGAAATGGCCCTCCAGGTAATGGAAAATAAGGTAACTAGGTGGGAACAGTGGAAACTTCTAAGTTAAATGCATACAGGTGATTAAACAGTTTCTTTGCCCGACTACAGCATGTGGCCATGGTTTTCCTCTCCGGCTCATTTAGAAATGAGAATTTATAGTTTATGTTTTCAAATGCTTTGGGCAACAGGCTTGAACCCTGTGAAGAGGTGCTATACTTATTTAGGTACAAAATCAGGAGGCCTTGGGATGGTGGATCCTGTTGTTTTTGTATATCTTTATTTTTATGAGTTCAGTTAAAATTGTTTTAGGTTCAACGAAGGGATTGAGATAAGTTGGATTTGTGTCATTGGTAAATATATTTTGAATTATAGCATTTGGCCCCCTAAATTGAATCCTTCATATCCATATTCCACAGTATTTCCGGTCTGCTGCTCAAAATTATATAGATGGAAAATCAAGAAGAGATGATCCTAAATATTAATGTAAAGCCTTTTACCAATTGGTAATGGCAAATTTGTACCTTCAAGATCCATGCTTTAAAATTGTCCTTCTGCCTCAATCCCAAAGTATTAGCACAGTTGAATTGCATCACATTGCCTCAATTTCAATGGGAAACACATGGTTAATTTTTCTATGGTCACCTAAATGTGAGGGTAATGCCAAATATAAGGCAATAGAGGAGCGGAATTGTCCCTATTTAGATTGCATTAATGTTGAAGAGACAATGGCCATTTTTTTTCAATGTTCTTATTCAAAGGAGTTGTGGGCTTATTTGGCAGCCTTAGGGGTTTCAAATGGCTGGCCTTTATTAAGTATGATGTATTGATTCTTGGGCTTTACTCAGGAAACCTTTTGCATTTTCATGATGGGACAGTGTCTTATTTTTCTGTTGTTTAAGATACTATTTATGGCAAGCTAGGTGCCAATGAGTGATCTATCAAAAGAAAATGCCCTATATTTGCATTAGTGTATGGATTTAATGAACTCTCACGAATTTATTCTCAGGATGCACAGAGGTTGGCTCCAGCTAAATTCCGGAGGTGGTGGAAAGGGTTTCTACACTTTATAAAGTTTAAGTAATTTAATTTTTATTTTCTGTTTTATTATTTTTTCTCTGGGGTTTATAGGATTTTGTTTTTGGTACCCGAATTTACTTTAATTTTCTTCTTGCTTACTGTGATTTCACTGTGTTGTTGTTTATGTTTATTTTTCCCAATAAAAACTCCCCTACTCTTTTCGATAAGTGCCATGGGATCTTTAACATCCACCTGAACTATCACCAATCCAGGCAGATGGAACTCGGTTTAACATCTCATCTGAAAGACGGCACCTCAGAAGTGCAGTACCCCTCATGCTGCACTACAATGTCAGTACTGGATATTAACCCAAGTGCCAGATGTGGAACTGAACCCACAGTCTCTGATCTCCAGCCTTAGAGGCAAGTGTGTTACTCATTGAGCCACTGACACTCAATGAGTGTAGAGAAGGCTCCACATCTGCATTGCATATACTAGAGACCTTTGTCAGTGCATAAACAGGAAATCACATGAGGTATTCACAATCTCAAAACATTTATCTTCATAAATGTTATTATTAATAACGTATGAAGTGGTAGCATAGGTAACAAGCATTTGTCAATGCCGAATGTTTGCTTGCTGGCATTAGCAGTGGAAGTGCAGGAGTTAGATGATGCAGTATAGGAATGGCAGTGAAGTACTGAATTGACGCTAACTCCACCCCCACCCTGCAGAGGTGGACAGGCATTAGAATGTGGCTTTGGGTCATCACCCATGATGGTCACGTATTTCACCTCACCCTACCCTGCAGACACTGACAAGTGTTGAGGTGTGCTTTGGGGTGTTTGGCTTTACATTCACCTCATTCCATAAAGAAACACGCTGGAAATGGGTGCAGTATAGGAGAATGGGGTGAACTGTGGGGCCAAAGGATCCAAGGTGCAGCTTGATGCCTGTCACTGGATGCAGGGTGGGGTGGGTGGAATGGCATGAGCATTATTGTTGAAAATTCCAAGTCACACCCCTGACGCCTGTCAGTCCCTACAGGGTAGGGCATTATGGTCAAAACCCTAACACCTTGGACGTTTCTTGGTATTTTTACTCCAAGTTTTCAACATGGGCTTTGTGACCCCACCGCATGAACCGTGACACTATCAGGTTTGAAAGAATAAAGGTGATTTTGCACAGGACTACACGATTCGCGCCAATCGTGCAAAACACATTTCAAACAGGATGTGGAAATGACAGCTGTACTGTTCATGAGGAGGTGTAAAAATTGCAAAGTTGAAAAATCTGGATTGAAAATATAAAAAGGTGGTGAAGGCACGAAGCGCATGAGAAACTGCACAAGACACCCATACTGTAATTAGTTTGGGGATTTTTATAGATTTTCAACATAGGCATTTTGGGACCTCTGCTCATGAACAGTGTCACTGTGATTTTCTTAATGTTTCCAAACACAATTTCCCACAGCGACTGCGTTATTCTACATGGAAGTGTGAAAACACATTTCAGCCAGGTGTGAAAAATGACAGCTGTACTGTTCATAGGAGGTGTGGAAAAATGCCAATGTTGAAAATCTGGACTGAATATATTACAAATTTATGAACTTACTAGGGTGCGTGGAAACTGAACAATACACCTTAGTAACAGTCATTTTATGGACTTTTGTCACCACATTTTAACATAGCCATTTTAAGACCTCTGCTCATGAACAGTGTCACTGTGATTTTCTTAATCTGTTCCAAATATTGATTTCGTAGCACCGACTGCCATTAGCGTTATATGTGCGAAACACATTTTGGGTGAGATGTGAACAATGACAGCTATACTGTTCATAAGAAGGTATGGTAAATGGCAATGTTGAAAATCTGGAGTGAAAATATAAAAATTCTCAAAATTACGCATGTACATAGGAACTGTGCAATGCACTCCTAAAACAGTCATTTTGGGAATTTGTTCACCAAATTTCAACATAGGGTTTTAGGGGCCTACCTCATGAACTGTTACATAGTATTTTCATTAATTGGTCCTGAAAGGTGATTCAGCACAGTGAGCATGAAATCACCTTTTGGGACCGAATAACCAGATGACAGTGACTGGATTCATGAAATGGGGTCCCAAGAACCCCATGTTGACAGTTTGGTGCAAAAATTTAAAAAAAATGACCGAGATATGAACCAAAGATGAAAAAACCCTATTTATACCATTATACAGCTTACCGGCATTTCTTCAGTTCGCAGACGGCTTTGAAGAGTGCAGGTGTGTTCCTGTCCACCTAAGATCATCCAGCCTGGAGGCAAGTATGGGAGAGGATGGGTGGGTTGGGGCAAGAGAGTCAATGAGGGACTGTTTTCTTTTGTTACATGGTTTTTAAAAAGATGACTCAGGACTTTTGCTACTCTGGGCTGGGCCTCAACCATGGCACCTGGAAGTTTGTTTGGGGGGACAGTGGAGCCAGTGGGTGATTGGGAACACCTGTTGGCTTACAGTGTGTGGGGAGCATGATGACGTGGGACTTTTGTCATGCTGGGGTGGGGCTTCTAATGTGGCATGTTGAAGTTTGCTGTTTTAAATTCTGTGAAACGCTTAAGGTGTTCGACAACTGGGTATTATTTATATTAAGGAGAGGTGCTGAGAGGAGGAGGGGAGAGAAAGGGAGGATTACCTTCCAGAATTTGGAAGGATTATTTAAGTTTGACTGGAAGGTCGAGCAGAAATATTCCGATTTAGCTAAGCGAGTGGCTTTCATGCACTTGTTGCATAGTGTCCAGTAGGTGTCGTATGCGTGAGGGAGCATAGAAGATTTGTACGTTTTCCAGGCTTGATCTCTGGCCCTTTGGCATGCTATAAGTGCAGGGGTGATCCAAGGTAGGTGGTTGCCTCTCACTCTTGCATGCCTTAGGGGGGTCATGTTTGTTGCAGACCTCAAGAAATTTAGTTTGTAAGTAATTGTACGCAGTGTCTATAGAGTTTGTCGTGACTATCAACTCCCAGTTAGAGTGGGACAGCTCCTGGAGGGGGGGAGCGAGGTCCAATGATTTGTATGAGCAGAACTGTATTGTTTTGGGGAGGGGGAATTTAGGTCTGTGTATCTTAAGAACCATGAAGATCATGTGGTGATCAATAATGGCATCTGGTAGGAGACCACATTTAATCACCCTGTGAGTGTGAGATGTGAGGGCTCAGTCAATGAGGGAGTGACTGCCGGACTTATGGCTCATGTGGGTAGGTTCTGAAATGAGCTGAGTCAAATTAAGGGCAGATATATCATTTTGAGTTTTAGTGAGGGTAGGGGTTAACCAATTATGGTTGAAGTCACCCATTATGTAAGTTTCACCTGCCTGAGTGAGTGAGGTAATAGTGTTTAAAAGTTCTGTGATGATAGTGGGGGGGAGGGTACCAGACTGGCAGTATGCACCTGCAACATAGATGGGTACCAAAAAGGGGAGAGAGAGGTTAAGAATTAGAATTTCATAGGCTTTAGGAATACAGAAGGCCAGAATGCTGGTAAACTCAATAGAAGAGGAGCCGTAAATTGCCACCCCACTACACCAGTGGGATGGTCTTGCCATGATACAGTGTATCCAGGGATTGAGATGGCAGGGTCCCCTATCTTATTGCTTAGCCACATTTCTGATAGGATAGGGATATCAGGGGAATAAGAGGCAACTAGAGGTTGAAGTAGGTCAAATTTAGGGAGCAGGTTGCGTATGTTTAATTGCAGGATTTTTAAGCCATGGGACAGGGCTAGGGCGTTGTATATGGATGGGGCAGTTAATGCAGATACTGTTGTGGGGGTACCTGAGGGGCATGGCCCAGGATTGGAGTTTAGGTCACCTGAGGATAGTAGTAGTACAATTACAAAAAAATGGATTTTGACACTCCTATACCAGAGTGAGCTTTTAATTTTGGAAGGGGTAGGGAAGGAGGGATGGGTGGGGGAAGTTGAAATTTTAATATGTGTAGCAAGGTAAAATAGGTAGGTATAGGTAGGAAAGAAGTACTGTGGTGGATGGAGTAGTGGGCCCAGCTAGCAGGGACTGTAGAAGTCATCAAGTTGAGCAGAGGTGGAAGTAGCAAAGGGGGACAGATGGGGTCAGGCATAGTAAGCGATGGAACTGGAGTAAGGGTGATGAGAGAGGAAGGCACAGTACAAGGAGGATAGTGTAAAGTGCCATATACGGGACAAGATGCATAGCACATGGAGACATGGTAGCAGTCTACTGGTTGTGACAGAAGAGAGGCTGTAGCTTATAGTGAGGGGTAGGGAGAAAGCCAAAAAAAAGGGCTCTGCAAGGCTCTCATTAATATTCATTAGCCCAGGAACCTAGCGCTTCTTGGCGCTCTTCCTTTATATTAAACAGAGGCCTCTGAGTGGCCTTGCTATGGTCTCCAGTCCCCACTTGGGCTTTTACTGCCCGCTGAAATGTTTTTGTTTGACCGCTATGGCGGTCAGAAATACTGGGTGCTTATGCACATGCACAAGCTCCTGTCAGTCTGTTTGTGACCGGAGAAATGCCAGCAACTCATGGTTTAGCTT
Source organism: Neoceratodus forsteri (assembly GCA_016271365.2). NCBI lineage: Eukaryota > Metazoa > Chordata > Ceratodontiformes > Ceratodontidae > Neoceratodus > Neoceratodus forsteri. The sequence goes on from CM028131.1 coordinate 1,527,716,819, forward strand.
CTCAAGCCCCAACTGGGGGCAAAATTACACTGGAGCTAATTGGGGACCCTGGGGCACAGATGAGGACTCGGGTCAGGTGTGGAAGAATTCAGGGAACTTAATGAGGCACCAGGAGGAACGGGCAATCAAATGGGGAACAGACAAGGTAAACCCCCATTTGGGGGAGTGGTGGTGTTACATTTGTCCAGCAATTAAGGCTTTTCATCATGGTTTGAGAAAGTTGACTCCTTAAGAGTCATCCACAAGGAAGCCTACAGACAACCTGTGTTGCAGACTGATGGACTGAGTTTTTGGATCTTTCATTAATCTCAATCTATAAGCAGCTATAGGAACATAGAAACATAGACAATGATGGTAGAAAAAGACCAAAGGTCTATCCAGTCTGCCTGAGTTCCCTATTTAGCCCTGGGGCCTACTGTTCCTCCAGGGACCTAGGCTTCCCCAACTCACCCATGTTCCTCCCTGATTCTGATACTCTGAGCAACCACTATACCCTTTATTCTATTCCAGCCATGCTTAAAACCACTAGCTTTTTTTTCATACACCATCTTAGCTGGCAGCCTGTTCGATGGCTCCACCACTCTTTCTGTAAAATAATATTTCCTCATGTCTGTCCTGAACCTCACTCCTGTTCGCTTCCACTTATGACTATGTGACCGCGAGCTGGTATTCATGTTGAATAGTTCCCCGTAGTTCATTCTGTTAATTCTTTCCAGGAATCTGAAGGTCTCTATCATATCTCCCCTCTCCCTTCTGGTCTCCAGGGAGTACATGTTCAGTGCCTTGAGGCACTCCTCAGAGGACATGTCCTGCTGGCTCTGAGTCATTTTTTTTACTCTGCGCTGCACCGTCTCAAGACTATCCCTATCCTTCCTGAGGTAAGGACTCCAGAACTGGGTGTAGTACACCAGCTGTGGCCTCACCAAGGATCTATTTCTGCTCCCAGTATCCCTCCCAATACCTGCAAGCTTCTTATCTGCCTTGCTATAAGCCTTGTTGCACTGACTTGATTGCTGTAGGGAGTCGTTGATGATGTCTCCAAGGTCTGGTTCCTCAGCCATGGTACTGAGTCTCACCGCTCCCATCCAGTACTCCATTCCTAGAGTTCTTGTTCCCTAGGTTCATTACCTTGCACTTTTTGGTGCTGAATTTCAATTGCCAAACCCTTGACCACTCCTCCGGCTTTTTCAAGTCTCTCTGCATTTCCTTTATTCCCTCATCACTATTCACCTTCCCCCAGAGCTTAGTGCCATCTGTGAAGAGACACAGCCTGCCCTGAATCCCATCACCAATTTTGCTGACAAACAAGTTGAAGATGACCAGACCCAGGACAAATCCCTGTGGATCCCCACTCCTGACCTCCCTTTCTTCTGATTTTACTTCCATTGACCACTACCCTCTGCTGCCTCACCATTAGCCAGTTACTTACCCAGTTTACTTCACCTTAGCTGCACCCAGATCCTCCATATTCTTCTGCAATTATCTGTGGGGTGTATTGAGTCAAAAGCCTTGCAGAAGCTGAAGTAGAGCAAATCCACAGTGTGGCCCCTATCCAATTCCCTCCTCAACTAGTCAAAGAAAACTATCAAGTTATCCTGACAAAACCTCTCTGCCATTAATCCACGCTGCTTACTATCTTGGAGACTATTGCTCTTCAAGTAGTCCATGAGATCCTCTTTGACCAGTGATGTCATCACTTTTTCTACAATAAAGGTAAGGCTGACAGGTATGCAGGTCTCTGCTTGTCCCTTCTCCCTTCCTCTTATGGAGCAGAACTATGCCCGCTACCCTCCAATCCATCAGAACCACTCCTGTCTTTAGGAAGCTGTTGAACAGATCTACCAAGGGATCAGCCAGTTCCACTGTCCATTCCCTTAGTATCCTCAGATGCAATACATCTGGTGCTTGGGCCTTATCAATCTTTAGGGCTGCCAGCCCTTTCAGGATCCTTTCGCTAGTGAATGCTGGCTGCCTTGTCTCCGGGACCCCCTTAATGGCTGCTTTGATGCCACCCTCTGGCAAGGGCTCACCATTCTCCCTAATGACAACTGAGCAAAAGTAATTGTTAAGAAAGTCGGCCTTTCACCTATCCACCTCAATAACCCTATCCCACTCTGTTAGTCTCACAATTCCCCATCCTTTCTTCCTTTTTCCACTAACATATCTGAAGAACTGTTTTCTCCACTCATGAACCCCTCTGCAATACGCAGCTCTGTGTCTGCCTTTGCCTTCCTAACTATCCTCTCTTTGCCACCCTAGTTTTCAGAAAATATTCTTTCCATTCTTCCTCTCCCTGCCTCCTGCTTTTCTTTAAATCTGTAGAAGGCTTTTTTCTTGGCCCTCACCTCTTCCCTGACCCTTGCTAAGAAGCATAGTGACCTTAGAACCATAGTGACCTTATGACCTTAGCCTTCTTTAGATTCCTAAGACCTACCAAATTTCCTTCTTGGTCAGAGGTGTCAACATGGCCCAGTTGCTAGCACATCTTCATCTGTGCCAGAAGGTCATGTGTTCTAGTCTCACATTGAGATTGGGCACATACCATCAATGCTGTCACCCAAGTGCAGTATTTTGGATGCTATACTATTGGGGTGTGCTGTCTTTCAGATGAGACATTAAACTGAGGTCCCATCTGCCCATTCATGGTGGGTGTCCAGGTGGAAGTAAAAGAATCCAAGGCACTATTTGCAGGAGTAGGGAGATTTTATTTGGGTGAATGAAAGAAAACAACAAATATGCAAAATTACACAAAACAAAAATATTAAAATCTATACATCACAATGTGAAGAAATTAGAACAGGAAACCTTATAAATGCTCCACATAATGACAATATGCTGTGTATAAAACAAAAAGAAAACACTCAATAACTAAACAGACATATTGTGTATCCTGTAAGATAGCAGGAGACTTATACTGTGATTAGCCTTCTCCCTTTGGAACCAATGAGCAAGCTTCCTAATATCATTGAAAAGCAGTAGCACATAAAAGGGTAGCTTCCCTGTTACACAGTCTGCTCAGCACTTTCATGAATACTTCCAAACAAGTAATGAGTTTGTTTTGCAAGGACAAAGCACGATAAGCTTGTCAAAGATGATACTTAGTGTGCTTACATCATATTAAAAATCTTCCAAGCACACAAACAAGTTGTAAGATTACACTCTCGTAATCTGAGTCCTTAAAAAGGGGTACTTTCCAAACCATAGCCAGTGTATTCCAAGATTCCTTGGAAAATGAGCATTAAAAAAAAATATTACTGTGTTTCAAAAAGTGCTGAGCACGTTGGTCGTATACACATTCTCTCATTCACAGTTTTGTGCTCACAAGAAGTTTTTATCCAGCATTTATCACATACACACAACCACATGATGTCCCACAAGGATGCCAGCTCTTGCTTGTCCTGTAAAATGTAAGTACAGGGGACTGCTCTTGGGGGGAGACATCTAGGAAGAGTAACAGGTTCAACACAGATCTCATCTAAAAATCAATTTGTAAATTTTGCAAGTGCAGTGGAACTTTTTATTAAAAGAAAATGAAACAGAATCATACAAAATGACAAAAATGAAAAGCCATCACACCAAAAACAAATTAAAATGAATAAAATACAGTAATGATATAAACAAAAAAAAAACGAAAAACCTAATCCAACTAACAAGTCCACTAATCATAAATACAAATGTATTCATCTCTAAACAGTCAAACCTGTTCATCACTACCAATATTTCTAGTGTAACAAAGTAACAAAATATAACAAACAAAGTAGCAAAAGAAAAATAATCACAGCAATTTGAAAAATTCGAAGGAATTTACTGGGTTTCGTAATGCAAGAGGACACAAATATCTAAGCTATGGTGGCATCCATTTAATGTTACCCCATAAATGCAGAAAAGTGTTAGCAAGCCAAGTAGTCTGCTCCTTAAGTTTAATCTAAGTGCAGATTCCAGTCTCTCTGCTATCAATATATATGTAGGGTGTAACTGCTGCAACACATATTGACACCTCTCCTGCCACAGGTAGAGTTTCAGACAGGTGAAGATTACCATCAGTGTGCCGATACTGTATTGCTTCCAATGTACCGGGTGATCTCCTAACACCCGATTCCTGTATGTTAACCTCTGGATCCACGGTATGCACCACTTATTAGCAAGAAATTTCCAAAAAACAACCACAAAAGGACAGTCCACCAAAAGATGTTCTTGCATTTCTACCTGCTGAGCACATTCCAGTCAAGAGTAATATATGTCATCGACTCTTTTATGATTCGTGTTCCCCCACTTCCCCAACCTTCCGTGACAACTGATCCGAAGAATGTCCTACATTTGCTGTGGTACCCTGACATCCTGCAATTGTGCCAGTACTAAAAGTGCTTTGGTCAGCTGACAAAAAAGGAACTCAAATATTTGGAGACATGCATGATTCTTTACTTCCTTGTACAAATGAAGCCTATTATTTGACAATATAGTTGACTTGGAGATTCTCCACTGATGCAGCTTTCTCAAACTGGGTTTAGCATACTCAGGCACGCACAAGGATTTTAATAGTTTTTGGGCCTCTTGGTCCAATGCCAAGCAAAAGGCTCTTAAATCCCCAGTGTAACCATATATGCCAAGGCATGGTACTTGGTAGTAGACCCTGTTTCAAGGTGGAATGAAAAAACAAAACATGGAAAGAACAATGGGATTAATCATATTTAAACTCCCATTTTTTATTGGAAATAGGTGATGCCTCTTTTGATTGGGTTCAAGTGGCTACCTTATAACAGCTGGAAAAAAAAGCTGTAAATTTTAGCTTGTAAAGCAAAACGTGGGGGATAAGGGAAGCTTAAGTGCGTGAATAATAGTAATAAAAACTGTTTAATTGTATGTACTCACGTTAGAGAATCTCCACGTTTTTCAAATATTTACCTTTTGGGCACATTTGTGCACCTGTGCTGCCCAATTAAGAGATGGGAGGTCTCCTGGACCAAACTGTATCCCTAAAATTCATATGGGTGCATTGGAGACACTTACACCAGCAAGCGAGTCTATGCCCACACTCTTGGTTCTGTTGATAGCAGAAGTCAAAAATTGTGAGGAGGTATCTATAGCCCACATAGCTCTTTTTCTTGAGTTCACAGCAGCTACAAATAGGAAAATATCATCAGCATAGGTCAAAATGTTCAGCTGGGGGTAGGAAGAAGTAGGCTGCTGGTTAACTAGGATCTGCAGCTTATCCAATAGGTAGGGAAATGGGCAGACTGGGTGGGCCAAGCGGTCCTTATCTGCCGTCAAAATCTATGTTTCTATGTTTCTATGTAAGGCATTGGGCCAGGAGGTGCATGGCCTCTTATCAATGGACCAGTAGTAACTATCTTAAGCAGTGAGTAAGTTGAGAAGGTATACAAAAGGGAGCTGAGGGGGAACCCTTGTGCACCCCTACCCTACATGGACAGGGGTGCCCTGGTGACCATTCACAACAGAGATCACCATAGCCTATTATAGAGCTGCTTGATCCAAGAAATCAGGTGGGATACCACAAACGTGCAAACCTCAAACAGGTATCGTTGGGGATGATCCAATTATAAAGTGTATGTGTTAATACATCCCCCAGAGTCACTCATTGCTGAAAATTAGTGGTTTCACGTGCCTTCAGCTGAGCAAGAACAGTATAGTGAAGCTCAGCTGTTTTGGCTCAAGCTGAAGGCAAATGAAACCACTCATTTTTAGCAATGAGTGGTCACAGGGGATGTATTAATATATTATTGATCGAGAGTGATCAATAATATATTTAAAAAAAAAAAGTTCCCAGAAAGTGCCCGTTTCCAGGGCATCTGCGTGTGAGACGCACTTCACAGAATAAGAGTGCCTCATGCGCAGGGGAAAGGAGCGCTCCCTCGATCTATAATATCCATTGAACACCTGCTGAGCATCTAAATCAAAAAACTCTCTATGTAAGAATAAGTTTTCCTGAATCACTCTTCCAGGGACAGAACAAGTTTGAGCTGGGTCAGTGAAGACTTTTGCCAAAGTTTGCAGACGCTTGCAGAGCAGTTTTGACTAGATCTTAAATCAGAATCCAACACGCTGATTGGTCTCCATTTCTGCAAATCTGATCACCTTTCTTAAAAAGAAAATCACCAAAGCCTTTCTGAAAGAAGTGTACTGCGTAGGAGCAGACAAAAAATGTTTCAAATCAGGATGAAAAATTTGTTTAGCATATCAGAGGAAGATTTATAAAACTCGTTGGGCAGGTCACGGTCTACTGGGGCAGAACCTGTTTTCAAACCTACAGTAGTATAATAGCTGCAACTTCTTCCACTGGCTGATCAGATCTGGTTTCTGGGCATCTGTCAAACGTGGTGGGGAAAATTCAAAAACAAAGTCAAATATTGACCTAATATACTTGCAGAACCAAATATATGCATCACAAGTCTGTTCACCTCATAGAGCAGTTCTGACATACTACAGTACTGGAAAGAGAGACATTCACTTTTCTTAAGGGACCCATTGCTATTTAAACTGTTGTTGACTTACAGGCTGAAAAAGGGTCCCTAAAGGGGTTTCCCCTAGTCCTGAATTTCATTATTGCTTCTAAAGAATTTGCCCCATCATATTGGAGTTGAAACATTTCCCCCTTGAAGGAGTCAGTCCGAGTTCTTTAATTCCCTTTCCCTTCCACTGCTATAGTAAGTACTATATATTGATCGTGCAGGGCTAAGTATTTCAAATTCTTTTTCCTTTGGGCCTCCTTCCCATAAACAGAGAAAATAATTTTAACATCTATTTTAGTGTCTAGACACCAGTGAACAGGATCATCATACACACAGAACACAGGGGTCCTAGCCTCTAGCAACTGCTATAATTGCAGCTTAACTTCAGGGACTTCCAACAAGGAAGTATTTAAGTGCCATCTGCATGAACCACTCATAGGGGGAGGAAAATTGGTAGTGCAGATATAATTTAAAAGCAGGTGGCCAGAAAACTGTACCAGGCATACGGTAAAGGCTTCCAAAGATAAACTGGGAGAAACAAAAAAATATCTATCCTAGTAGAGAGTGTATTCTGAAGATACATGTTCCCTCCACTTGGATATAAAGTATGGGAAGCATTTTCAAAGCCAGCAACTGATAAAACATTTTTTAAAGCAACCGCATCACAATAAACCTTTTTTGTTCAGAACTCTGGGTTCTGACATATACTCCATGGTTGAAATCACCCCCCCAGTACATTTCTGGCAGTGTCAAGATAGTGGGCTCAATTTTCAAATAGTGAAGTCTGGCGCAAAGGTCAGGGAGACAAGGAGTTATGTGGCACCCAGAGGGATGCCTGCCTGCTAGCTATAAAAGCCAATGGGACAAACCACATGGGAGGGGTCCAGGACACTGTGCCATGGCTCCAGTTGGGCACAGCCCTGGCAGCAGCTACACACAGATGGCTGGGGCTGCTGCCAGAGCTGTGCACCACTGGGGCCATGGCACTGTCTGTCCTGCCCCCAAGTCTCATCCCATTGGCCTTATGGCTATGTAAATGGCACCCCTGCCAGGTGCCACATCACTCCCTTGCATGCCACTATCTCCCTGACATCCTCTATGGCACCCTCATGCCCTTCTGCCCCAGACCCCTCCTGGCAAGCAGTATTACCACCGCCCCCAACCATCCCAACCCCTCTAGTATTACGCCAGGTGGGGGGCACTGATCTCTGTGGCAGTTCCCACAGGTGCACCAATTGTTTGGCGCTAGCCTGCAGCAACTCCTGGGTTTTTGGTGCAGGGACCTCCCTCTTTTATTAAATTGGGCACAGGGTCCCTGATGCATCCAGAGTTCTCCACAGCCCTACAGTGATGTAACTTGAGTTGCTCTAAGGGCTCTTTGAAAATCAAGCCCAGGGACTTATCTTTTCAAGTTAGGATACCCTAACTGATTTCAGCTGAGGTGTTTTACACAGGGTAAAGAGGACTCATGTAAAGTCAAGCAGCAACACCCTGTCAGGGCATACATCTACAAGCCTTGTAGTAGTAAATTTAGTGAATTTAATAAGGATCCCCACACCATCAGCCCTTTCTTCCCCTATCAACCAGAAGGATCGGCCCCAAGTCCAATGCTCTCTTAACCTGTGCAATATCAAAAACAGATAGCAGAAACGTTTCTTGGAACAGTATAATATCAGAATTTAAATTAATAAAAAGCAAAAAAGCAACCTAGCATCTCTTAAAGTTCTTTATACTGTGCATGTTAAGAGATGTCAGATTTCTTTGGACCATGTGAAACTATGAAGGCATTAGGAAATCAGTTCTATTTTTGGAAAGGAAACTTTAGGTGACATCCCCCTGTTGAGAGGCCGCCGACCTCGATTTTCTTGGTTTTCATTCAGGCCTGCCCACATCCTCTTCAGCCTCTGTAACCTTGTTAAGGAAACATCAGATTCAATATCTGTGTCACCCCAGTCCTTATGGTGTTGTAGAACATCAAACTTGTTCTGTAGAGGCAGCTGTAGAGGTTGTTATGCTTGGCTGTTGACCTTGCAACTCACCTATGTATTGTATACATATCTTCAGAAGGAGGGGGCATAAAGACCTGCTGAGCCTGTGAAACATAGAAACATAGACTTTGACAGCAGATAAGGACTACTTGGCCCATCTAGCCTGCCCATTTTTTTTTAAAAGAAACTTTTTTCTTTGGCTGCTTGTTGGATTTGACATTATTTTTGACAAAATTATTTTATAAAGGATACAAGGAAACAAAAAATAAGTTAAAAGTGGCATTTTGTTTCAATCTAAGTTACACCCATTCAATCCAAGTCCCCCCCCCTCTTTTTTTTGCAGCATTTTTATTTGAACGCCAAATGTTTTAGGTGTTTAGAATAGTAGAAGTTATCAGTTTTTCTTGTAGACATCTTCTATTCTTTACAGTTTCTTTGGCTTTCATTTGGGAACTGTTTCAACAGTGTGGCAGTTTGGAAGCTGAGAGTCATCCACTGTGACTGTCTTTTTTGAAGACGGGGACTTGTTAAATCCAGATCCTGTTTCCCTTCTGGGTGCCACACCTTCCTGATTTGGCAGTAAAATGGTTCAGCCTAGTGTGCCGTCCGGGTTGTGTGTGTGTTTTAGGGACCAAAATTAACAATTTTAAAGTTTGTAGAAAAATCAGCAAAACCACAAAAAAGATCCTAGGAATAAGGACAGAAGGGGAGATAACTAACAATTTAGAAAAGACTGCAAGAGAAAAGTCAGAAATATAAAAACGAAATGGGATAAGAAGACTTGCTTTTAACTAAATCAAAGGGACAATGTTATCCTTCTTCTCATGTGCTCTCTCTCCCCTTAAAAAAAGTCAGTCAGTCATGTACAACAGTCCTTTTCCATTCAATTGAACGGTTTCCACCTGAACTTCCAGGATGCTTGCCGTCAAAAGATTCTTCATTACCATTTCTTCAGGCTGATAGACTTGTTTCACTCTGCTTTCTTTTCTTTTGATGACTTCCTTGGCACAAGGGCTTTCCTCAGAAATGGCAGTATGATGAGCAGTACAAGGAAGAAGATATGGCCAGAGAAACACACTGAGCTGTACACCTTGACCTATTTTTCTCAAGAGAAAAGGCTGAATGCCACCAGCGGATAACCCATGAACAACCAATGGATGCACTGTTGAATAATGTAGAGAGGCAGTCTGAGGAAAGGGTTTGATACAATCTTTCTCAGTAGAGGGCTGTCTCGGATAAGGTCAGTTTCCTGCTTCTCTATGACTACTGTGATAAATTTCAAAGAGAAGCACATAAAATATTCTAAGTGCAGGCCATGCCAGATTGCAAGAAAGAAGAGTATGAGTGCCTGGGATGCCAATTTACTCCCCAAGAACTTCAGCCTTTTGAAGATGCGTCTGGCAACCCATGCATTGGTGTTAATATTGAATGAGGAGATCGTCCCTGTGAAGAGTGGTGTAGTCTCAAATTGCCAAACCTTCACATTTGTGCAGGCGTCCCACTGAGCCTTCCTGTTCTGGTCCTTCCTACTGTATGCCAAACAGGTCATTATACAAACCCCTTCTGCAATCACCCAGGAGCTGATGTATTTGTAGAGCGTAATCTTGCCCCACACAGTCATATAAATGCAACAGTACCAAAATGGTTGGTTTGCATAGTCGTCTGTGAGAAAATAGCTAATTGGCATGTAGCCTACTGTCAGGAGATAGACTGCCATGATGGCCAGGCCCAATGATAAACTAGTCAGAGCAGGAACAATGCAGTTTGGTCTCTTCCCAGGCACGTCAGTCATCTCCTACTAGTTTCAGGTAGTTCTTCATGGTGAACTACGGCCCCACTGAGAAGCCGCCATAGAAGTAGGAGAAGCTGGTGAACTCCAGGAAAGAGGGGATGGTTTGTACTATACTGAACTCTTGCTCCTTGCTTAGCTTGGCCTGGTATTTTCCTCCATCGTAATAATCAAAGGCGAGCCCTATGAGTTTGAGGGTGAGAACGCAGTGGAGCATCGTCCATTTGATATCATAGTGCTCTGTAGCTGTGTAGTAGTGCCCAGCCAGCAAGTGGGCCATTTGAAATATGAAGCTGGTGGTGACTGCTGTGATGGTCTTGCCTATGAGCCGTATGATCAAGAACTGGATTAATACACACAGGAAGGAGTGGTACAGCTGTCCACTGAAGTTGAAATAGGCAATCCATAAGCCAATCATGGTGTGGAAAATGTGGATTATCATAGGTGATTTGTCAAAAAGTATGTACCTGTAGAACAAGGCAAAGGGGTACCCGAGGAAGGTGGAGATGATGAGCCTCACGGCCGGCTCCGAGGAACCCATCGAGCTGGAGAGTGAGGACAGCCAGATGTCTCCTTCTGTCACCACTGTCGCTGCCATCACTGGAGACTCACTCCTAACAGAGGAAGTCCAGTGTGACTCACTGTGTCACCGCCTCCTCCTGACCTCCAGCTCAGTCACTCCACCGGAAGTCCTACCCTTGAGGTGTAGTTGATGGTTGACACTCAACTACTTCTGGCAGCTGGTTACCCTCTATACCATCAGTCACTATTCAATCCACACTTTGTTGTTGGTGGTTGGGGGGGTACAGGAATACCCGCTTGCAGATCATGTTGACTTAACAGGGTCTACGGATCTAGCAGGGAGGTCTTACTGTAAACTAGGAAACTGGTCGTCTGAAGAGGCCATTCTTTCCCCGTCTCTTATCCTGCCATTGGTCGCTAGATGACTGCACCTTCCTGACCAGATGCTCCTGGTCAAAGTTATTGTCCCTGTTTCTGGCTGCATAAGGGCACTGTTGGCAAATGTGGCCCATTTTTTCACACAGGTTGCATCCCGTCAAATTCCTGAAGGTCAGTCCCACATGGCCAAACTCTCCTCACAAACTACAGCATAGCTGGTCACAGGTGCTGCTGAGGTGTGTGTGCAGGCCCCACACTTGTAACATGCCTTAGGCTGGCCTGTGTAGAAGCACACCCCCTGTCTCTGTGACAAAAAAAAGCTGATCAGTAGAGTTTCAATACCTGAATTGGATTGTCTCAACTTAACTTTAAACCGCCGACCACTAGTCCAAATGTTTTCAGTGTTGAGGATACCTTCTGGCTAGCCAAAGGGGGCCACAGCACTTCTCTAACCAGTAATGGATGTCACTAACATTGACTCCCTTATTACGGAACATGATTATCATCATCTTCATTGATCAATATTTATTGGAAGGCAAGTTGAGAGTGACTCTTTCTTACAATTGCATCCAAAAACATAAGATAAAAAAAAACAGTATGATTGTACACAGTTATGACAGTCTTGGTCAATGGAATTGCCACAAAAGGAATTCTGATGAAGTCTTTAATTGATGATATTTTATCCAGAACTGGTCCAGTCCTTGAGCTGATTTAAACTAATATCGAAAGTGTCTTCTCCTAGATGTGAATAAGGGCATACATTTCTGATGCAAAAAACTGCATGGAGTCCTTTAATAATTGGCGATCCACATAAATCCTATCAGGATGTTCTATTAAACCATTTCTGTACTTAAGCCTCACTGCATTACATCTGGGGCAGGCTCCACTCTGTCTTAAAAAAATTCAGAGTATCTAGGCCCAGTATAAGAATGGCTGGAGTCTGCCGTGGATGGGCCAAGATCAGGATTTGAAGGGGATGGGCCAGGGTTATTTTTCTCAGTGGAGAGGCCAGGAACCCTAGAATTACCACCGGAAGCAGATTCTCCTCAGTTTGCCCCCCCTATGAGGGACATCCTTCTGGGAGGCAGCAGCAGTGTTGGTCAGTCTGGGACATGTATGTTGCAACCCCATCTGCAAGTCAGGAAACTGACCTGCTGTTACAGTACTGAAATGCCCTTCAGCAATCTCTGGGGGCAGAGATTTGTCAAAATCATCAGCCACAATTGTTGCACTATGCATTCCCCCCGGGTTTACTAAGGCGGCCTGTATAATACCTGTTCGAGGATTGGGGGTTAACGAATTAGGGCTAATAACTGGTGGGAGATTCAAAGTTAAGCCTGCAGAAATGCCTGTCAGCATTTCAGCTGCGCTTGCTGGCTGAGTCATGCCTGAGTCAACAAACCCTGCCATTCCCACGGTGGCACCCATATTTAAAACATGATCAATTCAGCAAAATTAGTTACAGTATATGTGATTGGGACATGATCCTGGGCCATCAAACCTAAAATATCAGGGGTTTGTGATAAAATAGTATGAGCCGTAGTCATTGTGGCTCAATCCTTTCCTGTCCCAGTTTCTTCATCCAGGTCTGATCCACACATGTAGTAAGCTCATTACCCTCTGTAGTAGCCTCAGGAGAGAGTTGGGTCTGTGCCTGAGAAACTGGCTTGCAGGAGTCATCTGTTACATTTCCTCCTGAAGAATTCTATAGTCTGAAGTCTTGGGTTCCACTGGAGCAGCTGACGTTCAGTGATGCTTAGGGCTAACACAGTCCTGTGGCACTGGGGCCGCCGCCAGAGTTACTGACAGCTGCGCCTCAGGAACGGACCCTGAAATTAGGCTGGCATCCCTTCTGGGTCCCTTATCCACACTGCATTCTTGTCCTGCATTCACCCGGCATCTCTCAGGACTTTCTCTGGAGACCACCCTGATGGTTCAGAGGATTGTCCAGGTATGTTGAACACATTAATCATCTGACATCTTGCTGTCAAAAACTTCAGTCAGTTTCAGCAGTGAGTCATGCCTTGTCAATTTCAGCAGCTTGTCACTAAGGGGTGCAGCCCTGAGCTCAAGACATGTGGGGTTCTGAATCAGTTTATTTAGTGTCATTATTTTCTGACTGCAAAGGCTTTTGTCTAGAGTTTTAAGGGAATTTTCCTCTTACTGTATTTGTTCTGATCCTCAGCCAGCATTCTCAACTGATGTCTTTTTTGTTCCTGTGTTTCTGCCTCCAGCTTTTTTTTCTGCAGTCAAAAGCATTGCAGATTCACTTGCAATTTTTATAGGGACCAAAGGCAATTCATCAGATTTTTTAAATCTGTTACCACAGTTTCCATGAATTCTGTAGAATTTTTGTCCTTTGTCGTAAAACAGATTGGAGTTGAGGACTCAGCTCCAGCCTACAGCAGAACGCCTTCCTCCTCCTCCGGTTCATCAGTGTCCGCCATTTTGGATTCAGGGCCAGCAGAGCTCCCTTCCATGTGTAGAGGATTTTCCCCAGTATCCTGGCCAACATTCCTCTTCTCATAAAACTGGTTCATGCAATTGCCCGTGGTTATGTGTGGATACCGATATGCAAAATGCATGCCGCAATACGTTTACAGCCACTTCACTACCAGCCTCTCATAGCTTATAATGGTATCACATCAAGTCAGCACAAGAATTTAAGTGTGAGCATATAAGCACAAGATGATTAGCGCTAACTGTACTTTTCATCATGAAACAATTACAACACAATCTGCGTCTTGAAACAAAATGGTAGAGGTCTGTTATAGGGCAACTGTAACCTGCATGAGTGAAAGGTTACACCAGTTCAGTAACATTAACAGCTAATTACCAGTAACAGCAATTAGCAATTTGAAGCAGCTGTTGCTGCTGCTGCTTTACAGTTTAAATACTGACTTGTAATGGTGCCAACTTTACTGCGGGTTAGTAGACTGAAGAAGCAGTAGCCATGCCTCTTGAATATGTATTGAGTCAGTGAGGGCAGCAGTTACTATCTCACGGAGGCTATTTGTGTAGGAAAGAGTATGTTTATGGGGACAAAATGTATTGGAAATGTAGCTCGTATGATACCATACATTGTACTGCCAGATGTCATACTAGTGATGACAAGATAAAAACATTTCTCAATGAGCACAACCATGTGCTAGACGCTGGATCAATAGCTGTCAGAAAAATATTGTTGTACAAGACATGAAAGAAAGAGCATTAAGATCCCAAGAGGCAACGCATCAAATTGTAGCAGGTGCCACTAGCCAGGCTGAGCAGGCAACAGCAGGTAAATTACCTTTGTTCACCTGTCTAAAGCGCAGAACGCAGTGTGTCAGACAGATTGCTACTGTTGCCCCAGTGCTGCCCACCTGCCTTTCTGAACTTCAAATTCCTAGGGAATACTCCTTGACTGACCACGAGGAGCCTTTTCTATTGCACGATAGGGGGTGTGAGGACCCGGACAGATTTCTAGTATTCTCCACCAGTAAGATCCTGCAGTACATGAAGGACAGCATGCACTGGTATGCAAATAGAACTTTTAAATTCACCCCTCTGCTTTTTTCCCCCAATTATATACCATACGTGGAGCACACTATACTGCAGTAATCCCAAGTGTTTTCATACTGATGTCTAGCCATACATATGCCAGCTATGTTAAAGTTTTGACTGCAATAAAAGTTCTCTGCCCAAATCTAGCACCCCAGTCAATCATGACTGATTTTGAGCTCACAACAGTAAAGGCTTTCTCATCTGAGTTCCCTGGATCTGAGATAAGAGGGTGCTTTTTCCATTTGTGCCAGGCTGTCTGGCACAAAACTCAAGAGTTACCAGACATCCACTAAACCTATATGGTGGATGAAGAATTCGCACTTCATATTCGAATGCTACCTGCCTTAGCGTATGTCCCTCCTGAAGATGTGCTGTCCACTTTTGAGACACTAAGATGCGGTGCTTTTTACTCCGAGCATGATGAACTACTGGCACCAGTAGTCGATTATTTTGAGGATCCATGGCTCGGCCACCCAGTGGGCACATGTGGGCACCTCTAACCACTGTTTCCTCTTTAGTTCTGGAGCTGTCACAGTGCAGTGATAGACGGCCTCCCTCAGACCATCAATGCTGTTGAGGGATGGCAAAGAAGCTTTAACAACCTATTAGGTGCAAACCATCCGACCATATGGAAATTTATCCATGCACTTAATAGCGAGCAGAACATGAATGAGTCGAAGTTGGAGCAGTATCTCTCTGGCCAAGATCCACCAGCACCTTGCTGCAAATACCGTGACACAGCTAAATGGATCACGGCAGTGGTCAGTGGATATGGCAGCTGCTCGGAGATGGATTACCTAAGAGGAATAGCTCACAATTTCCAACTGCAAAATGTAATAATTATGTATTATTGTTTGCACTTTAGTATCCCTGCTTTCTCACTTTAGTATCCCTGCTTTCTCACTTTAGCATCCCTGCTTTCAGCAGGTTTGTTGTCAGCTCAGCAAGGTTGTGGGATGGGGTCAGGGGGCAGGTGGCAATTCTGAATTAAAACTGAGCTGTTGCAAAAGGTAGTGCACAAGAACAATATCGATGGGCAGATTCCGATTTGCAATGAAATAACTTGCAGTAAAATTTGATAGCGCTGCTTTAGGATGCGTTGAAATGACCGTGCTTTAATTTACCGCGACCAATTTTCTTGCATGCACTTGACATGGAACCCTTATAACACACTTTGGGATACAATTTTTATTAAAGATGCTATATAAATACTGTTTCTTCTTCTTCATCTGTTTTTGAGCCTGCAATTCACCCAACAAATGACACTCTGAAGAAAGTCTCATCAGACCACTTTGCAGAGATCAAAAAATGGACAGAATTTATAATAGAGTGGTGACATATGCTACCTTGAAACAAACTCAGCATGGTGTCCCATTCAAATCCTCAGCCAACTGCAATCCATGGACAGACACCCTAATATAACGCATCGTGTTCTGTGCACTGAGATCCGTTATGTCATGAACACTTCTTGGTTCGTCCTTTATGTCACAGAGTGTTCCTACTGTATCTTGTCTAGGTTTGACTCCTTGTCATTTTCTTGCCATTCATTCACGATTAGAGCGGCCACCTCAGCTTGCAAAATGAACATTTTGACCCACATCATCAATATCATGGGTCGCGCGGGACTCCTTGCTTCAAAACATAAATTAGAGCTCCAAGTTCAGAACTCCTCCAAGCTTATCAACAATTAGCCTTTTACTCTGTAGAAGCCTGAAGGGGATAGCTAACCCAGTAACCTTGGAACAGGGGGATTTGCTTCTCCTCTGCGTTATTGGGTCTTTCTATGAGATGGAGGAGTCAGGTTCTGTTACATCACACTTCGATATTTTTGACTCTTTTAGTTACTTATTTCCTTTTGCTTTTAGAAACGTCTGATGGCAGCTATACTAAGGGTGGAAATCCAACAGTAAGAGTCAAGCCAAAGAAACACAACAAAAGTAGCATTGCATGAGCAATTAAACACCTGGCAGCTGCGCATTGAACTATATGTATTACACACCGTAGAGGTATCTGCAACAGAACACACAGTTTCTATATACTGACATTATAATTTGTTCATGCAAATAACTGTGATGTCATAAATAAGTGCACCACTTGACCAGAAAATCCTTATTAAACTTTTTTTTTTTACAGAATTCATATTTCACTTGGCAAAATGCATTGCAAACCAAAGGCAGGGCAACCGAAATACAAAAAACAGACTAACCGGCTAGTAAGGGATTGTTCTGGCGTTCTGGCCATGTGAGTTAGCACGCAAGTCTGAGGCAGCAGGAGCAGATGTCCTCAGGAAGGGTGACAGACTCTCAACGGGTTAAAGGAGACCATGAACCATTCCTATCAGCCACTGATGGATATGTGGTGGTGGTAGTTCCACTGGCTTTGTGGGTGACTACGCACCACCAGATATATGTGCACGTGGGGGATGGGCAGGGGAGGGAAAAGCAGCCAGGCAAAATGGGAGGCCCCAGTAGGCATGACAGACAATGGCTGTTGCACCCTTAATTCCATACCCTCCAACGTGCTGTATCTGCCCACCCACCCAGCCACATATACCTGTATCACACCTGCTTATTCCCTTGGAGGCAGGAGGGGTATCCCCAGGAAGGACTAGATCTAGCCCAGTATGGATTGTGGAAAGCCTAGAGAGGCTGGTGGTGAGCATCAGTAGCTGAAGGGTGAGACCTGCAGGCAGCATGGGTGATTGGTAGGCCAAAAGGAGTGGTGCTTCTGTAGTACAAGCGGTAGTAAAAACAGAAAACAAATTGCAGTCTTAGGGACTACCTGATAACACAGTGGCTGTAGACTACCTTGCCATGCTGGTGACCAGGGTTTGAGTCCAAGCTCAGGTCTCTGCTACAGGTCAGTAGGACACTGTGGGAGCATCTTTCTAAAAGCTCCCATCCTCTGGTGGGGGGAAGCAGGTAAGCCAGATTCATTTCATGTCTGCTGCCTCATGATCTAAGGAGCAGAAAAACTGTGGCACCTCATTATGTGGAGGAGAGGGGTGATACTGACCATCTATGCATCGGCACACTCCAGTATGGGGTTAGTAGGTAAGTAGAAATATAGAAACATAGACTTTGATGGCAGATAAGGACCACTTGACCCACCTAGTCTGCCCATTTTCCTACCTACAGGATAAGCTGCAGATCCTAGTTAATCAACAGCCTATTTCTTCCTACCCCCCCACAAGAATTGCCTTATGTCTGACCCATGAATTCTTGAATTCTCCCACAGTTTTAGAATCCACAACCTCCTCAGGAAGGCTGTTCCATGCGCCCACCACCCTCTCTGTGAAAAATACTTCCTCACATTACCCCTGAGCGCCTCCTATCTTCAAATTGTGTCCCCATCTCTTTTCTGAAAGATGCCCTCTTGACTTTTATTAATTCCACTGAGGTACTTAAAAGTTTCTATCATGCCTCCCTCCTCCTCCTTTCCTAAAGGGTATACATATTAAGCTCCTTTAGTCTCTCCTCTATGGCTTCTCTTGCAGACCCTGCACCATTTTAGTTGCCCTCCTCGGACTGCCTCCATGCTGTCTATGTCCTTATGGAGATGGGGGTCTCCAGAACTGGACGCAGTACTCCAGATGGAGTCTCATCAACTGTCTGTACAGAGGGATGACAACTTCTTGTTTTCTGCTGGTGATGTCTCTCCCTATACATCCCAGTATCCCCCCAGCCCTCCCTACTGCCTTCTCGCATTGCTTGCTAACCTTAAGGTCATCTGATATGATTACCCCCAGGTCCCTTTCCATTTTTGTTGTTGTTACTACCTCCCCACATTGTGTAATCTTCCCCTGGGTTTTTGTTTCTCAGGTGCATTGTTTTGCACTTCTTTGCATTGAATCCAAGCTGCCATACTTCTGATTATTCCTCCAACCTTGCCAAGTCCCTTCTCATCCTTCCCACACCTCCTTGTGTATCAACCCTGTTGCAGATCTTTGTGTCATCTGCAAAGAGGCATACTTTTCCTTCCAGTCCCTCTGCAATGTCCCTTATAAAGACATTAAAAAGGACTGGACACAGTACTGAACCCACTAATAACCCCTCTTTCTTCAGCGTGGACTCTGTTTACAATTACCTTCTGTGTCCTGTTCTCCAGTCAATGTTTTATCCAGGCTACCACCCTGGGACCCACTCCCAGGCTGGTTAGTTTGATTATTAATCTTTTGTGTGGGACTGTGTCAAATGCCTTGCTAAAGTAAATTTTATTTCCACACCATCTTTTCCTAGAGCTCAAGTGGAGCACTAGGGCACTTGGGTCCCTGCTTTCAGCATCCCTGTAGGTGGGCAGGAAGGAAAGCAGGACCAAACAGCAATGCCAGTCATTGGATACTCTATGATCCCATTCCATGATGGAATACACTGGATTACAAATGGTTGGGGGCAATGAAGGCCCTAACACAGGGACGTAGTTTTCAGATTAGGCAGTTCCTATTAAATGGCCTGAAACAGTATAGCCCATGTGAATGGAAAATAAACATCAACCTGTATCTGGAATAAAATGTAGTATGATGTGTTGTACAAGCTGAACAGATTTGGTTTACAAAGTGTCAACTAAAACAAATACTTGCTCTTTAAAGAGTTGTGTAAAATAGATGCTCATTCAATTATTAGAATAAGATTATCTTTTAAACTTTTTAATTTTCAAAATTTTGGTCTAGACTATATTTATCAGTTATAACTTCCTACAGCTTCATTCAGGACTATGAACATTCCCTCCAAAAGGTGTAGTTGCAAGTGAAGACCACTGAGTGGCACTAGTCAGTTATCTTCCTACAGACTCAAACGGTATACAACTGCAACTTGGGAGAAATGTGCTTTCTCTTGAAAGAGTCTGGAACATAAAATAGGCTTGGAACAGATATAACTAGTCACTTGTTCTTTTTATAGAATGAGAAAATTGCAACAGTACTCAGTTTGCCTCAGATAACTCTTAGGGTTAGTTTCAACAGTGCTACTTTGTGCAAGGACTGGGCCTGCAAACTCATGTATATTGTAGTACTCCCATTACTGCTGCAATTCTGCTTATGCTGATACTCATTATCTTGGGGGAGCAGAGACAGGTGGCCACCTTCCTATTTTATGGATAGCAGGGGGTGGTATAGGAGGGCAGTTGATAAATTAACTACAGTTTTAAATGTAGCGATACAGTAGGAAAAAAAGGGTGTGAGGGTGTTTTTTTTTTTTTTTTTTAGTATGGAAGAAGAAATGTCTTTCTACTTGCAGGGGATGAGATGTGAAGCCAAATGAGGCCAGAATGTGCCTTACGTCTGATTCCAAGTCTGAACATTAAATGCTTCAGATTTTGGGGGCATTCGGCATTCAGGATTCAGATTTGTAGATACCTTTTGCTAAGGATCCTCCATGCTAAGGACTATAGTGCAAAGGACAGAGAAGGAGTCTGCCTGGAGTGAGCTGTGAGTCAGCCATTGGCCAGCCAAGCTACATTCCAAACCTGCCTCCTCCCAACGATGTCGCAACTCTTCATTGAACAGTGAGTACTCATTTGAAGACTGTGAGCCTCCTGTCTACCTGAGATCTGTATTTGGTGACCCCTACAATTACCCTATCTGGGTGCACCCATACAGGGTCGAATTTATACTGCCATGGGCTCTATGCACAGCAGTAACCAAGACCCACCCACCCCACCAACCACTAAACTACTGAGACACATTATTGTACAACAGTAAATCCTTGGAAATTTAGAAAATTCTTGATGATTTGGGATGGCAGACTGCATCCTTTTTATGTTTCTTTGTACGTGTGCAAGACACATCTTTCGGTAGAATGACATTTCAGAGATGAGCCCAGGACTAGTCCATTGAAGAGCAATCTACAGTGGGCTTGTCCCTGACAGACCAATGAGCACACAACCAGACTGTGACACTAGTCTGAGTTTCACAGCTAGAAGCCATTCTCTAGTTGAAAGAAATGAAGTGTTCCAATGACAGCGCTTCACTCCTTTCATTTGCATAATGCTGGTTGGTAAGCAGACAGCTCTGTCCCCTGTTCTTTGCTGCCATTCGCACACTGCAGTGCTTAATAGTGATGATGTCCCTGTGCATCCTCTGCCTATCACCAGCTGCATTCCTCCCTCCTCCCTCCCTCTGTGTGTGTCTACCCGCACCCCTTGTTCCCCGTTGCCTGTCCCAATATCAAAATTAAGATCTCCTGCTGCCTCCCTCTGCATGCTGTCCACCCTGCATGCTTCGTTCCCCATTCCCTGTCCTGGTATCAAAATTAAGCCCTCCTGCTCCCTCCCTCTGCATGCTGTCCACCCTGCACCTGACATTCCCTGTCCCCATGCTGACATCGGGGTGCCCAATCCTCATGTCAGCATTATCTACCCCCCCAGGACACTTGGGAGCCCGCTCCCAGTGTCCCAAAATAAACATTTTTTATACCCTGTAAAAAAAACAAAAAAAACTGTCCCCCAATGTCTTTTTTTTTAAGCTTGTAAAAAAGAAAACGGTCCCTCATTGTCTCCCCCATCCCGACCTTCCCTCTGCGTACCCACCTCCCCTTACCCCATACTTACCTCTGGAGGTTGGCAGCTGTGATCTTCTCTTGACTGGGACATGTCTGCACTCTTCAAAGCTGAACCGCGAACTGAGGCATCATGGTAAGCACTGTATAATGACTGTCAATGGGGTTTTCAACTTATGTTGATATTGCAGCCATTTTTAGGAATTTTGGCCCCAAATTTTCAACATGGGGTTCTTGAGAATCCACCTCATGAACACTGGTACTGTCATTTTGTTACTTGGTCCCAAAAGGTGATTTCGCGGTCACTGCATGGAATCACCTTTCGGGACTGATTAACAAAATGACAGTGCCGGTGTTCATGAGGAGAAGTCCCAAAAAGCCTGTGTTGAAAATTTGATGCACAAAATCCCAAAAAGGACTGCATTACAAGCATGAATTGTGCAGTTTCTATGCACACTCATAACTTCGCCGATTTTTAATATTTTCACTCCAGGTTTTCAACTTTGCCATTTTTCACACCTCCTCATGAATAGTACAGCTGTCATTTTTCACGTTCTACCTGAAACATGTTTTCGCACCAGGGGTGCAAAATGGCATGGTCGCTGTGCAAAATCACCTTTTGGGAGCAATGAATGAAATGACAGTGGAACTCTTCATGAGGTGGGGTCCCAAAAGGCCATGTTGAAAATTTGATAAAAACTGAAAATGGCCGAGTTACATGCGGTCATTCAAAATTTTCTATGAACACATGTAACTTTGGTCATTTTCAATATTTTCACGTAAACTTTCAGTATAGCCATTTTATCACATCACCTCATTAGCACAGCTGTCATTTTCACTTCCTGCCCAAAACATGTTTTCGCACCTATGGCGC
Source organism: Neoceratodus forsteri (assembly GCA_016271365.2). Classification (NCBI taxonomy): domain Eukaryota; kingdom Metazoa; phylum Chordata; order Ceratodontiformes; family Ceratodontidae; genus Neoceratodus; species Neoceratodus forsteri. The sequence goes on from CM028131.1 coordinate 1,527,738,874, forward strand.
AGAATGCCGCTTTCCCACGGATCTGAAAGTTTTCACCTATGGGGTTTATGAGGTGGGGTAATAAGAAGACTATGTTCAATATTTGAGGTCAAAATATGAAAAATGACAAAGTTATGCCCATTCATTGCAATTTCGTATGCATGCTTAGAACTCGCAGAAATCTTAAATATTTGCACCCTAGATTTTCAACATAGCCTTTGTATTACCCAAGCTTCTGTATTCAAATGCTGTCCAAAATATGACAACTTGTCAAAACATAGTTCAGGCAAGCTTTTCCTCCCACCATAAGTTCAACTAACACAATGCACCCCTGCCATATAACCATGCAAGGAAACATTCGGCATTGACAAATGCTTGTTCTACATCAGTGCCTACCATTTTTTTTTTGTTAGAAAGTAAACAAACACACTACTACTTTAACTGAACTTAAAAGAAATAAAAGCTGAACCATAACATAGAATTTGACGGCAGATAAAGACTGCTTGGCCCACCCAGTCTGCCTATAGTGTCACTGCAGACCCTGCTGTTACTTCATAAGGATAGGACAGTTTGAGGTTGAGTTTACATTTTACCGTCACTGCTGCCACATGGGGAAACAGACTGGCTTAGCGATACCTGGGGGGCAGTGCCATATCATTAGAAGCCCATTGATGGGGAAGGGGAGGGCTGGAGGTAGTAACCCAATTTGCAATTTTATGATCCTCACAACCCATATTAGGCTTGTGTAAGCCCTACACTACCCCCAGCAAGACACTGGGGGGGGGGGCAACAGGCTACGTAGAGGAATCCATCACCACTACCATCGGTCTCTCATTTAAATCCAGAGAGATAGACAGCAGAAGAAAGCGTACAGGATGTCAGGTGAACCACACCACAGTTAACATACTCATTTCATCTCTATATTGTGTTCAATATAATTGAGTTAAAAGAAAGCTGATGGCAGAGGGAAGAGGCACAGCCACCTCCCACTCCCTGCTGTACAACTGCAGTTACAAAACTTCATCTTTCACATATATCCTCTCTAACTCATGATCCTGATTCCTGAGGTGGGATGGGAGGAAGTAGTGGACTCCGACCCCAGGAAGTTGTACCATACAGACATCACATATAGTCCATAATTATAGGTTTTACAAGCTATGTAAGGAGTCTGACTGGGCTTAAGAGTTTACACCAGCAAACCGCGACACACCAAACTCCTCGAGGTGTCCCTGTTCTCTTCCCGTCATAACCCAGGCACGATGAATGAGGTCTGACTAGAACAACCGCCACTAGGGTCTGCCTCCAGCAGTCATGTTAATTTTATGTGTAACCCCCCTGCAAATGGGGGTTCCCAAAAGACTTCCAGGAGCTTGCTTGAATGCTCCAAGCCTGAATGGTGTTTGGCATTTAAGCCATTTATCAGTGAGTGTTTTTAGAGCCTCTGGTACTGTCTCTTTAAGAGCTGTCTGTTTGCAGACATAATTAGTTTATATGGGGGGACTGTGTGCTTCTCTGAGTACCACTCGAGCTGCTGCCAATTCACTTCATTTTTGCAGTCACTAGGAGTGCAAAGGGAACCTATCTGAAAGATGTAACTATTTGCCAGAAATTATTTAGAGTAATAATGAAATTACAGTTTGTCTAACCTGCTTTCTTTGCAGTCAGAACTGTGTCTGCTAGTTCCCCATTCTAGTTTTGAACTGCTGAACTGGACCAATCAGTGTGGGGTAAGCTAGCTCTAAAATGGTGCCTGGACGAATCAGAACTTGGACTCATAATCTGAGCCAGCCACAAGAGGATTGTATGGGCAGTGACTCTGGGAGATGTAGTTTAGACTTCAGTGCCTTTTGGACCAACAGCAGCAGTCTATTGTGAGTGACAGCCAATCCAGTCAAGAACTGGGAGGAACTCAAAGAAGTGCCCAGTTTTGTCGGTTGGAGTTTCAGTTGAGCTTTGGCAGTGAAGAAGGAAGGAGCCCTGTGCTTTTTCAGTGTGCAGTTTTAGTCAAAAAAGCATGTGTAGCCCAGAGTTCCGGTCTGCAACTTGAGTAACAGCTTGTTAGGACTGAATCCGTCCTGTGAAAAGAATCAAAGGATCTCTGAAGAGTAGAAACCAGGCTCACCCTGTAGAAGACTGGAGGAATTGCTGAAAATTGCATTCGGTCTGTCAGGAACTGAATCTGCTGTGTGTTCTCCCGGTATTGTGCAGTAATTGTGATCGGGATACAGATGCAGCCTGCCTGGTATAGTGCTTTCTTTATATGGATGTGTGAAGAGGTTTGTGTACCTCAAGTGAGCCCTGCTGACATTGAAGGACCCTATCTTATTTGGAGGTCGTGAGTACTAATTCAGGGTCGCTCCCTGTTGAATTGCCACATTAAATCCAAATGGAATTACTGTACTGCTGACTGTTTAATTCTCCTTTTCTCTGTGTGAAAGGGCCCTACCAGCTGCCACGGTTTGACTAGCCACTAGGGCTTGGGTACCCAGGGACAGTAACTGATAGGGATAGGCCTGCACAGAGCCATAGGTAGATTATTAGAGTGATAAGCTAATTAACCTGATTTCCCCTGTCCTTTGTTATATCCCCTAAATAAATCAGAGCTGCTTGTTTCAGCAAAGTTATACTGCCTGAGGTATTTGTCTATGTTAAAGTACTGTACTGTGATTGTTGCACTGTATCTCATTTCACAGGAGGTCCCAGTGCCGGAACCAGACCTGGGGTAAGTGTATACTGTGAAGGTAATTCTGATATATTGTGTGGGCCACTAGTGGGAAGAAAGGGGGTTGCAGTGTCCCAGAGGGCTGTGACCAAGTTAGTTTAACTATTGCAAACCTTGACCTCTGGGTGGAGGCACCCGCCATTGGATCCAGGCCCCTCAACCTGTTAGTGGCAAATCAGGCAGGGGTAGTAGCCCTGGGATAGCGCCATCTAGGGTTACATCTTGGAGGCTCACGCTGGGATTGTGTGTCCTCTAGTGGCCATATTTCTGAACCACTGTTAAGAAAAAATGGGTACCCGACAGAAGTGGCTGTGCACCGGCTGGTGGAGTGGTGTATTGGGGGGAGATCGACCCCCAAATGCTATGCTTATCCTGGACATCCCCTGGGTATCAATACGGACACTGTGCAGGAGTACTTTCCAAGGTGGAAGGTTTACAAAACCCTGTGGTGGTGGGTCGGCATGCTAATCTGCTCACCCACACTTTCCTGGCCCTAGTAGAGTTTAAGGATCCCATAGATAGCTCCAAAGTGCCACAGACCATTACCCCAGAGGGAGCCCCTCACTGCTTGGAGAGTGATAACTAAGGACAGTAAAGACCGGGGGAATCAGCCCCACCACTATCTGAAACTTTTGAGGAGAAATTTGCTGAATGGTTGCTGGGAGAGGAAAACTGTGGAGGACTTGAAGAAACTATTCTTGCCACCTGGGGTGTTCCTCCCCAACACCCTCTCCTGCTCCAGTGCCCGTAATGGTGGCTGAACCAATGCAGACTCCTATTTCTGCACCTGCCATTAGTCACGACTCTTACCGAAGGTTGAGGATCTTCTCTGGCACCCTCCCCACCCCCAAAGGGGAGGATGACTGGGAGACCTGGATAGACTATGTTGCCCCCCAAGTGCTAGAATGGCAATGCTCGGAAGGCGAAAAGCGAAAGAGGGTTAGTGAGAGCCTCCGAGGTCCTGCCCTGGCTACCATCCGTGCTAAACGGGCCAGTAACCCTGAAGCGACTGCACGGGCCTATCTTGAGGCCTTGGAGAATGTGTATGGGAGCCCAGATTCTGATGAGGACCTATGGTGGAGAGTAAGAGATGCACAACAGTACCAAGGGGAGTTGTTGTCTGTGTATGTATCTCGGCTGGAAAAATTGTTGCAAGAATGCCTCAGAAAAGGTAGTTTGCCAGCGATTGAACTGGACCGAACCAGGCTGGACAGGATCCTTAAGTCTGCCCCCTTCTCAGAACTGCTGTTGCTTCAGTTACGCCTGGCAGATCGACTGGAATCCCCACCTCCTATGATGAGTTAATGAGAGAATTCGAGGTTGAGAAAAGGCGACCTCGGGAGGGACCTGCACCAATAGCTGCGGCTCGGCCGGTGACTGAGGTGACCCATCAAGTGAAGTTCAGGGGCAGAGGTTGGCAGTCAATGAGTGCTCTCTGACAAGGAAAGGATATGCCACAATGGGCGAACTGTTGAGAGAGATCCGAAATTCAAAAACAGTCCCTTTATGAAGGCCACGCCTGCAAGTCACGGGCCCTGACCTATATCCGACTGCATCTGCTAGGGTGGGTGTACCCACCCATGTATCTCCTGCTGATAACAGCTCCGAACTCGATTCCTTGACCATGGAAGTGGAGAAACTGACGAGATGTCTCCAAATGCTTATCACGCCGCAGACAGAGATGGCACCAAGGTTTCCAGTTAGTAATACCCCCCCTGGCTCCCAGTGTGGCGCCTCGGCCAGCTCAAACTCCAGAAAGTATGTTTTGCTATAATTGTGGGAAAGATGGGCACATGAAAAGGAATGCCAGTCCCAAAGACACTGACAAAGTTGCATATAGGCTACAAGGGAGCTTCGGAGAAGAAATCAGTGGTTAAGAGGTGCACGACATGATCCCAGTGAGGGCACCAAAATGCTAATTCACGTCCTTGTGGCAAGGTCAGTTGCCCAGGCCCCACTACCCGCCTCTCAGACTGGTCCAGAATAGTGGGTCCCTCCATGGAGACCACTGTAAAGGTGAATGGAGTGTCTACAAGAGCTGTATTAGACAGTGGCTCCCAAGTGACAATTATGTTCCAGGATTGGTATCAGAAGCATTTGTCAGACGTACCCTTACAACCATTAGAAGGACTGCATGTATGGGGTTAAGGAGAAGGCCTACCCCTATTCCGGGTATATCCAATTTGGCTGTCTTTCCCCACCTCCGTGGCTGGAGTGGCCGAACAAGTAGAGACCCTAGCCTTGTGTGTGTCCCCCACTGGACTGTATGATGGTGTCCCTTTGTTGATTGGAACAAATGCTCATATGTTCGGAAGGCTGGCACAGTTGTGTTATGAAAAACAGGGTCAAAGACTAGTAGAGAGCTTTAAGAGTTCCGGCTTTAATTAAGAAGGCCTATGAGGCACAGAGAGATGCTGAAAAACAGAACCAGAGGAACCGGTCGGAATTGTATGGAAGAAGGATCCTGAGTCTCTGATCCTGGCCTAAATGCCCAGTGTACCTTACAGGGAGAGGTCCGTATCAGAAAGGATGTTAAGAATAAAATATTAATGTTGGATGCACCAGGCGATGGAAAATTGCGAGAGGGACTGCTGATCAAGCTTAGTATTTTGCCGCTAGAGCCCATGCTTATGCCAGAAGGGTAATGGTCCAAGTTCATAATGTCTGAAAGAGACATTCGAGTAAACAGAGGTTGCATCCTGGCTAATGTGCATTGTGCAGACACTGCAGTGCTACCCAGCAGCAAGAGTTCAAGGAAGAATGACAGAGTAACGCCTTGACTTGTTTGATTTTGCACTCCCGCTGCCAGCTGAATGGAAAGTGAGGATCAGTGAGAAGCTTGCTCAGAGAGACCAGGTGTTTTCTTTAAAGGAATGGGAGTAGGATGCGTGCAAGGAGCTGAGCACAATATCCGCTGCATGACGAAAGACCATTTCGTGGAGAGGTCTCGACGCCTGGCACCTGCTGACATAGATGATGTGAGACGGCATCTGCAAGAGATGTTAGCTGCTGGTGTAATACAAGAATCCAGAAGCCCTTATGCTTCCCCCATTGTGGTAGTGAGGAAAAGAATGGAACAGTAAGGATGTGTGGGATTATCGCACCTTAAACCGGCGGACTATCCTGATCAGTACACAATGCCCGCATTCAGGATGCTTTGGACTGCCTAAACGGGAGCAAGTGGTTCTCTGTGCTGGATCTCCACAGTGGGTACTACCAGATCCCGATGGCCCCAGAGGAGTGAGAAGACGGCCTTTATCTGTCCGCTTATTTCTATGAATTCATGAGGATGCCTCAAGGGATTTCAGGTGCCCCAGCCACTTTTCAACGATTGATGGAGCGGCAGTGGGGACATGAACTTACTAGAGTGCCTGGTATACCTAGATGATGTTATTGTATTTGGCAGCTCACTGGAGGAACATGAGAGCAGATTATTTAAGGTATTGGACCGACTGGAGGACTTTTGCCTTAAACTGTCCATTGATAAGTGTCAATTCTTTCAAACATCAGTAAAGTATGTGGGACACATAGTATCCACCGAGGAATAGAGACCGACCCAAGTAAAGTTGAGGCCTTGACCACCTGGCCACAGCCCAAAATCTAAAAGAACTGCAAAGATTCCTGGGATTCTGTGGTTATTATCGGCGCTCATCAAGGACTATTCAAGAGTGATCCGCCTTTACTTAACCTTACTCAAGGGTATCCCCAACCCACAAAAATACCAAAGTCAGCGTCCCTCAAGACTGAAAGAGTGTATTTTCATCCAAGTGAAGTATTTGGGGCCCGCTGGACTCCTGATTGTGAGACTGCTTTTCATGAGATCATATATCAACTTACCCATGCTCCAGTGCTGGCCTATGCCGATCCAAGAAAACCTTACGTCCTGCACACTGATGCTAGCTTGCAAGGGTTGGGGGCTGTGTTGTACCAAGAGCACGAGAATGGCCTGAGACCAGTGGCCTTTGCCAGTAGAAGCCTGACCCCATCCGAAAAGAACTATCCTGTACATAAGTTAGAGTTCCTAGCTTTGAAGTGGGCTATTGTTGACCAATTCCATGAGTACTTGTATGGGGCTAAAATACTAGTAAAAACTGACAATAATCCTTTGACCTATGTGCAGACCTCAGCTAAGTTGGATGCCACTGGCCATAGGTGGCTTTCTGCATTATCTACATATGACTATGCTCTGAATACCGAGCAGGTCTGAACCACATAGATGCTGATGCTCTCTCGAGGCTGTTCCCCAGAATGATTGGGTCCGATTGGCAGAACCTGACATTCGGGCACTCTGCCGGAAGTTTGACAGGGAGGAACAAATGTCCACGGACGCAGTGGACTGCATGGTGGATTGCTTGGGAGCCTCTGAGAATTGCATACCTGCTGCTTATTGCCACTTTTCTGCAATAGACATTGGTGCACTGCCTCAGCTGGACAATGACAGTATTCGGCGGGCTCAATCCCGCGATCCCATGATCAAAGCAGCTTTAGAAGCCCTCTATGCAGGAAAAGATGTGTCCAAATTACGCCCACTGATTTGAGAACTGCACTGTTATACAAAGAAGGTCCTAAGTTGAAACTGATCAATAAACTGTTATACAGAGAAACAGTAGACAGAGGGGACAAGTAGACAAACAACAACTAGTGCTGCCCACTGCCTTCGAGACTCAGTACTGAGGTCCTTGCACAACCACATGGGCACCTTGGTATAGACAGAACACTTGACTTGGTGAGATCCAGATTCTATTGGCCTAAGATGGGGGCTGATGTGGAGCAACACATTCGAACTTGTAGTCGCTGCTTACAGAGGAAATCTTTGCCCCAGAGGGCTGCCCCCCTTGCTAACATAACCACCAGTGCACCCATGGAGCTGGTCTGTATTGATTTTCTAAGTTTGGAGTCAGATCAAAGAAATATCAGTAATGTGCTGGTGGTCACTGACCATTTCACGAGATATGCCCAAGCTTTCCCCACCAAAGACCAGAAAGCATCCACTGTAGCCAAAGTACTTGTAGAAAACTTTTTGTTCACTATGGGGCTCCACAAAGAATCCATTCTGATCAAGGAGAGACTTTGAGAGTCGTCTTATCAAAGATGCTTTCTCTGTGGGGAGTCACAGTCCAGAACCACTCCTTACCACCCCCAGGGGACCCACAGCCTGAACGTTTCAACCCGCACTTTGCTAGATATGCTAGGCACCCTGCACCCAAAGGATGTTCCTAGATGGAGCCAACAAATTAGCACCCTGGTACATGCTTATAACTGCACCAAAGTGATGCCACTCGATTCTCCCCTACCGCCTGATGTTTGGAAGAGAAGCTCACCAGTAGATGTGTGTTTTGGGGTCTCTCTGATGGGGTTCAAGCTGACAACTATTTACAGTATGTGCAAAAGTTAAAGGCCCAGCTAACTCATGCGTACCAACTGGCTCAAACCATGGCTGCCAAAGAAATCTGGCCAACAAAGAAAGGTATGATAAAAAGGTGAAAGCACAGGAACTCCAGGAGGGAGATCGGGTATTGCTAAGAAATCTGGGACTGCAGGCAAGCACAAGATTGCTGACAGATGGCACCATCTCCCTCACATTGTAGTGGGCAAACTAGATGATCTGCCAGTGTACAAAGTAAGGCCTGAGAATAATTCAAAGATGTAAAACAATGCATAGAAATCATTTACTGCCCATTGGACAAATCCTGATTGAGTCTGAGCCCCAGAAGATGCCCTCTGGACCAGTGACTAGAGCTGCTGCTAAGAAAAGACCAAGGAAGTCTGCACCTACAGAAGCAGAGTTAAAGTGTTCCCCTGCACAAGTCCCATTTGAGCATGACTGTCAGTCCATATCAGAAGAAAGTGAGAGTGACTTTGAATACTATCCTTCTTACGAACTGAGTCAATTGTTTGGGGCAATCCCTAGTCAATACTGGAGATGAAGCTGGGCCTTCTGGACTGTCCAAGCCCCAGCTTCGTCCCTGAGGCAATGCTCCCAGAAAGTGAAGTGCAAAGCATCAGATCAGATGAAATGGAATCATTGTGCATGGTTGAACTGTTTGAGCTTTGGGAGGAAAATGATAGATTGGGGCAGACTGGTGATACACCCGAACAAGAAGAGTATTTTGAGTGCCCTGACAGTCCACTGCCAGTGTCCAGCCTCCATGCGAGCCAAATGTTGTGGACTCAGAAACTGTAACTCCTGGAGCTGAAAGTGCCCCAAGTTCTAGCCTCTCCACCCCATGGAGACTCCCCTGACAAGTGAGGACAATGCTGAAATGAGGCTCAGAGTGCAGAGACTATAACAATTCCCCTAGAAAGACTGGTCGAGCTGTAAAGCCTGTGGTGCACCTCAGTTATGATTCACTTGGGAGGCCTGTGGACTTGCCTCTCAATGTTGTCCATAAAGGAGTGTATGTGTCCCCGAGCTCATTGCCCAAACTGAGCATCAGTGCTAACCAAGTTACTTGTGTTGCCTTTCAGTATGGTGCCCTTGCCCCATCCAGCCCTCAAGGTAACTGATAGGAAGGGCCCCCTCTTCAGGTTTCATGTACAAGAGGTAATAACTTGAGTTATGGTACAATGTGTATGCAATACTGTGTAAAGAGGACGTACTGCAATGTTTCAGAAATGGGTTCTTGGTAAATGATATACTGACTGATGATTACATGTGCGAGCCTAATGCAAATGTATATGGTTGCAGTTGAAACTTATGGGGGTACTTGCTTGACGCGGACGTCAAGCTTTCCCAGGCCAGGAAGGGTGTAACCCCCCTGCAAATGGGGGTTCCCAAAAGACTTCCAGGAGCTTGCTTGAATGCTCCAAGCCTGAATGGTGTTTGGCATTTAAGCCATTTATCAGTGAGTGTTTTTAGAGCCTCTGGTACTGTCTCTTTAAGAGCTGTCTGCTTGCAGACATAATTAGTTATATGGGGGACTGTGTGCTTCTCTGAGTACCACTCGAGCTGCTGCCAATTCACTTCATTTTGCAGTCACTAGGAGTGCAAAGGAACCTATCTGAAAGATGTAACTGTTTGCCAGAAATTATTTAGAGTAATAATGAAATTACAGTTTGTCTAACCTGCTTCTTTGCAGTCAGAACTGTGTCTGCTAGTTCCCATTCTAGTTTTGAACTGCTGAACTGGACCAATCAGTGTGGGTAAGCTAGCTCTAAAATGGTGCCTTGGACGAATCAGAACTTGGACTCATCTGGAGCCAGCCACAAGAGGATTGTATGGGCAGTGACTCTGGGAGATGTAGTTTAGACTTCAGCGCCTTTTTGGACCAACAGCAGCAGTCTATTGTGAGTGACAGCCAATCCAGTCAAGAACTGGGAGGAACTCAAAGGAAGTGCCCAGTTTTGTCGGTTGGAGTTTCAGTTGAGCTTTGGCAGTGAAGAAGGAAGGAGCCCTGTGCTTTTTCAGTGTGCAGTTTTAGTCAAAAAACGTGTGTAAGGCCCAGAGTTCCGGTCTGCAACTTGTGTAACAGCTTGTTAGGACTGAATCCGTCCTGTGAAAAGAATCAAAGGATCTCTGAAGAGTAGAAACCAGGCTCACCCTGTAGAAGACTGGAGGAATTGCTGAAAATTGCATTCGGTCTGTCAGGAACTGAATCTGCTGTGTGTTCTCCGGGTATTGTGCAGTAATTGCGATCGGGATACAGATGCAGCCTGCCTGGTATAGTGCTTTCTTTATATGGATGTGTGAAGAGGTTTGTGTACCTCAAGTGAGCCCTGCTGACATTGAAGGACCCTATCTTATTTGGAGGTCGGAGTACTAATTCAGGGTCGCTTCCTGTTGAATTGCCACATTAAATCCAAATGGAATTACTGTACTGCTGACTGTTTAATTCTCCTTTTCTCTGTGTGAAAGGGCCCCTACCAGCTGCCACGGTTTGACTAGCCACTAGGGCTTGGGTACCCAGGGACAGTAACTGATAGGATAGGCCTGTGCACAGAGCCATAGGTAGATTATTAGAGTGATAAGCTAATTAACCTGATTTCCCCGTCCTTGTTATATCCCCTAAATAAATCAGAGCTGCTTGTTTCAGCAAAGTTATACTGCCTGAGGTATTTGTCTATGTTAAAGTACTGTACTGTGATTGTTGCACTGTATCTCATTTCACAGGAGGTCCCAGTGCGGAACCAGACCTGGGGTAAGTGTATACTGTGAAGGTAATTTGATATATTGTGTGGGCCAATTAGTGGGAAGAAAGGGGGGTTGCAGTGTCCCAGAGGGCTGTGACCAAGTAAGTTTAACTATTGCAAACCCTGACCTCTGGGTGGAGGCACCCGCCATTGGATCCAGGCCCCTCAACCTGTTAGTGGCAAATCAGGCAGGGTAGTAGCCCCTGGGATAGCGCCATCTAGGTTACATATAGAAATCCATGATCACTATAATTTATCTATACTAGTCTCAGCAGCAGCCAGCAGCACTTTGAAGTTAACATGCAAATTAAGCCACTACCACACCAACAAACTTGAACAGACTGTTTGCAGCAGTAAGTGTTGAGAAGAGCATCAGCACAGCATACACCTCCACAAAAAAGATCCCACCTTCAATCATTCAACTGCACTTGACTCTAAGGCCCTGTCCACACTACGCCTCTGTAACGTTAGAGGCTCAAACTGCTATCATAACGGTTTATGCTATACCTGTAATATTACAGAAGGTAATATATTCATTGTTGAAACCACATGTGAGGTGGTTTCAACAACGTTATGAAACCGTCCCGCCGGGTAACGCATCGGTGGTGGTGTGGACGGGTGGTAACAAGTCCCCTCGCAGGGTTCGAGGTGCAGCGTGAGCTGCATTGTGGGATTGGTCACCGTGGTAACGGTCACCCGGTTCCCGAGGTGGACTGGCGGTACCGCCTTGTAACGGTCACTGCTGCAGTGTGGACATATTGTGCCACTCCCTGGCTGTAACGGTTTCTGTCCATTACGGGGTATGAGCGGTGTAGTGTGGACGGGGCCTAACTCTGCACAGGCATAATATAAGTTGAGGAACTGTTTGCAGATGTAAGTGTTGAGCTGGAGCAGAGCATCAGCACAGCATATCCCCCACAAAAATCAGCCTTCAACAGTTCAGCTGCAACTGACTCTCACTCACTTTCTGCTTAGAAATAAGATACATGGACTGGAAAGCTGAGAATACATTTATGACAGGACGGAGTGAAACCTGAAACGCAGGGTCAATATTATTAGCATTCACTATCTACTTTCCTTACCTTCAAAGCCTCAATGCTGTGCCTGAGTCAGTGCCCCAGCCTCAGAGGGCTTGGCTTGCTTGTGCCAGTTTATCCAGTGCTGTGCTGCTGCTCCCGGTCCGGTCAAAATCCTGGAAAGTCTGTGTGTCCAATTGAAAAGATGTGGCTCTCCTGTCCCCTTCTGACCTGTTGGTTGGTGTCCACTGACATGACCCCACAGCTGACTCGCTTCAGTCCAGGCCACCAACCCTTGGCCTGTCTAGTCAGCTCACTTTGCTCCCACTCTTTAAAATTACAGCCTAGTGTTTCAGAAAATTCCCAGAATTCTATCCAGTCTCTGCTGGTCTGGTTTTCTGTCACTCCCACCCCCCAAAAAAAGATGAAAACTAGCTCTTCAGTTTTTAACAACAGCCTCACAAGATATGAGTGGTCCCACTCAACTCCTTCCATGAACTCCCGCAGCCTCCTGTCCTCAATTGTACTAGGCACACTCAGAAGAAGAATGACACCAAACTGCCACTTGGCTCTAGGCACTTGTGCAACTAAATTCAGCAGCAGTGCAGTCGACACAGAGCCAGCCACACCATCAGTTAGTGCAGCCGGACAGTACAAACTCAGTTTGCACCAGTGCAAGTAATAAGCTGTTGGACACATCTTGGCTGCCCATCAGATGGTCAGAGCATGACTGAGGATGCAGGAACTTAAGGGGAATCAGATTTTGTTTTCTTTGAGACAGACTTACTGAGACCAAATTGCATTGCCAGGCAGAGCAGCGCATGTGATTTAGTTTTCTGGCACAGCCAGATGAACATGGTCAACCCGACTCACCCCACCACAGAAAAAACACAATGCCTCCTCTGACCGACCAGTTGAATGTCAACACGCACACAAAAAAAAAATTTAAAATAAAAAGCTGACAGATGGGACTCCCCTAAAACAAAGGGCCCTATGTACAGTGTATATGGCGATATTGTAAATCCAGCCCTGCACCCACATTTTACATTGTTCAGAATCTGTTTTTATTTACAAGGAGATGTAGTTGTGTGCTCTACACTTTATTTATCAGTGCAACACCTTGCTAATTGCACTCGCTCAATTTAGGCTGCAAACCTGTGTGTTCATCTGTTTTGCAGCTTTTACCTTCCTCTTGTTTTGTCTACTGTTGTAGTTGCTGCTTAGGCCTGTTGCAAGGTATAGCCATATAGTGTATTTGAACAAACGTAGCTCATACTTTTAGCTACTGTACTGCATAATTGATGACTATCGAATCTCACCTCCTGAGTACAGTGTACCTTGTGCTCCTCTGCCTTATCCCTTTCCCTCCTGCTCCTACCCTCCTCCTACCTCCCCATCCTATCAACCTTTCCTCCATTTCCTCCTCAACCCATCCAGCCTTCACCTCCCTTTACCTTTCTCCTTCCTGTTGACCCTGGTTTCCCTCCTCCCTCCCTTAACCTGGAGTTTCTCCATCATGCCCTCCTCTCCTTCTCCCATTGCCCCATACTGTTCTCTCCCATTTAAAGGGTGGAAATCCCCACTCCCTCCTTTCGCCTCCTTTTCCTGCTCCTTCTCCTGTCTGGCAACATGGGTCCAATCCTGGTCACTCCTTCCTTCTTCTCCACCTCCCCAGTCACCAAAGGCTTGTGCATGTATCACCTCAGTGTTAAGAGCCTTTTTTCAAAACTCAACCTCCTGTCTGTCTGGGTTTCATCAAACTCTCCTGAATCCTCTGTATCTCGGAATCCTGGTTCTCCTCAAGGATTCCAGACTCTAGCCCACTCTCTTCATCAAGACCACCTCTTCTGTCAGTACATTCCAACTGGCCATCTCCCTCTCCATGAAGGAATGCTTCCTAGCCTCCCTCCTAAACCTCCCCCCTCCAACCTTAGACTGTGTCCAATTGTGTTTCAGTTGCTACTTAGCTTAAGAAGACCCACATAATCTACCCTATCTATCCCCTTCAAGTACTTGAAGGTCTCAATTATGTCTCCTCTTTCTCTCCTCTCCTCTCCTCCACGGAGTACATGTTCAGGGCCCCCAACCTCTCCTTGTAAGCTCTACACTGCTGGCCCACAATCATCTTAGTTGCCCTCCTCTGGACTGTCTTCAGAAGGTTAATGTCTTGTTTAAGGTGTGGGCACCAATTCTGTACTACGTACTCCAGATTTGGCCTCACCAGTGACCTGTACAGGGGCAGTATAACCTCCTGTAGCCTACTGCTGATCCCACTGGCTATGCAGCCCAACATTTTATTTGCCCTTTCTGCTGCTTTCCTGCACTGCATGGAGTTCTTCAGGTCACTAGTGATCATCACTCCAAGATCCTTCTCCTCCTCCTCTGTTGCAGATACCTTGTCCCCTCCCAGGTTGTACTCTGTCCTGGGATTCTTGGCTTCGGTGTGCACAACCTTGCATTTCTTTCTACTGAAGCTAAGCTGCCAAACTCGGACCACCTCCTCGAGCTTTTCAGATCATCCTGGAGGTCCTGTATCCCTTCAGCTGTGTCCACCCTCCATACAGCTTGGTGACATCCACATATAGGCACATTTTGCCCTTAATGCCATCCCCAATATCACTGATGAAAACACTGAACAATACCGGTCCCAGCACCGAGACCTGCGGGACCCCACTGGTCACCTCCATGGTGCTAGATAACCCTCCCCCACCACCACCCTCTGGGTTCTGTTCCTCAGCCAGTTTTCTACCCATCTGGTCATCATCTCCCCAACCCCGAGATCCACCAACTTCCTGATTAGCTTCTTGTGGATAGAGTCAAAGGCCTTGCTGAAGTCCAGATAAAGGATGTCCATCGCTCAGCCCGCCTACTGCCTTAGGAACCCAGTCAAAGAAGTCAATCAGATTTGTTTGGCACAAATTCACTCTCTACCATTACCTCTCATTCCTCTGCTGGTGAACTCATCCTACTAGGAGATTTCACTATCAACTGGATCTCTCCGCTTCCAGGCTGATCACCCACAAGGTTGAGTTCCTTAATCTGTCACAGATTATATAACCAACAATTTAGCTCAATCCCAACTCCCATAACCTTTCCTTCTTCAACTGGGTACTCTCCTTCCATCCACACTGCATTGTCACAGCAGGTATCATGCCGGATGGATTCAGTGACCACTGCATGATGTTCTCGCCAGGAAAATCCAGCATCCACTTTCCACCCCAAAATACATCTGCATCAGGTCCCCTGGCTGCTGAAGAACAATGCTCTCCTAAGCTACCTTGCTGCAACAGATTGAACAGCCATCCCCTCTGCCATTGATACGGACATTGCCTTCTCCCTGTCTGTTTAAATTTTCCTTGGTTTGGGTCAAGCATGCCCCACTTAAAAAATCCAAGGTCAGAAGTCGCCACCACTGCTGGATTACCCCCCACATCATTGACCAGTGCAAGTTCCATGATCTCGTTTGGGCCCAATACACATTATCACACTCCATTACTGACCTCCTCTTATATAGGAGCAGTAGAAACTCCCGCACATTGGTTGTCCGGGCTGCAAAATCACACAGTTTCAGAGCCAACCTTCTTAACACCCTGGCTAAGTTCTGGAAGGTAATTCACTCCCTTTTTGATCCTCCCACCTTTTGGTAAATGATTCATCAGTGTCTGACCCTTCTCTGTCGCTTCTCACTTCAATGAGTTCTTCACCACTTGTGCCTCCTTCCACCTCCTCCAGCCTCCTCCATCCATCTCATGTTCCTCTCCTTTCATCACTCCTAGGGTTTCCTGCCCCCCATTACTACCCAAGACACTCTGACTGCCCATTCCTCCCTCAACCTGCCCAAGTCTAGCCCCAATGGTCTGGATCCTAAGCCCTCAATCTCCTCCTGTCACAGCATCTCCTCTGGCTCACCTAATTAACTTCCTCCTCTCCCTCAGTGCTGTTCCTCAGTCTTGGAAACTGGTAACTTCGACCAGTTTCCATCATCCTCTCTTGCTGATCTGCAAGAGAAATTTGTCTTCACCAGACTCTTTAATATCCTCTCCTCCACCAGTTTCCTCTCCCTACTTCCAATCTGGCTTTGGAAGCATCACTCCACCATCTCCTCTTTGCTGTGTATAACTGATTTTATCTTCTAAGGGATGGATCAGGGGCATATCACAGCTGCCATCTTCATCAATCTGGCCAAAGCCTTTGCTTCGGTGTCCCACCCACTCCTCCTGGATCAGCTGAGTTCTGCTGGCCTCTCCGTTCCCGCTTTCGATGGGTTCTGCTCTTACCTCATGGGCCGTGTACAGCTGGTACAGGTTGGTAGTGTCCTGTCACCCCATTTTCCTATCCAGGCTTGGGTCTCACAATGTTCCATCTTGGGTCCCATACTCTTCTCCATTTTCTTAACAAACTCCTCTGCCTGTGTCTACTCACACATTCATGTATGCAGATGACACAGTCATCTACACTCCAGTCACTCTACTATAGCCGTGGAAGGTCTGGTCCAGCAAGACTTCACAACATCCTGTGCTGGTTGCAATCCAACCAACTCCAGGTCAATGAAAAAAACTGTGTGCATGACCTTGGCACCAGCCAGAAACTGGCCAGACTTCCTACTTTGCTTGTCTATTCCACCTCAGATGGCTCCCTATAGATGTGGTTCAATCCTTCAAGTACCCCGGTGTGTGGCTAGTCAGCAAACTTTACTTCTTTGTCCACATTGACACCATCCTTGCCAAGCTCTGCCCCAAACTTGGGGCCTTGTGCCACAATAAAGATTGTTTGTCTTCTCAGGTCCGCTGAGAGCTTGTTACCAAAATGGTGCTCCCAGTCTTTGACTATACAGACATGGTCTATAGCACCTTCTCCTCCACCTCTCTGGCCAGACCAGACACTCTCTTCAACTCCTTTTGCTACTGTGCTACTAACTCTCCCCATACTCATATATTGTTCACTTTGCTCATCTTTATCATTTCTCCCCATATCCTCACATCGCCAGATCCACTGTGCCTCCTTCATATCCAAATACTGGTTTGTGTCCCTTCCCTCTTACTTTTCTTCAGTCCTCTCCCTCATGTCTCTGATTCCTACTCCAGGGATCCTCGCACCTTGTACCACTGCCAATCCTTATCCTCAGTCCTCTGCTGGCATTCAGCCATTTCCTATCATATTTCCACACCTTGGAACGAGCTCCACACATCCCTCCACTACACTGCCTCCCTGCCTCAGATGTCAGCTGAAACCCTTCCCTACTCCCTGCTCCTGTCTTCCCCCTGACATATCACCTGCAGTTGGTGTCCCACCCCAGTGTAAGTAAGCTCAGGCACTTAATTGGTGTTTTTCACTAGCTCATTCATGCTGTACATATACCAGTACTCATCATGATATTCTGATTGCACTTTACCGTAATGCTGAACTGTGCCTGTGCTATGTATTTTGTATCCTGTCCACTTCGGCCTACTAGGAAACAAGCCTTGACAGAGTTTGCCTTTCCCGGTCACCAATTTTCAAATAAATCTAAATGAATGAATAAACTAGAATCTTAGTCCATGCCAGCTCTTTAGCTATCACAGTGAAAGATTCTGATTCACACAATGGTGATAAGGGCAATATCAGAACTGTGTGGTGCAGTTTATGCCCTTGTTCAGCTGTTACATTGTTGTCACAATACATCGGTTTTCTACTACAGAATTCTGTGGTTGAGTGGGACCACAGAGTTCTATAAAATTACTAGAGTGCTGACTGAGAGAAAAAAAACTGAAGATATCTAGCGGATGCTGTGCTGTCAGTTCTGTGGACATTCTATTTACATTTCTTTTCATTTTTAGACATCTTTAAGCAGAGAGGTAAGTAATGTAATCATCCTGCTAGTGACGAATGATGCAAATGATGAGGGAAAGAGCTGTCAGAAGATGTCTTTCCATTCCTCTGAACTTTAGAAGACCAGCAGCATGGCACCCAGTATGGGGTTTCTCTTGCAGTCTGCTAACAGTATGGAATGTTAGTGCTCTGTTTCTTTAGTAGAACTCTGTGAGGGGGACATAAATGACATCATGCAGTTCTGATATGGTATTCACCAAGTGTGTAAATCAGAAACACTCACCGTTGTTACCAAAGGTGGAACAATAACATAATTGTAACCAGGACTTTAAAAATCAGCTTCAACTAGGAAAATGATTCCAGGTTAAGTGCTGTTGTTTACAAAAATAAAATGCAATGTTTTTTACTTGAACAATGTTCTTTTAAGACACTTTTTCAAAACTGAAAACAGCTTTGGTTTATTTTGCAACTCTCTAAGTAGGTCAAAAACAGCAAAATAAATAATGTATTCTACGTCATGCTGAATTATCATCATCAGGCTTTCCAGCAGGACCTATGTCTCTGAATCTACGTACTTGTAGCAAAGGCTGTCTGCTCCCAACTCAGCCTCTAGTTCACTTTATGAAATGGGTAGATAAAGCAGAGGGCATGACTGGCCAAGACTCATCACACGAGACTGCAGCATTTTCTTAAAGTGAGTTTCTCACTTTTGAAAAAACCTTCCAAAATGTAATATTCAGAAACCATTTTGCATAGTATTATATACTGCCTGTACTTCTCTTCCTTTTGCTCTTCATTTAGGTTGTCTTGCATGACAGCCAGAACTGGCACCACCAAGAGTTCATCTGATTCTGTTGCTTAATCCTTTGCTTAAGTCATAATCCCTGGTTTGTGACATCATAGTTTGTTGCTGTGGAACTTGTTATGATATCACTGAGGATTGTATGTTCAGGAAAGAGTTAAACAGCAGGAGTAACTTGACTGTAGGGGAGACGGAGTCTGTGTTCACGTAAATGAACCCAGTAATTAAGAATAAAAGGAACAGTGAGACAAACAAAAGTATCAAACATAAGCCGGATAGTGTATAAATGTTATGTTTTTCAGTTTTCTCATAAATGACAAAATCACTTTAGATAATGGATAAAACAGCTGGAGGCTTCTGACTAGCTGACAGACTTGTCTAGGTGGGCATTTAAGAGTTAACAACACTCACTTAAAACAAGTCCCTCTGCCAACTGCCCCATTACCCACTGAAATTCCTGTGCCATGTTTGAAATTCAAAGTTTAAAACCATCATTTTTTTGTCTCGCTTACCAAGCGGCTCTACTCCTGATAAGCGGGGCCCCTGCAGACACACACACACACACACACACACACACACAGAAACAGCAGAGCGGCAAGCTGAATACACATCTACACACACTGTGGCAGTTTTATGCCATTTCATTCCCTTATAAAACTGTTTTAATATTTAAACTACCAGTGGTAGCTTGTTGCGAGCTCAGCCTACTCCAGTGGCGCTGTCATGTTCCTTGCCAGCTAGCCCTGGCTCAACCCCTGCTGGACCCAAACAAAGCAACTTCTATTTAATTTATTTGTTATATCATAAATCACCTTATCTGACTGCAGCACAACCTCTGCGCTTTCATGCCCAATCCCACTGTGTCTCCTCTCACTTGCCATCCAGCTGCAGCCTGACCCCATTCCTGCTGTATTCTGACTCCATACTTGACTGCCAAGGCAACATACAAAAGAAATTAAATGGACCACTCGCATCTTAACCTCACTCCCATTCTCACGTCTCATGCCGTCATGTCTGCTGTTTGGAGGGACAAAGCATAGAAGTCAAAGTGGATGCATATATTTACCTTCAAATAATAACAGAGAAAAGCACCAGCACTATCTAGTGACAATTCTGCTGATAGAAGGACTACATTAGATTAAAAATAATTTTATTGGCTTCTTTTCCTTTTTTAAATTGTTTAAACATTTTGTTTATAATTTATGCAAGAACCCATTTTCTAAGTGCAAACCCTCCAGAGTGTGCAGTATTGGGCTATACCCACCCCTCCAGGGGCCAAAAGGCTCTCTGTCTGTAGCATCGGACCTCATTACAACCCTGGGTGGGCGGGTACAGGCCAATACCACCCACCCTATTAGGTATTATTGCTTACATAATGCACAATCACAAATTTTTTTTTTGCACATAGTCTTTGTTTAAAACCCATATTATAAGGCAGTGACACACTCCAAGGTGTGAATTATGATATAATCGCCACACTTTCCAGGTGATTGAAGGCAGGAGGCAACAACGTGCCCAGGGCATGTGGCCATATGTTGTACCTTATTGCACACCCTGTTATATATTACTGTTTACATGTCTGCCTGGAACTAACTTGTAGATTCTTTCTCTCTCTCTCTCTCTCTCTCATTCTCTGTCTGACTACGGATGTCTGTGGCCAGCACCTTTTGCTACCAAATCCAGCTGGCTCATCAGGTCTGTAGCAAACACCTTCTGCTACAGAATCTGGCTAGCCCTTCTCTGGGTGCTTGAAATCTGTGATTTATATTGCCTCAGTTGAATGACATTTCAGTACTGGAATGCTGCCATCTCTGTATCACTCTTACGGACTAGGTAAAAATCCTTCCCTTTCCAAGTGCAGCTAAATAATCCCTGCTTGATATCTTTTAGGTTAGGGACTAGAGAAAATGTATAACTGGGGAAAAGTTTTACAGACTTGTGGGACTCATTTTCAGCCACAAACTGCAGCCGTGGCTAATTTCTCCTGCATCCTGGAACATTGTGCACTGATGCTAGATCACCTAAAAGGTGTTCTAATAATTGTGCACAACTGTCATGCATTGCAGCAATTTTGCATGCCACTAGTGTCAGTGTGACTCTTGGCATAGCATAATGCAGTGCGACTGGTGCTATGCCAAGGAATAAACTCTGTGGCTGTCGAAGCCAGCATAGTAGTAGGTGCAAACCTGTTTTGCCTACTAGCATCCGGCAAACAATTTTCATATGACTAAGTTGCCGAGAGACTCTTCTTTTGGTGACTAAGCCATGCCTTCGTCTCTGGCAGATTTTGTTGCTGGCTGAATAGGGTGCCAGTTTACACCTGAATGTGCACCACCAACAGCTAGTGGTATAGCCAGTAAAAACAAAAACATTTTAGCCCAGAACACTTTTGGACACTTGGCCATTATCCCTCCCCCATTGTAGACATGCCCATATTTGTTACAAAACCCTTTGTACACCCCATCTTGTATTTCAGGAACTAGATTATAAGAGGACAATACAGCAGTACTTAATTTTATGTATTTAACAT
The DNA here is from genome assembly GCA_016271365.2 of Neoceratodus forsteri. Lineage (NCBI taxonomy): Eukaryota > Metazoa > Chordata > Ceratodontiformes > Ceratodontidae > Neoceratodus > Neoceratodus forsteri. The sequence continues at coordinate 1,527,759,861 of CM028131.1, forward strand.
TATGTTTAATTAAAACAGAGCACATCAATCATATTAAAAACGGTGGGGTGGATACCAGATAGTAGGAGTAGCAAAAATCATGGTTGGGGCCCAGAATGCCGCCCTCACATCCAATTGACTTGTAAGCCATGGCTAACTTGACGTATGTGTTCCTAAACCCATGCTGCCAACTGTGACTGAGAGTAGGGATCCAGGTTCTGATAATTGTTAAAACATTGATTGTGGAACTCACTATCTCCCCTAGCAGGTCTTTACTGAGAGAGAGAGAAGGTTGGGGGAGGTGAAAAGCTGAAAAGAGAAAGCTGCAGGTGGAGAAAGAACCCATGAAGCCAGGCCTGTATTAAGAGGCCATGCTCACTGTTACATTACACAAAGATTAGTAGTGAGCTACGCTACATAATTCAGTATATTCATAACTTTTAAGTTGTTTTCAGTAATCATTACCTTCACTGACAATTGTTGATAGGAGAAAATGAAATCTGCTATACTTTGACACTTCAATAAAAACTGAAAGGGTCTGAAAAGTTCTGAATTCTCCGATAGCCAGTCTAGCTGTCACAACTTTTATGTCTTAAAGAACCTTTCAGAACCTCAGAACCAGCTGTGGTTCTCCTGTCTCATTCCAACCCCTTATGCTTCTGCAAATCAGCAGACTCTCGCATTGTTGTGCCTATCTCTTCAGACATTCTGGCTGTAAACAAACCACTGCTTTTGAGTTTCGTTTTGTCATTTTCGCAAGACTCTGCCAACCCCTTGTAAAAGAAGCACAGCAAGTATTCTTTGAACACTATGTGGACTTAGTAAATTGTCGATTTACAGGGCCTCATGTGCTTTACTCTTCCTCTAAATTCATAGAGGAACTGAGCTAACAGACTGTCAAAAAGCATCTTGAACCATTTAACCCTGTTTAGATGTAATGTAGCAGAGACAACTGCATGAGGAGAAACTGCATAGCACCATGAGAAGGGGGAAAACTAAGTCTGTGGTTGCAGTGTAAAGACAATAAATGATGTGGATCAAGCCCATGCCTGTTTAAGATATTATTTTCAGCAGCAACTAACAAATTCTGTAGAGGATCCCATTATAATTTGATTTATGATGTACATAAAGAAAATTGCCATGACTTTATGAGTCTCGCTGTCATGTGGCCTGGCTACAGGACACATTCACCACAGACTCTGGGGCAAACACTAAAAGAAAATCCCTTGTTAAAAGTAAAATACTAACTATGAACATCAAACTATCCACTGAAAGCATTTCATCTTTAATTTTCACCTGGAATAAGATTCAGTAGTGTTCAAATATTGTTCCTATGTAGCTTAAACTAGGGAGGAGCAGAACTGGTTACAAAAAAAGAACCACAACGAAGAACCAAATCATTATGCCAGAATCTGTCAAGATTCTATATTTTAGAAATGAAAAGAACCTCTCTTAATAAAAACAAACGAACCATTTGGAGATTTGTTTCATCCAGTAACTACACTGAGTCTCAACAGGATGAAACGTGTGCCTCTAGTTTGCCATTCTTTTTCTGAACTGGAAGAAATATGAAAGACTGTTCTGGGGAAGACTTGCCCTTGCAGCCTGCTTTGAACTGTGGTTCGATGGGCAGGAGCTACCAGCCCCCCCCCCCAACTATTTAAACCACCTTCCTCCAGCCTCACATGGAAGCACTGTTTGTATGCTGTAGCCAAAGGCTCTGCCCAGGGCCATGACTTGGGGGGAGGGTGCAAGACATGCAGTTGCATTCGGGTCTGCACTGTCAGGGAGCCCCCTGGCTCAGAGATCAGCACTAGGACAACCTTTCACTGTTAGACTAACTTGCAGCCAGTTATTTGCACATTGCTTAGTCACTTGAAATTGGGCTGTGAACTGTGGCAGCAGTGCAGTCGGTGCTGCAGATTCCAACTCAGGGTCATGGGGTGGGGTGGGTTAGGGGAGTACAGAACAAAAGCAATAGGGGTCCCATTATTCAAAAAATCTGATCTAGGTACTGGTGTCCCCATGAGGAGCAGGGACAAATTACATTGTTCAGTTCTTTGATCCTGGTGCCAGCAAGAAGGAAGGGGGCAGCATGGACAAGTCTAAGTATGCTCAGAGGGACTGATACAAAATAATCCACTCTATAAAAATGTTACATGCTAATGGTCATTTTACACTTATTGGTGGAGAGGAAGGGCCCCAAAAAATATTTTTCAGGGGAGCCCATAATGTCATTGGCACAGCCATGGCTCTGCCTTCCCCCATGTTTGTCTCACACTTTCCCTTTGTGCTTTTGGGCTTTCTGTTTAGTTTGTGCCTCCAGTGGCTTTCTAGGTCACTATTTTGCTTTTCTCCCTTCCTTGCTACAGTTTGTGCTTCTCTCAGTCAGTTAGTCCTGCTGCACTCCTGTTTTCATGTAACTCCTGTGCTTCTTTCTGTTTTAGTTCTTGCGTGCTTACTAGTTTTCACAGTGTCCTGCCTTTGTGGTTCTTTGTTTTGACTTGTGCTGTTCCAAGATTTCCATTTTTCTGTTTCTTCCAGACCATTTGCAATCTCCCAGTTCAACTAAGACCCTGTCCACACTACGCCTCTGTAACGTTACAGAGTGCCCAAACCGTTACCGCAATGGTTTGCGTTTACACCTGTCGCGTTGAAGGCGTTTAGTAACTGTTATTTGAAACCACATATGGTGGTTTCAACAGCGAGTTATCAAACTGGTTACACCTTTAACGTTACCGGAGAAGTGTGGATATGGGTAACGGTCTTCAGGCCTGTAGAGTGCAACGCAAGCTGCATCCTGGGAACGGGTGCCACCGCTAACGGCCGCCCGCACTCCTAGTGTGGACTGGCAGTACCGTCCCATAACGGACACCGCCACAATGGGACACACGGCACCACTCCCTAGCTGTAACGGATTGTATCCGTTACCGGGCTGGAGTGGTGTAGTGTGGACAGGGCCTAAATTCCTTAATTGCTTTCACCTTGCTTCCTAGCAAGGCAGCCACTCCCATTTGTGTTCTGGTGGTTTAGTTTACTTAGTCCAGCAGCACGCTGCTTCCTAGTTTTCAGTTCTCATGTGCTCCTGTTTTCCCTGGCAGTTTCATTTGTTGTTCTCTACTGCCTCCACCTACCTGGCCTGCAGTGCATCAACAACTAACACTGGCCTCCCTTATGGAACTGGTTAACATGCATTCACCATTCAGTCTCATACCATGTTGTAGTTGCATCTGATGTCTCAATCAGTCATTTAGTCTTGCCTACAGAAACACAGAATTTGATGACAGATAAGGACCTCTTGGCCCACCTAGTCTGCCCATTTCCCTACCTACAGTCACACCACTATGTTTTATTTCCACCCTGTGCTCATGGCCCTCAGGCTTCACCATTAGCCTCCCACTACTCAAACTCAGATGCATGGTAGCCCCAATCGTAGCTTGAATTCCAGGGCTCCCTCTCCTCCACACTGATGGTCTTGCTCTCCTCCCTTACACTCTGCATCTTGAGGGTGGGTTCTTTGATTCAGGCAAGGTCCTTCTCTTTCTGCCCTTCATATGAAAATGTCCTATGCTCTGGGAAGCTTTGACCATGCAGGTCGACTAAGTGGCAACTCTTGATGTAGCATTTAAGACTTCAGTTGCTGGTGGGTGGGGTCTGTAAGGCCACAGGGGCTCCTTTAGCTATGCAGACCATGTCTGTGAAAGCTATTCCCCTATGGCCACCTAAGATTTACCTGGTCTTCACCTACTTCCCTTCCAAGTCAAGTCAAGTTTATTAGCAGGAATAACTCCATTGAGCATGCTCATTTACAAGGAGGTCCTGAACGGACAATTTGCCACAAGATATACAACTAGCAAATGGTTCAAATACAGAAATAATATACAATAGTCAACACAAAAGAACAGGTTAGATACATGGATGAACAATATAGAAAATATTTTTTTTACTTCATCTATACAATTGAAACAGTCGCTATAGTCATTATGAAGTTGGCAGTAAGTGCAAGAGTATAATTACTAGACTTTCAGAGGTAAGTGCCTTAACCTGAATAATGAGAGCTTTTACAACCAGAGCAGGCAAGGGAGATAGGTATGTTCAGGTGGGAATTTGGTTGAGAAGATAGATGACACAACAGAGGGATAGGCAGAAGGATAGAAGGCGTGAGTATGGGTGCGTACTTATCCTTTTGCAGTAAGTTGATGCTACAGCCATTTCTAATGAGAAGTGGGTGTGATAGTGATATAAATAGGAGGATAAGTGTATAATATAAAATTATTTTGAGATTGGCATGTACAGGAGTCGTACAATTTGCTGTTGCATAATTGTGCGATCTTCTCCCTCAAGGGTGAAGATCATACAATTATGCAGGTGAGTGCCTGTCAGTGGTCATTGCTCTCCTCCTCCCACCTTGGGGTCAGCCTCTTTCATGGGGAATGTTCTTTAGCTTGTGGCACACCCATAGCATTCCCATTAGAGGGATAGAGTGAGAGCCCTTCCTCTAAAATTTCCCCCCCAAAATGGGTCTCTGAATTGTGATAGTGGTGCTGTGGCTAATTTTATCCCTAGCCTGGAGGGAAGGCAACAAAGGCCTTGCATCCCCAGAGGTTTCCTCCTCATAGGGCTTTTTCTTGTCCTCCTCGTACAAAGGTCATAAACGTTAGGTAGTCTCTGCTGGAGGTAGTCCTTAGTTTAGTATATCTATATTAGCATAGCATTTACCATAGTAGATCTCCACTGTGAATTGGGGTTGGATGGCAGCCCTCTTACCCATCCTGCTGTTCCTCTCTTTACAGAAGTAATGCCTCTGTCTGCTATCAGTTACTACCAATTACTGTCAGTCATTGCTCAATTCAGTCTCTATCTGTTATCAGTTGTCACTAGTTGCTTTCAGTCTTTCCTCAGCCTCTGGGTTCACCACCTGTTGCACATACTTTTGGGCTCCGTCCTAAGGTACCATTAACATACAGAAATTGTGTTCCTCTGGCACCTCTTGGGTGGAACCCTCCTCAAGAGATTCCTCTGCCTTCACAGTACCATAGAAAGGGTGGTAGTTCCCCCACTGGGACAGAGAGTGCGAATGGCCAAAGTATCCCATGTAACAGTCAAAAACACATTCATTCAAATACCTTCAGACTACTAACAACGTTGCACAAGCATACTCCTCTCTAAGATGTGTACACCTTTGAATTCAAAAGCTATGCCTGCAATCCAATGGGTAGGAGCTACCAGCCACACCTGCCTTCCTGAGCTATTTAAGCCAGCTTCCTCCAGCCTCACTCAGAATTACTGTTGCTTTGCCCTGCTATCCTCCCCTCCTACTCCAACATCACCCCTCTTTCCTTGGGGCTCCTCCCTAAGGTATCTTTAGCCTAAGGGAAAGTACAGTTATGTAAGAACTTACTGTAATAGTAGATCTTCGAGAGGATCTCATGAATCAGGCCACACCTAAGGAACTATAGCCGCAAGGCACTAGGACCACACAGAAACTTTTCTAGCTAGTAGTCTACAAGGGACTGCCGATGACGATGTCAGATGTAGGTGAAGTTCCTCCCACATACATGTGGGCGGCCCCATGCCCTCCTCAGTTCTTGTCCCATCAGAGACCCCATCCAGAGGATCTTCTGCTGGGGAACTGAGGGAGCCAGAGGTTCCTACCAGAAAGAGAGGTGAAACAGAAAGTGAACCATCCTGGAGAAAGAGAGACAGATGCAGAAAGCCCTTAGGCCAAGAGGGATGGTGGGGGAAGGCATGGCCTGATGCAAGAGATCCTCTTGAAGATCTACTGTTATGGTAAGTTCATATGTAACAGTTCTGTCTTCAGCAAGGGTATCTCTTGCATCAGGCCACACCTATGGAATGAGTCCCAAGCAGTTCTGACAGAGAACCAATCTGGGTAGTTGGAGGCCGTACTTCCTGTAACAAAAAGTAATACAGGTGGCTAACCATTTGGACAGGCACTATTTAGAAACTGATATGCCCTCTTTCCCATGGGCAAAATAAGCAAACAGCTGCAAGGACTTCCTGCAATCTTTCATACAGTGTGTATAGTAATGCAGAATTCTATGCATGTCTGAAGTATGGAGCAATGCTTTCCCTGGATTGACATGCTCTGGATAATAGACTGGCAGGTGGGTGGGTTGATTTAAGGTAAGCTCAGATACCACCTTTGGAAGAAACTTAGGATTCACATGCAAAGTCTGTGTGGAAAACCAAATAAGAAGGCTCACACATCAGAGCCTGAAGCTCAGAAATCCTTCGAGCAGAAGTTATAGCAACTAAAAAGAACGCTTTTTCCACATCAGAAAGTGTAGCTCGCATGTCATGGCTGGCTCAAAAGAAGCTAAAGTAAGTTTCTCCAAAACAAAATTAAGTCCCATGGTGGGACTGAATTGAAGATGGGAGGCTTCAGATGGAGAATGCCTCTCAAAAATGTATGGAACACCTCTAGTTGTGCCATCGCATGGCTGTCAACAGGCACATGGAAGGCTGAAATGGCTGACAGGTGCACCTTAATAGAGGAGTATTGTAGGCCAGAATCCGAAAGGGGCAGCAAGTACTCCAGAATCTGATTCACTGGACAAGTGAAAGGGTCCAAATGATGGGAAGCCATCCACAGAGCAAAGCACTTCCACTTCATGGAATACGTGGCCCTGGTGGAAGGCTTCCTAGCTGCCACCAGGACATAAGTCACCTTTTAGGACACCCCAAATTTAGCCATGGCTATGTCTTCAGGAGTCATGCATGGAGGTGTGATGACTTCAGATCTGGCTAGATCAGGGTCCTCTGCTTCTGTGATAGCAAGCTTTTGCACAGGGGCAGGGGCTCCGGAGGTTCCACCACCAGCAGCTGCAGTAAAGGAAACCAGATCTGATGAGGCCAGAAGGGGGCAATGAGGATCACAGTGGCCCCTTCCATCTGGAGGTTGAGTAGCATTCTCTGAATCAGAGGAAAGGCATAGAAGAACCTCCCTTTCCAAGAGAGGGACAACACGTCTCCCCAGAAAACTCCAGGCCCTGGAGTGAGAAAGCAGTAAATTGGCAGTTTTGCACTGAGTGGAGATGCAAAAAGGTCCAACTCTGGATGACCCCACCTTCAAACAGGTCTTTACTACCGAGGTCAGCAACTCCCACTTGTGCATATGAGACTGCAACCAGCTAAGCCTGTCTGCCAGGATGTTTTGGATGCCTGGAACATGGATGTCCCGACAGTTCTAGACCATGTTCTAGAACTCAATACCAGACTCTCATCACTTCCCAACATAGAGGATACAAATGGGTTCCCCCTTATTTGCTGATGTAGTGCACTACACTGATGTTGTCTGTCTGCACCAGCAGATGGCCGGGGACAGATGGCTCTGGAAGACTTTTCAAGCACACACAACGGCCCTTATCCATAGGACATTTCTGTGGAAGACAGACTCCACTCTGGACCACGTCTCTTGAGTATGATAGGGCCCCAGATAAGCCCCCTAGCCCAACCCCTAAGTGTCTGTGGTGAGTATCTGCTGAGGGGAAGGAATGAGGAAGGGAACCCCCTTTCAACAGGTTGCTGGGTTCCATCCACCACAACAGAACCTTTTTGACTGGACAGTAGACTAGAACAAGCTGTTCTAGGTCATTGGTGCATTGGTTCTACTGGACCCTCAGTGTCCACTGGGGAATCTGCATGTGCAGCCTTGCCAAAGGTACCATGTCAATGGCTGCAGACATAAGGCACAAGAGCAGCAGCAAGGTTCTGGCTGTGACATATCTGCTGTTGTAAAGCAGCTGGGCCTGAGCTGTCAGGCAGTCTGCCCTGTCCTGTGGCAAGAACTCAAAGCCCTGAGCAATGTCCAGTACTACTCTGATGTACTATAGGCATTGACAAGGGGGTCAAGACTGGTTTGGGCAGATTGACCATGAATCCCAGGGCATGGAACAACTGCTTGGTACTCCCTAGAGTCTGGAGCAGATGCTCTCTGGACTGTGCTTTGAGCAATCAGTCATCCAGGTAAGGAAAGATGTACAGTCTCTCCCTCCTGAGGGCTGCTGCTACTACTGCCAAGCACTTGGTTAAGATCCACAGTGCAGATGACAAGCTAAATGACAACGCTCGGAACAGGTAGTGCTCCCCTGGAACTGGAACCTGAGGTACTGCCTGTGGGGAGCACACACCTTGATATGCAGGTATGCATCTTGCATGTTGAGGGAGCATATCCAGTCTCCCTGGTGCAGAAGTGGCAGCAGGTCCTGTATGGTCACCATCCTGACCTTCTTGTACTGGATGTAGAAATTCAGGTTTCTCAGATCTAGGACGGGCTGTAAATCCTCTGTAGATTTGAGGACTAGAAAGAAGTGGGAAAAGAACCTCCTGTTCCACTGATCCTGGGGACAAGTTCTATGGCCCTTTCTTCAGCAATGTGAAAATTTCCAGCAGCACTGGAATTTGGTCTGAAGGGTAGTTTGAATGAACTGGAGGTAGATATGGAGGACACTCCAGAAGTTCTAACATAGAAACACAGAAGTTGTTGGCATATTAGGACCTCTTGGCCCACCTAATCTGCTCTATTTTCCCTACCTACAGTGCCACCGTAGACCCTACATGGTCCCCGGTTTGCACCCCCCTTGCCTTACTTCTAAGATCCTGTTGTGTCTATCCCATGCTATCCTTGAATCCTGTAACTGTTTTAGCCTCCACCACCTCCGCTGTGAGGCTGTTCCAAGCATCCACCACCCTTTCCATGAAGAAATACTTCCTCAAGTTTCCTCTCAGCCTCCCCATCTTCTAGATGGTGGCCTTGCTCTATGAGCTGCAGGACCCAAGCATCTGTTATGATCTCCCTCCACCTATCCAGGTGGAGGAAGAAACTACCCCCTACCACCGCCTCCTGTAGTGCTGGAGGGTGGGGGTCTGGCAAGAAGTCATGCTGAGGTAGCACCTGCGGCTGGGGTCACACCACCTCCTCTGGGGGCCTTCCCAGTGGTGGAGGTAGGGGGTAGGCAGGGCTGTTTCTGCCCGATGCTTGCCCTGGGGCTTGGTGCTCTGCTTAGGCTTTGGTAGGCCGGATGAAAGGGCACTTTCTGGTCACTTTTTGGCTGGGAGTGGTAAAGAGAGTGGACTGATCACAGAGTCCTGCCCAAGACCTGTAGGTCAAAAAGGATGTCCTGCACATCCTCCCCAGAGACCTTGTAGCCTCTGAAGGGGGAATTCAGGATGGACTGTTGTGCATCAGTAGCAAACCCAGGCACCCTGAGTCAAGAATGCCTTCTCAGAAAGATGCCAACTGCAGCAGCTCTAGCAGAGGTGTCAGCTGCATCAGAGGCAGACCTCAAAGGTGCTTGCCCACATCTGCCCCAGACTGTAGGGCTTTGAGCAGTTTCTGCCTCTGAGGACCCTCTAGAAGGACCTGGGCAGCAACCTTGGTCTTTTTCCAGAAGGTATTCTGAAATTTGACCATATGGGCAATGTAATTCATCACCCTGATGGACAGCATAGCAGAGGCAAAGGTCCTTTTGCCCATAAGGTCCAACTTCCTGGACTCCTTATCAGGGAGACGAGAGCTGAGGTGTTTAGGCCTCTTAGTCCTATCATGGGCAGCATTTGTCACAATTGAATCTACTTGTCATTGCTCTGCAAAATATGGTTTCCCTGAGGGAGCCTAGTACAATTTGTCTGCCTTTCTGGGAATGGCAGGAATCAAATTCAGTCTGCACCAGGCAGCCATGGTGGCATCCTCCAAGGCCGCCATCAGAGGAGGAATAATCAGAGGTGGAGAATCTGACAATTCTAAATATTCAGGCAGATTTCTCCTAGTGACATCCTGCTCCTCAGCACTGAACACCATGGCAGTCTGTAGCTGCCTCATCACTGAGATGAAAGAGAGGTCATCGGGGAGGGATCACAGGGTATATTTGGTGGAGTCTTCACTCCCTGAGGAAACTGTGGAGGCAGAGTGGGAAGGACTGCCAGCCCCTTCTTTATCATCTTCCTCCTCCTCCTCCCGAGGGAGGAGATCATGTCGAAGATGAGCAGGGCATGTGTGGAAGGTGTTAAGCGCAGGCCTAGTAGGCCCCGACATCGCCAGCTAGGGGGCAAGGCAGTGCATGAACTCCCAGAAGGACTATAGCATGGCTGGGACAGCGATACAGATTGGCATTGGAATGCCTTGTGGTGCCGGCTGGGGAGCTTGGGATCCTGACACTGGTGGTATGGCCTGCTGTGATGATGGGAGAGGCTGAGGCTGGCATCAGTATGTCAGCCTGGGATGTTGTTGGGGTAGTTGAGGCCCTGATGTCGACATGGTAGCCTGGGGTGATGACGAGAGAGGTTGAATTCCTGATGTCAAAGTGGAGGCCAAGGTGAAGACTGAGGTTGTCACTGGGATAGGAGGGAGCTCCAGTGATGACTTCAGCACTGGCCAAAGCTGACCTGGTGGAGCTCCCTGTTTGGTGGCCCATGGAGAAGAGGGGCCGGAACAGCAAGGGCTGAGAGGTCGGCACGGGACTGAGGAGGCCCAACGCTGAGGAACCACCACCAGCTAAGGTAAGACAGGTGGGAGGCTTTAGACAGCTGAACCTGTGGAAGAGAGGGTGGGTGACAGAGGGGGCCACTGCTGAGCAACGATGACCCTGCAGCAGATACAGGCATCATGGTCATCCTTATTGAAGATCTTCTGACCACACCCACAGTACCGAAATAGTTTTTCATGGTCATTCAGCACAAAAACAAAATCACTTTAAAATAAAGTGATTACTAAAACTAGGGTGAGAAAAGAAAGAAAATGTAAAAGTAGAAAATTGGCAGTCGACTGAAGTAATGGTGTCTCCATGGAGTCCGATGTGCGATGGTCGACGGTGGGAAAAGAACTGAGAAGGGTACGGGACCACCCATGTTTACATGGGAGGGACGTTGCCTGCATCTGATGTCATTGTGGGCAGACCCTTGTAGACTGCTAGCTAGAAAAGTTTCCGTGTGGTCCTAGTGCCTGGCCACTATAGTTCCTTAGGTGTGGTCTGATGCAAGAGATACTCTCGATGAAGATTTTGAGAGATTTCAATGAAGATTTCTGTTCCCATGGCACCCCTAAGGGTGGAACTCTCCTCAAGAGGGTTTCTTTGCATTCACGGTACCCAGACAGGGTGTTAGTTTGCCATGAAATAGAGAGTGCAAAGGGCCCAAGTACTGTATCTGTGTATGACAGTCAGCAACACATTCATTCAAATACCTTCAGACTATTAACAATGTTGCACAAGCATAACTCCTCACTAAGCTGTATATGCCCATTGAACCATGATGCTTTGCACGGGGTCTTATGCTTTAAAGTGTATGCATATGATTTTGAGAGACAGACAGATATTAAATAACTTGGATATCTGTTCCCTGCTTGTATCCTTTATAGATCCCATACACTGCTTTTATTGCAGACTGTCTCTCCAATGTGCTACTTCGAGTGTACTGAAATGGAACACACAATGGCCTGATACAGAATATGTGATTTATCTTAGTGAGAAGAGAGGCAGGACAATAGCTCATAAGTGGCAGAGTCAAAATGAGTTATGTATGTCATGTCACTTTACAAGGATTATAAGTGGTGTATGCTGAGTCAGGCCACTGAGTTTCCAGTTTGTGCAATGCATTTTAAATGGTAAAATTTTCTATGAATCTTTACTGTTACTGTTTCATTTCACAGCTCTGTTAAGTGCATAGCAGGGTCATTATGATGTCATCAGGCATTGTGCAAGCTGCTCTCCCATTGGTTAAGGGTTCCATTGAGGCCTGCCCAAAGTGGAGATAAAGGTTGATGATGAACTAATTTATCTGTAATGTCTGAATCTCACTTGAGTTGTATAACTGCTTACTTGCTATTTTTTTTTTGGGGACTGCATATTGGTGATCTAGATTTGTCTGTCAGTATATTCATGGATTGAAATTACTCAACTTGAAAAGAGGTTTGACCAAAAAGAAAAAAAAAAAAAATAATAGAACCTTAAAAGGCCCCTTACATCTCTGTGGACACTTTAGGGAAAAAAAATTCTATATACATTTCAACGTATATTTCATATTTATTTTTTTATTTAGCTTTTCCTTTTCATTATAACTACTTATCCATTTACATAAAAATTGTGCCATTGTCTCGCTGACTTCATCTGCTTTGGCTGCTTGTCTACACACTTGACATTACAATCCTTTGTTTATGACATCCTAATTATTTCCAAAGTAGTACTGTAGACAGCTGATAGATGGTGGTGAACAGAGTGGTCATTTCTGAGTTCTTCGTGTCCTATCCATAATCCACAACAGCAGAGCTCAAGCGGATTATGACATAGCTCACAGAATTAGAAAAATACCTCACCTTGTCCACCACAGTTCATCTGTGGTTATGTATAAAATATGTTTTTTTACATTTTTTTAGCTCACTGTCTGGAACTTACAGTCTAGATCTCAGCTGTGCCATTTGAACACCAGTATTTCCTGTGACGCATTCAAGCAAGCAGAACAGACTACATGATGCACACAGTCAAGCAGAACAGCTGGTGACACTGCCATGCATCTAATTACAGTGTTATAATTCTGGTGGTTCCAGGTTATATTTAGCTTGCCTATGTATCATATTGGGACTTCACATGCAGAGAATTATCACATCAGGTGTGGACATGCAGCCAGAGCAGATTAAGTTTAGGGACAGAGATCCTGTTTTCATGTGATTGTGCATATTTGTAAAGGAAATTAGGGGCTCTAAATACAAAAACAGGAAAACAATATATATATATATATATATATATATATATATATATATAGATAGATATATATAGATATATATATATTTATGTAATAGGTGTGGAACCAAAATCGATTACATAAACCCATTTATTTCCACTATGTGGGATAAATCTCGGCACTAAAATTTATCCCACATATGTGGGATAAATGCAACCTGTCAATCAAAATCTCCATGCTGGGCCTACTTTCTCTAAACACGCCTTGTTACAGGACCCACAGCCCCACAAAACTCCCCGAGCTCCGTCTTCCCCTTCCTTTCACCACACACTGCTAAACATACAGTAATTCACCAAAAAATAAGGTTTTTTTCCTTAGGCAAGAAGTCCAGTCAAACCATCCCCTAAAAACACAGGCAATTCCTACCCTCTACCTCTAGCAACCTTTCAGCAGTTCTGACTCCTGTTCCAACACACAACCATAAAAACAGTAGTGTGCCATAATTCTTTATAGTGCTTCTCAAAAGTATTTTCCTCTGAGCTCGAACCATGTCATAGAAACACAGAAACATAGAATCTGATGGCAGATAAGGACTGCTTGGCCCACCTAGTCTTCCCATTTCCTACCTAATGGATAAGCTGCAGATCCTAGTTAACCAACAGCCTACTTCATCCTACCCCCGACTAGAATTGTCTTATGTCTGTCCCATGCATTCTTGAATTCCCCCACTGTTTTTGACTCTACAACCTCCTCAGGAAGGCTGTTCCATGCATCTACAACCCTCTCTGTGAGAAATACTGTACTTCCTCACATTACCTTTGAGCTGACCCCCCATCTTCAAATTGTGCCCCTTGTTCTTGCACATCTCTTTTTCTGAAAGATACTACCCTCTTGGACTTTGTTAATTCCCTTGAGGTATTTGAAAGTTTCTATCATGTCCCAACTCTCTCTCTTTTCCCTAAGGTTATGCACCTTAAGCTCCTTTATTCTTTCTTCATATATCTTCTGGTGCAGACCCTGCACCATTTTGGTTGCCCTCCTCTGGACAGCCTCTACGCTGTCTATATCTTGGCAGAGATGGGGTCTCCAGAACTGTACACAGTATTCCAGATGTGGTCTTACTAACTTTCTGTACAGAGGGACAACAACTTCCCGTTTTCTACTGGTGATGCCTCTCCCAATGCATACCAGTATCCCCCCAGTCCTCCTTACTTCCTTCTTACATTGCTGGCCCACCTTTAGGTCATCTGATATGACTACCCCCAGGTCCCTTTCCATTTTTGTTGTTGTCAGTATCTCACCCCCCATTGTGTACTCTTCCCCTGGGTTTTTGTTTCCCAGGTGCATTACTTTGCACTTATTTGCGTTGAATCTAAGCTGCCATACATTTGACCATTCCTCCAACCTTGCCAAGTCCCTTTTCATCCTTTCCACCCCACCTTGCGTATCAACCCTGTTGCCGATCTTTGTGCCATCTGCAAAGAGACATACTTTTCCTTCCAGTCCTTCTGCAATGTCACTTATAAAGATATTAAATAAGGACCGGCCCCAGTACAGAACCCTGCGGTACCCCATTAGTAACCCCCCATTCTTCACTGTGGACTCCATTTACTATTACCCTCGGTTTCCTGTTGTCCATGGATCACCTGCTGTCTCACACTGCACACAGTGGCACTGAATATATTTTTTTTACAGCTAACGCTTGACACTCCTGATACTCACTCACATTAGTACTGGGCTCCCCCCCCAAATCAAAAGGCAGGATCAACCAGACACATTAAACCAATTAAAAATGGACATACCAGAATGAAACTGGCAAATCTACTGGCAAACTGTAGCTCTCGCTAAGCCCCAAAAACCTGCTGCCATGTTTCTAAAACTCTCTGAGCCGTCCACACAATATTCACAGCCAATTAAAACTTGTGCTGCAAACCTAGGAACGTGCCATTCCTAGCAGCCACATTTACCTCCCTGACAACTTACTCTTTCCACACAGCAAGTACAAAATAATACCATTTTATTAAAAAAAAAGGCAAACGAAAGAAAAAAAAATGAACAACTAAACAAAAAACACCTCCCTATTACATAAAATCAGACATGTGATGGGGGGCCATGGGATAAACAGTTTATTTTCACTCATCCCCCTGTGACCTCAGGTAAATCACTCATGGCTCTGCTATGCTCCGCCACTCGCGAGGTTACCCGAGGTCACCGGGGCACTCATGAAAATAAATCGTTCATCCCACGGCTCCTCATAACATATCCCCTATTTTTATGTATATATATATATATATATATATATCTTTGCAAAAAACTTCATTAATGCATCAGTTAGGGTTGAAGCGATAAAAGTAGGGAAATGAGACATTGGGATTGTGCTCCTAACACCCTCTTCCACCCAACCCCACCAGCCCACCCCATACCCACCCTCTGTAAACCAACATGCATTGTGGTGTGCCTTGGGGTCGTCAGACCTAATTCCCACCCCCTTCTATGTGTAAGAAAGTTGACATGGTACAGCATAGGAGAATGGGGTGAGAGTTAGGCCCGAGGACCCCAAGGCACACCCCAAGACGTGTTGGTCTGTGGAGGGTGGGTGTGGGGTGGGCTAGTGGGGTTGAATGGGAGGGGGGTGTTAGGGGCTCAACTCTAACATCTCATTTCCCTACCTTTGTCAATTCAACCCTAACTGATAATTAACAAAGTTGTTTGCAATTTATTTCTTACTTTTGAGACAGTATAATAGTATCTTTATTTTACTATGGGAGTGCAGGGTCCTCCACAGATGCAAATATGATGTGGCTGTGGAAACATAGGTCCCCAGACCTCGCTTCCACACATTAAGTTATGAGGAGGCATAGTGAAATTGCAACTAATAGTCATAACTGTGCCATCTTAAATAACTGTCACCCCCAAATGTTTAACATAACCTTCTTATCACCTCACCACATGTACCCAGCATAGAAAATGTTCAAATCCTCATCAAAATGTAATTCTGTACAACTGTAATGCCATTCTGCACCACAGGTGTGGAAAAACATTTTTTTGTAGGATTTGAAAAATGACAGCTGTACTCTTTATGAGGTGGTGTGAAATAATAGCAATGTTGAACATTTTTAGCGAAAATATGAAGAATTGCCAATGTTACACACGTGAGTAGAAAAATACAAAGTGCATACAACTTCATATATTCATAAGAAAGAATAATCACTGTTGGTATAGCGGATCTTCATATTGCTGGAAAAGTGCAACAGATCCACACAAGGCCCTCACAACAATCCAATACACACAATCTAAATAATAAAAAAATAGACGTTATTACACTGCTGAGAGACAAAGTGGCAATCTCCAGTTCAACCTGGACTAATATAAACATAGCCAACTGTATCTTAGCTTAAAAACCAAAACTGCAGACTGTCCTAGTGGCACAGAGAGTTGAGGTATTCATGCTCTCTGCCACTGTGCGACAAATGCACGGAAACAGACTCGGGCGGCTCAGGGGCTGTTGGGGAGAGGGAAAATTAGTGTCTCTGTAGACAGCTCTCTTCCCTTAGGAGAGGGATTCCATGACTCACCATTTGACTGCTACCTGGAGGAATTCAGGTGGTTGTGTGGGCAGTCCTGTGGCTGGGGACGGGCCAGCTTTCAGAGTGATGGGGCACTTGCATGGGCAGAGCATGCACGCCCACACTCACTGCATGTCCAGCTGAGCCCAGGGAGAAAATCAGGAGGAAAATAAGAGGATGGGCTACATGAAGCCCTGCCTGTCACACCACTGACCTGCCTGAACTCTCTGGTCCACTGGAGGAGCTATGGGACAGCCGTGGCTGGTGGGGACAGGGCTGAAACAGCCACCCAATCTGTCCTGGAGGATAAAACTTTTATAGAAACAAAAATGAAACAAAACAGCAAGGATGAAACCAAAATGCAGGATACATAATATATTGGTCACAGAAAAGGGTGCCACTTAAAATGGTTTAAACGGGTGGCCTGAAGGTTCCCAATGTGAAAGCCCAGAAGGCTTCCCTTTCTCAAAAGTAATGGTCCAGATCACCTCCTCCAGGGTCTGTGGACACCAGTTTGCTCCCCATAAACTTTCACTTGTGTTCCTGTGTGTCATTTGCAAACCTTACATGTGCTGCCACAGCATTTTTCATATTTCCTGCTCTCACACTTCTTAATACAGTATGTTCCCCCTTATGAAGTTTAAAACAGCAGCTTATTTTCACAATATAAAAGGCCCTGCAAGAACATGTAGCCATATAAATTAGGCTCTTTGTGTCACATGTAAAAAGATACCTGATGGTATAATTTTTTTCTTGAAGTAGGATGAATAAAGGTTTTTCCCTAATTCACATAAGTATCATACACACATGAATCAGAGGGAACACAACCCATAGGTGTGGTACCTATGGACCACTGGCATTGAGTGCTCTGTGGCTGCAATGAATGAACAAGAGAGTTACCCAGGTTCTGGGCCACAGCGATATACCACTTGTGGGGATCTTTCAACACCCTACCCAGAACCGGGTGTGCCTCTATAATACCCCAGTTATTTAACAGCATCTGTCTTATTTCCCTAGTCTCTGGGGTATAAGTTGTAATGAATTTAACCCTTTCATTTCCTGCTGTCTGTTAATGTTCAACCACATTTGCAATTAACAAATTTCATCTATCTTAAGTTTGGGCCCAGTTAGACAATTCAGTCACATTCATAATATTATACACCCTATCCAAAAAACATTCTTATGCTTTCAGCTGACCTATTACCGAACTCTGCTTGTGTTGAAAAATTACGCCTATACAGAGAAATTGACCTCGAGCAATATTCTTAACCAAGTGTCTCGGATGGCAGCTACTTGCCAGAAGAATCGAAGTTCCTATTGGTAGGCTTATGATGAGATCCAGTTCTGGCCTGCCATCCTTCTTGATTACAACCAGTTCCAAGAATGTTACTGACGTCAGACTAGATTTTACAGTAAACTTTAAATGTTTATTTGATGATGTGCAGTTATTCAATTAACTTTTTTAACTCATCTTGTGTACCCTTCCAGATCAACAATAAATCATCAACGTATCAATGATACAATGTAGTTAAATCACGGAAAGGATTTCTACTTGCATCATGGACTACCAATTTCTCCCACAGTCCAAAAAATAATGTTGTTAGACTTCAAAACCATTGCAGTACATCACACCAGGAACTCAATAAATGTATTTGAAACTGTGTCTGCTGTAATAAGAAGTACCTCATAGCATCCAGGCACCCTCATTAGGCACTTTTGTATTTGAACATCTCTACATTAAGGGCCGCCAGGAGCCACGAGTCTTCAAGAATCGAGTTCCTATCAGTAGGCTTAAAATAGAGAGCCAATTCTATCCTTCCATCCTTCTTGATTAAAACCAGATCCAAGAACATATGAGGACAGACTACATTTTACAGTAAACTTTAAATGTCTGTTTGATGCATATATGTATTCAACAAATTTATTTAACTTGTCTTGTACCCTTCAGATCAGCAATAAATCATCAATGTATTGGTGATAGAATCTGGTAAATCGAAGAAAAGATTCCTCATTGCATTCATGACTACCAATTTTCCCACAATCTCAAGAACAGGTTCACATATGATGGGGCAACTGATGCCCCTGTCACCATCCTGTGAACCTGCAAATAATGGTCACCAAGAAAATAAAGTAGTTAAACTTTAAACCATTTCAGTGTATCACACCAGGAGCTCAATAAATTAATTTGATAACTGTGTCTGCTGTAATAAGAAGTAGTGAATAGCATCCAGGCTGTCCTCATTAGGCATTTTTGTATCGAGCATTTCTACATCAAGAGCTGCCAGGAGCCACGAGTCTTCAATTTTCACATCCAGTAATGTAAACAAAATATCTGAGGAATCCCTGATGTAAGAGGGCAATTCTGAGAGCAAACGTTTTGTATAGCTATCAACAAATCTAGATAGAGGCTCAATAAGGGTCCCTATGCTCGCCACTATGGGCTGACATAGTGGATCCCTCAATGATTTATATATCTTTGGCAACATATATAACATGGCGAGCACAGGGTCACCAACCATCAATCCACGCCTCATTTCAGCTGTAATGATGCATTACAAATTGCCCTCTTATGTCAGGGAGCTTTCAGGTATTCTGTCTACATTGCTGGATATGGAAATTGAAGACTCCTGGCAGATCTTGATGTAGAGGCACTCTATACAAATGTGCCTGAGGGCAGCTTGGATGCTATGCACTACTTCTTATTACATCAGACAGAGTTATCAAATGAATATACTGAGTTTCTGGTGCAGTGTACTGAAATGGTTTTGAAGATTACCAACTTTTTCTTGGTGATCATTATTTGCAGGTTCATAGGACGGCAATGGGGGCATCAGCTGCCCCATCATATGCAAATCTATATTTATGACTGTAGGAGAAACTGGTAGTCCATGATGCAAGTAGGAATCCCTTATTTGATTTAATTGCATTGTATCGACTATATATTGATGATTGATTGATTGCTGATCTGGAAGGGTACACAAGACGAGGTAAATAAATTTGTTGAACAACTACACACATCAAACAGACATTTGAAGTTTACTGTAAAATCTAGTCTGATCTCAAAAGCATTCTTGGATCTGGTTATAATCAAGAAGGATGGCAGAACAGAACTGGATCTCTGTTGTAAGCCTACCAATAGGAACTTGATTCTTCTGGTAAATAGCTACCATCCTAGACACTTGGTTGAGAATATTCCTTGGAATCAATTTCTCCATATTAGACATAATTAGTTCAACACAAGCAAGTTTCACTAATAGGTCAGCTAAAATTCAGAATTGTTTTTGGATAGGGAGTATAATATTATGGTTGTGACCTAGGCATTTAACTGGGCACAAACTCAGGACAGATAAAATTTGTTGATTGCAAATATGGCTAAGCAGAAGTGGAATGAAAGGGTAAAATTTGTCACAACTTATACCCCAGAGGCTGGGGGAATAAGGGAGATCCTATTAAATAAACTAGGGTATTACAGAGGCAGACCCAGTTCTGGGTGAGGTGTTGAAGCATCCCCCACAAGTGGTATATCCCTGTGCCCAGAACCTGGGTGACTTTCTTGTTCATTGGCTTCAGTCACCGAGCACTCAATACCTGTGGTCCATGGGACCACACCTATGGGTTATATTCCTTGTGGTTGATATGTGTGTGATACTTATGTGAATCGGGGGAAAAACATTTGTTCATCCTACTTCAGGAAAAACTTATACCATTAGACATTGTCTTATAAGAGACATGATGAGCATAATTTATATGACAACTTGTTCTTGTGGGGCCTTTATATTAGGAAAATGAGCCGTTGTTTTAAACTTCATATGGGGAAAGCGTACTAGAGATGTTAGGCGAGAATTTGAAAATGCTCTGCAGCACATATAAGGTTTGCAAATGACCCATAGGAGCACAATGAAGTTTATAAGATTGAACTTGTGTCCACTGACCACAGAGGAGGTGATATGGATCAGTTACTTTTGAGAAAGGAAGCATTCTCAGCTTTCTCATTGGGAGGCTTCAGGGCACCCAGTTTAAATGACCATTTCAAAGTAGCCCCCTTTCCGTGACCAATATATTATGTATCCTGCATTTCGATTTCATCCTTGCTGTTTTGGTTTTTCAGCAGATACAGTTAGCTATGTTTCTATCAGACCAGGATAAACTAGGGATTGCTCTTTGTCTCTCTTCAGTGTGACAATGTTGTCTATTTGTTATATTATTTAGAACGTATTTATCGGATTGTGATAAGGAGCCCCTTGTGTGCATCTGTTGCAGTGTTCCAGTAATATGAATATCCCAGATACCAACAGTGATTATTCTTTCTTATGAAGGTATGAAGTGTTATGCACTTTGTATTTGGGCTCATTGTTACTGTATTATGCACAAAGGATATTATTATTAGACATTTAAATAGATTATCATGCTTGGACTCATGAATTTTGTATTTGGGCTCACAATTACATGCATTTTTGAACAAATGAAAGATGTCACATATGGACACTAGGATAAATCACTAAACATTTTATTTTGTCTAGGTTTTACTGGGATTTCTAGTGTTAGATTATGATATGTATTAGTGGGTAGGTTTCACATATTTATTAACTTGGTATACTAACTTGGTGACATCATCTCTTATGTCAAGTGGATTGCATTATTTGTTGTCCCTTCAATTAACATTTTCACCCTTAATAAAGCTCCATTCGAATGTGAAATGCCATGGGTGGTGTTTAACGGACTGTGGGGTGGGACCATACCATCACTGAGCACGCATTTTAGTTTGTAAGTATGGAACTTGAACAAATGCACTAACTTACTTGAGCTTTTAGTCTTCCATTTTATTCACAACAGCATAGCCAGAGGGACAGTGTGCAAGACTTTTGTTGTTATATGGCTTTGGTAGCCTTACATCTCGGCCTATGGGCGACCCTAGTGGTTAAGCTTATCAGTTTTTAAACCTATCACAAGCAGGGCTCACATGCATTTAAGGCACTATGGCTGACCTTAAAACCCTCATGAAATGGTACCATGGTATTTCTGTTGTTTGATCATATGTGGCTTGCTAGTTCTTAAGATATTGGCAGTAATATAACAATGAATCACAAGCCTGTATTCATACATAATTAGATCAACACACCTACGGTACTGTACTGAAAGTCACAAGAACATGCAGCATGTCTTTGCCAAATTTGATCAGAGGTGAATTAGTGGTACTCATGATACATTTAGAAATCTAAGTATGAGTGACATATTTGCATTCATGCAAATGAAGGCCTTTATGATTGATCCCCCCCCCCCCCATAGAAAACAAATGAGTTTTCAACCAACTGTTAAAATTCGGGTCGGGACCTGGGTGACTGGGAGGGGAGCATTACTTAACCTGGAGGTAGAAGGTAATGACAATATGGTATTCAAGATCCAGCTGGGTGAGCAGTGGCTGACACTGAGTGGGAAGGCAGCTTCTCGTCTACTCTGTGTTGCTGCAGTGGCGTCTGAGAGAGATGGGAAAGGGTGATCAATAAATAAAGAAACCATTGGAGGGCTGAGGGCCAAATAATCAACAAACTGCAGGCATCTCCTGCAGGTCATTTTATACATACCCAGAAAGCAGGAGTGGGATAATGGTCCGTCCTCTGCATAAAGGCCATATGTGCCAAGGTATGGAGACACCACTCTGTAACAGAGACTCAAGTTTTAAATATTCTTCCATCGCTCCTTTGATTCATGAACCCCTAGAAAATGAGAATGGGAAGGTTAGAGGATTCAGGGATGTGAGAAGTGATCAAACTTTTTTCTATATAAGCTAGATCTGCAGCGTACAGGCCAGCTTCACACCTGGGCTTATGGCCTTTGAGTACTGGGGATTTTTTTTTTTTTATTTCATTTTTTTGCTTACCAGGTAAGGTGCACTAGGCATACATTTTCCTATTTTCAGGCACAACTCGGGAGAGTACAACCAGTGGACCATTACAATGCAGACAGGGATAACACAATGCATTAACATAAGAATCAGAGAGGTACAGTAAACTGTACAGTACAAGGCTGGTGATGGAAAATCATTGCAGTACAAATACAATATAATTCCGTACAGTGAACTGTGACTATGGCTAAAACTATAAAAAGAGAGTGGTGAGAAAAGAAAAATGCAGCAAGGCACATGCCTGAAAGCAAGAAAAGGAAAAATGCAACAAAGCACATGCCTAAAAGTGGGGGAGGGGGTAAATTCATGGAAACATAAAAGTGTGGATAACAGAGTAACTAAGTCCAATGAGCTGACAAATGTAGTAGCAGCAAGAGCAGTGCTAGGTAGGGGTTAGGAACAGGAGCATACTGTACATTGAAACAGGTTTGATCAGTACTGGTGCCGAAGGCATTGTTGGTAAGTTACTTTTCATTACTTTCTATTTCTTTTAGAAACTTGATCCAGGAAGCTGTGTGCAGTCACTAGTAAGAATGGAAAGTACTAGAAAAGTAATACATCTGACAGTTACAGTTACTCATTTCTTTTTATACAAAAACAATACAAAAATATTAAAAAATTATAACAGAGGACATTTATTTAAAAGTAATAGGTTAGTTACTAGTTACTTTCAAATAAATGTAATCAGTTAGTTATGTATTACTTTTGTATAAAAATACATAAGTAATTGTAACTGTAAGGTGTATTACTTTTTCCAGTACTTCTCCATCCTTGCTAGTGACTGCACAGAGCTTTCTGGAACAAGTTCCCAAAAGTAATAGAAAGTAATAAAAAAAGTAACTTACCCAACACTGCCCAAAGGTGTGGGCAACTGGGCATTGACGTCTGTGGGCAGGTAAGCTGTTCCAAAATTTCAGAGCGGTAACAGTGAAGGCTGTCACCCCATGCTTAGTCCTGGTCCTAGGGATGGATAGCAGGTCAAGGTCAGAGGATCTGAGGGAGTAAGTATTTTTACAAGGCACCAGGAGGGAGGCTAAGGAGTGGGGAGCTTGGTTCTGCAGGGTACTTTGGATAATACTTCCAAATGAGAGGTCCCAAAGAGCAGAAGGGGAGGGCCAGCCTAGTTTAAAGTAAAGTGTACAATGAGTAAGTTGGTTACACACAAGGGCAAAATGACAGATGTTATTGTATACCACATCTCACATAGGATGGAGCTAGAGGCATAAGCAAAGCTGGGTAGGCCATTAGATAATTTTGGTGAGTAATAGACCATACGCTACTGCAATGTGAGCTGATGGGGAAAGATTTGTACTGGCTCGATAGGCAAGTCCAGGACTGTTAACTGCCTTACTGATGGAAGTGATAAGTAATGAAAAATCGAGGAAGGGATCAAGTGTTACACCAAGGTATTTGAAGGAGTTTACAGCATTCGGGGGGAGCCATTATCTCCAACCACACTTAGCAGACTGCAAATATCTTTTAGTCAGTAGGTAGTTCCCAAGAGCATAGCTTGAGATTTGGAAGGATTCATTAGTTAGCCTATTCTCTTTGAACCAAGACTGAGCAGCCTTCAGATCCGCAGTGAGAGCACTATTAATGTCAACTACATTCTGCCTACTAGTAAAGAAGACCTGGTCATCAGCATTGAGGTGAGGGGTACTGTTGCAAAAGCATGATGAATTGAGTTGACGTGGGTAGGGAGTAAAGTAGAGCTCTCAAGTATGGGAGTCCTGGGGACCCTAATAGTGGAGGGTAAATTGTCTGAGAGGAGGAGCCGACCCTGACTTATTGCTGTCTATTAGTGAGATAGCTCCTGAACTGAGGTAGGGCATACTCAGATATCCCCATGCGAAGCTTACTGCAAAGGAAAGAGTGGTTTACCATGTCAAAGGCCTTCGTGAAGTTGATGAAAATGGCTCCAGTAAGCTCGCCTTGTCAAGAGAGTGCAGATGCTGCTGGTTAGAGTGAGCAGTGCAGTAATAGTGCTATAGCTCTGACAAAAGCCATGCTGAGCTGGGCAGAGGGACTGTAGTTAGTGAGGTAGGAGGTGAGCTGGGCGGACAATTTTCTTGAGTGCCTTGCTCAGAACAGGTAGAATGGTGACAGGTGTACAGTTACTAATTATTTTACAGTTCCCTTTTTGAACACAGGCACAATATTAGCCATTTTCCAGACTGTTGATACGGCATGAAAGGTAAGGAAAGAATGAAGATTCTAGCAAGGAAAGATGCCAGTTCACAAGCAGCAAATTTAAAGAGTTTAGGCTCTATACCATCCGAGCCAGCAGATCTGGATACAGATATTTGCATCAGAAGCTTGTAAACCTCTGGGATGCTAATTTGTTTGAAGAGGAAGGGGGGGGTGTTACCATGAAGGAGTAAATAAGGAAGGGGTATGATTATTCAAGGAGGTATTGAAAACTTCAGTGTATGTAGAGAGGTCAGAAAATAGCTTGTTAGAGATAGTGTAGGGGTTGTTACAATTTACACCCTCAATCTCAAAGGCAGGAGGGGTAGAGGTGCTGCCATGGCCAAGGGATTGTTTGAGGCAATTCCAAAACTGGTGAAGTGGGTGGATATCCAGACTCTTTCAAGCTGAGAGATGGCCTTTATTCATTTATACAGAATGTCTGGCATGAGAAGACACATAGTGAGCTAAAGCTCACTACCAGGTGTGACCCAGGGACAATTAAATACAGAGAGGTTAAGTGACTTGCTCAGGATATGCAAGGGACAGTTGTGGGATTCAAGACTAGGCCTGATGCGTCCCCAGGTTCACAGCTCTTTGCTCTAATCACTAGGTTATATTGTCTCATTTTCCACTAAAAGGCTTTTGTTGTTTGAATTGGCTCACAATAACCCACTTGAAAAGACATGTTTATTTGACCTTTGGATTTTCCAGGAACAAAGTCAGTAAACTAAATCTATCCTAGTGGCCAGTTTAATTTCAGTCTTCAGGATTCTCAGCCCCCATCCCCCAGCTATATAGAGAAGAACACCATTTTGGCAATTACTGTAGAAACTTGGATCCAACATCCATACCTCTCAGCTTTATGTCACTGAAGTGAGAGACAGGCACACTCAAAATGAGGGACACTGGCTCATAATGAGGAACACATCCTCAAACATGGAGATATAACCGCAGAACACTCTGGAAACCAATGTGTTTACTTGTAAAAAGTTTATTTTTGATCTAGCATCTTAGATTTGTAACAGATCTTGGTACCGTCACAGAGAGAGACTCAGTTACAGCTTGCATGTTCAGTGGCCATCTTTATTCTTCTCAGAGATAGTGGACACACACCAGTGCATATAGTAAAAAAAAAAAAAACATTGGGCATGTCAGGAACTTATACCTTAGCTAGGACTACAAATATCCATATGCATAAACCACAGCCCTAATGGCATCCCGTTAACATCTTACCATATATATCCATGTATATACTACCATACATTTCATGATATACCACACTCCTCCCCTTAGACAGAAACTTGTCTAAAATACCTCAACAGTAAAATTTCCTAACTTATGGGTCAAGTAGACTATTTGGTACCCAGAAACAAGTTCAGAGGATTATTCTGCCTACTTGGGTAGAACTTGTCACTAACTAAGTAACAGTACAAGTAAGAGTTCAGTTGCACAGAGGTACAGATTCAGTACATGACTTTAAAGGTCAAGTCTTTGTGGTGGTCTTTGTGCCTCATTGATATCTGTGGGTTGGAACAACTGCTGCTGGTGAAACAGGTGCTTTGTTATTATTTGGCACCGCCCCAGTAGAACTTCATGGGCAGGAGCAAAGTCTTCTGTGCCACTGCCCTCATCTGAGTGACAGTTTCGCTGCATTTGCTGGAATCTTGGAATGCAGCAGGTGAACCATGTGCACATGAACAAGTTGATGTCCCAAGTGAACTGCATAAGTCAAAGGTCTATTTGTTTCAATCACCACCCCAAGAATCCAAGAAATCTTGAGATGTCTATAGTGTCGAACCATTGTCCTCTCCCCAGGATGAAAAATTCATACTGGCTTGGCTGACTTGTCATGACCCTTTTGCTGTTATAGTTGATGCTTTGTGACAGTGTTGGCCAAGTCCAGCTTGAGCAATGACAAATGTGTACGAGACTGACGTTTGAGAAACAATTCAGCAGGTGTTCACTATGTGACTGTGTGAGAAGTGTTTCTGTAGGAAACAAGCCAACCTTTGAGCTGTAGATACTTGCTGTGAATCTGGTTTATTCCAGGCTTTTTTGAATGTCTGTACAGCTCTTTTGGCTGCACCATTGGATGCTGGATGGTAAGGAGAAGTCAAAATATGTCAGACGCCATTCTGCTTTAAGAAAAGTTTTAAATCATGGGAAGAAAACTGGGGACCATTGTCTGACACTAACTCCTGTGGTAGGCCATATGAGGCAAAAAGTTGTTTCAGAAGGTTTACAGTCTTTTCAGTAGTCATGACTTATCTGGGCAGCACTTCCAGACATTTAGAGTGGACGTCAATTACTACAAGAAAATGCTGTTTGTCCACTTCGGCATAGTTGACATGGATGTGCTCCCATGGTGTGGTAGCCCAGGACCATGGATGCAGGGGTGTGGTTGACAGTTGGTTGTGGACAGCTGCACATGGTGCATATTGGTTAACAAGATGTTGGATATCTAGGTCAAGTCCTGGCTATTAGAGGTATCCTGTGGCCAACACCTTCATTAGAGAGATTACAGGATGACTGTCATGTAAGTCAGAAAGAAATCTCTTGTGGAACTTTGGAGGTATCACAACTCGAGCTCCCCACAGAACACAGCCTTGCCCTGTGGGCAACTGGTCCTTCTTGTCTAAGAAAGGTCGGAGATTCAGGGCTGTTGTGAAGTTGGGACAACTATTTAGGGTGAAATCTAAGACTTTAGAGAGGACAGGATCTTGCTGTGTCTGCTACGACATTTTGTGAAGCAATGGTAATTCCTCAGTTGTGAAAGACAGAATACTACCCCATCGCCTTCCTTCTCTGTAGAATTTTGCATGGCAGTCTGAATAATGCATCTGTATTTGTGTGATCGTGAGAACATCTGTATTTGATGTCATAGTCGAAGCCAACAAAATCAGGGCCTATCACTGTGTTCTGAGTATTGCAAGAGTTGGTATTGTGGTCTTTGGCCCCAAAATTGTCAGTAGAGGCTTGTGATCTGTTAGCAGAGTGAATTTCCATCTGTACAAGTACTTATCTGAGCATAGTTTTTCACTTGGGGACAAGGTCCTGAAGCAAAAGTGATCATGTGTTCCTCTGCAGAAGGTAGCACATGACAGATGACTGCCCTACTCCATATGGTGATGTATTGCATGCTAGCCTCAGAGATTTGTGGGGTCATAGTGCACTAACCATTTACTGCTTTAAAGACTTTTCTTGCAAGCCTGGAATGCTTCCTCACACTGTAGTGACCAGTTCCATTGAGCTTCTCTGTAGCAAGTCATAGAGTGGTTGCAACAATGTGACAATTGGGCTAGGAACTGTCCATAGTAGTTCAAGAGTCCTAAAAATTATCTTAACTCTGTCACATTTGTTGGTGCAAGTGCCTTGACTATAGCATCCACCTTGTCTCTCTGTTGGGTGTAGGCCTTGAAACCAATACTGTAACCTAGGTATTCAACAGAATTTTGCAGAAATTGGCATTTGGATAGCTTTATTCTCAGGCCATACTGCTGCAGTCTGGCCAGAACTTGTTCTAGGATTGTCAGATGCTCTTCCACTGTGGGTGCTGTTACCAAGATATCATCCATAAAGCATACTGCACGGTCCAGTCCATGCAGTGTCTGGTTCACTGTGTTCTGGAAAATTGCTGGCACTGTGGAAAATCCATAAGCCAAGCGATGATACCAGTAATGTCCCTTGTGGGTGTTGATGGTTAGATACAGTTCTGACTCTGGTTCCAGTTCCAACTGCTGATATGCAAAAGATAAGTTCAACTTGCTAAAGAACTTGCCCCCTGAGAGTGTGGCAAACAAGTCTTCTGCATTGGGTAATGGTATGGATTTTGCTCTATACAATGATTCACTGTAACCTTGTAGTCACCACACAGTCTCACTGCTATGTCTCACTTCAGTACCACAATGATAGGGAGCCCAGTGACTCCTCTCTCTACTCGTGAGATGATACCATGGCTTTTGAGATGGTTGAGTTTCTTCTCTACTGCTTCCCTTAAAGCATAAGGTACTGGTCAAGGCTTGTGGAAAATTGGAGCAGCTCCCGGTTGCACTTGGATCTTTGCTTTGAAATCTGGACTGTGCTGTAACTGTCCTGGAAAATAGGACCATGTTTGTCCAGTACCTTCTTTAGCACATCTTGCAGTGCTTTGGTCACAGTATTTAAGCTGAAGATCTTTTCCCAGTTCAATCTGATCTGTGTGAGCCAGTCTCTGCTTAGTAATGCAGGTCTTTCTCCTTGTACCACCACTAGAGGCAAAGTCCATGTTCCTCCCTCATAGGTGACTGGTACTTCAATCTCCCCTAGCACAGGGATTGGGCCTCCCAAGTAAGATGAGTTGAATATATGATGGTTGCAATGGGCACTGCTGAAGTTCTCTCTGTAGATGTTCTCTGGCACAAGAGATACTGAGGCTCTGACGCCTAGCTGTATGCTAACTGGGTTTCCTGCTAGCTCCATTTGTAGGTAAATTTCTGCTGCTCTTGACCGTGTTGCATAAACCATGAGCAGGCGCAATGTCTCATCTTCTATTTCAGTGGTTACAGTACCGTCTGTGACATACCGTGCTGTAGCAGTCCATGATGTACTTTTGCACACTTTCAGTATATGACCCACTTTTCCACAACTGCAGCATTTCTTGCGTCGAAATCAGCATGTGCTTTGCTGGTGGTTATCTTCACATCTGTAACAAGGTTTTGATTCTGTGAAAGTGCACTGTGGTGCCAGCTTCTGAAATGTTTAGGGCTGTTGATAAACAGATGAAGGACCATTTGGTGGTGTGGAATGTTCCCTGGGTGCTGGAGTATGAGTGACCTTGTGAACTCCGCTTCTTTGGGGTTCAGAATGTCCCGCTAGTTCCCCGGTATCCTTCTGAGCAATCTCCATAGCAAGGACCTTCTCACAGGCTGTTTTGAAGGTTAAGTCTTTTTCTGACAACAAACATTTTTGATAGGCTTCTCCTCTCAGACTGCAGACAAAGCGATCCCAAAGGTCATCCTCCAGAAACTGCAAAGTCAGAAGTGCTTGCCAGACGTTTCAAAGCAATGATGTAATCAACAAGAGCTTCCCCCTCCTCTTGGTTTCCAATGATAAAATCTGAAGCGTTCTGCAATGTGAATTGGCTTGGGCTTGAAATGTAGTGAAAGTGTCTCTGTGAGCTGGGCATATGCCACGTCCACCACTTTGGCAGGTGCAGTCAGATTCTTGAGGAGTTGGTACACTATAGGTCCCAAAATTGCTAGGAAGACCCTTGCCTTTTTTGCATTAGGAACTTAATTTGTCTCTAACCAGCATTCAAAGCATCCCAAATAAGAATCAAAATCCTTATTTGATTCATCAAATTCTGGTACTCTGCTAATTGCAGTCATGTTTTTCGTAGGTTGTTGTGGAGCTGCTGGGTCCATACAAAAAAAAGAGTTTTTTTTTCTTTTCAAAGGCTTTTCAGTATGTGCTGCAATTTCTCTGTTATGCCACAAGAGGCTGCTGTTGAACTGCTTTTACTGCTGTGGTCAGGAATTTAAGCTGCTGATGTAGGTGTCAACATACAGTAATTTAAGACTGTTGTTTTGTTGTTTCACATACCAGAGAGTCTGTATCCCACTCTATAATTCTTTTTCTCTTCAAACTTGGCAGGTTAAATAGACAGTTCACACTAGCTGGAGTTTTGATGTCAGATTTGCTTAATGTGTGATCTTGAAGCAAGAGATTACAACAGACACATTTATGATGTTTACGGTAGCCTGGCTGTTGGGGAAAGATAAGCAGTGTGATGAACTAAACGAGAGATAGCAAGTGGGGATTTATAGCAGTTAACAAAACATGCCTTAAAAAAAAAACATGCATTAGCTCATGTAACCTGTCTTGCACGCATCTGAGTTGTTTTGCTTTAATCCTCAGTTGCCAATGTACTGTACTATATCATAAGCCTGCACAGTGAGACTCAGTTACAGCTTGTACGTTCAATGGCCATCTTTATTCTTCTCAGAGGTAGTGGACTCGCACCAGTGCACATAGACAAAGAAAAACCCACTGGGCATGTCAGGAACGATACCTTAGCTAGGACTACAAATAACCATATGCATAAACTACAGCCGTAATGGCATCCTGTGTACATCCTACCATATATATCCATGTATGTACTACCAATATATCCATGTATGCACTACCATACATATCCATGTA
Source organism: Neoceratodus forsteri (assembly GCA_016271365.2). NCBI lineage: Eukaryota > Metazoa > Chordata > Ceratodontiformes > Ceratodontidae > Neoceratodus > Neoceratodus forsteri. The sequence continues at coordinate 1,527,790,374 of CM028131.1, forward strand.
TATACACAATATTATGAATTTCTGCTTTAAAATCTGAATTTGCAGCATGTTCTCCATGTTGGCAACATCTTCTCCATGAGGACGGATGAGGGACACAGCAATTTTGAAAGTAAAATGAGGGCTGTCTCTCATAATCGGGACAGTTGCAAGGTATGCCAACATTTCCAGGACCTTTGTGGTTTGGATAGGTCTGACAGAACTTACAGATCCTGAATTTTTGACCTTCAGTAGCTCTCGGACTTCCCATTCATGCAGTGGGAAGGACCCACCCTGACAGACACATATTTTAGCTCCACTGTAAGGTAGGTCGATTGTTAAAAGCAGTCCCTCTTGTCAGAAGTTTCCTGAACAAAATAGAATGGAGATTGCCAGGTGGCGATAAGAAGGATAGGAAATGTAGGAGAGGAGGAGGAAAGCGAGCACTGAAAGTACTGCAAATTACTTTTTATGCAGGGGCGAAATCCCGTGCATGCGCCAAGCACACGAGATCTTCATGCCACTTTTGCGCATGCGCGGGATTTCGGCCCCCCCCTCCCCGGTTTACAAAAGTAATTTGCAGTACTTTCAGTGCTCGTTTTTTTATCGCATAAACCAGGAACAGTTCATAATACCACAATGCAGAGGCGCAACTGGATTTTTCACTTCGCATGCCAAAAAACGCACTTCTGGATCGCGCTCATGGCAGACGCTCGGTCTCACCCAAGATATGCTTCCGGTTGGTGGGTGAGTTAACGTTGGACCGAGTGACCAACTAATAATTAAAATATTAACAAAACTGGCACAATGGATTAAGTTTCAGATGTACTGGGGCATACTAGACTCATTCCTTAATAGGTGTGTGTCACGAGGCACACTGCTCACATGTGACTAAAAATGGAGGGGTAAAGCTGACAGTGCCCCTTTAATTTGCCAGGCTCGTATCTTCCATGTATGGGCCAAGCGTCCATAGAGTGCTGCAGCTGCAGCCCCACCCCTAAAATAGGCTTAACGATGACACAAACTAGGAAGGGGGTTGCATGCGCCTATGTAGAAACAGTATTAACAGGATTGGTGGAGGCAGGGGTTTTCAAACCTAGTTGCTTTATTTTTTGTTAAGCTGTACATGTATGGGGTTAATTATAGACCCATACATGTAGAACTTCCAGCAAAAGTAATGCAACTACATTTGAAGAGCCCCTCTCCCCCATATAGCCTATTAATATCTACATAGAGCACCTGTAGCCTGTTCCTCACTTTGTGTCCTTCTTAGCCATTTTAGGGCAGGACTGATACAGTGCTCAACAGCTGCTTGGCATGTACATGGAGGATACAGGTCAGGAACTTACAGTACATATTTCTTTTAAAGCTAGCTCTTTGGGCAGTCAAATCCTTGGTTCGAGTTGCCTGCCTGGAGTACGTCAGCTGCTATTTGAGATACTGTACACATATGACCCCACCCCAACCAGACTCCCAGAACACCTACAGATTATGTCTCCCTGCATTCACTACTGGACTCTATTCTCAGTGACCAGATCAAATCTAAAGTGAGGTTTCAGTGAAATCAATGGTCGTACCAGCAATACACAAAGGATTCTAAGCAATAAAACAGACTTTCAAGTGTCTAGTGATGTTATTTTTTTCTACAGAGTACACTCTGCCCCTTGTCTTCCTAATAAAGATGGTTTATAAACAAAATTAGTGGGCTTTATCCCCACCATCCCCCTCACACACAAAAATATCTGACCTATCAAATGTCCTGGCATAATTGGAGAATGATGGGTCTAAGAAATAGCTTAGAATGTGGTGCTCATGCTTCTCTGTAAACATAACCACTACTTATCATTAGGTTAAGTTTTCCTATTTTCTTTTCTTTCTTTATAACCCTAATCCTGACTTCTACATTAGTATGTACAGGGTTGCAAAAGCTGCAGAGGCAGTTACTTCCAGGTCTGTTTCTTTTTCCTAGTTATTCCAGGAGGCAGGTGGCCTTACCCCAGATGCCATTCCTTCAGTACCCACCATAGTTCACCAGTTTTGCTACAACCAGCATGGTTATTCTATAGCTATGCTATGCATTAACAAGCATAACATTTTATGTGGGTCAAAGTTGAAAACGGTGTGGCACTTGTCCCAATCCCCCACTCTGAAATGAACACTGCAGCCTTTCTTTATTTTGAGACTGCTTTAGCTACAGTTCCAGCACTCAGCTGGCAGTATAGCCTAGAGGTTAGATTAAGGAGCTGAGAACAAGTTTGGTACATCCAGCAGACCTAGGTTTGATTTCCACAGCCTCTACATGCATACTGTGTGACCCTGAGTAATTGCTCCTAGGTAGCACCTGAAAACAGATTTTGAGCCTAGTGGGCCATACCCAGTTATCAAATAATAAAAATAAATAATATAATAAAAGGAGCAGCCTATGGGCTTTCATCAGTATTTTCAATACGTTGTTTTTGAACACTCATTAACATCATTTCTGGTGACTAAAATTAATTAGCATGCAGCAGGCAGCGCTCCATGACTTTATAGGACAATGGCTATAGTAAAACCAGGATCACCTTGTAAATAAACATTGCTCGATGGAGCCTTTTCAAGATAAAAAACACACACTCTCTCTGCTGGTTTCATACTTTCTGAGACACACACACACACACACACACACACACACACACTTTGGTGTCCATTTTCAGGGAGGCAATTAAGCACTTGACAATTTATAGCCCTTGTCACATTCCATTTCTAGGAAAGTCTGATTTACACATAATTAGGATTTCAGACTTTTAATTTCTGAATAATACCATTCTGCCCTATGTATTTAAAGTGAGTTATTTGCAAAGTCTGTCACTTTCTGATGAAGAAAGCTTATATTCTTTAAATCTCTTAAATCTTAAATTTGTTTTTGTGCCACTGGGGGAAAGGAAGGGTACAGTACAATTCATGCATTCATCTGACCTTGCTCTCACTGACTTCCAGTGAATGTGTGTGGTCTATGCCAGACTTAAGACAACATGCAGACTTAAGACAACAGACTAGTAAATCCTGTATCAGAAGTGGGGGGGTCAACATGTACATTCCAACCCTTACTTTTGAAGGTGAGGGGTCAGCTGACCCCCTCTGACTCCCCAACTCCATCGCCTATGCCGGTAAGCATTTTCTGTAAAGGGTGGCAAACCTCTGCTAAGCAGTGAGGTGCCTGGGGATTGGGGCTATAGGACTGGTTGAGTGGCGAACAGGAGGTAGTTGGGCAAGGGCAGTGGGGTAGGAACTGCAGTGGTGGTGTTAAGCTTAAGGTAGGAGCTGCCCACTTGGACCCTCTCATGGGGAGAAACAGAGTAGGAAAGGCAGGTTTGGAAGGAGGCGGCAAACATGGGGAAAAATGGTGAGAGGTGGGGGATTGTGAGGGTACTTAGTTAGCAGGCCACTGTGGAGACAAAGGTTATGAAGGAGTAAATATGATGTGGGGGACCATGAGGGGTGAGTCCTTCTTGTCAGCAGCACAAAGATGCTGGCAGGTTTTGTTATTCACGTGCAAGAACAGGGGCAGGACCAGCACACTGCCATGCACACTAAAGGTGGCCACCATCTTGGTCACAGCAGCCAGCCAGTGTGCAGGTGCAAGGATGGGTTGGTTGCCATTTTAGGGAGCAGCTGAGCAACAGCATCTACAATGCTTAGGTAGCATTGACAGATTACAGTAAGGGAAACAGGTGTTGGGGATGCTGCAAGGAGCATGAAGGAATGTTAGTAATTCCTTGTCTGGCAAGATGGAGGGGAGAATTGATAAAGAAAACATTTTCAACAATAGTGTGGAAGAGGATCTAGTTCTCAAACACACCTTGTTAAGGTGATCTCAGTTGTGGAATTATTGGAGCATATTAACTCTACCATAGTTTAAACTAAAAGAGGGGGGGCCAAGATATGGGCTCCCTGCAACTGGGGGAAGCCCAGCCGTAGCTCCCCCAAAAACCCCCATGGTCAAGGTACAAAAGTAAGATAGATAAGGACTTAGCAACAAAGGGTCATATACAGCACAAAAACATGGGGAAGGACAAAAATTCAGACTTCAAACAATAAGCCCCAAATATGGCTGCCATGGACATAAATGTGTGCAGCCTGTCAAACAAGTTGCCAGATCTCACTGCCATGCTGATATCAGCCAGCATTGACTGGGTAACAGTATCAGAGACCTGGTTCAGCAAAACATCATACCTGGGATACAACAATCCCAGGGCACAACCTCTACCACTAAGATAGGGAAGGAAAAAAGGGAGGAGGGGTCACTATATGTGTCAAGGGGAACAAAAAAGCAACAGAAATCCAAGGAAATCAGGATAAGATGGAAGACCTGTGGGTCGTGCTAGAAATGAAAAGGGAGAAACCATCCATCTTAGAGTGATCTACAGGCCCCCAGGACAAGACGAGGAGTTAGAGAACTACTAAAATCCATCCAGAGGATGGCAGAAAAAGGGGAAGTAGTTCTGATGGGGGGCTTTAACTTAACAGACATCAACTGGAAAAATCTCACAGCTGCATCATACAGGAGTAAGGACTTGCTAGTGGGTCTAAAAAACCACAGGCCTGATACAGCTCATATCAGAACCCACCAGAAAAGGAGCACTCCTGGACCTAATTGTCACAAATGGAGACAGGATCACTGATGTTGAGGTAGGAAACCACTTGGGAAACAGTGACCACTACTCAATATAGTTCAAGGTTGCTACGAAAAGGAACAAGGCATACAAAGGCAAAAGTTATGGACTTGAGGAAAGCGGACATCATGAAGATGAAGATCTGTATAGCAGCATGTCTCAGGGATATGCCAGATAAGATGGACATTGAAATCAGGTGGTCCAGGTTAAAAGAAGCTATAAATGATGCTTGAAAATGGTAAACAAGTCTAAAAGAAAGAGAAAACCATTCTGGTTTACAAAAGGAGTTGCAGAAATTGAAAGAGAAAAACGAAGGGCATTTAAATAATACAAGAGCGGAAAAACTGACGAAAACAAGGAAAATTACAAAAAATGTACTAAGGAAATCAGCAATAGTATCAGGAAGGTGAATGCACTCATGGAGGAGAATGTAGCATAACAGGTCAGTAGCGGGGACAAAGCTTTTTTCAGATACATCAGAGAGTTGAGAAAGGTTAAAGGAGGGATCACCAAGCTGGCGAGGGACACTGGAGGGCATGAGAGGACAAGGAAAAGGCAGAAATATTGAACAAATATTTCTGTGCAGTTTTCACTAAAGAGGATGAAGGGAATGGACAAGAGGGAAGCAAGGAAACAGACTCAACCATAGAAATGGATACCAGCCATTTCACCAAGGAAAGGGTCCTCAGGGAACTGGCTAAAGTGAAGATGGACAGAGCAATGGGCCCAGATGGACTCCATCCCAGGATCTTAAAAGAAAGTAGGGAAGTTCTGGCTGCACCACTAGCAACACTATTCAGTGAGTCACTGGAACAGGGAGAAAGCAGTAGACTGGAAAAGGAAAACGCCATGCCGCTTTATAAAAGCAGGAGCAGAGAGCATGCAGAAAACTACAGACCAGTCAGTCTCACTACCATAGTGGGAAAACTGATGGAAACACTACTAAATGAAAGGCTAATGGAGTTTCTTGAATCAAATGGATTACAGGATCCAAAACAACATGGATTCACAGCAGGCAGATCCTGCCAGACTAATCTGATAGACTTCTTCAACTGGGTGACAAGGGTTGTCGACCAAGGAGGAGCAGTGGATGCAGTCTCCTGTATCTCAACTTTAGCAAGGCCTTTGACTCCATCCCACACAGGAGTCTCTTAAACAAGCTCAATAATGCCAGGGTAGGGATCAAAGTTATTAGATGGGTGGGAAATTGGCTATACGGAAGGACCCTGAGAGTAGTGGCGAATGGAAGTGTCTCTGGCAAGGGTGGAGTGAACAACAGTGTGCCACAAGGATCGGTACTGGGTCCTGTCCTGTCCCCTTCAATTTGTTCATAGGCAACATCACAGAGGGCTTAAATGGCAAGGTGTGCCTGTTTGCAGATGATACTAAATTCTGCAACAGGGTTGACATCCTCGATGGGGTAACTAAAATGGCAACAGATTTGAAGTTGCTTGAAAATGGTCAGAGACCTGGCAACTGAGGTTCAACACAAAAAAAGTAAAAGCGCACCTAGGAAAAAGTAACCCCAAGGAGCAGTACATCATGTAAGGAGAAAAATGAATCGCTTCCAACCAGGAACGTGACATGGGAGTCATCATAACTGATAACCTAAAGGCAACCAAACAATGTGAAAAGGCAACACTGAAAGCAAGTAGCATGCTCAGATGCATCTGGAGGCGCATAACCAGTAGGAAAAGGGAGGTGGTTATACCACTTTACAGGTCCTTGGTGAGGCCCCACCTGGAGTACTGCATAATGTTCTGAAGGCCCCACCTCAGGAAGGACATAGACAGAGTGGAGGTGGTCCAGAGAAGAGTGACTAAGATGGTGATTGGAATGCATGTGAAGCCTTGTGAGGAGAGACTGAGAGAGTTGAATATACAGACGCTGGAGCAGAAGAGATGGGGACATGCTCAAGACCTTCAAATGTCTCAAAGGCATAAATAGGGTGGAAACGACTGACCTCTTTCAGATACACAGTCAAATCAGAATAATAAAACTGAGGGTGGCAAACTCGAGGAAATACGAGACATTTTTCTTCACTGAGAGAGTTGTGGACTCATGGAACTGGCTCTCAAAAGAGGTGGTTGAGTCGAAAGCAATAAATGAGTTCAAGAGAGCTTGTGCCATCACAAAGGAATCCTGGTACATGGTACTATAAAATAAATCGGTGGGGGGTAGCTTAAAATACAAACAACAGGAAGACTAGATGGACTGGAAGGCTTCCTTCTGCTGACACTGTCTATGTGTCTATAGTCAAAAATGAACAAAAAAATATGGTAATGGATTGTGTTTATCTTTGTGGTATAAGAGCCATAGTGCCCAAGGTTATGGCATTAAATAAAGCGTATGGTAAAGGTGGGTTCAGTAACCACCAGGAGTGCTTACAAACAAAAAAAAAGAAGTGGGGTGGCAGAGCACTTCTGTGTTTCCACTGTATCTGTAAACTGGGGAAGGAGCGGATCCCTAAGAGAATGAGATGATACTCCAGTGAGGAAACCATGGGTGAATACTTAGCACAGGCCAAGCGGGATATATAATTAAAGCCAGTGGAGCAAGCTTAAATTGTGGGAATGAAGTTGAGCGGACAGTGATCCTTTAGGCAGTAGAAGAGAAATTAAGGAAATGCTGGCTCCTTCAGCACAACTGGCACTCAGAATCCATTTTGCTGGCTAAATCCAAGGGCAGACTGCAGGCTGATGGTGTGAAAGACACTATACAATGCAGAGGAGTTTATTTTACACAGTATACATGGAAAGGCATTATGTTGGGAAAGATACTACACATCAGAGAGAGAAGGTAAGATAATGGAAATAAGAAACGGACAGAGGCAGAGTAATAGATATTAGGTGTGGTACAAAGAACAGGGAGATGAAACTGGAAGTTCACTTCTTAAAGAAAAGGGAGAAAAGGTTGGTTTTAAGAAAGGATTTGAGAAGTAAAGAAAATCAGTTGGGTTGAAAGGAGGGGGAGGTTGCTCTGTAAAATAGGAACAGGTATGCAACAGTAAAGCACACCAAGGTGTGAGAATATACCCTACATGGGGTCTTCATAGGCTTATACAAATCTTGGGTACCATGGATTGCTACAGATAGCCTAAATGCCCAGAGGTTCAGATTCTGACAGATTGGGTTGAGTCTTATTTTATTTAGTGGCATCCAGAGCAAGGGGGCAGAGAAATTAACTATTGTTTCACGGTATATCCCCCATACAGCAACACTTCTACAGCGACATAGTCGATACCGACAACAGCAACAGGTCACTGTAGAAGTCCACCCGGGACCCAGCAACACTTTCTCCCATCCTGCACCCCTTCCCTGAACCAACTCCGACTCAGAGTTGGAATCTAAAAGTACAGGGTGGGTGCGGGGGTTTGGGCGGCAAAGCCCCACAGGAAAAATCACAGTTCGATGTGCGAGGCTCCCTACGACTGCAAATCACGGTTGACATGGAGCCTGGCGCTGTGATGCCGGTCAACAAATTAGTTGTCAAACCAGCACCGTAGAGCCTTATTTCACACTATCAGTATTAGGAACTGTATTAACTTTGCAGCAGCAGACTGAAGTTGGCCAATGTCTCCTGGGCTGGGTGGAAGCTGGCGGGTTTTGCATTTTAAGGGTAAAATCAAGGGGTTTGGCAGATGCCCCCAAAATAAGAACGGTACTAAGCCAACTATGTAGGACTCTAGGTGGATGTATTTGGAGCAGATAGGGAGGGACTAGCAGGCAGAGGGACCTTTCCTACTTCACCAAGGTGGAAGAAAAGATTTGCGCTATCCTGGTGGTTCGTCTGTGGGACAAGGGAGAACTGTCTGAAGAAGTGGGTTTCAGTTTGGCCAAGTAGGAACAGGATCATACATAGATAATGTGTGCCATTTCAAGAAGTAGAGGCAAGGAGGTGAAAGGACAGTTTATACTAATACCCATTTTCTGTTTGGGAGTTTGGCAGGAATGGCACATGGAAAGCATTGAGAGGAAAATGGAAGCAACAGGTGCAGCTCCTAAAGACGATCCAGTGCAACAGGCAATGATGAGAAGGGAGGTCTGGGTGATGGTGGAGGCAGAAAAGGGAAGGAGGACCATGGGCAGAAATGGATCACAGAGAGAAAGGCGCCAGTGGGGGAAGTCTGGCAGTGGAGTGCAGCAGCGGGCTGGACAAGGGATACAAGGAGCAATGGAGGTTTAGGGGAAGGGTGATGGGATTGATTTTAGGTCAGCACATGGCTACAGGGGGCAGTTGGGAAGCAGTAGAGGCACAGGGCATCTGAATTTTCCAAGTGGGGCAGAGCTGCAAACGGGGTGCAGGGGGCTGCACCACTGGAGGGATATATCATGGGGAGGGAGGCAGGACTTAGAAATATGGGGACAATTCATATGGCAATAGAAATGATGTTCAGGAAGGTCAGCTGCTGAAGGTGGGCAGCAGTTGGGACCAGGAGAAGACAGATGGACAGCAGGGGGGTTGCCAAGATAAGATGGAAAATTAGGAGCAGCGGTGGACTGCTAAAGGTGGACAACAGTTAGGTGGCAGACAGGGACACGGTGGGCTGCTGAAGGTGGACAGCAGTTGGGTGGCCAGGTGGACTGCTAAAGGTGGACTAAAGCAGTGGAGTAGCCGGAATAAGATAGGAAGTTGGGGCCACGGTGGGCTGCTGAAGGTGGACAGCAGTTGGGGTGGCCAGGGGTGGTGGATGTTTTAGAAGGAAGGGACAGTTGAAAGGTTGCCAAATGGAGGAGCAGAGGAAAAGCTAGGGGCCATGGTGGGCTGCTGAACGGGGTCAGCAGTGGGGTGGCCAGGATAAGAGGGAAAATTGGGGGTCATGGTGGGACTGCTAAAGGTGGACAGCAGTTGAGTGGCTGAAGTTGGGGCCATGGTGGGCTGCTGAAGGTGGACAGCAGTTGGGTGGCCAGGTGGACTGCTGAAGGTGAATAGCAGTGGGGTGACTGGTGTAAGATTGGAAGTTGGAACCACAGTGGGCTGCTTAAGGTGGACAGCAGTTGGGTGGCCAGGTTGACAGCAGTGGATTAACTGGGATAAGATGGAAAGTTGGGGCCACGGTGGGCTGCTGAAAATGGACAGCAGTTGGGGTGGTCAGGTGTGAGTGTTTTTTTATTTTAATTTTTTTATTTAGTTGTTTAACCAGGAGTAGCACACTAAGCTGAAAGCTTTTTTTACAGGAGCGACCTGGGAGCACAGGGAAGTTAAGTGACTTGCTCAGGGTCACACAGTATGCAAGTGGAAGCTGTGGGATTCAAACCCAGGTCTGGTCTGCTGGATGTCACCAGATTTGCAGCTCAGAGCCTTAAACCACTGCGCTATACTACCTCCAGAACTGCCTACTGTTTCAGAAGGAAAGGACAGGCTGAAGGGCTGCCAAAGGTAGGGCAACAGGAGGGTCACCCAGAGTGGTGGTACCTGGTAAGATTTGCATCCCAGAGGGCCGAATGTGGGCATCAGGAATGCACCTGAGCCCCGAGTGCTGGTAAGAGATTGACAATCACAGGATGTACTGTATATGAGGGTTAGGAGTAAGCCCACCATCCATTGCAATAGCTCGAGATGGGCTAGTGGAAGGAAGAGGAAAAAGGGGGTGGGGAAGGGGGGAAATGAGAGACACAGGTAAAGGATGTAGGGAGCCTAGGGGGACTGGGCCAGAAAACCAGGACATAGAATGGGTGTGCACCCAGCTGTGTGGGCACCTTGTGGGATTTGCATCCCAGAGGGCCAAATGTGGGAGTCAGTTTGCACCTGAATCTAGAATAGATTAAGGGATTGGAGGTGGTCATGAAAAGAATATGATAAAATTGATGTATATTGCGTCAAAGTATGGATGACTGATGTATATGCTATCAGAGTACTGATGATGTAAATAAAGTCTGGTGATGGAATTCATGTAAATAAAGTATGCCAATTGAGCACCCAGCAAAGTCGTGTGTATTGTGATTAATTTGGGGAAGGGATTCCCATGAAAAGGCAAATTACTCTGCATCAGAACTTACCCCTCCTGCTGATAATCACTGATATAGCTTAAAAGTAAGTAACAGTTATTATCTTGGTTTCATATATCGTTATAGGGAGGTGCACTTGATAAAATAGCAAACTGCCATTGTATCAAGTTTTCTCCTATTGTTTTTATACTGATATCCTAAGCTTTCTGAATCAACCATTAACACATAATCGTGTAGTCTAAATTAAGAAGTCAGTCTTGCCATCTAACAATATAAAACGTGTGGGGGGTTAGGAATGCAGCAGGCTGGAAACATTTTCTGTGGGTGCTCTTGGGCTGGCTCTAAACAGCTGATGCCAGTTTAGAAATAATAACTAAATTGTGTGGAGACAGCTCCCTAACTATACAATTAGGTTTCTCAACATGGGGGGCCAACCAGATCACCTGGTGGCACCACTGATACATTTGCAGACTCAGAATTCCAAATACCGGGGTAGGGGGTGTGGGGGGGCTCTTAGAGCTCACAAATGCTGACTCAGGGACAACTGAAGAAAGCAGTGAGTGGCCACTGCTGTACACTGGAAACATACTGAAACCAGACTTTTATCCTTCACCTTGTGCAGAGATCTGAACACATGTTGTCTGCTTCAGACTGGGATAAACATGATGTCAGTTCCAAAGGTGAAAAAATAGCTCTGTCTCCCACTCATGTGAAAGGGTCCCAGAAGCACTTTTGTGTGTAATTATCAGATGTATGATCTGTCAACAAGGTGCTGAAATAAAGTCACTGGCTTCCTGAAGGGGCTGACTTTGTTGCTCTCAAATCTTTAACCACCTACTACATCCTTCCTGATTCAGCTATTGTTTTACACCTCTTCCTGAGTGCTGCTTCATGTGGTTTGTATCTGTTAAATTATAACTCACTGCTCACTCTCTAGAAGAAGAGGTAATGATCAGAACAGAGACCTCATTTATAAGGAAGGAATGTTGAATCAGTGCCTTCCTCAAGGTGGCACAGTAATGCCAGAACAGTAAAAGACCAATAAGGTAGTTGGCTTGTCTCAGGATTTTTTTTTTATTGTTTTCCCCGAACCAGTCTGACAGAAAACAATGCTACATCAGTGCTCTGCTACTCCATTCTGTGTACCAGCTATCAGTGCTGAGAAATCAGTCAGAAACTCTGGTTTTGAAGTCAACAGTGGTGCAGGGGCAGAGATGGGAAACACTGACTTTTCACACATTGACAAAAACTTTAAGAGAAGAACCACTTTATATGAAAATGTATTATTGTTAAAGCAGCAGTGCAACGAAAATGGGTTAAAATTTGACCCCATCTTTTTTTTCTTAATCGATGCCAGATGTCTTACAGTTTATTTTGGTAGTAAAATTTTCTGTTTTTATTGTCATTTAAGAATTTTATGAAAGGTCTAAAATAATTATTTCTCAAGAAAAAAAAGATGGGCGCCTCATTTTTGCATAGAAATAATATTGAGGACCTGAGAAGGGTAAGAGTCCAGACAAAAATTCAGATGTACAGCACACAGCACAGGAAGCATCCATAAACCCCAGATCAACAGTTCTGCCAATATGTTTCCTAACCATAGCAGAAAATTTGCTTTTTGGAATAACATTTTTCATTGCACTGCTGCTTTTAATATATTATTTATCAATTATATATCACTAATTATTATTATTTATTGTTATTATGCAGCAACTGTATTCTGATGGCTTGCTCCTGATCTGCTTTTTGTGTGTATAGTATTGATACATAGACAGTGTCGGCAGATAAGGTCCTATGGCCCACCCAGTCTGCCCATTTAAGTTTGTAAGTTCAGTTTATGTTTTCCAGGAGTCTGTTGCCCCTCACCCTGACCTCCAGAATTCCTTTATGTCTATCCCATGCATTCTTAAATCCCGTGATTGTTTCAGCCCCACCACTTCCTCTGGCAGGGTGTTCCACTTGTCCACCACCCATTCTGTGAAGAAATTCTTCCTCAGGTTTCCTCTGAATCATAAATCATAAATTTGATACCATAACTACTGCCAGTATCACCGGTCTTGCTGCTGACCAAGTAACTAACTCTTTATTTAAAAAAAAAATCTGACTGCTGGAAAGAAAAAATTAGTCATGTTACAAGTATTTAAAGCAACATTGTCAGATATCATCTCTTTCTGTGATTAGAGACTGTGTGACCTAGTGGTTAAAGTACAGATACACAGCTGCAGTCAAGTGAGGTGGACTTTAGGGATGCAAAGAAGATTCCTAGTCTGCCAGGCCCAGAACAGCATTACACAAATCCCTTACTCAGCCACTGGAGTAGGAGCCTCCCTGGCAGCTAATCTGTGATGCAAATGACTGCCAAGAGATGTCTATGTTCGCAAACAATGTTTTTAGTTGGAAACATCTAAACTGTGACCACCATGGACTTTTGGGCATGGGATTGTGCTAGTTGCATGGCATGAGGCCATGCACAGAGGTCATCTGTATCTTGTAGACTGGAGTTCACACGTGGAATTGAAGAGAAAGGCTATAAGAGAGAACAGAAAGGACAGAAACTGGTGCTGTAGCATTGAAATCTGTACTGACATGAACACAGACATGGTTTAGAAATCCTGATATGGCACCCCAATACCTGTTAGCACCACAGAGTCAGCCTTGAGATGTGTAGTTTTTGATGATCAACTGGCAGTATAGCCTAGAGGTTTAAGCAATCTTGAAGATGGATTATTTTTACTAATAGTTTGAAATGTAAAGGTGATAACTCACTAGTTTCGATGCACATGCAAAACAATTATTATAAAAGGAGAACTTGTTGTAATAACACCTTAAAACACACTTAATAAAACAGATGATTTTCTATTAACTTGTTGGATTATTTACATGCAAAGGAGGGCCAAGCCCCTCAGTGACATCATTTCCTGTCAGGATCCTAAAACACATGGCTGCCCCAACCCTTAATTGCAGACTGATTAGCATATGAATAACTCTGGACTGCAAAGACTCACAGATAAACACAAATACTCAAATTAGCTTTTTATGGGCTTTCAGACATTAAGACATCCTACAGATGGCAGTTCCCCTTTAACTAGAACCCCTGTTTAAAAATCTTAACTGATGTTTGTCAACTAAGAACCCCTGTTTAAAGTATGATACAGTAAGTAGAAGAAATGAGTCAGAGAACTACAAGAAACCTTGATTACAGGTCAGTTGGGGCAGTAATGGGGGAGGGGCGGGCACACACAGGATATTGTTTGCTGATTCTGATTAGTCAGTCACCAGAAACGACCTAAAATACGACTAAACTAAATAAATTAGCCAGGTTAAGGAGGTTACATCTTGCCTTTGTGAATGTTTAGAGGGAGGTGTGGCTACTCTTGTTTAACTTGCACCCCAGCCACTACTTGGAAACATCCTTTCAGGCTGCACTTTATAAATGTGAAACAAAGAACTTCGAGTGTGTTTTTTGTATTAAAAGAGAGGGAATCAGCAGGATCTCAATTCATGTCAGCGAGGTAAATATTGAAATGAATATGGAACAGTATAGGACCTGACTGAAGGGGGTCATTGGAAAGTGATGGTTAGGTTTCTACAAGTCTCAGCTGACATTTGCCAACTAAGACACCATGTCTCAAATACGATAAGAAGAAGGAATTAGTTAAATATAAAAATCATCCATTATATCATCCATTCAACGTAACAGTTAGTAAGGGCTGTGGTAGGATTTGGACTTGAACTTGCTGGTTTCCAAGCCTGTGATCTTACCACTAGAACAAAATACCACCCCTCTGTTACATTGTTAAAGCTGCTTAATGGCAGACAGTAGTGGAAATGGAAGGGAACCCAGGGTGAATTCAGTTCCGGGTTTGAAACTAAAAGCCTGACTTATTTCCGGGAGTAAAGTGAGGAAGTGCTTCAATGTAAAATGCACCCGCCTAAAGGCAAGGAACTGACTATATTAAGTGTAAAAATGCAACAGACTGTAAGATGAAGAAACATATTCCCAGTCCCCTATCAGATACGTTCGATACTAGATCGAAGGTGATGGATTCCCTCCGTAATGTTTTTCTATTTCCTGCACTGAAAGCAGACTTATTGTTAGTTCACTGGGGATGGCCAAAACCAGAAAAGGTGAACTGTGCTGTTTTAACGCCTCTGAGGAAAAGTCAGTGGGTGCTGACCACAGCACATGTGTAATATAAAGCTACAGATTGGAAGGAACCTATACCATGGCATGCCAGCTGCTTACCCTCCATTTCCAGTAGTTCCTGGAGGACAGCTGAATCCATGCCCCATAAACATTTTCCTGTGGTCCACTAAATATGGGATTTGTATATCACAATAATTCAACAAGTAAGTTACAACCATGCCATGCATTATTCAATGTTCCTGATCAGGTTAATGAATTTGCAGCCATATTGGCTCTGACCAGAATTCGTTGCCAGTGCCGTCTTTGCCCTGAGTTCTCAGAGTCACAACAGTAGTCCCTGGGAAACAGCATGTCATTTTTGTGTCAGCGATGGCCCTGGTATGTACCTAAAAATAAATCCGGTCACTATATGTTTGTAGCTTATTAATTGTTTTAAAAGAAACTCTTTAATTAAAGGGCTAAGGTAGAAATATTTGGAGACTAAGGACTGAAAAATAGCATCATCAAACTGTCGTGTGGTCAAGAAATCAATAAAAGAGCAGCAATGAAAAAAGCTTGTTGTCACAAACTCCAATGTATGTCTGAGGAACTTTTTGTAGCATCACTTTAAGTTAAAGCAACAGTATAGCAGGAAAACAACTCATCATATACCTTTCTTAGTAATAATGTATTTCTGGAAAAAACAACATCTATATATCATTTTTTTTTTCATTTTATTTCACTCCTGAGCTAAGACATGGAGTTTAAAGTTTGAAAAGTCCCTGCTCTATGGTCACACCACTATGGATAAATTAAATATTTAGTGTGGTACTGTGCTGTTTACCATCACAAAATGAATGTAGACAACCTGTTGGTACTGCTGTAGTGCTACAATTTGCAACACTGGCAGCAGGTTCTGGAACAAGCCCAGCCATCGGGGCCAACTGGGACTTGAGCATCCCAGAGGATGCTTTCCTTCCATTGGGAGGGAGGGTCCCATCTCATCTGGTGCTACCATACTACCACCTAGATGCAGGTGATGGTAGGGAGCTGCGTGACCAGACATGGGAGGAGCTATGCTGTGGGGTTGGGATGAGAAAACACCCCGTGACTGGGCTTCCAGCTCCACTGTATCCACCTACCTGTCTGGGAAAATGTTGCCTCCTGATGATACATGAAGATGTTCAGGAATAAATCCCCTGCACTCCATCCCTGTTTTTTTTTTGGAGGGGGAGCTGTGGCTTTGTGGAGGACTGCACCTCAAGTGAGTTCAGGTAGGATGGTCAGTCTTGAGAACCAGAGGGAGTTCGGGGCACAGTGAGATGGTAGCAAACTAACACTGGTGTGTGCCATTTGCCAGGGAGCTTCTTGCTCAGAAGAGATGTGGGCATGTGATTTTGCCCAGGGCAGTCCCTCATCTGCCACAAGTGTGATTTAAGGAACCGCTTGACTTCCACTTGTGAGTTCAAGAAGTGTAACATGCACCTAGAGTATGGCCACACAAGCAGTAGATACCCCAGTCCCTTTAAATGCAACCTGCATGAGAAACAAGGTCACTCTCACAGCAGTGTCACTGGGCCTCACATAATTAGGACAATGGGTTCAACCAGGAAGAGCTGCTTTTTTAAGGAGAGGCCCAATCCCAGAATCAGAAACAACCCATTCCACCAGACAGGTGGAAACACTTATACTGCAGCCAGGTCAGGAAGGTATGAATGAAACAGCCCCAGTCATTGTGGCCTCAGTTTCTGAGTCCCAGGATCCACAGAGACAGCCGGTGGGCAGTACCAACTAGGAGCCAGAAAAGCTCAACCAATTCGACCCCCCCCCTTAGATCATGGACCTAGATGCAACTATGGGACTAGAACTCCACACACACAAAGAACAAAGACCTACAGGCTTGTCAACCTGTCATGCTCCCACCTCCTCCCACATTACATGCTGACATGGAGATGGTTACTACTTGGAAAAATGGAAGATACAGGAAAGTAAGATTTTTGTCTTCCAAACCTGTTATCCCAGTAAAAGACGCTTATTCTGCTTTAGCAAAAAGCGAGAGATGGGGAGCTACAGAGGAGGACAAAAGCAGTTTGGTGTCATCCTCTATCTCATCTTTCTTAAGAGATCCCTCTTCTGACTGGGATGAATCTCTGCTGGAAACAACAGCAGCAGAAAAAAGTTGTCCTAAAATTAGGTTCCAGAGAAGAAATGCAGCAGATTCCCAGCTCTCTTAAAATGCTACCATACGCTTAGGCTCTACCATAATTCCAATCATCCTAAAAGTGAATGGTATGAAGACATACAGTATAATAAATATGCATCTGTCATCCCTGTACTTAGTGCCTTACAAAGCAACATCATCTTTTTGCAGGACACCTGCCTAAAAATATTGTTTGAAATATCAGCAGTTAAAAGGATGTGGACACATTTTATTTATTTAATTTTGGTAACTGGGTGGGTCGACAGACAATTACAGCCTTCCTGAGGGCCACCCAAAATTAATTACAATTAACACAACAGATCGACTGGTAGAACAATACATATTACACTTTGCACATTACAACTGTGACAAGCAGCAGATAATCCAAAACAATACATTTGTGGGCAGCGGGTGAGTACACAATTGACAGATGATTGGGATGGAAGGGGACATCATGTATTACGAGGGGAGTATTCACAGCAAATTAGGCAATTACATCTTGGGGTTACAAGTGCCACTACTCAGCTCCAGCAGGTGAGTCTTGAGTCCCTTCTTAAATCCCCGAAAAGAGGTGCAATCCTGGAGATGACCAGGGAGTATGTTCCAAAGGGATGGGATGAAGGAAGCAAATGACTGGAGCCCTTGGGAAGTCCTTACTCTGGGGACATGGAAAAGCTGACGGTCAGAGGATCTAAGTGATCTGTTCTGTTTAGCTGTCACCATATTACTCAGACTTGGGGGGAGGGCATTGCTTATGGTCGTTCATTTTGGTCTCAGGGCCTAGACAGATGCAATGGGGTGGTGATCCTTTTTTTGTGATCCATGTTTCAGGTGCAGAAACTGGTGGAAATTGAACCTAGTAGAGCCTTAATGCTGGATGTAGCACATGGAGGAAAACAGTCTGAACTGATAAGCGTGTATGTCCCCAGGCAAAGCCCCCAGGTTGCCTTATTTCAGGAAATTCATTGTTTCCTACATACCAGCAGGGTGGTTGTACTGGGGGTTTACCTATGGATTATTCATACAGGATGGGAGGGCACCACTAGCAAATATTATAGTGATTCTGTTAACCTGAACAATATGGTGAAGGTAACAGGTTTAAGGGACAGTGTTGCAATTTTGAAGTCTAGCAAAACATCACTTTCACAAAAGTACATCACTTCTTGCCAAGCTCTTTGACTCTCTGACTCTGCCACAAACTGATTCTGTGCCTATCTGATTGGCAGATGTCAGTTAGTTCCTCTGCTGACTTCCTGCCCACCCCATCAAGGCAGGTGTCCCCCAGGGTTCTGTGCTTGGTTCCCTTCTCTTCTCCATCTTCCTAAATTGCCTTCCTGCTGCCTGCTCCTCCTCCTCCTGTACCCACACGTATGCAGATGATACTGTTCTGTATACCACCGGACCCTCCTCCTCCTCCTGTCTTGTGGCTACCAGACTTCAGCATGACTTTGATAACGTTCAGTGCTAGCTACACTCTCACCAACTTTTCCTGAACTCCAAGAAGACCGTCTCCCTGACCTTCAGCACAAGGCAGAGACTCTCTCAGATCCCTTCCTTCCCCACTTTCCACACCATTGATGGGACAAAGCTGGAGGATAGTGCCTTCTTTCGGTATTTTGGTGCTTGGTTAGACTGCCATCTTGACTTCTCTGGACACGTGGATGCTATCATCAAAAAACTGCACCCCAAGTTAGGTGCTCTGCACAGAAACTGAGACTATATTCTGCTGCCTGGCCATTGGACCCTAGTCCAGAAAATGATTCCTTCTGTTTTTGACTAAGGTGATGTAGTCTTCAGTGCTACTCCAAAAACATCCCATGCCAGACTGGACACCCTCTACCATTCCTTCTGATGCTTTGTCCTTGATAGTCCTCCTCATACTCACCACTGTAATCTCTACCAATCACTGTCTTTCCTCTCCCTAGATGACAGGAGCTGCTCTCACTGCATATCCTTCATTTCTAAACTCTGGTTTGGTTCCCTTCCCTCCTATCTTACTTCCTGCTTATTACCTCTACCCCCTCCCCCACTCCCTCCGGAGCTACAACTCTCACATCATGGCAATCCCTCCTAAATCCTCTACAGATGGCCAGTCTGTGTTTTTTTTACCATCTCTCAAAAATGTGGAACTCCTTCCCTCTGGCAGTCTGCTATGCCAGTCCCCCTCCTGCCCTCTCATCCTTCCTACGCAATTTTCTGTCTTCTACTTGTAACTGCCTTTCACTCCCTCTTTCCTCTCACTCTTTTGGCTCCTCTTACATGCTGCACTTCCACTGAATTCACCTGCTATTGTGATTAGTCTGTGTGTGTGTATGTATATATATATATATATATATATATATATATATATATATATATATAGTAATATTTTATGTATTATATTCTAATTTTCCTTGATATTCTTGAATTGTTTATTGCTGTATGCTGTTGTATTCCAATCTTCCCCAGGACACACCTGGAAATGAGCAATTTTGCTCAGTGTGCCTTTCCTGGTAAAACTTTTAAATAAATAAATAAAATACTCAGACTAATTTTCTATTGTTATTTGATGGTATTAGGGTAAGTAGAACAAGAACATTTGGGGTGGAAACCTCAGATCATCTGGTTGCCTTGGTAGGCTCATGGTTGTTGAACATAAAGTGGCTGAGATTGAAGATGCAACAGAGGTGACTGTTACTTCAGCGAAAGCCCTACAGACATCAACATCGCTAGCAGCACTGATGCTGATGTGCACGCATGGCATCACGGCCTTACTTTTCAAACTGCTACTTCAATAGGGGAGAGAGAGAGCTCCAGTTTCTAGAAAAGAGCTACTTTTCCAGGCTCATTAAGTAATGTATTTTTGAATTTGGCATTAAACTCATAGGGCTTTAAAACTTCACAACTCGCTCATGAGCAAGTTTGGAGGCACACTGGTACCATTTCCAGCTGTGGACACACTAGAGCAGCAGACCACGGGTATAAGCCTGGGCCGAACAGAAATACATTTTTTTGTTAAAAATATGCAAATACTTTGAATATAAAGTATATTGTAGTTTGGACATGCCACCAGTTGGTATATAGATGGCAAGAGGCATCACTTTACTGTTGCTTAAAAAAAGTCAGCCAAAAGCTGACAGTGTTCCTTTAAAATAAAAAAAAAGCCCTGACATAGTATAATAACTGAATATATTCTAGTTATGAAAGATTTATAAAATAGGTGAAGAAATCCTAGTGATCTGATTGGCTAAGAGTGTTATGTGTCTGTCAGGTTATCAGGAGAATATTTTCCTTCAGGAATGATGCCATCTGTTTATTGTTCTTGTTTCAACATTGGTGTTAGAGGGCTCTTCAGTGAGCCATGATGCCTGTACAATAGGTTATAAGAAACATTTAGTAAACTGGCTGTCAAAGGAAGCAAAAGATTTGGAAGGTCATACTGTCTCAACTTTTCTGCACTGGCAAGGTAGACTATTAATACTAAGGTTGAAAATTCAAATTCTTCCCTACCAGTGTTCCATTATCAGAGACAGGAATCAGAATTAGCTTTTGTTTATGGCCCAGCTGCTATGTCAACAGCATAAAGAACAATGTATTACAACCTCACCAAGGCTCAGTTTCCATTGAGGGGTGAGAGGACATTATAGGGTTTGAGAGCAAGCTAGTGAGGTCTCTATGCTGTCATCTCAGCTCGAGATGGAAACATCAGCCTGTTGTGTATGTTTGCCCATATTTTGTATAGCATACTGTATTTAATTAATTTACCTTCTTTTAACTCTGTCTTGAACTGTGGTCAAGTAAACAGAAATCAAAACAAACAACAGGACAAGATTAAAAACATTTCATGTGATTTAAGAAACAGCTACATGAGCTGGCAATATTTCTCATAGTTCATCTTTTAACAGACAGTTCACCTGGGTGTTTTCAGTCTTCCTGATATCATTGTTATGGGGAATCTACTGTATTGCAGAGTTTTAAATAAGCTGAAAAAAACAATTAGCGCTTTCATGCATCAAACTGCTAATCAGTTGTGAAAAAGCATAGCAGTTGGCACAGATCGATTAGCAAAATAAAAAAAATTATATAATTTTATTAATTTTGTGTAATGTGTCATGGACTCACTAAAAATGGTTAGCAGTCTACTGCTAAGCATTTCTGAAAATAGTTAGCATTATCCCTGTTTTGCTTAGTGTTTTGCTATGCTATACCAACTTTTAAAACCCTGTATTGTTAAAGGGACACTGTCCGTGAAATTACTAGTCATGTGTGTCCACGTATCCTCTGGCAACAGAACCAATGAAGTAAAGGCTGTAAATGTGCCATTATGTCTAATAATAATATTTTGTAACAGTTCTACCAACTTTCTATTATTGCGTTTTAAGTCAAGCAGTCCATCAAAGTTTAGCCGCCAGAAGCCTCTTGTCCATGTGAACCTGCATCATCATGATCACTGAACTCGTGCATGAGCAATTTGTAACTTTCCCACAGTGATAGTAACTGAAGCTACTGTCTGAAAGAGTGGCTGATTCGGAACTCATAAATGTCACTTTGTAAAAAAAAAAAAAGAGCACTAGACGTGCTAAAAAAGTTTGGAAAAGTGAAACCGAGATGAGCATGGGCATTAGCGTCAACGCTAACGCACATGATCGAGATTTCAGCTTCACTTTTTCAAATATGTTTTTCTTAGCACTTCCAGTGCTCATTTTCTTTACAGAAAGACATCTACGAGTTCAGAATCAGCCACTCTTTTGGACACTAGCCTTGATTGCTATCACTAAGGGACAGTTACAACTCGCTTGTGCACAAGTTTGGCTATCATGAGAGCATGCGTTCACATGGACGAGAGGCTTCAGGTGACTAAACTTTGGCAGACTGCTTGACTTAAATGCAATAATAAAAAGTTGGTAGATGGCTCAGTAAGACAGAGAGGTAGGGTGCTTTGCATCCTACCTGCCACCATGTTGGCATCCCGGGTTTGGGAATGGACTCAGGTCATGGGGGGGCCTGCCGGGGTGAGAGAGGATTGATCATGCCAAGGACTGCTGTCCTCCTCCAGCAGAGGTAGCCAGCCATCTCAGCCTTTGACTGCACTGGGTGGAGGCTGGTGGTAGTGAGAGCTCCTAGCAGCTCAGAGGGTGGGGCCGTGGATCTGCAGGGCATGCATACCTCCATGTGAATGTCCTATCGTGACACCATGGCAGAGGAAGAGAGAAAAATGGAAACTTGGGTAACGTGGCTTCAACAAGCCCTCCCTCCCCACCATCTGCACTGTCACCTGACCTCTACAGAGACATCTGATTTGTGTACTGGGAGGAGAATGGCCCTCCCCTCCTGGCCTCACCATGGAGGAAATCTGAGGGAGACTACATTCCTGCATGTTGGGGGAGACAGACATCCATTGTGGGGAGTGGGGACAGAGTTGGCAGCCTGCCAACCTACCCCAGGCATGGAAAAGCAATATTAAAAAAAAGGAAAGAAGTTGGTAGAACTGTAAATATTATTTGACATTGTGGAACATGTACAACCCATACTTTGTCGGTTCTGTTGCTAGGGGATAACTGGGCACACATGACTAGGAATTTCACTATACAGCTGATAGTGTTCCTTCAATCATAAAGAATATAGGCACAGGATCCCATGCTGTTGTACCACAGCACAGTAGTGACATAGCTATTGTAAATACAATAACATTCTGACATCATTACTATGGTACAATGGCATCTGGAAAGGTATAGATTTCCATACACGACAACCTTGAACCATATACTATATATTTTATCTGTGCTGCTTCTGTTACACAACAAACCACATGGAAATCCTAGTCTGGAATCTCAGAGGCTAAGAAAATGAAGACAAATCCTTATTAAAGATTTTGCTAACTAAATCGCATTTGCTGGTTGACTGAATGGTTTCCATTGTATGGATGTGGGGCACTTTGAAATGAGTGCACAGCTCTAACGGTCTTCAGATCAACAGCTAAAAAGAGAAAAAAAAAAGAAAATGCCAACACTCTTCTGACTATTGGTCTTTTATACTTCTCTATGGCTTGTGCTAGAGTGTATTATCATGATGTTCAGGACATGCTGATATAGTACTTAGATACCTGCAAACCTCAACCAGTGCTGCAGATTTACAGCTTCTGGGCTGCTATAAACAATTACACCTGACCTGATCAAAATAGTATAGGTGGGCCACCTTCTAATAATCCGAATCTGAGGCATGCCCTGTAATCAGTACTTATGGAAACTAAATGATTTTTTTTATGTATTATTTCTTCCAGAGCTCCCAGCTTACAAGCCTGCCTTCAGTTGACCCCCAGCACAGCCCCGAAGGTTAGACCCCCTCCCTTGAGCACCCCATGACTTACCCTTCATGGCAGGGTTGTGGGGAGCGACTCAACCCACCCCAAACGGATCCATGCCAGGGAGGTGCCTTCTCGGAGGCAGCGCTGCAGGGACCACTTCATTCTGCTGGAGCTGTTTTTTCCGCTTTTCTCCCCTTGTGTGGAGGCGGGGCATGCAATGATGCCTGCGGTGAGAGCGTGCATGCTTCTGCACGCGGTCTCACCAAGCGTCTGCCCCATCTCCTCTCCTTCGGCTGTAGCGTCAGTGTGCTGCCCCCCAGCAGCCGCTAGGGGTCAGTGGAGCACTGACAGCTAATGTCCCCCACCCCAGAGAAGAAGAGCAGTCCAATGGATGCTCGATCCTTCTCCTCCCTGCCAACCCCAATGAACCGCGTTCTCGTTCCCGAACATGGGATGCCAGCATGGCTTGAGGTAGGCATCCAGCGCCTCAGCCCTCAAAGCCGCTTAAACTAAATGATTTCTGCAGGGACTAATAAATACTGGAAAAGAACGTGTTTATTATTAGACAGAACAATCACTTGTACCTTCCAACCATTTCTAGAAATAATCTTTTTGATATTTTGTAATACTTAAAAGTATATTTTGAAAGGTGTAACATTTGACGGTTAATCATAGAAACTTACGTTTTTCTCAAATGAACGCTATGCTTGATCAACATGTATAGATCCTGAAGATACAATTCTACTACATTGTTACTTGTCTATACATGTCAACATAATATGTTGTTAAAATTACAGGACTTTAAAAATGTAGTGAACCATTTTATGTTTCTTTATATCCATATGTAATATTTCATGTTTTTTTTATACTGATACATAGTCAGTGTAGTATAATCTTATCACTCTATCGACTCCAAGCTTTTATTAAAAAAAAAAAATTAGTCTCTAGTCCTAACTGTTCTAAAGTTATCCCATTTTAAAAAAATTATCTTTTCAAAGCTTTAACCTTAGAACTGTTGGGCTAGAAACTATTTTTATCAAAGCTTGGAGTCCAGATGATACTGTTTATGGTTACACGGTAAACTGCACAATGCCGTTAACTTTATTGTCAAGGCTGGATGCCATATGAACACACTATGCAGGTTTCTATTTTGTTGCACTTGCACTGCATGCAACTCCTTTCTATATGAAAAGCTGAAAGCACTGTCCTAGAAAATGCAGACAACCAAACTGAATTGCTTTCCTATACAGCTGTGCGACCTTCCGAAAGGCTGCCCATGGGAATAGGAAACTCTGAGCTAGGCAAAGTTTGTCATAGTACACATACATAGGTTTGAATTTGCAAGAGCAAAAACTAAAAACAAATAAATATAAAAAAAAGAAAAAAAAATCCCAGGGCCAGATATTCAGACTGCACCTGGCAGTGGCGCAAGCTGGGGCACAGCGCAACTGGGCTGCGCCGGGGCCAGGACCAGGTGACATTTAAGGGTGATGCGCCATGGCTCAGCACCATTGAATATGGCACAGTCGGCACACAGACTCGCAAGGTGCAGTGGCACTGCACCAGGGCAAGCCATGGAGAGGGAGCACGGGGATGCGCCAGTGCAAGTGCAGTTGCGCTAGGTACATCACCCACGATAATTAGCCGGGGGCATGCAAATTAGGCTATAATCTATGCAAGGCACAAATGGGACCATTTGCATGTTATTATAGCCCCATTTACATGCATTGCGTTGGGTGTCCTGCGATATATAAACAAATGCCTGGTGGTCTAGTGGACCCCCCCCGTATGCCCGATCACGGCCAGTAGTACAATGACAGGTAACCCTATGCCCGATCGTGGACTGTAGCATTACATGAGAGAAACCTGGTAGTCCGGTGCTACCCCCATCCCCACCCACCCACAAAGGTCCCCAGCCACCCAGCACGCCCCCATCATTGGCGGGTGGCAGTATCCACTTGCGTATTGCCTGGCCACCCACGAATGACAGCATACAGTATGACCTGTAGCTTGCCTATTGACCACAGGGTGGACCAATGGGCTTACGAGACCATACTGTACCACACAGACCAGATATGTGAATGAATGCGTCCCATTCACATATCGGGTCCTTTTTAATATAGTATGGTCTGCAAGCCCATTGGTCCACACTAAGGCCAAACAGGCATGCAGATCATACTGTACGCAGTCATTCAGCAGGTGGCGAGGGCAGTACACGAGGCGGGTGCTGCCCCGCTGGTGATGGGGGTGCTGGTCCAGGGCCTCTGTGGGTGGGTGGGGAGGGGGACCACTGACCACCGGGTTGCACTCACGTAAAGCTACAGCCCGCGATTGGGCATAGGATTACCTGTCATTGTACTACTGCCTGTGATTGGGCGCGTGGGGTAGGGAGGCCACTGGACTACCGGGGAGGGGGGACTGGGTGCTTGTGGATGGTGGTCCTGCTGGGTGGGTGGCCACCCACAGCTGGCAGCTGTTGTGCTGCGCCTAGCAATACAGCCACCTACCTGTGGGTGGCCAGCATTTGAGCCTGTTGTTTTCGGCTCAACTTTGAGCACCAGTGTGCGGCGCATGTAGGGGTTGCACCAGCATATGTGCCGCACATCCCGGGCTGAATATCGGGATGTGCCACATATGCATGGGCATGCCCCCTGCATCTGTGCTGCATACATTACCAATGCGTTCTGGCACATCGGGGGTTGCGTTGTGCAACATGCCCCTTTGAATATCACACCGGGGTGCATTGTGGGATTACGCATGGCGCAACCCCTTTGAATATCCTATCCCCAGTATTTTACTATAATGAACTTAAGTTACAAAAAAAAAAAACTTGCCCCACCGATCCTTCTACTCGCTCCAACCCTTTTCCATATCATATAGACACACACACACACACACACACACTCTATAATGTGATTGGTACTATGCCAGTTTACGATATAGTTTTTAATCTAATACCCCATCCCTAGCCCACCCACCACAAGGCCCCAAAATGCACATTTTATAGCCTCCCCATTTGATTCACAACTTCAAACTAGGGAGGAAATAGTAGGAAATAGCAGGCTAGCTTAGTCAGGTCCATCTCCCCTGTTCTCACCTAAACTGTCAAAACAGAGCAGGAGCAAACACCATTTTAATCGATTTCCCCTCCTTTGCCTGCCCCCCAAATGCTTCAACATGCCTTTTATTTTAAGAGCCCTCCCCCATCCTGAATCCTGAGCCATGCTTTTGTGGGGAGGGTCATCTGTAGGAAAGGTCACCCAGCTAGGTTAGTGAGGCCCTTCTCCCCTGTCCTTCATATAACTGCCAAAAAGAAAGCTGGAGCTGACACTCTTTTAATTAGTTTCCTCCTCCCTACCCCACACGAAAGGCCCCAACATACAATGCCTTTTGGTGAGGGCCGTTCCTCTTCTGACCCCTGATCCAACCAAGGTCAGCAGCCCCACTTGCACATCCTAGACTGCATCAGCTTAGCCTGTGCTCTAGGGCATTTTGGATGACTGGAACATGGATGACTGACAGTTCTAGACCATATTCTAGAGCCTAGCATAAGATACTAATTGCATCTTGACATAGAGGGTATGAATGGGTCCCCCCTTGCTTGTTGGTGTAGTGGAGTACACTGATGTTGTCATCTGCACCAGCAGATGGCCCGGGACAGGTGGGTCTGGAAGGCTTGTGAAGCATACAGGATGGCCCACATCTCTAGAGACATTGATGTGAAGTGCAGCTCCACTCTGGTTCACAACCCTTGAGTCTGATGAGACCCAAGATGAGCCCCCCCCCCCATCCCAACCCTGAAGCATCTGTGGTGAGAATCTGCTGAGGGGAAGGAAAGAGGAAAGGAAACCCTTTCAACAGGTTGCTGGGTTCCATCTACCATTGCATTACCTTTTTGACCAGAGAGGAGACTAGAACTTGCTGTTCCACGTTGTCGGTGTACCGGTCCCACTGGACCCTTAATGTCCACTAGGCAATCCGCATGTGCAGCATGTCTAGAGTACCACGATAACAGCTGTAGCCATCAGGCTCAAGAGCCTCCGAAGGTTCTGGCCATGTCATATCTGCTGTTGTAGAGCAGATGGGCCAGAGCCATTAGGTGATCTGCCATGCCCTGCAGCAAGAACGCAAAGCCTTGAGCCATGTTCAGTACTGCCCCATGTACTGCAGGTGCTGCCAAGGGGTCAAGACTGACTTGAGCAGATTGACCATGATGCCCAGGGCTTGGAACAATTGCCTGGTATGCTCCAGGGTCAGGAGCAGTTTATCCTCAGACTGGGCCTTGGAGTAACCAGCCGCACAGGTAAGGGAAGATGTGTAGTCCCTCCTCTTGAGGGTCTCTGCCACCACTGCCAAGCACCTGGTAAAGACCCATGGTGCAGAGGACAAGCTAAAGGACAATGCTCCGAACTGATAGCACTCTCCCTGGAACTGGTACCTGAAGTATCACCTTTGGGGAGCACACACCTTAACATGTAGGTATGTATCCTGTATGCTGAGAGGGCATATCCAATCTCCTCAGTGCAGAAGTGGCAGCAGGCCATGTAGGGTCACTATCCGGGAACCTCTTGTACTGAATATAGAAATTCAAGTTTTTGAGATTGAAAATGGACTGCAAATCACCTGTGGATCTGGGTACTAGAAAGAAGTGGGAATAGAACCCTCTGTTCCTCTGAAACAAGTTCTATAGCCCGTTTCTGCAGCAATGTGTGAATTTCCCCCAGCAGCACTGGGATGTGGTCTGGAGGGTAGCTTGAATGAACTGGAGGTTGATCTGAAGGCCACTCCAGAAATTGTAAAGTGTGACTTTGCTCTATAAGCTGCAGGACCCAGGCATCTGTGGTGATTTTCCTCTACCTGTCCAGGTAGAGGGAGAAGCGATCCCCTACCACCGCCTCTTGCATTGCTGGACGGTGGGGGTCTGGCAGGGAGTCATACTGAGGTAGTACCTGTGGCCAGGGCTGCGCCACCTCCTCTGGGAGCCTTCCTAGTTGTGAAGGTGGGGACAGGCAGGACTGTTGCTGTCCGGCACTTTCCCGGAGGCTTGATGCCCAACTTGGGTCTACGTGAGGCATGACGAAAGGGCCCCTTCTGGCCACTTCTTGGTTGGTTGTGGTATAAAGAGTGGTCAGATCGCAGAATCCTGCCTGAGGCCTGCAGGTCAAAAAGCATGTCCTGCACATCCACCCCAAAGAGCCTGTAGCTTCTGAAGGGGGCATTCAGGATTGACTATTATACTGTACGTCAGTAGCAAACCCAGACACCCTGAGCTAAGGATGCCTTCTCAGGCAGATGCCAGCTGTAGCTGTTCTAGTGGAGGCATCAGTTGCATTACAGGTAGACCTCAAGAGGTGCTTGCCCATGTCTTCCCCGGACTGTAGGGTTTGAGCAGTTCTTGCCTCTGGGGACCTTCTGGAAGTGCTTGGGCAGCAGCTTTGGCCTTTTTCCAGAAGGTATTCAGAAATTTGACCAGATGGGCAATGTAATTCATCACCCTAATGGACAGACCAGCAGAGGCAAAGGCCCTTTTGTCCATAAGGTCCAGCTTTCTGGACTTCTTATCGGGGAAGAGAACTGAGGTGTTTAGGCTTCTTGGTCCTATCATGGGCAGCATTTATGAACCCTGAAACTGCCTGTGGTTGCTCTGCAAAATATGGTTTCCCTGAGGAGCCTAGTACAATTTGTCCACCTTTCTGGGCATGGCAGGAATCAAATTTGGTCTGTATCAAGTAGCCATGGTGGTATCCTCAAAAGTTTTAAGAAAGGCAGAATGATGAGGGGTGGAGAATCTGGCAATATAAATATTCAGTCAGATTTCTCCTAGTGACATCCTGCTCCTCAGCATCGAACCCCATGGCAGTCTGTAGCTGCCTCATCACTGAGATGAAACAGGGGTCATGGGGGGATGAACTTGGGATTTATTTTAGGAGTCCTCAACCCTTGAGGAAACAGTGGAAGAAGAGTGGGCGAGACTTGCAGCCCCCTCATCATCATCCTCATCCTCATCAGTCAGTGTCAGTGGCTCAGTAGGTAGCACACTTGCCTCTGAGGCCGGGAGATCAGAGGGCTGTGGGTTCAGTTCCCACATCTGGCACTTGGGTTAATATCCCAGTACTGACACTGTAGTGCAGCATGAGAGGGGTGCTGCACTTCTGAGGTGCTGTCTTTCGGATGAGACGTTAAAACCGAGGTCCCATCTGCCTGGATTGGTGGTAGTTCAGGTGGATGTTAAAGATCCCATGGCACTTATCGAAAGAGTGGAATTTCTGGTGTCTGTGAAATTCCCTCATTCACTAAAAATACCACCAACAGCTTAATCTGGTTCAAGGTCAGTTGGCATTCATCTGTATCCCTCCCCGGTCAGGCCTGAAAATAGGCAGGATTTGTCTAGTGCACTTACCCGGTCAACAAAAGCTAAATAAATAAATAAAAATAAAATAAAATAAAAATCATCCTGAGGGAGGAGATCAGGATGCAACTCATCCTCATCACCTGGCTCTGTCATGGGCACTGAGGGCTTTAAGGACGGGAGGACGAGCAGGATGCAACGCCATGGAAGGCATTGGTATGGGAACAAGCCTAGCAGACCCCAGCATTGCTGGCCCGGGGGGGGGGGCGAGGCGATGCATAAACTCCCAGAAGGAGTATAGCATGGCTTAGACATTGATAGAGATCTGCATCGGAATGCCTTGAGGTGCCGGCTGGGGAGCTTCTGGTCCCAGCACCAGCAGTATGACCTGCAGTGACAATGGGAGGGGCTAAGGCCCCAGCATCGATATGACAGCCTGAGATGTCATCAGAATTGACTGAGACCCTTATGTCCAATGTAGTGGCATGGGGTGATGATGGAGGAGGTTGAATCCCAGTGTTGAAGAGGAGGCCAAGGTAAAGGTCGAGGACATCACTGGGGAAGGTGCAACCCCAATGACAACATACCAGTGCTGGCAGAAGCTGAACCAGTGAAGCTCCTTGTCTGTCTATGTTAAGACTGGTGGGAGGCACTGCCAGAGCTGACCCTGTAGAGGGAGAGGTGTGGGTGGCAGAGGGTCGCCACTGAAGTGGGCAGTAAATCCTGCCTGGCCGACACCTGGAATGGCAACTTCGAAGTGAGCCGAGGAGGATCTCTCTTTGTTCCAATACTTGTCTTGGTGTTTGTGCTTCCGGATGACTTGTCCTAGGCCTGGAGGAGGAAGCCATTGATGGGGCGGGAAACGGAGGAGCTTCTGGACTGGAGCTTCTTTTCCATTTGGGCAACCTTCTGTTTTAGCAAGAAGCTTTCTAAGACCTTCTGGCAGTGTCACCAGGTAGTCTGGTTGAATCTGTGGCAGTCTCCACAGGCCTTAACATCATGGTCTGGGCCTAGGCAGTGGATGCAGACATTGTGGTCGTCCTTACTGAAGATCTTCTGGCTGCACCAGCAGTGGCAAGAGAGCTTTTGGGGTCAGTTGGCATAAATAAAAACAAACTTACTTTAAAATAAAGTGATTACTAAAGCTAAGGTGAGAAAAGAAAAGAAAATGAAAAGGTAGAAAATTGGCAGCTGACCGAAGTGGCCGTGTCTCCGTGGAGTCCGACGTGTGATGGTCGATAGTGGGAAAAGAACTGAGGAGGGTGCAGGGCCACTCATGTCTATATGGGATGGGATGTCACCTGCGTTTGACATCATCATCATTGACAGCCCCTTGTAGACTGCTAGCTAGAAAAGTTTCCATATGGTCCTAGTGCCTGGCAGCTATAGTTCCTTAGGTGTGGCCTGATGCAAGAGATACCCTCGATGAAAATCTAAACTTTTAAAGTCCATTGTAGGAGAGTCAGTGAACACTGGGCTGGGCTGAGTTATACTTGGTTACATTTACATCTTCTTCCTCGAAATCAGAACCTAGTTCTTGAGGTACAGCAGTCAGACATTGTTCTCAGAAAACTACCCTGTAGCATCTGGATCCTCAGAAATGTCCACCTTTCCTTGCAAGATCACTTTATGTCTAGTTGGGGCAAGAAGCGATGCTGGAACCCCAGGCTCCTTGAATTCTGTGGGGATAGGTAGAAACTGTTACTTCCTCTGCAGTGTTATATAACAGAAACTGTTTCCTCCCCTGTAGTGTCATATAACAGAAATCTGGGTTACCTGTTTTTTTATTTTTGGTCTGGACAGTTGTGGCACTTTATTCTTTTTTGACAAGTGTCTTAAAGGAAAACTACACCCAAAACTTGAAAAAATATATGTTGTGCAGAGTGTTTTAATTTGTATGTGAAGTTCTAGTGTTTCCTTCCCTCTGACTGGTATTAGGAGTTTTTCCTAAATTAGCCTGCTAGCTTTAGGGTAGTTTTACGACCCTTGGAGATCACCATATCAAATAGTTTTATTGCACTTCTTTGTCCTACAGTGCACCTTGTTTCATGTAATGGTGATGTAGAAGAGACCATAAATCCAGCAGAAAGCATTGTGTTACAATCAGTTCACAACAACAGAGATGGCTATATTTTAAAATCTGTAGAATTCAGCTTGGTGACCACCCTTATCCTAAAGGTTTTACTGTCCTGAAAAACTTTGCTGCTGGTAATTTTTGTGCAGCTTGTAAAGCTTCCAAGATATTTAGTTTGTTTAGTCGTGCTGAATGTTGGGTCTCTCTTACATCACAGTCACGTGAGACAAGATGCACTGTGGGAACCAGAAATACAATTACACTATCAGGTATGGAGAACCCTAGGGTCGTGAAACTAGCATAAAGCTAGCAGGCTAATTTGTGAAAAACTCCTAATACCAGTCAGAGGGAAGGAAACACTAGAACTTCACATACAAATTAAAACACTCTACAACATATATTTTTTCAGGTTTTGGGGTGTAGTTTTCCTTTAACCCTTGCTGTATCGCCAACATGTATACACATCCTAAAAACCTATATGTTCTAAATCTTCTGGGGGGTCGGAGGTCTATTGCAAAAAGTGTTCGTGAGGCGGAGTGCACGTCTTCTTTTAACTCGTTCATTGGAATTGAAGCAGGAAACCAGTAAGCCTGAGGTTTTTGAGCAATTCTGTGTTTTCAACACATTTCAACCTCAACTACAGCGAGAGCTGATTATGAAAGATGGCATTCGCTGCACATTCAACTGTTAGTGTTTGAGCTGAAAGAGCTTGAAACCATGTTACATTTACTTTCATTGCTTCCTTCACCCCCTCGCTCTGGCTTCAACTGCTGTATAACGGTTTGAGATTTTAAAAGCTGCTCCACCCTCAGAGTGGAGGATCTTACTTCTGCCTGAAATTCCTTGCACACCAGGTATATGGAGGCCCAAAAGAGGCCAGATGTGTTTGGTCTCTGTCCCCAGGGTCCCCACTAGACTGAGTGGGCAGGTAGCCAGCAGGCCTACAGCGTCCACTCTCCACTCTTCAGACTGTGCAACACCAGATTGATGAGGAACAAGACTGCAATTATGACTTGATTTCTTCGATCAATCTGGTGTGCACTATGGAAACCTGGTTGGGTGATGATGCTGGGCCAGTACTGGAGGCAGCCATCCCCTCCAGGTAATCTGTGGTGAACTGCCCAAGGAGGGAATGCAGGGGTGGGGGAGTGGCCATTGGTTTTAGATCCAGTTTGGGCTTCTCCATGCACCCAGTAGAGTCAGCAAGGTCTTTTGAGTGTGTGGCAGTGCATAGGGGTCCAGGTGCAGGTTGCAGAATTCTCCTAATCTACTGCCCTCTGGGGTCAGGTGGAAAGTTCCTGCAGGAGGATGCGGACTTCATTGTCAACTAGGTTTTAGAGTCCCCCAGATGGCTGATTCTGTGGGACTTCAATGCTTGGATCGACGACGAATCCTCGCAAATTCGGTTCTGACCTCCTCCAGTTGATGTCATCACTAGGCCTGAAACAAGTAGCTACTTCTGTGACCCATCATCATGGCCACACACTGGACCTGGTTTTCTCACGGGGCTTGAGGTGATGAATCTCAAGACTGATCAGGTTGTATGGTCTGATCATTGCACGGTGAAGTTCTAGTTTGGGGCCCCCGAAAGTCCCTCCTCTGTTGAGATGATTACCTATTGCCCTTTAAGGGGATTGTCCCCAGTGGGACTGCTGAAGGTAGCTGATCTATCTAGTGTTGATGCTACATGTCCAGTGGGTGTGGGTGAAGTGGTGGCCGCCTATAACAGGACAGTATTCGAGGCGTTCAATGCCATCGCACCAGTCCATATATGACACAGATCCTCTCACTTGGGACCCCCTTGGTTTGATGGGGATCTCAAGGCGATAAAGATCAGGGGTTGGAAGTTGGAGCGTTGCTGGTGGAAGACCCAATTGGAGGAGGACAAACTGGCCCTACGCGTTCGCTACATTATGAGTACCAAGGGGCAATCAACCGTAAGAAGGCAGAGTGCCTGTCCAGGGAGATTGCTGCAGGGAAGAACAGACCATCTCAACAGTTTTGGACTGTGGACAGACTTCTACATACTGTCTGTCTATCTACAGCGAAAAAAGCTTTTCAGCCACATTTGTGATAAGTTAGCTCAGTTCTTCTCTGACAGGGTGTCCTCTATCTGGTCGGGACCCCATCAGTGAGGCAAGTTTTCTTTAAATATAATTTTTATTAAACTTTTTGTGGTACACACAATTCATTGAGTTTTGACATGTTGGATGGAAAGACATTTTGTTCTCTTCAACTATCTGACATTAAGGTCAACCTTGGCAGTATTTGTATAAAAGTCATATCTGTTTAACAATGCACATTAAATTTAAAAGACACTTCCGCATGTGTTCATTGTTAGGTGAGAATCTGTTTGTGATTTCCTGCTCTTGGGTGGCAAGGAGCACCTTCCACATCCCCCCCACCTCCCCTGGTGAGAGCTGCACCCCCCCCCACACACACGCACATCCAAAAATTCCCTAAAGTACAAAATCCGGATCCACCTGGGCCATGTAACAGTGCCATTTCTGCCATTTCACCTGAAAGTGGTCCTGCTGATCCTTTATGGATGCAGTCAGATTTTCCATTTGATAAATGTGTGCTACAATTGCTTTCCACTCTTGGCGATGGGATGTGCGGTGGCATCCATCTTTGTGTAATTGCTTTTTGCTGCGATTAAGAATATTGGTAGTAGGGTTTTCTTCCATTATGGCATAATGGATAGGAGAACCAGTTCCCCATCAATTTCACTGGTTCTCCTATACCCTTCCAGATCTCACCCTGCAATGCACACCAGAAAGGCATTAAAACTGGGCAGAGCCATAGAACATGCCCAGGTCTGCCTCCCTGCTGTTACAACCCTGCCAACACCTACCAAACTCTGCTGGCATATATTTCATTAAAATGGCTGGTAATCTGAAATAATGTAATGCGACACTTCCAGGCATACTCTCTCCACAATGTGGATCTTGTTATTTTAACAGCCGTAGGGGCATACCTTAGCCATTCCTCTTCTAACACCCTCAACCCCAATTCAGCATTCCATTTATTTAGTGTTGTTAATGCTGTATCTCCTAGGGCTTCCCTTAAAATCCGTATATTTGTCCTATTATATGTTTTCTTAAACACCACCCCCCACTGAGCATCAATCATAAATTGGAGCAATGGTGGTTTCGGGGAGGGGATTTTGGATTTGTCCATGTCTTGATTTTGTAGATATGCATGAAGCTGTAAGATGCAGAAACAGTCCCTATGGGGTAGATTATAGTCTTTTTGTAATGTTTCGAATGAAGTAACTCCTGTTGTTGTGAGGAACTGAAAAATAAACTGTAAGCCATGTTGGCTCCAGTCCCTGAATGCCGTATCCATTTGAGGTGGTAAAAAGAACTCACCTTTAGCGATGAGCTGCATATAGAAAAAAACATTCTGGAATTTCGCTTTATGTTTTAGTTGATTCCAAATTTTAATTACAGTGAGGCAAGTTTTGTCTCACAGTGGTTGGCATGGGGGTGGCAGAGGCGCTCCGACTGTCTGGGGTCAGTTTAGACCTTTGGAGATGTCCGAGGTCATTGAGGTGATCTCGAAGCTAAGGCACACTTATTGTGAACTGGACTGGGCGCCTACCCATTTCTTGATGAGATGTGTGGAGATCGTTGGCCCGGTGTTCGCTAGGATCATTGGGTGTTTGTTGTCGGAGGGAGTCTTTCCAGATGTCTTGAAATAGGTTCTGGTTAGGCCCCTCCTGAAGAAGCCATCTCTCGACCCCGATGTCCTGGCAAATCACAGTCCGATCTCCAACCTTCCATTCTTAGGTAAGGTTGTTGAGAAAATAGTGGCACAGCAGCTCAAGGGCGCCTCATGTCCCTTGATATCTATGAGCCATTACAGTCGGGTTTCAGGGCCAGACATAGCACCAAAACAGCATTAGTCAGGGTGCAAAATGACCTCCTAGGCTAGAGATAGAGGGAGACAGGTCAATTCTTGTAGTACTTGATCCTTCATCAGCTTTTGACACTGTGGATCACATAGTGCTTCTTGATTGCCTTTGAGAATATTGTGGACTCACCGGTACCATCATCAACTGGTTTGAGTCCTATCTCTCAGGCAGGAAGTAATGGTTGGTGATGGGGAATTTCTCCTCCTCCCCGAAGCTCCTGCCATGTGGAGTGCCTCAGGACTCAATCTTGTCAACAATGCTCTTTGCGGTGTACATGCTGCCCTGGTAGAGCTCATTACACGTTACAGTGTGGGTTTCCCTGCTATGCAGATGATACCCAACTGTATATGTCCTTTTGCCCTGGGAACACAGAGTGCGATGGAAGTACTTAACAACTGCCTGGTTGAGATTCATGACCGGATGTCCTCCAATTGGTTGCGACTGAACCCCGACAAGATGGAGGTTCTGGTTACTGAGCCGGGTCATGGGCATGATGGGAGTGCCTTCGGAGCGGCTACAGGATTGTTCCTAGGATGCACTTCATTGATGGCCTCTCCTAGGGTGTGGGATCTTGGTGTTATCCTGGATGACAGACTGACTCTTGAAGCTTAGGTGTCATCTGTGGTCCAAAGTGTTTTTTACCACTTAAGGGATATCACCAGAATTAAGCCCCTAGTTTCACCTGAAGACCTGCTGTCACTAGTGCATGACTTTGTTACTTCCAGGCTTGACTGCTGTAATGCTCTATACTTCAGGGTCACCGGAGGGACCCTCTGATGTTTGCAGCTAGTGCAGAATGCAGCGGCTAGGTTGCTGATGAGCCTGTCTAGGTGTAGTCATGTGACCCCAGTCTTGCAGGCTCTGCACTGGCTGCCTGTCAGGTGGAGGATCATCTTCAAGGTGGGCTTGCTCACCTATAAGGCCCTATACAGACTGGGCCTGGGCTATCTGGCTGATCTCCTGACACCAGCCACCTCTGCTCATTCCCTCAACCAGGGGCCTCCTTGGGGTTCCTAGGGCTAGATTAAAACCATCAGGTGACCGTGCGTTTGAAGTTGCCAATCCAGCCCTGTGGAATTCCTTTCCAGCTGGCATGAGGTGGGCCCTGACGGTCAAGTTATTTAAGAAGGGTCTAAAGGCTCATCTGTTCTCTTTGGCCTTCTGCGATGATATCTGATGTTGACCAGAGATAATTTAATTTTAGATTCATCTGCTTTTATAGGATTATATTTATTGTTTTAATATTTATGTATATTATCTTTATATTATGTGTCTTTTACTTGTTTTTTCCCTACCTGCTATTATGTAAGGTGCCCAGAACCTCACAGATTGGGCGTCATAGAAATAAAATTGCCTTGACTTGCCTTGCAAAGTCGGCTTGATTTCCTTGTTCTTATCCCATGCATGCTTGAAGCCCACCACTGTTTCCACTCCCACAACCTCCGTTTGAAGACTGTTCCAGGTTTCCACTACTCTTTCAATGAAGAAGTACTTCCTCATATCTCTCTTGAATTTACCTCCTTCCAGCTTAATTGCATGTCCCCTTGTTCTTGCCCATCTTTTCCTCTAACAAATATTCCCTTCCTGTACCTTATTTACCCCGAGAAGTATTTATAAGTCTCTATCTCTATCATACATTCCCTCTCCCTTTTCTCTTCCAGGGTGTACATATTGAGGTCCTTCAGTCTCTCCTCAAAGGGTTTCTGATGCAGCCCCTGCATCATTTTTGTTGTCCTCCTCTGGACTTCTTCTGCTCTGTCTATGTCTTTCGTTAGATGTTGTCTCCAGAACTGGACACAGTACTTCAGGTGGGATCTCACTAGTGAACTACACAATGGTGACTTCACCTGCCTCCTTCTGCTGGTAATACCCCTCCCTATGCACCCCAACATCCCACTGGCTTTACCCACTGCCTTCTTGCACTGCTTCACCACCTTGAGGACATCAGATATGATAACTGCCAGATCCCCTTCCTGTTAGGTGACCATCAATACCGCTCCTCCCATTTTATATCCCACCTCTGGGTTTCTTTCCACCAAGTGCATGATTTCACACTTTTTTGCACTGGGACTCAGCTGCCACGCCCGTGACCACTCTTCATGTTTCCTCAGGTCTCTGCACCTTCTTTCCACCCTCTGGAGTGTGCACCTATTACAAATGTTGATGTTATTCACAATAAGGCAGCTGTTCCTTTCAGCTCATCTGCAGTGTCACCTTACAAAGACATTAAAGAGGACTGGTCCCAGTACTGAGCCCTGATGCACCCCACTGGTCACTCTACCTTCCCAGAGTGAACTCTGTTTACCACCACCCTCTGTCATCTAACCCTTAACCAGTTTGTTACCCAGTTTTCCACCTTTTGACCCATCCCTAAGCTGTTCCATTTCTTTATGACCCTCTTATGTGGAACGGTGTTGAAAGCCTTACTGAAATCTAAGAAGGCTACACCACGGCTCCACCCTGATTAATTTCTTGGTCACCCAGTCAAAGAAATCTATCAGCTTTATCTGATATGATCTCTCCCCCATGAATCTGTGTTGCCTCAAGTCTTGTAACTCGTTGACTTTAAGATACACCACAATCCCTTCTTTTAGCAGTGAGTCCAGTAGCTTCCCCACTACTGCTGTCAGGCTGCCTGGCCTATAGTTGCCAGCCTCTTTCCTGCTACTGCTTTTATGAAGTGGTACTACATCTGCCCTCCTCCAGTCTTCTGGAACCATCCCTGGTTTCAATGAGCTGTTACAAATGACTGTTAAGAGTGCAGTTAGTACTCATTGATCTCCCTCAGTACATGTGGGTGTACCTTGTCTGGCCCCATAGCTTTGTCCACTTTCAGATTTGCAAGTCCTTTTAGGGTTCTCCCTCTGTAAAGGGACTTGTGTCTACCCTTCCATCTAGTGTCCCTAATTGCTTTTATGTGACTCACCCCTCCCATCAGTGAAAACTGAACAAAAGCATTTGTTCAGGATATCTTTTTGCAGATAATAGGATTTATCTTACATCTTGGAAAGAACAGAAGGTTTCCAAGCTAGGAAGCTGTGAGTGCAGATTAGAATCAGAAGTGGTGGCAGGGGAAAGTAACTCATTTACATAGCCCAGGAACTTACCTAACCAGTATTTAAAACCAAAGAGACCAAGAAGTTAGGATCATCTGCAATTAAGTGAAGGCCAGTGCAGATTATCCCAACAGTGATTGTACAGTGAACAGTAATTGTACAAGACACGATGGTAAATTCAGAGAGGGCAGCATAGAACCAACCAATAGAAGGAGCTGAATAAACAGTCAGGTTTAGATGGGTGTGATTTTGAGTAGTTGCATAAATGATGTCTCCATAATTGAGAGAAGGTCTTATTTGTTCCACAAGCAGTCTTTCCATATTTTGGTAAAGGCAGTCATTTACCCTACAAAGGGCACCAGTTTTTTTTTCTTTTAATATAATCAGAGATTTCATGTGTAAAGAGAAGACCAGGTTCTGACTGAGAAGGGTTCCAGTTTGTTTTGGAATATAGTGCCTAATGTACTTCCATCCAAGGTGGTGATGTAAAGGGTAGAGGATTTATTTAAACACTTTTTAGTACCAAAAAGCATTGAGATGATTTATGCCTGGTTGAGCACCAGATGACTGGACATAATCCATGTCAAAAAGTTCTAGTTTGGCTGGACAGACTTGCTAACACAGTGCAGCTGGTTCTTGTAGTAAAGAGAAATGTATACAGTACAGCAATCTATACACATGTATAGACTGCAGGAAAGGATAGAGACAGGAACATAAGTAACAAAAGATCCTAAAGAAGCTGACCCATAACAGAACATTAGGGACACCTATTTCAAGTTGGAGAGGCTGTGAGGGTGATGCCCACTACAACCATTTATGATCTCTCATTAAGACAGGAGTGAGGCCAGTGAAGAAGAGGGCCAGAGTTACCCAACATTTTGAG
This sequence comes from Neoceratodus forsteri, assembly GCA_016271365.2. Taxonomy (NCBI): domain Eukaryota; kingdom Metazoa; phylum Chordata; order Ceratodontiformes; family Ceratodontidae; genus Neoceratodus; species Neoceratodus forsteri. The sequence goes on from CM028131.1 coordinate 1,527,829,837, forward strand.
TCTGCAGAACAGGAGAGAATTATTATAAGTGTCTTATCTCTTAGCAAGGTCAAAGAAAATAGCACCAGTGGGGAACCTGACATCCGTATTAGAGAAAGTATAGTCAGACACAGAACAGAGGTGTAATTGAGTGTGAGGAACAGAAACTAGACTGACAAGAGGTACAGAAGCTTGTCCTGACATAAACATTGGACAACTGTTTGCTGACCACAGCCTTTTGGGTACTCTGGAGAGCCAAGAGGAGGAAATGGGCCTTCAGTATCAGGGATGTTAGGTACCAGTTAAAACATTGGGAAGGAAGTTGGCGATAGCTGAAACATGAAGTCTTATAAAATTGGGTGGAAGGCTACAGAGCCACAGTGAAAATTAGTACTGATCTGAGATTATGTAGGTCCAAAATAACTTGGAACTGATATGGGAGAAGGAGATTCACAAGAAGGTAAGAGCTTTAGGGGTTGAGGTGTGGGAAGGTAGTCAATTGGTGAAAGAATAATCAGAAACTTGGGGTCCTCTGCAAAAAAAAACTTGTTTAGGATATTGGCTATAACACTGTGGTCAGTGCAGATAAATGAATCAATTGCCAACTTTGTAATTACAAGTGACCTCCCAGAAGAGTTTAGAAGGATGTATAAAACATTGAACAAATTGCTGGGATCAGAAAAATCCTGTAGAAATGTGGAATTAAACTAATTAGACTTGGCTTTCCTAAGGGCATTAGTATGTAGATTATGAAGCTTGTTATAGGGGTAACAACTCTATGCTCTAACCACTAGATCATGCAGCCTTCCAGTTTACACTCCCACACTAAGAGCCTGATCCACAGAACGGGCTGGAAAATGTGCAGCCTGTGTATATCCTTGCTGTGGAGCTCAGCACCCCAATGCCAGTCCACAGCATATGGCATCCACAGACCCTACCAGCTGTGCTCTGTGAGTTCAGAGCTCTGTTTGGGGCAGGAGGCAGCAAGGTGGGCAGAGCTGTGCAGGCATCAGTCATCTAACTGGATGCCTGGCTTGGAACTGCAGTGGATCTACCATTTACATGGGAGAGCTATGGAATATGGTAGCCCTCCAACACTGCCATATCCCGTTAGGGCAACAAATAATTTCACTGACAGTACTAGCCATCAATGGAAGGCTGCGCCCTGCAACCTGCACAGAGGGCTGGGCAGGTGGAAACAGGCTGATCTGACCCTAAGGACAATCCTGCAACAGGGCAGAGAGGGGCATGTAGGCACTACGACAGCCTCTCAGACTGCATAGCCTCTGTCCCCTCTGTCCACTCTCTGTATCATGGAGTTTGTCTCTGGCATCAGGTGCATGCATGCCCCAACCCCCTGGCTTGGCCTGACCCTGCTGGTCACATAGCAGTCTGGGCAGCACAGGTTCAGGTGCAGCTGGGTACACAGCCAGAGCTGGGGATGCATGGAGGTCTCTGTCTATTCAGGGTGGGACCTTTGCACACCTCTGCCCTGTGTAATCACCCCTCTGTGAGCATGTATCCATCTGTAGATCGAGCCCTCAGATATGTGCAGAAATGCTGAGCCCTCTCTTTTTTGACACCTGTGGTATTCTGAGACCAGCAGTATTAATGTTTTGAAAAATAGAAACCTCAGTATAACTGAGTAGCATCATGTTCGTAATTTTTTTTCTATGTATTGTATCAAAGTATGGAATTTTCTGCAAAACAGATTGTGCTCCTGATATGCAGCAAAGCTGATAACAGTCTTATCGGTCACATATGTTTGATCTACAGTACACTGCAACATTTGAAACAACCTGAGTGATTAAACATACCTTCAGTTTCAAAGTCATACTCCTACTAGAGTGTATTTGATCATTCCATTGACTGAAATTGATTCAGCTGAGAAGCATTCATTCCTTAGTTTGTAATCTAGGGGTAGTGTAGGTGAGGTACGGGGTGGAATATGTTCTTTTTTCCTTTCATGCCTTTACATAATAAGAAGTGTTTTTTCACAGCATCTTACATGCACATTGCAATGTGATTTACAAAAGTGTTATGTTCTGATTGTGCAATCTTTGTAACTGTCTAGTCTTTTGCTTGCACTGCTATTGGGCAAGCAGCATATCAATAGGTACAGTAATGAAAAGATCTCTGCAGGCAGTGCCTGCTAAATCCTGCACTGTAGTTGAAGGTTGAGATTGGTGGAAGAGGTGGCATCCACAATAAACCAAGTATCCATTGCAGTACTGTCTTTTCCTATCGCTTCCCCAAAGCCTGGAACTCCCCCCCCAAATACACCACTCCTCCTCCTTCTCCTACTCCCTCGAGCAGCCCTGCACAACTATCACTCCTCTAACTGCTCTTGCTTTAAAACACCTTAATTAACCCCCCCCAGCATCCCTTCACTCAAATACTATCCACTTCCCTATAACTTTCTCCTTTCCTTACCTCACCCTCCTCCTCCTTTCCACCCTCCTCCCTCTAGCCAACTACTACCTGCAACCCCGTGATGCCTACTCCCTCTCTGCCACTACCTGCTTCCCTCCAGATGTGCTCCACCTCTGCCTTGTGCAGGCAGGGTCCTCAACACCTGGAGGGGACAGACCCTGTCAGCCCTTTCTCCTCCTCCCTCTCCGCTTTCCTCCTCCTCCCGCTCCATTCCTTCACAAATTTTTCTTCTCTCCTTGTCTTTTCCTACTCCTCCCTCTACCCCATCCCCCTCCCCTCCTCTCAACTGCCTACTATGCCTACTATCTGCTTCCCTCCTGATGTAGTCTACCTCTGCCTTGTGCAGGCAGGATTCTCAACATCCTAGAGAAGACAGACTGTGGCAGTCCTCTCTCCTCCCATCCTCCTTCCCCTCCTCCCCCTGTGCTTGTCCTGACCCCATATGGGGTCCCCAGCTCACCGAGGGTTTCAGCCCTTGGTAGCCCTCTCTCCTCCCCCTCTACTATCCTCTCCACCTCCCTCCTATCCTCTCTCTTCACACTAGGCCCAAGCCACCTTACCCCTGCCTAATCCTTCCCCTTGGGGTACTCAGCATCCTGCAGGTGCCAGAACTCGTTCAAGCTTCTTACCTCCCCAGTTCACCCTTCCATCCTCCCCAATCTTTCCTCCCTTCTACCCTTCTCCCTACTTCTGTACTAGTTCCTTCCACTGTCATTGCCCCGACTCGATCCCTGGCAGGGTTCTTAGTATCTTGAAAGGGCAGAAAATGTACTTTGTCTCCCACCTCCTATTTCCCCATCTCACCTCCGCCTACCTCTTCCTCCCACCTTCCTCTCCCCCTATTACTCAGCCTATATATGGCTCCCCCAAATTTCTATTGTACTTACAGACTATTTAGCACTTTTTGCATATCCTAGTTACTTGTACTGTATGGTGTTACTCCCCACTTGCACCAAGCTCTAACTAATATTATTCCAGTCAGACATTTCCTACTCAGAGTCACTTTGAGCTTGCATTTTAATGTAAATTTTGTGCCATTGTATCAATCCCAGTTGTTTATCATTCAGCTCCCTTGTTCAAAACTGCTAGCTTTCTGCTATTTCACTTGCTCACTGCTCAGGCTACTCACTATTATCACATGCATTCAAATGTAAATCTTTGTTATCTTGTATTCACTTGTATTACATTCCTATGTAGTCAAATGTAAATTTTATCTTGTGTTATAATACTAATTACTGTATTAGTTCCCCATTTCCCCTCCCCAGCTGCATTGGGGGCGCAACAACTTGTTCAGTGTGCCTTCCTGGTGAAACATTTCAATAAATGAATAAATAAATATTTTTTATTATTTTTAAAATACAATATGTAGCAATGTGGCTACTCACCATACACACTATACATGCAATATATGTTTCAAGACCAATACACTGGGGCAGGAAGCATTATACAACAATTGTCCATTTTCTTTCTAAAACCTAAGCAAACCTCTAAACAATTACATTTATTCTAAGTGTATTATTAGTTCACTAATGACAAATCAGTCCCACAGTTGCTTCCTGTTCTCCTCAACCCTATTAAGATCCTTTATTTCATAGTAAGCCCCACTTGTAATATAATAATATAAAGTGTCAAAATGATTTAAATGTGCTGGTATTGTATTATTAATGGCCTTCTTACAATGTAATGTTTCTATGTTTTGTAACATCAGAACCTGTATGCTAATAAAGTATACAATTGTTCAATGTAAAGTATGTAATCCAATATACAGTCAGTTTATCTGGTAAAATATAGACATTATGACACATTTTTATTAAGATCATTAATGTGTTTTTCTTTTTTATTATGTCATATTTTCTGCCCCTTCGCCTGCAGCCCCCTTCTGACCAACCCCCCCAGCCCCGGCCCCCAGAATTACTGGGGCTTACCTTATGCCTGGCCCAAGAGCGGTGCCTGTGGGCAGTCGGTCGCCATCCTGCCACTGGCGATATTTTTCTGTCCTCTGTTTTCACCCAAGGGCCCCAGGAGTGGGTACGCATGAGTGTGGAGGCACGCATTAGTCCCACGGCCCCAGTAACAGCCCTTTTCCTCCCACCCCATTGGCCTAAGCGCCTGGCTCCTCTCTGGCCCGTACTGTCCCCAGCCTCCATCAGGTGGCAGCCATCTGCCGAGAGGAGTCATCCCACTCCCGAGAGGATGCCTTCGGCAGCTCCATGCAGCTCCGCTCCCCCGCTGCCGACCTCCGACAGCCCGAGCTTGTTTCGAACCTGGGTTACCCAGACATGAGGTAAGGTGTCCAGCCCTAAGCTCCTCAGTGGCACCGGGCCGGCACCATTAATGTGGTTTCAAAGTTCAAAATTGGTATCCATTCTAGAATTTGTTATGTCAAAATGAGGTACTGCTAGAACCATTGAAAAGAGCCAAAATGACACAGATTTGTCAGCTCCTTGTGCAATGACATTTATTTTTTTTTCTGATATTGCTGGAGACTCTCCTTTATTATCAGAATCCTTCTCATAGTGTGACCAGAGGAAGGCCAAGAGTTGAGCCACTTCAAAAATTCTTCCATTATATGTAACATGGACCTTAGCTGGGGATAGCAGCTGGAACTGTGCTCCAAGGTCAAGAACATCCTGAAGAAAGAAAAAAGTTTCTTCGTCTTTGCTGGGTTATGTAGGCAAAAACAGGATATACTTAGAAGCAATAGGATTTATATAACAGAGCACTGTTGATTCTAGAAGGTTTCATGGTTATGTCCTGATCTGATTAGAATGCTAATGATATGAAAATAGCTATCTTTGATTAGGGTCCATTTGGATGCTTTCAACATTTTTTTCTGGCTTTTTTATTTAGTTATTTTTTGTCCCTTGGCAGATATACAAAATGCTTTGAATAAAAATGTTAAATATCAAAACTGGAATCCAATTTACTTGGGAATCCTACAGTCCTTAAATTATGTTACCTGCTTTGGTTCTCCAAACTTTCCTCTTTCCTATTAATATTGTAGTTCTTCTTTATAATGCCATATGTTGTTGCCTTAATTCTGTGATTTTGCTTGAAATCACTGTAATATTTTCAATATTTGTTGTCACTTAAATTTAGATTTCTTTTACGGTTTCTCTATTAACTTTAATATTCTGCTGAAGGAGATCTACTTTTGAGTGCAAGGCCTCAAAATACCTATCAAATCACTGAATCCAGTTCAAAATCTGGACCATGGACATTCCCAGAGAGTCCAGAGTGTGTTTTTTTGATTGGTTTCCTCTGGGTTTCCTTGCTTATTCCCCTCAGGATTTGCAGCTCCTGGTAGTGCCAGTGCCATTTTAGTTGCAGGTCAGTGTGGTGCTAATATGCTACGTGGGCTTTTCACCATTCCCAAGGCTTTGATGACAGTCTCTCCAATATCTGAAGTTACTTTAGCACAAATTACAGTTGAGATACTACTGTGTCTTTTTAATCCTGTCCACTAAACTGATTTTCAATCAGCACGCAGACTTACTGTGCCTCTTATCTGGTGTACAGTGTGCTTTTGTGCTGGGAGCACTCCATTTCAATGCCAAGGTGGGGGACAACACAATAAAATAAAGTTATTAATCACTGAAACTATACTGGAATGATTTATAATAAGTAAACAGGGCCTCAAGGAGTGTCTCTTGTTTTGAGAGTAAAGGGTTAAAGGCAGCTAACCATGAAGCTCCTCTCAGAGACTGGAGAAACCTGACACTAGGAAGCACAGAGCTGTTCGAGGTCAGACAGCTCGAGGCGGAGACGAGAACTGTCTGATGAGTTACTTAGCTTACCATTTACTATAATAAAGAATGCTTCGTTGTAATTAATCTGTGTGCCTGATTAATACCAAACAAGACATCTCTTACGGTACTAGGGACTCCTCTCCTGAGGTCTGGGAAGACAGAACTACTCAGCTTTGCTTTACATTTCTTCTCTCCTAAACCTCAGACTTGTAGTCTCTGATAACATAAGGGATATCTCTCAGAGGCAGTATTAACTTATATAAAATGCACAGGAGAGACAGGGGGTCTATAGTACTGCAGCCAATGATTAACAGTGGCAAGTTTAGGAAAGGAAGGTGCAGCTGGAGAAGCAGCCATCAGAGCAGGGGGACTGAGTGAGACTCTGGTTCTGCTCAAATCAGCACGGCTAGTATATGGTCAGAAGTACTCCCTTAGGGGTGCAGCTCTGGAGACGTGTTATCCTCAGTCATCAATGAGCTCAGTCTGTTATTTTGCTTGTGAGACCTTTGTTAACACACTAACGTAATGCCCCAGAGTTGGGGCATCCCAGAAAAAACAAAACTAAATAAATCAATTAGGGCTCTACAGGTTGCAGGGTGCCTACTACAGGTGTAGATTGCAGGGGATAGATAAAAGGGGCCTCTCACAAGTAAATTCCCCTCCCTATAGTGGGGAAACAACTGTAAATAACAAAGAAAAGTGCCCTGCCCACTTAAACATTGTCAAAAAAAATAGACTTTGATGCAGCTCCAGTAACAATGGCCTGGATGGAATGTTGTGCTGAGCTGCTCATGCACAGCGTTCCACTCCAGCCATTCTTGAGCCCTGGGAGTTCAAGTTTGAAAGTTAAACTATTTTTTAGTTAGTTGATCCTGGGCAGCTGTGTAGGAGAGAGGACACAGTAAGTCCAAAGGGACTAGACAGGGCTTACCTGTTGGTGGAAGCTGTCCCTTGGGATTTAGCTGTGTGCCTGCTCTGCCTCCCCTGCCTGAAGACTCCATCTGCTGCCATGTGTTGCTGTCGGTGGTGCCATTGGGGCACCACGAGGAAAGAAGACATATAGTTTGGTCGTTTTTGGGCTCTTTTTAGCCTCAACATTTATTTATTTTAGTCCCACTATTGATTTTAAAAGTTAATCTCAGTCCCCCGTCAGTGGCTAGCCAGAGCCGCATCATCGTCCTGTCAGTCGGCCGTCTGAGGCCCCCTGTCACCCACCACACTGCCTGTAATGCTCCCTCCCACTGCCAGCACACCTCCCTCCTCCTGATCCATCTCCAGAGCAGGCCTGAAGAGTGGGAGTAGGCGGCAGCACATGAAGCATGCTGACCGCCTGTAAAGAAAAGACTGTGTTTTTTATTGAACAATGTGCAGTAGGTGTTAGAAGCGCCTGAACGCCGCAGTGTAAGCCGGGTCAGGAGGACCCTAATTTAGTATGCTAGGAGGTGGTAGTGAGTGCGCCCACAAGGAGGGTCCAAGATAGTAAGGCCAAGGAAAGGCCTATAAATATTTAGTAGAGGGGCAGGACAAAGAAGGTGACAGGCAAAAGGAGTGACAGCTCTCAGACAGCTGCACATTTAAAGGGGCCAGACAGTTAAAAGGGCAAGTCAGGCCCAAAACAAAGTGACTAGGGCTACCAGGCCCAAAATGAAGTGGGCACCAGGCCAAAAGTGAAGTGGGCACCAGGCCCAAAGTAAGGTGGGCACCAGGCCCAAATTAAGAGTGGGCATCAGGCCCAGTTCTGAAAGGGCAGCCAAGGCCCAGTAAAGTAAATAGGGCAACAGGCACAGTTCGGAAAGGCGCCAGGCCCACAGGTTTAAAGAGGGCACCAGGCCCCAAAGCAAAGTGGGCACCAGGCCCAAATTAAAGGGAGGCTACCAGGCCCAGTTAAAGAGAGGAACTAGGCCCGTGGTAATAAGGACCCCAACCCAGTGAGTTAGGGCAAGCCAACCCCCGAGGTAGTTAGGGCAGCCTCGGCCTACTGAGTTAGGGCAAGCCAGCCCAGTGGTAGTAAGGGCAGCCCAGGCCTAGTGAGTTAGGGCAAGCCAACCTAGTAGTAAGTAGGGCATACAGGCACCATAACAATTAAAGCATTTAGGCCTCCAGTGTTCAGGGTAACTGGTATAGTGGCAAGAGGTACACCCTAGTTTAGTGATTGGGGTATTCGTAGCCAAGTTTCAGGGGTACCAGATCCTATCCAGGAGGGCCCTAAAGCAAGAAGAGGGTCCAATCAAGGGTGCTTAGCTCACAATCTGCTGCAAAGTAACTGTAGCAACTGTACTGTTTAGGCAGCTGTTTATTGCTACAGCATCTGAAAGACTGTGTAATTGGATAAAAGCACCAAGACTGCATTGTGACATTAGGATTGCGGTTATTTGCCCCTGGTTGTCTGAACAATTGCCCTGCCATCCGGACTATTGCCTCAGTCATCCGGACTATTGCCCTATGCATCTAAACTACTGCCCCAGGCATCTGAACAATTGCCCTAGCATATGAACAATTGTCCTGTGCATCTGAACAATTGTCCCACCAGTGAATAATTGCCCCAAAGGTTATAATTTGCCTCTTCTCAATTGCCCCATGCATATGAACAATTGCCCCACCAGTAAATAATTGCCCCCAAAAGTCATCATTTTCCCTTTCTCCTGGCAAATTGTTTGGTCACCACACAGTTCACTTGGTATGGTGGAAGTGTGCATCTAATAGTTGCATTGTTGCCACCTTATGGGAACAGTCTCAGTCTTCTACCACCTTGCTGTACCATGGTGCGGTCTGCTGTTCTACGTATCCAGAATCAGTCTCTACCTAGAGGAAAATGTCTGCATCATCATTCTTCACCAGAAAGTTTCTGACCATCAGATCATCTGCTCCATCCATATCGTTCACAGTCGAGTTCATCGCCATTAAGTACAAGTTGCACCTGCCATTTCTTCTGTTCTACAGTTGAGATTACGTTAGCGAAGTTCAAGTGCATCACAACCGCCATGCCAGTGTTGCTTCATTTGGTTCCTGATCCGGATGTCCCAAAGTTGGTCACCTCCCCAGAAAAGTATGCACATCCTGGAAGAATCTGGTCTGCACCCCCTGGTCATTCACCGCAAGTCGAGTCTGTCAAAGCCCAGTGCAGGACGCGTCTGCCGTTTCCTTGTTTTATTCTGGTTCCTTGTGACAAGACTACAGAATCAACCATCTTCACTTCAGATCCTTCTGGTTCCTGGTTGCATCGGAGATCCATCTTCACCTCAGATCCTTTGAAGTCTTGCTGGTCCTTGGAGTGCTGCAGCATCGTCCAGGTCATGGTGGTCCTCCAGTGGATTCACCGCCATGCATCTCCTGGTTTCTCTGCATCCTTGGCAGCCCTAGAAGTGGGTTTTGGCTGAGGAATCCTTTGCATACAGTCTTGGATTCAACAGCCCGTAACTGGGTTCATTCCAGGAACCAACTTCTCTGGTTCTTTCTTTCCGGCAGCCTTGGAGAGAGTGGGTTTTGCCGAGAAACCTATGGTCTGTTTACAGAACCTCTCACCACCCCAGTGGCCTTAACTAGATCTGTGCTGGGAATTGTGTTTACGTGTTCTACAGTTCTGTGTTACTTCCCTTGTAGCTACCAACGGAGAATGATGGTGCGCATGAAGACTTCAGACAACTGGACTTTGTGATGATTCTGTGGTCATTGCAAAACCGTATACTGTGGGTAGTGGATAACACCTAATTTTCTGTCTAAGTACTAGTTTTACTCACAGGTTACTGCTAAGAAATTTTAGAGTATAGTGATAACAGGCCTAGGTGCACCTCAAAATACTCTTGGTAATTATTTTAGAAGTGTTAGGTAAAAGTAATTCTGTTCTCTCTATAGCCCTGTTGTTGTGGTGCCTACCTCCCTTGTGACTGTGTCTCCCTACCCACTGGTGCTGAATAAATGCCCTGCGGGCACTGTATCTCTTGGACGACTCCTGCCTCTCCTTGTCTGGGTAACTTTTATCTTATCCACAATAATTCGGACTCTGGTGTTCCACTCACTCAGTTCTCCATCTCTAGAGCAGAGCACCACACTAAGTAAAACTGAAACAAGATGTAGTTCACTGTAAGTGTAAGTAAGGATGCATTTTTTGCAGTTTTGTTAAGTACGCCCAGGGAGGTCTCAGGATAGATTTCTGCTTCGGTCAGTCATCTTGATCCTTCTCTCTAGTAGTGTCTTTAAATGAACTAGGATAATACATATACTTTAACTTATCCAAGATTTCCTATTTGCATGCATTTGTTTGCTTAAAGGACAAGGTAATTGAATTGAATTGTCAAGTTTTGGAGAACTGAAGCACTGGAAGGCTAAGTGACTTGTTCAATATCACACAGAGAGTAAGTGTCGCTGGTGGTATGGGTAAACTGGATCTCCTGGTAACAGGCTTGTGCTCTAACCAATGAAGTACCTTGCCAACATGAGTGTCTGTGATTTTACAGAGATGCCACACAACTACTATATTGGTATACCTGCTGTTATATTGGGTTCCATGTCATAACAGAGATCGCAGAATAGCGATTGTTATTATAGCAAGTGTATATTGCTGAAAAGCAAATCGGCAATATACAGGGATACGTGATGGCAGGAGTGTGATATGGAAAATATTTTCACTCCTTTAGAGTGACCTCTAGATATTCATGAGTGGCGAAGCCACGAGTGAGTATATCCAGAGGTCACTCTGTAGGAGTTTAACTATGTTTCATATTACACGAGTGCACATCATGTATCCGGTTTATAGAATAAGGCTGCAGTGACCTTTGCACTGTGTGTATAAATAGCTGGATGACCTTAACACTGTGTGTATAAAAGTAAGCTTTTCTCACTTTGTAGATATCAGTGCTCCAGAGAGTAGATATGTGTTTTTATTTTCTAGATATCAGTTCATCCCTATTGTATAAAAACTTTTACCCAACCTGACATCTGCAAAACAAAAAGTGTTTTGTGAAATTGTACTTACGCCCCCTCATGGAAATTATTGCCTCGCACCACCTTAATTTATATTATCAATGTCAGGGGTGCATGTCGAGGGGGCAAAGCCTACATCGGGAAAAAAATTAAGTGCTGCACCCAGAAGCAGTGGCAAACACAACTCGCACCCAGACCCGAACCCTGCACCTGCTGCCCCAGAGCTAGCCTCCTACACCACCACACCACATGGCTAGTTTGGTGGCAGCAGGTAAACTCACCCCTCAAAACCCCTTCCCTGTCCCTCCCCTTCCTGTCACTATCCCCCCTTCCTTCCTGTTGCCATTCAGTACAGTTGCAGTCATCCACAGTTGCTACCCTTTCAGGGTAGCCCAAGAGTATAGTGCCGAATATGGGTCACCGCTAGGCGTGGCACCCAAATTCGGTCACTATACTTACTGGATACCATTATATTGATCTAATAGCTGCAGGAGTGAGACAGCAGCCAGCCATGTAGGTCAGAGAGTGTTTGTGCTGTGTGCCACTGAGGGACCAGGGTGTGGTGTTGCTGTGCTCTGGGGGGGGGCACAAATAATGGGGGCAGTTATTACAAACTGCAGATTAGCTAATTGTTGCTCCCTACCAACCACCATCTTCTCTGTTTTGGCCTGGTTGAACTTGAGCCAGCTAATCTGTAACCTGTCAGAAACATTAAAGCATTCAACAAGAAACTAAAGCTTGCATGTCTGAAAACAAGGTAAAACAGAGATGGGAATCATACATCGGGAGACCTTGCCCATATTTCCTAAAAATATTTACAAATGATGAGAAATACACATCAAATAAAACTGGGGCAAGAACAGACCCTCGAGGAACTCCAAAGAGGACTTCTAACCAAGAAGCAGTAAAAATTCCCATCTACACTGATTGGGAATGTTGCTGTAAACAGGAACAGAACTAGCATAAGACGGTCCCAGAACTCTTAACAAATGTACTTAAATGGTTCAGCAGCACCACCTGATCCACTGTACAAATTCTGCAGACAAATCCACGACACCACGAATATTGGCAAATACCCTTTGTCCATTTCCCAAGCAGGTTGTTCACAAACTGGACCAAGGCAGTCTCTATGCCAGACCTCCATTTAAGCCAGACTGGGATGCATCAAGAATATTGAAATGTTAAAGGTGGGAGACCACCATGTTTTCAATCAGCTTCCCTATGAATGGCAAATGGAAACTGGCCTATAGTACAAAAGGTTCTTCTGGGTCAAATGAGGGATTTTTCAGTACAGGTCTAACTGATGCCATCTCATGGGCAGACTGAAATAAGCCCTTTCTCAAAGAACTATTAGCAAGCAACAGGGTCACAGGTCCAACAGCTCTCCTGCTTCCTTAATTAGCCACAGTGGATCTGGATCTGGATCTAGGCTACTAGTGGCAGCATCCTGGCCAACTTTTCCAGAAGCTAATTTATGGGTTCAAACTCAGCTCAAGGTTGAAGGGGGTGAACAACTTACCAGTTTTCCATTCCCAATTTCTGATTAGAAGCAGAAGCACCTGACATATCATCCTTTATCTTCTGCATTTCGTTATAGAGGTAATTCTGCAGTTCCTGGCAGCATTAATCAGGGACTGAGCCCTCAGCTGTAGTTCACGGTACTGCGCTGTATATCACGAGCTTCCTCTTAAAGGTAGAGACTGGGTGGATTTGAATCAGACAATAGCATCAAGGGCCATGGTGACAGTAGTGTGAAATCCAAGGCCTCTGCTTCCTCCATTCCCGTGCACAACATTGTAACATATCTGGTATATCAATCTGCTTTTGCAAGCTGTCAACATTCATGTGACAACTGGGCCTACATCCATAAATTCCTCCCTCTCAAAAAAGGAGAGAACTATATCTTTTAGTTTAAATGTAATCACAGGGTGATAGGATCTGGATATAGGAAATATTCAAATCTCCATTATATATATACAGTGGACCCACCGTAAAAGTCAAATCCCATATATGTTCTTTTTCATAAACCAACATGTTCAAAATTCATATTACACATTAGATCTAGAAAAGTCTGGACTAGTCTGTCTGAATCATTGTCAATGTTCAAATTAAAATCCTCCAGCACTAGTAGCCTTTGTGTGCCTACCACAGCGGATGCCATCAAATACACACATTCATCAAGGAATTCCAGTGCATACAGGGGGCTATAGGTCAAACACATTTTTAGACTTAAAGCATCTTCCAGGACACAAAAAATGTCAACTATTCAAATGAGGTTGTAAACCTCAATGGTTACTAAACACATCTTACTTTGTTAGAAAAAAGGTTGCCTCTCACACCTTATGGTCCATCTCTAGGACAATGGACAATGAATGACAGAATAGTAGGAAGGTAGTTTCTGCCAAAATAGTAATTTCTGTCTCCTCTAACCATGTTTCTATAGTTAAATTAATCTCTGCTCCTGAATCAGTAACAAGATCTTAAATAACATTAGTCTTCTTTACCATCCACCTGGCATTCAGTAGTACACCCTTAAGGCATTTCATAGTTTCCCCAGGAGCTTCAAATTTTGCCACTTCCTAGAGATAGGAATCAATACTATAGGCTTCCTTTCCTATAAAACCATCTACCTCAGTGAGCTCATTTTTTCCATCCATTGCCTAGGCCTTCTGTGGGGATTAACCAGTACCTCCACCTGCTGTCTTGGAGAATATCCAGCTCCCTACATCATTCTTTAACTTCCCCCATCAATCGACTGTCCTTACTTGGCTAAGGTGTACTACAGGTCACATATTCCGGAATAGCTTCCTTACAAAGGACAGCACAATATCACTAAGCGTCCCAATCTCACGGCAGTCCCAGAGCAGATAAAGATCACATGATAAATGAACACAAAACAGGCAGTTTATGCAAAATAATAAAATGACAACATCCGGGTAGAAATCAACCCACTACGGTTGCATTTGCTCCCATTGCAGTCTCCTTTTGCATCAAAATAATCAAGGCATCCCATTATCAAGTTTCACAAAAATAATGGCAGAAAACAGAAAGAGAACAAAAGATGAAATGCATAAATGAGAAGAGTCCAGTTCATGTGCTAAAGTCACCATCTGCTGCATTTAAATGCACAGTAAAACAAACAGTGCTTTACGAATACAAACATATCCACATCAAACAATAAGAAATCAGAACTTCAGGATCCAGTTTGAGAACAGCAAGTCTGTAGCAATCAGTGCAAGGGACATTTAAAAGTCAAAACGTTCCCTAGATAGCCTTCTCTTAACCCTATCTACTGATGGCCAGAGCAAAACAAGTTTTGCGTTCACTGCATGAGTGATGGCACTGTCCAAACACACGATCATTACTCCTCCTCAGACACTCTGTTATTATTACAGTCCTCGGGTGCCCATGATATCCTTCTCCCAATCCTGGATGTTTCTCGTCAATCTACGGGGTGAAGAACCAAACAAAACTTCACTGCAGCAGTAGGAGCCTTTAATCATTTGCACCCCATACTCGTGATATAAAGTGAAGATAAAATCCGCACAGCAATCCCCCACAGATGGCTCAGTCTCAGCCGCACTGTAGAGGCAGCAGCGCAGTCCAGATGGGGCTTCTAACTGGACTCATCGCGGCTTTGCCAAAGACATGTTCTCCTGCCCAAACACACGGGGCCAGATTTTCAAAGGACGATGCTGGGTATGCATCAAGCCCTAGGTTAAACCCTTGTGTCACTGCAGCTGCAGCTCTGCTGGATTGCTGCAGCTCGCAACGATTTATAACCTCGGGTGCAGTTGTGACAGTTGAACTGCTTCGACAGCTTTCAGCCAAGTTCAGCTGCAAGCTGCATGGTGGGTGACCCTAGAAGTGAAGCAAGCTAGTCCACAAAAAGTTGGTCTAGTGAGCATCAATTTGATGCAAGAGACTGACAATCCCTCTAGACTGCTGAAAACATGATACTGTATGCCCATTTTGCCTGCTTGCCACCCTCTGAATCCATTTATGTGGATTCATAATTCATTAGTTTTCTCCTTACAACAGGACTGCGCTGGACTTTTGATCACATGGACTAGAATCATCTCTGACATCCCCAGTGTCTCCTAAGGTCAGGCAGCAGTGCATGTATGTTGTGTGGTAATCTATCTCAGTTACTAGAAAGATGGGCCCCGATTCTGAGTCATCGTCAGAGATGACACAAAATGGGGTTTGCACTAAGTTGCAGCAGAGTGCAAGTAAGGCTGCAAGTGCCCATATGAACTGAGAAGGGCTGTGCAGACCATTTACATATCCCTCCCTCTCCTGCCCTCGCCTCCTCCCTCCCTCCCCCTCCTCCCTCTCCCCTCTCCTCTCCTTCCTCCTCTCTCCCTGCAACCCTATTTTCAGGTGCAAGAAGGTTTACTACCCCAGCAGGTCACTGTGACTACTTGGCACTGGCAAAAGCATCAGAGATCCTAACAGTTCATCTCCGCTCCCAAAACAAACTTGAAAATACTGCTGAAATTAGTGGTGGGAGAACCTCTAAAGGTTCTGATAAGCCACAAAAGATTGGGATAACAAGGCGTGCAGTATTAACATATAAAGAATGAAAATTTCTCTGTGTTTTCTGCAGCAAGGAGCTTGCAGCAGCTACTTTATTAAATGCTGCAGTCTGGATGGCCAACAATAGTGCTTGAAGACATGCTTTACGTCCACCATTTTTGAACTTCATGAAAGCTACACTTCATCTAAAACCACATTAAGCCTTGCTGGATCTAAATGTAGTCTGTTAAATTAAGTCTTCCCTTGCCTGAGAGCAATGTCATGAAGGAGTAATTCTCGACACTTTCATGGGATGCCTAGTTGGACACAGTTTTTATTTATACGAACTGGTCCCTGAATGTATTTATTTTAATTTCAGGTTAATCATGACATGTATCCCTTCTGGCCAACAGTGGAATTCTACCTTCTTCTGATCGCTAATGCTTTGGAATATAGGCCTTGCATTATTGCCTGACATGTGTCTAGCTAATTTACTGAAAACTACTCCCTACTCCTCCGGTCTACAACATTAAACTAATGCAGCTATGCAGCTACATGGGTGTGTGTGTGTGTGTGGGGGGCGAGAAGTGAGAGGCTTAATTATCTGTTAAATGCTCTAGAGCAATAATTCTCAGACTCTGTCACAGTAAGCTCTCCCAAATCCATGGAAAGATTTTGAGCCTCCCAAAACTGAAATAATCTTGGGCCTCCCCAAAGAAAAATAACATACTGTAAATTGCGCAGTGCACCATGAATAAATTGACACCCTTTGAGTACTTGGCTCACATTCAGTACTTTGTCTTATACTGACATGGAACCTTTGAAAAGAGCTCCTGTGCTCAAGGTGTTATCTGAATAAAAATAAATAAAATAAATATTATTCAGCTTACTGCAACTCCCCCCTTCACATGCCAGCCTACTTGCTCTGCTATTTTATTCTTGAACCATTGTACCCTTGTTGCAGTACCTTCACAGGTCAGACTACTTTCTCTGTTTCCTCTCTATGCAAATTAACCATCCTACATACTTTGCCTCTCACTGTCCTTTCCTTGCTCCTACAATTTCTCTGGGATTACTTTGCTCCTTCCTGCTATTGCTCTTAGCACTTCTATGCTCAACCTTGCATTTGGGCTGTTCTGCCATCAGTCTACAAATTAATCAATTACCACCACTCATTATTAGTTTATTGTTCATATTTGTTTGCACTATTGTTCATTGTGTGTTTCCTGATTGTTTGCAGTCACCTTTAAAATGTATTCCTCCCTGCCCTTCCCTGTGGTACACCTGAAATGAGCCTTGGCTCATTCCATTCCTTTTCACCTATTAGTAAATAAATACATAAGATTTATCTGCTATTATCCTCTTTCAGTTTGCTTCATCTCTTCACATGGAATATGTAAAACTCAAAATTTAAATACAGTACTTTTCAGACTTGCTTGAGCCTCCCTGGAACAGGTTGGGGCCTCCCCATTTGAGAACCCCTGCTCTAGAGGCTATTTTATTAAAGAAGAGGCAAGTTACATGTTGATAACTGAGTAACCTGTTCTACAAGCAGTGGTGCATAAATAAGGCTCATATTTCAATCTTGACAAACTGTAGGAGAAACTTTGAACATACCACAAAGTCACTTAACCCTTTCATTGCCATGTGTATTTTTCACTCCTGGGCCAGGCTTTTTTATTTTATTTATTATTTAAAATTACTATAGGTATCCTTTAAGGAAAAACAGGTAAACCATGAAAGTTTTCATTGGTAGACTCTGACCTTTTATAGGTGGAGGTAATGTTTTGTCAGTATCTGGTTATGTGACTATGAAACACAGCCTGAAATGTAACAAAATGCTATTTCTACTCATCAACTGTTCAGAAAAGACTTTAGAAACCTAATATTTAACTGTGAAACATGAATGGTTATACACTGCTGTATGTCTCTATTACTGTACTATACATGCAAAACAAAATATTTTATATATTCAAAAACATGTTACAGCAGTGGTAGTGTAGCTAATTTCTAACAAATAAAAAGTGAAACAGGTAATGAGCACCTTTGAATTCTTTATAGTTTTCTATATGAAAAAATCAGGATATGTGTTGAGAAAATGTCTTTTAAATTTCCCTGGCACAAGGCTAAGTATACAAACGTTTGTAAATTATTTTCTTTGACATCGATTTACAAAGTATTTATTGTTTTGTGTTAATCTCACAATTCTTATTTTGGATGCTAACAGTTTTAAAATTTGGCGATTGAAGGGAGCTGCTAAAACTCTCACTATAAACCATACAAAAGCATACATCTTTGAAATCTACTGCACCAGAACCATCTTTTAAAACCAACAATTGGTATATATATATATATATATATATATATATTTGTACATTTAGTTAAACCAATTCCAGCACAAAATGATGAATGTTCAATGCTAGTTTGCAGCATTCTGGATTACCTACGTCACATTCCTTGAAATGGGTTTTACAGATACTTTCTAAACACAGACAAAATGCTCCATTAAAGTTGGTTTATATCTATATCTATATATATATAAATCACATGGTGAAGTGAGACAGCAGAAATAGCTTCACAAGCTATACTTGATCTCCTGATCTCATGAGTGGCAAAGCCACAAGTGAAGTCAAAAGAGGTCAGGTACGGCAAGTGAAGATTTTTCTACTATCTCACTCTCACCCATGTCATGTATGATTTGTACAGCAGGGCCCAGATATTCAAACTGCACCAGGCTGCGGTGCAAGCTTGGGAGCAGCTCAACGGCTGCACAGGGGTGTGGACTGAGTGATATTCAGCGGGCTGCACCATGGCTCAGCAGTGTTGAATATGGCGCCTGCCACCCGCTTATGTGTGCGGCGCGAGTGGCACTGCACCAGTGCAAGTGGCCAGAGTGGAGCATGGGGATGTGCTAGCGCAAGTTCCATTGCGCTATGCACAGCAACCGTGATATTCAAAAGTTGACATGCAAATGGGGCCATAATGGATGCAAGGTGCACACGGGGCCATTTGCATGTCATTATGGCCCCATTTGCATGCAAGTGCGCCGATCCCCGACTACTTGCACCTGACACCCTGCCAGGCAGCAGCCATCGGGGACCGACGCCCCCTGCAGCCGGCAATGTGCTCCACAGCCCGATCGCGGGCATTTGTCATAAAAAGGAAGAATTACGTCCAGTATCCCTGGTGGTCCAGTGGACCGCTGGCTGCCCGATCGTGGGCATTTGTAAAATAAAGAATTAATTCCCCAATATCTCTGGTGGTCCAGTGGACTGCTATCTGCCCAATCGCAGGCATTTGTAAAATAAAGAAATAAATGTCCAATATCCCTGGTGGTCCAGTGGACCGCTATCTGCCCCATTGCAGGCATTTATAAAAAAATGGGTCCAATATCCTGGTGGTCTGGTGGTACCCCCTCACCACCCACTGAGCCCCGCCCGCCCCGGTCAGCCGGCGGGTGGCAGCACCACCACGCCTGCCACCATGCCTTACCGACTGACACTGTTGGTAGGGCTGTATGCCCATTGGTCCTGGCGTGAGCCAATGGGCATGCACCCACTATACCGTCCACACATCCAGATATGAATGGGATATTCACATATCTGGAATGTGTCAGTACTGTATAGACTACGCCCATTAGCTCACGCTGTGGATCACTGCAACCCTACCGGCGATAATCGGTCGGCCGGCTGCTGAGGCGGCTGGGTAGGTGGGGATGCCACCTGCCAGCTGGCCGGGGAGCAGGTTGGGTAGTGGGTCAGTGGCGGGTGGTGGGTACCACTGGGACCACCGAGATATTGAACATATTTTTTACAAATGCCCGCGATCGAGCAGATAGCGGTCACTGACCACCAGAGATATTGAACATATTTTATTTTGCAAATGCCGCGATCAAGCGATAGCGTCCACTAGACCACCAGGGATATTGGTTTATTTCTTTATTTTACAAATGCCCCAATTAGCGAGACAGTGGTCCACTGGACCACCAGGAATACTGGACGGAATTCTTCTTTATTTTACAGATGACCACGATCGGGCATGGGGCGCCCGCCAGTGCAGCCTCAGCTGGCTGGCCACCCACAGGTGGCAGCTGCCATGTTGCGCCCTGCAATGCGGCAGCCCACCTGTGGGTGGCCATCTCTTGTTCCTTTTTTTTTGGATCAACTTTGTGCTGGTGCAGGTAGGGTTTGTGCATGCATGGCTCTGCACATCCTGGGCTGAATATCGGGCTGTGCAGGGTATGCATGGTCACACCCCCCCCACCTGCGCCTGCATACATTACTGATGTGCTCCGGCGCATTGGGATTTGTGCCGCGACTTTTCCCTTTGAATATCGTGCGAGGCGCGATCAGTGGGTTCGCGGCGCAACAGTGACGGCGCCATGTGCAACCTTGAATATCTGGGCCCAGGTGTTTCAGTGGTTTTGTGATAGAAAGGATCAAAAGTTGCAAAAGAAAAAGTACAAACTGTAAACTGTGCCTTTCTGGTCAATGGCTCAGCACAAGAGAAGCAAGTCAATACATTACAAATCTGTACAGTACAAATCAATACAGTCAACACAGTACAAATCAATACAGTCAATACAGTAAAATCAATACAGTCAACACAGTACCAAATCAATACAGTCAACACAGTACAAATCAATATAGTCAACACAGTAAAAATCAAGGACGTCAACACAGTACAAATCAATACAGTCAATATAGTACAAATCAACACAGTACAAATCAGTACAGTCAACACAGTACAAATCAATACAGTCAACACAGTACAAATCAATACAGTCAACACAGTACAAATCAATACAGTCAACACAGTACAAATCAATCAGTCAACACCATGTCCGATCATGGGCATCTGTAAAAATAAAGGAAGAATTCCGTCATTGCCCCGTGTGGACCAAAAGGGGAAGGAGTGGTGTTGATGGGGGACCTTAATATGCCAGGTACAAACTGGGGAACCATGTCCTCTAAGGTAGCCAAGGAGCAGAGGCTGCTGGACAGCTTCCAGGATGTGTTCTTAACACAGCATGTGATGGAGCCCACAAGGGAGGAGCATGTCCTGGACGTGGTTCTGGCAGATGGGGATCTAGTAAGGGACCTGGTTGTAGGACCCCTGACTAGGAGGCGGCCACAATACTGTCTGGTTTCAAATAAGCATGGGGGAGGGGTGAGATCTAGGACACTGGCAGTGGACTTCAGGGGGCAGACTTTGTGGGCATGGAAATATTCTCAAGGATCACTTGAAGGGATTACATCAATGACAAGTGTGGAAAGGAGATGGGAGGTCATAAGCAGGGGACTTCATGGGGCACTCAGGATCTGCGCTAAGTTGAAGCGAAGGAGCAAGGTCACATAAACCATGCTGGTGGTCCAGTGAGGTACAGGTAGCGGTCAGAGAAAGAAGGCCTACAAAAATATAAAACAGCAAGAGGGGATAGGGATAAGGAAATGTACCATCTTGCATCTAGAAAAGTCACCCGGATGGTGAGGGGAGCAAAGTCCAGTAAAGAGCAACAACTGGCACAGGGGATACATGGAGGGGAAAAGGGGTTCTTCTGGTACATTGGGGAGCGAAGAAAAACTAAGGGCCATCTCAGCAGATTGAGATCAGAAGGAGGGTGGGTGGAAGAGGCGAGGGACCAGGCAGAGGTATTTAACAAGTAATTTGCCTCTGTGTTCACTAGGGAGGGGGATGGGATATCTACAAAGCAAGGCACGATGGGGATAGAAGCGGCAGTGAGTGGGATCAGGGGAGCAGCAGAAATGGAGCAAGAGGGAGGGAGAGGTACCCCAGGGGTGTCACATCTGGATAAGGATAAAAGGCCAGTAAGGTGGAGGGACAGATGATGATATCTCTGCCAAAGGGTGTGGTTAGCCCTCAAGGCCCTAAAGAAAGACAAATCTCCTGGGCGGATGGCATTCATCCGAGTACTATGGGAATTGGCGGACATACTGGCTGCACCCTGTGGAGCTCTTCAACAGGTCACTTGAGACAGGAAGGGTACCGAGGGATTGGCGAGAGGCACATGTGGTGCCAATCCATAAAGGGGGGTCGAGGGAAGTACCAGGTAACTATAGACCCATCAGTTTGACCTTGGTGGTGGGAAAATTAATGGAGGGTATACTAAAGGAACGATTGGGGGTGAACTTGGAGGAGGTGGGAGGTCTGGATAGTCGGAAACATGGGTTTGTGCCAGGTAGATCATGTCAAACCAATTTTGTGGAGTTCTACGAATGGGTAACATCAGAACTGGACAGGGGAAAGCCTGTGGATGTATTATTCTTGGATTTCAGCAAGGCGTTTGACTCTGTCCCCCACAATGGTCTGGTGGAGAAACTGATGGGGTTAGGAGTCGGCCCTTTGATGGTCAGATGGATTGAAAACTGGCTAGCTGGACACACCCAGAGTAGTGGTCTGTGGGGAGCTCTCGAGACCTCTAGAGGTTGGTAGTGGGGTACCACAGGCTCGGTCCTGAGTCCGATCCTGTTTAATGCATACATATCGGACATCAGGAGGGTATAGGGTGAAATGAGTCTCTTTGCTGATGACTCCAAGATGGGAGCAGTAGTTGAGGGAGAAGAGGGAGGTTGGCCTGCAAGGACCTGGACACCCTGAAAGCTGGGCTCACACATGGAAATTAAATTTGATACCACCAAGTGCAAGGTGTTGCATCTTGGAGAAACCTAAACACAGATACACACTGGGAGGAGGCTGGAGGCCTCAACAGGGAAAAAGACCTAGAGGTCATGGTGGATGCATGTATGAATAACTCTGAGCAGTGCAGGAGGCAGCTAGCAAGGCAAACAGGATGTTGGGATGCATTGTAAGGGGATCACCTCTAGGAGCAAGGAAGTGATTCTGCCACTGTACAATGGACTGGTTAGACCACACCTTGAGTACTGTGTACAGTACTGGAGACCACACTTGAAGAGGGACATACAGCTCCTGGAGAGAGTACAGATGAGGACAACTAAGATGATACGAGGGCTAGGGGATTTGACGTATGAGGACAGACTTGAGGAGCTCTGCCTGTTTTCATTGGAGGAGAGGAGAGACAGGGGGGACATGATTGAGGTCTTCAAGTACCTCAAGGAATAAATAGAAGGTAAACATGGAGGGATCTTTAGACTAAAGTAGGAGGTATCACCAGGGGCATGGTTTGAAGTTGGAAGGTGGAAGGTGAGGGAAGAGGAGGAGGTTTTTCACTGAGAGGTGGTGGACCCTTGGAATGCACTGCCTGGCAAGCTGGTTCAGAGATCCACAGTGGAGGGCTTCAAAGAGGTGGGACAGACACAGAAAGTGGATGTATCAGATGATAGCCTGGCCAGGGGTGGGAATGGATGATGGGGTTTCTGGAACACAAGGGGGGCCTCAGCACCAACTAGGGATCTGAGGTTCAAGCAGACTTGATAGACCGTAAGGCCTAATCTGCTGGCAAATAGTATGTTAGTATGTTAACACAGTACAAATCAATACAGTCAATACAGTACAAATCAATACAGTCAACACAGTACAAATCAATACAGTCACAGTACAAATCAATACAGTCAATACAGTACAGATCAATACAGTCAACACAGTACAAATCAATACAGTCAACACAGTAGAAATCAGTGCAGTCAACACAGTACAGATCGATACAGTACAAATCAATACAGTCAATACAGTCTACACAGTACAAATCAATACAGTCAATACAGTACAAATCAGTACAGTCAACACAGTACAAATCAATACAGTCAACACACAGTACAAATCAATACAATCAACACAGTACAAATCAGTACAGTCAACGGAGTACAAATCAATACAGTCAACACAGTACAAAGCAATACAGTCAATACAGAAAAAATCAATACATTATAAATTAGTACAGTACAAACTAATACAGTCAATACAGTACAAGTCTATACATTACAAATAGAATAATAGATAGGTTCTGGTATATTACGAGGTAGTAATTCCATCAAGAGTTTCTGGGGACACAGAAAACCTCGAGAGCAAGGCTCGAGAGGTTTCATGTGTCCCCAGAACCTCAAGAAGGAATTACCACCTTGTTATGCCAGAACCTATTTGTTATTTTTTTAATATATGGATATGAGGTGAATTGACTCACCTCCGTTTGAACAGTGGAGTCAGCGGTTCCATGTGCATGCTGGCAGGGTTCCCCAGTGCTTTGTGCATGAGCAGGTGCTGTGGGCTTCATTTAGCCCTGCTTTTTTTTAACTGTTTGTCCGCGGCGGTGGTATCGGGTGCGCAGAGGAGCCACGGAGAGAGTCAGATTGTTGATAATCCCAAAAATGTTTTAAAAGTAGAGAAAATGGTTGCTGCTGCTGAACATTTGCTCACTAAGTGAGTGAGCAAGCCGCCATGTTTTCAGACTTGTTCTATCCACCCACAGATTACTTCCACGCAGGCATGTAGACGGATGGCCTCCATGGATGTTGGTGAGGACATCAGATGGCAGACAATTGAAGAAAATATGAAGTTTCTTGGCAGAAGCGGAAAATAACTTTTCAGGCGTCGTGTGCTAGACACTGACCGGAGGGCTGAGACATGCAAGTCAACGGCGGGAAAGAACTGGGGATTCTGGTGGGACCGCCTCCTTATGTACTATGCCTGATGTCGGGGGCAGGACCGACGTCAGAGGCGGTCCATGCTGAAGACTGCTAGCTAGAAGATTTCACGTGGGGTCCTCACACCTGCCGGCTACAGTCCTAATGGTGTAACCTGCTGCAAGAACTGTATCTCGAAAAAGATCTGTAAAGTCTGTGTAGGGGTGAAGACAGATTTTTTCTGGTTTACTATGAAACCCAGAGATTCCAAAAGATCCTGTGTGAGCCTTAGAGAGATTGTGACCTGCTCTGGTGATTTGCCCACTATCAGCCAGACGTCCAGGTATGGGAAGACAGTCACTCCTTGTCTTTGAAGAAATGACACCACAACTGCTAGGCATTTTGTAAACACTCTTGGTGTTGAAGAAAGGCCGAATGATAGGGTTGCAAACTGATAATGACATGATGGGAGTCTGAATCTGAGATATTTTCTGTAAGATTCCTATATGGGGATGTGGAAATAAGTGTCCTGTAAGTCCAGAGATGCCAGCCAGTCCCTTTTTTGGATTATTGGCAGAATCTGAGCCAAAGTGACCATTTTGAACTTTGGCTTTTTCAGGTGCTTGTTTAAAGCTCTGAGATCCAAAATTGGCCGCCACTACCCATTTTTCTTTGTTGTTAGGAAGTATCTGGAGTAAAAACCTCTTCTTCTCAGGGTTGCAGGGACTAATTCCACTGCTGTGAGCTAAAGCAGCTTCTGAACCTCTGCCTCTAGCAATGAGATTTGTGCTAGGGGTGGGGAGGTGGAAACCCTGGGGTTTTTTAGAGGAAGAAATTTGAACTGCAGAGACAGATCTTTGCCCACTACCTCCAAAACCCACTTGTCTGTGGTGATGGTAGACCAGAGAGGGAGGAAATGGGACAGTCTGCCTCCAACAGGTAGGGAGGATGCGGCTTGCATCTCAGGGGTTCTGCTTAGGCTGGGGCTGAGGTTGTGGCTGAGCCCCTCGCCTAGAATCTCTTCTACCCTACCCTTGAGGTAGCCCTGGGGTACTGCTGGTATTGGGGCATGGCTACTGGCTGGAAGAAGGGTCTTGATAAAAAAGAATGACCCCTAGCCCCCCTTCCATAGGCCTAGTGGATGAAGAAGCTCTGTCTCTAGCAGAGTTACTTCTATAAGTTGCCTTATATTCATCCACTTTTTTCATATAGGCCACTGTGGACTCATCAAACAACACATTTCCTTCTAATGGGAATCCAGGACCTTTGACTGGGTATCCTGAGTGAGGTTTGTAGCCCTAAGACAAGCAAACCTCCTCTGAGCCACTGTATTAGCCATCCATCTGGCTGCAGTGTCATTTAGATCAGCAGGCATTTGGAACTGGTACTGGCCACCTCTAGCTCAAACCTGGTAGTTTCTGCCAGGTCATCCTGAGCTAATGGTGGGTGGCCTTCATGGACACTGCCAGTACCGACTGTCACAGGTTTCTGATACTGGGCAGCATAATCTTGAAAGTAGCCTGTCTGGCCAGTGAGACTGATAAATAGCCCTTTTGGCCATACTGTCCAATTTCTGGAGTCCTTGTCCGGTGTGAGGACAGAGGGCCTTAGCCTTATCACAGGCAGCTTGCTGTATTACCCCTTGATGATCAGGGTGGGAGAAAAGGAATTCAGCTCCCTCCCTGTTCAGCTGATATTTTTTATCTATTTGCTTGTCAATAGGAGGAATAGAGTTTGGGGTCTGAAGGAGCTTCATAGCATCCTTCTTTAAGAATTTATATACTGGGAGGAGGAGGAGGAGGAGGGCTTTTGTGAGTGTTAGACCCATCATATTGAGGTACTCAATCTCCTCCTTATCCTCTACTTGTTCTGTTATGTTGATGTCCAGAGCATCTGCCATTTTTCTTACAAAAGAAAAATGGGAGGAAAAATCCTCAGACACTCTGGGAGGAGAGCCAAATTCCTGCTAAGGGGAAACCTCTGGGGGGTAGGTTCGTCCTCCTCATAAGGCTCATCATCCCCTTTGAAATATTGTTGCTCCAGAGCAAGGGGCAACACAGTAGCAGCAATCTGGGGGCCCTGGAAAGGGGCAGGAGGATGAGGGATGATGCTTTGCAGAGCCTGGATAATTTTAAATGCCTGGGCTATGTCTTGAGCTGAAGGCATTACAGGCTGCTGCACAGAAGTCCCTGGTTTAGCAGGAGACAGTTCTGCATGTTTGAGCTTCTTTAATTTCTTTAAGGGAACCGGAGAGTCAGCCGGTTCTTTCCCTCTTTTTGTCCCTTTTTCACCCGTATCAGGGGCAGGGGTAGAAGCACTCGTTAATTCAACTACAACAGACTGGGGTGTCAGCTGGTCAGAGCCTGAGGGACCCCTTGGAAATCTTTTATTAAGCCTTTCAAGGTGCTTTTCAACAGTTTTTTCTGGGAATGTTTTACATATCTCACATTCCAGGTCCAAATGTTCAAAACCCAGACAGGCTACACATAAGGTGTGCTTGCCTGCCTTTGCAAACACATCTCCACACTTCAAACAGTTTTTAAAACCAGGCTCCCCGGTTGTCTTTTTAGGTTTCTCAGTCATGGTGAAATATAAAATGAAAAACCTCAACCGCTAATTACCAAAAGCTAATGCGCTAATTTAAACAGCTTTTTTTTTTTTGGCGGTCAGTTCCGGAACCGATGGAACCGAGAGAGGAGATGAAATATGAACCGGTTCAGCGGTTCTGTAACCTATGAAAAACAGTTACAAATAAAAACTTTTAAGACCAAAATTAAATGAAAATAGATAGGTTCTTTAGTTAGACAACTGAAACAAGTTATGCTTCGATCCCTCGATGGTTATACCGAACCACAAGGAACTGAGAAAAACAATTTAAACAATAATAACTAATATGAAACTAACAATTAGTAGAGGCAGTAAAAGAAACTAAAATACTTACGGTTTTAAACTTTTTTATTTCTTCTTCACATGAAAGAGGGCGACAGAGACGCCAAGCAACCAGACTTTCAGGTGGAGAGAAAAATCTGAAGGGTTTAGAACACTACAGTTGGTAGAGGCAGTATTTGAAAGGTGCTCACGTGCAAAGAATTCCCTCATTTGCATGTGTTCCATCTCTCTGGGCAGTCCAACCCATCAGGATGACTGCACAAAGTTATGAGGTCTGAGCATTACTGGGGTTATAAATTATTTTTGGGATTCTTCAGTTTTTGATGGTAGTGGTTAGATAGACTATGTATGCATATTAGGAGTGTGTTTGTCTTTCTGTTTCTTGCAGGTGTTCCTGAAGACAAGAAGAGGAGGAAGGACTCAAGGCGAGTTCCTCATATACTTTAATGTTGTAGTGTTTAAAGTACAGGATGTTTTGGTTTTCTGTGTAACTTTTTCCTTCCACAGGTATGGTTGTGGGAGAGTGTGGGAGTAATGTATAGAGTATAACATTAGCTCCTTGTGTTTGGTTGCAGGTGTCCAGGATTGGGGGAGGTTCCCATTTGTTTTTTTGGGGTAATTTGGGTTAGAGGCAGATAGCTTTTCACTAGAGGGCTAAAGGGTATAGACAGGTTGTGGTCCTGACCTGCAGTAGGGGCCACAGTACTGATCTGTTAATGCTATTCTCTGGACAGTTCTACCAGGGCCACTAGGTATCCACACTAAGATCTTAGAGTAGAGGCTGATGCGTCAGCCGAAGGCCTCTGGACCCTTAGTGTTGTCTGCCTGTGCTGGCACATGGTAGGGGAGAAGGTAGCGCTACCTCCCCGTAGTCAACACATAGGGTGAGATGGCCTAGGCTGGTTAAGTAATGACTGCGCATAGTAATTTTCCTGGTCAAGGGTGGGGATAACCCCTGTCACCCGGGGTTACAAGAATCCAAATTAGATCTAGTGGCAGACAGGGAAAGGCAGCTTGTGAAACACCAGTTAAATGGATTTCACACTGTCTCACTCTGAGCTGAGCTGGAGGGATGACATCATGTAGAATTTTCACTGCAGCATAAGCCACTTTAGAAGGCTTCAGCTGGGTGTTAGAATGTTGGGGCTTTCAAAGTCAATCTAGTGGGTGACTCTGTGGAGGGAGGAGGTGCACTGCAGACTGCAGTCCCTCAGAGCCTTCAGCTCTGAACAGAGCTATCTGTCATTATGGGCATGTGTTCTCACCCTAGATACAGACACAGAAGATACCGTTTGGAAGTGGTTGAGACAGTTTCCCAGTTATTCCAGGGCCCCATTCCTGAGAGGGATGGGGGAACCAGACCAACTCTTCGGGGGCAATACCCTGGCCCAGCTGGAAAAAGAGAAGCTGCCTAAGAAGATTAGTG
Source organism: Neoceratodus forsteri (assembly GCA_016271365.2). Taxonomy (NCBI): domain Eukaryota; kingdom Metazoa; phylum Chordata; order Ceratodontiformes; family Ceratodontidae; genus Neoceratodus; species Neoceratodus forsteri. The sequence continues at coordinate 1,527,858,309 of CM028131.1, forward strand.
CTGAGGCACAAAGAAGTATGTTTGTTTCCTGTGAGAAGCCTGTAGGCACCTGCAAACCAGGGTGAGTCACTCTGCCAGAGAGCCTATGTTTCACAAAGAATGTTGTTTTAAGTATCTGTTACTGTGGTTCAGGAAAGGACAGCCAAGCACAGTACTTAAGTTGTGTATGACTTGGCAATGCCTCTAACCAGTGGGGGTCTACAGGGATGGACAGAGCCACTTAAAGAACATTACCATTCAGGACACTGTTTTTCCAGAGATAGTAGATTAAGTGTGATGTACATTTCGAGATAGCAATCTGCAACCAGAGGTTCAAATGGAAAGGTGTTGCTTCCAAATGAATGGCCGGGCATAGATTTGGGAGTAGAAGGTGGGAAACCCCATCAGTAATAACCACATTTACCTCTACAGGTTCAGTTTGGGTACCTTTAGCTTTCTCCCGGGCACTTGGCCAGTGTTGCAGAAAGTACCCAGATGTGGGATTAGATGGAAGAGTTCTCCCTTCATGGAGCCTGTTTGTACTAGGAGGTAGTTTAGGGAGCCACTAAGAAATGTTCCATGCCATACATAAAGTAGTCCAGTTGCTGGCGGATGTGCCATGCAGGGAAGTAGTCCAAGGCTGGTCAGATGTGCCAGGCCAGTGGAAATCCAGAGAAGAGTACAAGTTCAGGCAGAGTGCCCAGTGTGTCTAAACCTGAGGGTTACAGTGTGCAGAAGGTGTGTTCTGGTCTCCGTATATTTGCATTACCAGTAGTGTCGCCCCGAGGAGGCCCATCTTTGCTTTATTAGTTCTGTTTGTTTGAATAAAGCCACACTAGAATCCACTCCTGGTTTGGACATTACAGTTATTGCTTCCTGTGTCGGATGCTTGGGTGTCCCTGACTAGAAGTCAAACCTAGCAAAATGCCAACAACAGTTTTCTCCACGAGCCCAGGCAGCCAGGTAGTGGGCTTCCAATGGAGGCACCAACAGTGCAATAAACAAAATAACATCAACCCCTATGCGGGCTGCTTACAAAATGGAGGTATCATGCAGTTTGGTTCAGAATTGGGAGAAAATGCAAGAAAATTTGCTCAGATAGTGGCTAGCGTTTTAGTTCTCTAGCAGTAGGTAGCCCAAAAAGTAGAAGCATAGCCAAGTAAATGTGCCGCTGTGTGCTGCTGTCTATGTGCTGCTGTAAGTGTGCCAACTGTTTACCAAGAAGCACTAAAGCCTGAGTGTGTATGCCCTTGTCCTGCATCAAAATACAATGTGTGCCAGCTTCTAAAAGTGTTGTGTGAGAGGAAAAAGTATGGAAAACTGTGGGAAATGGAGAGATGTGTGCCCTAGAAGTTGGAAGTGTTTGTGGTATGGACTAAGAGAGTTAAGCAAAATGCCATGATAAATGGTTGAAATGGTGCTCCTGCCGAGGAGGTACAGTTCAAAACAAAAATGTGTGGTTTGCAGTTTAAATTTTGCCTGCATGAAGATTGCTGTGGAGAAGCTGAGCACGAGAAGAGAGAGGCTCATTTGCATGGTGTCGAGTGACTGGTGAGACTGCAATCATTCCCACCCCAAAGCCAGTTTTAAAGGGACTGCACAGTGTTAGAGAGAGAGAGGAGTGTGCGAGCAGGCTTGCAAGGAGAAGTGTTGTAGTGACTGAAAATGTAAAAATAGTAAAATCTGACTTTTTCTGTTTAAATCGGACTCCACCCACTTTCCGATTCGTCTAGAAATAAAGTGTAGTGTTCAGAGGGACAATCGGCAGGACTGCCAGCCCGCTTCCATCCAGAGGCCACTGAGGTCAGCTGTAAGCTCTGTTTTACATTGCAACAGCAAGCTACTGATTAAGTGAGTACCAACCTAAAAGGAACTCAAACTATGTGATTTTAATCTAAAGCCAGCCGAATCTGTGTGTAGCAGTGTGATCATTTTGCAAAGAAGGACTGTGTCAAGTTTAATTAGCTAAAACAAGAATTCTGAGCATTAGACTGTGAGCATAATTATAGGTTAAGCAACAGTATAATTTTCAAAGCATGTGAGAGACTGTGAGTTGTATGAGTGATGCAACGATAAATACAGCAAATACTGTGGCTTTAGGGGACTTTACGCTAGAACAGTGATTAAAGCGTATGAAAAGTCCAGCAATATCATATAAGTGTGCCAAGAGAGCAAGCGGTGCCATTTATACAGTTTGCATAAACTTTATTATTTGAATGTGTAAATCTGATGCACAGTGGCTTGACTCATAAAGAGAATATTGATATGCCAGTGCTGCCCGCCAAACTACAGAGGGTAGTAATGTAAACACAGCAGAAAAGGATCCATTTTGTTAAAGTTTTTCCAAAAGAGTGAGACTTGAAATAACAGTGAACGTTTGTTTTTCTCTGCAGTCATGGCTTTGGGACCAGCCCGCTACCTGGATCATGCCCGGGCTATGGTAGTAGAAGAAGTTAACAAGTTGAGAGATGTCACTATGGTGGATCACTGCCTCCTCATTTGGTGATTACTGGATATCCAGTATGAGTATGTGTGATGTGCTTAAATGCACGAAGGGACGTCTTCATGGTACCTCACTGTTCTGGGTGCCTAGAGAAATATGGCTTGACTAAAGCACCCAAGATTCATTTGGCTCCCACATGAACAAAGCTGCAAGAATCTGCAGTTGGCAGCACACAGCACCATGTAGAGCCTGACAGGTAAGGCCCCTCAGAGTGTGGCAGGAAGCTAGGGGGTGCAGATTTACAGATCGAACAATGTAGTGATGTATCAGAGTCCAGGTTCCAGAGAGACATTGTAGAAGGAGCATCAGTAGACACTTAGAGAGAGGAGCCTAGCCCAAGTCTCATAGGTGAAGATGAGATGAGGGAGGCATTAGAATGGGAGGTATTGACCTCTGTGTCCAGTGAAGAGTGGACAGTCTCAGTAGTGAGGATGACTGCTCACTCCTGTGCACAGATTCATAGTGAGGAAGAAGATGAGGGGAACCTATGTGGCCTTGTGAAGAAGGTACGGATCCACAGCCTCAAGCACTTGCCTCAGAGGAACCAATAGCAGAAGAGAGTAGTGACTCTACAACTCTGCCCCCACAAGGAAGAGTTAAAGGTCTATTCTATGTTGCATTAAGTATGTGTAGCCGGCTGAACCAGGACTTGCCACCCCCAAGCCAGGCCAGAGGTCTCAAGTTGACCAAGTGCAGTAAAGAGGAAAGAGTGGTTCATAGAAAAGCGAATTAAATCTATTGGATATCCTTTCCTTCCATTCCTCGGAGAGTCTAGGAGGAGATTGAAAAAGGCAGGAAATCCTGGATAATAGAAGAGGCAATGAAACATGTGCATCCTGGTGCCAACAGACATGTCAAAATAGAGTGTTACAATTAAAATTCAGCCAGTGGAAAGTGGGCAGGACACTGCTCGAATTGTGGATGGAGAGAGAGAGACATGAAATCTTTCACAGTGTGAATTATGAGCACCCAGACAGGGTAATAATTTCAGCACCTGACCCACTGTGCTATTGGCCACAATGCAAAGACCACCCTGCGAATGTGCCCATGTCTACCGAGTGGAAAGCAGAGCAGTGGTAGCCAGTGCCGCCATCAAGCCGTTGCCGTTCCTATGTTGTTCCGCAAGTCTGGCGTTCCAGGAACCAGGTGCCTCACATTCATCATGCCTTCCAGATTCCAACGACTGGCCCACCAGATAGCTTCATAACCAGAGAGGACACCAGCCCAGCTGTATCCTGATTCATCTCCTGGGATTCCAGATGACTTCAGACCAGGTGTTTTTCCTTTTTTCCTCTTCCAAGGTTTCATCTCCTAGATGATATCAGCCCAGCAGTTTCCAGATGGTTCATCCTATCATTTTCTGGAAGATGTGGGCCCAGCTGTATCAGAAGAATGCTGCCAGGGAGTGTCTTCAGTGGAGGACCAGGTGTGGTATCATTTTCACTCTACAAGGGACTGGTAAGTCCAGACTTTTCTATTCTAATGACTTTGTAGTGCACATCCTACACTAGCAGACTCCAGATGTTGGAACTGTCCTCATAGACTCTCCCCTTTGGGATTTCAGCCTGCTATAACTGTGCTTCACCGGGCTCCAGCTTAGGAGAGACTCTTTAGTGCACATGCCTTCGGGCACTGTGGTCACTAGAAGGGACTTTTCAGGCACTCCATCCCCCAAATAAAGTGTACAATAAATAATGGCATTGTTTTGTATGTTTTTAACTGTTTCTACTGTTTTTTCTACTTTTCTGAAAAATTATTTTTGGGATTCTTCAGTGTTTTGAAGGTAGTGGTTAGATAGGCTGTGTATGCATATTAGGAGTATGTTTGTCTTTCTGTTTCTTGCAGGTGTTTCTGAAGAAGACAAGAAGAAGAGGAGGGACTCACAGAGTTACTCATAGTACTTTAATGTTGTAGTGTTTAAAGTACAGGATGTTGTGGTTTTCTGTGAGTAACTTTTCCTTCCACAGGAATTCCTGGGGGAAGAGTGTGCGAGTAATGTATAGCATATAACATTAGCTCCTTGTGTTTGGTTGCAGGTGTCCAGGGTTGGAGGGAGGTGCCCTGTTTCTTTTTTGAGGGTAATTTGGGTTAGAGGCAGATAGGTTTTCATTAGAGGGCTGGGAGGATACACAGGCTGTGGTTCTGACCTGCAGTAGGGGCCGCAGTACTGATCTGTTAGGGCTATGCTCTGGACAATTCTACCAGGGCCAATAGGTATCCATAGTAAGATCTTAGAGTAGAGGCTGATGCATCAGCCGAAGTCCTCTGGACCCTTTGTGTTGTCTGCCTGTGCTGGCACATGGTAGGGGAGAAGGTAGCGCTACCTCCCCATAGTCAACAAATGAGTGGATAGCCTAGCCGGTTAAGTAATGACTGCGGACAGTAATTTCCCTGTCACCCGGGGTTACAAGAATCCCACTTAGATCTAGTGGCAGACAGGGAAAAGCAGCTTGTGAAACACCAGTTAAATGGATTTCACACTATCCCACTCTCAGCTGAGCTGGAGGGATGACATCATATAGAATTTTGACTGCAGCATAAGCCACTTTGGAATGTTGCAGCTGGGTGTTAGAATGTCGGGTTTTTCAAAGTCAGTCTAGTGGGAGACTCAGTGGAGGGAGGAGGAGGTGCACTGCAGAGTGCAGTCCCTCTGAGCCTTCAGCTTTGACCAGAGCTATCTGTCATTGTGGGAATGTGTTCTCACCCTACCTAGAGACACAGAAGATACCATTTGGAAGTGGTTGAGACCATCTTCCAGTTGTTCCAGGGCCCCATCCCTCTCAGATACCCTGGCCCAGTTGGAAAAAGAGAAGCTGCCTAAGAAGATTTGTGCTGAGGCACAAAGAAGTATGTTTGTTTCCTGTGAGAAGCCTGTGGGAACCTGCAAACCAGGGTGAGTCACTCTGCCAGAGAGTCTATGTTTCACAGAGAATGTTGTTTAAGTATCTGCTACTGTGGTTCAGGAAAAGGACAGCCAAGTACAGTACTTAAGTTGTGTATGACTTGACAATGCCTCTAACTAGTGGGGGTCTACAGGGATGGACAGAGCCACTTAAAGAACATTACCATTCAGGACACTGTTTTCCCAGGGATTGTAGATTAAGATTAGATTAGATTAGATGGAAGAGTTTTCCCTTTATGGAACCTGTATGTGCTCATAGGTGGTTTAGGGAGCCACCAAGAAATGTTCCATGCCATATGGAAAGTAGTCCAATTGCTGGCTGGATGTGCCATGCAGGGAAGTAGTCCAAGGCTAGTCAAATGTGCCAGGCCAGTGGAAATCCAGAGAAGAGTACAAGTTCAGACTGAGTGCCCAGTGTGTGTAAACCTGAGGGTTACAGTGTGCAGAAGGTGTGTTCTGGTCTCCGTATATTTGCATTACCAGGAGTGTCGCCCAGTGGAGGCCCATCTTTGCTTTATTGTTCTGTTTGTTGTGAATAAAAGCCACACTCTAGAATTCCACTCCTGGTTTGGACATTACAGTTTTTGCTTCCTGTGTCCAGAATTACTTGGGTGTCCCTGACTAGAAGTCAAACCTAGCCCAAAATGCCGAGCAACAGTTTTCTCCCAGAGCCCAGGCAGCCAGGTAGTGGGTTACATAATGGAGGCACTGCACAGTGCTAATAAAACAGAACAATAACATAAATACTATGCCAGGCTGCTTACAATAATGGAGACTGTCACTGGGACTTGGTTTAGAATTGGGAGAAAATGCAAGAAAGTTTGCTTGGATAGTCGCTAGCGTTTTGGCTGTCTAGCAGTAGGTAGCTCAAAAAGTAGAAGCATTGGCAAGTAAATGTGCCGCTGTGTGCTGCTGTAAGTGTGCCAACTGTTTACCAAGAAGCAAAAAAGCCCGAGTGTGAATGCCCTTGTCCTGCATCAAAATACGTTTGCCAGCTTCTAAAAGTCTTGTGTGAGAGGAAAAAGTATGGAACACTGTGGGAAACGGAGAGATGTGTGCCCTAGAAGTCGGAAGTGCTTGTGGTATGGACTAAGAGAGTTAAGTAAAATGCCATGATAAATGGTTGAAATGGTGCTCCTGCTGAGGAGCTACAGTTGAAAACACAAAAGTGTGGTTTGCAGTTTTAATTTTGCCTGCATGAAGATTGCCATGGAGAAGCTAAGCACGAGAAGAGAGAGGCTCATTTGCATGGTGTCGAGTGACTGGTGAGACTGCAATCAGTCCTGCCCCCAAGCCAGCTTTAAAGGGACTGCACAGTGTTCGAGAGGGAGAGAGAGAGAAGAGTGTGTGAGCAGACTTGCAAGGAGAAGAGTCGTGGTGATACTGGCCCAGATATTCAAACTGCGGCCAAAATGTGCGCAATAGCAGGAGCAAGCACAAGTCCATTGCGCACATGCACAATAGATGCGATATTCAAACATGGAGCAAGCCAAATTGCACAACCAGCCAACATCTGAATATCGTACAACCTGTGCCATAGCGCAACCAAGGGGAAGCTGAGCAGATACGATGCGCTATAGCGCAACAAGGGCAGCCCAGGTGAGCAGTCCAGAGACGCCATCATAGCACAAGCAGGGAGCCCCCCAGCAGCAGAGCAATGGGACTGCACAACCAGGGAGGTAGGCAGGGGCCCACCACCCATGCCACAGATGGGCACAGGAACACACTGCAAAATTGACAATGCACCCCCACACCCCAAGCACAGCATAACTGGGGGAAGGATGGAATATCCACCAGCCCATGGGGACAAGCAAACAAAGCACAGCCGGGCCATGTTGCCCCAGCACACCCACTGGCAAGCTGAGACTGCCACACAAGGGGGGGCGGACCACCCCAGTGTACAGCAGCCCACCCTATGCACAGCACACCCTGCACTGTGACCCCAAGACACCCCCCATGGGCAGTGACCATCACTGCAGAAATCCCCATGCATCCCCCATCACACTGCAACCTCGTGTACCACAGAACCATACAAACCAGACTCACCATGAGCACTCAGCAGTGGGTGGCAGCATACGGCAATGCAACAATGGCAGACACAGTGCCAACACGCACAACCCCGCTGAGGCACAGCTGAGAGCCCGAACATGTGTTGCCACAAGTGGTACCCCACATGGGAAAGGGCGTGCCCCTGACACCACTGCCATTGATACAGCACCCTGCACAGTAGACAGGTGTCACAGCGAGACCCACCATGAGCCACAGCAGCCAGCACAGACACCTACAGTGGTGCATGGAAGGATGCAACACAGTGCAGGGGCAAACACACACCCATAACCTCGGGGACACCAACACAGGAACGCAGTAGTGTGGCAATCCAGCCCCCAGTGTGGGCACATGTAAACTGTGCACACACAGTCTGCAGTCCACCATGGCACAGGGGTGACACCCACCCTGTGCATGTACTGTGGCCCTGTCGCCACCAACATACTCCTGGAGCACAAGTCACAGACAGTGCTGCACTGCCCCTGCAACACCAAGACACAGCATGGAGGTGGGACAGCAACTGTGGAGGCCACAGTGTCACCCGAGGCAAACATGCACCCCACCGGTGACAGATGGCAACCCAGCATTGTGATGGTCACAGTGGATGACCTGCAGGGACAGCACTCACTGACAAGGCAGCAGACCTGGCAGGCCACAGACATGTAAGGGTGTCAGCTGCACAGGCCAAGGACAGCTTGACAGGGGCACAATGGACACAGAGGAGGCACCATGGAACACTGCACACAGCAATGCAATGCACAGTGAACACCACACACCACAGATACCAACTGAAAGCCACTCCCACACCAGAGACACTCCCACACACACACACACACACACACACACACACACACACACACACACATACCCATGACTATACCACCCCAGATGCTATGCACACCACTGCAACTGAGCACCTATAGCCAGCTGCAAATCAGAGACCACCACAGTATTCATATCAAAATAACTGTATTACAAAAAGAACAAGAATAACAACATCAAGAACTATATACGTGTATGTACAAAACAGGGGTGGGGGTACAGGTACAAGGTAGGGAGTGGGTGAGGGGGCAGGGTGAACAACTGGGAGAGGGAAGGCGAGGTGTGAGGGATGAATGTCAGGGGAGGTGATGGCCAGCTACTGTCTTCCATCCTGCTCCCCTACTGCCTGGTGCTGGTCCTGGGGCCTCCTTCTCCTCCACACCCCATGCCCCACTGTAGGTCCTGCAGGATCACGAGTGAGTCCATGGCTACCTGCAACAGCTGCTGCATGGACCTCTCGATCCATAGTAGTATCCGGACACCTAGGACAAGGGATCAGAGTCAATGGGTGTGACTGTCCATATCCCTTAAGCCCACCCATCATGCATGGCATACTGCCAAGTGCCCCGCTCCTGTGATGGACTGCACCCACCCACAGTAACCATGTGCACAAGACATGCCCAACCAGGCAGCAACAGCCATGTGTACCACTACACACATACACACACCGCCCATGTCCAGCATAGCACAGCCAAGGCCGTACAGTAACGTGGCTACGTGGTGGGCAGGCAGTGCCACAGCCATGTGCCCAGTGCATGCATGGACCACCATTGATGCACTCCCAGACATGCAGTGCCACTGGACAGTGCTGACTGTCACATGTTGCGTGCATGGCAGTGGTGTCCATGGATGGTGGCCATGTCCTACCCCTCACCCTGTCACACAGCATCCAATAGCAATCATGTTGTCATGGCACTCACCCTCATCGGGCTGCTGCTGGTGTCATGGTTCTCCACCACCACGCTCAGGCACTGCTGGCACTATCCTCTGCTGTTCAGCCATAGCCCTCCTCCGCTCTGCCACACCTGTGGGAAACAAAAGGTGAGAAACACATCAGTGCAATCCCAAAGCATATTCCCCCTGCCCCAATGAGTGTGCCCATCCACCCAGCCAGACCCATACATCACATACCCTGTTAACACCACCACAGCCAACCCTAGACCAACCCTCCCCCATGTGCTGGACACAATAGACAGTGTTACCCATATGGACCATACAGGTGCGTAGACGGATCACCCACCTGGCCGAGGCACCACGCCCCTCCTGGCATGTGACCACAGATGTGCCAGTAGCACCGGCTCCCTCCTCCTTAGGTCCCCATAGCAGTGCCTGCACTGTTCTGTGGACCTCCGTCGGCCAGTGGCTGCCTCCAGCTCAGTGGCCACCTGTTGCCACACCTGGGTCCTGGCCCTGTCTAGGGGAACCTCCCCATATAGTGGGCCATAGTGAGGCTCCACAACGGCCACCAGGTTTGCCAGCTCGAGGGCACTCCACTGGGGGGTTCTTCTGCGTGCCATCTCTAGATGTATAGTAGGCAATATGGTGCTCCGCAGCGCTGCAACCCCACGTGGAAATGCTGTGCAATACAACGCCGCTATTCCCTATCGCGCTGTCGGTACAGCACCGCCAGTCCCTATTGCACTGTCACCGAACAGTGCAATAGATCTGCAGACATGCCATACATACAGTGCCAAGGGGGCAAAGGTCGGGCACAGGGTCATGGGTCTCTGGCACATGGCCACGCACAGTGCCATCGGACGTCTATGCATCCAGCATGATTGGTCACCTGTGTGCCATTGCCACAGCGAACTACTGTGCAGTTATGCCACAGTGCCATGTAGTGACCGTTGCTGTAGCACCACTGGCACAATGGTGGCCGTGCCCTGAATTGCTTACCACGCAAAGCACGTCATCAGCGCGGCAGATGCCTGCGTAAGCTACCTGGGCATGTGCAGTGCGGTATACTGTGCAGTCACAAAACTGCACCATTGGCTCAGCATGTTCAACCATATTGTGCAAAGTGCAAAAGCGTGATATTCAGCCGTCATATGCAAATCATCCGATCAGCCATTCAATGGCGCAGCAGCGCGATTTGCATCTCATTAAAGTTGCTCCACACCTAATTTGCATGGCTTGCGCTATAAATATGCGACACTGTTCTGCAGTGGCCATATTCGGTTACTGCAGTTGATAGGTGAGTTGCATGCATTGTGATGTTCTGGACTATGGTCTCAGGGAATTGCTGTGTACTGCACAGTCACAGGTGACCACTCTCACCCATACAGGCTGTGAAATGACCGAGCAAGGACTGGGTGAGGAGGATGATGGTGGGTGGAAGAGGAGGCCTAACTTTTACGAAGGCTGAGACAGAGGCACTCTTCGAGGCCTACCTGGATGAAGAGCCACTTCTCAGTGGATGGCGGGGCACCCCTCAGGCCTGTGCTGCTGCATGGGAGGGGGTGGCACATGCCGTCAACCTGCACGGCAGCCACCAGTGCTCTGTGCAGGAGTGTAAAAAGAAGATGGGAACTGATAGGAGGAGGGTGAAGGAGAAGGTGGAAGCCATCAGGGCAGCACGTGCTGGAACAGGCGGGGGCCAGCTGGAGGGGAGTGCTGCTGACTCCGGCAGAGGACAGGCTCACTGTAAGCATGCAGCACAGTGCCATTGAGGGAGTTCCTGGAGGTGGCTTCCAGACAGGTGGTAGCCCATCACTGCATGGTATGTCATGGTCGGGGGGGAAGGTAGATCACATGCACTAACGTATCCTTCCTTTCTGTTACAGATCCTGTGCATCTACAGGGGTCGGTGGTGGAGGGCCTGTCCACTGTGGACAGCCATCCGGAGTTGGAGGAGGGACCATCCACCTCCGCAGGTTGCCAGCGTGCATTGCACCAGTGTTCATGCATGGCTGCCATCACTGATGTCGTTGAGACAGGTGTGGGGGTGCCTTTCTTGTGTCTCAGTGGTCTGGCATGCAAGCATGCCAGCATGCTGTGGCTGTGGCACAGACCTGCACCATTGATGATGCAATGACCACTATGGGCATTGACATGTGTGTGTCACAGAATGGACACACATCTGGACAGCTCACGCCCATGGACCTAGCTGGTTCCGACATGTGTGCCAGCACATCAGCACAGTCCCAGGCTGTGCCTGTCAGCACCGGTGGCTGTGCAGGTCACTGGCACTGTTGCGGCCACAGCAGCAGAACAACTGATCCCTTGGGCACAGCAGGTGGAGGGGCAGCAGCAGTCATGCACCGGGACTGGGGGTACAGGGTTCAGCAGTGATTTAGGTGCACCACCTGTGGACTTGCCCATACCTGGTCCTGGTGAGCAGCGCCCACCCTCAAGGGGTGCTGTACATCAGACCCTTCCATAATCTGAGGGACAGGCTGCCGATGTGGCAGGCGACCTCTTTGATGAGCACACCCGCCTGCTGCAGGCATCAGTACAGCAGCAGATGCTGGCTGCAGCGTCCGTGGAGGCACTGTGTATGGCTCTGGAGCGGCACAGCAGAGACAATGAGAGGATCCTGTCATGGATTGTCCATTTGCAGATGGATGTGACCGCTGCCATTGACAGGCAGACACAGGCATTGGTCGCTGTCATGGCCACATTGGGCACACAGTCAGGTGCCCCTGTGCCGCTCACACCATGCAGTATGCTATCCACTCCCCATTCCCGGCATTGTGTGACACCCACCCTGTCGATGCCGGCTTCAGCTGTGGGCATCCCAAGCACCCCTGGTGCAGATATGTTCGGTGTGCTGCAGACCCCGTGCGGGTAAGGTCACGTTCGTACAGTGGAACCCCTGGTGGTCCATCGGTGCCACCCCATGAGGCCCGTGCTCAGCCTGCCAGTGCTGCTGGGTCTCAGCAGGGCTGCCCATGCATCCAAGGTGGCCATGGCACTGTGCCGCAAGACTGAGCTGTCTCCCAGTGCGGACCCTGTCTGGTGCTGCCCTGTGTGCAATGTGTGTTTTGGTGGGCAGTGCACCAGTGGGTGCCCAGCCCTAAACGCAGACACACGGACCACCTGCACACCCTCCTGACTGCTTTCCACAGGTGCGTGTGCATCATGATGCCTGCACTGCACTGTACACCAAAGTGCGAAGGTGCCCAGCATCTGACACAGGTACATGGACAGTCAGTGGACATGGTGGCCTGTGGACATGTGTGTTTTTAGTGTCTGTGTTCTGGCTCTGTTGTGCACCTGACCCCTGTGCACTTTGTGCCTATTGTGTGTGTGTGTGTGTGTGTCCGTCCATGTGGCATGTTACTGTTCACCCCTCCCTGGTTGTATGTGTGTGCTTCTGTGCCCTGCCACTTCCCTTGCCGTCATGCACCCCTGGTGTGTTTCTCTGTGTGTATGTGGGTTGTGCCCTAGCCACTGTTGGTTGCACATGGCCCCATGACTTACCTGTGTTGGGTGAAGTGCTCCACTGTGATGGTGTCCCGGTGCAGCTGGGCCAGCCGGATCAGTCGGGAGTCACGTCATCCAAGGGGGGGCTGCCCATCCCCATCATCACCGGCATCACCGTCGTCCCCATCGCTGTCCCCCTCTTTGACCTGTATGGCTATCCCACAGTCTTTGAGCGTGTTGTGCAGGATACAACAGGCCAGGAATATCCCACAGGCCTTTGAGGGGCTATACTGTAGGGCACTGCAGGAGGTGTCTAGTCATCGGAAGCATGCCTTCAGCATCCCAAACACCCGCTCTATGATGTTGCATGTGGTGGCATGTGTCTCATTGAAGCGTTGCTGCGATGGGGTCATGGGCCGCCAGTAGGGTGTGAGCAGCCAGGGATGGAGTGGGTATCCACTGTCACCTGTTTAGAGATAGTGGAGGTTAGTGTCTTGTTCAGGCTCATATTGCCCCTAACCCTGTGTGCCACACCCATGGCACCTATGGCTTACCCACCCTTGCCCCCGATTTGTCAGTCCTACATGCATACTCACCCACTAGATGTCCTGTGGGGATGTCCCCACTCTCGTATCTATGGCACAGTGCTGACTGGTACCATATGAATAAATCGTGTGCTCCACCAGGGTGCATGGCACAGACATTGATCGCCCACTAGCATCACACACCACCTGGCAGTTGACACTGGCATAAACCTTTCGATTCCTATAAGCATCCCCATCGGGGCCAGGTGGCATGTGAATGGCCACATGGGTGCAGTCTATCGCCCCTAGCACACCAGGCATATGTGCTACCCTGTGGAACTCCTGTATGTTTGCTGTGCGCTCCACCGCAGTGCTGGGGAAATGGATGTACTCCGCAGCATGTGGCAGCAGTGCGCTGAGAAATTGGGTGAGGATGCATGACGTGGCTGACTGTGTTATGCCTGTGGTCTCCCCTGTTGGTCTCTGGAAGGTACCTGTGGTGAGCAAGCACATGCAGGCTGTTACCTTTGTCTCCACTGACAGAGCGTGACTCCGTTGTGAGGGTGCCTGCATCACATCACTGCACAGCTCACAGAGCCGCTTCAGTATTGCCCTGTTCAGGCGATACTGGCCCATAATCTTGACATCTGAGTAGAGCTCAAAGCTGATGTGGGCTCGGTACTGCCTGTTGGGGGCGTATCACCGACGAGCCCTTCCACGGCCACGTCCTCCTGCAGCATGCCTTCTCACCAACCTCATCACGGCTTCCATGTGGAAGCTGGCACTGTCCATGTCCCTGGCTTGTGTTCCCCCCAGCTGTTGTTGCTCTGTTCCCCCCGCTGTCCTGACTGCTACCTCCACTGCACTGGGTACACCTACTGGCCTCTGCACTCTTTGGCCCCACACACCTTCCCTTGCCCCTATTCTGTCCTCTGCTCTCCATGACCTGCACTCTTTCTCCCTCTGGCCTTGTCTGTCTCCCTGCCTCATGTGGCTTTCCTGTAGCCTTCTTGCGCCTCTTCCTTGATCCTTTTTATTTTGGCTAATTTCCGCTGTGGCACAACTTCCGCCTGATCCACTGTTGCGCAGTGCGCAAGTCTTTGAATATCACACTGCGCACTTTATGCATGGTTCCACCCCCTTCGGTTGCGCATGCCTTCATTAGCATTGCGCTGTTGCTCAGCATGTTTTCAGTGGTGCAACTGCCTCCTGAATATCACAGAATGGCGATTTTCAGATTCTGCAGGCGTTGATCCTATTGCGCATTGTGCAACTCCTTTTGTCCCACCCTGTTTGTACAGTTGGATGCTATGTATGTATAATATGATGTACAAAGTGTAGGATGTATAATACGATGCACTATCCAGGATTACAAAATGTAGCATGTATGTACAATAGGATGCAGTAAAATAGGTTATGTACGTACAATAGAATGTTGCATACGATGCAGTAATCTAGGATTAAAATATGTAGTACATTGGTACAGTAGGATGCTATGTATATACAGTAAAATGTAATCTAGGATTACAATATGTAGTACATATGTACATTAGGATGCACTAATCTAGGATGTACAATATGCAGTACGTACGTACAATAGGATATACAATATCTAGTATGCATAATACAATGCAGTAATCATGGATTCCAATATGTGGTACGTATGTACAATAGGATGCTATGCATTTACAACAGAATGTAGTTATTTAGGCTGTACAACAACATGCAGTGATCTAGGATTTTAATATGTAGTACATATGTACAGTAGGATGCAGTAATCTAGGATATACAATATGTAGTATGTATAATAAAATGCAGTAATCTAGAATTACAACACGTACATAGGTACAATAGGATGCAGTAATATAGAAGACTATGTACGTACAATAGGATGTAATCTAGGATGTATAATACAATGCAGTAATCTAGAATTACAATATGTAATGCGATGTACAGAAGGATGCTAAGTATGTACAAGAGAATATAGTAATCTAGGCTGAAGATGCAATGATCTACGATTACAATATGTAGTACGTATGTACAATAGGATGCTATGTATGTACAGTAGGATGTAATCTAGGATGTATAATACAATGCAGTAATCTCGGATTACAATATGTAATACATCTCTACAGTACGATGTAGTAATCTAGCACATGTAATAGTGCTTAGTTATCTGGGATGTGCGATATGTAGTATGTACAAACAATAGAATGTCATAATCTAGAATGGTAATTTTTATTGACTTTAGTCTTTAGTTACAAAATTAGTAATAAAACCTGAATTACATATATGCGTCTATATCCAGGAAGTGAGGTGAGATGTAGATTTCTGTGGTGACGAAGGTGGCCATACTCGCTTTCACGGACCATGCTGTGTTCATAGCAGGAAAACGAGGCGAGATGCGGATTTCTGCACTGACGAAGGTGGCCAAGCTCACTTTTCCGGACCCTGCTGCGCCCATAACCAGCACAAGAGGTGAGATGTGGATTTCTGAGGTGATGAAGGTGGCCAGGCTCGCTTTCCGGAACTCTGCTGCACCCATCTGCCAGAAACTAGGTGAGATGCGGATTTACGCGGTGACGGAGGAGGCCAGGCTCGCTTTCCCAGAGCCTGCTGCACCCAGAGCCAGAAATGAGGCAAGATGCAGATTTCCACGGTGACGAAGGTGGCCAGGCTCACTTTCCTGGACCCTGCTGCACCCGTAGCTGGGAAACGAGGCGAGATGTGGATTTCTGCGGTGACGAAGGTGGCCAGGTTTGCTTTCCCGGACACTGCTGCACCTGTAGCCAGGAAACAAGGCGAGATGCGGAATTCCGCGGTGATGAAGGTGGCCAGGCTTGCTTTCTGGGGCCCTACTAGGAAACGAGGTGGCATGCCATTTTATGCGGTGACGAAGGTGGCCAGGCTCGTTTTCCTGGACCATGCTGCACCCGTAGCCAAGAAACGAGATGAGAGGCAGATTTCCGTGATGACGAAGGTGCCCAGGCTCACTTTCCTGGATCCTGCTATGCCCGTATGCGGGAAACCAGGCAAGAGGTGGTTTTCTGCGGTGACGAAGGTGGCTAGGCTCGCTTTCCCGGTCCCTGCTATGCCCGTATCTGGAAACAAGGAGAGAGGTGGTATTCCGTGGTGACAAAGGTGGCCAGGCTCACTTTCCTGCACTCTGCTGTGCCCGTATCCGGGAAATGAGGTGACAGGTGGTATTCCGCGGTGATGAAGGTGGCTAGGCTCACTTTCCCGGGCCCTGCTACGCCCATAGCCGGGAAATGATGTGAGATGCGTATTTCTGCAGTGACGAAGGTGGCCAGGCTCACTTTCCTGCACTGTGCTGTGTCCGTATCCGGGAAACAAGGTGAGAGGCAGTATTCCGCGGTCATAAAGGTGGCCAGGCTCACTTTCTTGCAGTCTGCTGCACCCGTGTCCAGGAAACAAAGCGACAGACGGTATTCCACGGTGACGAAAGTGCCCAGGCTCGCTTTCCTGCACTCTGCAGTGCCCGTATCCAGGAAACAAGGTGAGAGGCGGTATTCCATGGTGACGAAGATGGCCAGGCTCACTTTTCTTTAGCTAGTGGCACCCGTGTGTCGGAAACGCAGTGAGATTTGAATTTACGCAGTGACGAATGTGGCCAGGCTCACTTTCCTTTAGCCGGTAATACCCATATGCCAGAAATGCATTAAGATTTGGATTTCTGCGGTGATGAAGGTGCCCAGGTTTACTTTCCTTTAGCCAGCAGAACCTGTATGCTGCAAACGCAGTGAAATTTGGATTTCCGCGGTGTTGAGCGTGACCAGGCTCACCTTTCTGGACCCTGCCATTCGGTATGCCAGAAGCGTGGTGTGAATTGGATTCTTGCGATGATGAGCGTGGCCAGGCTCACTTTCCTTTAGCCGGTGGCACCCATATGCCGGAAACGCAGTGATATTTGGATTTCTGCAGTGAAAAAGGTGGCCAGGCTCACCTTCCTTTAGCCAGCAGCACCTGTATGCCCGAAACATGGTGAGATTTGGATTTCTGCAGTGAAAAAGGTGATCAGGCTGACTTTCCTGGACCTTGCTGTGCTGGTATGCTGGAAACGCAGTGAGATTTGGATTTCCATGGTGACGAAGGTGGCCAGGCTCATGTTTCTTTAGCTGGCAGCACCAGCATGCCAGAAACACAGTGAGATTTGGATTTCCATAGTGAAAAAGGTAGCCAGGCTCACTTTCGTTTAGCTGGCAGCACCCATATGCTGGAAAAGTGGTGAGATTTGGATTTCTGCAATGAAAATGGTGGTCAGACTCACTTTCCAGACCCTGCTGCGCTGGTATGCCGGAAACACGGTGAGATTTGGATTTCCACTGTGACAAAGGTGGCGAGGCTCACTTTTCTTTAGCTGGCAGCACCCATATGCTGTAAACGCGGTGGGATTTGGATTTCTGGGATGCAAAAGATGGTCAGGCTCTCTTTCCTGGACCCTGCTGCACTGCTATGCCGGAAACACAGTGAGATTTGGATTTCCGTGGTGACGAAGGTGGGCAGGCTCACTTTCCTTTAGCCGGCAGCACCTGTATGCCGTAAACTCAGTGAGATTTGGATTTCTACGGTAACGAAGGTTACCTGGCTCACTTTTCTTTAGCCGATGGTTCCTATATACCGTAAACGCTGTTGGATTTGAATTTCTGAGGTGAAAAAGGTCGCTTTGAGATTTGGACTTCTGCGGTGAAAAATTTTTCAGGCTCACTTTACGCAATTAAAAATGTGGTCATCCTGACTTTTCTGGTCCCGGTTTCTCTTCTACGCACAAACACAGTGAGATTTGGACAGACGTGGTGAAAACATTTTTCAGGCTTACTTTTCGCAGTGAAAAAGGTGGTCAGGCTCACTTTCCTGGACCCAGCTTCTCTTGTGCGCCAGAAACGCGTTGAGATTTGGACTTGCGCGGTGAAAAATTTTGTCATGCTGACTTTCCTGGTCCCGGCTTCTCTTGTATGCCACAAACATGGTGAGATTTGTACTTAAGCAGTGAAAAATTTTTTCAGGCTAACTTTGCGCGGTGAAACATGTGGTCATGCTCACTTTCTGGGTCCTGGCTTCTCTTGTATGCCAGAAATGTGGTGAGATTTGGACTTGCGTGGTGAAAAATTTTTTAGCCTCACTTTTCACGGTGAAAAATATGGTCATGCTCACTTTCCTGGTCCCAGCTTCTTTTGTACTCTGGAAACATGGCGAGATTTCAACTTGCATGGTGAAAAATGTTTTCAGGCTCACTTTCTGCAGTAAAAAAGGTGGTCAGGCTCACTTTCCTTGACCCGGCTATTCTTGTACACCAGAAACACGGTGACATTTTGGACTTCCGTGGTGAAAAATGTTTTCACGCTCACTTTCCGCGGTGAAAAATATGGTCGTGCTGACTTTCCTAGTCTCAGCTTCTCTTGTACACCACAAACGCGGTGAGATTTGCACTGGCGCTGTGAAAAATTTTATCAGACTCACTTTCCGTGGTGAAAAATGTGGTCATGCTGACTTTCCTGGTCACAGCTTCTCTTGTACGCCAGAAACACAGTGAGATTTAGACTAACATGGTAAAAAAAATTTTCAATCTCACTTTGTGCGACGAAAAATGTGGTCATGCTCACTTTCCTGGTCCCGGCTTCTCTTGTACACCGGAAACGTGGTGAGATTTGGACTTGCACGGTGAAAGATTTTTTCAGGCTCACTTTCTGTGGTGAAAAATGTGGTCATGCTGACTTTCCTAGTCCCAGCTTCTCTTGTATGCCACAAACGCGATAAGATTTGCACTGGCACTGTGAAAAATTTTATCAGACTCACTTTCCGTGTTGAAAAATGTGGTCATGCTGACTTTCCTGGTCACGGCTTCTCTTGTACACCAGAGAAACAGTGAGATTTAGACTAACACGGTAAAAAAAATGTTCATGCTCACTTTGTGCGATGAAAAATGTGGTCATGCTCACTTTCCTGGTCCCGGCTTCTCTTGTATGCCGGAAACGTGGTGAGATTTGGACTTGCACAGTGAAAGATTTTTTCAGGCTCACTTTCTGTGGTGAAAAATGTGGTCATGCTGACTTTCCTGGTCCCGGCTTCTCTTATATGCCGGAAACACGGTGAGATTTGGACTTCCTTGGTGAAAAATTTTTTCAGGCTCACTTTGTGCGGTGCAAAAGGTGGTCACGCTCACTTTCCTGGACCCAGCTGTTCTTGTACGATGGAAATGCTGTGAGATTTGGACTTGCGCAGTGAAATATTTTTTCAGGCTCATTTTCTGCAGTGAAAAAATGTGGTCATGTTGACTTTTCTGGTCCCAGGTTCTTTTGTACGCCACAAACATGGTGAGATTTGGACATACGCCGTGAAAAAAATTTTTAGGCTCACTTTCTGCAGTGAAAAATGTGGTCATGCTGACTTTTCTGGTCCCGGCTTCTCTTGTACACCACAAACGCAGTGACATTTGGACTTGCGTAGTGAAAAATTTTTTCAGGCTTACTTTCCACGGTGAAAAAGGTGGTCAGGCTCACTTTTCTGGACCTGGCTTCTCTTGTGCACAGGAAACGTGTTGAGATTTGGACTTGCGCAGTGAAACAGTGAAAAATTTTGTCATGCTGACTTTCCTGGTCCCGGCTTCTCTTGTATGCCAGAAACATGGTGAGATTTGGACTTGCGCAGTGAAAAATTTTTTCAGGCTCACTTTCCGTGGTGAAAAAGGTGGTCAGGCTGACTTTCCTGGACCTGGCTGTTCTTGTACGCTGGAAACACGGTGAGATTTGGACTTCAGACTCACTTTACACAGTTAAAAATGTGGTCATGCTGACTGTTCTGGTCCTGGCTTCTATGCTACACCCCAAACACAGTGAGATGTGGACAAACGTGGTGAAAAATCTTTTCAGGCTCACTTTGTGCGGTGAAAAATGTGGTCATGCTCACTTTCCGGGTCCCAGCTTCTCTTGTACACCAGAAACGTGGTGAGATTTGGACTTACTAACATACTAAAATACCAGCAAAATAGGCCTAACGGTCTTTCGAGTCTGCTCGATTGGTCAGACCCCACCCTGGGTGCTGACCTTGCTGCCCCCCTCACCTTCTCTGGCTTCTCCTTTCCCAGTTCCAGATATTCTTGCTGCATTGGATTTTGCTTCCAGAACCCTTCCCCTGTACCTGTCCCAGCCCCTCTTGAACCCCTCCACCGTCTCTGCCTCCACCAGCCCCCTAGGCAGTGCATTCCATGGCTCCACCACTCTCTCTCAGTGAAGTAGCACCTCCTCCTTTCTCCCCTGAATTTCCCCCTCCAGCTTCCACCCATGCCCTCTAGTGGCCCCCTCCTCCTTCCTTCAAAGCACCCTGACTGTTCCTCCTCTATTTACCCTCTTCATGTACCTGAAGACCTCTATCATGTCCCCTGGTCCCTTCTCTCTTCCAATTTGTACATATTTAGCTCTTCAAGCCTTTCCTCATAGGTCCTGTCCCCCAAGCCCCAAATCATTTTGGTTGCCCTCCTCTGGACCTTCTCCAGGAGTTTAATGTCCCTCTTTAAGTGTGGCCTCCAAAACTGCACGCAGTACTCAAGGTGTGGCCTCACCAAGCAGTTATACAGAGGGAGTATCACTTCCCTCCTTCTGGAGGTGATCCCCCTAGCGATGCATCCCAGCATCCTTTTGGCCTTGGCTGCTGCCCTCCTACAAGTCTCAAGCTGTTCATCTTGACATCCACCACCACCCCCAGGTCCCTCTCAGCCATCGAGACTTGTAGCATTTCCCCCCAGGGTGTACACTTGGCCCGGGTTTCTGGCCACAGGTGGAGTACCTTGCATTTCCCTGCATTGAACCTCAGCTTTCACTTTCTAGACCATCTTTCCAGAGCCTCCAGGTCCCCCTGTAGGGCCACCCTCCCCTCCTCCCCATCCACCACCACCCCCAGTTTTGAGTCATCCACAAAGAGACTCATCTCACTCCAGATTCCTGTCCTTATTTCAGAGACATAGGCATTGAACAGGAGGGGCCCAAGGACTGATCCCTGTGGGACCCCACTAATGACCCTCCTTGGGGATGAGACTACCCCGGTCCTGGAGCCAATTGCCTATCCATCTGATCATCTGGTTCCCCACCCCCATTTCTCCCAGCTTATCCAACAGGCCCACATGAGGAACAGAGTCTAATGCCTTGCTGAAGTCTAGAAAGAGGACGTCCACTGGTCTACCAAGGTCCAAGGCACTTGTCACCCAGTCATAGAACTCCACAAGGTTTGTCTGACACGATTTCCCTGGGATGAATCCGTGCTGTCTATCGTCCAGGCACCCTGACTTTTCCAGGTCCCCCAGCCTCTCCTTGACAATGCCCTCCATCACCTTGCCCACCACCAATGTCAGGCTGACAGGCCTGTAGTTCCCTGCCACCTCCCTTGATCCCCCCCTTGTGGACAAGCACTATATGTACCACCTTCCAGTCCTGGGGCACCCACCCTGTCCTCAGAGAGATGGTGAAAAGCTCTGCCAGGGGTTTCGCCAGGACATCCGCAAGTTCCTTCAGTACTCTGGGATGTAATTTATCCAGCCCCGGTGCTTTCTCCATCTTAAGGGAGCTGAGGGCTTCCCTCACTCTCTCTGCTGTGATTTCCACTTCCGGCACCTCTTCTCCTGCTTAGTCCTCCCCCTCCTGTCAGTGATGCCTCCCCTCCCAGACCCGCCAATCGGTAAGGGTCCCCCTCCTCAGTATCTCTGTCTCCTCCCATGTATGATGGAGCACCCCATTTTCCTTGGTGAAAACAGGTGAAGTACTCATTTAGTACCTCAGCCTGCTCCCCGGTCTTGTGCCCATCTCCACTGATTTAATCCTGCTACTCTGCCCTTCTTCATTTTTTCCCAATGTATCTAAAGAACCCTTGTTCCTCTCCTAATTTCCCTGACCAGGTTCTGCTCCTTCCTTGCCTTAGCTGCCTTCACCACCCTAGTGGCCCTTCTAGCCATCAGCTCATACTCCCCTCAATCCCTTTCACTCCTTGAGCACTTGAATTGCCTATAGGCTGCCTTCTTCCCCTGCACCACCTCCTGGACATCCCTGGTCCACCAGCAGGGTTTTCGGCCCTACTGCATTTTCGTCTTACTCTTGCACAGGTGCTGGTAGCATCTTGCACCCCTCTCCTGAAGATTTCCCACCTACTATCAGTGTCCATGTCTGACCCAATCACATCCAAATGCTCCTTAATGATCCTTCCCATTTCCTTAAAATCTGTTCCCCTGAAGTCAGTTACCTCCGTCTTTGTATAGCCTTCTAGCCCTCCTAGGTCCAGGCAGAACCAGACCGTGGCATGGTCACTCCCTGCCAACGGGTCCCTTACCTCCAGGCCCCTAATCTGGTCACTGTCTGCCAGGACCACATCCAGTACCCACGCCTCCCTGGTTGGTTCTGCCACCTGCTGAGTTAGGAACGCATCTTGAAAGACATCCAACAACCTATGTTCCCTGGTCACAGAAAATGTCATAGTCTCCCAGTCTGTTCCTGGCATGTTGAAGTCCCCCAACACCACCACTGTTCCTCTGTCCAGTCTGCAGTGTCTCGTAACATCTGCCACCAGACTCTCCTCCAGCTCCTCTGCCAGGGCAGGGGGGTCTATACACCACTCCTATTTTTACTCTCTTGCCCCCCCTTGTTATCAGGGTGACCCAAATCGCTTCCACGGTTCCCTCCACCTCCTCTATTCCCCCTATGCCAATGCAGTTTTTGACTATCATTGCTACCCCTCCTCCCCTTCCCTCCACCCTGTCCTTCCTGAACATAGTGTAACCCTACAGGTTCAGGTCCCAGTCATGTACTGCAGTGGCCCAGGTCTCAGTGACCACTGCCACATCCACTGCTCCCTCAGTTAGCATTGCCTGGAACTCAAGCATTTTATTTCCCAAGCTCCTGCCATTTAGCAGGACTACCTTCCACCCTTTCCCTATACTTTCATTTCCCCTGCTCGTGTTCCCATGGGGATTCTGTTTTCCCCTGGTCTGCACTTTACCAGTCGTCCTTTTCCCACAATCTTCCAGCTCTCCAGGGGGGTGGAGACAGAGTCCCTCCTTTATCGGCACCCCTTGACAGCCTTTTCTCCCATCCCTCCCCCATCACAAGTTTAAACCCCACTTTTCACCAACGAACTACTCTATTTTCAACTTAAGGATTCCTCCTCCCAATGGAAATGGAGTCTATCTCAGCATACAGTTCCTTATCCTCCCAGGTCTCCCTCAATCCCCATCAACCCATACCCTCTGGCCTCACACCACCCCTGAGCCACTGGTTTATCTCCTAATCTTCCTTTGTGCTCCCCACTAGCCCTTGGCACCGCAAGATTTGAGAAGGAAACTGTGCATCCTATGTAATGACAGACCCTGAAGCTCTCTGAATCTTGCCTGTATCTCTAGCTCGCTATTTCCCTCAATGTCATTTGTACCAGGTGGACCAGTATGTCCGGGAACCCCGCAATCCTTTGCCAGCTGATATAACCTGTGCTTAGCCCTGTGCACTGTTAGTCCAGGAAGCATTTTGTTCTAACTGGCCAGGCTTCTCCCTTCCTATCCCATTTGATACCCTCATCATAGAATCCCCAACAGGAGCACTCTGACCACTCCTTTTCCTCCATTTCCCCTTCCATGTCCCTCATCCTTTCTACTGGGCCTCCACCCAGCGGCTCCTTGTTCCTCCCCTATCTGGGTGCCACATGCCACCCTCCTTATTTACCCTGGCCACCCTCCCTCCAATGCCTCCTCCTCCTCCTGAGTATCCTTCTATACCTTGCTAACTCCCCTCACTGCTCGCAAACTGATCCTTCTCCCCATCTGCTAAACTAGCCTGGCTCATCCTCCCTTCCTTGCTGTCTCCATTTAGTCCCTCCTTGCTTGTCATGCTCCCCTGGCCTAAACCCTCAGCTCCCTTTACTGAATCCTCCTTGTACTTCTGGTCCTTCTCCTTTACCTATCCTCCCAACTGGTCCTTCTCCTTGTGCTTTCCTCCCTCTTCCCCCTGCCCCTCCTGCTCTGATTCACTGCTCCCCATTTTCCTGCATTCCAGGTTCCCCCCTGTTCTTCCTGCTATCTGGCCCCTGCCTCCTGCCCCCCACTCCCTTTCCATCTCTAACCACCCCTGTCATGGGTACATCACCCCCCTCATCCTCAAGCAGAAGAAGAGAATTGAAGTGGTTACTGAGTGTAAGGTCTGCTCCACCTCCCTGCCTTGATTCTTTCTGTCCAGCCCTGGCCATCTGCCTACTTCCCTGAGAATGTTGTCCCTCTGTCCCTCCTTTGTGAGGGTCCCCAGTTACCTGCCTGCTTCCTTGGTAGTGTCCTTTTGGACCTCCTCTGCCAGGGTCCCTATGTGACCCTGAGTATTCTCCTGCACTCCTTTCCCATGCCACCACCCCAGTGCTTGGTGCAACCCTGTAGGGAGATCCCTGCCCCTTCCTGAACCATACCTCCCTTCCCCAGCTGTCTCCCTGATCCCCGCAACCTCCTCCCTAAGCTGTGCCAGCTGGTAGCACACTGACAACCACCAAACTTCCAAGCCCAGTCCAGTATCATGGCTGCTCCACACCCTGTGCATCCCACCACCCTCCCAAAGATGCCAGCCCTAATGCCATGTGGTTCCATCCCCTTCCAAGTAGGTTTCCTTGGGTGAGCCACCAGGTTCCCCCCAAGTCCAAGATACACCCTTACTGCCTAATCAGGTCACCCACTAATCTTAGATACAGTCCCACAGTACACTGGTAACCCTGTTACTAGGTGCAGTACAACACAGTAAACTTATAAGGGAAATAAACTCCCTAAGCTCCTCTCTCCCAGCCTTTAAATCCAATTCCCAGTGGCTAGAACTACATGAGCTGCACCTGCAGCCTTTTCCTCCAATTGCAGGGCAGGTGTTCCCCTATAAATTAGCAGAACTCTGGGGAGGGAGGTGTGGGGGAGGGTGGGTCTTGGGCAGACACCCGACTCAAGAGAGAGTGTATCAGCCCTGTGTCTCCCCTCCAAGCCCAGCAGCCAAAGAACCAGGCCCAAGCAAATCCCACCAAATAGGTTTTAAATCAGAAGAAATAGGCCTCCACCAGCGCAGCCTGTTACACAGTGAAACATCCAACAAATGAGCCCACTTACAGCCACCAAACCAGTTTTCAAACTTCCAACAGCCCCCAAAACAATACCCTGCTAGCCCCTTAGAAGCAAGAAAAAAAAGAAATAACCTTCTACCAAGTAAAATCCACAAGAAGCAGCTACTGTCCTGGAACACAACTGATCCTGTCCCCTTCCAGTTCCTTCTGAGAAAACAAAGCAGACTTCCACAGTGAAAAATTTATCCAGGCTCTCTTTAGGTGGTGAAAAAGGTGGTCAGGCTTACTTTGCTTTAGCTGGCGGCACCCATATCCCGGAAACGTGGTGAGATTTGGATTTCCGTGGTGAAAAATATTTTCAGACTCACTTTTTGCAGTGAAAAACATTATCATGCTCACTTTCCTGGACCCGGCTGTTCTTGTACGCCGGAAATGCAGTGAGATTTGGACTTGTGCGGTGAAAAATCTTTTGAGGCTCACTTCTGCACACTGAAACAGGTGGTCAGGCTCACTTTCCTGATCACAGCTTCTCTTATACGATGGAAACGCTGTGAGATTTAGACTTGCGCAGTGAAAATTTTTTTCAGGCTCACTTTCCACTGCGAAAAAGGTGATCGGCTGACTTTTCTGGTCCCAGTTTCTCTTGTACACTGGAAACATAATGAGATTTGGATTTGCGCGGTGCACAATCTTTTCAAGCTCACTTTCTGCAGTGAAAAAGTGGTCAGGCTCAGTTTCCTGGACCCGGCTGTTCTTGTACGACAGAAACACGGTGAGATTTGGACTTGCGTGGTGAAAAATGTTTTCAGGATGACTTTCCACTGTGAAAAAGGTGGCCAGGCTCACTTTCCTGGACCCGGCTTCTCTTGTGCACCAGAAATGCAATGAGATTTGGTCTTGTGCAGTAAAAAATTTTGTCATGCTGACTTTTCTGGTCTCAGCTTCTCTTGTACGCCTCAAACATGGTGAGATTTGTACTTATGCAGTGAAAAATATTTTGAGGCTCACTTTATGCAGTCAAAAATGTGGTCATGCTGACTGTTCTGGTCCTGGCTTCTATGCTACACCCCAAACGCAGTGAGATTTGGACAGACATGGTGAAAAATCTTTTCAGACTCAGTGCAGTGAAAAATGTGGTCATGCTCACTTTCTGGGTCCCGGCTTTTCTTGTACACCAGAAATGCGGTGAGATTTGGACTTGCGCGGTGAAAATTTTTTTCAGGCTCACTTTGCACTGTGAAAAATGTGGTCATGCTCACTTTCCTGGTCCTGACGTTTCTTGTACGCCAGAAACGCGGTGATATTTGGACTTGCATGGTGAAAAATTTTTTCAGGCTCAATTTCCACGGTGAAAAAGATGATCAGGCTCATTTTCCTAGACCTGGCTGTTCTTTTACACCAGAAACGCGGTGAGATTTGGACTTGCGCAATGAAAAATTTTTTCAGGCTCACTTTCTGCTGTGAAAAGGGTGATCAGGGTCACTTTCCTGGACCCGGCTATTCTTGTACACTGGAAACGCGGTGAGATTTGGACTTCTGTGGTGAAAAATTTTTTCAGGCTCACTTTACTAAGTTAAAAATGTGGTCATGCTGACTTTTCTGGTCCTGGCTTCTATTCTACGCCACAAACGCAATGATATTTGGACAGACGCGATGAAAAAATGTTTCAGGCTCACTTTGTGCGGTGAGAAATGAGGTTGTGCTCACTTTCTGGGTTCCGGCTTTTCTTGTATGCCAGAAACGTGGTGAGATTTGGACTTCCACAGTGAAAAATTTTTTCAGGCTCACTTTCCATGGTGAAAAATGTGGTCAGGCTCACTTTCCACTGCGAAAAAGGTGATCAGGCTGACTTTTCTGGTCCCGGTTTCTCTTGTACGCTGGAAACATGATGAGATTTGGACTTGTGCAGTGCACAATCTTTTCAGGCTCACTTTCTGTGGTGAAAAAGTGGTCAGGCTCAGTTTCCTGGACCCAGCTGTTTTTGTACGATGGAAACACAGTGAGATTTAGACTTGCGCCGTGAAAAATGTTTTCAGGATGACTTTCCACTGTGAAAAGGGTGGTCAGGCTCACTTTCCTGGACCCGGCTTCTCTTGTGCACCAGAAACACGGTGAGATTTGGTCTTGTGCAGTAAAAAATTTTGTCATGCTGACTTTCCTGCTCTCGGCTTCTCTTGTACGCCCCAAACACGGTGAGATTTGTACTTATGCGGTGAAAAATATTTTGAGGCTTACTTTATGCAGTCAAAAATGTGGTCATGCTGACTGTTCTGGTCCTGGCTTCTATGCTACACCCCAAACGCAGTGAGATTTGGACAGACATGGTGAAAAATCTTTTCAGGCTTACTTTGCATGGTGAAAAATGTGGTCATGCTGACTTTCTTGGTCCTGGCTTCTCTTGTACGCCACAAACGCGGTGAAATTTGGACGTACGCGGTGAAAATAATTTTCATGCTCACTTTGCGTGGTGAAAAATGTGGTCATACTCACTTTCCTGGTCCTGACTTCTCTTATACATCAGAAACGCAGTGATATTTGGACTTGCGCAGTGAAAAATTTTTTCAGGCTCAATTTCCACGGTGAAAAAGATGATCAGGCTCACTTTCCTAGACCCGGCTGTTCTTTTACGCCAGAAACACAATGAGATTTGGACTTGCGAAATGAAAAATTTTTTCAGGCTCACTTTCTGCTGTGAAAAAGGTGATCAGGGTCACTTTTCTGGACCCGGCTATTCTTGTACACTGGAAACGTGGTGAGATTTGGACTTCTGTGGTGAAAGATTTTTTCATGCTCATTTTACTAAGTTAAAAATGTGGTCATGCTCACTTTTCTGGTCCTGGTGTCTCTTGTACGCCAAAAACATGGTAAGATTTTGACTTGCGCGATGACAAATTTATTTAGGCTCACTTTCCACGGTGAAAAAGGTGGTCAGGCTCACTTTCCTGGAGCCGGCTTCTCTTGTGTGCCGGAATCGCGTTGAGATTTGGACTTGCACGGTGAAAAGTTTTTTCAGGCTCACTTTACTCAGTTAAAAATGTAGTCATGCTGACTTTTTTGGTCCTGGCTTCTATTCTACACCACAAATGCAGTGAGATTTGGACAGACTCAGTGAAATATTTTTTCAGGCTCACTTTGTGCGGTGAAAAATGTGGTCGTGCTCACTTTCCGGGTACCGGCTTTTGTTGTACCCCAGAAACGTGGTGAAATTTGGACTTGCACAGTGCCAAATTTTTTCAGGCTCACTTTCCACGGTGAAAAAGGTAGTTAGGCTTACTTTCATGGAGCCGGCTGTTTTTCTATGGCAGAAACGTGGTGAAATTTGGACTTGCACAGTGAATAATTTTTTCAGGCTCACTTTCTGCAGTGAAAAAGGTGGTCAGGTTCACTTTCCTGGAGCCGGCTGTTTTTCTATGCTGAAAATATGGTGAAATTTGGACTTGCACGGTGAAAGATTTTTTCAGGCTCACTTTCCGCATTGAAAAAGGTGTTCAGGCTCACTTTCAAGGAGCCTGATGATTTTCTATCCTAAAATTGTGGTGAAATTTGGACTTGCGTGGTGAATAATTTTCTCAGGCTCACTTTCTGCGGTTAAAAACTTGTTCAGGCTCACTTTCCCAGAGCCGGCTGTTTTTCTATTGTGAAAACGTGGTGAAATTTGGACTTGCGCTGAGAAAAATTCTTTCAGGCTCACTTTCCGCAATGAAAAAGGTGGTCAGGCTCACTTTCATGGAGCCTGATGATTTTCTATCCTAAAATTGTGGTGAAATTTGGATTTGCGCGGTGCAAAATTTTTTCAAGCTCACTTTCCACGGTGAAAAAGGTAGTCAGGCTCACTTTCATACTGCCGGCTGTTTTTCTAAGGCAGAAACATGGTTAAAAAGGTGGTCAGGCTCACTTTCCTGGAGCCGGCTGTTTTTCTATTCCGAAAACGCAGTGAAATTTGGACTTGTGCTGAGAAAAATTCTTTCAGGCTCACTTTCCGCAATGAAAAAGGTGGTCAGGCTCACTTTCATGGAGCCTGATGATTTTCTATCCTAAAATTGTGGTGAAATTTGGACTTGCGCTGAGAAATTTTTTCAGGCTCACTTTCTGCAGTGAAAAAGGTGGTCAGGCTCACTTTCATACAGCCGGCTGTTTTTCTATTCCGAAAACGCGGTGAAATTTGAACTTGCGCTGAGAAAAATTCTTTCAGGCTCACTTTTCACAATGAAAAAGGTGGTCAGGCTCACTTTCATGGAGCCTGATGATTTTCTATCCTAAAATTGTGGTGAAATTTGGATTTGGGCGGTGCAAAATTTTTTCAAGCTCACTTTCCGCGGTGAAAAAGGTAGTCAGGCTTACTTTCATGGAGCCGACTGTTTTTCTATGGCAGAAACGCGGTGAAATTTGGACTTGCGTGGTTAATAATTTTTTCATGCTCACTTTCTGCAGTGAAAAACTTGATCAGGCTCACTTTCATACTGTCGGCTGTTTTTCTAAGGCAGAAACATGGTTAAAAAGGTGGTCAGGCTCACTTTCCTGGAGCCGGCTGTTTTTCTATTCTGAAAATGCAGTGAAATTTGGACTTGCACTGAGAAATTTTTTCAGGCTCACTTTCTGCAGTGAAAATGGTGGTCAGGCTCACTTTCATACATCTGGCTGTGTTTCAATGGCAGAAGCGCGGTGAAATTTCGACTTGTGCGGGAAAAAATTTTTCAGGCTCACTTTCTGGGGTGAAAAACTTGGTCAGGATTACTTTAATGGAGCCAGCTGTTTTTCTATGGCAGAAACACGGTGAAATTTGGACTTGCGCGGCGACAATTTTTTTCAGGTTCACTTTCTGAGGTGAACAAGGTGGTCAGGGTCACTTTCCTGGAGCTGGCTGTTTTTCTATAGCAGAAACGCCATGAAATTTGAACTTGCGTGGTGACAATTTTTTTCAGGCTCACTTTCCACGGTGAAAAAGGTGGTCAGGCTCACCTTCCCGGAGCCGGCTGTTTCTCTATTCTGAAAATGCGGTGAAATTTGGACTTGCGCTGAGAAACATTTTTTCAGGCTTACTTTCTGCAGTGAAAACAGTGGTCAGGTTCACTTTCCTGGAGCTGGCTGTTTTTCTATGCTGGAAATATGGTGAAATTTGGACTTGCACGGTGAAAAATGTTTTCAGGCTCACTTACCGCAGGGAAAAAGGTGGTCAGGCTCACTTTCATGGAGGCTGATGATTTTCTATCCTAAAACTGTGGTGAAATTTGGACTTGCATGGTGCCAAATTTTTTCAGGCTCACTTTCCGCGGTGAGAAAGGTAGTCAGGCTTACTTTCATGGAGCTGGCTGTTTTTCTATGGCAGAAACGCTGTGAAATTTGGACTTGTGTGGTGAATAATTTTTTCAGGCTCACTTTCTGCGGTTAAAAACTTGGTCAGGCTCAGTTTCATACAGCCGGCTGTTTTTCTATGGCAGAAACAGGGTAAAAAAGGTGGTCAGGCTCACTTTCCTGGAGCCGGCTGTTTTTCTACTCCGAAAACGTGGTGAAATTTGGACTTGCGCTGAGAAAATTTTTTTCAGGCTCACTTTCTGCAGTGAAAAAGGTGGTCAGGCTCACTTTCATGGAGCCTGATGATTTTCTATCCTAAAGTTGTGAAATTTTGACTTGCATGGTGCCTAATTTTTTCAGGCTCACTTTCCGCAGTGAAAAAGGTTGTCAGGCTTACTTTCATGGAGCTGGCTGTTTTTCTATGGCAAAAAAGTGGTGAAATTTGGACTTGCGTGGTGAATAATTTTTTCAGCCTCACTTTCTGTGGTGAAAAACTTGGTCAGGCTCACTTTTTGATACAGCCGGCTGTTTTACTATTCCAAAAACATGGTGAAATTTGGACTTGCGCTGAGAAAAATTTTTTCAGCCTCACTTTCTGCAGTGAAAAAGGTGGTCAGGCTCACTTTCTTGGAGCCTGATGATTTTCTATGGCAGAAACACAGTGAAATTTGGACTTCTACGGTGAAGCTTTTTTTCAGGCTCACTTTCTGTGGTGAAAATGTCAGTCAGACTCACTTTCCGGGAGCCTGATCATATTCTATCCCAAAATCGTGGTGAAATTTGGACTTGCATGGTGAGAAATTTATTCAGGCTCACTTTCTACGGTGAAAAAGGTGGTCAGGCTCACTTTCCTGGAGCCGGCTGTTTTTCTGTGCCAGAAATATGGCGAAATTTGTACTTGCGCAGTGAAAATTTTTTTCAGGCTCTCTTTCTGCAGTGAAAAAGGTGGTCAGGCTCACTTTCATAGAGCCTGATGATTTTATATCCTCAAGTTGTGGTGAAATTTGGACTTGCTCAGTGCCAAATTTTTTCAGCCTCACTTTCTGCAGTGAAAAAGGTGGTCAGGCTCACTTTCTTGGAGCCTGATGATTTTCTATGGCAGAAACACAGTGAAATTTGGACTTCTGGGGTGAAGCTTTTTTCAGGCTCACTTTCTGTGGTGAAAAGTCAGTCAGACTCACTTTCCGGGAGCCTGATCATATTCTATCCCAAAATCGTGGTGAAATTTGGACTTGCACGGTGAGAAATTTATTCAGGTTCACTTTCTGCGGTGAAAAAGGTGGTCAGGCTCACTTTCCTGGAGCCGGCTGTTTTTCTGTGCCAGAAATATGGTGAAATTTGTACTTGAGCAGTGAAAATTTTTTTCAGGCTCTCATTCTGCAGTGAAAAAGGTGGTCAGGCTCACTTTCATAGAGCCTGATAATTTTCTATCCTAAAGTTGTGGTGAAATTTGGACTCGCGCAGTGCCAAATTTTTTCAGGCTCACTTTCCACGGTGAAAAAGGTAGTCAGGCTTACTTTCATGGAGCCGGCTGTTTTTCTATGGCAGAAACGTGGTGAAATTTGGACTTGCACAGTGAATAATTTTTTCAGGCTCACTTTCTGCAGTGAAAAACTTGGTCAGTCTCACTTTCATACAGCCGGCTGTTTTTCTATTCTGAAAACATGGTGAAATATGGACTTGCTCTGAGAAAAATTTTTTCTGGCTCACTTTCTGCGGTGAAAAAGGTGGTCAGGTTCACTTTTCTGGAGCCGGCTGTTTTTCTATGCTGGAAATATGGTGAAATTTGGACTTGCACGGTGAAAGATTTTTTCAGGCTCACTTTCCGCATTGAAAAAGGTGTTCAGGCTCACTTTCAAGGAGCCTGATGATTTTCTATCCTAAAATTGTGGTGAAATTTGGACTTGCGTGGTAAAAAAAATTTTCAGGCTCACTTTGAGCCACGAAAAAGATGGTAAGGCTTACTTTCCTGCTTCTGGCTGTTTTTCTATGGCACAAACATGGTGAAATTTGGACTTGCATGGTGAAAAATTTTTTCAGGCTCACTTTCCGTGGTGAAAAAGTTGGTCAGGCACACTTTCTGCGGTGAAAAAGTTTGTTAGGCTTACTTTCCTGCAGCAGGCTGTTTTTCTATGGCAGAAATGTGGTGAAATTTGGACTTGTGCGGTGAAAAAATTTTCAGACTCACTTTCTGCGGTGAAAAGGTTGGTCAGCCTCACTTTCTGTGGTGAAAAAGATGGTTAGGCTTACTTTCCTGCTTCCAGCTGTTTTTCTATGGCACAAACACGGTGAAATTTGGACTTGCGCGATGAAAAAATTTTTCAGGCTCACTTTCCGTGGTGAAAAAGTTGGTCAGCCTCACTTTCCATGGTGACAAAGTTGGTTAGGCTCACCTTCTGCCGTGAAAAAGGTGGTTAGGCACACTTTCTGAAGGTAAAAAAGTTGGTCAGGCTCACTTTCCGTGGTGAAAAAGTTTGTTAGGCTTACTTTCCTGCAGCAGGCTGTTTTTCTATGGCAGAAACGCAGTGAAATTTGGACTTGTGCAGTGAAAACATTTTTCAGACTCACTTTCCGCGGTGTAAAGGTTGGTCAGCCTCACTTTCTGTGGTGAAAAAGATGGTTAGGCTTACTTTCCTGCTTCCAGCTGTTTTTCTATGGCACAAACGTGGTGAAATTTGGACTTGCGCGGTAAAAAAAATTTTCAGGCTCACTTTCTGCGGCGAAAAAGTTGGTTAGGCTTACTTTCCTGCAGCTGGCTGTTTTTCTATGGCACAAACGTGGTGAAATTTGGACTTGTGTGGTAAAAAAATGTTTCAGGCTCACTTTGAGCTGCGAAAAAGATGGTTAGGCTTACTTTCCTGCTTCTGGCTGTTTTCCTATGGCACAAACGTGGTGAAATTTGGACTTGCACAGTGAAAAACATTTTCAGGCTCACTTTCCGTGGTGAAAAAGTTGGTCAGGCTCACTTTCTGTGGTGAAAAAGTTGGTTAGGCTTACTTTCCTGCAGCCGGCTGTTTTTCTATGGCACAAACGTGAAATTTGGACTTGGGCAGAGAAAAAATTCTTCAGGCTCATTTTCCGCAGTGAAAAAGTTGGTCAGGCTCAATTGCCGCATTGAAAAAGTTGGTTAGGCTTACTTTCCTGCAGCTGACTGTTTTTCTATGGCACAAACGTGGTGAAATTTGGACTTGCGCGGTAAAAGGATTTTTTCAGGCTCATTTTCTGCAGTGAAAAAGTTGGTCAGGCACACTTTCTGTGGTAAAAAAGTTGGTCAGGCTCACTTTCCACGGTGAAAAAGTTGGTTAGGCTTACTTTCCTGCAGCTGGCTGTTTTTCTATGGCAGAAACGCGGTGAAATTTGGACTTGGAGGGGAAAAATTTTTTCAGGCTCACTTTGAACCATGAAAAAGAAGATAGGCTTACTTTCCTGCTTCTGGCTGTTTTTCTATGGCACAAACGTGGTGAAATTTGGACTTGTGCAGTAAAAAAATTTTTCAGGCTCACTTTCTGCGGTGAAAAAGTTGGTTAGGCTTACTTTCCTGCAGTTGGCTGTTTTTCTATGGCAGAAATGCGGTGAAATTTGGACTTGCGCGGTGAAAAATTTTTTCAGGCTCACTTTGAGCCATGAAAAAGATGGCTAGGCTTACTTTCCTGCTTCTGGCTGTTTTTCTATGGCACAAATGCAGTGAAATTTGGACTTGTGCATTGAAAAAATTTTTCAGGCTCACTTTCTGCAGTGAAAAAGTTGGTCAGGCACACTTTCCTGCAGCCGGCTGTTTTCCTGTGGCACAAACGTGGTGAAATTTGGACTTGCGTGGTGACACATTTTTTCAGGCTATCTTTCCGTGGTGAAAAAGTTGGTCAGGCACACTTTCCGCGGTGAAAAAGTTGGTTAGGCTTACTTTACTGCAGCTGGCTGTTTTTCTATGGCAGAAACACTGTGAAATGTGGACTTGCATGATAAAAAAATTTTTCAGGCTCACTTTCCGTGGTGAAAAAGTTGGTCAGCCTCACTTTCCATGGTGAAAAAGTTGGTTAGGCTCACCTTCTGAGGTGAAAAAGGTGGTTAGGCACACTTTCCGAGGTAAAAATGTTGGTCAGGCTCACTTTCCGCCGTGAAAAAGTTGGTTAGACTTACTTTCCTGTAGCCGGCTGTTTTTCTATCGTACAAATGTGGTGAAAGTTGGACTTGCGTGGCAAAAAAAATGTTTCAGGCTCACTTTGAGCCATGAAAAAGATGGTTAGGCTTACTTTCCTGCTTCTGGTTGTTTTTCTATGGCACAAACGCAGTGAAATTTGGACTTGCGCAGTGAAAAAATTTTTCAGCTCACTTTCCGCAGTGAAAAAGTTGGTCAGGCTCAGTTTCCGCAGTGAAAAAGTTGGTTAGGCTTACTTTCCTGCAGCCGGATGTTTTTCTATGGCACAAACATGGTGAAATTTGGACTTGCACACTAAAAGAAATTTTCATGCTAACTTTCCGCGGTGAAAAAGTTGGTCAGGCACACTTTCCGTGGTAAAAAAGTTGGTCAGGCTCACTTTTCGTGGTGAAAAAGTTGGTTAGGCTTACATTCCTGCAGCTGGCTGTTTTTGTATCGCACAAATGTGAAATTTGGACTTGCGTGGTAAAAAAAAGTTTCAGGCTCACTTTGAGCCACGAAAAAGATGGTTAGGCTTACTTTCCTGCTTCTGCAGTTTTTTGATGGCACAAACGTGGTGAAATTTGGACTTGCGCAGGGAAAAACATTTTCAGGCTCACTTTCCGTGGTGAAAAAATTGGTCAGACACACTTTCCGAGGTAAAAAAGTTGGTCAGGCTCACTTTCCGCAGTGAAAAAGTTGGTTAGGCTTACTTTCCTGCAGCCGGCTGTTTTACTATTGCACAAATGTGGTGAAATTTGGACTTGCGCGATAAAAATTTTTTTAGGCTCACTTTCAGCCGTGAAAAAGATGGTTAGGTTTACTTTCCTGCTTCTGGCTGTTCTTCTATGGCACAAATGTGGTGAAATTTGGACTTGCACAGTGAAAAATATTTTCAGGCTTACTTTCTGAGGTGAAAAAGGTGGTTAGGCACACTTTCCGAGGTAAAAAAGTTGGTCAGACTCACTGTCTGCAGTGAAAAAGTTGGTTAGGCTTACTTTCCTGCAGCTGGCTGTTTTTCTATGGCACAAACATGGTGAAATTTGGACTTGCGCGGTAGAAAAAATTTCAGGCTCACTTTCCGCAGTGATAAAGTTGGTCAGGCTCACTTTCTGCAGTGAAAAAGTTGGTTAGGCTTACTTTCCTGCAGCCAGCTGTTTTCCTATGGCACAAACGTGAAATTTGGACTTGCACAGTGAAAAATTTTTTCAGGCTCACTTTCAGCCGTGAAAAAGATGGTTAGGCTTACTTTCCTACTTCTGGCTGTTCTTCTATGGCACAAACATGGTGAAATTTGGACTTACACAGTGAAAAATTTTTTCAGGCTTACTTTCTGCAGTTAAAAAGGTGGTTAGGCACACTTTCCGAGGTAAAAAAGTTGGTCAGGCTCACTTTCTGTGGTGAAAAAGTTGGTTAGGCTTACTTTCCTGCAGCCAGCTGTTTTTCTATGGCACAAACATGGTGAAATTTGGACTTGCGCGGTTAAAAATTTTTCAGGCTCACTTTCCGCAGTGATAAAGTTGGTCAGGCTCACTTTCTGCAGTGAAAAAGTTGGTTAGGCTTACTTTCCTGCAGCCAGCTGTTTTTCTATGGCACAAACGTGAAATTTGGACTTGCACAGTGAAAAATTTTTTCAGGCTCACTTTCAGCTGTGAAAAAGATGGTTAGGCTTACTTTTCTACTTCTGGCTGTTCTTCTATGGCACAAACATGGTGAAATTTGGACTTACACAGTGAAAAATTTTTTCAGGCTTACTTTCTGCAGTTTAAAAAGGTGGTTAGGCACACTTTCTGAGGTAAAAAGTTGGTCAGGCTCACTTTCTGTGGTGAAAAAGTTGGTTAGGCTTACTTTCCTGCAGCCAGCTGTTTTTCTATGGCACAAATGTGGTGAAATTTGGACTTGCGCAGTGAAAAATTTTTTCAGGCTCACTTTCCACAGTGAAAAAGTTGGTCAGGCTCAATTGCTGTGGTGAAAAAGTTGGTTAGGCTTACTTTCCTGCAGCTGGCTGTTTTTCTATGGCAGAAATGTGTTGAAATTTGGACTTGCACGGTGAAAAATTTTTTCAGGCTCACTTTGAGCCATGAAAAAGAAGTTAGTCTTACTTTCCTGCTTCTGGCTGTTTTTCTATGGCACAAACATGGTGAAATTTGGATTTGCGCGGTGAAAAAATTTTTCAGACTCACTTTCCGCGGTGAAAAAGTTGGTCAGCCTCACTTTCTGTGGTGAAAAAGATGGTTAGGCATACTTTCCTGCTTCCAGGTGTTTTTCTATGGCACAAACGTGGTGAAATTTGGACTTCTGCGATGAAAAAATTTTTTAGGCACACTTTCCATGGTGAAAAAGTTGGTTAGGCTTACTTACCTGCATCCGACTGTTTTTCTATCGCGCAAATGTGGTGAAATTAGGACTTGCGTGGTAAAAAAATTTTTCAGGCTCACTTTGAGAAACGAAAAAGATGGTTAGGCTTACTTTCCTGCTTCTGGCTGTTTTTCTATGGCTCAAATGCAGTGAAATTTGGACTTGTGCAGTGAAAATTTTTTCAGGCTCACTTTCCGTGGTGAAAAAGTTGGTCAGGCACACTTTCTGCATTAAAAAATTTGGTCAGGCTCGCTTTCCACTTTGAAAAAGTTGGTCAGGCTCACTTTCTGTTGTGAAAAAGTTGGTCAGGCACACTTTCTGCATTAAAAAATTTGGTCAGACTCACTTTCCACTTTGAAAAAGTTGGTCAGGCTCACTTTCCTGCAGCCGGATGTTTTTCTATGGCACAAACATAGTGAAATTTTGACTTGCACAGTAAAAAAATTTTCATGCTCACTTTCTGCGTGAAAAGCTGGTCAGGTTCACTTTAGCATGATGAAAAGTTGGTTAGGCTTACTTTCCTGCTGCTAGATATTTTCTATGGCACAAACCATGGTGAAATTTGGATTTGCGTGGTAAATAAAATTTTCAGGCTCACATTCTGCGGTGAAAAAGTTGGTCAGGCACACTTTCTGCATTAAAAAATTTGGTCAGGCTCACTTTCCGCGGTGAAAAAGTTGGTCAGGCTCACTTTATGCAGTGAAAAAGTTGGTTAGGCTTACTTTCCTGCAGCCGGATGTTTTTCTATGGCACAAACGTGAAATTTGGACTTGCACAGTGAAAAATTTTTTCAGGCTCACTTTCAGCTGTGAAAAAGATGGTTAGGCTTACTTTTCTACTTCTGGCTGTTCTTCTATGGCACAAACATGGTGAAATTTGGACTTACACAGTGAAAACTTTTTTCAGGCTACTTTCTGCAGTTTAAAAAGGTGGTTAGGCACACTTTCCGAGGTAAAAAAGTTGGTCAGGCTCACTTTTTGTGGTGAAAAAGTTGGTTAGGCTTACTTTCCTGCAGCTGGCTGTTTTTCTATGGCAGAAATGTGTTGAAATTTGGACTTGCACGGTGAAAAATTTTTTCAGGCTCACTTTGAGCCATGAAAAAGAAGTTAGTCTTACTTTCCTGCTTCTGGCTGTTTTTCTATGGCACAAACATGGTGAAATTTGGATTTGCGCAGTGAAAAATTTTTCAGACTCACTTCTTCCGATGTGAAAAGTTGGTCAGCCTCACTTTCTGTGTGAAAAGATGGTTAGGCATACTTTCCTGCTTCCAGGTGTTTTTCTATGGCACAAACGTGGTGAAATTTGGACTTCATGTATGAAAAATTTTTAGGCACACTTTCCATGGTGAAAAAGTTGGTTAGGCTTACTTACCTGCATCTGACTGTTTTTCTATCATGCAAATGTGGTGAAATTAGGACTTGCGTGAAAAAATTTTTCAGGCTCACTTTGAGAAACGAAAAGATGGTTAGGCTTACTTTCCTGCTTCTGGCTGTTTTTCTATGGCTCAAACGCAGTGAAATTTGGACTTGTGCAGTGAAAATTTTTTCAGGCTCACTTTCCGCGGTGAAAAAGTTGGTCAGGCACACTTTCTGCATTAAAAAATTTGGTCAGGCTCACTTTCCGCGGTGAAAAAGTTGGTCAGGCTCACTTTATGCAGTGAAAAAGTTGGTTAGGCTTACTTTCCTGCTGCCAGATGTTTTTCTATGGCACAAACGTGGTGAAATTTGGACTTGCGCAGTAAAAAAATTTTCAGGCTCACTTTGAGCGCAAAAGATGGTAAGGCTTTCTTTCCTGCTTCTGGCTGTTTTTCTATATAACAAACGTGGTGAAATTTGGACTTGCACGGTGAAAAATTTTCAGGCTCACTTTCCACAGTGAAAAAGTTGGTAAAGCACATTTTCTGCCCGGTAAAAAGTTGCTCAGGCTCACTTTCTGCTTAGAAAAGTTGGTTAGCTTACTTTCCTGCAGCTGGCTGTTTTTCTATCGCAGAAAAGCGGTGAAATTGGGACTAGTGCATTTAAAAAATTTTTCAGACTCACTTTCCGCGGTGAAAAAGTTGGTCAGCCTCACTTTCCATGGTGAAAAAGTTGGTTGGGGCTCACCTTTTGTGGTGAAAAAGGTGGTTAGGCACACTTTCCGTGGTGAAAAATTTGGTTAGGCTCACTTTCTGTGGTGAAAAAGTTGGTTAGGCTTACTTTCCTGCAGCTGGCTGTTTTTCTATGGCAGAAATGTGTTGAAATTTGGACTTGCACGGTGAAAAATTTTTTCAGGCTCACTTTGAGCCATGAAAAAGAAGTTAGTCTTACTTTCATGCTTCTGGCTGTTTTTCTATGGCACAAACATGGTGAAATTTGGATTTGCGCGGTGAAAAAATTTTTCAGACTCACTTTCCGCGGTGAAAAAGTTGGTCAGCCTCACTTTCTGTGGTGAAAAAGATGGTTAGGCATACTTTCCTGCTTCCAGGTGTTTTTCTATGGCACAAACGTGGTGAAATTTGGACTTCTGCGATGAAAAATTTTTTAGGCACACTTTCCATGGTGAAAAAGTTGGTTAGGCTTACTTACCTGCATCCGACTGTTTTTCTATCGCGCAAATGTGGTGAAATTAGGACTGCATGGTAAAAAATTTTCAGGCTCACTTGAGAAACGAAAAGATGGTTAGGCTTACTTTCCTGCTTCTGGCTGTTTTTCATGGCTCAAACGCAGTGAAATTTGGACTTGTGCAGTGAAAATTTTTCAGGCTCACTTTCCGCGGGTGAAAAAGTTGGTCAGGTACACTTTCTGCATTAAAAATTTGTCAGACTTCACTTTCCACTTTGAAAAAGTTGGTCAGGCTCACTTTCTGTTGTGAAAAAGTTGGTCAGGCACACTTTCTGCATTAAAAAATTTGGTCAGACTCACTTTCCACTTTGAAAAAGTTGGTCAGGCTCACTTTCCTGCAGCCGGATGTTTTTCTATGGCACAAACATAGTGAAATTTTGACTTGCACAGTAAAAAAATTTTCATGCTCACTTTCTGCGGTGAAAAAGCTGGTCAGGTTCACTTTACGCGGTGAAAAAGTTGGTTAGGCTTACTTTCCTGCTGCTAGATATTTTTCTATGGCACAAACATGGTGAAATTTGGATTTGCGTGGTAAATAAAATTTTCAGGCTCACATTCTGCGGTGAAAAAGTTGGTCAGGCACACTTTCTGCATTAAAAAAGTTGGTCAGGCTCACTTTCCGCGGTGAAAAAGTTGGTCAGGCTCACTTTAGGCAGTGAAAAAGTTGGTTAGGCTTACTTTCCTGCAGCCGGATGTTTTTCTATGGCACAAACGTGAAATTTGGACTTGCACAGTGAAAAATTTTTTCAGGCTCACTTTCAGCTGTGAAAAAGATGGTTAGGCTTACTTTTCTACTTCTGGCTGTTCTTCTATGGCACAAACATGGTGAAATTTGGACTTACACAGTGAAAAATTTTTTCAGGCTTACTTTCTGCAGTTTAAAAAGGTGGTTAGGCACACTTTCCGAGGTAAAAAAGTTGGTCAGGCTCACTTTCTGTGGTGAAAAAGTTGGTTAGGCTTACTTTCCTGCAGCTGGCTGTTTTTCTATGGCAGAAATGTGTTGAAATTTGGACTTGCACGGTGAAAAATTTTTTCAGGCTCACTTTGAGCCATGAAAAAGAAGTTAGTCTTACTTTCCTGCTTCTGGCTGTTTTTCTATGGCACAAACATGGTGAAATTTGGATTTGCGCGGTGAAAAAATTTTTCAGACTCACTTTCCGCGGTGAAAAAGTTGGTCAGCCTCACTTTCTGTGGTGAAAAAGATGGTTAGGCATACTTTCCTGCTTCCAGGTGTTTTTCTATGGCACAAACGTGGTGAAATTTGGACTTCTACGATGAAAAATTTTTTAGGCTCACTTTCCATGGTGAAAAAGTTGGTTAGGCTTACTTTCCTGCATCTGGCTGTTTTTCTATGGCACAAACATGGTGAAATTTGGACTTGCGTGGTAAAAAAAAGTTTCAGGCTCACTTTGAGCCACGAAAAAGATGGTTAGGCTTACTTTCCTGCTTCTGGCTGTTTTTCTACGGCACAAATGCAATGAAATTTGGACTTGTGCAGTGAAAAATTTTTTCAGCTCACGTCCCGCGGTGAAAAAGTCGATCAGGCTCAGTTTCCGTGGCAAAAAAGTTGGTTAGGCTTACTTTCCTGCAGCTGGATGTTTTTCTGTGGCATAAACGTGGTGAAATTTGGACTTGCACAGTAAAAAAAATGTTCATGCTCACTTTCTGCGGTGAAAAAGTTGGTTAGGCTTACTTTCCTGCTTCTGGCTGTTTTTCTATGGCACAAACGCAGTGAAATTTGGACTTGCGTAGTGAAAAATTTTTTCAGGCTCACTTTCTGCAGTGAAAAAGTTGGTCAGGCACACTTTCCTTATTAAAAAAGTTGGTCAGGCTCACTTTTCACGGTGAAAAAGTTGGTTAGGCTTACTTTCCTGCTGCCAGATGTTTTTCTATAGCACAAACATGGTGAAATTTGGACTTGCGCAGTAAAAGGAATTTTCAGGCTCACATTCCGCGGTGAAAAAGTTGGTCAGGCACACTTTCTGCATTAAAAAATTTGGTCAGGCTCACTTTCCGCGGTGAAAAAGTTGGTCAGGCTCACTTTATGCAGTGAAAAAGTTGGTTAGGCTTACTTTCCTGCTGCCAGATGTTTTTCTATGGCACAAATGTGATGAAATTTGGACTTGCGCAGTAAAAAAATTTTCAGGCTCACTTTGAGCCGCAAAAAAGATGGTAAGGCTTTCTTTCCTGCTTCTGGCTGTTTTTCTATGGCACAAACGTGGTGAAATTTGGACTTGCACGGTGAAAAATTTTTTCAGGCTCACTTTCCACAGTGAAAAAGTTGGTAAGGCACATTTTCTGCGGTAAAAAAGTTGCTCAGGCTCACTTTCTGCTTAGAAAAAGTTGGTTAGGCTTACTTTCCTGCAGCTGGCTGTTTTTCTATCGCAGAAAAGCGGTGAAATTTGGACTAGTGCATTGAAAAATTTTCAGACTCACTTTCCGCGGTGAAAAAGTTGGTCAGCCTCACTTTCCATGGTGAAAAAGTTGGTTGGGGCTCACCTTTTGTGGTGAAAAAGGTGGTTAGGCACACTTTCCGTGGTGAAAAATTTGGTTAGGCACACTTTCTGCGGTTAAAAAGTTGGTCAGGCTCACTTTCTGCAGTGAAAAAGTTGGTTAGCCTTACTTTCCTGCAGGCGGCTGTTTTTCTATAGCACAAACGTGGCAAAATTTGGACTTGGCTGGTAAAAAATTTTTCAGGCTCACTTTCCGCGTGAAAAAGTTGGTTAGGCTTACTTACCTGCATCCGACTGTTTTTCTATCGTCCAAATGTGGTGAAATTAGGACTTGCGTGATAAAAAAATTTTTCAGGCTCACTTTGAGAAACGAAAAAGATGGTTAGGCTTACTTTCCTGCTTCTGGCTGTTTTTCTATGGCTCAAACGCAGTGAAATTTGGACTTGTGCAGTGAAAATTTTTTCAGGCTCACTTTCCGCGGTGAAAAAGTTGGTCAGGCACACTTTCTGCATTAAAAAATTTGGTCAGGCTCACTTTCCACTTTGAAAAAGTTGGTCAGGCTCACTTTCTGTTGTGAAAAAGTTGGTCAGGCACACTTTCTGCATTAAAAAATTTGGTCAGACTCACTTTCCACTTTGAAAAAGTTGGTCAGGCTCACTTTCCTGCAGCCGGATGTTTTTCTATGGCACAAACATAGTGAAATTTTGACTTGCACAGTAAAAAAATTTTCATGCTCACTTTCTGCGGTGAAAAAGCTGGTCAGGTTCACTTTACACGGTGAAAAAGTTGGTTAGGCTTACTTTCCTGCTGCTAGATATTTTTCTATGGCACAAACGCAGTGAAATTTGGACTTGCACGGTGAAAAATTTTTTCAGGCTCACTTTCCACAGTGAAAAAGTTGGTCAGGCACATTTTCTGTGGTAAAAAAGTTGGTCAGGCTCACTTTCTGTGGTGAAAAAGTTTGTTAGGCTTAATTTCCTGCAGCTGGCTGTTTTTCTATGGCAGAAACGTGAAATTTGGACTTGTGTGGTGAAAAATTTTCAGACTCACTTTCCGCAGTGAAAAAGTTGGTCAGCCTCACTTTCCATGGTGAAAAAGTTGGTTAGGCTCACCTTCTGTGGTGAAAAAGGTGGTTAGGCACATTTTACGCAGTGAAAAATTTGGTTAGGCACACTTTCTGCGGTAAAAAAGTTGGTCAGGCTCACTTTCCGCAGTGAAAAAGTTGGTTAGCCTTACTTTCCTGCAGGCAGCTGTTTTTTATGGCACAAACGGAGAATTTGGACTTGCTGCAAAAATTTTTTCAGGCTCACTTTCCACGGTGAAAAGTTGGTTAGGCTTACTTTCCTGCTTCTGGCTGTTTTTCTATGGCACAAACGCAGTGAAATTTGACTTGTGTAGTGAAAAATTTTTTCAGGCTCACTTTCTGCAGTGAAAAGTTGGTCAGCACACTTTCCTTATTAAAAAGTTGGTCAGGCTCTACTTTCACA
This sequence comes from Neoceratodus forsteri, assembly GCA_016271365.2. Classification (NCBI taxonomy): domain Eukaryota; kingdom Metazoa; phylum Chordata; order Ceratodontiformes; family Ceratodontidae; genus Neoceratodus; species Neoceratodus forsteri. Next base: position 1,527,901,847 of record CM028131.1, read on the forward strand.
GTGAAAAGTTGGTTAGGCTTACTTTCCTGCAGCCGGCTGTTTTTCAATAGCAAAACGTAGTGAAATTTGGACCTGCACAGTAAAATTTTTCAGGCTCACTTTCGCGGTGAAAAGTTGGTCAGGCACACTTTCCTTATTAAAAAAGTTGGTCAGGCTCACTTTCCACAGTTAAAAATTTGGTTAGGCTTACTTTCCTGCAGCTGGCTGTTTTTCTATGGCACAAACGCGGTGAGATTTGGACTTGTGCGGTAAAAAATTTTTCATTCTCACATTCTGCTGTGAAAAAGTTGGTCAGGCACACTTTCCGTGGTAAAAAAGTCGGTCAGGCTCACTTTCCACTTTGAAAAAGTTGGTCAGACTCACTTTCTTGAAGCTGGATGTTTTTCTATGGCACAAACGTAGTGAAATTTGGACTTGCACAGTAAAAAAATTTTCATGCTCACTTTCTGTGGTGAAAAAGCTGGTCAGGCTCACTTTACGCGGTGAAAAAGTTGGTTAGGCTTACTTTCCTGCTGCTAGATATTTTTCTATGGCACAAACATGGTGAAATTTGGATTTGCGTGGTAAATAAAATTTTCAGGCTCACATTCCGCGGTGAAAAAGTTGGTCAGGCACACTTTCTGCATTAAAAAATTTGGTCAGGCTCACTTTCCGTGGTGAAAAAGTTGAGTCAGGCTCACTTTATGCTGGAAAAGGGTTGGTTAGGCTTACTTTCCTGCAGCCGATGTTTTCTATGGCACAAACGTGGTGAAATTTGGACTTGCACAGTAAAAAAAGTTTCATGCTCACTTTCCGCGGTAAAAAAGCTGGTCAGGCTCAATTTACACGGTGAAAAAGTTGGTTAGGCTTACTTTCCTGCTGCCAGATGTTTTTCTATTGCACAAACATGGTGAAATTTGGACTTGCGCAGTAAAAAAAATTTTCAGGTGTCATTCCGCGGTGAAAAAGTTGGTCAGGCACACTTTCTGCATTAAAAAATTTGGTCAGTCTCACTTTCCGCGGTGAAAAAGTTGGTCAGGCTCACTTTATGCAGTGAAAAAGTTGGTTTGGCTTACTTTCCTGCTGCCAGATGTTTTTCTATGGCACAAACATGAAATTTGGACTTGCGCAGTAAAAAAATTTTTCAGGCTCAATTTGAGCCACAAAAAAGATGGTAAGGCTTACTTTCCTGCTTCTGGCTGTTTTTCTATGGCACAAACGTGGTGAAATTTGGACTTGCACGGTGAAAAATTTTTTCAGGCTCACTTTCCACAGTGAAAAAGTTGGTCAGGCACATTTTCTGTGGTAAAAAAGTTGGTCAGGCTCACTTTCTGCAGTGAAAAAGTTTGTTAGGCTTAATTTCCTGCAGCTGGCTGTTTTTGTATGGCAGAAACGTGAAATTTGGACTTGTGTGGTGAAAAAATTTTTCAGACTCACTTTCCGCAGTGAAAAGGTTGGTCAGCCTCACTTTCCATGGTGAAAAAGTTGGTTAGGCTCACCTTCTGTGGTGAAAAAGGTGGTTAGGCACATTTTACGCAGTGAAAAATTTGGTTAGGCACACTTTCATGGTAAAAAGTTGGTCAGGCCTCACTTTCCGGCAGTGAAAAGTTGGTTAGCCTTTACTTCCTGCAGGCAGCTGTTTTTCTATGGCACAAACGCGGTGAAATTTGACTTGCGCTGCAAAAATTTTTTCAGGCTCACTTTCCGCGGTGAAAAAGTTGGTTAGGCTTACTTTCCTGCTTCTGGCTGTTTTTCTATGGCACAAACGCAGTGAAATCTGGACTTGTGTAGTGAAAAATTTTTTCAGGCTCACTTTCTGCAGTGAAAAAGTTGGTCAGGCACACTTTCCTTATTAAAAAAGTTGGTCAGGCTCACTTTTCACGGTGAAAAGTTGGTTAGGCTTACTTTCCTGCTGCCAGATGTTTTTCTATAGCACAAACATGGTGAAATTTGGACTTGTGCAGTAAAAGGAATTTTCAGGTTCACATTCAGCGGTGAAAAGTTGGTCAGGCACACTTTCTGCATTAAAAATTTGGTCAGGCTCACTTTCCGCGGTGAAAAAGTTGGTCAGGCTCACTTTATGCAGTGAAAAAGTTGGTTAGGCTTACTTTCCTGCTGCCAGATGTTTTTCTATGGCACAAACGTGGTGAAATTTGGACTTGCGCAGTAAAAAATTTTTCAGGCTCACTTTGAGCCGCAAAAAAGATGGTAAGGCTTTCTTTCCTGCTTCTGGCTGTTTTTCTATGGCACAAACGTGGTGAAATTTGGACTTGCACGGTGAAAAATTTTTTCAGGCTCACTTTCCACAGTGAAAAAGTTGGTAAGGCACATTTTCTGCGGTAAAAAAGTTGCTCAGGCTCACTTTCTGCTTAGAAAAAGTTGGTTAGGCTTACTTTCCTGCAGCTGGCTGTTTTTCTATCGCAGAAAAGCGGTGAAATTTGGACTAGTGCATTGAAAAAAAATTTCAGACTCACTTTCCGCGGTGAAAAAGTTGGTCAGCCTCACTTTCCATGGTGAAAAAGTTGGTTGGGGCTCACCTTTTGTGGTGAAAAAGGTGGTTAGGCACACTTTCCATGGTGAAAAATTTGGTTAGGCACACTTTCTGCGGTTAAAAAGTTGGTCAGGCTCACTTTCTGCAGTGAAAAAGTTGGTTAGCCTTACTTTCCTGCAGGCGGCTGTTTTTCTATAGCACAAACGTGGCAAAATTTGGACTTGCGCGGTAAAAAAATTTTTCAGGCTCACTTTCCGCGGTGAAAAAGTTGGTTAGGCTTACTTACCTGCATCCGACTGTTTTCTATCATGCAAATGTGGTGAAATTAGGACTATGCGTGATAAAAAATTTTTCAGGCTCACTTTGAGAAACGAAAAGATGGTTAGGCTTACTTTCCTGCTTCTGGCTGTTTTTCTATGGCTCAAACGCAGGAAATTTGGACTTGTGCAGTGAAAATTTTTCAGGCTCACTTTCCCAGTGAAAAAGTTGGTCAGGCACACTTTCTGCATTAAAAAATTTGGTCAGGCTCACTTTCCACTTTGAAAAGTTGGTCAGGCTCACTTTCTGTTGTGAAAAGCTGGTGCAGGCACACTTTCTGCATTAAAAATTTGGTCAGGCTCACTTTCCACTTTGAAAAAGTTGGTCAGGCTCACTTTCCTGCAGCCGGATGTTTTTCTATGGCACAAACATGGTGAAATTTTGACTTGCACAGTAAAAAAATTTTGATGCTCACTTTCTGCGGTGAAAAAGCTGGTCAGGTTCACTTTACGCGGTGAAAAAGTTGGTTAGGCTTACTTTCCTGCTGCTAGATATATTTCTATGGCACAAACATGGTGAAATTTGGATTTGCCTGGTAAATAAAATTTTCAGGCTCACATTCCGTGGTGAAAAAGTTGGTCAGGCACACTTTCTGCATTAAAAAAAGTTGGTCAGGCTCACTTTTCGCAGTGAAAAAGTTGGTCAGGCTCACTTTATGCAGTGAAAAAGTTGGTTAGGCTTACTTTCCTGCAGCCAGATGTTTTTCTATGGCACAAACGTGGTGAAATTTGGACTTGCACAGTAAAAAAAATTTCATGCTCACTTTCCGCGGTGAAAAAGCTGGTCAGGCTCAATTTACACGGTGAAAAAGTTGGTTAGGCTTACTTTCCTGCTGCCAGATGTTTTTCTATTGCACAAACGTGAAATTTGGACTTGCGCAATAAAAAAATTTTCAGGGTCACATTCCACGGTGAAAAAGTTGGTCAGGCACACTTTCTGCATTAAAAAAATTTGGTCAGGCTCACTTTCCGCGGTGAAAAAGTTGGTCAGGCTCACTTTATGCAGTGAAAAAGTTGGTTTGGCTTACTTTCCTGCTGCCAGATGTTTTTCTATGGCACAAACATGAAATTTGGACTTGCGCAGTAAAAAAATTTTTCAGGCTCAATTTGAGCCACAAAAAAGATGGTAAGGCTTTCTTTCCTGCTTCTGGCTGTTTTTCTATGGCACAAACGTGGTGAAATTTGGACTTGCACGGTGAAAAATTTTTTCAGGCTCACTTTCCACAGTGAAAAAGTTGGTAAGGCACATTTTCTGCGGTAAAAAAGTTGCTCAGGCTCACTTTCTGCTTAGAAAAAGTTGGTTAGGCTTACTTTCCTGCAGCTGGCTGTTTTCTATCGCAGAAAAGCGTGAAATTTGACTAGTGCATTGAAAAATTTTCAGACTCACTTTCCGCGGTGAAAAAGTTGGTCAGCCTCACTTTCCATGGTGAAAAAGTTGGTTGGGGCTCACCTTTTGTGGTGAAAAAGGTGGTTAGGCACACTTTCCGTGGTGAAAAATTTGGTTAGGCACACTTTCTGCGGTAAAAAAGTTGGTCAGGCTCACTTTCTGCAGTGAAAAAGTTGGTTAGCCTTACTTTCCTGCAGGCGGCTGTTTTTCTATAGCACAAACGTGGCAAAATTTGGACTTGCGCGGTAAAAAAATTTTTCAGGCTCACTTTCCGCGGTGAAAAAGTTGGTTAGGCTTACTTACCTGCATCCGACTGTTTTTCTATCGTGCAAATGTGGTGAAATTAGGACTTGGGTGATAAAAAAATTTTTCAGGCTCACTTTGAGAAACGAAAAAGATGGTTAGGCTTACTTTCCTGCTTCTGGCTGTTTTTCTATGGCTCAAACGCAGTGAAATTTGGACTTGTGCAGTGAAAATTTTTTCAGGCTCACTTTCCGCAGTGAAAAAGTTGGTCAGGCACACTTTCTGCATTAAAAAATTTGGTCAGGCTCACTTTCCACTTTGAAAAAGTTGGTCAGGCTCACTTTCTGTTGTGAAAAAGTTGGTCAGGCACACTTTCTGCATTAAAAAATTTGGTCAGGCTCACTTTCCACTTTGAAAAAGTTGGTCAGGCTCACTTTCCTGCAGCCGGATGTTTTTCTATGGCACAAACATGGTGAAATTTTGACTTGCACAGTAAAAAAATTTTGATGCTCACTTTCTGCGGTGAAAAAGCTGGTCAGGTTCACTTTACGCGGTGAAAAAGTTGGTTAGGCTTACTTTCCTGCTGCTAGATATATTTCTATGGCACAAACATGGTGAAATTTGGATTTGCCTGGTAAATAAAATTTTCAGGCTCACATTCCGTGGTGAAAAAGTTGGTCAGGCACACTTTCTGCATTAAAAAAGTTGGTCAGGCTCACTTTTCGCAGTGAAAAAGTTGGTCAGGCTCACTTTATGCAGTGAAAAAGTTGGTTAGGCTTACTTTCCTGCAGCCAGATGTTTTTCTATGGCACAAACGTGGTGAAATTTGGACTTGCACAGTAAAAAAAATTTCATGCTCACTTTCCGCGGTGAAAAAGCTGGTCAGGCTCAATTTACACGGTGAAAAAGTTGGTTAGGCTTACTTTCCTGCTGCCAGATGTTTTTCTATTGCACAAACGGAAATTTGGCTCTGCATAATAAAAATTTTCAGGGTCACATTCCACGGTGAAAAGTTGGTCAGGCACACTTTCTGCATTAAAAATTTGGTCAGGCTCACTTTCCGCGGTGAAAAAGTTGGTCAGGCTCACTTTATGCAGTGAAAAGTTGGTTTGGCTTACTTTCCTGCTGCCAGATGTTTTTCTATGGCACAAACATGAAATTTGACTGATGAGTAAAAATTTTTCAGGCTCAATTTGAGCCACAAAAAGATGGTAAGGCTTTCTTTCCTGCTTCTGGCTGTTTTTCTATGGCACAAACGTGGTGAAATTTGGACTTGCACGGTGAAAAATTTTTTCAGGCTCACTTTCCACAGTGAAAAAGTTGGTAAGGCACATTTTCTGCGGTTAAAAAGTTGCTCAGGCTCACTTTCTGCTTAGAAAAAGTTGGTTAGGCTTACTTTCCTGCAGCTGGCTGTTTTTCTATCACAGAAAAGCGGTGAAATTTGGACTAGTGCATTGAAAAAAATTTTCAGACTCACTTTCCGCGGTGAAAAAGTTGGTCAGCCTCACTTTCCATGGTGAAAAAGTTGGTTGGGGCTCACCTTTTGTGGTGAAAAAGGTGGTTAGGCACACTTTCCGTGGTGAAAAATTTGGTTAGGCACACTTTCTGCGGTAAAAAAGTTGGTCAGGCTCACTTTCTGCAGTGAAAAAGTTGGTTAGCCTTACTTTCCTGCAGGCGGCTGTTTTTCTATAGCACAAACGTGGCAAAATTTGGACTTGCGCGGTAAAAAAATTTTTCAGGCTCACTTTCCGCGGTGAAAAAGTTGGTTAGGCTTACTTACCTGCATCCGACTGTTTTTCTATCGTGCAAATGTGGTGAAATTAGGACTTGCGTGATAAAAAAATTTTTCAGGCTCACTTTGAGAAACGAAAAAGATGGTTAGGCTTACTTTCCTGCTTCTGGCTGTTTTTCTATGGCTCAAACGCAGTGAAATTTGGACTTGTGCAGTGAAAATTTTTTCAGGCTCACTTTCCCGCAGTGAAAAGTTGGTCAGGCACACTTTCTGCATTAAAAATTTGGTCAGCTCACTTTCCACTTTGAAAAAGTTGGTCAGGCTCACTTCTGTTGTGAAAAAGTTGGTCAGGCACACTTTCTGCATTAAAAAATTTGGTCAGGCTCACTTTCCACTTTGAAAAGTTGGTCAGGCTCACTTTCCTGCAGCCGGATGTTTTTCTATGGCACAAACATGGTGAAATTTTGACTTGCACAGTAAAAAATTTTGATGCTCACTTTCTGTGTGAAAAAGCTGGTCAGGTTCACTTTACGCCGTGAAAAGTTGGTTAGGCTTACTTTCCCGCTGCTAGATATATTTCTATGGCACAAACATGGTGAAATTTGGATTTGCCTGGTAAATAAAATTTTCAGGCTCACATTCCGTGGTGAAAAGTTGGTCAGGCACACTTTCTGCATTAAAAAGTTGGTCAGGCTCACTTTTGCAGTGAAAAGTTGGTCAGGCTCACTTTATGCAGTGAAAAGTTGGTTAGGCTTACTTTCCTGCAGCCAGATGTTTTTCTATGGCACAAACGTGGTGAAATTTGGACTTGCACAGTAAAAAAATTTCATGCTCACTTTCCGTGTGAAAAAGCTGGTCAGGCTCAATTTACACGGTGAAAAGTTGGTTAGGCTTACTTTCCTGCTTGCCAGATGTTTTTCTATTGCACAAACGTGAAATTTGACTTGCTAATAAAAAATTTTCAGGGTCACATTCCACGGTGAAAAGTTGGTCAGGCACACTTTCTGCATTAAAAATTTGGTCAGGCTCACTTTCCGCGGTGAAAAGTTGGTCAGGCTCACTTTATGCAGTGAAAAAGTTGGTTTGGCTTACTTTCCTGCTGCCAGATGTTTTTCTATGGCACAAACATGAAATTTGACTTCATAGTAAAAAATTTTTCAGGCTCAATTTGAGCCACAAAAAAGATGGTAAGGCTTACTTTCCTGCTTCTGGCTGTTTTTCTATGGCACAAACGCGGTGAAATTTGGACTTGCACGGTGAAAAATTTTTTCAGGCTCACTTTCCACAGTGAAAAAGTTGGTCAGGCACATTTTCTGTGGTAAAAAAGTTGGTCAGGCTCACTTTCTGTGGTGAAAAAGTTTGTTAGGCTTAATTTCCTGCAGCTGGCTGTTTTTGTATGGCAGAAACGTGAAATTTGGACTTGTGTGGTGAAAAAAATTTTCAGACTCACTTTCCGCAGTGAAAAAGTTGGTCAGCCTCACTTTCCATGGTGAAAAAGTTGGTTAGGCTCACCTTCTGTGGTGAAAAAGGTGGTTAGGCACATTTTACACAGTGAAAAATTTGGTTAGGCACACTTTCTGCGGTAAAAAAGTTGGTCAGGCTCACTTTCCGCAGTGAAAAAGTTGGTTAGCCTTACTTTCCTGCAGGCAGCTGTTTTTTTATGGCACAAACGTGGTGAAATTTGGACTTGAGCTGCAAAAAATTTTTTCAGGCTCACTTTCCGCGGTGAAAAAGTTGGTTAGGCTTACTTTCCTGCTTCTGGCTGTTTTTCTATGGCAGAAACGCAGTGAAATTTGGACTTGCGTAGTGAAAAATTTTTTCAGGCTCACTTTCTGCAGTGAAAAAGTTGGTCAGGCACACTTTCCTTATTAAAAAAGTTGGTCAGGCTCACTTTTCACGGTGAAAAAGTTGGTTAGGCTTACTTTCCTGCAGCCGGCTGTTTTTCAATAGCAAAAACGTAGTGAAATTTGGACCTGCACAGTAAAAATTTTTTCAGGCTCACTTTCCGCATGTGAAAAGTTGGTCAGGCACACTTTCTGCATTAAAAAGTTAGTCAGGCTCACTTTCCACAGTTAAAAATTTGTTAGGCTTACTTTCCTGCAGCTGGCTGTTTTTCTATGGCACAAACGCGGTGAGATTTGGACTTGTACGGTAAAAAATTTTTCATTCTCACATTCTGCTGTGAAAAAGTCAGTCAGGCACACTTTCTGCATTAAAAGAGTCGGTCAGGCTCACTTTCCACTTCGAAAAAGTTGGTCAGGCTCACTTTCCTGCAGCCGGATGTTTTTCTATGGCACAAACGTAGTGAAATTTGGACTTGCACAGTAAAAAAATTTTCATGCTCACTTTCTGTGGTGAAAAAGCTGGTCAGGCTCACTTTATGCGGTGAAAAAGTTGGTTAGGCTTACTTTCCTGCTGCTAGATATTTTTCTATGGCACAAACATGGTGAAATTTGGACTTGCACAGTAAAAAAAATTTCATGCTCACTTTCCGCGGTGAAAAAGCTGGTCAGGCTCAATTTACACGGTGAAAAAGTTGGTTAGGCTTACTTTCCTGCTGCCAGATGTTTTTCTATTGCACAAACGTGAAATTTGGACTTGCGTAATAAAAAAATTTTCAGGGTCACATTCCACGGTGAAAAAGTTGGTCAGGCACACTTTCTGCATTAAAAAATTTGGTCAGGCTCACTTTCCGCGGTGAAAAAGTTGGTCAGGCTCACTTTATGCAGTGAAAAAGTTGGTTTGGCTTACTTTCCTGCTGCCAGATGTTTTTCTATGGCACAAACATGAAATTTGGACTTGCGCAGTAAAAAAATTTTTCAGGCTCAATTTGAGCCACAAAAAAGATGGTAAGGCTTACTTTCCTGCTTCTGGCTGTTTTTCTATGGCACAAACGCGGTGAAATTTGGACTTGCACGGTGAAAAATTTTTCAGGCTCACTTTCCACAGTGAAAAAGTTGGTCAGGCACATTTTCTGTGGTAAAAAAGTTGGTCAGGCTCACTTTCTGTGGTGAAAAAGTTTGTTAGGCTTAATTTCCTGCAGCTGGCTGTTTTTGTATGGCAGAAACGTGAAATTTGGACTTGTGTGGTGAAAAAAATTTTCAGACTCACTTTCCGCAGTGAAAAAGTTGGTCAGCCTCACTTTCCATGGTGAAAAAGTTGGTTAGGCTCACCTTCTGTGGTGAAAAAGGTGGTTAGGCACACATTTTACACAGTGAAAAATTTGGTTAGGCACACTTTCTGCGGTAAAAAAGTTGGTCAGGCTCACTTTCCGCAGTGAAAAAGTTGGTTAGCCTTACTTTCCTGCAGGCAGCTGTTTTTTTATGGCACAAACGTGGTGAAATTTGGACTTGCGCTGCAAAAAATTTTTTCAGGCTCACTTTCCGCGGTGAAAAAGTTGGTTAGGCTTACTTTCCTGCTTCTGGCTGTTTTTCTATGGCAGAAACGCAGTGAAATTTGGACTTGCGTAGTGAAAAATTTTTTCAGGCTCACTTTCTGCAGTGAAAAAGTTGGTCAGGCACACTTTCCTTATTAAAAAAGTTGGTCAGGCTCACTTTTCACGGTGAAAAAGTTGGTTAGGCTTACTTTCCTGCAGCCGGCTGTTTTTCAATAGCAAAAACGTAGTGAAATTTGGACCTGCACAGTAAAAATTTTTTCAGGCTCACTTTCCGCGGTGAAAAAGTTGGTCAGGCACACTTTCTGCATTAAAAAAAGTTGGTCAGGCTCACTTTCCACAGTTAAAAATTTGGTTAGGCTTACTTTCCTGCAGCTGGCTGTTTTTCTATGGCACAAACGCGGTGAGATTTGGACTTGTACGGTAAAAAATTTTTCATTCTCACATTCTGCTGTGAAAAAGTCAGTCAGGCACACTTTCTGCATTAAAAGAGTCGGTCAGGCTCACTTTCCACTTCGAAAAAGTTGGTCAGGCTCACTTTCCTGCAGCCGGATGTTTTTCTATGGCACAAACGTAGTGAAATTTGGACTTGCACAGTAAAAAAATTTTCATGCTCACTTTCTGTGGTGAAAAAGCTGGTCAGGCTCACTTTACGCGGTGAAAAAGTTGGTTAGCTACTTTCCTGCTGCTAGATATTTTCTATGGCACAAACATGGTGAAATTTGGATTTGCGTGGTAAATAAAATTTTCAGGCTCACATTCCGCGGTGAAAAAGTTGGTCAGGCACACTTTCTGCATTAAAAAATTTGGTCAGGCTCACCTTCCGTGGTGAAAAAGTTGGTCAGGCTCACTTTATGCAGTGAAAAAGTTGGTTAGGCTTACTTTCCTGCAGCCGGATGTTTTTCTATGGCACAAACGTGGTGAAATTTGGACTTGCACAGTAAAAAAAGTTTCATGCTCACTTTCCGCGGTTAAAAAGCTGGTCAGGCTCAATTTACACGGTGAAAAAGTTGGTTAGGCTTACTTTCCTGCTGCCAGATGTTTTTCTATTGCACAAACATGGTGAAATTTGGACTTGCGCAGTAAAAAAAATTTTCAGGTGTCATTCCGCGGTGAAAAAGTTGGTCAGGCACACTTTCTGCATTAAAAATTTGGTCAGGCCTACTCCAGCGGTGAAAGTTGGTCAGGCCTACTTTATGCAGTGAAAAAGTTGGTTTGGCTTACTTTCTTGCTGCCAGATGTTTTTCTATGGCACAAACATGAAATTTGGACTTGCGCAGTAAAAAAATTTTTCAGGCTCAATTTGAGCCACAAAAAAGATGGTAAGGCTTGCTTTCCTGCTTCTGGCTGTTTTTCTATGGCACAAACATGGTGAAATTTGGACTTGCATGGTGAAAAATTTTTTCAGGCTCACTTTCCACGGTGAAAAAGTTGGTCAGGCACATTTTCTGTGGTAAAAAAGTTGGTCAGGCTCACTTTCTGCAGTGAAAAAGTTTGTTAGGCTCAATTTCCTGCAGCTGGCTGTTTTGTATGGCAGAAACGTGAAATTTGGACTTGTGTGGTGAAAAAATTTTCAGACTCACTTTCCGCGGTGAAAAGGTTGGTCAGCCTCACTTTCCATGGTGAAAAAATTGGTTGAGCTCACCTTCTGTGGTGAAAAAGGTGGTTAGGCATTTCTGCGCAGTGAAAAATTTGGTTAGGCACACTTTCTGCGGTAAAAAGTTGGTCAGGCTCACTTTCCGCAGTGAAAAGTTGGTTAGCCTTACTTTCCTGCAGGCAGCTGTTTTTTATGGCACAAACGTGGTGAAATTTGGACTTGGCGCTGCAAAAAATTTTTTCAGGCTCACTTTCCAGTGTGAAAAGTTGGTTAGGCTTACTTTCCTGCTTCTGGCTGTTTTTCATGGCACAAACGCAGTGAAATGTGGACTCTGCGAGTGAAAATTTTTTCAGGCTCACTTTCTGCAGTGAAAAGTTGGTCAGGCACACTTTCCTTATTAAAAGTTATCAGGCTCACTTTCACGGTGAAAAGTTGGTTAGGGCGCTTTTTCCTGCAGCCGGCTGTTTTTCAATAGCAAAACGTAGTGAAATTTGGACCTGCACAGTAAAAATTTTTTCAGGCTCACTTTCCGAGGTGAAAAAGTTGGTCAGGCACACTTTCCGCATTAAAAAAGTTGGTCAGGCTCACTTTCCACAGTTAAAAAGTTGATTAGGCTTACTTTCCTGCAGCCGGCTGTTTTTCTATGGCACAAACGCGGTGAGATTTGGACTTGTGCGGTAAAAAATTTTTCATTCTCACATTCTGCTGTGAAAAAGTTGGTCAGGCACACTTTCCGTGGTAAAAAAGTTGGTCAGGCTCACTTTCCACTTTGAAAAAGTTGGTCAGGCTCACTTTCCTGCAGCCAGATGTTTTTCTGTGGCACAAACGTAGTGAAATTTGGACTTGCGCAGTAAAAAAAATTTTCAGGCTCAATTTGAGCCACAAAAAAGATAGTAAGGCTTACTTTCCTGCTTCTGGCTGTTTTTCTATGGCACAAACGCTGAGAAATTTGGACTTGCACGGTGAAAAATTTTTTCAGGCTCACTTTCCACAGTGAAAAAGTTGGTCAGGCACATTTTCTGTGGTAAAATTTGGTCAGGCTCACTTTCTGTGGTGAAAAAGTTTGTTAGGCTTAATTTCCTGCAGCTGGCTGTTTTTCTATGGCAGAAACTTGGTGAAATTTGGACTTGTGTGGTGAAAAAATTTTTCACTCACTTTCCGCAGTGAAAAAGTTGGTCAGCCTCACTTTCCATGGTGAAAAAGTTGGTTAGGCTCACCTTCTGTGGTGAAAAAGGTGGTTAGGCACATTTTACGCAGTGAAAAATTTGGTTAGGCACACTTTCTGCGGTAAAAAAGTTGGTCAGGCTCACTTTCTGCAGTGAAAAAGTTGGTTAGCCTTACTTTCCTGCAGGCAGCTGTTTTTCTATGGCACAAACGTGGTGAAATTTGGACTTGTGCTGCAAAAAATTTTTTCAGGCTCACTTTCCGCGGTGAAAAAGTTGGTTAGGCTTACATTCCTGCTTCTGGCTGTTTTTCTATGGCACAAATGCAGTGAAATTTGGACTTGCGCAGTAATAAATTTTTTCAGGCTCACTTTCTGCAGTGAAAAAGTTGGTCAGGCACACTTTCCTTATTAAAAAGTTGGTCAGGCTCACTTTTCACGGTGAAAAGTTGGTTAGGCTTACTTTTCTGCAGCGGCTGTTTTCAACAGCAAAAGCGTAGTGAAATTTGGACCTGCACAGTAAAAACTTTTTCAGGCTCACTTTCCGAGGTGAAAAAGTTGGTCAGGCACACTTTCCGCATTAAAAAAGTTGGTCAGGCTCACTTTCCACAGTTAAAAAGTTGGTTAGGCTTTCTTTCCTGCAGCCGGCTGTTTTTCTTTGGCACAAACGCGGTGAGATTTGGACTTGTGCTCTAAAAAATTTTTCATTCTCACATTCTGCTGTGAAAAAGTTGGTCAGGCACACTTTCTGTGGTAAAAAAGTTGGTCAAGCTCACTTTTTGCGGTGAAAAAGTTGGTTAGGCTTACTTTCCTGCAGCCTGCTGTTTTTATATGGCACAAACGTGGTGAAATTTGGACTTGTACAGTAAAACAATTTTTCAGACTCACTTTCCACGGTGAAAAAGTTGGTCAGCCTCACTTTCCGAAGAGAAAAAGTTGGTTACGCCCACCTTCTGCGGTAAAAAAGTTGGTCAGGCTCATGTTTCGCGGTGAGAAAGTTGGTTAGGCTTACTTTCCTGCAGCTGGCTGTTTTTCTATGGCACAAACATGGTGAAATTTGGACTTGCACAGTAAAAAATTTTTCAGGCTCACTTTCTGCAGTGAAAAAGTTGGTCAGGCACACTTTCTGTGGTAAAAAAGGTGGTCAGGCTTACTTTCTGTGGTGAAAAAGTTGGTTAGGCTTACTTTCCTGCTTCTGGCTGTTTTTCTATGGCACAAACATGGTGAAATTTGGACTTGCGTGTTAAAAAAATTTACATGCTCACTTTCTGCGGTGAAAAAGTTGGTTAGGCTCACTTTCCGAGGTAAAAAAGTTGGTCAGGCTCACTTTCCGCGGTGAAAAAGTTGGTCAGGCTCACTTTACGCAGTGGAAAATTTGGTTAGGCTTACTTTCCTGCAGCCCGCTGTTTTTCTATCACACAAATGTGGTGAAATTTGGACTTGCTTGGTAAAAAAATGGTTCAGGCTCACTTTGATCTGTGAAAAAAAAGATGGTTAGGCTTTCTTTCCTGCTTCTGGCTGTTTTTCTATGGCACAAACACAGTAAAATTTGGACTTGCGCAGTGAAAAATTTTTTCAGCTCACTTTCCGTGGGGAAAAAGTTGGTCAGGCTCAGTTTCCATGGCAAAAAAGTTGGTTAGGCTTACTTTCCTGCAGCCGGATGTTTTTCTATGGTACAAACGTTTTGAAATTTGGACTTGCACAGTAAAAAAATTTTCATGCTCACTTTCTGCGTTGAAAAAGTTGGTCAGGCTCACTTTACGCGGTGAAAAAGTTGGTTAGGCTTAATTTCCTGCTGCCAGATGTTTTTCTATTTCACAAACATGGTGAAATTTGGACTTGCGCGGTAAAAAAATGTTCAGGCTCACATTCTGTGGTGAAAAAGTTGGTCAGGCACACTTTCCTGCAGCTGGCTGTTTTTCTATCGCACAAATGTGGTGAAATTTGGACTTGTGCGGTAAAAAATATTTTCAGGCTCACTTTGAGCCACGAAAAAGATGGTAAGGCTTACTTTCCTGCTTCTGGCTGTTTTTCTATGGCACAAACATGGTGAAATTTGGACTTGCGCCATGAAACATTTTTTCAGGCTCACTTTCCGCGGTGAAAAAGTTGGTCAGGCACACTTTCCGCCTACAAAAGTTGGTCAGGCTCACTTTCCACGGTGAAAATGTTGGTCAGCCTCACTTTCCTTGGTGAAAAAGATGGTTAGGCTTACTTTCCTGCTTCCAGCTGTTTTTCTATGGCACAGATGCGGTGAAATTTGGACTTGCACGATGAAAAAAATTTTCAGGCTCACTTTCCGTGGTGATAATGTTGGTTAGGCTGACCTTCTGCGGTGAAAAAGGTGGTTAGGCACACTTTCTGAGGTAAAAAAGTTGGTCAGGCTCACTTTCCATGGTGAAAAAGTTGGTTAGGCTTACTTTCCTGCAGCCGGCTGTTTTTCTATCGCACAAATGTGGTGAAATTTGGACTTGCGTGGTAAAAAAATGTTTCAGGCTCACTTTGAGCCGCGAAAAAGATGGTTAGGCTTTCTTTCCTGCTTCTGGCTGTTTTTCTATGGCACAAACACAGTGAACTTTGGACTTGCGCAGTGAAAAATTTTTTCAGCTCACTTTCCGCAGTGAAAAAGTTGGTCAGGCTCAGTTTCCACGGTGAAAAAGTTGGTTAGGCTTACTTTCCTGCAGCCGGATGTTTTTCTATGGCACAAACGTGGTGAAATTTGGACTTGCACAGTAAAAAAAAGTTTCATGCTCACTTTCCGTGGTGAAAAAGTTAGTCAGGCTCACTTTATGCGGTGAAAAAGTTGGTTAGTCTTACTTTTCTGCTGCCAGATGTTTTTCTATGGCACAAATGTGGTGAAATTTGGACTTGCGTGGTAAAAAAAATTTTCAGGCTCACTTTGAGCCACGTAAAAGATGGTAAGGCTTACTTTCCTGCTTCTGGCTGTTTTTCTATGGCACCAACATGGTGAAATTTGGACTTGCGCAGTAAAAAATTTTTCAGGCTCACATTCTGCTTTGAAAAAGTTGGTCAGGCACACTTTCCGTGGTAAAAAAGTTGGTCAGGCTCACTTTTCGTGGTGAAAAAGTTGGTTAGGCTTATTTTCCTGCAGACGGCTGTTTTTCTATGGCACAAACGTGGTGAAATTTGGACTTGTCCAGTAAAAAAAATTTTCAGGCTCACTTTCCACGGTGAAAAAGTTGGTCAGCCTCACTTTCTGCAGAGAAAAAGTTGGTTAGGCCCACCTTCTGCGGTGAAAAAGTTGGTCAGGCACACTTTCTGCATTAAAATATTTGGTCAGGCTCACTATCCGCAGTGAAAAATTTGGTCAGGCTCACTTTATGCAGTGAAAAAGTTGGTCAGGCTCAATTTACACGGTGAAAAAGTTGGTTAGGCTTACTTTCCTGCTGCCAGATGTTTTTCTATTGCACAAACATGGTGAAATTTGGACTTGCACGGTAAAAAAAATTTTCAGGTTCACATTCCGCGGTGAAAAAGTTGGTCAGGCACACTTTCTGCATTAAAAAATTTGGTCAGGCTCACTTTATGCAGTGAAAAGTTGGTTTGGCTTACTTTCCTGCTGCCAGATGTTTTTCTATGGCACAAACATGAAATTTGGACTTGCGCAGTAAAAAAATTTTTCAGGCTCAATTTGAGCCGCAAAAAAGATGGTAAGGCTTACTTTCCTGCTTCTGGCTGTTTTTCTATGGCACAAACGTGGTGAAATTTGGACTTGCACGGTGAAAAATTTTTTCAGGCTCACTTTCCACAGTGAAAAAGTTGGTCAGGCACATTTTCTGTGGTAAAAAAGTTGGTCAGGCTCACTTTCTGTGGTGAAAAAGTTTGTTAGGCTTAATTTCCTGCAGCTGGCTGTTTTTCTATGGCAGAAACGTGGTGAAATTTGGACTTGTGTGGTGAAAAAATTTTTCAGACTCACTTTCTGCCTTGAAAAAGTTGGTCAGCCTCACTTTCCATGGTGAAAAAGTTGTTTAGGCTCACCTTCTGCGGTGAAAAAGGTGGTTAGGCACATTTTCCGCAGTGAAAAATTTGGTTAGGCACACTTTCTGTGGTAAAAAAGTTGGTCAGGCTCACTTTCCACAGTGAAAAAGGTGGTTAGCCTTACTTTCCTGCAGGCAGCTCTTTTTCTATGGCACAAACGTGGTGAAATTTGGACTTGCGCTGCAAAAAATTTTTTCAGGCTCACTTTCCACGGTGAAAAAGTTGGTTAGGCTTACTTTCCTGCTTCTGGCTGTTTTTCTATGGCACAAACACAGTGAAATTTGTACTTGTGCAGTGAAAATTTTTTTCAGGCTCACTTTCTGCAGTGAAAAAGTTGGTCAGGCACACTTTCCTTATTAAAAAAGTTGGTCAGGCTCACTTTTCACGGTGAAAAAGTTGGTTAGGCTTACTTTCCTGCAGCCTGCTGTTTTTATATGGCACAAACGTGGTGAAATTTGGACTTGTACAGTAAAACAATTTTTCAGGCTCACTTTCCACGGTGAAAAAGTTGGTCAGCCTCACTTTCCGGAGAAGAAAAGTTGGTTAGGCCCACCTTCTGCGGTAAAAAAGTTGGTCAGGCTCATGTTTCGCGGTGAGAAAGTTGGTTAGGCTTACTTTCCTGCAGCCGGCCATTTTTCTATGGCACAAACGTGGTGAAATTTGGACTTGCACAGTAAAAAATATTTCAGGCTCACTTTCCGTGGTGAAAAAGTTGGTCAGGCACACTTTCTGCGGTAAAAAAGGTGGTCAGGCTCACTTTCCGCGGTGAAAAAGTTGGTTAGGCTTACTTTCCTGCTTCTGGCTGTTTTTCTATGGCACATACGCGGTGAAATTTGGACTTGCGTGTTAAAAAAATTTACATGCTCACTTTCTGCAGTGAAAAAGTTGGTCAGACTCACTTTCCATGGTGAAAAAGTTGGTCAGGCTCACTTTCTGCGGTGAAAAAGTTGGTCAGGCTCTCTTTACGCAGTGAAAAATTTGGTTAGGCTTACTTTCCTGCAGCCCGCTGTTTTTCTATCACACAAATGTGGTGAAATTTGGACTTGCGTGGTAAAAAAATGGTTCAGGCTCACTTTGATCTGTGAAAAAGATGGTTAGGCTTTCTTTCCTGCTTCTGGCTGTTTTTCTATGGCACAAACACAGTAAAATTTGGACTTGCGCAGTGAAAAATTTTTTCAGCTCACTTTCCGTGGGGAAAAAGTTGGTCAGGCTCAGTTTCCACGGCAAAAAAGTTGGTTAGGCTTACTTTCCTGCAGCCGGATGTTTTTCTATGGCACAAACATTTTGAAATTTGGACTTGCACAGTAAAAAAATTTTCATGCTCACTTTCTGCAGTGAAAAAGTTGGTCAGGCTCACTTTACGCGGTGAAAAAGTTGGTTAGGCTTAATTTCCTGCTGCCAGATGTTTTTCTATGGCACAAACATGGTGAAATTTGGACTTGCGTGGTAAAAAAAATGTTCAGGCTCACATTCCGTGGTGAAAAAGTTGGTCAGGCACACTTTCCTGCAGCTGGCTGTTTTTCTATCGCACAAATGTGGTGAAATTTGGACTTGTGCGGTAAAAAATTTTTTCAGGCTCACTTTGAGCCATGAAAAAGATGGTAAGGCTTACTTTCCTGCTTCTGGCTGTTTTTCTATGGCACAAACATGGTGAAATTTGGACTTGCGCGGAGAAACATTTTTTCAGGCTCACTTTCCGTGGTGAAAAAGTTGGTCAGGCACACTTTCTGCCTACAAAAGTTGGTCAGGCTCACTTTCTGTGGTGAAAAAGTTGGTCAGCCTCACTTTCCGTGGTGAAAAAGTTGGTTAGGCTTACTTTCCTGCTGCCAGATGTTTTTCTATTGCACAAACATGGTGAAATTTGGACTTGCACGGTAAAAAAAATTTTCAGGTTCACATTCTGCGGTGAAAAAGTTGGTCAGGCACACTTTCTGCATTAAAAAATTTGGTCAGGCTCACTTTATGCAGTGAAAAGTTGGTTTGGCTTACTTTCCTGCTGCCAGATGTTTTTCTATGGCACAAACGTGGTGAAATTTGGACTTGCACAGTAAAAAATATTTCAGACTCACTTTCCGTGGTGAAAAAGTTGGTCAGGCACACTTTCTGCGGTAAAAAAGGTGGTCAGGCTCACTTTCCGCGGTGAAAAAGTTGGTTAGGCTTACTTTCCTGCTTCTGGCTGTTTTTCTATGGCACAAACGCGGTGAAATTTGGACTTGCGTGTTAAAAAAATTTACATGCTCACTTTCTGCAGTGAAAAAGTTGGTCAGACTCACTTTCCATGGTGAAAAAGTTGGTTAGGCTCACCTTCTGCGGTGAAAAAGTTGGTTAGGCTCACTTTCTGCGGTGAAAAAGTGGTTAGGCACACTTTCCGAGGTAAAAAAGTTGGTCAGGCTCACTTTCATGTGAAAAGTTGGTCAGGCTCTTTACGCAGTGAAAAATTTGGTTAGGCTTACTTTCCTGCAGCCCGCTGTTTTCTATCACACAAATGTGGTGAAATTTGGACTTGCGTGGTAAAAATGGTTCAGGCTCACTTTGATCTGTGAAAAAGATGGTTAGGCTTTCTTTCCGCTTCTGACTGTTTTTCTATGGCACAAACACAGTAAAATTTGGACTTGCGCAGTGAAAAATTTTTTCAGCTCACTTTCCGTGGGGAAAAAGTTGGTCAGGCTCAGTTTCCACGGCAAAAAAGTTGGTTAGGCTTACTTTCCTGCAGCTGGATGTTTTTCTATGGCACAAACGTTTTGAAATTTGGACTTGCACAGTAAAAAAATTTTCATGCTCACTTTCTGCGGTGAAAAAGTTGGTCAGGCTCACTTTACGCGGTGAAAAAGTTGGTTAGGCTTAATTTCCTGCTGCCAGATGTTTTTCTATGGCACAAACATGGTGAAATTTGGACTTGCGTGGTAAAAAAATGTTCAGGCTCACATTCCGTGGTGAAAAAGTTGGTCAGGCACACTTTCCTGCAGCTGGCTGTTTTTCTATCGCACAAATGTGGTGAAATTTGACTTGTGCGGTAAAAATTTTTCAGGCTCACTTTGAGCCATGAAAAAGATGGCAAGGCTTACTTTCCTGCTTCTGGCTGTTTTTCTATGGCACAAACATGGTGAAATTTGGACTTGCGCGGTGAAACATTTTTTCAGGCTCACTTTCCGTGGTGAAAAAGTTGGTCAGGCACACTTTCCGCCTACAAAAGTTGGTCAGGCTCACTTTCTGTGGTGAAAAAGTTGGTCAGCCTCACTTTCCGTGGTGAAAAAGATGGTTAGGCTTACTTTCCTGCTTCCAGCTGTTTTTCTATGGCACAGACGCGGTGAAATTTGGACTTGCACGATGAAAAACATTTTCAGGCTCACTTTCCGTGGTGATAATGTTGGTTAGGCTGACCTTCTGCGGTGAAAAAGGTGGTTAGGCACACTTTCTGAGGTAAAAAAGTTGGTCAGGCTCACTTTCCATGGTGAAAAAGTTGGTTAGGCTTACTTTCCTGCAGCCGGCTGTTTTTCTATCGCACAAATGTGGTGAAATTTGGACTTGCGTGGTAAAAAAATGTTTCAGGCTCACTTTGAGCCATGAAAAAGATGGTTAGGCTTACTTTCCTGCTTCTGGCAGTTTTTCTATGGCACAAACACAGTGAAATTTGGACTTGTGCAGTGAAAAATTTTTTCAGCTCACTTTCCGCGGTGAAAAAGTTGGTCAGGCTCAGTTTCCACGGTGAAAAAGTTGGTTAGGCTTACTTTCCTGCAGCCAAATGTTTTTCTATGGCACAAACGTGGTGAAATTTGGACTTGCACAGTAAAAAAAAGGTTCATACTCACTTTCCGCAGTGAAAAAGTTAGGCTCACTTTATGCGGTGAAAAAGTTGGTTAGGCTTACTTTCCTGCTGCCAGATGTTTTTCTATGGCACAAATGTGGTGAAATTTGGACTTGCGCGGTAAAAAAAATTTTCAGGCTCACATTCCGTGGTGAAAAAGTTGGTCAGGCACACTTTATGCGGTGAAAAATTTGGTTAGGCTTACTTTCCTGCTGCCAGATGTTTTTCTATGGCACAAATGTGAAATTTGGACTTGCGCAGTAAAAAAAATTTTCAGGCTCACTTTGAGCCATGAAAAAGATGGTAAGGCTTACTTTCCTGCTTCTGGCTGTTTTTCTATTGCACAAATACGGTGAAATTTGGACTTGCACGGTGAAAAAATTTTTCAGTCACACTTTGTGCATTAAAATATTTGGTCAGGCTCACTTTCCGCGGTGAAAAAGTTGGTCAGGCTCACTTTATGCGGTGAGAAAGTTGGTTAGGCTTACTTTCCTGCAGCCGGCAGTTTTTCTATGGCACAAACGCGGTGAAATTTGGACTTGTGCTGTGAAAAAATTTTTTCAGGCTCACTTCCCACGGTTAAAAAGTTGGTTAGGCTTACTTTCCTGCAGCTGGCTGTTTTTCTATTCCACCAACATGGTGAAATTTGGACTTGCACAGTAAAAAAATTTTCAGGCTCACATTCTGCTTTGAAAAAGTTGGTCAGGCACACTTTCCGTGGTAAAAAAGTTGGTCAGGCTCACTTTTCGTGGTGAAAAAGTTGGTTAGGCTTATTTTCCTGCAGCCGGCTGTTTTTCTATCGCACAAACGTGAAATTTGGACTTGTCCAGTAAAAAAAAATTTCAGGCTCACTTTCCACAGTGAAACAGTTGGTCAGCCTCACTTTCTGCAGAGAAAAAGTTGGTTAGGCCCACCTTCTGCGGTGAAAAAGTTGGTCAGGCACACTTTCTGCATTAAAATATTTGGTCAGGTTCACTATCCACGGTGAAAAAGTTGGTCAGGCTCACTTTCTGCAGAGAAAAAGTTGGCTAGGCCCACCTTCTGCGGTAAAAAAGTTGGTCAGGCTCACTTTTTGCAGTGAAAAAGTTGGTTAGGCTTACTTTCCTGCAGCCAGCTGTTTTTCTATGGCACAAACGTGGTGAAATTTGGACTTGCACAGTGAAAAATTTTTTCAGCTCACTTTCCGTGGTGAAAAAGTTGGTCAGGCTCAGTTTCCACGGTGAAAAAGTTGGTTAGGCTTACTTTCCTGCTGCCAGATGTTTTTCTATGGCACAAATGTGGTGAAATTTGGACTTGCGTGGTAAAATAAATTTTCAGGCTCACATTCCGTGGTGAAAAAGTTGGTCAGGCACACTTTCTGCATTAAAAAATTTGGTCAGGCTCACTTTCTGCGGTGAAAAAGTTGGTCAGGCTCACTTTATGCGGTGAAAAAGTTGGTTAGGCTTACTTTCCTGCTGCCAGATGTTTTTCTATGGCACAAACGTGGAGAAATTTGGACTTGCGCGGTATAAAAAATGTTCAGGCTCACATTCCGCGGTGAAAAAGTTAGTCAGGCACACTTTCCTGCTGCTGGCTGTTTTTCTATCGCACAAATGTGGTGAAATTTGGACTTGTGCGTTAAAAAATTTTTTCAGGCTCACTTTGAGCCACGAAAAAGATGGTAAGGCTTACTTTCCTGCTTCTGCCTGTTTTTCTATGGCACAAACATGGTGAAATTTGGACTTGCGCGATGAAACATTTTTTCAGGCTCACTTTCCGTGGTGAAAAAGTTGGTCAGGCACACTTTCCGCCTACAAAAGTTGGTCAGGCTCACTTTCTGTGGTGAAAAAGTTGGTTAGGCTTACTTTCCTGCAGCTGGCTGTTTTTCTATGGCAGAAATGCGGTGAAATTGGACTTGTGCGGTGAAAAAAATTTTCAGACTCACTTTCCACAGTGAAAAAGTTGGTCAGCCTCACTTTGCGTGGTGAAAAAGATGGTTAGGCTTACTTTCCTGCTTCCAGCTGTTTTTCTATGGCACAGACGCGGTGAAATTTGGACTTGCACGATGAAAAACATTTTCAGGCTCACTTTCCGTGGTGAAAATGTTGGTTAGGCTGACCTTCTGCGGTGAAAAAGGTGGTTAGGCACACTTTCTGAGGTAAAAGTTGGTCAGGCTCACTTTCCATGGTGAAAAGTTGGTTAGGCTTACTTTCCTGCAGCCGGCTGTTTTTCTATCGCACAAATGTGGTGAAATTTGACTTGCATGGTAAAAATGTTTCAGGCTCACTTTGAGCCACGAAAAAGATGGTTAGGCTTACTTTCCTGCTTCTGGCTGTTTTTCTATGGCACAAACACAGTGAAATTTGGACTTGAGCAATGAAAAATTTTTTCAGCTCACTTTCTGCGGTGAAAAAGTTGGTTAGGCTTACTTTCCTGCTGCCAGATGTTTTTCTATGGCACAAACGTGGTGAAATTTGGACTTGCACAGTAAAAAAAAGTTTCATGCTCACTTTCCGCAGTGAAAAAGTTAATCAGGCTCACTTTATGCGGTGAAAAAGTTGGTTAGGCTTACTTTCCTGCTGCCAGATGTTTTTCTATGGCACAAATGTGGTGAAATTTGGACTTGCGCGGTATAAAAAATTTTCAGGCTCACATTCTGTGGTGAAAAGTTGGTCAGGCACACTTTCTGTATTAAAAAAGTTGGTCAGGCTCACTTTCTGCAGTGAAAAAGTTGGTCAGTCTCACTTTATGCATTGAAAAAGTTGGTTAGGCTTACTTTCCTGCAGCCAGCTGTTTTTCTATGGCACAAACGCGGTGAAATTTGGACTTGTGCTGTGAAAAATTTTTTTCAGGCTCACTTTCCACGGTTAAAAAGTTGGTTAGGCTTACTTTCCTGCAGCTGGCTGTTTTTCTATGGCACCAACATGGTGAAATTTGGACTTGCGCAGTAAAAAATTTTTCAGGCTCACATTCTGCTTTGAAAAAGTTGGTCAGGCACACTTTCTGTGGTAAAAAAGTTGGTCAGGCTCACTTTTCATGGTGAAAAAGTTGGTTTTGCTTATTTTCCTGCAGCCGGCTGTTTTTCTATGGCACAAACGTGGTGAAATTTGGACTTGTCCAGTAAAATAAATTTTCAGGCTCACTTTCCACGGTGAAAAAGTTGGTCAGCCCACTTTCTGCAGAGAAAAAGTTGGTTAGGCCCACCTTCTGCGGTAAAAAAGTTGGTCAGGCTCACTTTTTGCAGTGAAAAAGTTGTTTAGGCTTACTTTCCTGCAGCCGGCTGTTTTTCTATGGCACAAACATGGTGAAATTTGGACTTGCACAGTGAAAAATTTTTTCAGCTCACTTTCCGTGGTGAAAAAGTTGGTCAGGCTCAGTTTCCACGGCGAAAAAGTTGGTTAGGCTTACTTTCCTGCAGCCGGATGTTTTTCTATGGCCCAAACGTGGTGAAATTTGGACTTGCACAGTAAAAAAAAAGTTTCATGCTCACTTTCTGCGGTGAAAAAGTTAGTCAGGCTCACTTTATGCGGTGAAAAAGTTGGTTAGGCTTCCTTTCCTGCTGCCTGATGTTTTTCTATGGCACAAATGTGGTGAAATTTGGACTTGCACGGTAAAAAAAATTTTCAGGCTCACATTCCGTGGTGAAAAAGTTGGTCAGCCTCACTTTCTGCAGAGAAAAATTGGTTAGGCCCACCTTCTGTGGTGAAAAAGTTGGTCAGACACACTTTCTGCAGTAAAAAAGGTGGTCAGGCTCACTTTCCGCTGTGAAAAATTTGGTTAGGCTTACTTTTCTGCTTCCGGCTGTTTTTCTATGGCACAAACGCGGTGAAATTTGGACTTGCGTGGTGAAAAAAATTTTCATGCTCTCTTTCTGCAGTGAAAAAGTTGGTCAGGCACACTTTCCTGCAGCTGGCTGTTTTTTTTATTGCACAAATGTGGTGAAATTTGGACTTGTGCAGTAAAAAAATTTTTCAGGCTCACTTTGAGCCACGAAAAAGATGGTAAGGCTTACTTTCCTGCTTCTGGCTCTTTTTCTATGGCACAAACGTGGTGAAATTTGGACTTGTGCGTTGAAAAAATTTTTCAGGCTCACTTTCCGCGGTGAAAAAGTTGGTCAGCCTCACTTTCTGTGGTGAAAAAGTTGGTTAGGCTTACTTTCCTGCAGCTGGCTGTTTTTCTATGGCAGAAACGCGGTGAAATTTGGACTTATGCGTTGAAAAAATTTTTCAGACTCACTTTCCTCGGTGAAAAAGGTGGTCAGGCTCAGTTTCCTAGCCCTGACTGTTCATCTATGCCAGAAACGCGGTGAGATTTGGACTTGCGCAGTGAAAAATTTTTTCAAGTTCACTTTCCGCAGTAAAAAAGGTGTTCAGGCACACTTTTCTTGTCCTGGCTGTTGTTCTATTCCTGAAACGTGGTGAGATTTGGACTTGCGCAGTGAAAATTTTTTTCAGGATCACTTTCTGTGGTGAAAAAGGTGGTCAGGCTCACTTTCCTGGATCTGGCTGTTCTTGTATACCCGAGTCGTGGTGAGTTTTGCACTTGTGTGGGGAAAATTTTTTCAGGCTCACTTTCCGTGTTGAAAAAGGTAGTCAGGCTCACTTTTTTGGACCTGGCTGTTCTTCAACACTGGAAATGAGGTGAGATTTAGACATGCACGTGAAAAATTTTTTAGGCTCCCTTTCCGCAGTGAAAAAGGTGGTCAGGCACACTTTCCTTGCCCTGGGTGTTTTTCTATGCCTGAAACGTGGTGAGATTTAGACTTGCGCATTGAAAAATTTTTTCAGGCTCACTTTCCACTGTGAAAAAGGTGGTCAGGCTCACTTTTCTGACCCCGGCTGTTCTTCTATGAATGAAATGTGGTGAGATTTGGACTTGCGCGGTGAAAATTTTTTTCAGGCTCACTTTCTGCTGTGAAAAAGGTGCTCAGGCTCACTTTCCTGTCACCGGCTGTACATCTATGTCAGAAATGTGGTGAGATTTGGATTTGCGCGGTGAAAAATTTTTTCAGGTTCACTTTCCACTGTGAAAAAGGTGGTCAGGCTCACTTTTCTGACCCCGGCTGTTCTTCTATGAATGAAACGTGGTGAGATTTGAACTTGTGCGGTGAAAAATTTTTTCAGGCTCACTTTCCGCGTTGAAAAAGTTGGTCAGGCTCAGTTTCCTGGCCCCGGCTGTACATCTATGCCAGAAATGCGGTGAGATTTGGACTTGTGCTTTGAAAAATTATTTCAGGCTCACTTTCTGCGGTGAAAACTGTGGTCAGGCTTACTTTCATGGAACCGACTGTTTTTCTATGCCAGAAACGCCTTGAAATTTGTACTTGCACGGTGAAAAATTTTTTCAGACTCACTTTCCGCGAGGAAAAAGGTGCTCAGGCTTACTTTAATGGAGCCATCTGTTTTTCTATGCCAGAAATGCGGTAAAATTTGGACTTGCATGGTGAATTTTTTCAGGCTCAGTTTCCTCATTGAAAAAGGTGGTGAGGCTGAATTTCCTGGAGCTGGCTGTTTTTCTATGCCAGAAACATGGTGAAATTTGGACTTGCACAGTGAAAATTTTTTTCAGGCTCAATTTCCGAGAGCTGGCTGTGTTTCTATGCCAGAAACATGGTGAAATTTGGACTTGCGTGGTGAAAAAATTTTTCAGGCTCGATTTTCTGGCACCGGCTGTTCTATACCAGAAACACAGTGAAATTTGGACTTACATGGTGAAAATTTTTTTCAGGCTCAATTTCCTGGAGCTGGCTGTATTTCTATGCTGGAAAGATGGTGAGATTTGGAGTTGCGTGGTGAAAAATTTTTCAGGCTCAGTTTCCACAGTGAAAAAGGTGGTCAGGCACACTTTCTTTGCCCGGGCTGTTCTTCTATGCCAAAAACTCGGTGAGATTTGGACTTGAGCGGTGAAAAATTTTTTCACGCTCACTTTCCGTGGTGAAAAACATGGTCAGACTCTTTTCTTACCCCGGCTGTTCTTCTATGAATGAAACGTTGTGAGATTTGGACTTGAACGGTGAAATATTTTTTCAGGCTCACTTTCCGCGGTGAAAAATGTGGTCAAGCTCAGTTTCCTTGACCTGGCTGTACATCTATGTGAGAAACGCGGTGAGATTTGGACTTGCACAGTGAAAAACTTTTTCAGGCTCACTTTCCATGGTGGAAAAGGTGGTCAGGCTCAGTTTCCTGGTCCTGGCTGTACATCTATGAACTAAACGTGGTGAGATGTGGACTTGCGAGGTGAAACATTTTTTCAGGCTCATTTTCTGCAGAAAAAAAGGTTCTCAGACTGTTTCATGGCCCCGGCTGTACATCTGTGCTGGAAACATGGTGAGATTTGGACTTGCGCTGTGCAATATTTTTTAAGGCTCACTCTTCTCAGTGAAAAAGGTGGTCAGCCTCAGTTTCCTGGCCCCAGCTGTACTTCTATGCTCGAAACTCGGTGAGATTTGGACTTGTGCGGTGAAAAATGTTTTCAGGCTCACTTTCCCCAGTGAAAAAGGTGGCCAGGCTCAGTTTCCTGGCCCCAGATGTACATCTAAGCCGGAAACATGGTGAGATTAGGACTTGTGCATTGAAAAAATTTTTCAGGCTCACTTTCCACGGTGAAAAAGGTGGTCAGGCTCACTTTTCTTGCCCCTGCTGTTCTTCTATGAATGAAATGTGGTGAGATTTGGACTTGCGTGGTGAAAGATTTTTTCAGGCTCTCTTTCCGCGGTGAAAAAGTTGGTCAGGCTCAGTTTCCTGGATCCGTCTGTTCTTGTATACCCAAGACGCTGTGAGTTTTGCAGTTGCGCTGTGAATATTTTTTTCAGGTTCACTTTCCACAGTGAAAAAGGTAGAAAGGCTCACTTTCCTGGACCTGGCTATTTTTGTAGGCCAGAAACGCGGTGAGATTTGGACTTGCACGGTAAAAAATTTTTTCAGGCTCACTTTCCGTGGTGAAAAAGGTGACCAGGCTCACTTTCCTAGCCCTGGCTGTTCTTCTATGCCAGAAATGCGGTGAGAGTAGGACTTGCACGGTGAAAAATATTTTCAGGCTCACTTTCCATGGTGAAAAAAGTGGCCAGGCTCACTTTCCTGGACCTGGCTGTTTTTGTAGGCCAGAAATGCTGTGAGATTTGGACTTGCACGGTAAAAAATTTTTTCAGGCTCACTTTCCGTGGTGAAAAGGGTGGTCAGGCTCACTTTGTTGGACCAGGCCATTCTTCTGTGCTGAAAACGAGGTGAGATTTGGATTTGTGCAGTGAAAAATTTTTTCAGGCTCACATTCCGCAGTGAAGAAGGTGGTCAGGCTCATTTTCCTGGACCCGGCTGTTTTTGTATGCTGGAAACACGGTGACATTTGGGGCCAGATATTCAAAACTTTGCCCAGGGGCAAAATTAGCACTGCCCAGCGGGAAAACTGTGCCCAGAGCAAAAACATAGCCATATTCAAAATGAATAGCCCGGTGCAAACCCAGCTGAATATAGCAAGCGGAGGAAGCCGGGCAAACAGGCCCAGGAGTGCAGGGCAACATTGCCCAGGATTAAGACAGCACTAAATATAGCAGAGAAGACAGCACTGAATATAGCAATCAGACAGAGGCAGTGCAAACACCCACAAAAACAAAAGTGTCACAGAGGTGTAAGCAGCTGTCCAGGAACACAGGAAAGCAGAAGAGCCCAGCCAGACACAACTACAGTACCAGTGAAAGGAATGGAATAACCTACAACCACAAGTGAAATCAGAACGCCACAGAACACTGTCAAATCCCAAGTCCACCCCAAAAAGACACAGGACACAGGAATGTCAACTTCAAAAAGTATAATGTAAACTGTGAAAATACAAAGTGCAAAGGCAACATGAACATATATACAGAAACAAAATCAAAACATAGCAGAACACTTTTCTGTACAAATGGGTGCAAGAAAACCTAATGGAAGGGAAAGGGCAGGCGAACAAAGGGATTGAAAACAATGGGAAAACAACAGTAATAGTGCAAACAGTCAAATGGTAAATGAAGCAACAGAACAATGGGGTAAGAATGTGGTTGTGAGGGATGTGGAAATGCAAAGCAATGATGGGGAACAGGATGGCAGGAACAGGGCTAGGGACACTGGGCCAGGGACAGGAAGCAGGATAAGGTACACAGAATGCAGGTTAGGTGCGGCAGGTGCCGCAGACGCTCCTCTAAGACAGCTGCAACACGCCCTATCTCAGATATGAGTACAGCCTGCTGTTCAATCAGGGTGCGCTGCTGGCGCACTATCCTCCGCAGAAGCTCCTCCGTTCCCTCACCCTCCTCTGGACGGCTGGCCCACAGTGATGACCTACGTGGACCTACAGGAGAAAGGGGGACCACATCAGGGCATGATAATGACACAAAGGCGCCATGTACCACCACACGGTGGACAGCATGCCCCAACAACCATGCCCTTGTGCTAGTATGTAACAAACTACAACACACACTAACATGTGCCTGCAGGACAAGGCAGTACGTAACAGGCAGCATGCAACACCCCAGTGTACATCGATATGCATGGAAGTATGCTAGAAACCCAACAACGTGGAGGCCAGCCAGCACAGTGGCGTGCAGACTGTAACAGTGCAAACAGACAGCCACCCAGAGATGTGAATGACAAGTGGACACTGACTGATATGCACATGGGATGACACATGGTGGGACATGCTGCCCACGGTCACACAGCTATGATACAAACTACAGATGACACCAACTGGAGAAATTGCCACAGCCCCAACCACGTGTGTAACCACACATGCCTGTCATGTACACCCCCAACAGTGGTCCACCCTCACTGCTGCCCTCCACAAGAACTGTTGACACCCAGCCAAACTGCCACCCACGATGCCATAATACAGCAGCTGTACAAATGATGACAGGAAACCCTGAACAGGTGGGTGGGTGACTGACATAAGTGTGCAACAGTGGCAAGTGACACAGATAAAGACTCGACAATGACCACAGAGAACAATGACACTGGCATCAGAACAGTAGGGACTGCAGGACAGGTAACCAGCAGTACACAACCAGTGGAAGTGCCAATGCCCAGCCACACCACTTGCTGCAACAGGAGGGTGAGGGGCCCACAATGGTGTACAGAATGGCACAGTGCCGTGACACCACCCATGCAAGAAGACACACACATGTGAAACACAGACACTGGGCCTGGTCCACCAGTGGCACTGCAGCGGTGGGCCAAAGGCATGCACAGGACAGTGTCACCCTGGTGGTCAAGGCATGGCGAGGCACACACACACCTGTGGGAGCAGCATCTGCCATAGGGGCTGACAACCAGCACACCATGCTACCACAGAACAACTCCTGCAGCACACCTGCATAACATGTGCACAAACAGTGTGCAGTACAGGGACAGAGGGACAGCACTCTCTTAGGGACAATGGCCCCACATCAGAGCATGAGCCCACAGGCAGGTGTAGCCAGACATCCACATGTTCTACATACAATCCCAAACAGCCGCACTTCATAAATGCTGTACTCAGCAACCCCAAACGGTAAACCCTTCCAAAAGGGTATGATGTCTATCAGATAATTCCCCACTCTCTAATGAGGTTGTACATTCCCAGGTGGGCCCCTCAGTTGAGTAAGTGGTTACCGTCTGAACTCTGAAAACATTTGCATTTAGTATCGTGTTCCTTATTAAATAGGGTATCTGGGACACTGTTGATAAATGTGAGATGCAAACACAGAACTAGTGTATCCGAATGAAGTGGAATATTGATATAAGTGTGTCAACCTGAGCCCTCCTCTATTGATGTTCCAGGTGGGCCCTTGCATCATCTGTCCAGGTGGGCCTTTGCACCCCAGTCCGACCCTCTGTCCTACACAACAGCATTTAAAACAGGGCCACACCCCAGTGGCCTACAGTGACCCAAAACATCTGGTGTACCTAGGAACAGTTGACAGACATGCAGTACACCAAAGTGTACACTAATGTGTACAGTGCATATGCCTACATACACACTTGCTCAACTGCCTGCCCTGTAAAGCCAGACTCATAGTGGAAAAGCATAACATTGCACAGTACTCATGCACAACACCACTATCACCGTCCGTGCTCTCTGCTGCACGCTGTGCCAGTGGAGGCACCCTGCGCCTGTCGGATGATGGCCCCTGTCTGGCTTGTGGCACGTCTCTCCTGCCTGTGGTTTGTTGTCGGCGCCTGCAGTGAGAAGAGGTACAGCATCATCAGTACAATATCAGCCACCACGGTACGCTAAAGACCACCCTGTACCCCAGTGGTGCAGCACAACACACGCAGTGGCAGACGAGTGCAGTGCACCACCAAAGCCATGCCAAGCATGACAGTGGTCCATGCACACTGTCTACCCCTATCCCACACAGTACACACATGGCTTCATGGACTCCATGAGCAACATGTGTAGCTCAGCAACACATAAGCACACCACGAACACACTACCCCACCACCCATGCCAGCAGTTGTGCTACAGTCATCCCTTACCTGGCACAGGCACAGTCCCCTCATGAACCATGGCCCTGCAGCGTCAAGCAGTGGCTGCTGCTCGCGCCTGAGGTCAGCATAACGATGTCGCAGACTTTTCACCATCACGTGGGATACCTGTGATGGCACTTTAGTCTGCGGGCAATGGAAGCCCAGACCTGTGTATCGGGCAAGTCACCCTCCCAGACAGGTCCAAATAGGCGTAATGGCGCCTTTTCAGAACTGCACGAGGTTGGCAGTCTCAACCTCATCCCACCGCCTGTCACGGCCCACCACTGCCCTTTGCCTAGCTCTCCCAGACATATTTGTGCTGTGGAAGGGGCAAATAAACTGAACAACAGTGCAACAACTGTGCATACACCCTGACACACAGTACAACTGAAGTGCAGCGCCGCGTTGACGTATGCCGTAGCGCCGCGCTAACAGGAAGTGATTGCAATGCACAGGCGTGACCCCTACCATCACCCTGGTCTGATATTGCACGCATGCGTGTAGCGCTGCACTGAAGCTGGTTAGCGCTGAGCTGCAGCTGGTTAGCGCAGTGCTGGACCGCGCTATGACAAGGGTAACATGAGCATGCATGCTGCACATAGCGCGGTGCTGTTCCTCAAATAGCACTGCTGTGCTAGCGCCGGGCTATTCAGAGCCATATTCAACGGCTGTATGCAAATGAGGGTACTTGTGTATGCATGGGGCAAACGTGATTAGCATATAATTATTCGCTCATTTGCATGACTAACAGGCAGGATTGCCTGGCCGGGCTATAAAAGGGCAAGCAGTGCACCACCAGTGTTGTATTGTGGAACTGCGGTGGGAATACAGCAGTGAACAACATGGAGAGAGACATGCAACAGGGGGGATGGGCAGCAACAGCCAGGTATGTATCAAGGGTGTGGATAGGCATATTCATTGTACACAGTTGTGTCCAGTTTGGTCGACCACCTGTCACAAACCAATTATCAATCTAATCTGTGGTATTTGGGTTAGTGTTGGCCACTGTGGGCTGTGTCATGCATGTATGATCTCTTTAGAGTGTAGAGGAATCATCTGACAATTGTTTGGAAGGGGGTGCAGTTTTGATGGGCCGTGTACATTATGTAATGGGGGGACGGTTGGAGACTGTGTACACTCCTGGTATGTATGACCACCGTGGGACAACATACATCCACTGCATTGTGCTCATCCCCCCCTGCAGTACAATGTGTCATGTGCCAATGTTTGCACATTTGTGTCTGCACGCCAGGTGCACTGCTGCTGTACCATGACAGTGCACCGTCTTGTCTTCCTGCATGTGTGGAGTGATGGCCTCTGCCCCCACCCGGGAGTACACAATGTACCAGTAATGTGCGCTCCCATGCCACAAACAGTCATGGGGGTTCATGGCACATGTGTGCACACCACTCCAGATGCAGGACAGACAGTGGCAATGTGGGCATGTGCAACATACAGGCACATGCAGCCATCTGATATGTCCATGTGGCCTGTAGCACTGAGGGGGTGATATCATGCTGTCCACTGTGTGATGCAGTGCAGCACCGACGCAGCCACTGACACCTGTCCACTTTTTATTATCCCATAGGTGTGCAGGCTCAACTGGAGTGCATCCGTGCACCGAAATTCTCACAAGATGAGCTAAACACCCTGGCACATGAGGTAAAGGTGAGAGAACATGTGTTGCGACACAGGGACCTAAATGCTGCTGTGCGGCAGGCTTGGGAGGAGGTGACTGCAGCGTGAATGCGGTTGGTGGTCGTGGAGATCGACTGAGGCAGTCCAGAAGCGTTGGAATGACCTCCGCGGCGCAAAGGAGGAGGTGGCACAGCGCCACAAAGACAGGACCAGAACTGGTGGTGGTCCACAGGAACACCAGCAACGTGTGCAGGAGCCACACATGGCGGTGGTGGCATCCACATTGCGGATGGTGGCAGTGGCAGGTGTGCCAGGTGGTGGTTGCGAGACATCCCTTGCACTTCCAAGGCCAGGTCTGTATTCACATGTGCAACCCCTGTATGTGGTGCAGGCAAGGGTGCATGGTCCTGCTTTTGGTGTCCTGCACAGGCTGCACTGTATCCTGCAGAAATGATGGCTGGCATGGTCAAGATCACTGTGGGTGGGTGGGTGCATGTTGGCACAGGCTTGTGTGAGGTGGGTACCTGTCCTGAAGGCTGCATGGTGTGGTGGTGGTGGTGGTAGTGGTGGTGGTTTGCCACAGTGTCCATGGATGGATGACTGACCCTGTCCTATTCTCTCCTCAGCACTCTCGGACAGGCCTGCACCACCACAGCATGGGCCACAGATGTCTAGCCAGGTTCCTGAGGTTGTGGAGAGTTTGAAGATGATCGGCCAACAACATCTGGACATTGTGTATCTCAGGGCCGTAGGGGCCCAATGCATGTTGGGCATACCCAGGGACAGGGCATGCAACTGCCTTGGGAGGAGGGGCACACCTCACCAGGGCTGTTAGGAGACACTGGGCACCTGGATGTTGCCCCAACTGAGAGTGATGGGGTGGGAGAGGTACTGCTGGTCACTGTCACCAGTGCAGATGACAGTGATGTCTCTACATATGCACATCAGCTGGACATTCCTGTGCCAGGGGATGTAGGGGTGGGGCTTGCTGAAGGCCATGGAACAGGTCTGGGTGCTTCTGTAGGTGTCGGCAGTGTGGCTGAACACATGGTGGTGGGTGGTGTGGGTGGTGTTGCAGGACAGCAAGGCGTGCATTTTCTGACAACTGCTGAGGTTCCAGTCCATATGGTGCCACAGCCCACTGCCACTCGTATGCAGCAGCCAGCTGTAGCAGTTGGTGCAGTGCCACAGGCACCACTGCCAGCTGCTGCTGGGTCCTGTGCCTCTGGTCCATGAAGGCCATGGTGCCCGGCCACTCCTGCAGGCTGCTGTCACATCACAGCAGGAGGCCCGTCTGGACCTGCATGCCATGCGGCGTGAGCTGCGGCACGAGCTGGGTCAGATATGGGAGGCAATAAGAGTGGGCTTTGCTCGTGCTGAGCAGCAGGCAGAGGACAGGTTTGGCCACCTGGTGGGTGCCATAGACCGTGGCTTCTCGGGGTTGACTGCTGCAGTGGTGGCAATTGGTGGTGTCATGCAGGGTGTGCCTATTAGTCGGCAACATGGGTTTGTTGGCTCTGGTGCACATGGCAGAGGGGCACACAGGCAGGCACACCGTGGGCGCAGGGCTGCCACTGTTACCAGTTCAGAGCCATCACAAACTCCACCTGCAACCCAGCGGCGCCGTGGCCATCCATATCCCCTATCTGCCTCCACCAACCCCCGGGGGCACAGGAGGCCAACCGTGCCTGCCTCACCTTCCACTTCAGCTGTGTCCTCTGCACAGAGCACCCCAGGGTCCGTAACCCATGGTACGGGAGCACGCCGCATGCGTGGTTGTATCGCCGGTGATGCCCACAGGCTGTCTGGCGACTGAGGTGCTTCCTGTCATGCATGGGCAGATCTGTGCACACACACACACACACTCCCACCAACACAGTTGCCCCCTTTCCTCACAGCACACATTGCACCTCCCCATCATGATTACACTGCTTGTGTGTATCCCCACCACATATGTGCTGCACAATCATGGAGTCACACCACATGCACACACTATTTGTATTACACTGGGTTTGTTTGCTGTTGTGATTCTGGTTTTCACTGTAATGTTAGTCTGTGCACATTAAAATTGTTGCTCACTTGTACTCTTCTGGTTGTTGTGCAGTCTGTGCTTACCCTCTGGTCTGTTGCAGTATCCTGATGATGTCGTCCGGTGCTGTATGGCCCCTGCGTGCCATGCGAGGGTCCCTCCTCTCCAGTTGCTCCACTATCCCCTGACCACTGGCTCTGGCTCACTGTCAGACTGTCCCTCAGGTTCAGGTGCCTGTATCCTACGGTTCATTGCCATGTTGTGCAGCATACAACAGGCTAGGAAGATACGGCATACCTTCTGAGGTGTATATTGTAGGGCACCACCTGATGTGTCAAGGCATCTAAATCGCATCTAAATCGCATCTTCAGGATGCCAAACACCCTCTCTATAATGTTTCTTGTTCTGGCATGTGCCTCATTGTAGAGCTCCTCCGCCACTGTGGCCGGTCGGAGTACTGGTGTGAGCAGCCAGGGCCGCAGAGGATAGGCACTGTCTCCTGTCAAAACATATAACTTGTTAGTGCTGTACTGTGGTCTGTCAGCTGCTGTTCTGCACCTGTCTGTGGCCCTTCCACATCCCTTCCCTGGCCTGCAATGCCTGCCCCCATCCATGCTGTTGTGTGTTTGCCTTGTGTGCTACAACTCACCGACTAGTTGTCCACTGGGTATTCTGCCCTCCTCAAAGGCCTGACACAGCTGAGACTGGTGCCAGATGAAGGCATCGTGGACACTGCCGGGGTACTGTGCATATACATTGGTGATGCGCCCCGCCGCATCGCACACCACCTGGCAGTTGATGGAGTGGTACCCCTTCCTGTTCACATACACATCACTGCCATCTCCAGGTGGTGCATGGATGGGGACATGGGTGCAGTCAATGGCACCCAGTACAGATGGTAGGTGCACAACTCGATGGAACTGCTGCATTGTTTCACTGCGCTCTGCTGCTGTGCTGGGGAATACTATGAATTCGAAGCATGTGGCAGGAGAGCCTCTAGGAACTGGGTCAGGATGCGTGGTGGCAGACTGTGTTACCCCAATGGTGTCCCCGCTGGTCGCTGGAACGTCCCTGTGGCAAGGAAGCACATCGCTGTGGTCACCTTCTCCTCCACTGTCATGGCATGACTGCGTCTGGTGTTTGACTGCAGCTGCTCATGCAGGAGTTTGCAGAGCTGCCTCAACATTCCCCTGTTCATCCGTACCGGCCAACGATGTGAGTCATCAGGCAGGGTCTCAAAGGAGACCCTGGGCGGTACAGCCTGTTTGCAGCATACCGTCTCCTGTGCTGCGTTGTAGGCCCATGTTGTGCCTGCTCCTTTCCTCCACCTCCTCCTTCCACTACAGCTGCCATCAATGGCAGGATCACTGCTACTGGGACTGCACACATTCCTACTTCCTGTGCTGCTCCCTCCTCCTCTGTGTTTTGCCTGTGTTTGGGCCGGCCTTTTATAGGCGGTAACTAGCGCCCTTAAGGCTGCGCTCATGTATCCTAGCACGGCGCTGGACCTTTGAATATCCCCTTGCGCGTCTCTCTGCGCACCCCGCCCATCCTTTTGCCCCTTGCATACATTACTGGTTAGCACAGCGCTACTGCAGTTTGGCAGCGCTATTTGGCCTTTTGAATATGGCAGACCCGCGCTAATCCCGCGCTAAACCTGCGCAAATGCTTTTTGCCCGGCGCAAGGTTTTGAATATCTGGCCCCTGGATTTCTGCAGTGAAAAATTTTTTCAGACTCACTTTCTGCAGTGAAGAAGGTGTTCAGGCTCACTTTCCTGGAACTGCCTGTTTTTGTATGCCAGAAACGCGGTGAGATTTGGATTTGTGCAGTGAAAAATTTTTCGGGCTCACTTTCTGAGGTGAAAAAGGTGGTCAGGCTCATTTTCCTGGACCCTGCAGTTCTTGTATCCC
Source organism: Neoceratodus forsteri (assembly GCA_016271365.2). NCBI lineage: Eukaryota > Metazoa > Chordata > Ceratodontiformes > Ceratodontidae > Neoceratodus > Neoceratodus forsteri. The sequence continues at coordinate 1,527,937,982 of CM028131.1, forward strand.
AGAAACGTGGTGAGGTTTGGATTTGCGCTGAGAAAAATATTTTCAGGCTCTTTTTCCGTGGTGAAAAAGATGGTCAGGCTCACTTTCCTGTAACCTGGCCGTTCTTCTATTCTAGAAACATGGTTAAATTTGGATTTGCGCAGTGAAAAATTTTTTGAGGCTAACTTTCCGCAGTGAAAAAGGTGGTCAGGCTCACATTCCTGGACCCGGCTGCTCTTCTATGCCAGAAACGGGTGAGATTTTGACTTGCGTGGTGAAAAAAATTTTAGGCTCACTTTCTGTGGTGAAAAAGGTGGTCAGGCTCACTTTCCTGGACTTGGCTGTTCTTTTGAGCCAGAAATGCAGTGAGATTTGGATTTGAGCGGTGAAAAATTTTTTCAGGCTCACTTTTCGCAGTGAAAAATGTGGTCAGGCTCACTGTCCGGGACCCAGCTGTTCTCATATGCCGGAAAAGCGGAGAGATTTGGATTTGTGCAGTGAAGAATGTTTTCTGGCTCACTTTCCATGGTGAAAAAGGTGGTCAGGCTGATTGTCCAGAACCTGGCTGTTCTTGTACGCCAGAAACGTGGTGAGATTTGGACTCGCATGGTGAAAAAATTTTTCAGGTTCACTTTCCATGTTGAAAGAGGTGGTCAGGCTCCCTTTCGTGGACCCTGCAGTTCTTGTATGCCGTAAACGCTGTGAGATTTGTATGTGTGTGGTGAAAAATATTTTCAGGCTCACTTTCCGCTGTGAAAAAGGTGGTCAGGCTCACTTTCCTGTACTTGGCTGTTCTTGTGAGCTGGAAACACGGTGAGATTTGGATTTGCATGGTGAAAAATTTTTTCAGGCTCACTTTCCACTGTGAAAAACATGGTCAGCCTCACTGTGCTGGACCCAGCTCTTCTTGTGAGCTGGAAACTTGGTGGGATTTGGATTTGTTCGGTGAAAAATTTTTCAGGCTCACGTTCCACGGTGAAAAAGGTATTCAGGCTCATTGTCCTAGACCCGGCTGTTCTTGTACGCCGGAAATGTGGTGAGATTTGGACTCGCGCGGTGAAAAATTTTTTCAGGCTCACTTTCCACATTGAAAAAGGTGGCCAGGCTGACTGTCCTGGACCCAGCTGTTCTTGTGCATTGGAAAAGTGGTGAGATTTGGACTCACGTGGTGAAAAATGTTTTCAGGCTCACTTTCCTGGACCTTGCTGTTCTTGTATGCCAGAAACGCGGTGAGATTTGGATTTGTACGGTGAAAACATTTTTCTGGCTCACTTTCTGCAGTTAAAAAAGTGGTCAGGCTCACTGTTCTGGACTTGCCTGTTCTTGTATGCCAGAGATTTGGATGTGAGATTTGGACTCAAGCGGTGAAAATTTTTTTGATGCTCATGTTCTGTGGTGAAAATTGTGGCCAGGCTCACTTTCCTGGACCCGGCTGTTCTTGTGTGCCGGAAACGTGGTGAGAGTTGGATTTGCGCAGTGAAAAATTTTTTCAGGCTCACTTTCTGCGGTGAAAATGTGGTCAGTCTCACTGTCCTGGACCTGGCTGTTCTTGTACTCTGGAAATGCTGTCAGATTTTTACTTAGGCAGTAAAAAATTTTGTTCAGGCTCACTTTCCGTGGTGAAAAGGTGGTCGGGCTCACTTTGCTGGACCCTGCTGTTCTTGTATGCCAGAAATGCGGTGAGATTTGGATTTGCGTAGTGAAATATTTTTCAGGCTCACTTTCCGTGGTGAGAAAGTGGTCAGCTCACTTTCCTGGACTCGGCTTTATACCTCTAAAACTGACCCTTTACCCCCACCTTTATGCCTACCTAGTCGCCCCGTACCCTCACCTTTATACCGATCTAACCAGCCCTGTACCGTCACTTTTATACCTAACTGTCCCAGTACATCCCACCTTTATACCTATCTAACCGCCTCTGCACCCCATACCTTTACACCTATCTAACTGCCCCTCTATCCCCCACCTTTATACCTATCCAGCAGCCCCTGGACCCCCACCTTTATACCTATCTAGCCACCCCGTAGTCCCAAACTTTATGCCTATATAACCACCACTGCACCCCCACCTTTATACCTATCTAGCCACCCCGTACCACCCACCTTTGTACCTATCTAACTGCCCCTGTACCCCATCATTATACCTATCAAACTGCCCCATAGCCCAACCTTTATAACTACCTAACTACCCCATAACCCACACTGTTATACCTATCTAACCACCCCTGTATCACCCACCTTTATACCTATCGTTCTACCCCTGTACCCCACCTTTACACCTATCTAACCGCTCCTGTACCCCACCTTTATACCTATCTAAGCACCTCTGTACCCCCATTTTTATACCTTTCTAACTGCCCATGTACCCCCACCTTTATACCTATCCAGTCACGGCTGTACCCCCACCTTTATACCTATTTAACTGCTACTGTACCCCACCTTTATACCTAACCAGTCACAGCTGTCCTCCCACCTTTAAACCTATCTAACTGCCAATGTACACCCCACCTTTATATCTATCTATCTAAAAGGCCCTGTACCCCACCTTTATACCTATCTAACTGCCCCTGTGCCACACCTTTATACCTATCTAACTGCCCCGTACCCCCACCTTTATACCTATCTGGTCACCCCTGTAGCCACCACCATTATACCTATCTAACCACCCCTGTACCCCAACCTTTATACCTATCTAACCACCACTGTACCCCCACCTTTAAACCTATCTAACCACCCCTGTACCCCCACCTTTACACCTATCTAGCCGCCCCTGTACCATCCACATTTATACCTATCGAGCCGCCCCAATACCCCCAATTTTATACCTATCTAACTACCCCAGTACTTCCACCTTTTTACCTATCTATCCACCCCTGCACCCTCCACCTTTATACCCATTTAACTACCCCATACCCCACCTTTGTGCCTTTCTAGCTGCCCCTGTACCCCACCTTTATACCTATAAAGTCACCCCTGTAGCCACCACCATTATACCTATCTAACCACCCCTGTACCCCTACCTTTATACCTATCTAACCGCCACCATACCCCACCTTTATACCTATCTAACCACCGCTGTACCCTACCTTTACACCTATCTAGCCGCCCCTGTACCACCCACATTTATACTTATCTAGCCGTCCCTTTACTGCTACCTTTATACCTATCTAACCGCCACTATACCCCCACCTTTATAGCTATCTAACTGCCCCTGTACCCCCACATTTATACCTATCTAGCCACCTCTTTAACCACAACATTTATATCTAACTGTCCCTGTATCCCCACCTTTATAGCTAGCTCACCACCCCAGTACCCCATATTTATACCTATCTAGCTGCCCCTGTACCCCACCTTTATACTTATGTAGCTGCCCCTGTACCACTCACGTTATACCTAACTGCCCCTGTACCCCCACCTTTATACCTATCTAACTGCCCCAGTACCCCACCTTTATACCTATCTAGCTACCTCTTTACCCCACCTTTATACCTATCTAACCACCCCAGCACACCCACCTTTTTACCTATGTAGCTGCCCCTGTACCCCCACCTTTTTACCTATCTAGCCACCCCATATTCCCCACCTTTATACTTATCTAACTGCTCCTGCACGCCCCACCTTTCTACCTATCTAGCTGCCCCTCTACCTCCGACTTTTTACTTCTATAACTGCCCCTGTACCCTCACATTTATACTCTTAAATCCAATTCCTGATGCATTCTCAAATTGATATCTATATTAGCACCTTGTACCCCACCTTTATACCTATTTAACCGCTCCTGTACTCCTACCATTATACCTCTATAACTGCCCCTGTACAACCACCTATATATCTCTATATTCGCACCTGTACCTCCATCTTTATACCTCTATAACTGCCTCATACCCCGCACATATATACCTCTATAATTGCCTCTGTACTCCCACCTTTATACCTTTATAACTGCCCCTGTACCCCCACCTTTATAAATCTATAACTGCCCCTGTACCCCTTTATAGCTCTATAACTGCGCATGTACCCCACATCTTTATACCTCTACAACCACACCTGTACACCCTTTATACCTCTGAAACCGCACCTCTACCCCCACCTTAATACCTCTTTAACCGCCCCTGTACTCCCACCATTATAACTCTATAACTGCCCCTCTACAACCACCTTTATATCTCTATATCTGTCCTGTTCCCCCACCTTTATACCTCTACAACTGCCATATACCCCGCACCTATATACCTCTATAATTGCCCCGTACCCTCACCTTTATACCTCTATAACTGCCCCTGTACCCCACCTTTGTAAATCTATAACCACCACTGTACCCCCACCTTTATACCTCTACAGCTGCCCCTGTACCCCCACCTTTATTCCTCTATGACCGGCCCTGTACTCCTCACCTTTATTCCTCTATAACTGCACCGTACCCCACCTTTACTCATCTATAACCACCCCATGCCCATCAGCTTTATTCCTCAAATAAGGCCCCTGTACCAACCACATTTATACCTCAATTAAGGCCCTTTATCCCTCACCTTTATACCTCTATAACCACCCCTGTATCACCCACCTTTATATCCTATAATTGCCCCTGTATCCCCCACTTTCTACCCCTATAACCACCACTGTACCCCATACTTTTACGCCTCTAACACCGCCCCATACCCCGCACATTTATACATCAATTAATGCCCTGTACCCCACTTTATACCTCTTTAACAGCCCCTGTACCCCACCTTTATACCTCTAAAACTGCCCCTTTACCCAAACCTTTATACCTATCTAGTCACCCCTGCACCCTCACCTTTATACCTTTCTAACCACCCCTGTACCCCCCATTTTTATACCTATCTAACCGCTCCAGTACATCCCATCCACTTTATACCTATCTAACCATCTGTACACCCCACCTTTATACCTATCTAGCCACCCCGGTACTCTAATTTATATCTAAACATTCAAGTACCCACCTTTATACCTATCCAACCACCCCCATAACCCCACCTTTACACTATCAACAGCCCTGTACCACCTTTAGACCTATCTAACCGCATCTGTACCCCATCATTATAATTTATCTCACTGCCCCTGTAGTCCTAATTTTATACCTCTATCTAACATCCCTGTACCAATTCCACCTTTATACCTATCTAACTGCCCTGTAACTCACCTTTATAACCATCTAACTGCCCCAGAACCCCACCCTTACAATCAACAACCCCCTGTACCCCAACCTTTATACCTATCTAATCCCTGTGCCCCCTATCTTTATACATATCTAACCGCCCCTGTACCCCCACCTTTATACCTATCCTACCAGCCCTGTATCCCCCACCATTACACCTATCTAGCCGCCCCTGTACTACCCACATTAATACATATCTCGCTGCCCCTTTACCCCTACCTTAATACTGATCTAACCACCACTATACCCTCCACCTATATACCTATCTAACTGCCCCGTATCTGCACTGTTATACCTATCTCACCACCACTGTACCCCCCACATTTATACCTATCTGCCCCGTACCCCCACCTTTATACTTATTTAGCCGCCCCTGTAGCCCCACCTTTATACCTATCTAAACTCCCCAATCCCCCACCTTTTTACCTCTATAACCGCCCCATACCCACACATTTTTAAATCTATAACTGCCCCTATTTCTATTGAACCACCCCTGTACCCCAACTTGATACTTATCTAACCAGCCCAGCACCCCACTTTCATATCTTTCTAACTGCTGCTGTACCCCCACCTTCATACATATCTAACCGCCAAAGTACCACCACTTTTATACCTATCTAACCCCGTGCCCCACCTTTATACCTATCTAGCCGCCCCTGTACCCCCCACTTTTATACCTATCGAACTGCCCCATACCACCACCTTTATACCTATCTAACCACCCCTGTACGCCCCACCTTTCTACCTATCTAGCTGCTCCTGTACCCCCACCTTTTTACCTATCTAACTGCCCTATTCCCCCACTTTTGTACCTCTATAACCACCCCTCTACCCCCCACATTTTACTTCCATAACCACCCCAGCACCCCCACATTTATACCTCTAAAACCACTCCTGTATCCCCAAATTTGTATCTATATTAACACCCTATACCCCCACCTTTATACCTCTTTAACCACCCCTGTACTCCCACCATTATACCTCTATAACAGCCCCATACAATCACCTTTATATCTCTATATCCACCCCTGTACCCCCACCTTTATATCTCTATAACTGCCCCTTTACCCACACCAATATACCTCTATAATTGCCCCTGTACCCCACCTTTATACCTCTATAACTGCCCCTGTACCCCATCTTTATAACTCTATAACTGCCCCTGTACCTCCTTTATACTTCTATAACTGCACACATACCCCCACCTTTATACCTCGATAACCGCACCTGTACCCCACCTTTATACCTCTATAACCGCACCTGTACCCCCACCTTTATACCTCTATAACCGCCCCATACCCACACATTTTTAAATCTATAACTGCCCCTATTTCTATTGAACCACCCCTGTACCCCAACTTGATACTTATCTAACCAGCCCAGCACCCCACTTTCATATCTTTCTAACTGCTGCTGTACCCCCACCTTCATACATATCTAACCGCCAAAGTACCACCACTTTATACCTATCTAACCTCGTGGCCCCAACCTTTATACCTATCTAGCCGCCCTGTACCCCCACTTTATACCTATCGAACTGTCCCATACCACCACCTTTATACCTATCTAACCACCCCACGCCCACCTTTCTACCTATCTAGCTGTTCTGTACCCCACCTTTACCTATCTAACTGCCCTATTCCCCCACTTTGTACCTCTATAACCACCCTCTACCCCCACATTTTACTTCCATAACCACCCCAGCACCCACATTTATACCTCTAAACCACTCCTGTATCCCCAATTTGTATCTATATTAACACCCTATACCCCCACCTTTATACCTCTTTAACCACCCCTGTACTCCCACCATTATACCTCTATAACAGCCCCATACAATCACCTTTATATCTCTATATCCACCCCTGTACCCCCACCTTTATATCTCTATAACTGCCCCTTTACCCACACCAATATACCTCTATAATTGCCCCTGTACCCCACCTTTATACCTCTATAACTGCCCCTGTACCCCATCTTTATAACTCTATAACTGCCCCTGTACCTCCTTTATACTTCTATAACTGCACACATACCCCCACCTTTATACCTCGATAACCGCACCTGTACCCCACCTTTATACCTCTATAACCGCACCTGTACCCCCACCTTTATACCTCTATAACCACTCCTGTACCCCCACCCTTATAAATCTATAACTGCCCCTGTACCCCCACCTTTATACTTCAATAAATGCCCCTGTACCCCCAAACCTTATACCTCAATTAAGGCCCCTGTACCCCCACCTTTATACCTCTATTACTGCCCCGGTACCCCCACCTTTATTCCTCTATGACCCCCCTGTACTCCTCACCTTTATTCCGCTATAACCGCACAGTACCTCACCGTTACACATCTATAACCACCCCATACCCATCAGCTTTATTCCTCAATTAAGGCCCCTATACCGACCACATTTATACCTCAATTAAGGCCCCTTATCCCCCCTTATATCTCTATAACCGCCCCTGTACCCCACACCTTTATACCCTAAAATCGCTCCTGTACCCCCACTGTCTACCTCTATAACCACTGCCGTACCCCACACCTTTATACGTCTAACACTTCCCCTGTACCACCCACATTTATACCTCATTTAAGGTCCTGTACCCCCACTTTATATCGCTTTAACTGCCCCTGTACCCAACCTTTATACCTCTAAAACCGCCTCTTTACCCCACCTTTATACCTATCTAGTCGTCCTTGTACCCTCACCTTTATACCTATCTAACCACTCCTGTACCCCCCAATTTTATACGTATCTAACCGTCCCAGTACATCCCACTTTTATACCTATCTAACCACCTCTGCACCTCCACCTCTACACCTATCTAACTGCCCCGTACCCTCACCTTTACACCTATCTAACCTCCCCGTTCCCCCACCTTTATACCTCTATAACCGCCCCATACCCACACATTTTTAAATCTATAACTGCCCCTGTACCCTGCACCTTTATTTCTATTGAACCACCCCTGTACCCCAACTAGATACTTATCTAACCACTCCAGCACCCCCACTTTCATATCTTTCTAACTGCCACTGTACCCCCACCTTCATACGTATCTAACGCCAAAGTACCCCCACTTTTATACCTATCTAACCCCCGTACCCCACCTTTATATCTATCTAGCCACCCCTATACCCCCCACTTTTATACCTAACAGCCCCATATCCCCACCTTTATACCTATCTAACCACCCCTGTACCCCCACCTTTATAACTATCTAACTACCCCTTTACCCCACTTTTATACCTATTTAACCACCCCTGTACACCCCACCTTTCTACCTATCTAGCTGCTCCTGTACCCCCACCTTTTTACCTGTCTAACAGCCTTGTTCCCCCACTTTTATACTCTATAACCGCCTCTACCCCCATCGCTTTTACTTCCATAACCGCTCCAGCACCCCCACATTTATACCTCTAAAACCACTCCTGTACCCCAAATTTTTATCTATATTAACACCCTGTACCCCCTTTATACCTCTTTAACCACCCCTGTACTCCCACCATTATACCTCTATAACAGCCCCGTACAATCACCTTTATATCTCTATATCCGACCCGTACCCCCACCTTTATATCTCTATAACTGCCCCTTTACCCCACACCAATATACCTCTATAATTGCCCCTGTACCCCACCTTTATACCTCTATAACTGCCCTGTACCTCCTTTATACTTCTATAACGCACATACCTCACCTTATACCTCGATAACCGCACTTGTAATTCTACCTTATACCTCTATAACCGCACTCTGTACCCCCCACCTTTATACCTCTATAACCACTCCTGTACCCCACCCTTATAAATCTATAACCGCTCCTGTACCCCACCTTTATACTTCAATAAATGCCCCTGTACCCCCAAACCTTATACCTCAATTAAGGCCCCTGTACCCCCACCTTTATACCTCTTTTGCTGCCCCGGTACCCCCACCTTTATTCCTCTATGACCGCCCCTGTACTCCTCACCTTTATTCCGCTATAACCGCACCATACCCCACCATTACACATCTATAACCACCCCATACCCATCAGCTTTATTCCTTAATTAAGGCCCCCTATACCAACCACATTTATACCTCAATTAAGGCCCTTTATCCCCCCTTTACATCTCTATAACCGCCCCTGTATCCCACACCTTTATACCCTAAAATCGCCTGCACCCCACTTTCTACCTCTATAACCGCTGCCAGCTCACCTTTATACTCTACTACCCCTGTACCACCCATATTTATACCTCATTTAAGGTCTCTGTACCCCACTCTTTATATCGCTTTAACTGCCCCTGTACCCAACCTTTATACCTCTAAAACCGCCTCTTTACCCCACCTTTATACCTATCTAACCACTCCTGTACCCCCCATTTTTATACCTATCTAACCGTCCCAGTACATCCCACTTTTATACCTATCTAACCACCTCTGCACCCCCACCTCTACACCTATCTAACTGCCCCATACCCTCACCTTTACACTTATCTAGCCGCTCCTGCTCCCCCACCTTTATACCTATCTAGCTGCCCTATACCCCCACCTTTATACCTATCTAACTGCCCTGTACCCCATCATTATACCTTTCTAACTGCCTCTGTAGTCCCACCTTTATAAATATCTAACTGCCTGTGTACCCCCACCTTATACCTATCAAACCACCCTGTACCCCCACATTTGTACCTATCCAGTCACCCCAGTACCCTCACCTTTATACCTATCTAACTGCCACTGTACCCCCACCTTTATATCTATCTAACTGCCCCATACCCCTTTATACCTATCCAGTCACCCCTCTACCCCCACCTTTATACCTATCTAACTGCCAATGTAGCCCCACCTTTATACCTATCTAACTGGCCCTGTCCCTACATTTTCACCTATCTAACTGCCCTGTACCCCACCTTTATACCTATCTAACTGCCCTGTACCCCACCTTTATACCTATCTAGCTGCCAATGTACCACCCACCTTTATACCTATCCAGCCACCCCTTTACCCCACCTTTATACCTAACTGCTGCAGTATCCCCACCTTTATACCTATCTATCCACCCCTGCATCCTCCACCTTTATACCCATTTAACTGCCCCGTTCCCCCACCAATATACCTATCTAGCTGCCCCTGTACCCCCCACCTTTATACCTATCTAGTCACCCCTGGACCCACCACCTTTATACCTATCAAGCCATCCTTTTACCCCACCTTTATACCTATCTAACTGCCCCTGTACCCTGACCTTTATTCCTATCTAGCCACTCCTGTACCACCCACATTTATAATTATCTAGCCACCCCTTTACCACTACCTTTATACCTATCTAACTGTTACTATGTCCCCACATTTATACCTATCTAGCTGCCCTCTTGACCCCACCTTTATACCTAACCATGGCTGCGCTTTAGTGCCCATTTATACCTATCTAATCACCCCTGTACCCCCACCTTTTGCACCTCTATAACCACCCTGTACCCCCACATTTTTATTTCTATAACCACCCCGCATTCTCAAGACTTTACAAGCCTAATGAAACACCCTTTGTACCCCACCTGGCACAGGGCTGTTAGATAGGTGTAAAAGATGGAGTGCAGGGCTGCTAGATAGGTATAAAGGTGGGATGTACTTTGACGGTTAGATAGGTATAAAAGTGGGGTGCACGGGGTAGTTAGAAGTTAGATAGGTATAAAGGTGAAGGTACAGAGGCAACTAGATAGGTATAAAGGTGGTGGTAAAGGGGTGTTTTAGAGTATAAAGGTGGGGTACAGGAGCCATTAAAGAGGTATAAAAGCGGGGGTACCGGTGTGGTTATAGACATATAAAGGTGGGGGGTACATGCGCAGTTGTAGACATAGACTTTGACGGAAGATAAGGACCACTTGGCTCATCTAGTCTGCCCATTTCCCTACCTACAGGATAGGCCGCAGATCCTATTTAACCAACAACCTATTTCTCCCCCCCCACAAGAATTGCCTTATGTCTGTCCCATGCATTCTTGAATTCTCCCACAGTTTTAGACCCCACAACCTCCTCAGGAAGGCTGTTCCATGCATCCACTACCCTCTCTGTGAAATAATACTTCCTCACATTTCCCCTTGTTCTTGCACATCTCTTTTCTGAAGATGCTACCCTCTTGACCTTTGTTGATTCCACTGAGGACTTAAAGTTTCTATCATGTCCCCTCTCCCTTCTTTCCTCAAGGTATACATATTAAGCTCCTTTAGTCTCTCCTCATACGGCTTCTCTTACAGACCCTGCACCATTTTAGTTACTCCTCCTCTGACTACCTCTATCCTGTCTATGTCCTTGGGAGATGGGGTCTCCAGAACTGGACACAGTACTCCAGATGGGGTCTCACCAACTGTCTGTACAGAGGGATAACAACTTCCTGTTTTCTGCTGCTGATGCCTCTCCCTATGCAACCCAGTATACCCCCAGCCCTCCCTACTGCCTTCTCACATTGCTTGCTAACCTTAAGGTCATCTGATATGATTACCCCCAGGTCCCTTTCCTTTTTTGTTGTTGTTACTACCTCCCCTCATTGTGTATTTTCCCTGGGTTCTTGTTTCCCAGGTGCATCATTTTGCACTTCTTTGCATTGAATCCTAGCTGCCATACTTCTTATAATATTTCACTTTAGTTGCTTCTTACAGGATTGCTGGTTTTAGGAATGACTGGACACCATAAGTAACTTCTAACAGCTCTGAGGTTTATTCAACAAACATACATTAGATAGATCAGCAGGCCTCAGCAGAACTACTACTACTACAATCTGCTCGTGCAGTTTCTAAAACCCAGTTTCCACCCCAGACATACCATTGGCCCAAAACTTCAGGGGGATGTGGACTAAACCATTCTACAATGTTACTAGGGTAAGTTACCATATACTACATCTCCCCTTCTAGTAAAATAAAACAATTACCTTGATTTCGGTTTGCATATCAATGACAAATAATTACTAAGCAATATTAACATAATAGTTGAGTCTTACTTTGTGATGAGTTAGGGTCTAAAGTCACTGGTACTCAGCTTTGTTGAAATAAGTCTTTACCACTGACTTAAGTCATAACAAAATCTCTGAACCTCTCAGGAACTTTAAGCAGACGCCCTCTTCTGGTCATTCGAGTAGACTGCACACTGGGTACAGCCTCAGGACTTTCTGGCAAAGTGTCATTGAAAACAACAGGTTCCATCTCAAGTTGCTCATACTCTTGACAAGTGTCCTGTTCCTGGCTGTTGTCCCTGGATTGCACTGTTTGTGACAATATGGATTCAGTTGACTCATCTGCTTGTTGCTCTTTAGCCTCCAAAGCAACTGTTCGGTCTCTCCTCAGGTGTCTTCTGTTCATGCGGTATCGCTGTCCTGCAGGAGTAATCACACTATAGGATCTTGGCTCATCACAGATTCTTTCCACTGTAGCAGGTTGCCACCCACTAGAAGTCTCTATGCATACCCTTTCCCCTTCTCTGAACGGAATAAGTGGAGCTGCATTCCTGTCGTAATACTGTTTCTGTCTTTTCTGTAGTCTTTTCAGACATTTATGTGCATCCTTTGGTATTTCAGGTCACAGTGCCCTTGCACTTGCAGGTAATGTTGTCCTCAACATTCTGCCCATTAACAATTGAGAAGGTGTACAGTTCAGTCCGGTGACTGGTGTATTTCTAAGACTGAGCAATGCGAGATGTGGATTGGTCTGACCTTGCATAGACTTCAGAAAGATTCTTTTTACTGTCTGGATCATTCTTTCAGCTAAACCATTAGACTGTGGGTATCCTGGGCTGGAATGAGTTATTTTGAATTCCCACAACTTTGCAAATTGCTTCATTTCATGACTTGCAAATGGTACATGATCCGCTACCAGTTCTTTTGGAATTCCATGTCTTGCAAATACAGCTTTCAATTTTGCAATAACTGTAGCTGATGTCTTGTCAGGCATTCTGAGAACCTCAGGGTATTTTGCAAAATAGTCCACTACTATTAAGTAGGAGTGTCCCCTAAAGTCAAAAAAATGTCTGCACCAAGCTTTAACCATGGCATGTCAGGTATTTCATGTGGACACATCGGCTCTTTATGGTTGCTGGGTAAGAGTTCCTGACAAGGTCCACATGCTTCAACCATCATTTCTACTTCTCGATTCATGCCTGGCCAATACATCACAGCTCTGGTTTGTGCCTTCGACTTTTGTATTCCTTGATGTGCTGTGTGAAGTCTTTGTAGCATATCTGTTCTCAGCTCTTTGGTTATGATTATTCTTTTACCCACCATTATGAGATAATTTTCTATGTATATATTGTGTCTCATGGGCCAATAGTGCTGAAGTTTGATGCAGACTTGTTTTTTCCTGTTAGGCCATTCTTTGAGGTGCATTTCTTTAAGCAACTGTAAATCACTGTCCCTCTGTGTGGCCTGTTTTAGCCCCTCTAACATGCTGTCAGACAGTGTTTCTGTTGCTTGGATTGAGTATATGACCTTTTCACTACTTAGATCAATATCTCCCTCTGCTGGTTTTCTTGGTACTGCCCTGGATAGAGTGTCTGCAATCAGAATATCTTTGCCAGGAGTATATATTACCTCTATGTCATATTTCTGTATCTGTAACAGCATCCGCTGCAATCTTGCTGGAGGCTTTCCAATTGGTTTGTTCAGTATGGACTGTAGTGGCTTGTGATCTGATTGTACTTTCACTGACCTTCCATAAACATACTGATGAAATTTCTGTAGAGAGAACACAATTGCTAGCAACTCTTTTTCTGTCTGTGCATAGTTTCTTTCAGCACTGGACAATGACCTAATGCATAAGCTATTGGTCTATTTCTTTGTAGTAGACAAGCACCTAGTCCATCCTTAGATGCATCTGCTTGGATTTCAATGTCCTCCTTTGGATCAAAGAATTTTAATACTGGTGCACAAGAAATAGTCTCTTTCAGCTTTTGTAAGGCTTCTTCCTGTGCTGGCTGCCACTGCCACATGACATCTTTTCTGAGTAGCTGCCTTAGTGGTGCAGTGAGGTTTGCTTCATTCGGAATGTACTGCGCCAAGTACCGAGTCATTCCTAACAGCCTCTGTAGTGCTTTTTTATCTTCAGGAGGGGGCATCTCGGCTATTGCTTTTACTTTGGCTTCATCAGGCCTTAGCCTATTTTCGGTTATGATGTGCCCCATGTATTTCACCTCACTCACCAAATACTGTATTTTGTCACTATTGAACTTTACTTTGAGTTCCACTGCTCTGTCCATTACTTTTCTCAAAGTATTGTCATGCTCTTCCTTGGTAGCTGCAGCTATTACAAAAACACCTGGTATGTCCCCGAAGTGTTCAGCATTTCTCTGCTGGAATACTTCACTTGCAGACTGTATACCAAAAGGAAGTCTGTGAAATTTGTACCTTCCCCATGGACTGTTGAATGTACATAGGTTTGCAGATTTGTCATCTAATTTGATCTGCCAGTACCCATCTTTTTCATCTAGAATTGTAAAAAACTCTTTTACCTGCAAGCTTACTCTGAATATTCTCCAATGTGGGGATGGAGAAATGTTTTCTGATAGCTTTATTTAAGTCTCTAGGGTCCAAACACACCCTGATATCACCATTTTTCTTTTCAGTAATTACAAGGCTATTTACCCATGTTGTAGGTTTTCTTACCTTGCTAATCACCCCAATTTGCTCCAGCTGTTCCAGTGTCTGTTTCAGTCTGTCCGTGATTGCATATGGGACTTTCCTGCACCCATGTATCACAGGAGTAACATTTGGGTCGGTATATATGTGGTAAACTCCTGAGAATTCTCCTAGGCCTTCAAACACTGTTTTATATTGTGCAAGAAGTTCCTCTTTTGTGCTTGGTGGCTTGGTTTTAAGCACCTTTACTTTGCGAATCAGATCCAGGATGACACATGCCTGTTGACCCAGTAGGGAAGCTCCCAATGTATTAGTGACATAAAACTGCAGATTGGCCTCTCTGTCTTGTGTCTTACACTTTAGCGTCACTTCCCCTTCCAGATTAATTTGTTCTCCTCCATATGCCATTAGGATAGTACTGGTCGGCTTGATTTGTACCTTGCATGGAAACTGCGTGATCACTTCTTTAGTAAGTATATTGGCTTCAGCCCCAGTGTCCAACTTGAACTTAATTGGCTGTACCATTATCTTCAAGGTAGTGTACCACCCTTCATCTGGTACTTGTGTCCGCACCATTTCTTGTTTTCTTTTTACAGCACCCACAACTAGTGCTTCTACCCCTTTGGTCATTTGCTCATGAGGTTTGTTGGACTTTTTGGACCTGCACATTTTTGCATAATGGTTGAGGCCACCACACTTACAACATTCTTGTCCATACGCTGGACAAGCCTTTGGCGCATGTCCCTTGCCATTACACCTCCCACACGTGTTTGATTTTGTGCACGGTCTCATGTGTTGTAGCTGGCAGTCTGGTTTTGGCCTATATTACCATCCTGCATTGAACAATAATTCTTAAATGCTTCCATAACCTCAGCTGCTTTTTTAGCTTGTGGGTCAGCATACATTATATTGAGGGTATTGTACACCTTGAGGGCCTCATCCCCGATCGTGTATAGCAGGACTGCAATTTTCGTTTCCTCTGACTTATCATCTAATCCCATGGCTGTGAAGTACAGACTTAATCTCTGTGCCCACCTTTTCCAGTTTTCTGCAAGGTTTCCAGTCAACAATAGTGGTGGAGGTGGCTTAAATTGCTCCATACTGCCCAAAATACTTTGTTATACAGTCTTTTAGTAAGCTTTAGGTACTCACAAATACTGTCTCTTGTTTCTTTTTTTGGCAGCACAAACTTTTCTTCTGTCTTGCAAATGCAGCACTGCAAATTCACTTCTGACACCATATAATATTTCACTTTAGTTGCTTCTTACAGGATTGCTAGTTTTAGGAATGACTGGACACCATGGGCCAGATATTCAAACTGCGCCCAAAAAGTGCGCAACAGCAGGAGCAAGCACAAGTCAATTGCGCACATGCGCAATAGACACGATATTCAAACATGGAGCAAGCCAAATTGCACAACAAGCCAGCATCTGAATATTGCACAACCTGCACTATAGTGCAACCAGGAAGGGGAAGCTGAGCAGAGATGATGCGCTATGGCACAACAAGGGCTGCCCAGCTGAGCAGCCCAGAGGTGCCATAGCGCAAGCAGGAGCCCCCAGCAGCAGAACAATGGAACTGCACAACCAGGGAGGTAGGCAGGGCCCACCACCAATGCCACAGATGGGCACAGGGACACACTGCAGAACCAACAATGTACCCCCACACCCCAAGCACAGCATAACTGGGGGAGGGATGGAACAGCCACTGGACCATGGGGACAAGTAAACAAAGCACAGCTGGGCCATGGTGCCCCAGCACACCCACCAGCAAGCTGAGACTGCCACACAAGGAGGGTGGACCACCTCATGGCACAGCAGCCCCCCGTGCACAGCACACCCTGCACCATGACCCCAACACACCCCCATGAGCAGTGACCACCACTGCAGGAATCCCCATGCATACCAACACCCCCCACTGCCACACTGCAACCTCATGTACCACAGAACCATACAAGCCAGACCCACCATGAACCACAGCAGCCAGCACAGACACCCACAGTGATGTGTGGAAGCATGCAGCACACTAGATGCAACACAGTGCAGGGGCAGACACACACCCATACCCACGGAGACACTAACACAGGGACAAAGTAGTGTGGCAACCAAGCCCCCAGTGTGGGCCCATGAAAACTGTGCACACACAGCCTGCAGTCCCTCATGGCACAGGGATGACACCTACCCTGTGCATAAACTGTGGCCTTGTATGCCACCAGTATATGCCTGGATCACAAGTCACAGACAGTGGTGCACAGTCCCTGCAATACACACAAGCCACAGCATGGAGGTGGGACAGCAACTGCGGAGGCCATAGTGTCACCCGAGGCAAATATGCACCACACCATTGACAGGAGGCAACCCAGCATTGTGACGGTCACAGTGGATGACCTGCAGGGACAGCCACCACTGACAAGGCAGCAGACCTCACAGGCCACAGACATGCAGGGTGTCAGCTGCACAGGCCAAGGATGGGTTGACAGGGCACAATGGACACAGAGCAGGCACCATGGACCACTGCACACAGTAATGCAATGCACAGAGAACAACACACACACCACAAATACCAAGTGATAGCCACTCCCACACCAGAGACACTTCCCCATGCACACACACACACATACCCATGACTGAACCACCCCAGATGCCATGCACACCACTGCAACTGAGCACCTATAGCCAGCTGCAAATCAGAGACCACCACAGTAGTCATATCAAAAAAACTGTATTAAACAAATATAACAACAACAACTATTTACTATTATGTACAAACATGGGGTGGAGGGACAGGAACAAGGAGGGGGTGGGTAAGGCAGGGTGAACATATGGGAGAGGGAAGGCGGGGTGGGAGGGTTGGTCAAAGGGGGAGGTTGTCTCTCTTCACTGGCAGCCAGCCTGGTCCTCTGCTGCCTGGGGCTGTTGCCTGGGTTGCCTCCTCCTCCTCACGCCATGCTGCTGCAGATCCTGCAGGATGGCAAGGGACTCTTGCGCCACCCGCACAAGGTCCTGGATGGACCGCTGCATTCGCAGGAGTATCCGCACACCTAGGACAAAGGATCAGAGTCAATGGGTGTGACTGTCCATCCCCCAGCAGCCCACCCATTATGCATGGCAGACAGCCATGTGCCACACTCCTGTGATGGTGTGCACCCACCCACAGTGACCGTGTCCACAAGACATGCCCAACCAGGCAGCAACAGCCATGTGTACCACTGCACACACCCACTGCCCATGTCCAGCACAGCACAACCAAAGCCGTACAGTAACATGGCTATGCAGTGAGCAGGCAGTGCCACAGCCATGTGCCCAGTGCACACATGGACCACCATTGATGCACTCCCAGACATGCAGTGCCACTGGACAGTGCTGACTGTCACATGTCGCGTGCATGGCAGTGGTGTCCATGGATGGTGGCCATGCCCTGCCTCCCACTCTGTCACACAGCCTGCAATAGCAATCATGGTGTCATGGCACTCACCCTCATCAGGATGTTGCTGGCATTGGGGTTGGTCCCCGACATGCCCCCGTGCAGCGTCACCCACCCTCTGCTACTGCTCCAAATTCCTCCTCCACTTGGCCATGCCTGTGGGAGACAAAAGGAGAGAAACACATCAGTACAAACCCAAAGCATATTCCCCCGGCGCCAATGTGTGTGCCCACTCACCCAGCCAGACCCACCCATCCCATACCCTGTAAACACCACCACAGCCAACCCTAGACCATCCCTTCCCTATGTGCTGGACACATGAGACAGTTACACCCATATGGATCATACAAATGTGTAGACGTAACACCCACCTGGATGAGGCACCACGCCCCTCCTGACACGCCGACTGCAGACATGCCAGTAGCTCCGTCCCTCCGCCTCAGGTCCCCATACTGGTGCCTGCACTGTTCGGAGTTTCCTCCTGTGGCCAGTGGCCACCTCCAGGTCAGTGGCCACCCTTCCCAGACCTGGGTCCTGGCCCTGTCCAGTGGCACCTCACCAAACAGTGGGCCATAGTGTGGCTCCACAGTGGTCACAAGGTTGGCCAGCTCAAGGGCATCCCACTGAGGGGCTCTCCTGCGTGCCATCTCTAATGCTATAGTAGACAATATGGCACTCCGCAGTGCGGCAACCCCACGTGGAAGTGCTGCGCGGTACAGCGCTGCCATTCCCTTTCGCGCTGTTCATGCAATAGAGCCGTACACATGCCAGATGTACAGCGCCAGGGGGAAAAGGTCGGGCACAAGGTCAGAGGTCAGTGGCGCAAGGCCATGCACAGCGCCATCAGACATCTACACATCCTGCGCTAATGGTCACCTGCGTGCCAGTGCCACAGTGGACTATTGTGCAGTTGTGCCACAGCGCCACTTGGTGCCCAGTGTTGTAGCGCCACTGGCACAATGGTGGCCGTGTCCTGAATTGCTGATTGCGCACAGCACGTCGTCAGCGCAGCAGACGCCTGCATAAGCTACCTGGGCATACGCAATGCGGTGTACTACACAGTCACAGAAATGCGCCATTGGCTCAGCCTGCTCAACCCTATTGAGCAAAGTGCAACGGCGTGATATTCAGCCGACACATGCAAATCATCTGATCAGCCATTCAACGGCGCAGTGGCGTGATTTGCATGTCATTACAGTTGCTCCACTCCTAATTTGCATGCATTGCGCTATAAATATGCGACAGTGGACTGCGCTGGCCAGAGTTGGGTACTGCAGGTGAGAGGTGAGTTGCAAGCTGTGTGATGTTCCGGGCAATGGTCATGGGATAACACTGTAGACTGCACAGTGACAGGTGTCCACTTCCACCCATACAGACCGACATGACCGAGCAGAGCCAAGGTGAGGTGAGATGGTGGGTGAAGGAGGAGGCCTAACTTCACCAAGGTGGAGACAGAGGCACCTTCCAGGCCTACCTGGAAGAGAAGCCACTACTGAGTGGACGGTGTGGCACCCTCAGGTCCATGCGGCTGCATGGAAGGGTAGCTCGGGTGAGGAACCTGCACGGAAGCCACCAGCGCCCGCAGGAATGCAAAAGAAGTGTAGGGACAGACCACAGAAGGGTGAAAGAGAAGGTGGCAGCCCTCAGGGCGGCATGCACTGGCACATGCGGGGGCCAGCCAGCGGTGGCGGAGCTGACCCCGGCTGAGGACCGACTGGCTACATCAATGCAGTGGAGTGCTATAGAAGGCGTACTAGGAGGTGGATTCCAGACAGGTGGAAGCCCATCACTGCACGGTATGACATGGTGGTGGTGTTGGGGGGGAGGTTGATCACATGCACTAACATGTCCTCACTTTCTGTTACAGATCCTGTTCGTCTGCAGGGGATGGTGGTGGTGGGACCATGCAATGATGAAGACCTGCCAGAGTTGGAGGAGGGTCCATCCACATCTGTCGCCAGCCTGCTTGCACTGCACCAGTATGCACGCCTGGCTGCCACCTCTGTTGTCAGTGAGTCAGGTGGGGTACAGCCTGTGTTCAGCAGTCTGGCATGCAAGCATGCCAGCACGCTCTGACTGTGGCTGTTGCACGTACCTGCACCATTGATGATGCAAGGACTGCAATGGGAAGTGACACGTGTGTGTCCCATAATGGACACACAGCAGGCCAGCATGTGCCCTTGGACCTAGCTGTTTCCAACGTGTGTGCCAGCACGTCAGCACAGTCCCAGGCTGTGCCTGTCAGCACCGGTTGGGCAGCACCAGTGGCTGTGCAGGTCTCTGGCACTGTTGCGGCCACAGCAGTGGAACGAGTGGTCCCTGGGGCACAGCAGTTGGAGGGGCAGCAGCAGCAGTCATCCACCAGGTCTGGGGTTACAGGGTCCAGTGGTGGCACATGCACACCACCTGTTGACATGCCCATACCTGGTCCTGGTGAACAGCACCCACCCTCAAGGGGTGTTGAGCATCAGGACCTTCCATACCCTGGGGGACAGATTGCCGATGTGGCAGACGTCCCGTTTGATGAGCACACCCGCCTGCTGCGGGCATCAGTACAGCAGCAGATGCGGGTTGCAACGTCCGTGGAGGCACTGTGCGTGGCTGTGGAGTGGCACAGCAGGGACAATGCAATGATCCTTGCAGAGATGGTCCAAATGCGGATGGATGTGACCGCCGCCATTGACAGGCAGACCCAGGCATTGTTCGCTGTCGTGGCCAGATTGGGCACACAGTCAGGTGCCCCTGTACCGCACACCCCACACAGCTTGCGCTCCACTCCCCATTCCCGGTGTCATGCGACACCCAGCCTGTCAATGCCGGGTTCTGCTGTGGGCATCCCGAGCACACCTGGTGCAGGTATGTTCGGCACGCTGCACACCCCTGTGCGGACACGGTCGCGATAGTGCAGTGGAACCCCTGGTGGTCCATTGGTGCCACCCCATGTGGCCCATGATTAGCCTGCCAGTGCTGCTGGGTCATGGTGGGGCCGCCCACGCATCCGAGGTGGCCGTGGCACAGTGCCACCTGAGTGACCTGTGTCCCAGTGCGGGTCCTGTCTGATGCTGCCCTGTGTGCAACGTCTGTCATGGTGGGAAATGCACTGGTGGGTGCTCTGCCCAACACGCCGACACACGGACCACCTGCACACCCACCCAACTGCTGTCCACAGGTGCGTGTGCATGATGATGCCTGCATTTTACTGTACACCAAGGTGCAAGGGTGCCCAGCATCTGACACACGTACTTGGACAGTACAGGTGGTGGAGGTGGTCTGTTGCTCTGTGTGTTTGCCATGTCTGTTCCTGCTCTGCTGTGCACCTGCCCGTATATGCTTTGTGCTTGGTGTGTGTGTGTGTGTGTGTGTGTCCATATGACTGTTCAACCCTCCCTGATGGTGTGTTTGTGTGCCTGGACCCTTCAACTCCCCTTGCCGTCATGCACCCCTGGTGTGTTACCCTGTGCCTGGGTTGCGCCTAGACAGTTTTGCTGCACATGGCCCTTGACTTACCTGTGTCATGCAAAATGCTCCTCCGTGATGGTGTTCCAGTGCAGCTGGGCCTGCCAGATCAGTCGGGGGTCCCACCGTCCAAGGGGAAGCTGCTCATCACCATCATCACCGGCGTCACTGGCGTCCCCGTTGCTGTCCCCCTTCTCGACCTGTATGGCTATCCCACAGTCTTTGGCCATGTTGTGCAGGATACAACAGGCCAGGAATATCCCACAGGCCTTTGAGGTGTTGTACTGTAGGGCACCGCCGAGGTGTCTAGGCATTGGAAGCGTGCCTTACATCCCAAACACCCGCCGATGATGTTATGTGGTGGCGCACGTGCCTCATTATAGCATTGCTGCAATGGGGTCATGGGGCCGGCACGGTGTGAGCAGCCAGGGACGGAGTGGGATCCGCTGTCACCTGTGTGGAGATAGTGGAGATGAGTATCATGTTCAGGTCCATAATGCCCATATCCCTGTGTGCCACTACCATGGCACCTGTGGCATTCCCACCTGTGTCTCAAGTTTGCACTTCCTACATGCGCATACCACCCACTAGTTGGCCTGTGGGGATGTCCCCACTCCTAATTGATGGCACAGTGCGGACTGATACCATATGAAGGCATCATGTGCTCTGCCAGGGTGTGTTGCACAGACATTGATTATGCGCCCACTGGCATCACACACCACCTGGTAGTTGACACTCGAAAAACCCTTCCTGTTTCTGTATGCGGCCCCATTGGGGCCAGGTGGTGTGCGAATAGCCACATGGGTGCAGTCTATTGCCCCTAGCATGCCAGGCATATGTGCTACCCTGTGGAACTCCTGCATGTTTGCTGTACGCTCTGCCGCGGTGCTGGGGAAATGGATGTACTTCACAGCATGTGGCAGCAGTACGCTGAGGAATTGGGTGAGGATGCATGACGTGGCCGACTGTGTTATGCCTGTGGTGTCCCCTGTCAGCCCCTGGAAGGTACCCGTGGTGAGCAGGCACATGCAGGCTGTTACCTTGTCTCCACTGACAGAGCGTGACTCCGTCGTGTGAGGGTGCCTGCATCACATCACTGCACAGCTCACAGAGCCGCCTCAGTATTGCCCTGTTCAGGCGGTACTGGCCCACGATCTCTACATCCGTGTACAGCTCAAAGCTGATGCAGGCATGGTACTGCCTGTTGGGAGCGTACCGCCGACGGGCCCTTCCACGGCCACGTCCCCCTGCAGCATGCCTTCTCACCCCCCTCATTACAGCTTCCATGAGGAAGCTGGCACTGTCCATGTCCCTGGCTTGTGTTCCCCCCTGGCTGTTCTTGCTGTGTTACCTCCACTGTCCTGACTGCTACCTCCACTGCACCAGGTACACCTACTGGCCTCTGCAGTCTGTGGCCCAACACACCCTCCCTTGTCCCTCTTCTGTCCTGTGCACTCCCTGGCCTGCACTCTTTGCCACTGTCGTACTCTCTTTCTCCCTGCCTCATGTGGCTTTCCTGTAGTGTTCTTGCGCCTCTTCCTTGAGCCTTTTTATTTTGGCTCATTTCCAGCGTGGTGCACCTTCCAGCTCATCCGCCAGCTGCGCATTACAAGAAATCTTGAATGCATTGCACCTTTTTATGCATGGGTCCACTCCCTTCGGGTTGCGCATGCCTTCATTTGCATTGCGCTGTTGCTCAGCCTGTTTTCAGTGGCGCAACTGCCTCCTCCTGAATATCGCAGAATGGCGCAAGTTCGGACTTGCGCATGCGCAACCCTATTGTGCATGGCACAACCCTTTTGAATATCTGGGCCCATAAGTAACTTCTAACAGCTCTGAGGTTTATACAACAAACATACATTAGATAGATCAGCAGGCCTCAGCAGAACTACTACTACTACAATCTGCTCGTGCAGTTTCTAAAACCCAGTTTCCACCCCAGACATACCATTGGCCCAAAACTGCAGGGGGATGTGGACTAAACCATTCTACAATGTTACTAGGGTTAGTTATCATATACTACACTTCTGACCATTCCTCCAATCTTGCCAAGTCCCTTTTCATCCTTTCCACACCACTTTGTGTATCAACCCTGTTGCAGATCTTTTTGGCATCTGCAAAAAAGCATACTTTTCCTTCCAGTCCCTCTGCAATGTCACTGATGAAAGCATTAAAAAGGACTGGACCCAATATTGAACCCTGCGGTACCCCACTAGTAACCCCTCTTTCTTCAGAGTGGACTCCATTTACAATTACTTTCTTGTGTCCTGTTGTGCAGCCAATGTTTTACCCAGGCTACCACCCTGGACCCACTCCCATGCTGGTTAATTTGACTATTAATCTTTGTGTGGACTGTGTCAAATGCCTTGTAAAGTCTAGGTAGGCATGTCCACAGCCCTCCCTGGTCTAGTACTTCTGGTCACCCAGTCAAAGAAATCTATTAGATCTGCCTGACATGAGCTTCCCACTGTGAACCCATGCTGCCTTGGGTCCTGTGCTCCAGTGGCCTCTAGGTACTCAACTATTCTTTCCTTCAGAAGTGACTCCATCCACTTTCCCTACCACAGAGGTCAGACTGAGGTCTGTAGTTTCCTGCCTCTGTCTTGGTCCCACTTTGTGAAGGGAATCACATCCGCCATCCTCCAGTCCTCAGGTACCACACCATCCTCCCATGATTTATTCAAGAGTAGCCAGTGGTTTCACTAGTTCCTCCCTTAATTCTTTTAGAATTCTGGGGTGAATTCCATCAGGCCCATTGCTTTGTCCACCTTCAGTTTTAGGAGTTCTTGCAGAACCTTTCTTCTAGGAAAGGACTGGGATCGACCCCTCATCAAGAGTGCTTCTGTTAATTGGATTAGGCATTCTCCCTCTTTATGAATACTGAGCAGAAATATTCCTTCAGTATCCTGCTTTTTCACTGTCCCCTCTGCCCACCCACCGCTTCATTCTATTCAGCCTCACTATCCCTCCCTTTGTCTTTCTATGCTCGTTGATGTACCTATAAAGGTTTTATCCCTTCTTAACTGAGTTGGCTATCTTTTTCTCAGTTTGGGCCTTGCTATTCTGACTTCCTCCCCGCTTCCTTCTGCCTTAACTGGTACAGCTCTCTGTCCTGCTCCTTCTGTGTTTCCTTATACTTCCGGAATGCTATCTTTTTCTTCCTGACTTTCATAGCCACCTCTTTTGAGAACCATAGTGGCTTTTTCTTTCATTTTGATTTGTTTATTTGCTTCACACAAAGGCTTGTTGCCTCTGTGATGGCAGTTTTGATGATTCCCCATTGATATACCTCAATTAAGACCCTCTACCCCCACTTTATACCTCTTTAATGACCCCTGTAACCACCTTTAGACCTCTAAAACCACTCCTTTACCCCACCTTTATACGTATCTAGTTGCCCCTGAACCCTCACATTTATACCTATCTAACCACCCCATACCCCCCACTTTTATACCTATCTAACCATTCCAGTACATCCCACCTTTATACCTATCTAACCGCCCTGCACCCCCACCTTTACACTAATCTAACTGCCCCATACCAGACACCTTTATATGTATCCAGTCACGCCGTACCCCCACCTTTATACCTATCTAACCGCCCCTGTAAACCACCTTTATACCTATCTAACTGCCCCTGTACCCCACCTTTATACCTATCTAACCGCCCCTGTAGCCCCCACCTTTATACCTATCTAGCTGCCAATGTACCACCCACCCTTATACCTATCGAGCCGCCCCTTTACTCCCACCTTTATACCTATCTAACTGCCCCTGTACCCACACCTTTATATCTATCTATCCAACTCTGTGCCCTCCACATTTACACCTATCTAACCGCCCCTGAGTGCCACCTTTCTTCCTATGTAGCCGCCCCTGTACCCCCCAAGTTTATACCTATCTAACCGCCCCAGTACCCCCACCTTTATACCTATCTAACCTCCCCTGTTCCCCCACCTTTATAGCTCTGTAGCCACCCTGTACCCCAACATGTTTACCTCCATAACTGCCCCGTACACTGCACTTTTATGGCTATCTAACCACCCCTGTACCCCCACCTTTATACCTATCTAGCTGTCCCTGTATCCCCCACCTTTATACCTATCTAAACGCCCCAGTACCCACACTTTTATACCTAACTGCTCCTGTACCCCACCTTTATACCTATTTAGCTGCTCCTGTACCCCCACTTTTATACCTAACTGCCGCTGTACCCCCACCTTTATACCGATCTAACCTCCCCTTTTCCCCCACCTTTATACCTCTATAACCGCCCTGTACCTCAATGTTTCTACCTCTATAACTGCCCCGTGCACTGCACCTCTATGGTTATCGAACCACCCCTGTACCCCAACCTTTATACCTATCTAGCCACCCCTGAACCCCTCACCTTTATACCTATCTAGCAGCCCCTGCACCACCCACATTTAAATATATCTAACCGCCCCTTTACCCCTACATTTAAACCTATCTAACCGCCACTACACCACCCACCTTTATACCTATCTAACCACTCCTGTACCCCACCTCTACACATATCTAGCAGCCCCTGCACCAACCACATTTAAACATATCTAGCCGCCCCTTTACCCCTACGTTTAAACCTATCTAACTGCCACTACACCACCCAACTTTATACCTAACTGCCCCATACTCCTCACCTTTATACACATCTAGCCGCCTCTTTAACCCCAACCTTTATACCTATCTAACCACCCCTGTACCCCACACATTTATACCTATCTAGCTGACCCTTTACCCCCTACCTTTATACCTATGTAGTCGCCCCTGTACCCCCCACGTTTATACCTATCTAACCACCCCCAGTACCCCCACTTTATGACTATCTAACCTCCTGTTCCACCTTTACTACCACTGTAACTTCCCATACCCAACATTTTTGCACTCTAAATCGCCTGCACCCCCACACCTTTATAGCTATCAAACCACCCTCTGTACCCCCACCTTTATACCTCTATAACCGCCCGTACCCCAATGTTTTTACCTCTATATCCACCCTGTACCCTGCAACTTTATGGCTATCGAACCACCCCTGTACCCCCACCTTTATACCTATCTAGCCGCCCCTGTATCCCCCACCTTTATACTTATCTATCCACCTCTTTGCCCTCCACATTTATACCTATCTAACTGCCCCTGAACCCCACCTTTATGCCTATGTAGCTGCCCCGTACCCCTAAGTTTATACCTATCTAACCGCCCCAGTACCCCCTACCTTTATATCTATCTAACCTCCCCTGTTCCCCCACCTTTATACCACTGTAACTGCCCCTTCACCCAACATTTTTACCTCTATAACTGCCCTGTACCCCTACACCTTTATGGCTGATCAAACCACCCCTGTACCCCCACCTTTATACCTATTCACGCCCTGTATTCCCCACCTTATACCTATCTAAATGCCCAAGTACCATTAATTTTTATACCCATCTAACTGCTCCTGTACCCACCTTTATACCTATTTAGCCTCCTGTACCCTCACTTTATACCTATTCTAACCGCTGTACCCCCACCATTATACCTCATTTAACTCTCCTTTCCCACCTTTATACCTTTATAACTGCCCCTGCACTCCAATGTTTTTACCTCTACAACCTCCCTGTACTCCCACACCTTCTACCTATCTAACCACCACTGTACCCCCAATTTTATACCCATCTAGCTGTCCCTGAGACCCCACCTTTTTATCTATCTAGCAGCCCTCTACCCCACCTTGATACCTATCTAACTGCCCTGCTTCCCACCTTATACCTCTCTAACCCCCATGTACCTTAATTTTACTTCTATAACCAATCTGACTCCCACATTTACACTGGATCTAGCTGCCTTCTACTCCCAACCTTAATACCTATAAAGTTGACCTGTACCCCACATTTATACCTATCTAACCACCCTGTACCCCCACCATTACACCTTTCTAACCTCCCCTGTTCCCCCACCTTTACACCTCTATAACTGCCCCGTACCCCACATTTTACCTCCATAACTGCCCCTGAACCTCGCACCTTTATGCCTATTGAACCACCCCTGTACCCCCACCTTTATACCTATCTTGCCACCCCTGCATTAGCCTCCTTTATACCTATTTAACTGCTCCATTACCCCCACTTTTATACCTATCTAACCCCCTGTACCCCACCTTTATATCTATCTAGCCACACCTGTACCCCCACTTTTATACCTATCTAACCGCTGCTGTACCCCACCTTTATACCTAACTGCCCCTGTACACCCACCTTTTTACCAATCTACCTGCCTCTTTACCATCCAACCTTTATACCTATGTAACCACCCCTGTACCCCCACCTTTATACCTATCTCACCACCCCTGTACCTGCTACATTTATACCTATCTAGCTGCTCCTGTACCCCCACCTTTATACCTATGCAGCCGCCCCTGTACCCCCACGCTATATATCTATCTAACCGCCCTCTACCCCACCTTTATACCTATCTAACTCCCCTGTTCCCCCACCTTATACCTCTGTAACCGCCTCTGCACCCCACGTTTTTTACTCTATAACTGCCCTGTACCCCGCGACCTTTATGCTCATCGAACCACCCCTGCACCCTCCACCTTTATACCTCATTCAGCCACCCCTGTAACTCCCACTTTATACCTATCTCAACTGCCCCAGTGCAACCACTTTATTCCTGTCTAACCCCCTGTACCCCACCTTTATATCTATCTAGCCACCCCGTACCCCCCACTTTTATACCTATCTAACTGTCTTGTACCCCCACCTTTATACCTATCTAACCATCCCTGTACACCCACCTTTATACCTATCTAGCTACTCCTATACCCCCACCTTTATACCAATCTAACTGCCCCTATACACCCCACCTTTCTACCTATCTAGCTGCCCCTGTACATCCAGCTTTATACCTATTTGTCTGCCCCATACTCCCCACCTTTGTATCTATCTAACCGTCCCATTCCCCCACCTTTATACCAATATAACTGCCACTGTACCCCAATGTTTTACTTCTATAACCACCCCGTACTCCCACATTTATACCTCTAAAACTGCTAATGTACCCCCAAATTTATATCTATATTAACACCCTGTACCCCACCTTTATACCTCTTTAACTGCCCATGTACTCCCACCATTATACCTCTATAACCACTCCAGTACAACCACCTTTATATCTCTATATCCGCCCCATAGCCCACACCTATATACCTCTATAATTGCCCCTGTACCCCCACCTTTATACCTCTATGACTGCCCCTGTACCCCACCTTTATAACTCTATAACTGCACCTGTACCCAAACCCTTATACCTCTATAACTGCTCCTGTACCCCGACCTTTATAAATCTATAACCGCCCCTGTACTCCCCCACCTTTATCCTTCAATAAAGGCCCCTGTACCCCCAAACATTATACTTCAATTAAGGCCCCTGTTCCCCCACCTTTATACCTCTATAGCTGCCCCTGTTCCCCCACCTTTCTTCCTCTATGACCACCCCTGTGCTCCTCTCCTTTATTCCTCTATAACCGCACCGTACCCCACCTTTACACATATAAAACCACCCCATACCCATCAGCTTTATTCCTCAATTAAGGCCCCTTTACCAACCACATTTATACCTCAATTAAGGCCCTTTATCCCTCACATTTATACCTCTATAACCCCCCGGTACCCCCCACCTTTATACCCTATAATCATCCCAGTACCCCCCACTTTCTACCTCTATAACTGCTGCTGTACCCCACACTTTTACACTTCTCTCTTCTAACACCGCTCCTGTACCCCCACATTTATACCTCAATTAAGGCCCTGTACCCACACTTTATATATCTTTAATAGCACTTGTAGCCACCTTTATACCTCTAAAACCGCCCCTTTACCCCCACCTTTATACCTATCTAGTCGCCCCTGTACCCTCATCTTTATACCTATCTAACCACCCCTGTACCCCCCACTTTTATACCTATCTAACCATTCCAGTACATCCTTCCTTATACCTATCTAACCACCCTGCACCGCCCACCTTTACACCTATTTAACTGCCCCATACCCCCACCTTTATACCTTTCCAGTCACCCTGGTACCCTTACCTTTATATCTGTATAACTGCCACTGTACCTCCACCTTTATACCTATCTAACTACCCCTGTACCCCAACTTTATACCTATCTAACTGCCCCTGTACCCCACCTTTATACCTATCTAACCGCCCCTGTACTCCACACCTTTATACTTATCTAGCCACCAATGTACCACCCACCTTTATACCTATTGAGCCACCCCTTTATCCCCACATTTACACCTATCTAACTGCCCCTGTACCCCCACCTTTATACCTTTCTATCCACCCCATGCCCTCCTCCTTTGTACCTATCTAACTGCCCCGTACCCTCCTCCTTTGTACCTATCTACTCACCCCTGTACCCACCACCTTTATACCTATCTAACCACCCCTGTACCCCCATTTTTACACCTATCTAGCCGCCTGCACTCACCCACATTTATACTTATCTAGCCGCCTTTACCCCCTACCTTATACCATCTCCAACCGCCACTATACCTCCACCTTTATACCTATCTAACTGCCCTGTACCCAATCTTTATACCCATCTAGCTACCTCTTTACCCCCAACCTTATACCTATCTAACCGCCCCTGTACCCCCACCTTTATACCTATCTCACCACCCCTCTACCCCCATATTTATACCTATTTAGCTGCCCCTGTACCCCCACCTTTATACCTGTCTAACCTCACCTGTTCCCCACCTTTATACCTCTGTAACCGCCCCGTACCCTCATGTTTTTACCTCTATAACCGCCCCTGTACCCCGCCCCTTTATGCCTATTGAACCACCCCTGTACCCCCACCTTTATGCCTATCTAGCCTCCCCTGTATCCCCCACCTTATATCTATCTAACTGCCCCCAGTACCTCCTTTATATACCTATCTAGCGTCCCTGTACCCCACATCATACCTATATCTAATCATCTATGTGCCCCCACTTTTTATACTCTAGCTAACTGCCCTGCACTCTACCTTCATACCTATCTAACCGCCTCCTGTAATCCCACCTTATCCCTATCTAGCTAACCCTTTACCCCCTCCTTTATACCTATCTAACCGCCCCTTTATGCTCCACCTTTCTACCTATCTAACTGCCCCTGTACCCCACTTCTATACCTAGGTAGCTGCCCCTGTACCCCCACCTTTTTACCTATCTAGCAGCCCCGTACCCCCACCTTTATACCTATCTAACCACCCCATTCCCCCACTTTTATACCTCTATAACCGACCATGTTCCCACAACTTTTTACTTCTATTACCTCCTCTGTACCCCTCACATTTATACCTCTAAAACTGCCCTTGTACCTCCAAAATTTATATCTATATTAGCACCCTGTACCCCCACCTTTATACCTCTTTAACTGCCCCTGTACTCCCACCACTATACCTCTATAACAGCCCCTGTACCCCCACCTTTATACCTCTATAACTGCCCCTGTACCCTACCTTTATAACTCTATAACTGCCCCTGTACCCCTTTATACCTGTATAACCACGCATGTATCCCCACCTTCATACCTCTATAACCGCACCTGTACCCCCACCTTAACACCTCCATAACCGCTCCTGTACCCCCACCTTTATAAATCTATAAATCGCCACTGTACCCCCACTTATACTTAATAAAGGCCCCACTCCAAACTTTATGCCTCAATTAAGGCCCCTGTACCCCCAATTGTATACCTCTATAGCTACCCCGTACCCCCACCTTTATTCCTCTATGACTGCCCCTGTACTCCTCACCTTTATTCCTCTATAACTGCACTGTACCCCACCTTTACACATCTATAACCACCCCATACCCATCAGCTTTATTCCTCAATTAAGGCCCCTGTACCAACCACAATTATACCTCAGTTGAGGCCCTTTATCCCCCACCTTTATACCTCTATAACTGCCCCGTACCCCTCACCTTTATACCCTATAATCACCCCTGTTCCCCCACTTTTTACCTCTATGGTCGCCGCTGTACCCCACACCTTTATACCTCTAACACCGCCCCTGTACCCCCCACATTTATACCTCAATTAAGGCCCTGTATCCCCACCTTTATACTTCTTTAATGGCCTCTGTACCCAACCTTTATACCTCTAAAACCGACGCTTTACCCCCACCTTTATACCTATCTAGTCATCCCTGTACACTCACCTTTATACCTATCTAACCACCCCGTACCCCCTACTTTTATACCTATCTAACCATCCTAGTACATCCCACCTTTACACCTAATTACCCCTGTACCCCCTACCTTTATACCTATCCAGCCACCCTTGCACCCCACCTTTATACTTATCTAGCCATCCCGTACCCCCTACCTTTATACCTATCTAACTGCCCCTGCACCCCACCTTTATACCTATCTAGCCACCCCTGAACCCACCACCTTTATACCTATCTAACCGCCCCTGTACCCCATCATTATACCTACCTAACTGCCCCTGTAGCCCCACCTTTATACCTAACTGCCCATGTACTCCCCACCTTTATACCTATCTAACCACCCCGTAACCCCCACCTTTATACCTATCCAGTCACCCCTGTACCCCACCTTTGTAACTATATAACCACCCCTGTACCCCACCGTTATACCTATCTAACCACTCCTGTACCTCCACCTTTATACCAATCTAACCGCCTCTGTACCACCCAACTTTATATCTAACTGCCCGTGTACCCCCACCTTTATACCTATCTAACTGCCCCTGTACCCCCACCTTTATACCTATCTAGCTGCCTCTTTACCCCAACCTTTATATCTATCTAACCACCCCTGTACCCCCACCTTTATACCTATCTCACCACCCCTCTACCCCCACATTTATACCTATTTAGCTGCCCCTGTACCCCCACCTTTATACCTATGTAGCCGCCCCTGTACCCCCATTTTTATACCTATCTAACCGCCCCGTATGCCCTACCTTTATACCTATCTAATCTCACCTGTTCCCCACCTTTATACCTCTGTAACCGCCCCATACCCTCACGTTTTTACCTCTATAACAGCCCCTGTACCCCCCCTTTATGCCTATTGACCACCCTGCACCTCACCTTTATGCCAATCTGGCCTCCTGTATCCCACCTCTATACCCTATCTAACCACCCAGTACCCCCACTTTTACCTAACTGCCCCTGTGCCCCACCTTTATATCTATCTAGCTGCCCTGTACCCACCCTTAATGCCTATCTAGCTGCCCCTGTACCCCCACCTTAATACCTATCTAATCATCTCAGTACCCCCCACCTTTATACCCTAGCTAACTGCCCTGTACCCCACCTTCATACCTCCCATTTAACCGCTCCTGTAACCCCACCTTTATACTTATCTAGCTGCCCCTGTACCCCCACATTCATACCTATCTAACCGCTTCTGTAACCCCACCTTTATACTTATCTAGCTACCCCTTTACCCCTCCTTTATACCTATCTAACCGCCCCTTTATGCTCCACCTTTCTATCTGTCTAACCGCCCCGTACCCCCACTTCTATACCTATGTAGCTGCCCCTGTACCCCCACCTTTTTACCTATCTAGCAAGCCCATCCCCACCTTTATACCTATCTAACCACCCCATTCCCCACTTTTATACTTCTATAACCGCCCATGTACCCCCGACTTTTTACTTCTATTACCTCCCCTGTACCCCTCACATTTATACCTCTAAAACCACCCTTGTACCCCCAAAATTTATATCTATATTAGCACCCTGTACCCCCACTTTTATACCTCTTTAACTGCCCCTGTACTCCCACCACTATACCTCTATAACAGCCCCTGTACCCCCACGTTTATACCTCCATAACTGCCCCGTACCCTACCTTTATAACTCTATAACTGCCCCTGTACCCCTTTATACCTGTATAACCGCGCATGTATCCCCACCTTCATACCTCTATAACCGCACCTGTACCCCCACCTTAACACCTCCATAACCGCTCCTGTACCCCCACCTTTATAAATCTATAACCGCCACTGTACCCCCCACCTCTATACTTCAATAAAGGCCCCTGTACCCCAAACTTTATGCCTCAATTAAGGCCCCTGTACCCCCACCTGTATACCTCTATAGCTGCCCCGTTCCCCCACCTTTATTCCTCTATAACCACACTGTACCCCACCTTTACACATCTATAACCAACCCATACCCATCAGCTTTATTCCTCAATTAAGGCCCCTGTACCAACCACATTTATATCTCAGTTGAGGCCCTTTATCCCCCACCTTTATACCTCTATTACCGCCCCTGTACCCCTCACCTTTATACCCTATAATCGCCCCTGTTCCCCCACTTTTTACCTCTATAGTCACTGCTGTACCCCACACCTTTATGTCTAACACAGCCCCATACCCCCATTTATACCTCAATTAAGACCATAGCAGTACACCTTTATACTTCTTTAATGGCCTCTGTACCCATCTATACCTCTCATTAAAACTGCCGCTTTCCCACCTTTATATCTATCTAGTCGTCCCTGTACACCTCACCTTTATACCTATCTAACCACCCCGTACCCCCTACTTTTATACCTATCTAACCATCCTAGTACATCCCACCTTTACACCTAATTACCCCTGTACCCCCTACCTTTATACCTATCCAGCCACCCTTGCACCCCACCTTTATACTTATCTAGTCATCCCGCACCCCCTACCTTTATACCTATCTAACTGCCCCACAACCCACCTTTATACCTATCTAGCCACCCCTGTACCCACCACCTTTATACCTATCTAACCGCCCCTGTATCCCATCATTATATGTACCTAACTGCCCCTGTAGCCCCACCTTTATGCATACCTAACCAATTCTATACCCCCACCTTTACACCCTAACCGCCGTGTGCTCCCCACTTTATGCCTATCTAACCACCCGTAGCCCCCACGCTGTACCTATCCGGTCACCCGTACCCCACCTTTATACCTATTCTAACACCCCATTCCCCCACTTTTATACCTCTATAACCGCCCATGTTCCCCCAACTTTTTACTTCTATTACCTCCCCTGTACCCCTCACATTTATACCTCTAAAACTGCCCTTGTACCTCCAAAATTTATATATATATTAGCACCCTGTACCCCCACCTTTATACCTCTTTAACTGCCCCTGTACTCCCACCACTATACCTCTATAACAGCCCCTGTACCCTACCTTTATAACTCTATAACTGCCCCTGTACCCCCACCTTAACACCTCCATAACCGCTCCTGTACCCCCACCTTTATAAATCTATAACCGCCACTGTACCCCCCACCTCTATACTTCAATAAAGGCCCCTGTACCCCAAACTTTATACCTCAATTAAGGCCCCTGTCCCCCCACCTGTATACCTCTATAGCTACCTCGTACCCCCACCTTTATTCCTTTATGACTGCCCCTGTACTCCTCACCTTTATTCCTCTATAACTGCACTGTACCCCACCTTTACACATCTATAACCACCCCATACCCATCAGCTTTATTCCTCAATCAAGGCCCCTGTACCAACCACATTTATACCTCAGTTGAGGCCCTTTATCCCCCACCTTTATACCTCTATAACTGCCCCGTACCCCTCACCTTTATACCCTATAATCACCCCTGTTCCCCCACTTTTTACCTCTATGGTCGCCACTGTACCCCACACCTTTATACCTCTAAACCCCTGTACCCCCATTTATACCTCAATTAAGGCCCTGTATCCCCACCTTTATGCTACTTTAGGCCTCTGTACCCAACCTTTATACCTCTAAAACTGCCGCTTTACCCCCACCTTTATACCTATCTAGTCATCCCTGTACACTCACCTTTATACCTATCTAACCACCCCTGTACTCCCTACTTTTATACCTATCTAACCATCCTAGTACATCCCACCTTTACACCTAATTACCCCGTACCCCCACCTTTATACCTATCTAGCCACCCCTGCACCCCACCTTTATACTTATCTAGCCATCCCATACCCCCTACGTTTATACCTATCTAACTGCCCCTGCACCCCACCTTTATACCTATCTAGCCACCCCTGTACCCACCACCTTTATACCTATCTAACCGCCCCTGTACCCCATCATTATACCTACCTAACTGCCCCTGTAGCCCCCCTTATACCTAACTGCCCATGTACTCCCCACCTTTATACCTATCTAACCACCCCGTAACACCCACCTTTATACCTATCTAACCGCCCCTGTATCCCATCATTATATCTACCTAACTGCCCCTGTAGCCCCACCTTTATGCATACCTAACCACTTCTGTACCCCCACCTTTACACCTAACCGCCTGTGTACTCCCCACCTTTATACCTATCTAACCACCCCGTAACCCCCACCTTTATACGTATCCAGTCACCCCTGTACCCCACCTTTGTAACTATCTAACCA
Source organism: Neoceratodus forsteri (assembly GCA_016271365.2). NCBI lineage: Eukaryota > Metazoa > Chordata > Ceratodontiformes > Ceratodontidae > Neoceratodus > Neoceratodus forsteri. The sequence continues at coordinate 1,527,974,064 of CM028131.1, forward strand.
CTCCTGTACCCCCACCTTATACCTATCTAACCGCCTCCATAACCCCACCTTATACCTATCAAGTCACCCCTGTACCCCCACCTTTGTAACTATCTAACCACTCCTGTACCCCACCTTTATACCTATCTGTCTGCCCCTGTACTCCATCTTTATACCTATCTAACTGCCTCTGTACCCCCACCTTTATACCTATCTGTCCACCTCTGCACTCTCCACCTTTATACCTATCTAACTGCCCCTGTACCTCACCTTTACACCTATCTAGCTGCCCTTGTACCCCCAGCTTTATACCTATCTACTCAGCCCTGTACTCCACCACCATTATACCTATCTAACCGCCCCTGTACCCCCAACTTTTATACCTATCTAACCACCCCTGTACCCCCTCCTTTATACCTATCTAACTGCCTCTGTACCCCCACCTTTATACCTATCTATCAACCCCTGCACACTCCACCTTTATACCTATCTAACTGCCCCTGTATCCCAATCTTACTGCCCCGTACCCCCACCTTTATACCTATCTAGCTACCAAAGTAACACCCACCTTTATACCTATCTAGTTGCCCCTTTACTCCCACCTTTATACCTATCTAACTGCCTCTGTACCCCCACCTTTATGCCTATCTATCCACTCCTGCACCCTCCACCTTTATACCTATCTAACTGCCCCTGTACACCACCTTTATACCTATCTAGCTGCCCCTGTACCCCCAGCTTTATACCTATCTACTTGCCCCTGTACCCCAACACCATTATACCTATCTAACCACCCCTGTACCCCAACTTTTATACTTATCTAACCACCCAGTACCCCACCTTTATACCTATCTCACTGCTCCTGTACCCTCTCTTTTATACCTATTTAACTGCCTCTGTGCCCCCACCTTTATACCTATCTATCCACCCCTGCACCCTCCACCTTTATACCTATCTAACTGCCCCATTCCCCCACTTTTATACCTCTATAACTGCCCATGTACCCCGACTTTTTACTTCTATAACTGCCACTGTACCCCCACATTTATACCTCTAAAACCGCCTGTGTACCCCCAAAATTTATATCTATATTAACACCCTGCACCCCCACCTATATACCTCTATAACTGCCCCTGTACCCTGACCTTTATAACTCTATAACTGCCCCTGTACCCCTTTATACCTGTATGACCGTGCATGTATCCCCACCTTCATACCTCTATAACCGTACCTGTAACCCCACCTTAACACCTCCATAACCACTCCTGTACCCCCACCTTTATAAATCTATAACAGCCACTGTACCCCACCTCTATACTTCAATAAAGGCCCCTTTACCCCAAACTTTATACCTCAATTAAGGCCCCTGTACCCCCACCTGTATACCTCTATAGCTGCCCCGTACCCCCACCTTTATTCCTCTATGACTGCCCCTGTGCTCCTCACCTTTATTCCTTTATAACCGCACTGTACCCCACCTTTACACATCTATAACCACCCCATACCCATCAGCTTTATTCCTCAATTAAGGCCCCTGTACCAACCACATTTATACCTCAGTTGAGGCCCTTTATCCCCCACCTTTATACCTCTATAACCGCCCTGTGCCCTCACCTTTATACCCTATAATCGCCCCCTGTTCCCCCACTTTATACCTCTATAGACACCGCTGTACCCCACACCTTTATACCTCTAACACCGCCCCTGTACTCCCCACATTTATACCTCAATTAAGGCCCTGTATCCCCACCTTTATACTTCTTTAATGGCCTCTGTACCCAACCTTTATACTTCTAAAACCGCCGCTTTACCCCCACCTTTATACCTATCTAGTCATCCCTGTACACTTACCTTTATAACTATCTAACCACCCCTGTAACCCCTACTTTTATACCTATCTAACCATCCTAGTACATCCCACCTTTACACCTAATTACCCCGTAGCCCCACCTTTATACCTATCTAGCCACCCCAGCTTTATACTTATCTAGCCATCCCGTACCCCTACCTTTATACCTATCTAACTGCACCTGCACCCCCACCTTTATACCTATCTAGCCACCCCTGTACCCCATCATTATACCTACCTAACTGCCCCTGTAGCCCCACCTTTATACATACCTAACCGCCTCTGTACCCCCACCTTTATACCTAACTGCCCGTGTACCCCACCTTTATACCTATCTAACCGCCCCATAACCCCACCTTTATACCTATCCAGTCACCCCTGTACCCCCACCTTTGTAACTATCTAACCACTCCTGTACCCCACCTTTATACCTAGTTAACTGCCTCTGTACCCCCACCTTTATACCTGTCAACCCCTGCACCCTCCACCTTTATACCTATCTAACTGCCCCTGTACCCCACCTTTACACCTATCTAGCTGCCCCTGTAGCCCCCAGCTTTTATACCTATCTACTCACCCCTGTACCCCACCACCATTATACCTATCTAACTGTCCCTGTACCCCTCCTTTATACCTATCTAACCATCCCTGTACCCCCACCATTACACCAATCTAGCCACCCCTGTACCACCCACATATATACTTATCTAGCCACCTCTTTACCCCCACCTTTATACCTATCTCACTGCCCCTGTTCCCCCCACCTTTATACATAGATAGATACATAGACAGTGTCAGCAGATAAGGGCCTGTGACCCACCCAGTCTGCCCATTTGAGCTTGTAAGTTCAGTTTATGTTTTCCTAGAAGTCTGTTGCCCCTTACCCCTGACCTCCAGAATTCCTTTATGTCTATCCCATGCATTCTTAAATCCCGTGATTGTTTCAGCCCCCACCACTTCCTCTGGCAGGGTGTTCCACTTGTCCACCACCCGTTCTGTGAAGAAATTCTTCCTCATGTTTCCTCTGAATCGCCCTCCCTCCAACTTCATCCCATGCCCTCTAGTCCAGGAACATCTTTTTCACTTAAAAATAGTGTATTCCTGCACCCTGTTCCTCCCTGTAAGATACTTGTATGTCTCTATCATATCCCCTCTCTCCCTCCTCTCCTCCAGGGAGTATATATTCAGTTCCTTCAACCTGTCCTCATAGGACTTGTGATGCAATCCATGTACCATCTTTGTTGCCCTCCTCTGAACCTTCTCTACCCTGTTTATGTCCTTACATAGGTAAGGTCTCCAGAACTGTACACTGTACTCCAGGTGGGGCCTCACTAGTGTCTAGTATAGTGGAATTATGACCTCCTTTTTCCTGCTGGTGATGCCCCTGCCTATGTATCCCAGCATCCTATTTGCTTTTACCTGCTGCCTTGTCACACTGTTTCCCTACCTTGAGGTCATCAGAGATGATAACCCCAAGATCCCTTTTCCTGCTTGGTGCATGCTATATCCTCACCCCCAACTGATATATTATGCCAGGGTTTTGTGCCCCATATGCATTATCTTGCACTTCTTTGCATTGAATTTCAACTGCCAAACCCCTGACCATTCTTCAATTTCTGCAGGGCCCTTCTCATTCTGTCTACACCCTCTGGTGTGTCTACTCTGTTACAGAGCTTTGTGTCATTAGCGAACAGTGAAATTCTGCCTTCTAGGTTCTGCGCAATGTCACTGATGAAGATGTTGAATAGGACCGGTCCCAGCACTGATCCCTGTGGTACCCCACTGGTCACTCTTCCTTCTGTGGAGTGACAGCCATTTACCACCACCCTCTGTGTCCTGCCGCTCAGCCAGTTACCTACCCACCACACTACTGTCCTGCCCACACCCATATTCCCCAGTTTGTGTAATAGTCTTCTATGTGGCACAGTGTCAAAGGCCTTGCTGAAGTCCAGATAGGCCATGTCCACTGCCCTCCCCTGATCCACCTCCCCAGTCACCCAGTCAAAAAATTCAATGAGGTTGGTCTGACGTGACCTCCCCCTGGTGAAACCATGCTGCCTTGGGTCCCGTAGTCCATTGACAACCAGATGTTCCACCAATCTCCCCATTTGAGAGTACCAGGTCTAAGATTGCTCCCTCCTGAGTGGGTTCCAATACTAGCTGTCTGAGGCATGCCCCCTGTAGGGCATCAAGAATGACCCTGCTCTTGGATGTACCTGCAGCAAAGGTGCTCCAGTTAACATCTGGCATATTCAGGTCCCCCATCAACAATATCTCCCCTTTTTCTGCCATTCTAAGAAAGCCTTCTATCATTTCCTTGTCCATTCCCTCCCCCTAAGATGGGGGTCTGTATACAACCCCCATGCGGATTGTGGTGCCATTTTCTGCCTCCAGGGTGACCCAAAGTGCCTCATCTGCTCCCTGTTTACTCTTTAGTTCTGTTGCTTTGATCCCTTCCTTTATATAGAGAGCTACTCCTCCTCCTCTTTTACCCTCCCTGTCCCTCCTGTAGATTGTGTATCCTGGTATGTTGACATCCCAGTCATGGTTCTCTGTGTATCATGTTTCTGTGACTGCCACAATATCCAGGCAACCGTCTTCCATCAAGGCCACTAGTTCAGGGAGCTTGTTACACAGACTATGGGCATTGGTACTCATCACCCTCCACTTTTTGATAGCCTTACTGCCCTTGCCTTTTTTTACATTTAAATCTGTTCTGCTCCCTAATAACTTCTGTACCTTGGTGTTTACCTCACTAATCACCATGTTTTGTGGGGGGAGGCTCAGATTTCCCTGCTCCTTTTCAGTGCCTCCCCCCTTGGCTAGTTTAAATGCTTGCCAATGAAGCATTTAAACCTCTCACCTAGGATCCTGGCTCCCCCCCGGGCAGATGCAGACATCACACCAGTATAGGTCTGCATCCCTCCAGGTGGCTCCCCAGTCCCCAAATGAAGCCAAAACCCTGAGCTCCACACCAGTTTTTCAACCACTCCTTGAATTCCCTTGTGAGAAGTGCCCTAGCATCTCCCTTGCCATAGACAGGCAGCACCTCCAAGAAGGTTACCGTATGCGCTACTTGTCTAAGGCCCCTTCCCAACTCTACAAACTCCTCTTGCACTGCTCTGATCCCATTCCTAGGCAGGTCATTTGTCCCTAGGTGGACAATGACATCCAGCTCCCTCCCTTGTGCAGCTCCTCCCATGATCCTGAGGATTATTCCTGTCCCTCAAGCAGTGGCGCCAGGAAGGCACCTACCTCCCTCTCCCCTTCCTCCCCCATTTCTAACCCCCTAATGATTGAGTCCCCCACCAGGAGTTGTTTCCTTCCCCTGTGGGGTCCCATGCCACCCTCCTGTGGGTCTTCTTTATGAAGGTTCCCAGCATCCTCCTTGGTCTCCATTGCAGGTGCCTCCATAGAGGAACCACTATCCACCAGAAGAGCGAATGAATTGTGGAGAGGTACAGCTGGAGGGATGCCACTCTATCCCTCCTTGAGCCCACCCTGGTCCAGCCTCTTCTCTTTCTAGGCAACCTCTGAGGTAGTGGCATTGGCCCTGGTGGTCCCTTGGCGGGGGAGGAGGTTTCAAGAATCCTAGCCAGGTCAGCCTGGAGACGGGCAACCTCCTCTCTCAGACCAGAAAGGTGCCTGCAAATAGGGCAGCATTGCAGCCTCCAGAATGTCTCCCATTGCACTGCACCACTCCTATCATGTCTTATTTTGTGTCCTCTCTACTGTTTCTCTGGATCCTTATTCTCTCCTCTCCTCTCCTCTCCTTACAACTCTCACCCTTCCTGTTCTGGGACAGCACCTTCCTATCTTCTTCAGAAGCCTCCTTCTTCCTTGCTCAATATAAGACCACCAGCAGCTGGGGGGGGGAGAGTGAGCTACATTTTTCCTTCAGGGTTGACAACACCAATGTTTCTCTATGATCCTTTCCTTCCTACTGCCAAACAGGAAGTTCCTGTTGACAGTCAAATCCAGTGGCTATAAAAGTAGTACTGGCTTTGGGTGGGTGGGTGGAGGGGTGGGATGGAGGGCAATTAGTAAGAAAAAAGGCTAGCAACAGGAAGTTGTAAATTGATTCACCTGCTTTTATAGTGTCTAACCCACACCCCCAGGTAAGCGCTCTTTCCTCCTACTAGTTTAGCAAAGTCAGCTGATACAGTACCCTTCCCTGCACAGAACACACACTGACTTTCTTTCTTTTCTTTCTTTTTTCTAACCCTAAATAAGACCCCTTCTACTTCTAATAAAGTTATCTGTCTACTTAATCTTAACAGACACTGACTCCTGCTGAGATAAAAGTTTTAAATGAATAATAAAATGTAGCTTCTTTGACTTAGCTGATTTCTGCTCTACAAGCAAGGCTAGCAACAGAAAGTTGTAATTTGACTCACTGCTTTTATAGGCCCAGATATTCAAAAGGGTTGCGCCATGCACAACAGGGTTGCACATGCGCAAGTCCAAAACTGCGCCATTTTGCGATATTCAGAAGGAGGCAGTTGCGCCCCCGAAAACATGCTGAGCAACAGCGCAATGAAAATGAAGGCATGCGCAACCGAAGGGGGTGGATCCATGCATAAAGACCGCAATGCGATATTCAAAGACTTGCACAATGTGCAATAGCGGCACAGCTGGAAATTGCGCACTAGCAGAAATGAGCCAAAATAAAAAGGCTCAAGGAAGCGGCGCAAGAACGCTACCAGGCTACCAAGTGGGGAGAGAGACAGAGACAGAGACAGAGACAGACAGACAGCAAAGGGCAGGCAAGGAAAGTGTGTCCCATAGTCTGTAGAGGCCAGCGGGGGGTACCCAGTGCAGTGGAAGTAACAGTCAGGACAGTGGGGGTAACACAGCAACACCAGCCGGGGGGGCAGAAGCCAGGGAGATGGACGGTGCCAGTTTCCACATGGAAGCTGTAATGAGGAGGTGAGAATGCATGTTGCAGGGGGACGTGGCCGTGGAAGGGCCCGTCGGTGGTACGCCCCCAACAGGTGGTACCGTGCCCACATCAGCTTTGAGCTGTACACAGATGTAGAGATCATGGGCTGGTACCGCCTGAACAGGGCAATACTGAGATGGCTCTGTGAGCTGTGCAGTGATGTGATGCAGGCACCCTCATCACGGAGTCACGCTCTGTCGGTGGAGACCAAGGTGACAGCCTGCATGTGCCTGCTCACCACGGGCACCTTCCAGAGGCCAACAGGGGACACCACAGGCATCACACAGTCGGCCACGTCATGCATCCTCACCCAATTCCTCAGTGCACTGCTGCCACATGCTGCGGAGTACATCCATTTCCCCAGCACTGCGGCAGAGCGTACAGCAAACATGCAAGAGTTCCACAGGGTAGCACGTATGCCTGGTGTGCTAGGGGCCATAGACTGCACCCATGTGGCCATCCGCATGCCACCTGGCCCCGATGGCCACGCATATCGGAACAGAAAGGGGATTCCCTAGTGTCAACTGCCAGGTGGTGTGTGATGCCACTGGGTGCATAATCAATGTCTGTGCCACACACCCTGGCGGAGCACATGATGCCTTCATATGGTATCAGTCTGCACTGTGCCATCGATTCGAGAGTGGGGACATCCCCACAGGACATCTAGTGGGTGAGTACACATGTATGGAATGCAAACTCTGGGCAAGGGTGGGAATGCCACAGGTGCCATGGTAGTGGCACACAGGGAGATGGCCAATATGGACCTGAACATGACACTGATCTCCACTATCTCCACACAGGTGACTGCGGATACCCATTCCGTCCCTGGCTGCTCACACCGTGCCGCCCCCGCGGCCCAAGCGCAGCTATGCTATAATGAGGCACATGCCGCAACACGCAACATCATAGAGCGGGTGTTTGGGATGCTCAAGGCATGCTTCTGATGCCTAGACACCTCCGGAGGTGCCCTACAGTACAGCCCTCAAAAGGCCTGTGGGATATTCCTGGCCTGTTGCATCCTGCACAACATGGCCAAAGACCATGGGATAGCCGTACAGGTCGAACAGGGGGACAGTGATGGGGACACCAGTGGTGCCAGTGATGATGGTGATGAGCAGCCCCCCTAGGATGGAGGGACCCCCGACTGATCCGGCAGGCCCAGCTGCACCGGGACACCATCACAGAGGAGCACTACACAGGTAAGTCAAGGGGACATGTGCAACCAACACTGTCCATGCGCAAACCACAGGCACACAGGGGAACACACCAGGGGTGCATGACGGTCAGGGGAGTGGAAGGGTCCAGGCATACAAACACACCATCAGGGAGGGGTGAGCACTCATATGGACACACACACACACCAGGCACAGAGTGTACATGGGCAGATGCACAGCACTGCAGAACTGACATTGCTACACACAGCACCACCGACCACCCCACCACCTGTACTGTCCAAGTACGTGTGTCAGAACCTGGGCACCCTTGCGCCAGTGTACAGTGCAATGCAGGCATCATCATGCACATGCACCTGTGGACAGCAGTTGGGAGGTGTGCAGGTGGTCCGTGTGTCAGCGTGGTGAGCAGAGCACCCAGCAGTGCACTGCCCACCGCATGACACACATTGCACACATGGCAGCACCAGACAGGGCCCGCGCTGGGAGACAGCTCAGTCGCATTAGCACTGTCCCACGGCCACCGCGGATGCATGGGCGGCCCGCCGTGACCCAACAGCACGGGCAGGCTGAGCAGGGGCCACATGGGGTGGCACTGTTGCACCACCAGCGGTCCCACTGTGTGACCGCGACCTTGCCCGCACAGGGGTCTGCAGCATGCCGAACATACCTGCACCAGGGGTGTTCGGGATGCCCACAGCAGAACCCGGCATCGACAGGCCTGGTGTCACACGATGCCGGGAACAGGGAGTGGAGAGTGCACTGTGTGGGGTGTGCGGTACAGGGACACCTGACTATGTGCCCAATGCGTCCACGACAGAGACCACTGCCTGGGTCAGCCTGTCAATGGCAACGGTCACATCCGTCCACATATGGAACAGCTCGGCTCGGTCCCGAGCACACTTCATGCTGTGCTGCTCCATGGACACAGACAGTGCCTCCAAGGACCTTGAAACCCGCCTCTGCAGCTGTACTGATTCCTGCAGCAGGCGGGTGTGCTCGTCCAATGGGTACTGTGCCCCAATGGCATCCTGACCCCCAGGGTGTGGACGGTCCTGATGCACAACACCCCTTGAGGGTGGGCACTGTTCGCCAGGACCAGGAATGGGTGGATCAAAGGGTGGCGGACATGTGCCACTGCTTGACACTGTACCCCCAGACCTGGTGGGTGACTGCTGCTGCTGCCCCTTCAACCGCTGTGCCCCTGGGTCCACTCGTTCCACCGATGTGCTGGCAACAGTGCCAGACACCTGCACAGCCACCGGTACTGCCCCATGGGTGCTGACAGGCACAGCCTGAGACCGTGCCAGCATGCTGGTACACAAGTTGGAACCAGATAGGCCCAGGGGCACGTGCTGGCCTGCCATGTGTCTGTCATGGGACACACAACCATCACTGCCCATTGCAGGCCTTCTATCATCAATGGTGCAGGTACGTGCTACTGCCATGGTCATAGCGTGCTGGCATGCTTGCATGCCAGACTGCTGAGACACAGGCTGTGCACCCCCCGCACCCGTATCACTGACACCAGAGTTTGTGGCCCAGTGTGCATGCTGCTGCAGTGCCTGCTGGCTGGTGGTGGAGGTGGATGGACCCTCCTCCATGTCCAGCAGGTCAGCATCACTGTCTGGACCCACCACCACCATCTCCTGAAGATGAACAGGATCTGTAACAGAAAGAGTACATGTGAGTGCATGTGAACAACTGCCCCCCAAACACCACCACCATGTCATACGTGCAGTGATGGGCTTCCACCTGTCTGATCCTCTGCCTGGTGCGCCCTCAATGGCTCGGCTGCATGGCTGCGACCAGTGTCTCCTCAGTTGGGGTCAGCTGCAACACCACTGGCAGACCCCCGCCAGTGCCAGCACGTGCCGCCCTGAAGGCTGCCACCTTCTCCTTCAACCTTCTGCGGTCTGTCCCCATCTTTTTCTTGCATTCCTGCACGGAGCGCTGGTGGCTTCCATGCAGGTTAACGGCCCGAGCTACCCCCTCCCATGCAGCCACACAGGACTGAGGGGTGCCCCTCCATCCACTCAGCACTGGCTTCTCATCCATTTAGGCCTGGAAGAGAGCCTCCGTCTCTGCTGCTGTAAAGTTGGGCCTCCTCCTTCGCCCACCATCCTCACCCTCACAATGACTCTGCTCGGTCATGGCGATCTGTATGGGGGGAAGTGGACACCTGTCACTGTGCAGTCTAGAGCATTTTCCCATGACCATCGTCCTGAACATCACACAGCATGCAACTCACCTCTCACCTGCAGTAACCGAATATGGCCAACGCAGCCCAATGTCGCACATTTATAGCGCAATACATGCAAATTAGGAGTGGAGCAACTATAATGACATGCAAATCACGCCACTGCGCCCTTGAATAGCTGATCAGATGATTTGCATGTGTCAGCTGAATATCGCGAATCTAAGCTGCTTGTCTGGAAAAGTCGGCTGAGCCAATGGCGCAGATCTGTGCCTGTGTGGTAGACTGCATGCGCGTGCCCAGATAGCTTACGTAGGCGTCTGTCGCGCTGCTGACGTGCTGAGCACGATTGGCAATTCAGGCCATGGCCCCCATTGTGCCAGTGGTGCTACAGCAATGGGCACTATATGGCGCTGTGGCACTACTACGCAATACTCCACTGATGCACTGGTACGCAGCTGGTCGGTTGCGCAGGATGCCTATACATCAGATGGTGCTGTGTGTAGCCTTGCATCATTGCCCATGACCTTGTGTATGACCTTTGCCCCTGGCACTGTTCGCCTGCCATGTGTACAGCCCTATTGCGCTGTCTGGTGACAGTGCTATGTGAAGTGACGGCACTGTTCGAGCAGCGCGATTGGAGCCTGTGGTGGTCTATTGCGCAACATCTCCACGTGGGGTTATGGCAGAGCTGGGCGCCATATTGCCTGCTGTAAAGTTGGTGCCATGGCTAGGAGGAGGGTGGTGTCCTGGAGCCAGCTTTGAAGTGGCCAACTTGGTGGCCCTAGTGTAGCCCCACTATTGCCCGGACCCAGGTGTGGCAGCAAGTGGCCACTGACCTGGTGGGGGTCATTGGATGGTGCCGGTCAGCTGAGCAGTGCCGGCACCGGTACAGTGACCTCCGCCGGAGGGGATCCTGATCTGCTGGTTCAGCTGCGGTCATGTGCCAGGCGGGGCATGGTGCCTAGGCCAGGTGGGTGTGCCATATATGCACCTGTATTATCTGTAGGGGTGTGTGTGTTTTGGTGGCTGTGCATAGGTGATGGCTCGGCCATGGTTGGCTGTGTCAGTGTGTGCAGCTGTGAGATGACTGGGTATGGCTGTGTGGGCAGGCACTGTCACTGGGGCAGGGGGCAGTCTGCTTTTGAGTCACACTGATGTTTGTCTCAACATATGTCTCCCACAGACCGGGATGTGAGGATGCGGGGCAACGGTGAAGAGGGCCGTGCCAGGGACCCGTTGCCAGCAGGGGTTGGAGCCCACCAGCAGCAGCAGCGCCAGCAACAGCGCCAGTCAGAGCTGATTGAGCAGTGTGAGTATCATGACTTCATGGATGCTACTGCATGCTGGGGGGGCAGTAGCCATGCACAATACAAACATGCAGGAAAGGGGAAGTCATAATTCCACTATACAAGACACTAGTGAGGCCCCACCTGCAGTACAGTGTACATTTCTGGAGACCATACCTATGTAAGGACGTAGAGTGGGCAGAGAAGGTTCAGAAGATGGCAACAAGGATGGTGCACGGCTTGCATCACAACTCCTAGGGAGACAGGTTGAAGGAACTGAACCTGTACTCCCTGGAGGAGAGGAGGGAGAGAGGGGATATGATTGAGACATACAGGTATCTTACAGGGTGGAACAGGGTGCAGAAACACTATTTGAAGTGCAAAGATGTTCCAGGACTACAGGGCATGGGATGCAGTTGGAGGAGGACGATTCAGGAAACATGAGCAAGAATTTCTTCACAGAACGGGTGGTGTACAAGTGGGACACCCTGCCAGAGGGTGGTGAGGCTGACACACTCACGGGATTTCAGAATGCACGGGATAGACATAACAGAATTCTTGAGGTCAGGGGTAAGGGGCAACAGACTTCCAGGTAAACAAAGTAACTTACAGGCTGAAATGGACAGACTGTATGGGCCATAGGCCCTTATCTGCAGACACTGGCTATGTATCTATGTCTGTAGGCACAACACAGGTGACATGCATCACTGTCCAGTTTCACAGCACGTCTGTGTATGCATCACTGGTGGTCCATGCATGCACTGGGCACATAGCTGTGTAACTGGCATCGCACCACGTTGCCATGTCACTTGCCAGCCTTGTTCGTGCTGTGATGGACATGGGCAGTGTGTGTGTGTGCAGTGGTGCGCATAGCTGGTGCCCCCTGTTTGTGATGGCCATGTGCATGTTCACTGTGGGTGAGTGCATGCCATCACAGGTGCGGGACATTGGGCTATATGGCTTGCAGGTTGGGTGGTGTTCAGGGTTGTGGTCAGTCACAGCCATTGACTCTGTTTGTATTTTCCTAGGCCTCGAGGTTCTCCAGAGGATGGTGAGGGATGTCAGGGCCATCCGCCAGCTTGTGGCCCAGAACAGCGACATCCTGCAATCCATTCACCGCCATGGTGTGCGGAGGAGGCGGCAGAGAACTGCAGGACACCGGCAGGAGGACGGGTGGCCAGCTGGCCCATGACCTCTCTACCCTTCCCACTTCTCCCATCCCTACCACCCTGCCTTCCCTCTCAAAGTTTGTCATCCCTACCCCTTGACCAACCCTACCTTGTACCCCTTCCCCCTTGTAAATAGTTGTACTTGTTCTTGATAATGTTTGTTGTTGTGAAATACATTTTTATATTTTTATACGAATAATGTGTTGCTCTCTGATTTGCAGCTGCCTATGGGTGCTCAGTTGCAGGGGTGTACATGCCATCTGGGCTGGTATGGTCCTGGGTATGTGTGTGTGTGTGTGTGTGTGTGTGTGTGTGTGTGCATGGGGAGGTATCTCCAGCATGGCAGTGACTTTCGGTTGGTCTTGCCATCTGCTGCCACCCACTTCTGGGTGCACAGGGTGTGTCTGGCTTGTAGGCTTCTGTGCTGCATGGGGTTGACGTGTGCTGGGGGGATGCATGGTTTTCTGCAGTGCCAGTCACTGCACATAGGTGGTGTCTTGGGGTCACAGTGCAGGGTGTGCTGTGCATACGGGGGCTGATGTGCACTGTGGTTGTCAACCCCCTGTGTGTGGCACTCTCAGCCTGCCAGTGGTTGTGCCGAGGTGTCATGGCTCTGCTATGCTTTGTTGGCTTGTCCCCATGGGCAAGTAGATCATCCGTCCCAACCCCAGTGATGCTGTGCTTGGTGTGTGCAGGTGTGGTGTGGGTTCTGCAGTGTGTTCCTGTGCCCATGTGTGGCATGGCTGGTGGTGGGCCCCAGCCTGCCTCCCTCCCTCCCTGGATGTGCAGTTCCATTGCTCTGGGGGGGGGCTCTGCTTACGCTATGGCACCTCTGGAATGCTCAGCTGGGCTGCCCTGGTTGCGCCATAGTGCAACATTTCGGCTCAGCTTCTCCTTCCTGGTTGCGCTATGGCGCAGTATGTGCGATATTCAGATGTTGGTTGCTTGCGCAATTTGTTCTGCTCCATGTTTGAATATTGCACCTGCTGCGCATTTGCACAACTGGTTTGTGCTTGCTCCTGCTGTTGCGCTCATTTTGAGCGCAGTTTGAATATCTGGGCCATAGTGTCTAAACCACATCCCCAGAAAAGCTCTCTTTCCTCCTACTGGTTTAGCAAAGTAAGCTGATACAGTACCCTTCCCTGCAAAGAACACAGACTGACTTTCTTTCTTTTTTTAACCCTAAATAAGACCCCTTCTACTTCTAATAAAGTTATAAGACCCCTTCTACTTCTAATAAAGTTATCTGTCTACTTAATCTTAACAGACACTGACTCCTGTTGAGATATAAGTTTTAAATTAATAAGAAAATGCAGCTTCTTTTAGTTAGCTGTGTTCTGCTCTACAAGTAAGGCTAGCAACAGGAAGTTGTAATTTGACTCACCTGCTTTCATAGAGTCTAAACCACAACCCCAGGTAAGCTCTCTTTCCTCCTACTGGTTTAACAAAGTCAGCTGATACAGTACCCTTCCCTGCACAGAACACACACTGACTTTCTTTCTTTTTTTAACCCTAAATAAGACACCTTCTACTTCTAATAGTTATCTGTCTACTTAATCTTAACAGACACTGACTTCTCCTGAGATATAAGTTTTAAATTAATAAGAAAATGTAGCTTCTTTGAGTTAGCTGATTTCTGCTCTACAAGCAAGGCTAGCAACAGAAAGTTGTAATTTGACTCACCTGCTTTATAGTGTGTAAACCACACCCCCAGGTAAGCTGTCTTTCCTCATACTGGTTTAGCAAAGTCAGCTGATACAGTACCCTTCCCTGCAAAGAACACAGACTGACTTTCTTTCTTTTTTTAACCCTAAATAAGACCCCTTCTACTTCTAATAAAGTTATCTGTCTACTTAATCTTAACAGACACTGACTCCTGTTGAGATATAAGTTTTAAATTAATAAGAAAATGCAGCTTCTTTTAGTTAGCTGCTTTCTGCTCTACAAGCAAGGCTAGCAGCAGGAAGTTGTAATTTGACTCACCTGCTTTTATAGTGTCTAAACCACAACCCCAGGTAAGCTCTCTTTCCTCCTACTGGTTTAGCAAAGTCAGCTGATACAGTACCCTTCCCTGCACAGAACACACACTGACTTTCTTTCTTTTCTTTCTTTTTTTAACCCTAAATAAGACCCCTTCTACTTCTAATAAAGTTATCTGTCTACTTAATCTTAACAGACTCTGACTCCTGCTGAGATATAAGTTTTAAATTAATAAGAAAATGTAGCTTCTTTTAGTTCGCTGCTTTCTGCTCTACAAGCAAGACTAGCGACAGGAAGTTGCAGTTTGACTCACCTGCTTTTATAGGCCCAGATATTCAAACTGAGCCCAAAATGTGCGCAACAGCAGGAGCAAGCACAAACCAATTGCGCATATGCGCAACAGGTGCGATATTCAAACATGGAGCAGAACAAATTGCGCAAGCAACCAACGTCTGAATATCACACATACTGTGCCATAGCGCAACCAGGAAGGAGAAGCTGAGCAGAAATGTTGCACTATAGCGCAACCAGGGCAGCCCAGCTGAGCAGTCCAGAGGTGCCATAGTGCAAGCAGAACCCCCCCAGAGCAATGGAACTGCACATCCAGGGAGGCAGGCTGGGGCCCACTGCCAGCCATGCCACACATGGGCACAGGAACACACTGCAAAACCAACAAGACACCTACACACCCCAAGCACAGCATCACTGGGGGTGTGACGGATGATCTACTGGCCCATGGGGACAAGCCAACAAAGCACAGCAGAGCCATGACACCCCAGCACAACCACTGGCAGGCTGAGAGTGCCACACACAGGGGGTTGACAACCACAGTGCACATCAGCCCCCATACGCACAGCACACCCTGCACCGTGACCCCAAGACACCACCCATGTGCAGTGACTGGCACTGCAGGAAACCATGCATCCCCCCAGCACACATCAACCCCGTGCAGCACAGAAGCATACAAGCCAGACACACCCTGTGCACCCAGCAGTGGGTGGCAGCAGATGGCAAGACCAACAGAAAGTCACTGCCATGCCGGAGATATCTCCCCACGCACACACACGCACACACACATAACCAGGACCATACCACCCCAGATGGCATGTACACCACTGCAACTGAGCACCCATAGCCAGCTGCAAATCAGAGACCAACACAGTATTCATATCAAAATATAAATGTATTTTTAAATTTTCAAATAGTAAATAAAACAATAAACAACAACTATTTACAAGAGGGGGACGGGTACAAGGTAGGGGTGTTCAAGGGGTAGGGATGAACAACTTGGAGAGGGAAGGTAGGGTGGTAGGGAAGGAAGAAGTGGGAAGGGTATTGTGTCCTAAGGCCCAGCTGGCTGGTTATCCTGTGCCTGGTTCCGCTGTCCCCTATGATGCCTCCTCCGCAGGCCATGTCGCCTGATGGACTCCAGGATAGCCTGGTTTTCAAGGGACACCTGTGTCAGGCCCCGAATGTCTCGATGTATCCTCCAGAGAACTTTGAGGCCTAGGAAAATGGGAACACAGTCAATGGCTGTGACTGACCACAACCCTGAACACCACCCAACCTGCAAGCCATATAGCCCAATGTCCCACACCTGTGATGGCATGCACCCACCCACAGTGAACATGCACATGGCCATCACAAACAGGCAGCACCAGCTATGTGCACCACTGCACAGACACACTGCCCATGTCCATCACAGCACAAACAAGGCTGTCAAGTGACGTGGCAACATGGTGTGATGCCAGTTACACGGCTATGTGCCCAGTGCATGCATGGACCACCAGAGATGCATACACAGACGTGCTGTGATACTGGACAGTGATGCATGTCACCTGTGTCGTGCATACATACATAGATACATAGACAGTGTCGGCAGATAAGGGCCTATGGCCCACCCAGTCTGCCCATTTGAGCTTGTAAGTTCACTTTGTTTTCCTATAAGTCTGTTGCACCTTACCCCTGACCTCCAGAATTCCTTTATGTCTATCCCGTACATTCTGAAATTCCGTGATTGTTTCAGCCCCCACCACTTCCTCTGGCAGGGTGTTCCACTTGTCCACCACCCATTCTGTGAAGAAATTCTTTCTCATGTTTCCTCTGAATCGTCCTCCTCCAACTTCATCCCATGCCCTCTAGTCCTGGAACATCTTTTCGCTTAAAAATAGTGTTTTCCTGCACCCTGTTCCTCCCTGTAAGATACTTGTATGTCTCTATCATATCCCCTCTCCCTCCTCTCCTCCAGGGAGTACATGTTCAGTTCCTTCAACCTGTCTTCATCGGACTTGTGATGCAATCCATGCACCATCTTTGTTGCCCTCCTCTGAACCTTCTCTACCCAGTCTATGTCCTTACGTAGGTATGGTCTCCAGAACTGTACACTGTACTCCAGGTGGGGCCTCACTAGTGTCTTGTATAGTGGAATTATGTCCTCCCCTTCCCTACATGGTTGTGTTGTGCAGGGCTGGTGGTCTTTCCCCCCCCAGCATGCAATAGCATCCATGAAGTAATGATACTCACACTGCTCAAGCAGCTGGGTCTGCCGCTGATGCTGCTGCTGCTGCTGCTGGGGTGCAACACCCACTGGCACCAGGGCCCTGGCACGGCCCTCTTCACCCCGTGCCTGCATCCTCACATCCCGGCCTGTGGGAGACATATGTTGAGACAAACATCAGTGTGACTCCAAAGCAGACTGCCCCCTGCCCCAGTGAGAGTGCCTGCCCACACAGCCAGACCCATGCATCTCACAGCTGCACACACTGACACAGCCAACCATGGCAGAGTCATCACCTATGCACAGCCACCAAAACACACTCACACCCCTACAGAGAATACAGGTGCATAGATGGTACACCCACCTGGCCTAGGCACCATGTCCCACCTGGCACGTGACCGCAGCCGATCAAGAAGATCCGGATCCCTCCGGCGGAGGTCACTGTACCGGTGCTGGCACTGCTCAGCTGACCGGCACCATCCAGTGGCCACACCTGTGTCCGGGCAATGGTGAGGGGCACCTCACCATAAAGTACCCCATAGTGGGGCTCCACTAGGGCCACCAAGTTGGCCAGTTCAACTGGGCTCCACTGAACTGCTCTTCTCCGAGCCATGGTACCAACTTTACAGCAGGCAATATGGCGCCCCGCTGCGCCGTAACCCCATGTGGAGATGTTGCACAATAGACCACCACAGGCTCCAATTGCGCTGTTCGAACAGAGCCGTCACTTCACATAGCACTGTCACCAGACAGCGCAATAGAGCCGTACTCATGGCAGGTGAACAGCGCCAGGGGGAAAAGGTCGGACACAAGGTCATGGGCAATGACGCAAGGCCACGCACAACGCCATCTGATGTATAGGCATCCTGTGCAACCGAACAGCTGCATACCAGTGCCACAGTGGACTCTTGCGCAGTAGTGCCACAGCGCCATATAGTGCCCAGTGCTGTAGTGCCACTGGCACAATGGTGGCCATGGCCTGAATTCCCGATCGCGCACAGCACATCAGCAACACGGCAGATGCCTGCGTAAGCTATCTGGGCATGCGCAATGCAGTGTACCACACAGTCACAGATCTGCGCCATTGGCTCAGCTGACTCAACCGTATTGCACAAAGTGCAAATTCGCGATATTCAGCCGACACATGCATATCATCTGATCAGCCATTCAAAGGTGCAGTGGCGTGATTTGCATGTCATTATAGTTGCTCCACTCCTAATTTGCATGCATTGCACTATAAATGTGCGACATTGGGCTGCGCTGGCCAGATTCGGTTACTGCAGGTGAGAGGTGAGTTGCATGCTGTGTGATGTTCTGGACAATGGTCATGGGAAAATGTTGTAGACTGCACAGTGACAGGTGTCCGCTTCCCCCCAAACAGATCGCCATGACCGAGCAGAGCCAAGGTGAGGGTGAGGGACGGTGGCATAGGTAAGCCAAACTTTACACCAGCAGAACAGAGCCCTCTTCCAGGCCTACCTGGATGAGGAGCCAGTACTGAGTGGATGGAGGGCACCCTCAGTCTCCCAGTGCTGCATGGGAGGGGGTAGCTCGGGCCGTGAACCTGCATGGAAGCCACCAGCCCGTGCAGGAATGCAAGAAGAAGATGGGGACAGACCGCAGGAGGTTGAAGGAGAAGGTGGCAGCCTTCAGGGCGGCATGGGCTGGCACTGGCGGGGGCCCGCCAGTGGTGTTGGAGCTGACCCCGACTGAGGAGATATTGGTTGCATCAATGCAGCAGAGCGCTATTGAGGGTGTACCAGGAGGTGGATTCCAGACAGGTGGAAGCCCATTACTGCACGGTATGACATGGTGGTGGTGTTGGGGGGGTTGGGTGAAGGTTGTTCACATGCACTCACATGTACTCTCTCTCTGTTACAGATCCTGTTCATCTTCAGGAGACGGTGGTGGTGGGTCCAGGCAGTGATGATGACCTGCTGGACATGGAGGAGGGTCCATCCACCTCTATCACCAGCCAGTAGGCACTGCAGCAGCATGCACGCTGGGCCGCCAACTCTGGTGTCAGTGATTTGTACGGGGGTGCACAGCCTGTGTCTCAGCAGTCTGCATGCAAGCATGCCAGCATGCTATGAGCTATGCTTGTAACCTGCACCATTGATGATGCAAGGACTGCAATGGCAGTGATAGGTGTGTGTCCCATGATGGACACACAGCAGGCCAGCACGTGCCCCTGGGCCTTTCTGGTTCCAACTTGTGTACCAGCATGCTGGCACAGTCCCAGGCTGTGCCTGTCAGCACCGGTGGGGCAGCACTGGTGGCTGTGCAGGTGTCTGGCACTGTTGCTAGCACAGTAGTGGAATGAGTGGACCCTGAGGCACAGCGGTTGGAGGGGCAGCAGCAGCAGTCACCCGCCAGGTCTGGGGGTACAGTGTCAAGCGGTGGCACATGTCCACCACCCTTTGATCTGCCCATTCCTGATCCTGGTGAACAGTGTCCACCCTCAAGGGGTGTTGTGCATCAGGACCTTCCACACCCTGGGGGACAGGATGCCGTTGGGGCACAGTACCCATTGGATGAGCATACCTGCCTGCTGCAGGAATCAGTACAGCTGCAGAGGTGGGTTGCAATGTCTGTGGAGGCACTGTCTGTGGCTGTGGAGTGGCACAGCAGGGAGTGTGCTCTGGACCATGCCGAGCTGGTTCGTATGCGGACGGATGTGACCGCCGCCATTGACAGGCTGACCCAGGCAGTGGTCTCTGTCGTGGATGCATTGGGCACACAGTCAGGTGCCCCTGTACCACACACCCCACACAGTTCACTCTCCACTCCCCATTCCCGGTGTCGTGTGACACCAGGCCTGTTGATGCCGGGTTCTGCTGTGGCCATCCCGAGCACCCCTGGTGCAGGTTTGTTCGGCATGCTACAGACCCCTGTGCGGGCAAGGTCGCGTTCGCACAGTGGGACACCTGGTGGTGCAACAGTGCCACCCCATGTGGCCCCTGCTCAGTCTGCCTGTGCTGTTGGGTCATGGCGGGGCCGCCCATGCATCCGCGGTGGCCGTGGGACAGTGCTACATGACTGAGCTGTCTCCCAGTGCAGGCCCTGTCTGGTGCTCCCATGTGTGCAATGTGTGTCATGGTGGGCAGTGCACTGTTGGGTGCTCTGCTCACCATGCCGACACACGGACCACCTGCACACCCTCCTAACTGCTGTCCACAGGTGTGTGTGCATGATGATGCCTGCATTGTACTGTACACCAAGGTGCAAGGGTGCCCAGCATCTGACACACGTACTTGGACAGTACAGGTGGTGGGGTGGTCGGTGGTGCTGTGTGTTAGCAACGTCGGTTCTGCTGTGCTGTGCATCTGCCCATGTACGATCTGTGCCTGGTGTCTGTGTGTCCATATGAGTGCTCACCCCTTCCTGATGGTGTGTTTGTATGCCTGACCTTCCACCCCTGACCATCATGCACCCCTGGTGTTTCCCCTGTGTGCC
The DNA here is from genome assembly GCA_016271365.2 of Neoceratodus forsteri. Taxonomy (NCBI): domain Eukaryota; kingdom Metazoa; phylum Chordata; order Ceratodontiformes; family Ceratodontidae; genus Neoceratodus; species Neoceratodus forsteri. The sequence goes on from CM028131.1 coordinate 1,527,994,594, forward strand.
TGTGGTTTGCGCATGGACAGTGTTGGCTGCACATGTCCCCTTGACTTACCTGTGTTGTGCATAGTGCTCCTCTGTGATGGTGTCCCAGTGCAGCTGGGCCTGCCGGATCAGTCGGGGGTCCCGCCGTCCTAGGGGGCTGCTCATCACCATCAACACCGGCGCCACTGGCGTCCCCATCGCTGTCCCCCTCTTCAACCTGTATGGCTATCCCATGGTCTTTGGCCATGTTGTGCAGGATGCAACAGGCCAGTAATATCCCACAGGCCTTTTGGGGGCTGTACTGTAGGGCACCGCCGGAGGTGTCTAGGCATTGGAAGCATGCCTTGAGCATCCCAAACACCCACTCTATGATGTTGCGTGTTGCGGCATGTGCCTCATTATAGCGTTGCTGCGATGGGGTCATGGGGGTCCGGTACGGTGTGAGCAGCCAGGGACGGAGTGGGTATCCACTGTCACCTGTGTGGAGATAGTGGAGATCAGTCTCATGTTCAGGTCCATATTGCCCATATCCCTGTGTGCCACTACCATGGCACCTGTGGCATTCCCACCCTTGTCCCGAGTTTGCATTCCATACATGTGTACTCACCCACTAGATGTCCTGTAGGGATGTCCCCACTCTCGAATCGATGGCACAGTGCGGCCTGATACCATATGAAGGCATCATGTTCTCCACCAGGGTGTGTGGCACATACATTGATTATGCGCCCAGTGGCATCACACACCACCTGGCAGTTGACACTGGAGAATCCCTTTCTGTTCCTATATGCGAGCCCATCGGGGCCAGGTGGCATGCGAATGGCCACATGGGTGCAGTCTATGGCCCCTAGCACACCAGGCATATGTGCTACCCTGTGGAACTCCTGCATGTTTGCTGTATGCTCTGCCGCGGTGCTGGGGAAATGGATGTACTCCGCAGCATGTGGCAGCAGTGCACTGAGGAATTGGGTGAGTATGCATGACGTGGCCGACTGTGTGATGCCTGTGGTGTCCCCTGTCGGCCCCTGGAAGGTGCCCGTGGTGAGCAGGCACATGCAGGCTGTCGCCTTGGTCTCCACCGACAAAGCGTGACTCCATCGTGAGGGTACCTGCATCACATCACTGCACAGCTCTCAGAGCCGTCTCAGTATTGCCCTGTTCAGGTGGTACCGGCCCACGATCTCTACATCTGTGTACAGCTCAAAGCTGATGCGGGCACGGTACTGCCTCTTGGGGGCATACCGCTGACGGGCCCTTCCACGGCCACGTCCCCCTGCAGCATGCATTCTCACCCCCCTCATTACAGCTTCCATGTGGAAGCTGGCACTGTCCATCTCCCTGGCTTCTGACCCCCCGGCTGCTGTTGCTGTTGCTGTGTTACCCCAGCTGTCCTCACTGCTACTTCCACTGCACCGGACACCCCCCGCTGGCCTCTACAGCCTATGGCCCACGCTTTCCTTGCCTGCCCAAGCCTGTCTGCTGTCTGTCTGTCTCTCTCTCTCTCTCTCTCTCTCTCCGCCACTTGGCAGCCTTGTAGCGTTCTTGCGCCGCTTCCTTGAGCCTTTTTATTTTGGCTAATTTTCGCTAGTGCGCAATTTCCGGCTCTGCCACTATTGCGCATCGTGCAAGTCTTTGAATATTGCATTGCCCTCTTTATGCATGGATCCACCCCCTTTGGTTGCGCATGCCTTCATTTTCATTGCGCTATTGCTCAGCATGTTTTCCGTGGTGCAACTGCCTCCTTCTGAATATGGCAAAATGTCGCATTTTGGGACTTACGCATGCACACCCTGTTGCGCATGGCACAACCCTTTTGAATATCCGGGCCCTAGTGTCTAAACCACACCCCCAGGTAAGCTCTCTTTCCTCCTACTGGTTTAGCAAAGTCAGCTGATACAGTACCCTTCTCTGCACAGAACACACACTGACTTTCTTTCTTTTCTTTCTTTTTTTAACCCTAAATAAGACCCGTTCTACTTCTAATAAAGTTATCTGTCTACTTAAACTTAACAGACACTGACTCCTGCTGACATATAAGTTTTAAATTAGTAAGAAAATGTAGCTTCTTTTAGTTCGCTGCTTTCTGCTCTAAAAGCAAGGCTAGCAACAGGAAGTTGTAATTGGACTCACCTGCTTTTATAGTGTCTAAATCACACCCCCAGGTAAGCTCTCTTTCCTCGTACTGGTTTAGCAAAGTTAGCTGATACAGTACTTTTCCCTGCACAGAACACACACTGACTTTCTTTCTTTTCTTTCTTTTTTTAACCCTAAATAAGACCCCTTCTACTTCTAATTAGTTATCAGTCTACTTAATCTTAACAAACACTGACTCCTGCTGAGATATAAGTTTTAAATTAATAAGAAAATGTAGCTTCTTTTAGTTAGCTGTTTTCTGCTCTACAAGCAAGGATAGCAACAGGAAGTTGTAATTTGACTCACCTGCTTTTATAGTGTCTAAACCACACCCCCAGGTAAGCTCTCTTTCCTCCTACTGGTTTAGCAAAGTCAGCTGATACAGTTCCCTTCCCTGCAAAGAACACACACTGACTTTCTTTCTTTTCTTTCTTTTTTAACCCTAAATAAGACCCCTTCTACTTCTAATAAAGTTATCTGTCTACTTAATCTTAACAGACACTGACTCCTGCTGAGATATAAGTTTTAAATAAGTAAGAAAATGAAGCTTCTTTTAGTTAGCTGCTTCCTGCTCTACAAGCAAGGCTAGCAGCACAAAGTTGTAATTTGACTCACCTGCTTTTATGGTGTCTAAACCACACCCCCAGGTAAGCTCTCTTTCCTCCTACTGGTTTAGCAAAGTCAGCTGATACAATACCCTTCCCTGCACAGAACAGACACTGACTTTCTTTCTTTTCTTTCTTTTTTTAACCCTAAATAAGACCCCTTCTACTTCTAATAAAGTTATCTGTCTACTTAAACTTAACAGACACTGACTCCTGCTGAGATATAAGTTTTAAATTAGTAAGAAAATGTAGCTTCTTTTAGTTAGCTGCTTTCTGCTCTACAAGCAAGGCTAGCAACAGGAAGTTGTAATTTGACACTCCTGCCTTTTTAGTGTCTCAACCACACCCCCAGTTAAACTCTCTTTCCTCCTACTGGTTTAGCAAAGTCAGCTGATACAGTACCCTGCCCTGCACGGAACACACACTGACTTTCTTTCTTTTTTTAAACCAAAATAAGACCCCTTCTACTTTTATTAAAGTTATCTGTCTACTTAATCTTAACAGACACTGACTCCTGCTGAGATATAAGTTTTAAATAAATAAGAAAATGTAGCTTCTTTTAGTTAGCTGCTTTCTGCTCTACAAGCAAGGCTAGCAACAGGAAGTTGTAATTTGACTCCCCTGCTTTTCTACTGCCTAAACCACACCCCCATGTAAGCTCTTTTTCCTCCTACTGGTTTAGTAAAGTCAGCTGATACAGTACCCTTCCCTGCACAGAACACACACTGACTTTCTTTCTTTTCTTTCTTTCTTTTTTTAACACTAAATAAGACCCCTTCTTCTTTTAATAAAGGTGTCTGACTACTTAATCTTAACAGACACTGACTCCTGCTGAGATATAAGTTTTTAATTAATAAGAGAATGTAGCTTCTTTTAGTTAGTTGCTTTCTGCTCTACAAGCAAGGCTAGCTACTGCAATGCTACCCCCACCTTTGTACCTCTGTAACTGCCCCGTATCCCCAACTTTATACCTCTATAACTGCCCCTGTACCACAACCTTTATATCTCTATTACCGCACCTGTTCCCACCACTTTTATACCTCTAAAATCACCTCTGGACCCCCTTATACTTCTATAAATGCCCCGTACCACCCACCGTTAGGCCTATATCACTGCCCCTGTACCCGCAAATTTATACCTCTATAACCACCCCTCTGCCCCCACCTTTACACCTCAATTCAGGCCTTGTTCTATCCACCTTTATACCTCTTTAACTGCCCTGTACCCCCCACATTTATACCTTAATTTAGGCCACTGTATCCTCCCACCTTTACTCCACTGTAACCTCCCCTCTACATTCGACCTTTTTACCTCTATAACCACCCCTGTACCCTCACTTTTAACCTCCATAACCACCCCTGTATCCCCTCCTCTATAGCTCAATTAAGGCCCCATATCCCACACATTTATACCTCTATAAGAGTCCCGTACCCACCACCTTTGTACCTCAAATAAGGCCCCTGCACCCCTCACTTTTATACCTCTATAACCGCCACTGTACCCCCCACCTTTATAGCTCTATAACCACACCGTACCCCCTTTACACCTCAATTAATGCTCCTGTACTCCCCACATTTATACCTCTACCACCGCCCCTGTACCCCCAAACTCTATTCCTCTATAACCGCCCACGTACCCCCACCTTTATACCTCAATTAAGGCCCCTGTAGCCCCCAACATTTATACCTCTATAATCACCCCTGTACCCCCACCTTTATACCTCTATGACTGTCCCAGTACTCTCCACCTTTATACTTCAATTAAGGCCCCTGTACCCACCCAATATTTATACCTCTAAAGGACCCCTGTATCCCCATTCTTTATACCTCAATTAAGGCCCCTGTACCCTCCAACTTTATACCTCTATAACAGCCTTGTACCCCCACCTTTGCACCTTAAATAAGGCCCCCTCACCCCTCACCTTTATACCTCTATAACCACACCTGTACCCCCACCTTTATAATTCTATAACCGTCCCTGTACCCCAATTTTATACCTCCATAACTGCCCCTGTACCCCACCTTTATACATGTATAACTGCCCCTGTACCTCCACCTTTATACCTTTATAACTGCCCCTGTATGCCCACCTTTATACCTCTATATCCGCCCCTGTACTCCCCACCTTTATATCTCTATAACCACCCCTTTACACCCCACCTTTATACCTCAATTAGGGCCCCTGTACCCCTACCTCTATACCTCTAATACCACCCCTGTACCCCCACATTCATACCTCTATAACTGTCCCTGTACTCCCCACCTTTGTACTTCAATTAAGGCCCCTGTATCCCCCCAAACTTTATACCTCTGTAACCGCCTTCTACCACCCACATTTATACCTCTATAACCACCCCAGTACCCCAACCTTTATACCTCTATAACTGCCCCATATCCCCAACTTTATACCTCTATAACCACCCCGTACCACAACCTTTATACATCTATTACCGCCCCTGTACCCCCCCCTTTCATACCTCTATAATCACCTCTGGACCCCTTATACTTCTATAAATGTCCCTGTACCAACCACTGTTATGCCTATATTACTGCCCCGTACCCGCACCTTTATACCTCTATAACAACCCCTTGCCCCCACTTTTATACCTCAATTATGGTCCCTGTACTATCCACTTTTACACCTCTTTAACCGCCCCGTACCCCCCACCGTATACCTCTATAACACCCTTGTAGCCCCCACCTTTACAACTCTATAACCGCCCTGTACAACCCACCTTTATACCTCAATTAAGGACACTGTACCTCCCCCACCCTTACATCTCTATAACTGCCCTCTACCCTCGACCTTTATACCTCTATTACCGGCCCGTACCCTCACTTTTAAACCTCTATAACCACCCCTGTATCCCCTACTTTATACCTCAATTGAGGCCCCAGTACTTCCCACCTTTATACCTCTATAAGACACCCATACACCCCACCTTTGAACCTCAAATAAGACCCCTGTACCCCTCACCTTTATACCTCTAAAACTGTGACTGTACCTCCCACCTTTGCAGCTCTAAAAATGCACCGTATCCCCTTTACACCTCAATTAATGCTCCTGTACTCCCCTCATTTACACCTCTACCACCGCCCCTGTACCCCCAAACTTTATACCTCTATAACTACCCCTGTATCCCCATCCTTTATACCTCAATTAAGGCCCCTGTTCCACTCCACCTTTTTACCTCTATAACAGCCTTGTACCCCCACTTTTGTACCTCAAACAAGACCCCTGTACCCCTCACCTTAATACCTCTCTAACCACACCTGTACCCCACCTTTGTACCTCTATAACCACCCCATACCCCAACTTTATACCTCTATAACCGCTCTTGTACCCCCACCTTTATACCTCTATAACTGCCCCTGAACCTCCAAATTTATGCCTCTAAAACAGCCCCTGTATCCCCACCTTTATACCTCTATATCCGCCCCAGTACCCCCACCTGTAAATCTCTAAAACCACCCCTGTACCCCCACCTTTATATCCTCTAATACCGCCCTGTAGCCCTACATTCATACCCACTATAACCACCCTGTACCCCACCTCTAGTACTCTATAATCACCCCTGTACCCCCATCTTTATACCACTATGACTGTCCCTATACTCTTCGCCTTTATACTTCAATTAACGCCCCTGTACCCCCCCAACCATTATACCTCTATAACTGCCTTGTACCACCCACCTTTATACATCTAAAACCACCTCTGTACCCCCAACTTTTATACCTCTATAATCATCTCTGGAACCCCCTTATACCTCTATAAACGCCACTGTACCCCACACCATTATGCCTCTATAACTGCCACTGTACCCGCACCTTTATACCTCTATAACCACCCCTGTGCCCCCACCTTTATACCTCAGTTAAGGCCAATGTACCCCCATCTTTATACCTCTATAACCTCCCCAGTACCCCCCACCTTTCTACCTCAATTAAGGCCTTGTACCCCCACTTTTATACTTCTATATTCGCTCATATACTCCACACCTTTACACCTCAATTAAGGCCCCTGTAACCCCCACATTTATATCTCTATAACCACCCCTCTGCCCCACCTTTATGCCGCCATTACCGCCAATGTGCCCCCACTTTTATACCACTATAACAGCCCCATACCCCCACCATTATACCTTTATAACTGCCTTTGTACACCCCTCCTTTATAGCTCAATTAAGGCCCCTGTAACATCCACATTTATACCTCTATAACCGCCCAGTACCCCCACACCTTTATACCTCTATAAGCACCCTAACTTTATAACTCTACAATCGCCCCGTACCACCCACCTTTATACCTCAATAAAGGCCACTGTACCCCCACATTTACACCTCTATTACTGCCCCTCCGCCCCTCGACCTTTAAATCTCTAATACCAGCCTTGTACCCTCACTTTTATACCTCTATAACCACCCCTGTATCCCCCTCCTTTATACCTCAATTAGGGTCCCTGTATCCCCCACCTTTATACCTCTATAACAGACCCGTACCCCCCACATTTTTACCTCAAATAAGGCCCCTGTACCCCTCACCTTTATACCCCATAGCCGCCCCTGTAACCCCACCTTTATAGATCTATAACCATGCCGTACCCCTTTACACCTCAATTAATGCTCCTGTACCACCACATTTATACCTCTACCACTGCCCCATATGCCCAAACTTTATGCCTCTATAACCACCCAAGTACCCTCCACCTTTATACCTCAATTAAGGCCCCTGTACCCTCCCAACCTAACCACCCCTGCATCCCCTCCTTTATACCTCAATTAAGTCCCCTGTACTCCCCACGTTTATACCTCTATAACAGTCCGGTACCCCCACCTTTGCAACTCAAACAAGGCCCCATACCCCTCACCTTTATACCTCTATAACCAGCCCATACCTCCACCTTTATGCCTGTATAATGGCTCCTGTACCCCCAACTTTATAACTCTATAACCGTCACTGTGCCCCCCTTTTATACCTCTATAATTGCCCCTGTGCCCCACCTTTATACCTCAATTAGGGCCAATGTACCCCCACCTTTATATCTCTTTAACTGCCCCTAGCACTCTAACCTTTATAACTCTATAACCGCTTCCCGGCCCCCACCTTTATTTCTCAATTAAGGCCCCTGTCCCCTCCTTTATACCTCTATATTTTCCCTGTACCCCCACATTTATACCTCAATTAAGACCCCTCTACTGCCACCTTTATACCTCAATAACTGGCCCCAGCTGCCCCACCTTTATACCTCAATTATGGCTGATGTGCACTCACCTTTATACCTCTATAACCGCTTCATACCCCAAACTTTATACCTCTATAACTACTCCCTGTATCTATACCCAATTAAGGCCCTGTACCACCCCACCTTTATACCTCTATAACAGCCTTGTACCCCCACTTTTGTACCTCAGATAAGGCCCCTGTACCCCTCACCTTTATACCTCTCTAACCACACCTGTACCCCCACCTTTATACCTCTGTAACCACCCCGAACCCCCAACTTTATACCTCAATAACCACCCCTGTACCCCCACCTTTATACCTCTATAACTGCCACTGTACCTCCAAATTTATACCTCTATAACTGCCCCTGTATCCCCCTTTATACCTCTATATTCGTCCCTGTACTCCCCACCTGTAAATCTCTAAAACCACCATTTTACACCCCACCTTTATAACTCAATTAGGACCCCTGCACCCCCCACCTTTATAGCTCTAATACCACCCCTGTATCCCCACATTCATACCTCTATAACCACCCCTGTACCCCACCTCTATTTCTCTATAACCACCCCTGTACCCCCACCTTTATACCACTATGACTGTCCCTGTACTCCCCGCCTTTATACTTCAATTAAGGCCCCTGAACCCTCCAACCATTAAACCTCTATAACTGCTTTGTACCACCCACCTTTATACCTCTATAACCACCTCTGGACCCCCTTATACTGCTATAAACTCCCCACACCCCACACTGTTATGCCTCTATAACTGCCCCTGTACCACCCACCTTTATACCTACATTACTGCCCCTGTACCGGCACCTTTATACCTCTATAACCGCCCCTGTGCCCCCACCTTTATACCGCAGTTAAGGCCAATGTACCCCCACCTTTATACCTCTATAACCACTCCAGTACCCCCACCTTTATACCTCAATTAAGGCCTTGTACCCCCAGTTTTAGACCTCTATATTCGCCCATATACTCCACACCTTTACATCTCAATTAAAGCCCCTGTAACCACCACATTTATATCTCTATAATCACCACTCTACCCTCACCTTTATACTTCCATTACCGCCCCTGTGTCCCCACCTTCATACCACTATAACAGCCACATACCCTCTACCATTATACCTTTGTAACCACCTTTGTACACCCCTCCTTTATACCTCAATTAAGGCCCAAGTACCATCCACCTTTATACCTCTATAACCACCCTGTACCCCCACACCTTTATACCTCTGTAACCACCATAAAGCCTCTAACTTTATAACTCTATAATTGCCCTGTACCACCCACCTTTATACCTCAATTAAAGCAACTGTACCCCCACCTTTAAACCTCTATTACCACTCCTGTACCCTCACTTTTATACCTCTATAACCATCCCGTATCCCCCTCCTTTATACCTCAATTAAGACCCCTGTACCCCCACCTTCATGCCTCTATAACAGACCCATACCCCCCACATTTGTACCTCAAATAAGGCCCCGAACCCCTCACCTTTATACCTCTATAGCCGTCCCTCTAACCCCCACCTTTATAGCTCTATAACCACGCTGTACCCCTTTACACCTCAATTAATGCTCCTGTACCCCAACATTTATACCTCTACCACTGCCCCTGAACCCCCAAACTTTATACCTCTATAATCACCCAAGTACCCCCCACCTTTATACCTCAATTAAGACCCCTGTACCCACCGACCTTTATACCTCTATAACCACCCCTGTGCCCCCACCTTTATTTCTCAATTAAGGCCCCTGTACCCTCTTTCTTATACATCTATAACTGCCCCATACCCCCACCTTTATGCCTCAATAACGGGTCCCTGTACCCCCAACTTTATACCTCATATAACTGTCACTGTACCCCACTTTTATACCTCTTATAATCACCCCTGTGCCCCACCTTATACTCCCTCAATAAGGCTAATGTACCCCACCTTATATCTCTTTAACTGCCCCTGTACCCCCACCTATATAACCTATAACCACCCTGTGCCCCCACCTTATTTCTCACCAAGGCCCTATACCCTCTTCCTTTTAACTCTATATTTGCCCTGTATCCCACATTAACTATTCCCCAATTAAGGCCCCCACTCCCACCTTTATACCTCTGTAACTGCCCTTGTGCCCCACCTTTATACCCCAATTAAGGCCAATGTACCCTCACCTTTATATCTCTATAACCGCCCCATACCCCCAAACTTTATACCTCTATAACTACCCCTGTATCAGCATCCTTTATACCTCAACTAAGGCATCTGTACCACCCCACCGTTATACCTCTATAACAGCCTTGTACCCCCCATTTTTGTACCTCAAATAAGGCCCCTGTTCCCCTCACCTTCACACCTCTCTAACCACTCCTGTAGCCCACACATTTATACCTCAATTAGGGTTCCTGTGACCCCCACCTTTATACCTCTATAACTGCCGCTGTACCTCCAAATTTATACCTCTATAACCACCCCTGTATCCCCACTTTTATATCTCTATATCCGCCCCTGTACTCCTCACCTGTAAATCTCTAAAACCACCCCTTCACATCCCACCTTTATAACTCAATTAGGGCCCCTGTACCCCCCACCTTTATACCTCTAATACCACCCCAGTACCCCCACATTCATACCTCTATAACCACCCCTGTACCCCACCTCTATTCCTCTATGACCACCCCTGTACCCCCACCTTTATATCACTATGACTGTCCCTGCACTCCCAGCCTTAATACTTCAATTAAGGCCCCTATACCCCCCCAACCATTATATCTCTATAACTGCCTTGAAACACCCACCTTTATACCTCTATAACCAACCCTGAACCCCCCATTTTTATACCTCTATAATCACCTCTGGAACCCCTTATACCTCTATAAACGCCCCTGTACCCCACACCATTATGCCTCTGTAACTGCCCCTGTAAACCCCACTTTTATACCTATATTACTGCCCCTGTACCTGCACCTTTATACCTCTATAACTGCCCCTGTGCCCCCATCTTTATACCTCAGTTATGGCCAATGTACCAACACTTTTATACCTCTATAACAGCCCCAGTACCCCCCACCTTTATACCTCAGTTAAGGCCTTGTACCCCTCACTTTTATACCTCTATATTCGCCCATATAACCCCCACATTTATATCTCTATAACCACCCCTCTAGCCCCACCTTTATACCTCCATTACTGCCCCTGTGCCCTCGCCTTTATACCACTACAACAGCCCCATACCCCCATTATACCTTTATAACCACCTTTGTACAACCCTCCTTTATACCTCAAAAGGCCCCTGTACCATCCACCTCTTTATACTCTATAACCGCCTCTACCCCATTAATTTTTATACTTTCTATAACCACCCTACAGCCACCAATCTTACAACCTATAATCGCCCCCATAGCACCCACCTTTATACCCTCAATTAAGGCCATACTGGAATTTCCCACATTTACACTCTCTATAACTGCCCCTCTACCCCTTGATCTTTAAAACTCTATTACCAGCCCTGTACTCACTTCTATACCTCTATAACCACCCCTGTATCCCCCCTTTATACCTCAATTAAGGCCCTTGTACCCCACCTTTTATACCATATCATAACAGTTCTTCAGACACCCACCTTTGCAACTCAAATAAGGGCCCTGTACCCCTCACCTTATACTCTATAACCGCCCCATAGCCCCACCTTTATGCCTCTATAAGGGCCCCTGTACCCCTGACTTTATACCTCTATAACTGTCGCTGTATCCCCCCACTTTTATACATCTATAATTGCCCCAGTGCCCCACCTTTTTACCTCAATTAGGGCCAATGTACCCCACCTTTATATCTCTTTAACTGCCCCTGTACCCCCCACCTTTATAACTCTACACCCGCCTGTGCTCTACTTTTATTTCTCAATTAAGGCCCTGTACCCCTCCTTAATATCTCTATATTTGCCCCTGTACCCCCACACTTTTACCCTCAATTAATCCATCTACTGCCACCTTTATACCCTGATAACTGCCCTGTGCCCCAGTTCCTTTATACCTCAAATAGTCAATGTACCCCACATCTACCTGTATAACTGCCTCTGTACCCCAAACTTTATAACTCTATAATCACCCCTGTATCCCCATCCTTACACCCTCGTGTTAAGGCTCCTGTACCACCCTCAACTTGCACCTCTATAACAGCATTGTACCCCAACTTCTGTACCTCAAATAAGGTTCCTGTACCCTTCAGACTTATACCTCTCTAAACTAACTACCCCCCACCTTTATACCTCTATAACCACTCCAGACCCCAACTTTATACCTCTTTAACCGCCTCCACCCACATTTTACACCTGTATAACCTCCCTGTACTCCCACCTTTATACCTTAATTAAGGCCCCTGTATTCTCAAATTTATACCTCTATAACTGCACCTGTACCCACCACCTTTATACCTCAATTAAGGCCCCTGTACCCCCCACATTTATACCTCTATAACTGACCCTGTACCACCCGCCTTTATTCCTCTATAACCATCTCTGTAACCCCCACCTTTATAACTATATAACCGCCTTGGGACCCCCATATTTATACCTCTATACCCGCCCCTGAACCCCCACCTTTATACCTCAATTAAGGACCCTGTACACCCCACTTTTTTACCTTTTTAACCTCCCCTGTACCCCCCACCATTATACCTCAATTAAGGCCCCTGTACTCTCCAACTTTATTCTTCTATAACCATTCTGTACCCCCACCTTTATACTTCTTTAACCACCCCTGTATCCCCCACCCTTATACCTTAATTAAGGAACATATACACCCCATATTTATACCTCAATTAAGGCCGCTGTACCCCCACATTTATACCTCTATTACCTCCCATGTACCCCCCACCTTTATACTTCAATTAAGACCCATGAACCCCCACATTTATACCTCTATAACTACCCCTGTGCCCCATATATCTCTGTAACCACCCCTGCACCCCCCCACCTTTATACCCCTATAATGGCCCCTGTACCCCCTACCTTTTACCTCTATAACCGCACCTGTACCCCCACCTTTATACCTCTATAACCACCACCGTACCCACATTTACACCTGTCTAACTGCCCCTATACCCCGACCTTTATACCTTAATTAAGACCCCTGTATGCCCCACATTTATACCTCTATAACTGCCCCTGTACCCCCACCATTATACCTCAATTAAGGCCCCTGTACCCATAAATTTATACCTCTATAACTGCACCTGTACCCTCAACCATTATACCTCAGTTAAGGCCTGTACCTTCAAATTAATACCTCTACAACCGCCCCTGTATACCCTTACTCCCCCTATACATTTACAACCCCCTGTAATCTCCACCTTTACCCTCTGTAACCACTCCCATGCCCCCTTTATACCTCTATAGCCACCCAGAACCCCCCATCTTTATACCTCTATAACCACCCCTGTACCCACATTTACACATGTAAAACTGCCCATGTACTCCCACCTTATTCCTTAATTAAGGCCTATGTACACCCCACACGTATACCTCTGTAACTGCCCCTGTAACCCCTCCATTATACCTCAATTAAGGCCCCTGTATCCACAAATTTATACCTCTATAACTGCACCTGTACACACAACCTTTATACCTGAATTAAGGCCCCTGTACTGCCCATCTTTATACCTCTATAACTGCCCCGTACCCCCACCTTCATACCTCTATAACCATTACTGTACTCCCACCTTTATACCTCTATAACCACCCCTGTACGCTCCACCTTTACAACTCTACAACCACCCCTGTATTCCCACATTTATACCTCTGTACCCCCACCTATATACCTCAATTAAGGCCCTGTACCCCCCAAATTTATACCTCTATAACCGCCCCTGTACACCCCACCTTTATACCTCTATAACCATGCCTGTAACCCACCTTTATATCTCTATAACTGCACTGGTACCCCCACCTTTATACATCTATAACAGCCCCTGTACCCAACACCATTATACCTCAATTAAGGCCCCTGTACCTACAATTCCTATACCCTCCATAACCGCCCCTGCACTCCCCAATTCCTTTATAAATCCATAACCACCGCTGTACCCCCACCCATATACCACTAACTGCCCCCACCCCACCTTTGTTCTATAACCACCTTGTACCCCCACTTTATACAGCTAATCGCCCCTCAACACCCCACCTTTATACTGCAATTAAAAGCCCTGTACCCAACCTTTATAATTTCTATAATGGCCACCGTATCCCACTTTTATACCTCTATAAATGCCCCTGTACCCCACTCATTTATACCTCAATAACTGCCCCTGTACAACCCACCTTTATACCTCTATTACTGCCCTGCACCCCCACCTTTTTACCTCTGTTACCACCCTTGTACCCCCCTTATTCCTCAATTAAGGCCCCTGTACCCAATCCTTTATACCTCTATAACCACCCCTGTACCCTCCCACCTTTATACCTCAATTAAGGCCAATGTACCTCCATCTTTATACCTCTATAACCACGCCTATATCCCTCACCTTTATAGCTCAATTAAGGCCCCTGTACCCCACACCTTTATACCTCTATAACCTCCCCTCTACCCCCCATCTTTATACCTCTATAACCACCCCTATACCTCCCACCTTTATACCTCTATAACTGCCTCTGTACCCCTTTACACCTCTATAAACACCCCTGAATCAACACCTTTATACCTCTATAACCGCATCTGTAACCCCCACTTTTACACCTCAGATAAGGCCCTTGCACCCCCTCACTTATACTTCTATAAAACCCGCTGTACCTGCCCCACCTTTATACCACAGTTAAGGCCCCGTACCCCCACTTTTATTCCTCTATAACCGCCCCTGTACCATCCACCTTTATAACTCAATTAAGGACTATGTAGCCCCCATCTTTATACCTCTATAACCACCCCTGTACCCCCCACCTTTATACCTCTATAACTGCACCATACCCACCACCTTTATACCTTTATAACTGCCCCTGTACCCACCACTTTTATACCTCAATTAAGGCCCCTGTACCATCCACCTTTATACCTCTATAACCGCCCCTCTACCCCCACCTTTATACCTCTATAACCTCCCCTGTTCCCCCAAACTTTATACCACTATAACCACAATTCTACCCCCAAACCATTATACCTCTAGAACCATGCATTAACACCACACCTTTATACCACAATTGAGGCCCCTGTACCCCCACCTTTATACCTGTATGACTGCCCATGTACCCCTTACCTTTATACCTCTATAACTGCACCGGTACCCCCACCATTATACCTCTATAACTGCCCCAGTACCCCCACCTCTATACTTCCATAACTGCTGCTGTAACCCACACCTTTATACCTCAATTAAGGCCTCTATACGCCCCACATTTATACCTCTGTAACTGCCCCTGTACCCCACTCATTTATACCTCAGTAACTGCCCCTGTACAACCCACCTTTTGTACCCTCTATAACTGCTCCTGTACCCCATACCATTATCACGTTAATTAAGGCCCTGTGCTTCCCAACTTTTATACCCTCAATAACCACCCTGTGACCCCACCTTTATACATCTATAACCAATTTCAGATCCTCCATGTTTATAACAGCTATAACCACCCTGCACTTCTACTTTTATACCTCATAACCACCTCTGTATGCCCCACTTATATCCCCAATTAACACCCTGTACCCCACCCTTTATACCTCGATAATGGACCCAGTACTCCCCACCTTAATACCCTAAACCACCTCTGTACCCCCAACACTTTACACCACTATAACTGAAAGCTGTTTCTCCCACCTTCATGCACCTCTATAGCAACCCCAGTACCCCTTCTTATACCCCTATACCAACTCCTGTACCTACATTTATACCCCTCAACCAAGGCCCTGAACCTCCCACCTTTATACCTCAATCAAGGCCCTGTACCCCACCTTTAAACCTGTATAACCGCCCCATACCCCCACCTTTATACCTCTATTACCGCCCCGTACTCCCACCTTGATACCTCTATTACTGCTCCTCTATGCAGACTTTTATACCTCTATAATCACCCCTGCACTCAGAATATTTATACCTCTATAACCTCCCATGTACCTTCCACCTTTATACCTCAATAACTGCCCTTGCCCCCTCTCCTTTATACCTCTATAACCACCCCTGTACCCCACACATTTATATCTCTATAGCAGCCTCAGTACCCCCCACCTTTATACCTTTATAACTGCCCCTGTACCCCCCAACTGTACACCTTTATAACCGCCCCTGTTCCCCCAAACTTTATACCTCTGTAACCACCCCAGTACCCCCTCCTTTATACCTCAATACCTTCTTCTGTAGCTCTACCTTTATACTTCAATTAAGGCCCCTACCCCCACTGTTATACCTCAAATAAGGCCCCAGTACCCCCATCTTTATACCTGTACAACCACCCCGTGCCCCCACCTTTATACCTCTATAACCGCCCCTGTACCCTACCTTAATACCTCTCTTACAGCTCCTCTACACAAATCTTTATACCTCTATAATCGCCCCTGCACCCCGAATCTTTATACCTCTATAACTGCCCATGTACCCCCACCTTTATAGTTCTATAACTGCCCCATACCCCCACCTTTATACCTCTATAACTGCCCCTTTACCCCTCTTCTTTATACCTCAATTAAGGTCCCTGTGACCCACCTTATACCTCTATAACCAAACCAGTACCCCCAGCATTATACCTCTAAAACCACCCCTTTAACCCCAACTTTATACCCCTATAGCTGCTCCTGTACCCATACCTTTATACCTCTATAGCTGCCGCAGTACCCCCCTCCTTTATACCTCTATAACCACCCCAGTACCCACATTTACATATGTATAACCGCCCTTGTACCCCCAACTTTATACCTTAATTAAGGCCCTGTCATTGCCCACATTTATACCTCTATAACTGCCCCTGTACCCCCAACATTATACCTCAATTAAGGCCCCTGTACCCACAACTTTATACCTCTAAAACCGTACCTGTACTGACCACCTTTATACCTCAATTAAGGCCCCTGTACACCCTACATTTATACCTCTATAACCGCCCCTGTACCCCCACCTTTGTACCTTAATTAAGGTCCTGGTATGCCCCACATTTATACCTCTATAACTGCCCCTGTACCCCCACCATTATACCCCAATTAAGGCCCTGAACCCCAGCTTTGTTCCTCTAAAACTGTACCTGTACCCACTACCTTTATACCTCAATTAGGGCCCCTGGACACTCCATCTTTATACCTCTATAACTGCCTCTGTACCCCATCTTCATACCTCTACTCCTGCCTCTGTACCCCCACCATTATTCCTCGTTTAAGGCCCCCGTATGTCCCACTTTTATACCTCTATAACCGCCCCTGTACCCCCAACCATTATATCTCAGTTAAGGCCCCTCTACCCCTCAACTTTATACCTCTATAACCACCCCTGTACACCCCACCTTTATACCTCTATAACCGCCCCTGTATCCCACTTTATACCTCTATAACCACCCCTGTGCCCCACCTTAATACCTCAATTAAGACCCCTGTACCCCCACTTTTGTACCTGTATAAACCCCCTTGTACCCCCCAAATTTATACTTCTATAACCACCCTTCTACCCCCCACATTTATACCTCTGTAAATGCAACCTGTACCCCTCAGCTTTATACCTCTATAACCGTCCCTGTATCCCCCACCTTTATACCTCAATTAAGGCCCTATACCCACTTTTATACCTCTATAACCACCCATCTACCACCACCTTTATCCCTCTAGCTGTCCCGGTACTCTTATACCATCTATAACCAGCTCTTAGTACCCCCCTTTATAACTCAAATAGGCCCCTGTCCCCCACTTTATACCTTCTATAACTACCCCTCTACCCCCCACATTTATTCCTCTATAAATGCAACCTGTACCCCTTACCTTTATACATAGATTACATAGATCATACAGAGCATAAAGACAATTGTCCGTGAGCTCGCATGTTGTGTCTTACCCATACCTATTTATCTTTTTTTTTTAAAAGGTACTTGTCCAATTGTGTTAAAAACACATTCATGGTACCGCTCTCAACAATTTCCTTTGGTAAGCTATTCCATACCTCTGTTACTCTATTGTTCAGCCAATATTTCCTCCTAATAGTATTGTATCTTTCCTTGAGTAGTTGAAAGCTATGGAGACCTAGTATCATGTTTGTTCTCTTTTTCAGACCCAAAGATCCCACATGTTAGAGTCAGTCCATGCCCTGTAGATCAAACACATATAATCCACTAATCTACGATATTCCAAGGATACAGATTCAAACAACACAGCCTTTCTTCATAGATCATCTCCTCTGTCCCTGAATCCTCTTTGTCACCCACCTCTGGACCTCTCCACCTAACTCAACATCACCCTCCTTATAAGGGGCCCAGAACCGACACTACATCTACATGCGGTCACACCATTAGAATGTACAGCTGCATCACAACTTGCCTGTCCTCGTCTTGATGTGTCTTGCTATACACTTTCTATGCTACTAGCCTTTTTAACCAGTATTATACTTGAGCCCAAATTAAATCTCGGCTAATCGTAATCCCCAAGTCCTTCTCCTCACTGACTACCTTTAACGTGGTCCCCTCAGAGTATACCCCGAATCTATTGTTGTTTTCCCAAAATGCATAACATTGCACTTATCGATATTAAATATAGATTGCTTCCGAACAGCCCACATCTCCAATCTATTTAGTGCCCTTTGAGGACTACCTGATCCTCGGGGTTATTAACTGTACTCCAATCCTAGTATCGCTCTGCAATTGTGACATCCAGACACCTGATTCAACTTGCATTGATGATATATACAAATTGAACAAACACAGCCCCAACACCAAGCTCCTGGGGATCCCGCTTAGTCACTCCAGCAGAACTAGAAATCCTCCTTCACACAAACCCTCTGGGTTCTTCCAGTGAGCCAATTCCTCACCCATTTTGTAACCAATAGGTAGACCAATCTCCTGCAAAGACTCCCAAGCTGTTTATGTGCTACCCTTGTCAAAAGCCTTCACAAAATCCAGGAACACAACGACTGATCTGTTCTGTCCATAGCCCCACCAACTTTTCCATAAATTCCACTGGGTTAGTCTGACACGATCACCCTTGTAAATCCATGTTGAGTCATATCAATCCTTGCCAGTGTTAATTAACAAAGTCCATAACATAGTCCTAATTATACCCTCCAAGATCTTTCCCATGACTGAGGTCAAACTAATCGGCCTATAGTTTGAAACCTCCTGTTCACTACCTTTTATGAGAGGTATAACCACAGTTGTCCCCAAGCTCCTGGTACCTCCTGTGTTAATACTTTCATATAGGTATGTTATAGGCTCCACCTCAATTAGCGCCATTTCCTTTAATACCCTTTGGGTGATCCTGTTCAGGCCTTGGCGTTTTATTCTGATTTAACCTCCTTAATTTAGTTAGGACATCCACTGGGTCGATTCTGAAGGTAGTGTCGTTCTCATCTGCCGTGACTACTGACAGGGACTGGGAATCTTTTACTATAGACAGATGCAAAATATATACTATTCTCTCTGTAAGAGCCTTATTATCGTCATAATACTTCCTTCCTGGGTTTTTAGAGGTCCAATAGTGGCAGTTTTAATTTTTTACTGCTGATGGGTTATTAGAAGGTTTTATAAATTAACCCAACCTTATTGCTAGTGTATACTCATAATTGCTTTAGCCCTTACTATAGCTTTTTACTATTTTAGACTATTCCTGTATACCTCCCAACCTTTCTCAGAGTTGATTCTTCTGCTACATGATAATTTTGTTTTTAGTTTTGAGCAGACTTTAATTGTTGTATTCATCCAGGGTGCAGTTTGATTTCTTGACTTATTATATTTGTTACCGATCAGTACATACTTATCAACTCCCATTTAGCTTTTACTGTCAATAACTCCCACATGAGCTTACCGTCGAGTGTTGAAATCTTCCAACCAGTCCCATGCAGCAAATTCTGGCCCATCTGAATAAAATCAGCAGTGTTATATTTATGAACTTTAGTAATCCCTTATTTTCTCCAAGATTACCAGAGTACTGACATACTGAAAGCTCACCACCATATCATGATCACTTGAGCCCAAGGTGGGTGAGTCCTGCAGTTTAATATGTCATCTCCTGAGTTACTTAATACTAAATCCAATATATGATTCTTGTCTCGGTTGATGTTGCAAGTTGATCCAAGCCACCCAGACTAAATGCCTCTAAATATCTAGTTTCTACAGATGTACTAGCCCTCCAGTCTTCCAATCTATACGGGAGGTTTAAATCTTACTATTATTACTGTTCCATCTACTGTTAACTGATTTACCAGGGTCTAGGATAACATCATCATCCTTCAGTCTTGTAGATGGAGGCCATATATTACTGCCAAATTAATTTTAGATGCCTGGGTGGACTTATCTCACCCAAATAGCCTCCACATCCTGCCATCTAGTTGTATCCACACTTTCAGCAATAATATCCACAGTAATATATAAAGCAACCCCCCCACCTTTGAATTGAGGCTGGTCCCTGTAATATAATACATACCCCTGTATACCTCTATAACCGCCCTGTATCCCCCACTTTTACACCTTAATTAAGGCCCTGTACCCACCTTTATACATCTATAACCACCCATGTACCCCCACCTTTATCCCTCTATAACTGTCCCTGTACCCCCCACCTTTATACCACTATGATCGCCCTGTACCTCCACCTTATAACTCCAAGTAGGGCCTGTACCCCCAGCTTGATACACTTATAACCGCCCGCATTCCAAATCTATACGACTATAACCGCCTGTGATCACCATTTATCCCTCTATAACTGCCCTTAGTCCTAAATTTATCATGACTATAACCGCCTCTTGTACCTCCACCTTTATACCTCTATAACTCCTCAGATCACCCACATTTATCCTCTATAACTGCCCGGTGATCACCCACATTTATCCCTCTATAACTGCCCTAGTATTCCCACATTTATCCCTCTATTAAGGCCCCTGTGACCCCCACCTTTATCCCTCTATTAAGGCCCCTGTTCCTCCCACCTTTATCCTTCTATTAAGGACCTGTATCCCCCACATTTATCCCTCTATAACCGCCCATGTGCCCCCCACCTTTATCTCTCAATTAAGGCCCCTTTACCCACCCACCTTTATCCCTCTATAACTGCCCTTGTACCCCTACATTTATCACGCTATATCCACCTTGTACCCCCACCTTTATCTGTCTATTAAGACACTATACCCACCACCTTAATCCCTCTGTAACTGCCTCTGTACCCCCCAACTTAATCCTTGTATTAAGGCCCCTGTACCCCCACCTTCATCCCTCTGTAACCACCCCGTACCTTCAACTTTCTACCTCAATTAATGCCACTGTACCCACAACTTTATACCTCTATCACTGCCCCAGTACCCCCACCTTTATACCTCTATAACCGCACCTGTACCACCCAAATTTATACCTGTATAACCACCCTGTAGCTCCACCTTATGCCCCAATGAAGGCCTCTTGTACCCCCAACTTTATCCCTCTATAACCGCATTGTATCACCCACCCTTTATACCAAGAATTACGTCCCATACTTCAGTTACAGCAATTCTCATAACCACCCCTGTACCCCCCACCTTCATGCACCTCTATAACCGCCTCTGCACTCCATCTTTATACCTCACCAATTGCTCTTGTACCCCCACCCATTAATTCCATAACTGTGCCTATACCTCCACCTTATACCTCAATTACGACCCATACCCCACCCTTTATACCTCTATAACTGCCTCCTGTACTCCCACCTCTATACCTCTATAACTGCCCCTGTGCCCTACCAATATACTCTATTTAACCGCCCCATACCCCCCACTTTTATACCTTTATAACTGCCATTGTACTTCCACCTTTATACCTCTATAACCGCCCTGTACCCCCAACTATACACCTCTATAACTGCCTCTGTACCCCTCACCTTTATAACTCTATAACTGCCCTGTACCACCCACCTTTATACCTCAATTAAGGCCACTGCACCCCCACCTTTATACATCTATAACAGCCCTTGTAACCCCACATTTATACCTCATTAACTGCCCCTGTACCCCATCCTCTATACCTCGATTAAGGCCCCTGTACCTCCCACCTTTATACCCCCATAACAGCCCCCATACACACCACCTTTTATACCAATTAAGGTCCCTGTACCTCCCCACTCCTTCATACCTTCAACAACCATGCCTGTACTCCCACCCTTTATACCCCATAACCGCATTCAGCACCCCACCTTATAGCTCTACATCCGTCCCATGCCCCTTTACAACCGAGTAATTCAATGTCCCTGTACCCCCCCTCCATCACCTACCACCACACCACCTCTGCACCAATCTTTATACCCCTATAAACACATCATACCCTCCTATTGTTCCCCACTCTATGCCCAAGTACCCCACCTTATACCTCTATAATCGATATTGTACCTCGACATTTATACCTTTATAACTGCCGGCTTGTATCCTACCTTTTTATACCCCTCTATAACCTCCTGTATGCCAACCCAAGTACTTTAAAAGGCCCCTGTATCCCCCAATCTTTGACCTCTATAACTGCCCCTCTACTCCACATCTTTATACCTTCATTATGGCCCCAGTATGTTCCAGGTATTTATACCCCCATAACCTCACTCCGACTAACCCACCTTTATACCTCCATAACTGCCTTGTACCACCCACTTTACACCCCCATAATCGCCCTGTACCCAATTCATTATACCCCAATTGGCCCCCAGCACTCCACACTTTTACACCTGTTTTTTGTTTGTTTGTTTGTTTGTGTTTTTGTTGTTTGTTTGTTTGTGTTTTTGTTGTTTGTTTGTTTGTGTTTTTGTTTGTTTGTTTGTTTGTGTTTCTTTTGTTTGTTTGTTGTTTGTGTTTTCGTTTGTTTGTTTGTTTTTGTTTTGTTTGTTTGTTTCTTTTGTTTTTTTGTTTCTGTTTGTTTGTGTTTTGTTTGTTTTGTTTTGTTTTTGTTTCTTTGTTTGTTTGTGTTTTTGTTTTGTTTTGTTGTTTGTGTTTTTTTTTTTTGTTGTTTGTTTGTGTTTTTTGTTTGTGTTTTCTTTCTTTCTGTTTCTTTTTCTTTCTGTTTTCTGTTTTTCTGTTTCTGTTTTTCTGTTTTCTGTTTTTTTGTTTAAGATTGCTGTTGGTTAATTTGTTTTTTGCTTTTTTCAGATTTTCTTGAGCTTTTGGTTCACTTCTTGTTGCGGCTTGTTTTAAGTTTACTTTTTTAGTTTAAAATTTCTCTATAATTTATGTTTATACTTGTATTTGGTTAGAAGTTTTCGTATTTTTTTCTGTGTTAGTTTTGTATGTAAATTATTCTCACACTTAGGGGTTTGTTTATGTATTTTTATTATGCATAGGGCGTTTGTAATTTACTAAATTATTATGTTACAGGTACTGTGGGGCCTTTCTGTATTATTATTTTATATTTTGTGCACCACTGCAGTTGTAGTTTTTCAATAGCTATTTCTTCTGTTAGCAGTTGTTAAGTATTAGGATTTTGTTTTTGCATTTAAATATGCATGTTCTCATGTTGCTGTGATTTGGTTATAGTGGCGCAGTAGGCACCACTATAACTAGGGGTTGAGACAGGGGTTTGTTAAGCTTTGCACTAATAGCTTTACAACCGTTTTGGATTTGCACAAAATTTTGCAAGCACCATCTGGGGGGCTTTGACATGCCAAATTTTGTTCCGGTCAGATGTGTGGATTCGAGATATGGATAGTGGAAAGAAAATAAAAATTGGGGGTGTTTTCGTTTTATCATCGCCTAAGCGTCAGTCTAAAGTTTGGTCTGAAATTTTCATGGTAGAAAGGGCTTGGGACACAGTAGTGCCTTTCACTGGTTTGGTGAAAAAAAAAAAAATATATTAATTCCAAAGTTATTAAAGTTTGGTTCTGAGCATGCTCAGGTACAGTTGTTTGGATAGCTGCGCTTGGAATGAAAAAAGAATTTGGTCCATACAAAAAAAGGATCCTTTTTCATACAGGGCAATTCTTTTTTGTGAAGAAGGAAAAAAAAAAAAAAAAATCTTTTTGTGTTGTCGCCACCGTGTTTCCATCAACAAAAAAATGTCAGACCCACAAAAATGACAACCTGCGCGTACACACACACCCACACCACACCCTTGCTCTTCCAGACCACATTAGGTGGCTTCTGTACTTAGTTTATGGATAAATGACCCAGAAATGTCTTTAGACAATTCTTTGAGAGTCAATTTTTGTTTCTTATGGCCATAAAAAAAAAAAAAAAAAAAAAGGAATTGGCCCATACGAAAAAGGATCCCTTCATACTAAAATGAATCTGACTTTGGTCTCCTCTATTCTTTTTTTTATGAGGGATTTTTTCGATCATATGAAAAAGGATTCTCACATGAAAAGATGTTGGACTTAGTTTTTACTTAAAAAGCCATAACTCCTTAATATTTGGACTTAAGGAGCAATCTATCACTATAACAAATGAAAGGTGTTAATGAGTACTAGCAGAACACATAACCCCACCCCAAAAAAATTAAAAAAAAATATAAATAAATAAATAAATAAATAAATAATTTAGAGACCACATAAAGCACCATTTAAAAAAAAAAAAAAAATCTAAATTCCCATAGGATAACATTGGAACTTTAACAAGCCATATAACGAAGCAAAAAAAAAATTGCTGTTTTGGCAAAATTGAAGAATAGGCCAGCATAGATGTATCCATCTATGGAAGGATGGAAGCCAGCACAGTTATAAAATGATACAATTATACTATCTCAAAAGTAAGGAAACTCATTGCAAAAACTTTGCTAATGCACCAGTTGGCGTTAGACAAAAGTAGGAAATGTGGTGTTAGGGTTCCAACACCCTACCCCCACCCTCGGGCAGCAACATAAAAAAAAATACTTCCCAGTTTGACCCTCCTGGGTGTCTTCGCAATCAGGTGTAGGGTGCATCTTGGTGTCGCTATCCCTAACACTCACCCCATTCTCGTATACCACCACATCTCAGCTTATTTACTCATGGAATGGGGTGAGCGTTAGAGTCGATAACTCCAAGGTTGATTTGCAAAGACACAGGAGAGGTCAAACAAACTCTGCTGCTTGCAGGGTGGGAACCCCAACACCACATTTCCTACTTTTATGGGTTTAACCCTAACTAGCGCATTGACAAAGTTTTTGCAGTGAACATACTATATACGCTGTCTGGGGAAAAGCCAAGTTTGTTGTATATAAATGGAATGCTGTATCCCAACAGGTTCTTTTCCAACAACAACAAATCATCAATGCATTTCAGCCAGATTTCAGACCACTGCATGACTGGGTTGGCTAGGCTTTGAAAATAAAATGTGGGCACTTCAGATAAGAGTCAAAAGTAAATAAGGGAAACACCAGAACAAGTACATAGCTCAAAGTCAATTCGACGGATGCACTATCCTCACAGACTTCAGATTCTACTGATTTCTCCAAGCATTTTTCTCACTTGCTAAAAAAAAAAAAAAAAATTAAAATTTGTACAGAGGCAGCATATGTTCTTGAGAAACACCACTTTAATCTGCATTATACAATGGCAAGAAAGAATGCTCGCCTCCGATTGGTCAGTCTGGGACTGGACCCGTGATGTTATCCCAGTACAACATCACAGGTCTAGTCCCAGTACACAAGCGACTACAAATGTAATAATAATAGAAAAAAAAAAATAATAATTCCACAGCCGCAATTGGTTGCCCCACTATCACCCTCGCTGACACCACAATCTCCTTCACTTCCTGGTCTGCCCCAAAATAAAGGACACAGTAAAACACCACAGATTCATTTTAGTACAAAAGAGACCTAAGGAGAGAATGATAGGGCCTCAACACTACAAGCATTCTCCTATGTAGAGGATGGAGCCACATTAAAAACACAACATCTCTACCCACTGGCTGAAACAATAAATAGGCACCATTTTTAAATAATGTATTCCTACTACTAATAATTTTTTTTTTTTTTTTTTTTTTATATATATAACACACACACACACACACACACACACACACACCTACACCTTGAAATGTACTTTATCTTTTTTTGGTTTATTTACAAAATAAGCCATTAGAATGGCAATAATGCACTCCAGGATGTGTGTTGTGCTGGGATAACATCGCTTCTCGGGTGATTAGTCGCACTCTGCCTGCGGCCTCGTGCTTATTCACCCCAGGCATGAGGTTATCCCAGCACACACACCCAGTCATGCATTATTGCTTAATTTAACCATAGCCATCTAAGGCACAGTCTATATGAGGGGCTTAGTAAGAGTTGCCAAGTGTGCCATGAAGTTTAAGCAAAACCAAAGATGGACTTCCCTGGTGCTAGAAAGACATTAATAATCAGAACCATCCTCCTGCAGACCATGGAATAAAATTATACTGCAACTCTGTTTTCATCCTCTCAGACACTGTACGCCTTTACTAGTTAAGGGAGTAAGTTTCCTAAGAGACAATCCAGGCATTAAGAGATGCAGTTTTACCTTGGGTGTGTAGGGGGAGTCGAGAGGCAGTTTTCTCCATGTGGCATAGTGCAGTGGACTCCCAGCAGGACACTCTTTGAGGAGATGTGGGGTTATACAGGGCTCTGAGGGAACTGTAGCTCTGGCTCGGACTTGCTCTGTCCTCATTTGTAGGGGAAGGACAGACAAACTTCCCCAGCGGCGCCTTCGGAGACCAACAACTATTTCTCCAGGTCTGAGCTTTGGATTATCTCAGGGCTTCCGCTTCCCAAATTCACAATCATCCACACTGCTGTCACTTTCTTCCTCTGCACCACTGGAAAAATCCAGTTTCTGAACAATTCTGTTACTCACTCCAAGAGAGGCCATCTTTTCTGTGTCAAAAAACCAAAAACAGATTTCGCATTTAAAAAGCAAGCCATAGATAATGATGGTAAGCAAGTGGCACTCTATGCATCCTATTTGTTTTTTTGTTAATGCTTTGCATCTCCTCCCAATCTGTGTTTCTGGGCCACTTTTCAAGGACCTCCCTCCTTTGGCTTTTGTCAGCACCTTTTTCCAGCCCATAAGGCCACTCGGACTGGTATTCCTCTGGAATACCAGGCAACCCACATCTCACCAGGATGGTCCCCTCCAAGGACTGACACCCCCCAGGTGGTGTCCATCTGACCCTCAGTGGTATATACCACCCACTATCTGGTAACCGTGGAGGATCATTCTGGAGCAGGCCGGGGGGGGGGGGTGAAATCTGAAATTGGCCTGTTGTGGCTGTTGGAGCAGAGAGAGGGCGATTCTGCTCAATAGTGCCCACTTTTCCCTCCTGTATCCCATAGGAGCTGCTGCGCAAGCATGCTTCTAGGCATGCAGTGAAGCACAGTGTGCTGGCATCAGCCACTCCTCCACCCACAGCTACTGGATCCCAAGGCGTACTCTCCCCCAGCCTTCAATGGGCGTCAGAATGCGCCAGCACCCATGTCTCATGAGAGCTCTCCCTGGGACTGGTCGTCCTCCCCCAGCCGGCGCCCCCGATAACTTCGGTTTGTTCCTTAACCTTGGTCTTTTAGCACTGCAAGCAGTAGCGCTTCCACCATGCTGGAGGGCTGGCACCACTATGTGCATCTCCTCTCAGCTAAGAAACACGTTCTGAAATATTGGTTGGACAAGACCAGAATGGGTAGCCAGTGTTCTGGAAACATTCAGGCTTGAGAAGCTGGCACATAGCCACCTGCAGAATACTAATGCACACTACCTGTTAAAATGGGGAGTCATGGAAGCCCTGTTCCCGGTCACTCTGACCACTGGGACATAAACCTGACATTGTAATTTAAACTGCAACGTCCACCCCGAACACACCTTAGTACCAGGTCACAAACCCTCTATATTTACTTGATTACCGGGTAAGGTATTCTGATCCCAGGGACCATTTTCAGGCACGATCCAGGCCATTTAGATGGCACAGTGAATACAACAACAAGTAGAATAAAAGAAGCACAGTTTTACAATCACAGTGGAGGAAGGATAACATGTTGAAAACGATGCAGCTAAATAGATTGACATTGTCAGCTATGAAGGAGTCAAATATTCTCAGATTATCGAGACATTACAACTTGTTTAGTATCGAGCATCTTGCAAATAAGTGCATTTATGTTACAGGACCTGTCATTTACTTAGATGGTGGGTTGTACAACCCATTTACACCCCCCTCAGTGTGTTTAGCTTCTGCTTTTCTACATAACTAAAGCTTTAGAACCTGTACTACAAATGTTTGTTACCCTACTACTGTACTTTATAGAGAGCTCACACGAGCGGAAGCCAGATTCACAGTGCACAGGTGCCGGAGCTAGTTACCAGTTCTATCAGACTCCAGCTCTTGGCAGAACTTTAAGTTTAGTAGGATTGATAACACGCACCTCTGGGGAGACGTTTGGGCTTGGTTGCCATGGTTACACTGAGACTGTCTCTTTTGGGTGCTTAGCTGTCCTGCCCAAGGCACTGTGGGAAGGTGGAGACCTTCTCGTCTCCCGTTAATAGCACCCTTTATTTCTTGCTGCCAGTAGCTGGCTTCTGCCAGGAAAGTGCAGAAAGCACCTAAAGACCACTGCATGAGGTGGCAATTGTACAAATAGTGCACATTTTAAACATTTTGTTGGGCTTTTGGAGCGAGTGGACTGCAGGAAGTGACTAATCACGACTTTCTGTTGCCTTCACTCCATTTAGAGAGCTCGCACAAGCGGATTCGCGTACGGAGACGTGCACTGAGACACGCGTGTCTGCTGGGTCAGCAGGGAAGCAGGATAAAGGTAACCTTGGTTTACTGTTTTACTCCACTATACACCACGTTTGAAGGAAGTCTTGTCCATTTATTGCTGGGATCAGCTTGTGAGGCTAGTCAAAGCACAACATGGGATGACCCGAAAACTACTGTTCCTCCTGCCAAATGTATGGTGTAGGGACACAAATAGAGAACTTCATATGTGACAAATGCTTACTGGTTAAGTCTTGCAGGATAAACTGATAAGTTTACATGCAAAAACACCTCAGACCCAGATATATCTACACTGAGTCATACATTGGTGAGATGGCGCTGGTCTCCCTTGTAGTGACAGGCCCTTTACCAGAAACATCCACTACTGGTAGTAACATGAGCCCATTACCAGAATCATTCACTAGTGTTTCCACCACGGCGCTGCCTACTATATCCAACAGAGGAAGAAACTTGGTTTCAAGTCCCTAAAGGCAAAACAAAACGCAGGGGCGGCAAGTGTTCCACAGTGCCCCAGTTGTATTAAACACAAAACAGGTTTGAGGCATCAACACCTCACATGGATAATGAGGATATATAAATCAACCTGATGGCCCTCACGACTCTGCCCCTTCATATACGGATAACAATGTTTGTGCATTTAAACAAAAAACAGAAGTCAGTAAATACCAGACCCCTTGCATCTCTGGAGTCAGCTGTTACCACTAATACACAACCTAAAACCCCTAACCATACAGCCTCTGAAACACCAACACCTAAACAGACATTTGTGTTGGGAGATTCTATTATCAAATATATGGACAGGACTGTGTGTAACCCTGACAAAAGTAATCGGACTTGTTCGAGCTTTAGGGGTTGAAATCCCCGACATCACCTCAATGGTTCCCAAGATACTACTGGTAATTCTCTGAAATAATACATGTGGGTACCAATGATAATCAACAGAGGTCATTTGGATCAAATGAAAAATCATAGACCTAAACCAATATCTTGGTTGAAGCAGGCTGTAAAGTACGTTTTTCCAGAGGTGTTGCCAGTTCCCAGGGCCACTGATTATCAATAAAATAAAATCTTTTAACAAATGGCTGATAAAATGGTGCCTTTCCCATGACATTAAATGCCCCAATCATTGGGAAACCTTTGTGGATAACTTATCCCTCTTTTGTTGGGATGGGCTCCACCTCAGTAGGAGGCAGAGTTCTATCTTGGCAGGAAAATCCTCTTACATTAAAGAATATTTAAAACCAACACTGAAGGGGGAGAATGGGGTAACACCCAGGTCTCCAGCAAACAAGGTTTCACTTCTCAAATCCTGTCAAATATTGTCCCTTAATGCTAACTCTTTAAATCTACTTAAACTATCAGAACAGGAAGCCAAATTCATCTATTAAAGTAAATGTGTGATGATGTTGTTAATAGCACTGGCTACCTCTGGAAGCGCAACAGCCCTGTTGTGTAAAATAAATATTGTTTTACTCACGGATTAGCAGCTCTGGGGAAGGACTGACTTTTTCCAAAACCATGTAGCCAGCCGATCCCTTTCCCACCTCCTAGACTGCCTGCTCTGCCCCCACGCTTCCCCAGTTTTGTGACGCGGTACCAGGAAGAGCGAGGGACGACCCCATGCAAGTCTATCGGGCTTATTTTCAGAATGTTTTGAAAATTTTAATTGATTTTTGATAGTGAAGATACCGTCAACTAATAGGAATCCTATTAGTTGAGCGGTGTCTTCCTTTTATCAAAAGGTAGTTCAAAGTTAAAAACAAAAATAAAACAAAAACAAAAAACAACACACACACACACACACACATTCTGAAAATAAGCCCCTACAGACTTGCATGGGTTGCCTCGCGCCTCTGGTACCGATCACAAAACGGGGAGCGCGAGGGCAGAGCAGGCAGTCTAGGAAGTGGGAAGGATCATAGCTCGCAGTTTGGAAAAAATTAGATCCTTCCCAAACTGTAATCAGTGAGTAAAAATATTTATTTTTACGCAGTAGGCTGTCGCCACTCTTAGGGTAGCGGGCTATGAAGCCCAACGTGTGACATCACACATTTCCTTTAATTATAGACATTTCAGTAACAGAAACTTGGTAGGACACAGATTCCTCATGGATGAAAGAAATACCTGGTTTTAAATTATATAACAAAGAGTAAATGTGGGGGGAGGCATCTGTCTATATATTAGGGATACCATCCATTCCCATGAATACCCCCATGAATCAACAGAAAGCATCTGGACTTCTATACTGTTCCAGGGACATCCACAAATTCATATAGGTACATGTTTACCGCCCACCATCTGATGATGTAGAAGTATACCAATGAATTATTACAGGATATTGCCCATATAGCTGAGAAAAGGCAATGTCTTGATTCTGGGGGACTTTAATATGTCCACTCCACAATAAATTGGATTTCTAATATAGGTACCACTGCTCCTGAAAAAAAGTCTTATTTCTATCTTAAATGAAACAGGTCTTGAACAACTTAAAGGATCCCACAAGGGGGTGCAACATATTGTATTTATTAATAACCAATATTGAGGACAAAGTTTCACCTCTCTCAATTACTGATCCCTTGAGAAATAATGATCCTCAAGCTATTATCTTTAATCTGGAGTATAAATTTAGTAAAGCAGATAACCTTCAGGTACTTAATTATGAAAAAGCGGATTTAGAGAGAATAACCAAGTAACTGTTTGAGAAATACACCATGGGTTATACTCTATCCCCCCTAACTCTCGAGGAAGCCTGGTAGTTTGTTAAAAACAGAATACTTGATCTAGAAAAGGCCTGCATACCTACAAGGGAAAAAAAAAAAAAAAAGGTAAAATACCCCGTGGTTTAACATTACAATCTGGAAACTAAATTAAAAACAAGGAAAAATGTGCTTGTTTAAAAAAAGTGCACAACAAATGCAAGCAAAACTATATTAGGGCAATACAGAAATGCAGTTAAAGAATTAAAAAGGCTATCCAACAGGCAAAACGCAATCTTGAATTCTCGTGATCGCTTCTTTCAAAGGATCAGTACAAGTCACTATTTTCTTATCTTAATAGCAAAAGGCAACAATAGACCAATTGGTCCGCTCACTGATGGCACTATAATAAAATTCAGATAAACAGATAACTGACACCTTTAATAATTAGTTTGCATCTGTACTTTCAAAGAAGAAGGGCAATCTCTGGCTCAAACTACTAGTGCCACAACAGGAACATACTGATCATACTATAACCATTTCGGATACAATTGCCTTATTAAAAACTTAACGAACACCAGTTATGGTCCTAATTTAAATTAACTCCAGATTCTTGCTAGAAACAGCAGAAGAAATAGCTATTCACTTTACTATTATATTCAACAAATCCATGAAGGAAAAGTCTGTTCCATTCGACTGGGTAACTGCTACAGTGGTGCCAATATTAAAAAAAGGGAACTCGCTCATCAGTAAGCAACTACCGCCCTATTAGTCTCACATCCATACCATGTAAAGTAATGGAAAAAAATAATCAAAGGCATATTGAGGGTGAAATGCAAAAAAAACAAACAAAACTTGACTACTCCCAACATGGGTTTAAACATGGGTATTCCTGTACCACCAATTTAATTGCCTTTTACAATGTTATCAATAAAGGGCTGGACAGTAACATTCCAATGGACATATCCTCACACTATAGCAAGGTTTTTGATAAGGTTACATATTCTATCTAAACTTTCACATCTAGGTTTTTCCCACATCATCAGATGGATAGATTGCTGGCTGACAGATAGAACCCAGTGTGTCAAGATCAATGGATCATATTCCAGCTGTGTGGATGTGACTAGTGGCGTGCCGCAGGGATCGGTACTGGGACCTGTGTTTAACATATTCATTTTGGATATGTAGATTAGCTCTAGAAACACTCAAAGTTTGCAAAGGACACCAAACTAGGTGGAAAAGTGGATTCTGACTCAAATAAAGCTGCACTGACAAATGATCTTCTACTAGAACAATGGGCCCTAATAAATGAGTTGTCATTCAACACAGACAAATGTTCAGTCCTCCACTTAGGTCATAGTAACCCAAAAAACATACCAGTTGAATAACAGCACAATAAAACCATCTACCGGGATATAGACAGATGGCTCTGACAATTTTCATTGGGTATAACTTTCCCACATGGACAGTCATGATGGGCCCTGGCCTTCTTCTGTCCGTGACTTACCTAGTAAACCTAGTACCTCGCTGTATAAAAGTTTCAGTATGAGCAGTTACAGACAACAGGTTATATGTAAGCAATAATCTCATGACAGAGTATGGTGTTGTGGGATTTAATCCATGCCCGGTGCACTGCGGCCTCGTGCCTTCACAGCACCTAGGACGGGATTAAAATTACCATAACCCCATACCCTGAGCAGTATTATTGTGCTTCTAAAATGGGTTGGTAAAGAAAAACCACACACACACACACACACTTTTTTTCTCCTGTGGAAATAGGACAAATGTTACTATATCCTGTCAAACTGAAAAGTATTCCCGAACCAATGCAAATGTTATTTTATAAAGGCACAAATGCCAGAAATACAGCATTAACATGATTTCTGACATTTGTTCTCCATAATTGGTGAACAATGCTTTACTTTGCCCCCACCCCCATGAGAACAAATCCTAGATTGCAAAAATATTTTTATTACAATATAATTTTGCATTTTATAATTACTATTTTATATTCTTTATAATGCCTAATTATTATTGTAAATGGGACGTAATACAAAGACAGCTGGTTTAAACTCCTGCCTACATGAACTCTGAACAGGAGGGTGAAATAAGCTTTTGTATTTTTGAATTGTTAAGGTGTACATGTGTTATTGTTGTAATATATGTATTCTATCCTGGTTCACCATTTTAAATGAGTATTATTCTCAATGGTTAAACCCTGAAATAAACTGAAAATGGAAAAAAAAAAAAAAAGAGAAAGTTTCTAAAGGGGTTTAAAAATCTGCCTTCGTTAACTAAACTGCTTAGACGGACTTTGCAAAAAAGAAAAAAAAAAAAAAAGTGTGGTCTAAAGCACAGTTGTAAAGTCACCTTTTGACCCAGTGAAGAGATGCGCCTTCTCAGAGGAGTCAATGTGGTGCTTGGTACAGGTAAGGCTGCCTAGCAACCACATACCACAAACTCCAGAATATAAAAGCAAGGGGCATTAGGGCTAATACAGATTTGAAACCAATGTGTGTTTACAATTGAACAAAAAAACTTTTACTTGCTGCAAAGGTATCTTTGATGCTGCCAGCATGAAATTACTAGCAGTGGATAAAGAACATCCAACCTATCAAATAACCAAGTTTGATATGTGCAACTGCTGGAGGAAGCAAATTATTTGCAAGAATGTTCTGTGTCAAAAGTCTAACAACTGGCATATCTGTGTTTAATCTCTCTGGAGAGATCAGCTCACGACCAATTCAAATATACAATTTTTGTGTGCAACTCGATATAGGACTGAGAAATAAAACCTTCAGCAATTGAATTCAATGCTTTTAAGAACTTTCCTAACCAGAAATTTGAAGACCACCTACTTCATTTGAAAGTTTGCGAAATGGAAGTGAATGATTTCATTTTTTTTTTTTAAAGATTCTGCTGAGAAATAATGTTACATTGATTATTAGCTCATCTCAGAAAATGTGCGTCTCACAAACATGAGATACATTTTGAAAGACTGCTTTTGATGAGCTGGGCTTGGATGTTTGTTGGAAGACTGCATCTTATTGCATTCAAAAGTTACAAGAAGAATTGATCCTGTGCTTAAAAAAAAAACTGTACAAGCAGAGAGGTGGAACCTCAGAAGAAAAAAACTAGCCATGCCTACCTCGTTTGCAAGAACCAATCTAAACTGCTGAAGTTATGTCAGAGCAAGACAGTGATATTGCTCAGACTCAGAGGTAATAAAAGCCACTTCCTGGAGGGATGGTTTAGTCGCCTCCAGCTGAGATGCTGTGAAGACCTAGGATTGTGAAATGGACATTTTTGCTGATCAAGTATGGTTTTAAAAGTCCTGCCAACATTGAACAGAGGTCTGCGACTAACCCTGATGTCCATCGGCTGAGGAGCAAGCCTGCATTGCAGTGTTGATGCCAGATGGGTCCATGGTCCAGTGTTTGAGCGTGGACAGAGTAAAAATAGGAGCAACAACAAGGTCCAGCTACTAAAAAGGACTTGCCATCCAGGGGAAGAAGAACCCTAGCCAAAATTCTGAAATTAAGAAGAAAATCCAGACTCTACAGATAAGCAGATGTCTTGAGTAATAGTTTAAATAAGTTTTATAATATTCTAATTGGACTTAGCTGGGGGGGGTAGCATGGGAAAAATACGTTTCTTAAATACTAAAATGTTGGGTATATAGAAAAGCTCAAATCTATATAAAGGTATGTAAACACTTTGCATAATAAGAAAAAAGTATTTGAATAAGTTTACAAAGAGAAATTTTGAAATACTTATACAAGACAAAATTGTTCTAAATCTTTATGCAAGGATAAACAGCTTTGATTCTTTGAAATTACCTACAAGAGACTTTAATGGTTTATACAAGAACAGTTTCCTCCATGACCCCATACTCAAGGTAACACAAGATTTCGTAGCTTTAACAAACAAATCAGTACAGCTACAATGTGATACGGCCTTTCAGAGATTCTACCAATACCAAGAGCAACTCCATACCAACGTACCAAAGTTCAGATCCTAAATGAATGGTTGAGAAGTGGTGTTTAAGGCAAGAAATTACATGCATAACTCACTGGAAGGAGTTTATAGGAATAAATTAACTATTTTGCTGGGATGGTCTACATCCTAAACATATAGTGTTCTATATAAACAAACATTGGGGGGGAGAAAAGAGGGCAAGAAAGTCATGCCTCTTAGATTCAGAACAAAACAGAAATTTAAATACCTGTAAATTTCCTTTCTCCCGACTGCTAGTCTCCAGGCTTCATAACTACTGGGAGGTACCTCCTCTTGCCACGTGACAGGCAGGAACACAAAGCTCTGCAGCCTGGACATCCTCCCTCCCACTTCCTGTGATCACAAGTCCTTCCCAAAACCATTCTATCTCGGTAGCACTATATAAACTTAGAAACCGAAAGAGACATTATCTCAAACAATCTGCCAGCATATTGCATTCTGGGAGGGAAGCAGCCTGGAGACCAGCAGTCAGAGAAAGAAAAATTTACACGTATTAAAATTTCTTTCTATTTCTCTCTCCTATGCTGGTCTCCGGGCTTCATAACTACTGGGATATACTAAAGCAGTACATCCATCCCCTGGCTTCCCGGGTGGGAAGAATGTAAATACCCCTAAAGGGACCACCACCACCACCAAGCCTTGGTCAAGGTGGACAAATTCAGCTGGGAAGGACAGAATATGGTGTGAATAGGTGGCCAAAAGGCTGTCCTGCAGAAGTCAGCAGAGGGGGTACTAAGGTCCACTCCGAGATGACTATGGCTCCTTGCTGAGTATGCCTTAATTGGTCCAGGTAAAGGCATCCCAAGCTGGAAGGTATAGGTTATGGGTGCATAAATATATCTGGTCATAGAGCTTAGAAGCCTCTTTGATGGTTTGGTCCTTGAGAGGACAAATATGCTGGAGCTTTACTAATGGGCCGCTCTTTTGAGGCAGTACTGTATCACTCTTTTAGGATCCAGAGTATGAAATTTGCTTTCCTCGACTCATTTTGAAGAAAGGTAGCAGGAGGAAATGCTCAACCCTGGTTGCCAAAAAAATAAATATTATCCTTCAGTAAAAGAATTCTGATCTACTCAGAGGACCACGAGTCCCTAGTAACTATATAAAATACTATACTGGGATCCATATGGAAGAATCTTCTAGTGTACTCATGCAACTGGTTAAAGAGGTAGCTATAAGAATTGCGACCATCGTCGTCGGGAGTTTGAGGATGCCTCTGACTGAGACGAGTCACCTGCTGGATTGAAGGGCGTTTTAAAGGTGATGCCCTCGGGAGCCCTCCCACCTGGGGATGAGACCACAATGACTCTCCTGCCTCTAATCAACCAGAGTGCTTACACTGCAGAATCTGAACCCACCCAGAGGATGGTTGTAGCTCTTTCTTGAATTCTTATGGGAGGAAATGAAGAATGAGGAGTAGGGATACCCCGTGGTCAACATATGTTGCCCTTGAAGCCACAAAGGAAACTTGCACCATATTCCGAATTAGAATAAGGTAAGGAGAAAGAATCATTTCAATGCCAGAAGAAATAAATCCTAGCTCCTTGGGAGACTCTGATCAATCTCTCTGCGAAAGAGAGAAAGCCTGCACAGATTGAAATGCAGCACAGGGCCTGTGAAGAACGTCCAGGCTGAGTCGGATTTTACTGAAGGTTGCCTTGACATGTGAATCAGACACCTGGGCTAGTAAGAGTATGCCAAACACAGTTCTGCCGGATCCCCGTTACCTTGTGCCAGACCCTGGAGGATAGCAGAATTGGGAGTTTTGTGACAGGCAGAGATCTACCTGAAGGAGTTGAAGGCATCGTCCTCCAGCTCCCATTCCCCTGGTAGGAAGTCCTTACGCCACAGCCAGTCTGCCCAGATGTTATTCAGAGCCAGAATGTATACCGCCATCAGGGTTAACCAGCATACCACGGCCCCCTGAAGGGGCTGAAGGACTTCCTTGTGTATCCATGCTCTCCTTGTAGGAGGAGTTCCTCGTATCTATGATCTCCTTGTTCAACCCCAGTGATCAATACAAGGTATCGATGATCGGTAGTCCATTGTGCTGGATCTGGGTTTTGACCAAGACCACATGCCTAGTGGGGAGGTCTGACCCAGAATCTCACTAGCCCCTTTAGGCAGCCATCGGTAGTAATTTTGTTCAGTGAGGAAGCCCCAAATTCAAACTCCTCATAAAAATGGACCCCCCGAGCCCATCAATGAGGAATGCCTCCCGGTAAGGAATTGGGAGGTTTTATTTCTAGCCATCTCTGATTGAGACCACAGTTTGAGAATGCTGGTCTGGATGTGCCATCTGTGAATCACTGCCCAGGAGACTATGGCTACGAAGAACAGCATGTCCCCTATGAGCCTTACGTAACAGTGAGCAGTCAGGAGAGGAGCGGATGGAAAAAACACTCTGGGAGATCCGGAGGTCCATGGATTTCTCTTCTGTGAGAGACACCAGACTGTTTCAAAGCCTGCTACCAGATAGGGTAGGGACTGGGGCAGAACTAAAGAGTTCTTGCATCGGTTCTTGATAACTCTGTGCCTAGAGGCACTGGACGACCTCCGCCACTGCTGGTATTGGCGGATTAAAATTGTGGGGCCTTGGATGATGTTGACCAGGTGGGGAAGAGCTGTATCTTGGTTGTGTGAGGTGAGCAGTTACCATAGGTAGGAGCAAATACCACTCCTACAACCTTGGCCGCACCTCTGGCTCGGAGGGAAGAGTTTTGAATTGAAGGAGACTGGTGGGGAACAAAACGGAAAGGAGTCATGTAATTCTATTGATGTTGTGTGCACCCAGTAGTGTCAGAGTTTCAGGACCAAGACTGGTCTGAATCCTCATGAGAGTGAAGGAACGCCCCTGTTCCAGTCTGTGGGAGAACCTGCTCACTAGCCCCTACCAGAAGATGATTAGGGCTCACTTGAGCCCTTGACAAACTACAGTTAGAAGTTGGTGAGGGAGCCACAAGAGGCCAACAGTGGTTTTGAGGGGGAGGCGATGGTGTGTCAGTGATGAACTATGCCACGAACCTCTTGCGTGACTTGGCATGGGCGTGTTTGTCCCTTATTCAAGGATAGACCCAGAGGTCTTCACTGCAAAGTTTTGATGTCGCTCCCTGTGACACGGGTGCTACCTCATCTTCCCCTGCAGTTACACTGGATAGGGGAGGAGAACCATGTGCGTGCCTAAAACAACCCATTCTGACCTTAGCTGTATGTGTGGGCACGAAAAACATTTCAGGAGCCTGATGACCAAGATTTATGTCTGACCCTTGATGCAGCATGTGTACCTTCTCCGATTCCCCGAATACTGTTATCGCCTCTGTGAGGGCAGACCAGCGCCATGGATCCCTTCATACGGTGCATTTTCCAGGTGAATTCCTGAAGATGTGACCATTTGACCAGCCCAGAACTCCAGGGAGTGCTTCGAAACCTGGAATTTGTTGCATAGCTGTTTGCCTGCTGAGGGAGCAGAGGCTAGGTGCATGAGCTGGGGTTGTTGGCAGTCCGACTTGGTTTTCACTGGAACTAGAAGGGATTGTTGAGAAGAAAAAAAAAAAAAAAAAAAAGATTGGTCGTTGTTGCCGTGAGGTTACGGACACCGGGGTAGCCTTCTGAGATACCTCCACCTCGTCGTGCTCCCGGGCGGCCCACGAATGTCAGCTGAGGTGGTATGCAAGATCAGCGCCAAGGCTCCGAGGCAAAGAGGGTCCCTGTGGAGGCTGTGACCTTCCCTGTTACCTAGGGGGAGCTGCTCGCTAAGATAGTGGCCTCCGTTGTATTCTGTGACCTCGAGGTCATTGTTTGCTTAGAGTATAGACCTAGAGAGCAGTGCGGGTGGCACACCAAGGGGGATCTGGACCTATGGCAACTCCTGCTTGGAGGAGAGCATGCCAGGCTAATCCAAAGACCTACTAAGAAGAATGTTGTGCTCTGCTGCTAGCAGGTACAGCTGGGTGCCTATACCAGTCCCCCAATCCATGTAGTCCCATAATCTACCTGCTGGGAGATTGACCCTTATCCAAAACAGATTTCTTATCTGCACTCCTGGTCAGGTGCTCAGATCCAAACTGGGTTTTAGATCACCAGGACTCCTGGCTCTCTGTTCCTGACTTTGGCCACTAAGCAATTTGGGGCTTTAGGTCACCAGGACTCCTGGCTCCCAGTTCCTGGCTCGACTACTAGCAGCATTGCCTGTAATGGTTGATCCTTCATTTTGGGGAAGAAAGAGAAGAGTCGAAGAAAATGCAGGAGTGCCTTCCATTAAACTGACTGTAGGAAGCCTCCCGGTCGCCTCCAGGGGTAGTAGTGGCCTCCATCCATGAGCACTGTGACACCCTGAGTTGCTAGACGATCAACCAGAACCTGGGTGGCCTGCTTGCAGAGTCGCTCAGTTCCATAAGGCTTCCATCGATTAGCTAACAGCCCAAGGAGCTAGTCAGCAGCCCGAGTACCTGCCACCAGGCTAGTTATGACACGCATCCTTCAGTTACTAGCTGATCCTCTGAGGTGCTAGTAGACAGAAAAGGCACCCGAGGATGTGTTCGTTCAGGCTAGATGCGACAGAAGTTTCAGCCACCCAGCACTGAGGATTCTAGGTGCTCGCCTACTTAACTGCATCTGGGCAGCCTGTAGTAGCACCGCCAATTCAATAAGGCATCCTGTCATGTTCGCGCGAGTTTAACAAACAAACAAAGAGCCAGAGGGTTCATCGCCACCTGAGCGCACTGCCGAAACACAGCTGTGAAGCACGCAGCCTCGGCGAGCCTAGCAACTGAAGAGCACATAGACGGAAAATTGCTCCTTGAAGTGCTTGGCGCCTTGAAAGTGCATTTGTGCCTGCGCAATCATGGCCAGCGCCACTGCGCAAGCTCCCCTCCGCTGTCCAGCTGCTTGAAAGGGGCTCTATGGAGGAGCTGGTGGTGGTGCTTCCATAGGCAGGGTGGCAGCTCCAGCATAGCGGCTTGTCTGCTGCCTGAATCAGGGATAAAAAAAGATTTCTCCTTTGATCCTCGGAGCAGACTAGCAGCTAGTTGCTGCCTTGGACCCCACTTGACAAAGAATTTTCCTCATTTATCCTGTGAGCCGACTTGAACGCTTGGGGCAGTGCGTGAACACACTTAGCGTGGGAAAAAATATTGAGAGGCCAGCCTGTACAGCACGCATGGCTGAGGCCACGTGGGAGAAAGGTGGACGGTTGCCAGTCTGATCAGCATGCATGGCTCAAACTGGGACCCCCCCAAAAGCAGACAGCCTTATCCAGACGACTGAGAGGGGCCAGTCTGTCCGGCATGCAGGACTGAGACTGGGACCCCCTAATGACCGAGACGGAGACAGAGAGAGGTTGTTGTTAGGTCTGCCCATCCCTGCTCTCTGCAAATCCAGCAAGGAAAAAAAGTCCAAACTTAGTCTTGAAGTCTTCAGCCCTGTCACGGCAGTGATACGGCTCTGCTGTAGTACCTGCCCCTGCAAGGCAGGAAGTGAACTGGTGATCACAGCAAATGGGAGGGAGGATGTCCAGGCTGCAAAGCTCTGCATTTCTGCCTGTCACGTGGCAAGAGGAGGTACCTCCCAGTAGTTATGAAGCCCAGAGACCAGCATAAGAGAGAGAGAAATACAAATAACTACTCAACCCACTATTCGAAATATACATCACTAAAAAGTCATCCACATTTAGAAATCAAGAAGGGATAGAGAATAACTAAGACAAATGAAAATACTCTCAGGCTACTTTTAGTAAATGCTCGCAGCTTAAGAAATAAAATGGATGAACTAAAATCCAACTAGAATAAAAAAAGAAGTCGATATATACGCTAGTGACATAAACCTGGTTTAAGGATGAAGATCTGCAGAGAGATACCTGGATACACAATGATTGTGAAAAATAGAAAGATGAAAGAGGTGGGGGCATAGCACTGTACATTACAGAAAGCCTAAAGGCTCATGAACTGCAGTACAGGGTTGCTACAGAACATGATAAAACCATTATGGGCCAAAATACTGCTCCAGCTAATAGTTTAACTATAGGCCTAGGATATAATTCCCCAGCCTAGACACTGAAGATACAAATGTCTTCTTGAATGAGATTGAACTTATGGAAGTTACTGGTGATTTCATACTCATGGGGGACTTCAAATTTCCTGCAATTAATTGGTCCACACTGGAAGGGACAGGGAGTCTAGAGAAAAAAAAAATTTATAGACATAACTGTGCAAATAACTGGTCAAATCCGGCACAAGGGAAAATAGTCAATTTAACTTTTACCAATATCGAGGAGTGCATAAAAGAACCTGAAGTACGCCAGCCTCTCAGTGATAGTGACCATAAAACATAGTCCAACTAGAAATATAAATGCTAATAAATACATAAAAGGTAAAACAAAACTCAAAGATGACTACAAGGCAGACTATAACATTAGGAATTTTCTATCAGCATGGAACTGGAAAACGGAACGGAGTAACCTTAGTTTTTCAGAGTGGTAAAATGAACTCATGCATTGAATGCTAGGTACAAAAACGAAATACAGTAATAACACCAGCATGCTTTTACGATAGCATAAAAGTATACAAAAGAAAAAGAAATGTAAAAAGCCACCCTCGATAGCAAATCGACAACTATATTAAAAAAAAAATAAAAAAATAAAAAAAAAAAAAGCAAATAAAACCAAGGACTCCATAAGAAAAGCTAAACAGAAACTAGAAATCATCTTGCTACACTGGTAAAAGACAATAAGAAAAAAGTTTTATAATTATGTGGGTTCAATGCAAGGAAACAGAAATAATTGGACCACTACAGACAAAGGGATGGAAAGCGATGAATTCAAGATGGCTACTGAATTAAACAAGTATTTTGTAAGTACGTACAAGCCTAAGGAGCACATTTGCACCAAAAACATTAACCGTGAAGAGGAATTGGCACCATTTTACACATTTAGAAGTAGCAGATGCTGCTAAAACATTAAAACCGAATAGCTCAGCAGGACCCGATGGAATATTATCAAGATTCTTAAAAAGAACTGTCATCCTAATTATCCGGACCTACAGCACTGCTATTTAATGCATCACTAAATGAAGGACTAACACTACCCGAATGGAATCAGGCCTTAGTCACTTTGACTCAAAGGTGTCAACAAACAAGAAGTTAAAAATGACAGACCCATAAGCTTATCATCTGTTCCAGGCAAATGAATGGAAAAAACTACTACAACAAATCGCTACTCACTTGAAACAAACAGGATGTATAGATGTTACCCATGGGTACAGTGTACAGTTCTGGAGACCTTGCCACGTAAGGACATACAGTGTAGAGAAGGTTCAGAGGAGGGCAACAAAGATGGTACATGGATTGCATCACAAGTCCTATGAGGACAGGTTGAAGGAACTGAATATGTACTCCCTGGAGGAGAGGAGGGAGAGGGGGGATATGATGGAGACATACAAGTATCTTACAGGGAGGAACAGGGTGCAGGAATACACTATTTTTAAGCGAAAAAGATGTTCCAGGACTAGAGGGCATGGGATGAAGTTGGAGGGAGGACGATTCAGAGGAAATGTGAGGAAGAATTTCTTCACAGAACGGGTGGTGGACAAGTGGAACACCCTGCCAGAGGAAGTGGTGGGGGCTGAAACAATCGTGGATTTTAAGAATGCATGGGATAGACATAAAGGAATTCTGGAAGTCAGGAGTAAGGGACAACAGACTTCTAGGAAAACATAAACTGAATTTACAAGCTCAAATGGGCAGACTGGGTGGGCCACAGGCCTATCTGCCGACACTGTCTATGTATCTATGTATGTACCTATGCATGTAGCATGCCCCCCCCTTCCCCGGAGATCCCGTTCGACTAATCTTTTACAATTCTTTGAACCAGTCAGTGTGGCCCTTGATAAAGGTATGCCTGTGGATATAGTTTTTCTAGACTATTCTAAGGCTTGACACAGTGTCGCACAAAATTCTTATTGAACTATTGAGAAACACAACTTCCATCCAAGTATAATTAGGTGGGTTACCTCCTGGCGCCCAAACAGAAAGCAAGGTGTGGCAATCAGGGGCCACATGTCTACATGGGGTCAGGTCACAAATGGGGTCCCACAGAGTTCTGTACTGGGGCCCACTCTTTGATACACTGGTCTCAACCATGTAGTCAAACAAAACATGGTTGTGTAAGTATGCAGACTGTAAGGTCGGAAGTATAGTAAATGATCTACTTACAGCTCAAAACATTTCAGGACAATCCTTAACATTTAGAAAAATGGGCAATCGACAACGAGATGACTTTCAATGAAACCAAATGTAAAATTATGCATTTGGATCATAATAATCCTGGGTACTTGTATATATAAATTAAATATAGTTTTACAGGAAACAGTTGAAGGAGTAGTAAACATTACACAAAAGATGCAACATTTAACATACATACTAACAACACAGTCAAAACATGGCAATGAATTTACGTTGTATTTTTAAGAACATGAAAAGTAGAGAGCCCAAAGTCATTATCCCTGCTATATTCTGGTTTGGTCAGGCCACATTTAGAATATTGTTCCCCTTTCTGTGCCCCATATACGACGGAAGGAAAAAAAAAAAAATAGGGTTCAAAGAAGGGCAACTAAAAAAGCTAAACATATACCACTGTGACGACAGTGAGAGAGAGACTGAAGAAACTAGGTCTATTCTCTATGGATTATAGAAGACTCAGCAGTGACCTACGTCCAACCTTTAGAGCAATCCAGGAAGACTTTACTCTAGAAACAATTGGTATGGTAAGACAAACTCAATAATAGCACCAGATCACATAACCTTAAATCGACTGGCAAAACAAACAAAACTATCAAAAGTAGTCAGTGGTACAGTCAAAGAATAATTACAACCTGGAATACTCTACCCAAGACTATAGTTGAGTCAAAATATGAATACATTCAAAAAGACACGAATATGTGAGTAACAAAAAATTCTCCTTCCACCATTAGAACACTGAATGGTGGCAAGTTCACAAAAGGCCAATGGTCTACAGAATGTGTATTTCATCCATGAAATCTAAGAATTTTATTAACGTTTATGCAAGAACAATTTTACTGTTTGAAAAAGTTACCAAAACTGCAAGTTGTGTTCTTT
Organism: Neoceratodus forsteri; assembly: GCA_016271365.2. Taxonomy (NCBI): domain Eukaryota; kingdom Metazoa; phylum Chordata; order Ceratodontiformes; family Ceratodontidae; genus Neoceratodus; species Neoceratodus forsteri. The sequence continues at coordinate 1,528,039,174 of CM028131.1, forward strand.
TGTTATTATTTCTTCTTGCAAGTGGTTTTATATTTATGCTGCTTTTCAGTGTTTATAACCTTTTATTATCTATGCAATAGTTGTATTGTACAGGAAGAATCTTTTTATATACTACAAGGGTGTGACAGAAACATTATTTGTAATTATCAGAACTTTTTATACAGTAGGCTGTGCAGTAAGGATCCGAGCCAGTCTTACACTGCTTTACATGGTTTTATATAATTTATGACACAGGGCTGAAGGAATTTAAATTCCAGCCTGTTGTTCCGACACCCCACAGACATACGGAGCTGATCCCAAAACTGTCACTTCTTATACACGCTTGTGTTGCTGTAGTGCATAAGGGAGAGAACATTGAGGGTTAACATTCACGGATGTCCCAGTTACTGCTTGTAAACAGTCACCGTCCAGTCCTTCCACATCTGGACTGCTGCAAATGGAGAAATCAAACGGCAGGACAGTAACTGATTTGCAGGTTGCAGTCCCCCGAGACCTCCTCAAAGCATCCTTCTCTCCTCCTCCTCCTCTCACAGCCACTGCTGGCAGTATGGATACTACCTATACTCATAGGACACAATCCCACTGCCTCCTCCCATTTGCAGGTTGCAGCACATTATAGTAGCACACTGCCATCATTGGGGACGAGTGGGATCAGACACTCACACCAGACACTCACCGGAGGACAGGTTCTGTCTGACCGGCTATCACTACTTTCAGATGGCAGACTTCCTTTGTTGCAGTCCCCAACTTACAGGACAGAATGGGTTGTCAAAAAAAATCCTACTTATCGCCGACTCAAGCGAGCAACAAGTCTCCTGCTTCAGTGATTTTATATGGCTGCCTGTCTGCTTTAATTTCATGACTAGGTAACGAGTCCCAACAGTGCACTCCGGTACATTCCCCGACTCACTCTGCCCAACTAAACAGAAGATTTAGTCAATGGTCAGGTGATTGTTACACCAGTCTACTTTGAAGCAACCATTTTATAAATAAACTAAATATCAGATGCACTAGATTCTTCTCCCCCATTTCTATCCTTCCACCCAACACTCAGACAGCCCCTAGCCAGTGGCTACCCCCAGCCCCATTACCCACTCAACCCAGGACTTGCCTCCACCTCTTAAACCTTCAAGGGTGGGTGGTGTGAAACCTGCAAGATACTGGCCCTTGCACCCCTGAAATACATCCCACAACCTCTTTTTACCTTTTATTCCCCACTTCCTCCCACGTCCCCCCTTCCCCTTTTCAGCTTCCTTTGACAACACCTGTTCTCTTGGCTGCTTCACCCTCTATTTCTCTTCTGCCGTTTAGCACACTGCACCCCTCTTTCAAACAGGATATGCATGACATACACTTTTACTAGTCTGAATATAGATCTGAGACTGTAATTTCATTTTAGCTTATAGTTATGTAATCTTTATACTGTTCTGTACCACTGCAAAATGTAACAAAACATGTAATGTACTTGTGTATAATCTGCCTGTCTTGATGTGGAACCTGTCTCGACGTGGAATCTTTGAAAAAGAGCACTTACTCAAAGGTAATTTCCGAATGCTGACTTACATACATAAAATAAATAAAATACACCACCATCATCCTGCGTGTCCAAGCCATTTTCACCAGAGCTTTTCTCCCTAGGCCGGCATGGGTGCTATGAAGTGCACATACCGTGTAGAGACAGTATGCCTCAGCAACCTACACTTGGCTAACCAGGAAGGCGACTGCAGTTCCACCACCAGGTAGCGATTGAGCAGCAGTACATGTGGTCCACCCTCCTCAAAGGGCAGCCATTGTAGGATGCTCCATCCCCCAATACAGCCTTCAAGCAACCTCAGTTTGTTGCTGGTGTAGCAGGAGGACAGGCCATCTGCCTCAGTTCGCCATGCCACTCAGCTGGCACTGATGCATTAGAATTTTAACCACTGTTCAGTGTATGTTACAGAATCTGATACAAATTCACCATACTTCATTTTCCAGTCAGTGAAATCAGAATAAATAAAGTTCCACCACACACACACACACACACACACACACCCACATTTGTAGGTGTCAGCATGGTTCAGCTTGTAAATGTCACGTGTCACGTTTATGAGGTGGTGTGGAAACATGGCTATGTTAAAAGTTTAGAGTCAAAATATAGTCTCCAGATCTAGAGGCCATGCCTCAGAAAGGACAGACAGGGCGGAGGCAGTCCTCAGGAAGGCAACTAAAATGATGCAGCATTTGCATCAAAAGCCCAAGAAGGAGAGACTAAGGGATCTCAACATGTATACCATGGAACAGAAGAGAGGTGAGCAAGAGGGGACACTATGCATAACTACAACTACCTCGGGGAGAAGAGAGCAAAACTCCTTGGCTGCATGCAGGAAGACAGATAATGTCTGAACACCACTTTCTTGATGCAGGTTTCTTAGTAACTGCCAAATGGCACCAACAACCAGTACAATCAACGTGTAAAAAGTACCTGTTATACAGTGAAGACTACCCGAGTGCTTCACCTCACCAGGCATATGTGCATTAGTAGAGTGCTAGTAATTGGATTTTTTTTTTTTTTTTTTTAAATTAGTTATTGCACTGTATTGGTTCATGAGTGGGATGTTACTTTTGAGAGGTATGGCATCCTAGGGGGCTGCACTATACCAACATCAGGCCCATGTAAACCTCTCTCTGGGTGGATGGAGGCACCACACAACTAACCCCCGGCCCCAACTCCATTTATTCTCCTCTTGCGGTGCGGATGGCACCTTATCTGCCCTGTACTCGGAACCTCAACACTCACTCTACCTCCAACACAGCTGCAGGGACAGGGAGAATTGTGGCTTATCCCCCACGGAGCGGCCCCTCAGAGGGGAATGAGAGGGAGACAGCTCACCCTTGAGCCCTCACCCTGACTCAGGCTGGCCTTTGTTTGGGTCGGAGGGAGCGCGAGTCTGTCAGGGACTTCACTGAGCACACCTCGAGGAGGTTTTGTACTTGTGTCCCCGGAGGCACTGACATGCAATGACTGCGCACGATGGGCACATTCCCATGCCTGTCTGCAGGACATCCGCCATCACCTCCACCCAGACCTCAGCGTTCCCTGGCTGCAGCACCACTGGAAGTCACCGATTGCCAAGGGATCCACAACCCCACCTTCCCCAGGAGAGGAGAGCAGTCCTCGGATGTTCAATCCTCTCTTTTCCAACCGCCCCAAACGACCTGAGCTGGCTCCCAACCTGGGTCACCGGGCGTGGCATAAGGCAAGGCATCCAGCACCACCGCCCCAGCCCACATAACTAATTTAAATTTGAGTATGAACTTCCAAAAAAAAAAAAAAAAAAAATTAGAGTTTACTGACCCTGGCCCTCTTACCTTGTTTGAGCTCACAAGGCATAGTAGTACCCAGCCACAACATCCACAGCAACCTGACAAACTGTTTATTAATCAATAGAAACAGAAACAGGGGGCGCTGTGGAACCCAAGCAGTGAGTCGCTTTGCACACCACCTCAAACACAATTAAAACATTAAAAACAGACTTATGGTTGAGCTGTCGGCTGGAAGATCAAGCTCCAGGACCCGACAAAAATCCCAGAATCAGTACAGAACAAATCAAAACCAGAAAACCTTTTTATACAAGGGCAAGAGGAGTTACAGAACTGAATGGGAGCCCAGAAAACACACACACACACACACACACACACACACACACACCACTTTAGCTGCACAGCAGACCAGACAAGTGAAAGACTCTCAGACTGGCGATTCCGGCCTACCAGACATGGCGGAGCCCCCACTATCTCCTAATGGATAACCCAGCAATGCTGCAATCCCGGCAGAACGCAAAGGATTCAGAGATGAAGTTAGCTACTTTCGCACTGAAATATCCACAGAACTGGCTAAAATAAAATCAAAAGGTATCTGAATTGGAATCTGCTCACACAGAAATTGATAAAAACAACCAACAGCCTGGAGAGAGTTGTGGTGCATTTAATAAATGAACAAAAACTATTAAGACAAATGTGAAGACCTTGAGAATAGATCAAGGAGAAATGGTCTACACATTCATGGAGTACCAGAGGAGGAAGGACATGATTTACTTAAATTTGTGGATACTTTATTACGGGAGGTACTACAACTTGATCCAGCCACCAAACTAGACATAAAACAAGCTCACAGAGCCCTCACCCAGAAACCTCAACATACTGATCAGAGGCCACGATCTATAGTGCTCAAGCTATTAAACTACGCAGTAAAACAGCAGTTGTCAAGAGCATGGCACGTGGGGGACATTCAATACAAGGGCAGACGTTTTTATTTCGATAATGACTACTCCCCACAAATTGCAGCAAGGAGAAGGGCCCATGCCCACATACTTTGCAACCTGAACAGCAGCAGCTTAAGTTCATACACCATATCCTGCAAAGCTTATAATGTTTCCTGAAGGCCCACAAACATTTGAAACTCCAGAGGAAGCCAGCACAGCTCTCCAGACCAAGCACATTGTGGTACCTCAGCAGGTAACATCGGGAACCGGGACCTAGAGGCACTCAAGTCAGGAATCGTGGGAGATGGGGCAGAACATGCAAACCAGAAAGAAACAAGGCTACTCCACATTACAAGATGTTTAAACACAAAAAATCTTTACTCAAGTTCCAGAGGACTGCCTAATTGACTGTCTGAGAAAGGGGCTCTGTATCTTTCCAGCTCCACGACGAGAGTCTGGGCATGCACTTACTTTTAGAGTGGCTGTTTGAGCCATCTATAAAACTAGCAGAGGTGGTGCATGTCATAAGGGCTGAATCTTGTAATTTAGAATGCTAGTCAGAGATATTAATCAAGGGAAATGGGGCTGAAGTACAGACTCAAGCGATCTATGCATAGTAATCAGATTTCTTTTATTGTTTAATGTTAAAAAGTCTGGGACAATTATGGTGAAAAACTGAAAATGATAGATATATATATACATATATATATATATATATATATATATATACACACACACACACACACACACACACACACACACACACACACACACACACACACATATACATACACACACACACACACACACACACACACACACACACACACACACACATACATATATATACACACACACACACACACACACACACACACACACACACACACACACACACACACATATCTACCTCTGTAAATAGTCTCAGCTACCATTCCTCATTTGTTGACGAGCCCCTATTAAAACTACTTTTTTAAATAATACTGTTGGGTCCCATGCAGCGAGCTAATGGAGATGCATTCAGCTAGACGGCAACATGGAGACAGTCACGTGCAGCGGATATCAGGACAGCATCAATTTATTTGTTGCAGTCCAGAGCTGCGCAGGTTGTTTGCCTGCTCCATATTACTAATTTTTGTACATGGTGCTGGGGGCCCACATTGACCTCGTGAGCTTACCCCACAGGGAAATAACATTCATCCCTGCACAGGAGGGAGTACAGATCCCTCCCTACCTAGGGAGTCATTACAGACTTGTTCTGTAATCCATGTAAATAAGTTAATGTTGCACTGTTATGATGAGAAATCTAGGCATGAAAGTTACAAATTCTCCCCGAACCAATATTTCTTTACTTTTGTTACTCCTGCAGCTGACACGAATTAAGATGTGTTAAACCTAGCTGGAAACAATACATGGTTGGGAGTACCACCAAATCACCACTACAGGGCAATAAATAATGTCATCCATTACTGATCTTTTATAAGGTATACAAATATGTTTTGAACATTTGTACCTTATCTTATGGGTATATTATTTTGTATATGTTGTTAAAATTAGGCAATGAGGACTCGAACATACAAGAGGCTATTTTGGAGAGTTTGCTTTGGACAAACTGCTTACCAGCAATTTGGACTAAGAATATATGGAGAGGAGATGTTTACTATATTGGGTGACGAGAACAGTAGGAAACTGGGTTTATGCAATATACAATACTTGCTAATGATACAAAATGGGGAAATCACCACACATATTGTCCCTTAATATTAATGGGATCCACAGCCCAGTTAAGAGATCCAGTTTGATACAATTTATTAAGAGAGAGAATCCTGAAATCATATTTTTGCAGAAGACTCGACTGTCCTCTCCTGAGCATGAAAAATTTGCCAAATGGGGTTTCCACAGTGATAGCTTCATCTCACAGCTCAGGTAGGAGACTGGGAGCTGCCATCCTGATCAGATGTGGGGTACCATTCGACCTCCATCAGAAGGTAACAGACCGGAGGGACGATTCGCTATTGCAACAGGCATGCTTCATGCTTGCCTCGTTGCTCTGGCATCCATTTATTTTCCCTAGGGGACCTCAAAGAGATTGGCTCAGACTTTTTGCATGGCTTTTGGAGATCCTCCAGGGGCAACTTCTGATGAGGTGACCAGAATACTACTCTGAACCCTGCAAGGGATGTTCTCAGTCTATCTTCCTCACAGGGTTAACCCGCCTGAAGTACTTGCAGGTATAATTGCTTCTTTGGGGCTGGTAGACATCTGGCATCACTGTTACCCCACACAGACAGAATATACCCATATAACACTGGGACCAGGGTTGCGTCTCACTAGATTATAAGTTTACCACAGCAGAACATCTAGAATTATTACACGACATGTGGCATGGGCGACTATATTATCAGATCATTCCCCAATATATGCCAAATTTTATTTGGGCGGGGATATAAAACTAACTTCTGGCGCCTACTTGATGCACTTGAGAGCTCCAGAGTTGAATGAAATGGTTAAAGACAGAATCCCACAGATCCTGGGGAGAATGGTGACCTGGATGTTTCGCAGCATTCAGTGGGATACCCTTAAGACAGTGTTGCGTGGGGATATTATTGCTTAGTCATTGAGGAAAATAAAGAGAGAGAGGCACAGCTTATTAAGCTCCAGGAGAGTTCAAAACACTGCAGTCTTTATATGCCCAAGGATGGAACTGTAAACGTACAACTACTAACAATAAAGCAAAACATTCAAAAATGCCTAGATCAGAAAGTAGAGCAACAGCTCTTTTATCTCAGACTAACAGCACATGAGGGGGCCCGTGAACTTAGAATGCATAAGGCTAGAGTCTGTGTAGCCATGCAAGACCATACTACGGGAAGCTAGAACATCACCCTAAGATCATTAGATGAGTCATGGCTGGATATTAATCGGGTTTTATATAGGGCAGAGTCTGAAGACCGTAGTCAGACAGAGGCATACCTTAAACTTAAAGCTTCCCAAATTGACTGCCTCTCAGATAGCTATAGAGAGCCCCTACTACCTTGATTGAGATAGAGGGACTGTTGCAGACAGCTAAGACCCAGAGAACTCCAGGACCAGATGGATATCCATTGGAGTTCTATAAAACTCATAAAGAAGAAATACTACCACCATTACTCCAGGCTATCCATGAGATACAGGAAGGAGGTATTCCTCCCCCCTCTTGGCAATACGCAAGGATATCTGCCATACTTAAACAAAACAAAAACCCTACCCTACCCTCATTATACAGGCCAATTTCAATGTTAAATTTTGATTACAAAATTTATATATGTCTGTGCTAGCACACAGACTTGAAAACATCATGCCTTTATTGATCAATCATGATCAGGTGGGCTTTATTAAGGGACAACAATTTCACAATGCAGTGCGACGAACACATCTACTTAAAAAGAGTACGCAGCAACACGTTCAGTTCCCCTGGCACTCATTGGCTTGGACACCGAAAAAGCATTTGACAGGGTGGCCTGGCCATTTCTGTGGGATACCTTGTCTAGTTTTGGGTTTCCCCTGGAGATCATACAACAATTGCAAAATATGTATAAAACACCCTCGGAATTACTTAAAATTAGATGGCTCTATCTCCGACCCTTTTCTTCTACAGAGGGGAACTAGTCAGGGATGCCCCCTCTCACCCCTGTTATTTGCTCTGTATCTCGAGCCATTAGCCCAAGCCATTAGAGCTTACCCGGAGATTGAGGGCATACCTATGGGAGGCACAAACCATAAAATTTGACTATCTGAGGATGACATCCTTCTCACTTTATCCTCCCTGGATATATCAATCCCAAGGGCCTGGGAACAACTGGAGATGTACGGTAAAATCTCAGGGTATAAAACTGACCAGCAAAAAACAGAGGTACTACTGTATAACTACATCCCTTCCCCTGCTTTAAAAACGCGCATTTCCCCTTAAGTGGTATAAACAATCGATGTGGTACCTTGGGATCCATCTTACTAAAAATCAGATCCATGCAGATATTGCAAATTTTGAACCCCAACCCAAAATATAACTGAGGACCTCGCACGATGGTCACAGATACCTTTGAGTTTCCTAGCTCGAATAGAAATTACTAAACAAAACATATTTCCCTAGATTTTGTTCTATCTGCAGACACTTCCATTATTTCCAACACAGACTTATTTTCAAGCTTGGAACTGGTTGATCTCTTGCTTTATATGGCAGGGGAAACCTCCCAGGATTTGGTACTCTCTATTACAGTTACCAAAAGACAGAGGTGGGTTAAATTTACCGAATCTCCTGAATTATGCCTGAGCTTCTAAATTAAAGATCTTACTCTCCTGTATGAACCCCAATTATATTATGCCTTGGAAGCAGTTTGAGATGACTTGGAATGGCATAGAAGACCTGACGGACAGTCTCTTTGGACATCCTCCTGGTTGCATACCCATCTCTAAATTCCCACAATACACTGCAGAGGTGTTTACGCAGTGGCTGACTGTACTCAATAAAAGATTATTGCCCATGGAGGCACTTTGAGATCCCTTGTGGTGAACAGTGCCTTTCCATCCAATTCTTTGGATAGATCCTTAACCCAGTGGTATAAATATAATATCAAACATATTTTTCCAATTATTAGGCCCACAGGACCTTTATTCATTTGTCCAGCTCCAGGCTCAGTATAAGTATTTGCAGCTAAAATCTTATTTGCGGCCAATGGAGGAAGCACTGGCAGCAGTGGCTGAAAACCCCCCACTACTAATAATAATAATAATAATATTACTTCCACCACAGAGACAAGGTACCACTCTAGACCACGGTATCAGTCTGGCCTACCTTGCTTTGGGAGAGAAACCAGAAGATTCTACTGAGTCGAGTAGAGCCCGTTGGTCCTTGGAACTGGGGACTGACCTACCAGTTAATAACTGGAAGATAGCCTCCCCACTTGTGCTTAAGGCCTCGGGATCCCCACATTGGAAAGAGTTTGCATGGAAATTAAGATATAGATTTTTTCCACACTTCTGCCGTGGCAGCTAGTTTTACAGGAGACCCTGAAGGAAAGTGCTGGAAGGGAGGTGGAGCAGTACATGCAGACCAGACTCATTTTGGAATTGCAGCATGCTGGGTCCTTACTGGGGGAGGTACTGCAAGAGCTGGTGGCAATATATGAAAACCCAGGTCTTTTTACCTCTGGGTATATACTGATGGCTACTACCCCATTTGGTCTAAAGAGTAGAGAAGAATGTATACCTGCAAACTACATTGCTAATATTGGCAGCAAAAAAGGTAATAACCAGACTATGGGGAACAAATAGGCTACCAACTAAGGGAGAGTGGCTAAACTTGATGAGAGATATATATAGGATGGAGAGGATGGCGGCCAGAGTACGGGATACAGTGGAGGTATTTGATACAAAATAGAGAAAATGGATTATGTATCAGTTAAGCACTTATTCATACTTTGTTCCCTGAAGCTAAATCAAATCAATACTGGAGAAAGGTTAAAATGAGACTTGTCTAGTTCATGTGATTAATTAGTCCTGATGCTGGGTGAGTGTTTTTTTTTTTTTTAATATAAAGTCCAATGTAGAATTATATAAACTGAACGAATATATCTATGTAAAATGTCATATATACACACACACACACACACACACACACACACATATATATACACACACACACAACATATGTTTGGGAATAAATTCATGGATAAAAAGTAGTATCTGAGGCAGGTCATGGAGATATCACTATGACCATGAAGATATCATTGATATCTCCACGTTCCTATAAGTCATTGAATCAAACTGAAAGTCTGTCACTGTACATTGCCCCGCCTCCTCTGTTTAAAACTTGTCCCCCCAACCCCTCCCCCAAACACACACACGCTCTTACTTTACTTGGTTGATCCTGCCAATTATTTTTTTCTAAAATGTAATTTAAGCACTTATCTGGTTGATCCTGCCACTGTGATAGTCAGCAGAGCATCTTACTTTCACTTTCCCCTTCCAAGTAGCGATTGACGCCGTGCTTGATTGTAGTCCCTTTAGGACATTACAGTAGTTAATAATAAAGAGTTCTGCACCCATTTAGTTAGGGGTAGTGAATTCTATTTTTTTCTAGAATTAATGATTATGTTCAGAAGACAGAGGAGTCGGAGCGTTATAGAAGTAGGACTCATGTGACGCTCGCTGGCTATAGCAACAACACGCCGCCGCTTCCTCCTGCTTTGAAGGACGCTGGCCGACTCACACTGTCTTCTGAACATAGTCGCAATTTCTCACAAAATAAAATAGAATTGCACAGTTTTTTTTTTTTTTTTTTTTAACTAAATGGGTGCAGAGCCTTTATTATTAACTACTGTAATGTCCTAAGGGTCGATCTTCATAACTCAGTCACGCCACTTGAAGGGGGGCGGGAGTACTATGTCTACTGACTATCACAGTGGCAGGATCAACCAGATAAGTGCTTAAATTACATTTTAGAAAAAAATAATTGGCAGGATCAACCAAATAACATTATTTATATTTTGAAACTGGTAAAATCTACCATACATATGTTTTTATTTTTGAGAACATTATCCCTGGTGTTCTGGGTTGTGGTGTGTTTTGATTTGTGTTCAGGAGGGTTCCATTACATCAGCCCAAACATATGTTTGTATAAACAGAATATGACATGGCCTGAGTGAAGATATATTTATCTTCACTCGAGCCAATGACATATCAAGATATTCTACCTGTGGCTTCACGCCACCGTGAGATATCATTGGCCTCTCGTGAAGATAAATATGATATCTTCACTCAGGCCATGTCATATCCCATATATATACATATACACACACACACACACACACACACACACACACACACACACACACACACACACACACACATATATACACACACACACACACACACACACAAAAAATGTCCTTGTGCCTGATAAAAAATTTATTATAAAAAAATATTAAAAACAGCAAGTTCTACAGTCAAACTGTAAAGATATAGAGATGGAGACTGTGAAGCCAAAATGCAACAAATAGCAAACGGAGCACCAGAAGAGAGGATAGGCACAACAGTAGGGCCCAGCATCTGATCTGCACAGCAAGCCACAGAACAGGGAGATGGCCACAAGAATAATCTTCAATCTTTGGGCAGCAAGATGCAGCAGTTACGGACTTCCTCGGTGGCGAGGAATGGCAAATTAGACATTTTAACTGGATGCATTGCCACTGTAGAGAAATAAGTGCCACTCTGATGTCTGCAAAAGTGCCATAGGCTAGAAAGCAAAGGAGGCCAAGCACACAAATGACAGACTGGATGGACACCTTGAACAATAAGATCTGGAGCAATAATATACAATTGCTGTGCTTACCACAGGGCTCTGAAGGTGACCATGCCATTCCTAAGAAACTGGTTTCAGGGGCAATTCAAGTCTCGGGCTCCAGATACAGACTTCCCTGCAGTCAAAGCATACAGAATCTAACCCAGATGCAAGCCTAACGTACCCAATTTTCTTTGACGTTTAACCTTTGCAAACGACTTTCCAAGCTCAAAAGGTGTCAATCCAATAATCAAATATATAAAAATAGCAGACCAACAAGCTCCTTCGAGCTACAGTGGCAGAATGGGAACAAGGGACAAGCTATTAAACCTGGCTAAAAAAAAGTATGGACCACTCAGTGTGGAGGAAGCAATGGTTCATGCGTTTCCAAATGTGTCCACTACCACGAGGTAGACAAAAAAAAAATAAAAAAAAATAAATAAATAAAACAATGTTATGGGTTCGAACTGTGTCAAAGGATTTAAACATTTCCCCACTGTGTGCAGGTTCCTGCAAAACCATGTGTAGTGAATGACAGCAAGGTATATATTTTTAATGATGTAGCAGACACAGGGAAATGGGCTTCCAAAATGGCAGCTGCCATGAAACACACGAGGACTGCAGTGAAGACTGAGGGAGACAGACCTGAAAGAAACTTTGTGGATTCCAGTTATCGAGTCTCTTCTGTAGGGATTTATTTCCACCCCTGAACCAGATGAGTGACTTTTTTTTTTTTTTTTTACAGATAACATTACAAACACAAAACAGCATAATTAACATAACACACTTACAGTGCCAATAACTACAGCTGATTTTACAGTAATATTTCTTCAGATGAATAGTTAATAGGCTGAAGAGTGCAGTGCATAGTCCGGTATTGTGAAACTAAGACAGTTAAGGACAGACATAAAATTAGGAAAAATTTCTAATGTGTAATTAATTATGGGAAATGACATGGAATGAAACTCACTTAACTTGAGGGGCTATGTTGATTAATGTCCTCTTAGAACCTTTCTCCATTTTCTATAAACATCACTCTTTGGTGTCTCTTCCAGTATAATATTCCCTGTCTAGGGGATAAATTCAGGTTGTATCACATTAATGCAGAGGACCCATCTCCTCCATATCAGTTCAAATTGGGCCAGAGTTTTATTCAGGACCACAGTCAGAGCCTCCATTGTATAGACTGTAATCATTAAGCCATGCCAGTGTTGTATTGCGATTTTATGTTTAACCATTTCTTGGTGATGGCTTTCTGGGCTGTGAGGATAATAATTTTAATTAATTTCCCCAGAGAGAGTGTCCCTATAGTTTTTCCGGGCATAAAGGAAAAAAAAAAAAAAAAGCCACGTGTGGGGGTAAGATATAGATCTGGTCCACAAATAAAATGGAGGGCTCCCTGCAACTCCCCAAAAAAGGGGGGCCACTGCAGGGCAATCCCACATTATATGCCCTAGGGGTGCAGGTGAGACCCTGCATCCACGCCAGCAAGATGAAGATCTCTCCCGCTGAACCTTTGCTAGAGTTGCAGGAGTCCTAAAGTATCTAATAAACATTTTCCATGAAAATTCTTTCAAAGTCCCTGCAGAGATACCACATTGGATCCTCCCCACTGCTCTCTCCCATATTTCATCAGAGAGGAGTATCCCCAGGTCTCTTGTCCAGGCCTGTCTATTTGCGGTGAGTCCCCCTGCAAATGAAGGAGAGCCCTATATAGACATGAAATGATGAGTGGATAATGCTCTACCTTTCACTGCCCTCTTGATTAAATCCGCTGTGGGGGAGGGTCATCCCTCCCCCGTATTCAAGGGGAGAGATTTTATATAAATCCCTTACTTGGAAAGAACGAAATCAGTTCTGCCATCCAATTCCGTACTTTCCTACTAGGTCTTGGAATGCTAGGATTTCCCTGCCCCCCAGGAAATGCCATACCAAGTGTAAGCCCTTCTCCCACTGCCAGTAGCCCACATCCAGTTTTGCTGGTTCAAATGCATCTAGATATGGGATTCAGGAGAGGTAGACACGCCACCTTCCGAATCCCCTATTGTCCAGTATCTCATACCAGGTTCGTATTATGGAGACAGTGTATGGATTCCCCTCTCCGTGAAGGGAGTAGGATTTGTTTTTTGTCAGAAGAATCCTGTTCAAGTTTCCCAGGCCCTCTTCTTTATATTCCAGGGTCTTCCATTTTGCCATATAGGCTGTATTTAACCAATAAAAAGCTGTCATCAATTGGGCTGCCTAGTGATACAGCTTCAAGTTAGGGCAGAGATAGCCCTCCCTTCTGCTTGGGCATTTGAAGGACTGAAAGTCTAACCCTTGGCCTAGAAGGACCCCAAATGAATCGGGCTATCTTTCTGTTTAATGAAAATAGTCATTGGGTAGCTGGATAGGGATGGTTTGGGATCGATATAAGATCTTGGGAAGCAACACCATTCTGACTGCCTCCACTCGTAAGAGAGGGAGTGGGATCAATGCCTATTTCTCCAAATCTACCTTTAAAGTTATCCAGAATAGGTAGGAAGTTGAGTGAGAACAGCTGTGAGCTGTCCAGCCCCAGGTGAACCCCTGAGATATTTTAAGCTCATTACACTCCATTTAAAGGGGAAGGTTTTCTTTGCGTCTTCAGTGGGATCATAATTTATTCGGCAAGACCTTAGTTTTAGTTGCATTTACTTTATATCCTGCCAGGGAGCTAAACTCTGTTAAACAGTTCCACAGTGGCCCTAATGAACTTTCCATATTATGAAGGTATATCAGCAGGTCATCTGCATACAAGGTCAATTTATGCCTTTCTCCCCCCACCTCTATCCCCTCCAACTCCCTCCACTGTCTCAGCGCTTACGCCAAAGGCTCTAAATATAAGGTGAAGAGGAGCGGGGACAGGGGCAACTCTGCCTTGTACTCGGTGCAGAGATGAGTGCCGATATACCTCCATTGATCTTAACATAGGCCCCGAGCTTGGTATATAAAATTTGTTAGTTTACAGAAGGACTCAGAAAAGTCAAAGCTCCCCACATAGCTCCGAGAAAGGACCACGCCACCCAGTCAAGGCTCAGCAATAAGAACGGGGACCTCGACGGGCGGCCTGATGTAGGATGTGCAGGTTATTTTTATGTTGTCTTGGGACTGTCTCCCAGGGACAAATCCCGTTTGGTTATAGTCAATCAGCCGTGGGAGAATCACCTTCAATCTCTTAGCCACTATTGTTGTATAAAACTTGTAGTCAATATTTAGGACCAAAATGGGTCTGTATGCTGTACAATAAGTAGAATCTTTCCCCGGTTTGGGAATACTGGAAACAACAGTATAGTTCCAGCATTCTGGGATTACTTCACCTGTTTGGGTCGCCCTGCAGACCTCCAAAAAGGGGCTGATCAATCACTTCCCCAAACATTTTAAACAAACTCCGGTGTATACCCATCTGGGCCAGGGATTTGTGCATTTTTAACTTGCTTATGGAGGCTTTTAGTTCGGCAGGGGTTATGGGGCTAAGGTTTGTCGTTGCTCCCGCATGAGTTGGGGAAGTTTTAATTTAGCCAAGTAAACCTCAGCTTGGTGCTCATTTTGCTGCTGTTCCGGGGTATACAGAGTCTGACAGAAGTTCTCAAAGGCTTCTAATATCAGCTTAGGGGTTCTCATCATCTGCCCACTCCTTGGATCCCTGATTTGTGTTATGGAGGTCTGTTGCCTCAATCTGTGGGCAAGTAAGTAAGTTGCCCTTGGCCCACTCATAATATCTTTGTCGAAGCCGCTGGAGGCCTTGCTCCGTTTTGATGTCTACCAGTTTTTGGATTTGTTGTTTTGCACCCTGCAGCAAAGGGTACACCGCTTCGTCCCCATCTGCATGCTGTTTTAGAAGCATATGGAGTTGCTGCTGTAGCTTCTCCATTTGGAGAATTTGCTGCCTTTTCAAATGGGCTGCATGCTTTATAATGGACCCCCGTAGCACTACCTTTACAGTGTCCCAAAGAGTGGCTTTGGAAATTTCTGGGTATTTATTTTCCATCACTATTTGGGGTATTCTAGGTCTTGACCATGTCTGTAAAATCTTTTATACTTAAGAGATAATTATTAAATTTCCAGAGTGATCCACTTTTCTCCTGCCGCCAATCCATTTCTAGCGTTAGTTGAGAGTGGTCCGAAAGGACAGAGGGGTGTGGTAGCATTCCCCAATCTGGTGTTGGTGCTCTTTAGAGGTCATAATATAATCAATTCGGGTATATGAGCAGTGTTGGGGGGGTGGGGAGAAATAGTGGGTGTATTCTCTATCCCCTGGGCGCATTATTCTCCAGGCATCTGTCCAGTATGCCACTTTAAGGTAGTTCCTGAGGGCCCCAAGTGCTGTTGCCCCAGTTGTGGACCTAGTGTTAGGACTCAATTCATTCTAAAGCATGGTTATAGTCCCCTCCCACTATGAGTGTCCCTGCTTGGTATTCTGTAATTTTTGGAAGTAGGGCTCTAATCACTGGAGTCTGGGAACCTGGAGGGATATAGATAGAAGCTAGTGTGATCGAAGACCCTCCCAAGCAGCCCTGGAAAACTGCTAGTCAACCTTCAGGATCCTCATAAGTGGCCAGTCCCTGAAACTGGGTGCCCAGAGGAACCAAGACCACTGTGCCCAGTCTCTTGCCCTTCCCATGATGATGCAGCTAACTGTGTGAAGCCAACTTATTTCAGTTTCATATGTTCAGCTTTGTTCAGGTGAGAGAGTCTTGCAAACAAATAAAACCTGGTCTCTGCTTCTTAAGTGCTGAGAGAACTCTGTCTTTTGACAGGGCTATTCAACCCACTGACATTATGGGAACTCACAGAAACAAACTTTGACGGCAGATAAGGACCGCTTGGCCCATCTAGTCTGCCCATTTCCCTACCTACAGGATAGGCCGCAGATCCTAGTTAACCAACAGCCTATTTCTTCCTACCCCCCACAAGAATTGCCTCATGTCTGTCCCATGCATTCTTGAATTCTCCCACAGTTTTAGACCCCACAACCTCCTCAGGAAGGCTGTTCCATGCATCCACTACTCTCTCTTGCAATAATACTTCCTCACATTGCCCCTGAACCGCGCCCCCTTCTATCTTTAAATTGTGTCCCCTTGTTCTTGCACGTCTCTTTTTCTGAAAGATGCTACCCTCTTGGACTTTGTTGATTCCACTGAGGTACTTAAAAGTTTCTATCATGTCCCCCCTCTCCCTTCTTTCCTCAAGGGTATACATATTAAGCTCCTTTAGTCTCTCCTCATATGGCTTCTCTTGCAGACCCTGCACCGATTTTAGTTGCCCTCCTCTGGACTGCCTCTATCCTGTCTATGTCCTTGCGGAGATGGGGTCTCCAGAACTGGACACAGTACTCCAGATGGGATCTCACCAACTATCTGTACAGAGGGATAACAACTTCCTGTTTTCTGCTGCTGATGCCTCTCCCTATGCATCCCAGTATACCCCAGCCCTCCCTACTGCCTTCTCACATTGTTTGCTAACCTTAAGGTCATCTGATATGATTACTCCCAGGTCCCTTTCTTTTGTTGTTGTTACTAACCCCCCACTGTGCATTCTTCCCTGGGTTCTTGTTTCCCAGGTGCATATTTGCACTTCTTTGCATTGAATGGCAGCTAGGATTCAATGCAAAGAAGTGCAATAATATTCTGTTTATTCATGATTTAACTTTATGGGTGGGGCACCATGTTAAAATATTCTCAGTCTCTGTTCTCTCTGCCATCTCCATCCATCCAATGACCTCTCATAGGTCTATGTATCCCTTTCTTGGTCTCTCTGACTAACAAGTTCCAGTGTATTCCTCTTATCCTATCAAGTACCAATGTATAGAAACCAAACCAAATCAAGTGGCACTGTACACACATTTAAAAGAAAAAACAAAAACGAACATCCAATATTTGCTAAATGATACGCAACTTTGTGAACTATGCAGAGGGAGTATAAACAACTAACACCCTCCCTTCACCTCTATTTATACTGCGACCCCCAAGGTAGGGGAACACATAGGAGTGTTCCCTAAAGTCCAGGGCACGCTTGGGTGCTCAGGTAGGAAGGGAAGGGAAGTAGCTATGGTAGCTCAGCCCTCCTGAACTCAAGAAATACCGGGTCCTGGCCTGGTGTTGCAGCCTAATAGAGTAACTGGTCTCTATTGGGGAGCCCATGGGAGGTTGGTGTTGCATTTGCATACCTCACTCTTCCCATGTTCCTGAAGCAAGGTCTCTCCATGTGCGACCCATAGCACAATCTGGAATATTAGCTCAACCTATAAATCAGCACCGCAAAAAAAAAAAAGACAAGTTTTACAGAGATTTAATAACACCCCCCAGCTAACGATTTATAAAACATACAAGATCCATTTAAAGTTGTTACATTATTTTGCCTTTTTAAAGATGCAAACTCAAATTGCCCCAGTGTAAGCTGTTAGAGCCCCCCCCCGTGCTAACCATTTTACCTTTTCCCTTTTCTCTTGACTGTTGTCTTTCCCTTCCTAGTCTCATGCCCAGGTGTCTACCCTGTAAATAGCTAGTCCCGATCAGGCCCAGTAGAAGGGGAAAAAAAAAAAAAAAAAAACAACACCACACACACACACACACACACACACACCCCACAAAGGGCAGCAAAACTTACAAGCATGTGCTCAAGCAGAAGGCAAACCTCAGAGGGATTCAAACAATAAGGAAGTGAGCACTCCAAGAAACTGTAGTAAATGCAAGTAAGATTCATTTCACATCAGATGTCCAGGACCCCTGCGCTTGCACCAAGCCTTCAAAGGGTATCGATTCCCTGCTCGGATCCAGTCTCCTTGCCGAGAAATCCCCCAAGCCGCATGGGCCCCGCAAAGAGAGACTCAAGTTACAGTACTCACAGGGTCAGTAAAATCATTCAGGTCCCCACCGATCCTAGAACCGCTTGGCGAGCTGCATTTGTTGGACACGAGAGACCTTGGAGCAATGTCTTTATGTCCTGTAGTGTAGTTGGCACTATTCGCGGTCCCGCTTTCTTGGAGTTGTGTCGGGCTGCTGGTTGCCAGGTCTGCTGCACCCTGGTAGGATGGTTTCTCTGGTTCTCTTTGGTCAGGAGAGTGCGCCCTTACTTTTAAAGGCCCTGGTTGCTTCCTCCATGGAGTGGTATAGCTCCGGTCCTGTGCACCAATGCATTCATAGGCGAGAGGGGTAGGGGGGTCTGGAACTTCACCCCCATGGTCCGCAAGGCCCGCAGAAGAGGTGCGTAGGCTAACTGCTGCTGCTGAATGGATGGGGGCAGTCCTGGTCAAACAGCAACCGTGCCCCATTATATTCTACTCTTTTGTTGCCATGCCGTACAAATAACCATTTCTTTATCCTTGAAGCTTAAGAATTTTACCACTACCGACCATGGTCTATCTGATGTAGAAGTCAGCTTGGGAACAAGAGCTCTGTGCGCTCGCTCAATTTTAAATGTGAACGATGGTGGAAGGTTTAACACATATTTAAGTAGGTCTCATAGAAACTGTCATATATCCAGTCTCCACATCCTCTGGAAGACCATATATTCTTAAATTCTCCTTGCGGGACCATGCCTCTAGATCCAGGCATTTTGCAGCAAGCTGTTCCTGGTGATGCACAAGAGTCTATCGCTTGTGAAAGATGAATTGGGTCGTCCTCAGCTGTAGAAATTCTGCCTTCCGCGGATCAGACTCGCTTCTCCAGGGTAAGTAGATCTGTGTGAAGCTTGGCAAATTCTGTTTGTTCTCCAATCGGAACTGCTTAATTTCGGAGAGTAGGGTCTCAAAGTGAGAGAGGGAAAGGGTTTCCAGCTCAGCCTCAGTATCTGTCTGCCATACTTGCTGGGGAATCCCTGCCACTTGCCGTCGAGCTCACCGGGCTCAGTCCTCACTGATGCTTCACTGATTTTGCTTGTTTTGATCTGGATCTTCGATTGGGTTTGCCTTCACTGTTCACCGTTGTCATTTCTCATAATGAAGGGTTTTTGATTGTGTGGAGTTATTATTAGCATGGAGGATGGGGGAACTCTGTCTTCAGGCAGTTACTGGGACAGTGACGTCACCGGAAGTCCAGTAACATTTACTTTTATTAGATGTTCTTCGTGGGGACACTGAGGGAGAAAGTTCTTTAACTGTGGTGGAGATGTTAGTATGGAGAGTACACATTTTACTTTTTAAAATCCCTGCCCAACGAAAGGGCGGAACGGACATGGAGGTATAAACTATTCATTCCTTTATCAAGCAGTTGTTCTTACATAAAGATGGCACCTTGAATCATGCTCCAATGCTCCACTCTTGCTTTATAAAGTTATAAGTTGAACAAACTTCATTTAAGGTATATACAATTATGAACTGTTCCCGAGAGGTGTAATTGTACCTCGTTTACATTAAGTTCTTGTTCTCGGTTATTTGAGGGTGGAGAAGTTTTGCTAAAGAGGCTATAAAATCTCTGTCTGCATACATGCGGAACATTTGTAGCACCTACTGACCCAAGGGGCATAGAAGATACGAGACACATTTTTGGACTATACTTATTTTCGTGTATTGCCATGGCTCTTGGGCTACAGTTCTGCAGCTTGTGGTTATTAATAACTCATATATTAAAGGGGAACTACAAGGTCAAAATTTATACACAAAAAACCACCACACACACACACACACACACACACACACACACACACAGTGCTTCGATTTGTAGGTGTAATCCTAGAAAATCCTTCCTGTTGCAGGCCGAAAGGAGTTTTCTAAAATTTACTTGCTGGTTTTATGGGATCGCCAAGTTCCCATATTTATGTCTTCTGGTTACTACAATGCATCCTGTCCCATCTCACAGTAATGCGCCCAGAACAAGTGATTCACAGAGTAACTGCTGCAGCAGCAATCTACTGTTTGGAACCTGATATTCTGGCTTCAACTGAATAATTCTGTTTCTTTCTGTTTTCTAGGTATGTGCCCAAGTCTAGCCAACAGGAGGTGAATGCTTCCTCGAATGACACAGAACCATTAAGAGGGTACAGAACTCGTTCAAAATCACAAATGCTATAAAAATTGGTGAAGACACTAGCAGTTTCCTTACAGAATAGTTCGCTCAATTATCCCTCAGGCATTTGCCATTTGTAAATGTAGCCTTCATTACAGCTCTCTGGACAAGGAGAGTTACTTAAAACCACAGCTCTGCTACTGTAAACTTGGGGAGAGCACCACAATTCGTTTAAGGATCCTGGGTGCACCACTGTTACATGGGACAGGAGGAACTAGTCATAAAAAAATGCTAACATGGAGATCCCCAGGGGCCATAAAACCAGCATGCAAATTTAGAAATAAACTCCTTTCAGCAAACAGAGGGAAGGACTTACTAGAAGTACACCTACGAATCAAAGCACTCTGCACAACTTTTTTTTTTTTTTTGGATGTTAGCTTTGCTGTAATTGGTGGATGCCTCCCTATTAGAATTTTAATCAAGGACCGCTTGTCTTTATCTTATATAAAAAGACAAACACATGTTTTCAATGTAATACCCTATTTTTGGTTGTTACCCGACTGTGAATACTTGCACTTCATCGTAAAATAAACGTTAAAAAAAAAAAATATATATAGAAATGTAGAACAAAAGGTGACTTTGGCCCATCAAAACCATCCCCACTCAACCAAGGGTAATTGCCAACTATATTTACCTCCCCCATATACCATCCAGACCGCTTTAGAACATGTCAGTTTCCGGCACTGGTTACACTAAATGACCAAGCATTCCATACCTTCACTTGAGTAGTACCTTCTCCTTATTCCCACCAAACCTGCTCCCCCATGCAGCCATTTTCTCATTTCCTCCAATAACTTGCTCAGTCTCCTCTGACCTATACCTAGCCCTGCACATACTGTAGCTTGGGCTCCTTCATGAATCCATACAAGGCTTTTAAACCCCCAATTCTCTATGTTCAGGGCTTAACATACCCAAGTTCTTATCTCTCACTGTAGGTCAGGTCTTCACCATCCAGCATCAGTCTATTTCCTCTTCTCTACACTCCCTGAAGAAGTCCCTACATCTTTGTGGTTCAGAGCCCAAAATCGGCAGCAATCTTTCAGTTGTGGTGTGCCAACAAATACCAGTCTAGATCTACTAAAAAAAAAAAAAAAAATTTCTAAATACACCTCAGTATCTGCGATGTCTGTTGATGTTACTTGCCACAGACATCCCTGTTTAAGATCTTCTGTTATAATCATGCCATGGTGTCTCTCTCTCCCCTCCCTCCTGTTTTGAGTTGGGCCCAGGTACATATTATGGTGCCTCCTTGCCCCCATGTAAAACCGATCATCTTCCAACACTGAACCCCACATCCCATAAATATGAATTTTTACAGCTTGCCGGTCAGCACAACAGCGTAGCTACTGCTCATGGCACAGTCAACTCAGTTCCAGAATGAGACAGGGTCACTGAAGGCCATCTTACTAGATGCTCTCCTCTTCCAGGGAGGGACGGTCACTGCCTACACTGCAGCACTGACACCTAGGTAACCCCAGATGGTAGTTTAACAGATGTACTGCAGGGGAGAGAAGGAGGGAGAACCTTGGCCCGGCTCCACTCACCCATGAAACAGAGTGCCGGAAAAAGCCCTATATGCGCCAGGCATCCTGAAGGTGGAGAAAAAGGAAAAAAAAAACACACACACTCTGGTACACACATGATAACCCATGGCACACTAAGACCCCACTTCCAGCAAGCAGCCGCTCCTCAACCATGAGTTTTGCCTGCCCCAGAACTCAGCAGGGGAAGGTGGTATTGTCTGGCTCTAGCCAGGCAATGCCTCAGGAGGGTAATGAGAGGGGTGGAGGGGCTAGAAGTGCTAGGGGCACTGAAAGATAGGGGTAGGGACAAACTGGGAAGGGGGCAGCACCAGTGAGAACAGGGCATAACGTTAAAGACAATCAGTTAGGGTTAAAGCGACAAAAGTAGGGAAAATGTTGCATTAGGGTCTCCAACCCCAACACCCACCCTGCAGGCAGTAACAGGCATGGGATGTGCCTTGGGGTTGTCAACCCGAATGCTCACCCCATTCCATGAGTAAATAAGTCAAGATGGGTGCAGTATACGAGAATGGGGCGAGTATTCGGGTCACAACCCCAAGCCACACCCCACGCCTGTTGCTGCCTGTAGGTGGAGTGTTAGGTTGGAACCCTAGCATCACATTTCCCTACTTTTGTCACTTCTAACCTAACTGATGCATTAACAGAGTTTTTTTTTTTTTTTTAAACAAAGAATGTCCTTACTGTTTGAGATAGTATAATCATATCATTTGGCTGTGGGGCCCTGCGCTCCCATACCTCCATAGATACACACATGTATGTGGCTGTTGCATTTCAGCCAAAACGGCAACCAAACTGTCAGCGTAGGCCTTGTTACTATATCACCCCACCTCATGAACACTGGGCTGAGAATTTTCTCAAATCCCCACCGAAATGTCATTCTGTGCCACCGCCACATCATTCCAGATGAGAAAAAACACATTCTGGCCAGATCTGAAAACTGACAGCTGTCATGTTCGTGAGGCGATGTAAAAATATGGCCACGTTGAAAATTACCGATGATGCAAGCAAGTGTAGTTAAATTTAAACGCAAGCGCATAACTTTGCCATTTTTACATATTTTGACCCAAAATTTTCAACTTCACCTTCCTATGACCCCATCTCATGAACAAAGGCAATGAAAATTTTCAACTCATGCCCAAAACGTGATTTCACCAACCAACCACAAAAATCGCCTTTTGGCACGGATTTGCTAAATTCC